>CM034149.1:13941951-16341951 GCA_019776745.2 Taxus chinensis
CGCGTGGCTAATAATAGCATGCGACCTATTTTGGGAATAGATAAGTAGTGAAGGGCAAGTACCCACCCTTATAAATATATAATGAACTATGTAGTATAGGTGTGCGTGTGAGAATAATATGTAAGAATTGAGTTATTGTGAGGTTATGCTTCCAAATCTGATGCGCACATAAACTATGGTAATATCTATTGTAATAAGCTTCTGTGTATTTATCATGTTTAAATTCAATGGAGTGTATTGGCTTAAATAGAGTATCAAATCCTAAGTATAATTGGTTCTTGCATGCTTGATTTCATTATGGTTATTATTTAAGTATGTTATTCTCTAGATCTAGATCTGAACATGCACTGTAGAATGATATATTAGTCATGGATATGAATGCTTTAAGTCTTCTTCATACCAACATCCTAACAACCCTAAAGAGGGGCATGGTACCTTTGCGTGCTTCAAGTGAGTGCTTAGTCTAGGTTGAGTGATGTGCCAGCACACCTGGGCTTTTACTGGTGAATTCTAGGTTACATCAATGATATCTAGTGGGTCTTACATTGGATGCATTAAGTGCAATATTTTTTGTATGAGTACAGTCCATATTGCAATCCATGTAATAAGGTGTTGTCTTTGGTAGAGCATCCCAATCGGTACCTTAGAAGCTATAAAGATTATTTATGGCAGAAATATTTTTAGAAAATAACTAAGATAACTATATAAGATAGATGTTAAGTTAACTTGAAAGGAGATAAAACAAGGGATGAAAAATAATCATAAATATGAATCAATCAGCGGTGGAGTAATATTCACATCGAGTTCACAAAATTCTAGGTGAGCTAAGAAGTTATATAGATTGTCCTCTTTCTCTTCTCAATAATATATATTAGGATATACAAGGAAATTCATTCTAAGGCATACACACAAGCCAACATATAACCAAAGAGGTGCAAGAGTTGTGGATCAAAAAGATAATAATCCACTCTCTACTAAGGCGTAGGATTCTAAATCTTAAATTTGGGATAGGGGATGGAATCTTACTATTATCTTGATATTAAAAAGATCGAAAATATGTAATTTGCATATAGAGATATCTAAGTAAGGTTTGTAAGATATAGATAAGGTTGTAAGCCACCAAGAGGATATAAGGAAAGGGCCAATAACAAAAATGTAATGGATAAAGAATATGTTATTTATCCTAGCTATATACATTATAAATTAATCAATCAAATCATAATAATAACATAAAGGAAAAGGAAAATTACAAATACTTACCTTTGTGTAGACACCATTAGTGCATTAACCCCTCATGGTTAGTAGCACCTTATGAAAGAGTTGATGTAGTGGACCACAAGATGGATGGAGAGAATACCTAAATAAACTATAGCTAGGAACTCAGAAGACTTGGTAGACCTTATTGGTACAACTCATATTTATGAGTGTTTTAGACTCGATGCTCTAAAGATAGTCCTCCAAGAGCAAGCAAAAGTAACTCATAAACCTTTAAGACCTTAAGAGAAGCTTGGAAAACACAATTAGACTAATAAATGGTGATGTGATGTGTCATAAATGCTCTAAAACTATTCCTATAAATAAGAGTAATGATTATTCATTATAATTTCTTATAGATGATAAACAAATGATCATTTGATAAATGCATTATGAGGGTATCAACTATGGTCGATGTTGTTGGCTCTAAGAAATTAAAAATCATGGGGTTTTGAGGGGACGGATTAAGAGGTAGAGGAAAGAATTGGGCGTTGATGAAAAGGTGATCTGATGAAAATATAGGTATTGTAAGTAGATATACAGGGGGAAAGTAAGGGGATATTAAGGTGATGTCAAAGGAGGTACTAAAACTATGAAAAAAAGATGTAAATGGTATAATATTTAAAGCATAAAATATTGTACATGAAATATCTCTCACATATATCACTATCCATCTAAATTATTTTATGTTATTCTCGTTCTCGATAATGCCTTGTGAGACATCACTCAGGGTGGTAATGTGTTAATGGTGTCTACGAAAATAAAATTCAACAAGAGTGAAAACTAAGGTATGTACACCTTTTACTATCTACTGTTATAAATGCAAGTACATATATTACGTAGCTGAGAGGGCATTACAAACAATTATGGAAATTGAAATGATTGAGCTCCCATTTGTGGCACTCCTCTCAATGGTTACCATATGCACCAAAAAGTGTAGGACTTTTCAAGGCACACTTAATTTCCTGAGGTTGAGTCAAGACAATTGATGCGAGGATGATGTGGTAAGTATGACTATTGATCCAAGCATGGGGGATACATAAATCTATGTCAATGTCACAGAGAAATCTCAACTTGTTCATTCTAGACACCAAACCATCTAAAAAACCTCTTCCCTTAGATTACTAAAATCAAGGATAATGATGTATTATAACTCTTGGCGGATGTCACTCTTCTAAAATAGATTATACCCTGGTTGGATTACCTTTGGAAATTATCCACTTCTTTCACGTTATCTCACTTGGAAATGGTCATACATGTGAGTGAATGAAAAATGGGACAAGGAAAACCCCTAGAATAAAGAAATAACTCAAATCTTAAGATTGGTTTGTAAGCCTAGAAGGTCACAAATATGTTGGTCAAGTTGTGCTCATTTTGGAAAAATTTATGCACCTGATATATAGAAGTGTTCAATGTTGAGGTTGGATAAAATGGTAAAACGAAAGACTTTTTATCTAATTTTTAAAGTAATTTTTGCTTATATTTTGTCTTACTCAAAAGTGGGGCCGAATTAAAGGTTATGAGCACCCTAGGCAATGCTAGAGCTAACGCCTTCTATGAATAAATAAAAATATACAGTAGAAAATATAATTAACCGTGACCAAATATTGTATGACTTTCAATGCCACTGTCATCCGAGAAAAACTTCATAATAAAAATTTTTGTAGCTACTACTGCCCAAAATCCACAGTTAAATCTCTAACATATATAGTCTATCATAATTCTCATTTTCTCATATATTTTCCAACAATTGTTTCCCACGTTATTTACATATTCACTTTTTCTGATCTCTCCTCCAAAAAAACTTTCAAGACTTCAAAAAAATATGAAGTATGAAAAATACATGAGTATGAATTAAATTTAAGAATTATGCAACAAAGGAACTTGCATATATATATTTTAGGCCTACTAAATATCATATTCTTAATATAATTATGTAATTTTCAATTTATTTTGAATGAAGAGAATTGAATTTGTATGTAAGGTTGGACAATAACTGTTACTAGCATATATGGAACTAATATATTGATCTACTCTTCATAAAAACTATAGGAAAATAAAATAAATTAACACCCTAAGAAGTTGCCTAGTTTTCCTAGGCCTTAATCCTCCTCTGCTCAAAAAGAGATAAAAACGCGTGAAAATTTCCCTATCGTGTCTAGAAAAAATTGACTCTCAAGTGTCATCTAAAGGGTTTAAGAGTTGTTGATGATTGTTTTGAAAATGTTTTCAGAACGTGACGCTTGCTAATTTTTTGTGAATTAAACAAAATTACAGTGCAAATTTGGGTGGTTGATATGAAAGAAATTGGTTTCTCTTGGAAGAAAAAGGTGATGGTTTACACAATTTTGTTTGGAATCATGTAAATTTGTTTCTATAATGTGAAATACAAATTGTCTCATATTTGGAAGTTGGTAAATGTGGATCTAAATTTTAACAATTTTTTTTGAAATTAATTCAAACAAATAAGTTTACAAATCGCATGTGCAAGCATTCAAATCATAAACAAACATGCAACTACACTACAGTGCAAATTTCTTTTTTTATATCTTTAAAGATATTTTAGTGGATTTAAGATAATGAAACTTTACTACTTGTTGAGAATGGAAATAATACTTTCGTATCTAAATACAAATATGTTGAATGATTATTTTTTAATTCATCAAATAAATATAAGCTTCCTATATGTAAAGAAAATTTTGAATTTATCCTCACACAAAGAAATTTAAGTGACAACCATAAACAATTTGTTGTGTAAATGATTTTGTTGACAAATTCTAACCCAAATGCAAATTTCACAAACCAAAATAAAAAATCTAAGATCTATTCTCAGATGTAAGAATATATCTGTAGACACAAAATCTATGCACTTGGGTACATTTCTAGGTCCTAAAGCATATTAATTTATACATGATTCTTAAGCAAGAAAACTAGTGGTTGACAAAATATTTTGGGCCTTTTTGTTTTGTCTCTCATAATTTTATTGAGCTTACACACCTTACAACCCTATCGGTACTTGACCAAATTATCTTGGCCTCAGACACTAGCGCCCATTCAAGATAGAAGCACCCAGGCACTCTTGTCCCTTCTGGGCGCTCCTGACCTTCTTTTCTTTCTTCTTACTCTTTTGGGCCTCTTTTACTTTTTGTCACATTTGACAACTTTGGGTCGGCCTTTTAGTTTTCAATTATGAAATTCAAACAAGGAAATCGTATATATACATAGTCATAGCTCTCAAATAATGGTCCAAACACTAAGCATTATCTACTATCACCTAAGCTTGCATTCAAAGGCACAAGACCATTTCAAAGGTATTCATCTAACACACTCATACAAGGGACAAGGGCTACATCACTTTGCATACACAACATAGGAGGGGGAAGTTCCTTTTATTCCATCACACACATTGTATACATTGCTACATCTAGATCTAGTCTGATATCATTGTGCAACTTGCACAAGGGCATCTTAGGACATCATACACACACATACACACAAAACTACATGGAATATGAGATGTAGTGCAACGCTCGATTGTAAGATCACTCTTTAGGTGACCGTCAGGTTCAGTCTAACTCCCCATTCTGCATCTTCTTTATTAGGTTTTATGTGGTTTGTGGCTATGTGCAACTAGGTATCTATTTTGTAGGTTACAGGTAAAACTGACGAAATTGGAGAAGATCCATAGCGACAAAAGAGAACCAACGACAAAGCTCTTGTAGCCTTGAAAAGATCAGAATTTGAGCATCTGAGAGGACACTAGCACCGAGATCAGTCACTAGCACTCAGGTGCTCATGTCCTCCCATGGGAACTTATGTCTTATGCATTCCTAAGTTCCAGATTCTTCACTGAGCCTTGACAACACTTCTCCCAATTTGTTCCAACAGTTCCTCAGTTTAGAATACCTCCAGATCACTCAGAAATCAGCTAAGTCTCTCTCTTACTTAGGGTTTCATATTATTGTTTGCTTATTTCTTGTGTCTTATTGTAGTTCAATACTTGTATATCATTAGTACAATAAAGTTACTCTGAAATTAGATTTAATTCCAATTTATATTAAATCAATATCCAGAATAAAATGATGTCAATAAACAAAACTTATGGTGATTATGATCTAACTTATTTTTCCCTGATTTGTGATGAAATAACACAGATACACTATAAACAAAGTACAAAAAAAAATTCATACCTCTATAACAAAATAAAAGTTAAAAATCTATTTAAAGTAACCCTCAATTTGCTACCTCTTGATTTGTGCTCAACTAACCTAAGGGGAAGCTGTATCCCTCAACTTGTTACATCTTTATTTGTGCTTAATTAACCCAAGGAAGAGTTACAACATCAATGAAGGTGATAAAAAAATAATTGAAATGAAGGAAAAATGTCCAACATGTTGTGGTTAAAGGGATAAAAGTGTTGGTTTGATTTCCTTTAGGCCTTTTTTGGAAAAAATATGAATAGTTGAATTATGGTTGAGTCTCAAATGATAATTAGCAATAAGGATGGATGAAGCCTCTTTGATTCTTCACTAATAACTTTTTTCTAAAATTGGCTCTGGAATAAAATCTAGAAAAAATTTCTAACTTAATGAAATCTTCAAACTCTAATTTTTCCAATCTGAATTTTCTAACCCCAAAAATAATCATACATTCTCTTTTTTCAAAGAGAAACAATTTCCTGTGTGAATCTAATGAAATTCAAGTGAAAGATTTAAACCTTTATCAATAGTCATGATTGAATGCAAGGGCATGAAGTGGAGTTGATGTAGAGTGGCCTTGAGACAAACTAGGCTGATTGGTATGAAAAGCAAAGGAATAAACATGCAAAACAAATAAAAAACATGTTCTCAAGCTAATATTTAAATGCACATGTCATGGAAATGGAACCAACGATAAACGTGCACAACTAAAAATATTGTTGTAGAAATTTGCAAAGATATCACGTTGTGAACTGCCACAACAACTACACAATCATCGGGGTGGTTTGAAGGCTCCAAAACATAACTGTGAGTTAGAGGCCTAAGAGAAAATAATCTTCAATCCATGTAATCAAAGCAAGTTCATAAAGTAATTTAAGTAAGAATAAAAAAGAAAAACAAGTCTACAATATGGGACAAGGGCTAATTATTTTTATAATATTTTTGAGGTCATAACATCATCATTAAGTCTTATAAATTATAACATTGTGCAAAATTTAGGTGTATACAATGTTATGACTCAACTACCAAGTGCAAAATATGCTAACAAATGTTCTCACGTGTAATCTTAATTGTGGAAGTGACACATGACATGAAGCAACACAGTGTTAAGGGTCCACGCAAAAGGGTAAGTTTTGAATGGTCTACCCAAAAATTGATATGTACACCATGCATGTGGTTTATGTTAGAGTAGGTATTTACCTTAGCTCATGTTCACCTAGGTACTTTAGTTAGCTTTAATGTATTTATCCTCGTCCACTTATGTGTGTGGATATTTATTTTATTTTATTTAGATATTAGGGGGATATTAACTAGTTGTTAAGTATAATTTTTTCTTTGATCTATGGTATTTACTAGATCTTTGATGTCTAATTATTTCCTAAATCTATGGTCTTGACTAGTTATTTGATGACTAGTTCTTTCCTTGATTTATGTCTTGATCTACGACCTTGACTGGTTTTTACATTGTTATTCCTTGCCTATATAAACAAGGCTCATTCTCATTGTATTTCATTGAGTTCCATAATAATATATAATATTGTTGCTCATTTGTTTGCAAATGTTTTATTAAAGTTATTATGGTGAATTGATTTTATCTTATTGATTGTGGTGTTTGATTAGCATCTGAGTTATTGGCTTGGTACGATCTGGTTATTGTTCCTTTTATGGTATCAGAGCAGGATATTGTTGTTGACATCTATGACTAAGTTTCATTATGCAAACAATTTTTTCTATATTCAAATATTCATGATTTGTTGGTATTTCGTTGTTGTGTGCGTTTTTAAGCAAAACAGAGTCTTCCATTGGATTCAGAACACCCATTGAAATCCTTAACCCATTTTCATATGGTATGGGCATATGAGGGCTTAAGTTTGTGATTCCTACAAATAGGTGCTTAACTCCAACCCCCTTTCATTTTATTTATGTGGCGAAGGAGATATATTTTTTTTGTTTGTAGTAATTAAAATAAATAGTAGAGCATAAAATTGAAAAGCTTGTAACTTTTTATCGGTAACTCGGTTTTGAGTGTCGTTTTTTACAAAAATGTTTATTGTTTCATGCTCTTTCCATTGGAAATATTTATTTTGAGAACCACACTATAATTATAAAGTGTCATATTGTAACACACACTCATTATAAAGTGCCAAAATCTGGGGGGCTCTTGTTGCATTGTTTGGTTCTTGCATTTATTTTGGTGATTTTTTGAGAATGACGTCTTTGTCTACTTCTGCATTAGATCATGTTGAGCCATTAACAACACATAATTACTACACAAGGAAACCAAGAATGGAAACAATAATTAAGTAGAAAGGAGTATGGGCTTTAACTTCTTCATAACAACCAGTGTTCATTAGAGAATATGAGAAATTTCAGTACCAATGAAAATTTGATGAGTGTATGGGTTTGATAGGAACTTATGTAAGTGATAGTATTTTTTCCACTTGGAAAAATATAACTCTCCTTTCAAAATATGGGAGAAAATGGAAGATTTATTTGGTAAGGTGGATCATATGAGAGCCATGCAACTTGAAATTGAGATCACCTCTCTTAAACCTGAAGATTTTCCAACAATTATAGACTATCTTACCAAGTTCAAGCATTTGTTTACACAATTGAAGGGGAGTGGAACAGATAAGAAAGATGAAGAGTGTGTTTACTTGATTCTATCTAAGTTGAGAGGACCATTCCAAATTTTTTCTTCTACCTTTTTCTCTAGCATGGATGCCTTAGGTGACACATTCAAAATGTCTGACTTAGAAACATTTTGTGAAATACTTACTAGGGAAAAATCCAAATTGTCTAACCTTGAGTCTTCCACCTCTCAAAAGGAATTAGTTGCATCTAATCCTAAGGGCAAGGGAAAACCAAAAAGTAAAACCAAATCCACCCCTTCTCCATCTCAAAATTCTCCTAAACTCAAAGAAAACAACTCAAAACCCAAGGAGTCTTCTAAATCCAAGAATAATTCTAGCCTTTCACGTTATTCTTGTGGGGTATTGGTCATGAAGAACATAGGTGTTAAAAGAGAATAAGAAATTCCTATCTCCACTCCACCTCCTTCTAATTAACATGGAAAAACACTTAATGTTGTTGGGAGATCTCAGTTACCACTTGCAGACAATTAGGTTATAGATTCTGGTGCTTCTTATCACATGACTTCTTCTAAGGGGTCTTTTGTTTCTCTAGGTTTGAGTTCTACTTCTAAAATTGAGGTTGGAGGTTCTTCCTTTATTTCTGTTGAGGGAAAAGGTGATATACATCTTGATGGTGGCATTATTGAAGATGCACTATATGTTCACAACATCACCACAAATTTGCTTTCTGTATATCAAATTTGTCATTCTGGTCAAGGAAAAACAATAATTTTTACACCACATGGGGCATAAGTATGAACTTTTTTGGACCCTAATTCACTTGTTTCTCAAGGTATTGTTGATCATAGTTCTAGACTATATCACTTTTATGGTTTTGATGACACTTCCTCTATAGGGATAGGATTGGTTTCACATGCAGATTCAGAGAGTAAGCTTTGGCACGAGAGATTTGGACATCTCAATTACAAATATTTTAAGGAGTCGAGCACTCATGGTATGGTAGATGGTCTTCCTATAGTTTCTTGTCTTGAGGGAGTTTGTCATGGTTGTGCATGAGAGTTTATCGACTTTTAGATCCTGATACTCATGATGCTCTTTTTCAAACACATGTTCAGTTTGATGAGTGCTTCTCTCCTCATGATTCTTCATCTTCTTCCATGCCTCTTTCTTCATCATCTCATCTTGAGGTTCCTTTCTTTGAGGAGGTTAATGAGGAGGTTATAGATGTCGTTGAGGATCCTATTCCCATTGATGTTGTCACTATGCCTAAGAGGGCTTGTACTATAGTTTCTGAGGAAACACCTTTCATACAGGATCTTCCACCCACTAGGCATCATCACACACATTCTACCAGTTCTAGAATTTTGTGTCAGGAAGTTTCTGAGGATCCACAGTCTTTTTCACAGGCTCATGGGATACAGGAGTGGGATGATGTGATGGTTAGTTGAGTATTCTTCTTTGATGAAGAATCATACTTGGGATTTGGTATCTCTTCCTAAAGAAAGAAAGATGGTTAGGTGTAAGTGGGTATACCAAACCAAATACTTTAGCTGATGGGTCCATTGACAAGTATAAGGCTCATCTTGTTGCAAATGGTTTTTCACAAGTTGAAGGTATTGATTACATCTAAGACTTTTACACCCATTGTCAAGATGGATTTTATACACCTTGTACTTGTTATTGTTGCATCATAGGGGTTTCCCGTATACCAGATGGATGTGAAGAGTTCCTTCTTACATGGATATTTACAAGAGGAAATATACATGGAGCAACCTGTTGGATTTGTTCAGGATTTTCTCTTGTTTTTAGGCTCCAAAGGTCTCTCTACGGTCTCAAACAAGCCCCTTGAGATGGGTATGAGAAGAAGGATTCTTTTCTTTTATCTATTGGTTTTGTTCATCGCCACTCTGATTATACAGTGTATCTCTAACAAGTTGGTGAGGATATTGTGATACTTGTCTTGTATGTTGATGATATGTTACTTATTGGAAACTCTTCTTCCCACATTCAAACTATTTAGATGGATCTTTCTACACATTTTGACATGACATATCTTGGGTTATTTCATTATTTCCTTGGATTGCATATTTCTCAGACAGATTCAGGGATTCATTTGATTCAAAAAAAGTACACCTATGATCTTCTTCAGTGCTTTGATATGGCTGACTGCAAGCCAAGTCCATCTCATTTTCAGTTCGGGGTAAATCTTACTTCCACATGTACCACAACACTTTGTGATCCTGCATTGTATAGGCAGTTGGTTGGGAGTCTTATGTACTTGACCCATACTTGCCTTGATATTTCATTTGTAGTAGGTACTTGTATCTCGGTTTGCACATTCTCCTCATAGTATTCAATGAAAGGATGCTAAAAGGATTTTGCGCTATTTGCAGGGCACTTCCCACTTTGGCCTACACTACACTAGGGGTTTTACTCAGTTGGTTGGGTACATAGATTCAAATTAGGTAGGTTATATTGATGAAAGATGTTCCACTTCTAGCTATCCTTTTTGTCTTGGTTCTTCTCTAGTTTCTAAGGTGTACAAAAAGAAATAGGCTATTGCACTTTCATTTTCCAAGGTAGAGTATAGGGCAGCAATTAAAACGAGTCAGCAGATTATTTGGCTTCGAAAATTATTGACAAAGTTTGGATTCCCATAGGATTCAACAGCTATACTTTGGTGTGAAAACCAAAGTGTAATTCACATTTCTCACAACCCATGTTGAGAACAAGCAGACCGAGCATATTAAGATACACATACACTTCATTCGTCAACACATTCAGGATGGATTTCTTTGCTTGGAGTACATTCCAACTCAATCGCAGGTTGTAGACATCTTTATGAATCCTTTTGCATCACCTCACTACCTTGTGTTACGTGGAATGATTGGGGTTTCAGAAGTTTTTTTTGGAGGGTGTTCGTGAGAAAATATTCCTTCTTCTTCTTTCTCTTTCCTTCTGGTAGGATTCTTTCATTCTTTTGGTTCGAGATTTCTTCATGGATATATTGTACATGAGTATCTCATCAGCCCTAGTTTTCCGGGACTCATATTGTGGACATGCCACTTCTATTTTGGGCCACTAGCTTCACTTTAGGGGGGTGTTTGAGTAGGTATTTACCTTTGCTCATGTTCATCTAGGTAATTTATTTAAATTTAATCTATTTATCCTCACCCACTTATGTGTGTGGATATTTCTTTCATTTTATTTAGATATTAGGGGGATATTATTTAGTTTTTAGGTATAGTTATTTCCTTGATCTATGGTATTAACTAGTTCTTTCCTTGATCTATGGTATTGACTATTTTTTTTTCTTGATCTATGGTATTGAATAGATCCTTGATGTCGAGTTCTTTCCTAAATATATGGTCTTGACTAGTTCTTTCCTTGATTTATGGCTTATTCTACGACCTTGACTTGTTATTAGATTGTTATTCCTTACCTAGATAAGCAAGGCCCATTCTCATTGTATTTCATTGAGTTCCATAATAATATATGATATTGTTTCTCATTTATTTGTGAAGGTTTATGTAAAGTTATTCTAGCGAATTGTTTTCATCTTATTGATCATGGTGTTTGATTAGCATTTGAGTTCTTGGCTTGGTATGATCTAGTTATCATTCCTTTTAATCCAAAAACTCACTTCAATAGATCAAGGAAATTCAAGATGTCAATTAGAGGCTTACTAGAGGGTCCAATATGGCATTGAATTTTCTTTGCACCCTACCAGTAGGTTTTCAAATATCAGTGTCCTTCCCTTGAGTAACAAGTGGACCTTTATCAATGCATTGTAATTTTTCCTTGTAAGATTTCACAAGATTAAGGGATTACGTGTGAATATCCTCTTACCACTGATGATATTTATGAAGAAATCTTATAGGTAGCTCATGAAAAGCTTCTTGGCCACAATGGTCTACGATGTGAATTCTATAAATCCGTATAGGAAATGGCTGGTATTGTCCAAGTTACTAGATTTATAATCGGGCTTACAAAACCAATTCTCTCAGTCGATTCAATAACAAAGAACACAAAGTTTATACCAAAAATGGGGGACCCTGAGCTCATATGCAATCGATATATAATAACTTTACTTAATCTCTACTACAATATCATTTCAAAAAATTGGATTTATATATTCATCACATTTTACCTATAATTATCAAAGTCCAAAGTAACCAAGGTTCATTCAAATCATAAGATATATTATCCATGGAAAATATTATTGTGATTTGGGAAGGCATGTAGTGAGATCATCAATCTCAACAAAAAGTTATGTTCATTATAATTAAATAAAAAAATGAAAAATCTTATGACCATATAGAATGGAGTTTCGATCTTGATATGCTCAAATTTTTATGGTTCGGCCGTACCTTTGTTAAAATCATGCAAATGCTTATACTTACATCTTTGTCAATAGAGTCAAATCTCAACATTTTGGTCCTTTCTTCTCTATTCACCAAGGTTTCCCTCTAGTCCATGCTTTATGTTTCTTAGCTATAAAGGGGTTTGGATATCTTCTTTCAAATTCCATAAGATAGGGCTTGGTCAATGTCATTTCTGTAGGTAAAATCATACATGCATAACTAGTTAATGGTCATTTTGCTGACAATTTGTTTATAACTGCAATTGAATATGAAAAAAAAGTAAAAAATTTATACATTTTCGTTATTTATTTGTTGGATTTTGGCTTGAGCATTCAATGGAGAAATGTAAATGATTCAAAACTCAGGGGTTTTGAGGTTAAAGGTGTAGACACTAAATCATGCACTTTGGGTATCTATCTAGTCTTGATTACATACTACTATTCATATGATTCATAAGTAACAAAAGTACTAATTAACCCATGTATTTGGCCATATTTTCTTGCTTTATGTTTCCTTTTTTAATCTTACACTCCTTCTAGCCTAGGATATCTTTAAATACTTTAGCATTTCTCACTCTAGACACCATCGCCAAGCCATGACGCTAGCACCAGGTGCCCTCATTCCCTCTAGGTGCCACCAACATTTTTTTACTTTTCTCACATCTTTTGGGTCCTTTCTAGACGTTTGGGCATCTTATCGTTTTGGTAGTCATAATTTTTATGGTTAATTATGAAATTCAAGCAAGGGAATCATATAAATATAAAGTTATGTGATCATAATAAAGGACCAAGAACTAAACATTAGCTATCACCACATAAGGTTGCATTCAAAGGCCATTATCAAGAGAATTCAAGAATCCATCTAGCATCCACACAAAAGGGAAAGGTAGTGATACATATGCATGCACGCATAGGAGGGGAAAGTTCATTCTTTCATGTAGACATTTATTTACATTTCTTATATCTAACTACTTGCTCACTATTAAGTATTGACACACATAAGATCCACCTAGGGTAAAATTCCACACACACATAGAACTACATTGGTATGAGATGTAATGCAACGCTCGGTCATAATTTCACTATGTGACAACCGAGGATAGTCTGAATCCTCATTTTGCATCTTTATTTTTAGGATTTGATGTGGTTTGAGGGTTTTGCAGGTGCTTCTTTCTGATTATAGGTTTTAGGCAAATAACAACGAAGTGCAACGACATACATGTGATCAAAGGTGATAAACAATGAACATATTACGACGATGTGAAACTGGGTTCCGTAGCTTCTAAGTAGTCACAACCACCTAGAATAGGTCTTTAGTGCCCCATGCACCCCTGAACCTCCATAAGCGCCTTGGTCCTGGCACTTTTGACACCTCTGTAATTTTTTGAGTCTGATTGTGATATCCCACCTTGCGGTTCCAATAATTTTCCAACTCAACACACCTTCGACATCACTGCGAATTAGCTAATTGTTTTTATCCCTTCATTTGCAACTTGGATTTCATATTTTCTAGCTTATTTTATTTGATCAAATATGTACTTAATTGTTTATATTTAACATTGTTACATCTTTAGATTTAGGCATTTATTTATTTCAATATTTTATTAATCATTTTTGGATTATGTTGACCCAAGTTAACATCTATATTTGGAGTTTGTTGTTTGTGATTTGTTTTGTGCATGTGCAGTTTTAGGGGTTTCTCTACTTGATTTGGTTGGTTGCAGCTATCGTTGGCAGAAATATTTGTTTCTGAGGTATTGTTAATGTAAAATCATAGCACCCCCAAATGAGTCGTCAGATCTACTTTTCTAGGGTAGAGTCATTTGGTGTGATTCACATAACATTGATTTTTCCCCAAAGTGTGGGGCTTAGAAAATGGGAAAACTCTCCAAATTAAAGGCCGGTTCCTATTCCTTTGTTTAGGTGCATACATGGAAACTTGCATAGGACCTATTCCTAGACCTAATATATTTTTTACCAAGGAGACGTGGATAAAAGGAATACGAGAAATCAAAACTAAGCTATAAGGTGATGCACCGAAGGAATGATGAACATTTGTTTTTTTGATAGACATAAACCAACAAAATACATACAATAATCGAGCACAGATAACCAGATTTATAATAAAAGACCAGATGAGAGCACGGGAGACAAGAAAGGATCTAAAATCGATCACAAATGTGTTTTATTGGTCTGTAAATTGATACAATGCATTACAAATGGCCAGAAGGAAGGAAATGTATTATGATTTAAATGGAAGGTCTGAACTCCACAAATTCCTTTTTCCAGAATGAAAGGGGAGCCTCCAAAAATAAAATAATGTCCAACCCTTTACAATGAGTCTCGACCTTGCTTTTATAGATTCAACACAAAGGGGAGAAAGAGAGAGAAGCGGGAAAAAACAGTATGAAGCTCAACCACCGCTATTAATGCCTCCTATAAAATCTACCCCCAAATCTATCTTGACTGTATCAATTTCTCATTTGGTGCCTCGAAGGAGGAAACAATGGATCAGATCGAAATTTGATCTGGTCGTTGGGGAAAATATAGATCCTACATTGATGGCCCTGAAGATGTTTCTCCATTTTTATCCCACCTAACCTCCCCAAACTTAAAGTCTCTGGTCTCTATGGCATAGACGAGGCCGAGATCTTTCCAACGGTGTCAAATTTGCAATATTTTCAGCCCTAATTCGAAAGATATGCCCCTTCAAAGTTTGTATTAGATCCGTACAAAAGGGTGGGAAAACCGGTTTGAAAAAGGGCCCCCTTTTCTATATGGGACATGTGGAGGGCTGGCACTTGTCTGAAAACCTTCTCTTTCTTTGACCCATGAGTTAGTGCTATTTGGACACTTGGCACTCTCTGCTGGCTTGCCACCATGCATTTACTATTCAACCTGACTTTTTCCCCCTTTTTTAGACTGGACACGTGGAGGCTCCACGCTCGCTTAAAATCCTGATCAAGATTTACTTTTGAAGGAGCGTCGAGTTGACACTTGGAAACCTCTGTGGGCTCTTAGAATTTTCAACGGCCCCTCTTACCTTTTGAGACCCTGGGCTACATGGCGAACTAGCACTTATTTGAGCCTCCGCCTTTGAATCTGCCATTGGAGATGCGCCAAACTGACGTGTGGCGGCTTCTGCGGTGCTTCTATACTTAGCCTCTTTTTTTTACTCCCCGCCATGTTTGCCTTTTGACCTCTATTGACCATTTGCTACGTGGAGGGCTAGCGCAAGTTTGAGATTTTGGATTCAACTTTGGAGAAGTGTCGTGCTGACACGTGGCTCTCTTCGCTGCCTCCTCCATACTTAGCCGATTTTTGGACTCATTCCAAACTATTTTGAGCCCAGAGACTTTGGATCTTCGTCATTTCTTCTTTTCCTTCTCGCTCTTGGCTCTTTTGACACCACTCCTCCTTTCATGACCCTTTTGTTTCCATTTCTGAGCCTACCTGTAACCTGTTAAATAGATTTAAGACACGGATTCACTCGACAGAGTTGTTTCTTCTCTTTCTTCTTGCATAGGGTCGTTTGGTCTTTCACAGGCCCCGCCACTCCATTATTGAGTCCTTCTACGGCCTGTTTGCAATATTTAAATGTGTTTTCTCTAGTTCTTCCTCTGCAGGGTCGTGGCTTATCCAATACTTCACCCGGGGGTGAAATATGGATAACAATTTGGCGACTCATAGGGCTATATGCCTGCTAGATGAAAAGACCAATTACCTTGTCATATCTGTTGGGCATGGAGTCAAGAACGACGGTCTGATACTGAGCTTGCCTCTTATTCACGAGCCTGACTGTTTGCACTCTTAATTTTCATAAGAAATCTCAAAATGATGGTTTCTGAGAGTAGAAAATTGTTTTGACTTGGGGCTTCATCTGTTTCTAAATGGGTTATGCAAGAGCAACAAAACAACACCACAACTATATAAAAAATTTGAAATCATACATGCTCCAAGTAGAACATGCAGAGCATGCAAAGCACTTAGGAGAAAAGCAACCTAAAATACAACAAGACAATGTGCACATGTACTTAGAGGAATGAGAAACTAAACTAGTATATACAAGGTGAGAAATTTCCTTCTAGTAGTAGTGTTTACGATAGATTCCATTTACTGGAATTTGTAACTCTTCACCATCCAATGTAGAAAATTAGAAAGCATTTCTACTTTTACATTGTATGACCATGTAAGGGCCACTCCAAATGGCATCAAACTTGGAATGCCTTCTTGGTTTTGCTTGATCTACATCCCATTTGAAAACTAGTTCTCCTTTCTAGAAGACCCTTATTCTTGTCTTCTTGTCAAAGCAACTCTTGATTGAGACATGATCCTTCTCCATTGTTCGAAGTGCATGTTCTCTGGATTCTTCCAACTCCATCAACTCTGCATACCTGGCTTCCATTGGTTTAACCTTAGACATATCTAGCTACTTCATGAGTTCTAATGCCAACAACTCAAGTGATATAGGCAACACTTCCTCTTTCCCATAGATAAGTTTGAATGAAGAGCTGCCTGTAGACTTCTTGGGTGTTGTCCTATCAAACCATAAGGATGATTTGAGTTTCATGTGCCAAGTTCTCTGATTTTCATCCAGAGTTATTCTGACAATCTTTAGCAGGTTCTTGTTTGTGGACTCAGCTTGGCCATTACCCAGAGGGTAATAATTTGATGAAATGCTCAAGTAAATCCCGTTCCTAATGGCCCATCCTGTGATTTTGGAACCTATGAATGCTAATGCATTGTCTGATATAATGGTGGCTGGCACTCCAAATTTGGTTACTATCGCTTCATAGAAATCTACGATGCTAGACTCATTAGCTTCTTTGAGTGCCACTGCCTCTGTCCACTTGGTGAAATAGTCTGTTACTGTTAGAATCCATTTGTGGTCTTGGCTCGAATTTGGATTGATGACCCCGATAAAATCCAATCCCCCTTGCATGAATGGCTGGTCAACTGAAATTGGGTGCAATGGAAGTGCTACTAGCCTTTCTTTGCCTTTGAAGAATGCACAATTTTTACACTTTTTGATCTATGCATAGCAGTCATTAAACACCCTAGGCCAATAATAACCTGCCTTCATGATCTTGAGTGATGTCACCCATTGAGCAAAATGGCCTCCAATTGCCTCATCATGGAACTCTTGTAACACTCTCCTAATCTGATCTGTCCTAATGCATCTTAGCATAAATCACCATTGATGTCCCTCTTGAACAAGACGCCATCAATAAGCACATATGGGATGGCCTGTAGTATGAAATGTCTCCTTTTTTTTACTCATGTATGGAGGACACATGCTTATTTGAAGGAAGTGCATCATGCTTTGAGTCCAACAAGGAGTGGGTACGTCATCATTTTCTTCCTCTTGACTATTTTGCAAAACAAAAACAACATCCTTTTCACTGTTTGCCTCATCTTGTTGACTTAAGGCTAGTTGTTCACACAATCCCTTCCCACGGACCAACTTAGTGACCTTGATCTCAATGTCATACTCCATGACACGAGTAATCCACCCTGCAAATTTTTCATTTAGATCCTTACTGAGAAGGAAGTCTTTAACTCATGCATGAGAGACTAATAGTTGAATTTTACTGTTTGAAACAAGAGGCTTAAACTTCTTTAACCCTCTGATCACTGCCAGGACTTTCTTTTTGATGAAAGAATATCTCACTTCATAATCTTCCAGATCCTGGCTGAAGAAGGAATATGACTGCTCTGTATCTTCTTTGTTTCGCTATACTAGGATTGTAGAAATTGTGTCCCTGCCACCAAAGGCATATAGTATGAAGTCCTTAGAAAAATCTAGATTTATGAGAGTTGGGGCTTGTGATATAGCTTCTTTGATGGCCTCAAAACTTTCTCTTCCTCCATCTATCCACCTAAATGCTAAGCTCTTCTTCAACATCAATGTTATTGGTTTGACAAGGGCAACAAAGTTTGGTACAAACCTGCGGACAAAATTGATTTTTCCCAAGAAGCTTTGAAGAGCTTTCTTATGGCTTGGCAATGACAAGGCTCTTATTGCTTCAAATCTCTCTGGGTCAATTGCCAAACCTTCCTTTAACACAATATGGCCCAGAAGCCTACCCTCATGGGCCAATAATATGCATTTTTTAGGGTTCAATGATATCCCAAATCCCCTACACCTTTGAAACACCCGCCTTAGGTGAAAAAGGTGGTGTGCTGCATTTTTGGAGAGCATAGTAATGTCATCCAGATAGATCAGTACTATTTTTTTGATCAGCCCTTTGAATGCCATATCCATTGCCCTTTGGAAAGTGGCTCCGACATTAGACAATCCAAATGGCATTTTTTTGTAGGCATAGGTGCCCCATTTGGTGGTGAAAGTTGTTTTGAACTGATCATATTCCTTCACCATTATCTAGTTTTACCCTGAGTAGCCATCTAGGAGAGAGAATCTCTTTGATTTAGACACCACTTGCAAGATCTGCTCCATTGAGGGGAGTGGGTAGTGATCTTTGAGGGAAGCTTTGTTCAAGTCTCAAAAGTCTACACACAACCTAATCTCTCCATTCTTCTTCCTGACTGGGACCAAGTTTGCAACCCAACTTGAGTGTTTGATTAGAAATATGATACTTGCATCTATCAATTTTTTTAGCTCTTTCCTCATCAGGGGTTCAATGTGTGGATTAACTGGTCTCTTCTTTTGCCTGATGGGCTTAGCAGCTGGATCTAGTTCAATTGTGTGTTGTGCTAGCTTCGGATTGAACCCTCTTAGGTCTTCATATCTCCAAGAAAATACATCTGGAAACTCTTGGCAAAGTTGCATGAATTCATACCTTTCTTGCTCGGTGGCCACTTTGCCAATTTGAAGTGTTTTTCCTTCTCCAACTAGAATTGACTCTGAATCTTCTCCTTTGATCTGTATATTAGCCTTCTCTTTTTGAAACTGATTATTAGGATTGAAGATAGACTCCAATGTCACTAAGCCTTTAGGAAGCTTGTTTGTATGCAACTGCACTACTTGATCTCCATATTGTTGCTCTAATCTGTTTTGATTTCTAGTTGAGAACTCAGCTTCCTCTTGCAAAAAATTGATGATTTGTTGATCATTCTTGAACACTTGCCAGCATGTGTTGTTATCTAGAACTATTGGCCTTACAATCACATGGATATGTGGTTGTCCTTTGTCCCTCTTGATGTTTTCAACCACATCAAATTTTTCTCCAACTGTTGCAAGCCTATCAGCAGCTTCGAAATCCTCAATGAGATCCCATACCCTATTCTTGTAGCTTTTGAGCATTTCATTTTTTACAGCATTTTGTCCTTTGACTTGATTAGAAACTAGTTCACTGTCACCAAACACTTGCAGGTTCTTGATCCCTCGTCTTCTAGCCCAATGCAATCCATGAACCAAAGCCTCATATTCTGCAGTGTTATTTGAGCAGGCAAACTAGAAATGGAAAGTTGAGTAATACTTCATACCTTGGGGTGACACAATCATAGCTCCACCTCCGGCTCCTTGCCTACTTCTCGAGCCATCAAAGAACAATTTCCATACTTCATTATCATCCTTATATTCTGGATTAATGATGTCAGGAAGAGGATGATTCTCTTCATGCAGGCAGTAGAATCCTAGCTCAGATTCTTCCATCTCCTTATCGGGATCAAAAGCATGTCTTTTGACTGTCCATTCGTCGAGAGTCAGGTCCAGGATACACCTCACCTTGATATTTGCTTCATAAGTGTTTAGGAGGTCTTCCTGATCAAAATCTAAACAATTTTCATTGATTGGGCTACGCACATAAGACTCAATGTGATAATCTGCTATGGGCTCAGATCTGATTATGGCCTTTGCCCCATACCTTGTTCTAAATAGCATATGCGACCAGGCAACAGACAAAGAGCCTCCAATTTTGGCAGTGAAGTCCCTGGACAAACATAATGCAAAATGTGGTGGCAAGTCTATGATTGATACGTTCTACAACACAGTCACATTGGGGCAGGCATGCAGAGTGAGGCTCAGATCCTTGATGATTCCAACAGTTTTCACTGTTGTCCCATCCAATTGTACTACCCCTCTAGAGATGAATTCATACTGGAGACCCAGTTGATCAGCTATTTGTTTGGGTATTACAAAACTACTTGCCCCAGAATCAATCATGCAATTATGCACCAATTTATCCCCAATGATTAATGAAACATATAATGGAGGAGGTCTCATGTTCTTATCTTGTTTCTCTCGATGGTTCCCCCCAGGTTGAGTTGTGTTCGTCAGCACTTTCTCTTGCTGGCTAGGGGGTTGACTTGAGCCTGACCAATTTTGCATGGCGTTCTGCAATAGATCTCTTTTCCCTGGAATGGCCAGTAACTCCCATAGTGAAATGTTCACACTTGTCCTCTTCATTTGCTCAATGATATTAAATGAGCTATCCTTCTGCTGCCCCTTCCTTGGCACATTTTTCTCTTGCACATGAGTTGTTACAACTGGTGCATGAGTAGATTGGAAGGTGGCTTGGATTGGATCTACATACTGGGGGTTGTATTTTGAATGCTAATACCTTGTGGAGTAATGGAGGATTGAGGGTCACATAAGTTTGGTGAATGTCCTTCTCCAATATTTCACTTCTTGGACCGTGTATTGGCAACTATACTTGGAGAAGGAGCCTGATTCATTCCACAAAAGTCTTCAACATGCCAATTGACAAGCATAGTTTCACTTGGAGGTCCCTCTTGCTAAGCTCTTTGTTGCTGATTTTCTTCTTGGCCAGGTTCTTGTGACACACCGACGGTTTACACCTTCAAAGCCTGATTTAGTGCACCATTGAAGCACATCGATTGATTATGTGGCTGATTGCATGGGAAACACCAATCATATTCTTGTTCCATGTTATTCTGTGTTAGAACCAATGCCCTTAATGTTGAAGTTGTGTTTAGATCATATGGCCTAAAAGGTCTACCAGCTTGAGGTTGTTCTTGGTGTTGACTGTGAGTTACAGATTGGGCTTGCGGTCTATTTTCCTGATACGGGGGTCTAGCCTGATATCGAGCTTGAGGCTGATATGGCTTAGAACTTTGAGCCTACTGTCTTTTGATGGTTACTAGCTCATTCCCTAGGTTTTGAAGCTATTGCATAACTTCCTGAAGCTCCTTTGAGGTGTTAGATGATGAAGTAGAGGCTTCAGCTGAACTTTGACTCATGGGAGTGGGTATAGGAGCTAATGTGGGTGTTTGGTTGTTACTTGGGTTTCCTAATTTGGGGTATAGGGGCATGGATGGCCTAGGGGCAAGTTTTCCAGCCTGAATTAAATGATTCTTAGCTCCGATGGAAAGGCTATAAGTTGTAGGTAGGGTTGTGCCCCCCATTGAATGAATCATTAAAGCAATATCGGAATTTAAAGCTCTAAGAAAGTATAAGAAGGAACCTTGTTCAGTGGGCTTTACTGCCGCTGGAATCCTGTCCTAGGTCCGTTGAAATCTAAGGTTGAAATTCGTCAACTACTCATTCGGAGCTCTCTGGATTGTTGTCCGTTGCTCTAACAAGGATAGGTCATCCCCTTTTTCTCCAAACTGGTCATGAAGTGCTCTGCACAGATGGTCCCAAGATTGAATAGAGCCTGCTTCTAGGCTCCTAAACTATTGCGAAGCTTTACCCTTGAGTGAAGAGGCTAGCAACTTGACTGCAATGTCCATCTCAGTGATCTCATGGATTGTGCAGACATTTGCAATATCTTGAACGTGGTCACCAGGAGAAGTCTAGTTTTCTCCAGTGAAGTATGGGATGCTCTTTAATGCTGCCACCGGGACTAGATTTTGTGCATTCATAGTGAGTAGGTTATTGCCAGTGAAATTGACATAAGGATTTGATTGTGCCATCCTGATCGGCCTAAGCACCCTTCTTGATTGAAAGAACATCCTACTAGGAGGAGGTGTTGATAAGGCTTTGTTTGGCAGAGATAGAGACCTCTGGGCTCTTCTTCCTCTTCCCCTTCTGTCTAAAGACAACTGTAGGTGTACAAATTGTCCTTCTTCTCTTGTTCTTGACCTTGTTTGTATCCTTCTCATGAACTCGGGGAACTCGGACTACTAAAACCAATGGGTTCTGTCCCTTTTGGAGTCGCCATATGTGCAGTTCTTAAAAGCTAGAATCGTAGCAAGTGCACATCGATCTTACTATAATAAAGATGGAGACTTCTTTCTCCCATCGGGCGTGCCAAAACTGTTAATGTAAAATCACAGCACCCCCAAATGACTATGCCCTAGAAAAGCATATCTGATGACTCATTTGGGGGTGCTGTGATTTTTCATTAACAGGTATTTTATGGCTTACTAGTTTTTGTTGGAAATTTTTCAATTCAATTTTGAAATATTTCTCTTATTTTCCTACAAACCGCACTCCACCATCTCCACTCCCTTCCCTTCTTAGCGCCCACCATTGTGCTCCTCTCCTTCCCGGCTCAGTTGAGCTCTATAACTGGCTTGGCGAGCTCCTCCACAAGTTCATCCCAACTTAATGCATTCTCCATGAGCCCCTATTATCTTGACGATCTCTCTCCTTATTTAAGCTCGACCTGTGTTTGCATTGGCTCGCCTTACGCATTGGTGGATACTCCCTAGCTCGCTCTAGGCCCATGTGCCTTGTTTGTGCATCATGGACCCTTATTCTTCCTTCAAGCTCGTGTCAATTCAATCGTGTCTTGCATAAGTTGGTTTGTTTCACCCTACATCACATAGAACTCATTGAGTTTGTGATTTTCATGCCTCATCTCGCCAAGCTTCCAACCCTGCTCATCATTATCTCCTCGTGATCATTCACTTGTCTCGGCCCTGCTATGTTTTCATTGGAGCTTGGTTTTTTGTTGCCTTAGTCTTTACTCACTTACCCATCTCTCGTTCGTTGGAACCCTCAAACCTATGTGTAACCACTCTGCCCTACAACCATCGTTTCGACCCCACCAAATTATAACCACTCCAACTCAGCCTCGAGTCCCTATCCCTCTCCACATGGTTTCCTGTTCTCCCAACTCGTTGATCAGGATTTTAAACTAGCTTTTCCTCCTATAAAATCTTAAGCCCGCATTTTTTAATACGCTATGTATTTTTTTAGCATACGTTATGTATATTGAACCGTACCCTATGTTATTTTAAATTACAACATATATTAAAATAAATTTAGATTATAGTTTTTTAAAACTAATATTTATTTAATCTAAGTTAAGGGCATTTTATTTAAGGAAATTTATTGAAGCATGTCATTTTAATATTAGAGGATAGTTGTTTTTTGTCAAATTTAACACCTTTTATTTTTTTATTTTTTTTTAATAATTAAATTAATTGTGTAAAATATTTGCAAAATTAGTGGTATTGGGTGTTTCTAACTGTGTGGGTGTGAAGGGGTATTTTTTTGCCTTCTAAAGGTTTTTCACATTTTTGGAGGCCTTTTGACTCATTTTGAATTGGTTTCTCTTTGTAGTCGAACTCTTGTTATTGCTTGCAGGTTAATGAGCGTGTTCGCCACAACCTTACGATAAGGGATTTCCTTGCAATGTCAGACGTTGCTTTTCACACAAGACTTGTTTTTTCTCCCATTTTATTTTTGCATCATTTTGTGTTTGTTATAGTGTCAATTTTTTGTGGTTGCTTGAAACTCATTGTGATCTCCACACTTACACATTTTATGCCATATTCAAGGTGAGTGGCCAATTGTTTCAAAACTAATAATCATATCTAATTGTATTGAGCGCACTAAACTATAAAGTGCCATAAACAAAGGGGTGAAAACATTGTTTTGGGATGTGTGTGTACTTCCTTTCTTTCTGCATTCTCTCTTTCTCTCTCTTCACGATGGATGTTAGTTCATCTCCTTTGCTCACACCGTTTAACTAATTTGAATGGAGATCTAAAATGGTTTTGACATTACGGGGTAAAGGGTTGTTTCTTATCACTATGGGAGTAGAAAAAGAAGCAACAGTTTAACTTGAGAAATATAGGTGGTTTAACCGATGTAATGAAGCCTTAGGTCTTCTTTATATGTCTGTATCTCCCGACTTGCTCTTCCACATTAAGTTTTCCACAAAACTCCTA
Organism: Taxus chinensis; assembly: GCA_019776745.2. NCBI lineage: Eukaryota > Viridiplantae > Streptophyta > Pinopsida > Cupressales > Taxaceae > Taxus > Taxus chinensis. The sequence continues at coordinate 13,966,407 of CM034149.1, forward strand.
AAGAGCTTCTCGTCATTTGGATCTTGTTTATAGTGACATTTCTAGCCCTTTCCTATCTCCTTCATTTACTAGAGCTCTTTATATACTTACCTTTATTGATGAATTTTTGCGTTATAATTAGGTGTATTTTCTTAAACAGAAATCTAAATTTTTCGATCACTTTCAAGACTTCAAGGCTCTTGTTAAGAAACAAGTTGAAAGGTGTATCAAGGTTCTTCAAACTGATAATGGAGGCAAGTATGTGAACAATAGGTTTGATGATTTTTGTAAGTCCAAATAGATTGCTTTGCAACACACTGTTGCTTATAGCCCTTCACAAAATGGAGTTGTGGAAAGAAAGAACTAAACACTTAAGGAGATGACCACTTGTACGATTTACTCTAAATCTCTTCCTTCTTAGTATTGGGTCAAAGCCGTGAATTTTGCTTGTTACATTCAAAACCACATTCCACACAAGGTAGTAAAATGGATGACATCCTTTAAAGCATGGTATGGACACAAACCTGATGTCAAAAACTTTTATGTCTTCAAATCAATTGGTATGGCTCAAATTCCCAAAAAGAGACGCAAGGCCTTGAAACCATAGTCCAAACCTTGTATCTTGTAGGGTATTGTGATGGCGTGAATGGTTATAGATTTTTTAACCCTACTACTCATCAGCTTTATATTGAGATAAGTGTGAAGTTTGATGAGTTATGTTCTACTTCCACTTCTCCACCCGTTAAGGTCTTTACGCCCCTCTCTAATTTTGATTTTGATTCTTCTGATGATGATCTTGTTGAGCCTCCTCTTGATGCTCATGCTCCTCCTGCTCCTCCCACTCATGCTCTAGAATCTTCCAATTCTGACATTAGTGATGATGAGGACTTTGTCCCTTCTCACTCGAGTGAAGATTCTACAGATTTTGAGCATGGCTCTCCTCTTGGTCCTTGTTGGGCTAGGCAGACTTTGTAGAGTACTAGAGATTGGATAGGGGATCCTTCTGATGAGAGACAGATTTGTTTAGAGTTCGCTGGACCTCACGCTTTCTTCACTTCCACTTCTGACCCTTCGTCTTTCTAGGAGGCTTTTGGGATTCCTAATTGGGATTCTGCCATGGATAAGGAGTATTCCTCACTCATGAAGAATGATACTTGGGATCTCACCCTCTTCTAAAAGGAATAAAATGGTTTGGTGTAAGTGGGTGTACTAAAAAAACTATCATGCCAATGGGAACATTAAGAAGTATAAAATGTGACTTGTAGCTAATGGTTTATCCTAGGTAGCTAGAGTTGATTATTCAAAGACCTTTATTCCCGTTGCGAAGATGACTTCCATTCAACTGACCCTCATCGTCGTTGCCACAAACAAATGGGAATTCTATCAGATGAACATTAAGAGTGTCTTCCTTCATGGGGGCCTAGAGGAAGAGATCTATATAGAATAAACCTCGGGTTATGTCCATGATTCCTCCTTCATTTCTAGTTGTAAAGAGGAGATAAAAGGACTTAGTTGTTTCATAATTGATACCGGACTGTGCCACAGTGACAAAATGATAAACAAAGAGGGAGAAGTGTCACACAGAGGCTTGGAAAATTGTGTAACTGCATGATCTTCATAGACTGGGGAACCTAGGATAGGTCAGGGGCACCTGCGGGTGCTGTAGACTGGTTCTAGGTTTCTATGTCTCCACAAAACCTAAGAAAATATGATTTGGATGGTCACAAGATGTTCTATGTACTTCAATTTTTATCGTTAATACATTACACCAAGTTCACTGATGTTGTTGATAACCTATAATAAATATTTCACCTACAAAACCCTCAAAACTACATCAAATCCCAAAAATAAAATAATAAATGAGGTGTTGGATTATCCTCATCTATCAAATGAGTGATCTTATGATTGAGTGTTACACTACATTTCAGACCCAATGTAGTTATGTGTGTGTGTGTGTGTGTGTGTGTGTGTGTGTGTGTGTGTGTGTGTGTGTGTGTGTGTGTGTGTGTGTGTGTGTGAAATCATTCCCTAGGTGGCTCTTGTGTGTGTCACACTTGACAACAAGAAATAAGCTAGATGTAGCATATGTAAGTAGATGTGTGCATGGAATAATGAATTTCCCCTCCTATGAAGTGTATCCAAAAGAATGTAGTTCCTTACCCTTGAATGGATGCTAGAATGGATGCTTGAATGCTCTTGAATAGCCTTTGGATGTAACCTTGGGTGTAAATAGCTAATGCTTAGTTCTTAGTCCATTATTATTGATCACATAAATTTATATTTATATGATTCCCTTTGCTTGGATTTCATAATTAACCCCAAAACTTTTAACTACCAAAAAGATAAGATCCCAAATGGCTAGAAAGACCCCAAAATACGTGAATAAAGTATAAAGAGATCAAGGACACCCATAGGGAATAGGGGAACCTAACACTGGCATCTTATTTGGGCGTTGGTGTCCAAACTCAGATAAAATGAAGGGTTGGAGGTCATAGTGGAAAAGAAGGTGTGTAAGACTAAAAGTAGAAACAGAAGGCAAGAAAAAATGGCCAAATACATGGGTTAGTTAGTACTTTTATTACTTAGGAATCATATGAATAGTAGTATGTGATCAGGACTATATAGATACCCAAAGTGTGTGATTTTGTGTCTACATGTTCCCCCACTTTATGTTGTTGAGTGAAATCTCGATAACATCAAGTAGATATAATATGCATACCTGATAACTATGTAGATTGATGGCAAAAAAGTGTGTCAAGAGTACAAGAAAAAGCGTGGAGTGATAAAAATGTGAAGCATGGAAACTAAGGATGAGGAAGTGTAAAAAGTGATGATAATGACCATAGGGAGAGAGCGTATGTGTTGATGTCATGATTGTACCTATTGTTGATGTGATGATGATGTGACTACCACTTCCCATAAGTATGGACATACAAAAGAGAAGAATGAACAAGTATTAAAATATGAGTGTATATGATCAAAATGTATAAAAAGTATGTAAGAGAGTATGTAAAATGTGAAAAGGAACATGTGCACCTAATCTATGATGAGTGAAGGGTGTAGAAAGGATCCTAAAGATGATTTAGAAGAAAACATTTTTTGGGAGATCTCATGTCAGTTGCATTGACTTCAAGTTTTTTGGGTGATCTCATGCCAAGACATGGAAGAAGTGTAGGGATAAAAGTATGGTGTCATTATACAACCTTTAACTGCTTCCCACAATGTAGAACACCACTACAAATTGTGTGTAAAAATATGATCCGTTTTGAATAGTTTTTATGCAACATGAAAGTAGAAAACATTTGTGTAATGCATGCATGCCAAGTGTTAAGGAATATGTGCTCTGTAAAATCCATTATGTGAAATGCTCAGAAGTGTGATGAAATGAAAAATGTTGTGTAACTTCCCCCTGGTCACAAGAATCCATGAAGGGTTAGGGATGCACCTAGGTGATACTTTCTTGGTCTGGGTTTCAGTTTTTGTGTTGTGTTAAGGACCCAAGTCTCATTCTGATCCATGTCTGAGACTAATGATTGTGTTATACTGTTATTGTGTTGTGTTGAAATGTGACTATAAATTGTTGTATGGGGTGACTGATTCACCCAAATGATGTCCCACTCATTTGGGATGCATGCAACGTCAGTGAGGAGTATATTTCCCAAAGTAGGATTGATCATTATGATAAAATTGTGCCCTACAGGGGGAGGGAGTGTGCTTGTTAGAAACCAAGGCACACAGAAAAAAATGGCTAGGAGACAAGTGTTAGTAAAAGAAAGATAAACACGCATGTAAAATACAATGTGTAAACTAAGCACATAAAAAGACAGGGTAAAAACATAAGAAGAAAAATAAGGCCATGAAAATAAGGTTTTAAACATGGGATATCACTCACAATGTCTCAAGACAGATCAAATCTAATGAAGCCAAAATTAGACAATGTGCACAAAAGAAAAAAGGAAAATCCCATACATAGGGTAAATAATGGAAGATAAGAGAACAATAATTTCAAGAAATGTAATAGACAACCATGGTAGAAAATAGACCTGTAATAAAACTATTACACATGAAGCACCCATTATCATGTTAAAAAGATAAAAAGTATGTCAAAGCATGTATAATCTGATAAAGTAATGTGCTATGAAAAATGAAACAATAACACTTGTAGTGTATAAGAAAGTGGATTTCCCCAAGAGCCGTTGTGGGACTATGTATAAGATATTGCACCAAACATCCATACTGAGTGTGGAGATATGTAAAAATTATGTGATGACAACTAGAAAGATCAAGTGAACGTGCATGTGTGTATGATAAATATGATGACATATAAAATATCTGACTAGCTTGTGTGTATGATAAAGTATACATGACATACAAGATAATGCAGAGAGAGTGGATGAAGTGCAACCAAGATATCCCCCATGTTGTGGATGTGAGATGGAATGGAATGAGGTTGAATTTATAGGATTACCCATTAGTACTCAAGAATGAACCATCGAACAAGAGTGTTATACAGGGTGATGAGGTTGAATTATGCATTCTTTAAATATGTGATCAAGAATGAAGTAGAATAAGAGTGAGTCATGAGGAAATGGTGATTAAGTGTGGTAAGGTTCATTTTAGAGTGAAACCCTCAGTAGTCGAGTATGAAGTGTACTAGAGTGCATCATAGAGAAATGAGTGTAGTGCATGAAATTGATGTGTATAATTTTAATGCACCCTCAGTAGTCAAGAAGATGTAAGAGGAACTAGAGTGCATCATATATAACATGTGTTGTGTAGGTATGTAATATGCTTTATATTGTGTATGTATATGATAGATGTTGTAAAGAAGAGGCATGAATAACACATGATATGTGAAGTGTGTAATTTATGTAGCATATTATGTAGCGTATAGTGTGTGAGGTTCATGTGTATAGTATGCCCTCAACATTCAAGTGTTAACTAAAGTACATGAGATTGCATCATCAAGGAATGACGATGCAAATGTATCAAGATGTGTATGATGAATGTATAATACTAGATGTAACGTGTGTAAGGTGTATGAAACTTGATAATGCGAGAAGGTTTTGTGGGAGAATAAATGTGATGCCCCCCCAAGTGTATGATGATTGAGATGATCAAGTGACATTGTCTAGGATATCATCATTGTCTTTGATCAAAGACAATTAGAGATGCATCAAAAATTTGATAAGCGATTGAATGCAGTGGATCATATAAAGAGCCATTGTGATGTAATTTGTACATGTTCATTACATATTCTTCATCAGTAAATGGTGTTGGTGGAAATCCATGTGCATACTAATGAGTGATATTTTGTGAATAGTCCAGGAGATGAGTCATTGAAAATAGAAACACAAAAAAATGACATATGTAACATGATACTAGTATGGTTGGGGTCCAAAGTGCCCCCAATATAATCAAATCCAAGATTGTCCAAGTGTCTATGGAGAAACACGAGGTGCATGTGTAACAAATACTATTAGATGGAAGACACGAAGGCCATAGGTGGTTGTAATATGAACACATCCATCATAGAGATGGGATGAGTGAGGTAACGGTGAAGATATCATTAAGCACTAAGCCAAGCCGAGTTCAAGCCATCATAGGTGCAAATGATGTCAGTGCAAGTAATATCCAACTCGAACATGATGCCAATAGAGAGTTATTTATGAAAATCGTACATGTAAAAGGAAGTGATGAGATAAAAAATTCCTATGAGAAGGTGGAATGACGTCCAAAGTATGGATAAACAACCGATAAAGTACCATAACATTAGTATAAGTATGAGAGGTTTTGAATTGATATTCACCTAGGTTACAACAATGAAAGTATCAATGAAATATGAATCATCTACCTCAAGAGGGTGAAGTTAAGTTTTAAGTTTTCATTGATAAGCTCAACAATATCGACCTATTCATCAGAATCATCAGTGATAACATTAGCATGATGGATTATCTAGTGTCAAGGATATTTTTAAGAGGTGCACTAGACATAGGAGTGAGGGGATCCTAAATGAATAGAGTAGTGGTGTTGATAGGAGCAGATACTGTAGGTGAAATGATGGTGATAGTATTCGTGGAGCCATAGCTTGGAGTGGTTGAAGATTATTGTGACATACTAGATTGTTCGATATCATATGTATCAATATTTTTATATGGAATAGGTTGTGATGGAGGAATATACATAGTAGTAACTGGATCTATGTAATGGAATTTGAATGGATCAGGGTCTGTAGTAATGGTATGTTCATAACCATCAAGTAGGAACTTAACACATTGATGAAAAATATATGGGACAATGTGCATGGAATGAATCTAGGGTCTACCCAATAACATATTGAATTGAAAAAAGGTATCGACAACGAATAATTTTGTAGGGATTGTCTTAGGTTTGAACTTGATACGTAACGTGATAGTTCCTAAGGATGTATGAGTAGTTGAGTCATAACCAAGAATAAGAGTAGAATTCTTAGAAATTAGAATGTGTACGATGTCAATTTGTTTTAAAAGGGAATGAGAACATAAATTAATAAAATGTCCATTATCAATGAGTAGATGATTGATATAAATGACACCAATGATAATAATGATAAGAAAAGGTGTACATGGATTGTCAATAGTAGATGGCGATATTTCCTTGTCAGTAAATGATATATCACATGGTATATTTTTGAGGGACTAAATGAGGTGTGTAAATTCCATAGAATAATTATCACTCTCAATATGAATAGAACAAATGGTTTCCTCTAATGTTTCACGAAAAATTACGTGTATTGCGTAATAAGTCATAGAGAGATATTTTGGCCAGTGTATTCTTAATTTGTTCAATGATATCATAGCCCTTAGAATTTACGAGAGGAGTCATAGAAGTAATAGATGGTAGGATAGAAACAAGATGAGCCATAGGAGGATGGGTGCAATGAGTAGTTACTACATTGATAGTAGGATAAGCCATAGGCATAATAAAGTGAGGAGGATGTTGCGTACAAACTTGCATGAAATCAGCAGAAGTAGTAATGATGATGGATACCTTAGTTGGAGAGTAAAAGGGATAATAATATTGATCCATGACTTGATAATATGAAGACATATTCACAAGGAAGGGTTTGTATGGTGGGGTTCACCAAAATGATTAAGAAAAATGTTTATTTAATAATAAAATTATGCCTAATCTATGCATGTAAAATTTGTAATAAACATGTATGCAATGAAATAAATATGACCTAAGAAAATTAAGATAGGAAATAATGAAACCCTAGTTGTAAAGAGGATATAAAAGAACTTAGTTATTTCATAATTAATCTCAAATTGTGCCACACTGACAAAATGATAAACAGAGAGGGATAAGTGTCTCAAAGAGGCCTAGAAAATTGTGTAACCGCGTGATATACCTAGATTGAAGCACCTAGGATAGGTAAGGGACACCTGTGGGTGTTGTACAATGGTTCATGGTGCTTGTGTCTTCCCAAAACCTCAGAAAAATTATTTTGGAGGGTCGTGAGATTATCATTGTACTTCACTCTTTGTCGCTATTATGTCACACCAATTTTTTTGATGTCACTGATAAACTGTAAAAAATATTTCGACCTGTAAAACCCTCAAAAGTGCATCAAATCCTACAAAGAAAACAATGAAAATGAGGGTTCGTACTGTCTTGAGCTGTCAAATGATTGATCTTACGACTGATCACTGTAATAACATTTCAAACCCAATGTAGTTCTATGTATGTGTGTACGTGTGTGTGTGTGAAGAATCATTCCCTTAGTGGCTCTTATGTGTGTCGCACTTGATAGCGAGCAATATCTAGATGTAGAATATGTATGTATATATGTTCATGAAATAGAATAAAATTACCCTCCTATGAAGTGTATGCAAAATGAATGCAGTCCCTTTCCCTTGGATGGATGATATAATGGATGTTTGAATTCTCTTGAATAGATTTTGGATGCAACCTTAGGTGGTGATGGATAATTTTTAGTGTTTGGTCCCTTATTATTTCAACATAAATTTATATTTATATGATTCATTTGCTTGAATTTCGTAATTAACCCCAAAAATTATGAACTACCAAAAAGATAAGATGCCCAAACGGATAGAAAGAACTCAAAAGATGTGAGCAAAGTACAAAGAGATTAAGGGTGCCTAGAGGGGACATGAGCGCTTGGTGTTGATGTCTTGGTTGGGCGCTGGTGTCCAGGATGATAAATGTCGGAGTGTAAAAAGTCAAACTGGGCAAGTAAGAGTGTAAGACCAAAAGTGGTAACAAAAAACAAGCAAAGATGGTCAAAGACATGGGTTAATTAGTACTTTTTTTACTTATGAATCATATGAATAGTAGTATGTGATCAAGACTAGATACATACCCAAAGTGCGTGATTTTGTGTCTATAATTTGCAAGTTAAATAAATCTTTATATGGTCTTAAACAAACCCCTCGGACTTGGTATGCCAAGATGGACTCTTTTCTTCTTGCATCAGGGTTCACTAGGTGTCACTTTGACCCTCTAATGTTTATATTCTGCGGTAGGATAACTCCATGCTCATCCTTATTATGTATGTTAATGGCTTGTTGATCACGGGTAGCTCTTCCTCGATCATTAATTATGTGAAGTCTGCCTTACCGAACAAGTTCTCCATGATTTACTTAGGTTTGCTTCACTACTTTCTTGGGATACAAATTACCCATTGGGAATTATGATTGTTTAACCTAAGTATGCCCTTGATTTGTTAGTCAAGTTTCACATGTCTGATTGTAAGCCATCTCCTACTCATTTCCTTTCTAGGATTAAGTTAGTTGTTGATTGTTCCACTCCCGTAAGCGATGGTACCCTTTATCGCCAGTTGGTGGGGAGCTTGATCTATTTGACTCGCGCTCGACAGGATCTTTCGTATGTTGTTGGGATCGTGTCCAAATTTATGCATTGGAGAGCAAAAAAAGGATCATTCACTATGTTCGGGACACTCATACAGATGGCACTCACAACTTAAGAGGGACAAAGATTGATCTAGTTGGAATTACATATTCAAATTGAGTTGATGAACTCGATCATCGAAATTCTACCTCAGGCTACAATTTCTCTCTTAGTTCAGGTCCTGTCAATTAGTCGAGCAAGAAACAAAATGCGATTGTGATATCTTCAACAGGTGCAAAATACAGGGGAGTAGTCAACTTTGCCACGGAAGTTGTTTGGTTGCAGGGGATTCTAACACAGTTTGGTATTCACTATTGATGGCCTACGATATTTTGTGATAACATAAGCACCATCTCGATTTGTCGAAATCCAATTCAATATCAACGGATGAAGCATATTGAGTTTCACATGCACTTCATACGAGAGTTGATTCATGAAGACATCATCGACTTGCAGTATTGTCATACTTTTGATCAAGTTCCAAACATCTTTACCAAGCCCTTCATTGAAGCCAAGTTCCTTCACTTGTGCTCTCTTCTTGAGGTTAAGTCTTGTATTGTTGCCTGTCTTCTTCAACTTTCTAATCCTTCTCTTCTTCTTTTCTAAAACTAGCAATCGTTCATGAAATGTACAATGTGAATGCCGAAAGGGATATAGTGAAGAAGCGAAACCAGATGAAGAGAAATAAAAGGAAAGGAAGAGGGGTGTAGAAAATGGCATTTGGGGGTAGAGAAGTGGATGGAAAAGGAAAGAAGAATCGAGGAGAAAAATTGAAATTATATGAAATACAAAGAATGCAACATGGTTGGTAATCGTAAAATGGATAAAACCCGTCTTGCAGTAGACAGCCAAAAATGTACATGGAAATATATGAAAATGCAAGAAGTGGATGAAAAGTGTTGTCGAGGTGAATACTTGATTGAATTTGAATATGTTGACTTTATTCGATAGTTAGAGAGAATGTAAAAGTAAGGGGAATTTGAATGCATGTTATACGTGAGACGTTAGGAACAGGAAGACACGAAGTAGTCATGCTAACGATGAGGGTACTAAAGTATTCACGCAAGTGCAATTTACGTCTAGAGGGGAAAAATAAAAAATGAAAAATTCAACATGTTCCAACTTTGGAACCTAACCGCAATGAGTACTTGTTGCATTATTTTCTAGCCTCCGTATCCAGTTGTAAGGTCAAGTAATTCTAAGGAGCAGATGCACGTCCATGTATCAATAATTAACACCTTCCAACGATTTGTCATATGAGTCAAAGGTAGATTAAGGTTGTGGATTGCATGCCACACACGCTTTCCACATATCATATCGTTCCTACCCAAGTAATATATGTTATCTATGCTCCAGTTAAGCACTTAAAACTCACAAAGAGGACACAATTAAATTTTGGGAAACTCGAAGAGTTTAAGCGTTTGAAACCCAGGCCGAATAGATGCATTTTGTAACAACTTGTAGCCTCCCTTTCAAGTCATAAGATCAAGTAAGTGTAGAAAAATAGACGGTGTGCAAACTAACATTGTTAATTGAGTTCCAGGAGTAATTAGACACATTCGTGAAAGGTGTCTTTTATCCGTTAAGCAAGCTTGTTTTTTAATTTAATAACAGCAAGGTTTTCGATTGGAAAAAAATTAATTTGATAGGTAAGATGTAGACATGAATGGATTTTGGAAAATTATATACCGGCATGCCCCTCACCTATTCCATGGAGCATATTGTTCCTTCCCAAATAATATCTAATATATGTGCTCCACTTAATCGTCATAATTGAATGGGATTTATTCAAGTGAGTGCAATGTGAGCTTAAAGGGCCAAAATAAAAATGTATGAGACTTCACAAGGGTCCCAATTTGAGAGCCAACCACATTGCTTGTTTCTTGTGGCACTTTGCAGGCATTTTTTTGCAGTTTTAAGCTCGAGAAATTATAGTGAAGTAGTCGATGCATGAACAATCGTTGATAATTGAGGTCGGTTGGGGAATGGGTGTACGGGGTAGAAGAAGATATTATCTAAATATGTCATGATAAAACAACCATTGATAATTGAACCACTCTAGCAATTGGCCACATGAGTTAAGGCGTATTGTATTTGTCATTTGAAAGAGGGATAATTAAATAAAAAGATGGGAATTAAATAGCTACATGTTCCACACCTATTGCATAATGCGAGTGAGATTGCGACAAAAAAGTGGAGCACATAATAGATATTATTTAGGTGGGAACAATATGAGTCATGGCGATCCACTTCCATTTCCAGTTTCAAGCTCAAGTAGGCATATGAGAATAGAGGACACAAAAAAGCATTGATAATGAGTGTTATTTATTTCTTTCTTTTGAATTGTAACTTTTATGTCTAATCGATTTTGATTCTTTCATTGAACGAAAGCAAAACGACCAATAAAACATTTGAGTAACCATTGATGACCAAGATGTCTAATCCCACGATGTCCTTTGACGAACCAATCTCGTACATTCCATTTGTGCGAGCCATTGTAGACAAAAAAGGAGCTTCTTATAGAACTTACACTAAGGGGTGTGAGAACCAAGGGTTAAACTCTAATAAATCTTATGATCGCATAGATCTACGTGCGAGTGTTATTTATTTATTTCTTTTGGATTATTTCTAAGCCTAATTGATTCTAGTTCTTTTATTGAATGTAACAAAACAAAACAAAAAGACAGACAAAGCATTCGCTCAACTGTTGATGACCAAAATATCTAATCCCACGATTTCCTTGAACAAATCAATCTCGTACACGTAAGCCTAGGGCGGATAGAAAGAATCCCAATGCACGGCTCAAATTACTGACAGCAATCTATCATATGGATGGTTGCAATTACAATACGTTGTCAGAGCCCCTGGGCTTTCTACCTATAAACATGAACTTCAAGGTAAATAGCTAAAACATTTGTGCCACCACCAATGGCCAGAATGTCTGATCCCACGATGTGTAAAGCAAGCGCAGGCACGACTAGGGATTAAATTTGACGTCTATTTAGACTTTTTTGTGTTTTTAAACACAAAAAACAACCAAATTATTTGTTAACTGTATCAAAGGATGGGAAACTTTTTTCTCAAACTATCATATTCACGTCCACTATAAAATTGAAAGTTATATATATATGATCATGTTGGCTTGTCGCTGACTTGGCACAATTGAATGTCACGTGTCTCAACTCTCATGCCATACCATTAGCCTACAAAATACAGATCTTAACTTTCGCCTAGATGCTCTTCGAGTTTGGATTTTCGTTTTAGTTTGCAAACATTGTGCTTTGATTAGCAATTGTGTTTTGATTAGCATGTGATCATCATTCCTCTTCCCTGAGTGCGATCTTCGAACTCTTGGGGTAAAGCAAGACCAACATTTGGGAGGGACATAACCCTAAAAAAAACCACCCTTGTCTCATTTATCCCCATTGCCACTGCATTGATCTCTTCGCGGGTGAGATCACATTTACTACCAAACAAAGCTAACAATACCGAACGAGTTGGTTGTTGGTCCAACCATGCCAAGCAGCAGTTCGGAGCAGGCCACGACGACAGATCAGGAATAAGAATTCACGTTAGAAACAACAACCATCTAGTTATATGCAAAAGGTGAAGATACACCTCTTCCAATTTGACGCAAGTATTGCAAAACAAATAATAAAAGTGGGGCACCCAACATTTTCTATCTTGCGATACAAATGGAGGACCTTCCACGCTTCAAAGAGTAGACAGCAGACAGCAAACAGCAGCCGCAAGAATCCAAGTGTCGGTATTGTGAGATCATTAGCCATTGGGTTCTGGTACGAACTGTGTCCATGTCCGTAAAGTGTACTCATCGTTGAAGACATGAGGAAAGTAACGATAGGAATGTTGAGTTAGGCGACAACACAAGGAGCTTACCACTAAAGAATTAAATTATGCGGGTAGGAAGGCACAATAAAGATAGATGCATATTTGAACAATTGAACTATAGCCAATCTCGATCAAAAAACATCAACGTGCATTGCCATGAACATTGTTAATTAATGTCTTGCATGTCATCTAAATAAAGTCTCAATCCCCCTTGAAAAATATCTTTCAACGTAAAAATTACAATTTGTACGTAAGTATCTCATTAAGCTTTTAGTTGTCGAGACTCATTTGACACATCTTTCTTAGTTGTCTAGGAAAGTTCTTTATTTTTTTTGACTTACCATGCCTCTCTACCTCAACTTCAATGATGAGGGGAGTTGACATGAAGTACTTGCCTTGTCATCCTCGGGACATTGTCCACCTCACACACTGAATTATCTCACTTGGATGATGTCATAGGTCTTTAGGGGTAATACCATGTGACAAATTTCATCATAAAATTTGTCATCATATGCATCATTGGCATCATACAAAAGTTACATTCCATCTCGAGAACTGTAACTATTTTTCTCCTCGTGGGGGAATTGATTGTCCAAGTGTAAGAATTACACAACACTCCCATATGATCTACGAGTACAAGTAGACCGTTTTCCCTTATGTACGATTCTCACGGATTGAGCACAGCCCTTTTCTAAATATTTTGTTACAAAGCTTTGTATATAGTATATATGTTCACCATTCGACTCAATGGTCCAAGGCAAAGACTTCAAATGCCTTGGTAAACATGTTGGAAAGGGAACTTTAAATCCCATTTTCAACAAAACTCCGGCCAAAAGTATAGACAAGGAATCGGACCTTGCACTAAGTAAGAAAAAACATATTGTGTTGGTTGTTCACTTAAAACTCTTATTACTTGGAGCATGTTTCATTCCATTGGAGTACAACATTGTTGATGTGCATGTACTTCCGTTTGATCATCGTAGTCCAAACTCACATATTCACCAATTTGCTTAGTAACCTTCATATAAAGCATATATGTTACGAGGAAGATTTTTCTCTTCTCATCTTTATATCTAAACTTTAAAGATGAGACAACGAGATGCATCTAGGCAACCTGGTGCTGAAATCACCTTGAATCACAAAAAAGCAACACTCTATAGACCCCCATTTGTAGATACATGATTTACACCATGAAAGAATGCAGCATGTGATTTGGGATCTCTTCCCAACATTATGCATTGTTTGCACTATTCAAACACAGTAACATGTGATTTAAGCATATAGGTGCAACAGACAACAGAAGCGTCTCATTTAATATTTTGATGAGAAAACACTACATATACATCTAGAGAGACATAATTCACATTGGAGTAGCCAATTCACATAAAAGTAGAGCAATAAATAATCAGGCCTCTGTTTTTGTACAATTATAATTAAAACCCCTGACAGAAGTGATTTTATACAATATGAGACAGTTGAACAGTATTACTGCCCCCACTCAGTATCAAGTACTGCTCCATGAATATTAAGGAGCGATATGATCCATGATATCATATCCAGAGGTAATATTTCCTAGAGCAGTCAATATTTTACATTTCCAGGTGAAAGGACGTAATCTGAGTTTCCATGAAGAATGCATGCACATGTTTAACATTTACAGATTGGGTGTTTGAAATCTGCAAATACCGCATCCACTTATTTCTTCACTCAAAAATTCTACTACCACCCTCCTCTCTAATGCTTCAATTACACAGCGCACCATAACATGATCATAAAATGAGCATGTTTCCAAATGTGTCTAGAAACAGAAGGAACATTTAATTCTCTTTTTCTGATTACTGTGCAACACATTAAATATTATCCCCTACATGACTATTATATATTTGTCAATGTGTATGCAACTGCTTAAGACCATTTTCTGTAGCTCAATTTTGAATAAATTCATCTGGACATATGCTTAACTTGTAGTCTGCATATTAACTTTTCAAAATCTTTGGCTTTAAACATTATACACTAAAAACCTGGCATACATTTTCCTGTCCACAAAACTCCATGCTTTACAGAACATCTACATCTTTACATTTGTGCAACATCTCAAAATATATTGAGTTAACAAAACCCTTAGGTTACAGGATATCATGTACTTCATCGCGCCATGAGATCATAATAGCTCCAACAGTTAGCTAGACAGTAGTTAGTCAGGCTCTGCCAGCTGCAATAGCCTGGCAATGTTCTACTCTCTGATTGCTCTCCCCAAAACAAATTGAGTGCTTCCACAATAAGGTAAAAAATGACCATAAAAGATTGCACTTGTACCGGTTACAAGCAAAATCAGAAAGTATACATGCATCCCAGAGTACAAAGAACAATCGCGCAAAGCTCAAATAAATATGAACCTAGCATTAAAAGATTTCAGACAGCTTTTTCCAAATTATGTTTCAGACTTTGTTACCAAAAATATTACTAAAGCTCAAATTTATTTCTTACAAAAACTTATTTGTTTGCTCATAATTAACAAGAAAAAACAGGAATAGGGAATGGTAGGCAGACAGCTGAAACTTTTTAATTTTTTTTCATAATTATAATACCAGGACATATGTTGGCCCAAAGTACTCGATCTCTTCGAATAAAAATTAATGTGCCTTCATTAATATTAAACACAACAGGGATGCCAATTGAAAAGCTTGCCATGTGTCTACAATGGCTTATAGTGGTTTATTTTGTATTATACACAGATTTTACGCTGATGCAAGTGCCCACCTCAGCTTCACAATCAGAGACTGGCAAACTGGTAGCTACTAGTGTAAGGCTTCCTACCATACACATGTAACAGAGCTCTTGCCTCATTTAATATGGATACTAATAAAGATGAGAAGAGATAAGCTTATATATCCAGGCAGCATGCTTGCAAATCAAAATTTTCTTAGCCTATGGATTTTGTTCAAAAATCACCTTTCAGGTGATTTTTGAAGTTTATAAAATGGTATCATACAGCAGATGGGTCAGAGGGGATCAGCTGTATGCACATTGTGAAAGCATTAGAAACTTACATTAGAATACTTTAGTATATTGGTGCCTCAAGATACCGTGCGTCCATAACAGACAGAAGCAATATAAAGGTTCTTTGCCCATTTTTCCTGCAAGAATAAAATGTCAGGTATCTTGCAAGAGAATGAAAAACCACTGTGAAAGTTTCAGTGAGGCAGCGGCTATGCTGTACCTTGACATGAGTACTTGGAAATGCAGATGTGCGAAGTGTCTCTTGAGTTTCATCTGTAGGTTTCCGTCTGGGAACACTCAAAACAAATGCTGCCTGGTCCCATGTCGCTGCAGTTGCCGTGATACGATACCCACTATCCCAACGCCTGTGGATACCTTCACTTGGATATAGGAAATCAAGCTCGACTACCTGCAACATAAATATTGCCAATATCAACAATGTGATCTCCGTCATCAGAAGAATACATGTAACTAAAATACAATGTGTAAACAGGCAAAACATGCCTGATCAGTAAAACCAGCATTACGAGACATGACAACACCCCATCGACTTCCCGCAGATGCCATAGAAGTGACATAGAATCCTTCTCTCCACTTTTTATTTATCCATTTAAATGGAAAAGAGTCACTGACTTTATATGACTGCTGTGTATATTGTGTGCCTGAAAATGAGAAAGTTTCAGTCAGCCCTACAAGCCAATTAAAGCCTCCAAACCTGTGTTCCACCAAGACCTCTTTCAGGGGGACAGGTAAATGTGGAAACACAAAAAAAGGAGGCCTGGCAGTACCCCTAAAGCCCTGGAAATGATATAATAATAGTAGAGTAGCATGGGAACAGGAATGTGGGGCAGGGGTTGGGATGTGTCCCCATGGAACATAGCTCCAAGCTTTAAAGCACGTATAAATTTCCAGAAGCTCACCTTTGGACATTACTACCAAAGAGCTACCATTATTGGCACCTGCAATTGCACTGATGTAATAGTTCTTTTCCCATTGCTCCATGATCCATTCCTAAATGCAGCAATAGCCATAAATTTAATAATATCAAGACCCATCAGCCAAGTAAAGAATGTTAAAACGTCTCAACCTAGCATGCATGTAGGCAAGCAGCTCAGCCAATGAACATAACAAAACCTTGTGAAGGAAGTACTGAGAAAGCTCGTAAACTTGTGCAGAGAATCCAGTCCCTGCATCCATAATAAGAGCCCAAAGATTTGTGCATGAAGCTACACTGCTTATAAATAGGCCATCTTCATTTCCTTTCTCAACATGCTGTGCAAGTCTTGTATCAGCCACATTATAGTGATATCTGAACAAAAAAGTAAAATAACAATTGAAGAACTAAATTAAATTGAGGATCATTGAAAATAGAAGAACATCAACAAACTGAATTATCATCTCAAATATAAGGCAATAAGACTTAATGCACAATAGCAATAAGGATGAATATTTCACAACAAGAGACTAAAATGTTGAAAAAGAGAACAATGCCCTATACCAAATAAACTGTGAACTTCTTTCCTAAGACAAACCTCTGTTTCATAGGCCGACGTGCATTATAAACACTGATCCATTGTGTAGCAGGCATACCCAAGCGAACCTTCTTCTTTGGCTGCTCATCATCATCTTCCTCCATAGTCAACCTCCCTCTCTTTTGACCAACCTGGTAGACAAGCTTCACCAAAAGTAAAACCACATTAGAGAGGTTTCTACATACATTCAAAATCTTGCACTTCATAAAGAAACAACCGTACCTTCAGAGCACCATCAGTATTTATTGGTCTGACTGCAGGGTTTGGACCAATGATGCCATCGAAAAGTGATATCAATTTTGCATAATTTGGCTCTTCATCAAATTTCAAATTCACCACAAACTCAAGAAACTGTTTGAAAGGTTGCGGACAGAAACAGCACAACATCTCTGGTGATGTGGCCATTTTTTTCTTGCAAACCAGAAAACCCTTGTTGTCACCCTGGCCCGAGAAGGAAAGACATTCATCTATAAATATATTTACATAAGGTTAAACACATGCAGATTTATTACTTGATGGTATTGTTACTCTTAATTAAGAATGTAGTCACCGAAATATAACCTGATATCCCTGCCATGGTAGACGGCCTCGAAGAAGAAATATGAGTGTATATGCAAGAGATTCAAGATCATCTCTCCTGCTTGCGGTTCTTCCCAAATGAGCATGTACACTAGCATATCGAACAGTTCCCCTACACCACAAAAACAGAGGGCATTAGGAATAATATAGTATCAAACACAAAGTTCTTGTTTCTAAGAAAGAGGACATGCCTGAAGACATCTGGTCTTTGATCATACTCTACATGCAAGCCAGTAGAGCTGTCCCTCCATCTTGTTGCTGTATATCCACACAAACACATAGTTTGAAGAAAATGTTAAAAAGAAAGAAACAATTTTTTAAGAGTTCTCAGGTAGTGGACAGAACATAAAAATATCAAGTAGAAAACACACCCAATCCAAGATCAACAAGGAATAGTTTCTTCTCATCTGTTGTCCCAGGTGGACCAAGTAAAAAGTTTTCAGGCTTAACATCACCATGAACATATCTGCATTAATCCCAAAATTGCCAGAAAGTTTTTCAAAAATGGGTTGCCAGAGATCAAATCTGATAAAGATCTGTACAAGATCCAAAATGTTATTAAAAAGTTGATAATCAAATTACCCTCTAGAAT
Organism: Taxus chinensis; assembly: GCA_019776745.2. NCBI lineage: Eukaryota > Viridiplantae > Streptophyta > Pinopsida > Cupressales > Taxaceae > Taxus > Taxus chinensis. The sequence continues at coordinate 13,984,848 of CM034149.1, forward strand.
GCATCTTCTCCAAGATGGAAATAGCTTCAACAGCAATGCATGCCACCATCTCAGTTGACATACTGCACATGCAGACCAGGCTATCTTAAGGAATGATGTTGACTAAAAGATTACTACTGCTATGTAGATGAACCCCACTACACAGAATATGTGAACACTCACGCTTGCCCAGAAGTGTTCCAAACATCCCACAGACTTGGGCCCAACATATCCATAACCTGGGATAAAACAAAGTGCTTTAGTAAGAAGCTGGTGTGCTTTAGTACGAAGCTAGGAGCCTCTATAAAACAAAAATTGAATCTTAGGACTTCATAGATAGTGTTGATGAAGCATACCATAACATAATAGTCTCCTTGACGGCCCTTATAGTGTACTCTGGGCACACCATGACTACCACCAAGAGTACTGATACCATAATGAACGACAACACATTTTAAGAAAATGCAAGATATAACATTATACAAAAAAGAAGGGATAGAGAAAGGAAATGCAAGATGTAACATTAGACAAAAAAGAAGGTATAGAGAAAGCATCCCCATGCAAATCGTAACTAATATGTGTCAAGCAAGCAGCAACATATATCAAAAACATTAATGGTAAGATATAACAAAATACAAAAATATAAGGTATAGAGAAAGCATCCCCATGCAAATCATAACTAAAAGGTGTCAAGTAAGCAGTGAAAAATATCAAAAAAACATTAATGGCATACAGGGTGCCAATGATTAACCATTCAGACAATCCCAACTTCCAAGCATGATCCAAGTAAAGAGAGACGCACTTGTAAACTTGCCACTCATATGGGGGACCATAGTTGCAACCTTTACTTGATCTGTGTTCAAATTTTAGAGCAACCTGACACCAAGTTGATAATACTAGGCATTAGTGCAGTTTTCACTACTTATCTTCAAATTATGTTTTCATATTTTCATGTGTATTACACTAATACTTGTAAATAAAAATACAAATATCCATACCTCCACAGCACCCGGACCAGTAGCTGTGCCAACACCAGATAAACGACGCCCCACATAAACTTGTCCAAACCCTCCTTTACCTAACTTTCTTTCTATTTTGTACAAAGGAGATCCACCAACTTGAACCTGCAAGAAAAAACAAGTAAAAATAAAAAAAAGTTAATAAAATCAAAATATGTGTGTGATCATTTAGCCATATAGCCAAAATCAAACTATTGTGATGAATTTTCTCTCATTCATAAACCCATATTACGTTGATAAAATCAAAATATGTGTGTGAACATTTAACCATATAGCCAAAATCAAACTATTGTGATGAATTTCCTCTCATTCATAAACCCACATTGCCCACAAAGAATCAAAATCATTATTCCATAAATAATGACCAAAGAAATCATTAATACAAATTACTTTAAAAGCTTGGATCCATACCAGAAACTGAATATTTATGGAAGTGCAATGCACTTTGAAAACATACATTAGAAACCGAAAACTACGAAGAGAAATAGATTACTTGCAAATGCAAATTAGAAAACAAATTACTTGCACAGAATAAGTAATATTTAAGAAAACAAAGTATTTGGACCCACATTGAAAAAAGATGCAAGACCAAATTCAAATCAGGTGAGTTTACCATCAAAGTCAAGCAAGAAGACAGATGTCTTCAAACACTCCATTAGCTTAGACATCGAATTGGAGTTTGATATAAAACTGCTTTTGAGGTAGAGCGGCTCAAATGCCACCCAGGTTTACTAGGAAGCCAAATTCAATGAAAAACATTCCAGAAAATCCACCTGATAAAATCCTCTGATCAATCAAAAAATGCAATCAAAATGATTTCTAAATCAACGTGCATTTCTAAACATTTTCTCCGATCTTTGCAAATAAAATTCAAAATGAGCCCATTTCTTATAATACAATCTTAATTTTAACATTATTTTCTCCAAAATTTAAATATCTCCAAACGAGCAGAATCCAATAATCACATTTCACAAAATTTACAAAAAGGAAACTCTAAAACATTATTCTTTCTTAGATTATTAATGTTTGTGGGATTTTAATTGTGTGTTAATAGTTTTCCTATATTTTAGATTAGCTTATTTGTGGGATTATATATTTTCTCCTAATCTCTGCAAATGAAGAATCCAACAAACACATTGCAGAGAAATTACCAAAAGTGATTTGGTGAAATTGGTTTTTTGGATTTTATTCATTTGAAGAGATTTGGGGGAAAAAAATATTGTTTAAATATTATTAAAAAAAAACACTTGAACCATAGTCAACAGGAAGCGTAGATATGGGTACCAGGACTGGGACTGGGACAGGAACAGAGATAAATGTCATTTAAAATAGGATACAGGAATACACAAATAAGGGTACAGCTAAGGGAAAGGACCCAGCAACTGTGGACCCTAAATTAAGGGGTGTATATATCCACTTAAACTTCATATAATTAGAAAAAAATACCCTTTAATAGATAATGACCACTCTAATATACTAATTATCTTTTGAACATTTAAAATTTGTGGAGGGTACTTTATAAGGTGATAATACAAAGGATTTTAAGGTGGACCATTACTTGACAATTAAGTCATGTGGTTGGAATCTACTTAGCTGTCATCGTTTGATTGGCTAAATGTTTGATGTGACTTGATGTGACCTACTTCATTGGCTACTTTTTATTCTAATTTTAGTTGAAAAAATAGCATGTACTTATTTTAATTGAAACAACTATTAGTACTTTAGTGCACATATATCTTCCCCACCATTGGTCCATGCACAATGACTGGGTCCTTCCCCTGGTATTATATTTAAATATAGTCACCAAAGGGTGTGGCCACAGGTGCAGGTACAGAGGATTCTTGTCCCTTGACACAAGTTTTCACGGTAACTATGAAGGCCTACAGATTGTTTTTTCTCCGAATCTATGCAAATGAATATATACAAGTATCTCATTGCTGAAATTTAGCAAAATATTGCCTCCTGGTAATCAGCCCCATCAAACCCCAAAAAACATAATCAATAATAACTTCGAAGTTCGATATATTCAGGAAAAAAATTCTCTAGTCTAGCAAATGCATGAAATCAAATGAGCGCATTCCATAAAACATATTTTGAACTTTTCTAATCAACCCATTAAACAACTCCAATATTGGAGTCCAGATACAATAAGCATCTCTACAAATTAAGCACAATGAACACGTTTCGCATAACATAATTAAAACTTCTCTAATCAACCCAAAAAAACACTTAACTTTTGAGTCCAGATGCATTAAGCAGTTTTGCAATGAAACGCAATAAAAACATTTCATATAACAAACTTTAAAACTTCTCTAATCAACCCAAAAACATCTCCATAATGTTTATATCCGGATACATTGAGCACCTTTGCAACTGAAATGCAGTCATTTCTTGTGGTTAAATCCTAAATCATAACAAGATATATTTTATATATCGTTTCGTCTCCAAATCTTTGCAAGTGAACTAAATCGAATGAACGCATTCCATAAAACATCCTGCAAAAAACTCTGATCGACCCAGAACAAAATTCAAAATCATGATAAGAGCGTACCAGTACTTGTGAATACAACAGACTAAGATTACACATGTTGCCAAAATACTACCATTCTGTTGATCAAGAAAACACTGAATACAAAAAGAACAGACAAAAAACATTTCATTGCAGATGAATAAAATCAAATAAACACATTTCATGCAACATACTAAAAATTTCTCTATTCAGCCCCCAATTAAAAGAAACTTTGGTTAACAGAGTTTCCAAAAAGACACATTTCATTGATCAAGAAATGATCAATTGCATGAACATTAAAAAGCACCGTTTCATCTCCAATCCCTTGGAAATGAATAAAAACCGACTAACACATTTAATAAATCATACTAAAAATTTCTCTCAGCCCCGAAAAACAAAAACTTCATCAGCAGAATCACCAAGGACAGATCAATCCACTGATCCAGAAAGAGCCTAATACAAAAACATTAAAAAGCAGTGACAGCACCATTTCATCTCCAGTTCCTTGCAAATGGATAAAATCCAGTGAAAGTGTTTCATTAGAACATACTAACAACAAAAAACATATTGGTCTTTGATCTATTTAGGATGTTGTGTGGCTCACAAAGAGCCTACCAGAAATCTATTCTTGCTGAGTGCAAGTCCAGATACAGTAAGGGATGAGGTTGGGTTCAAGTCCAGGGCAAATTTGACGGAATGGTTACCCTTCAGTCCTTGGCACTTACCCAAAGGTCAATTACCCAGGCACCAAAAATGGGATGCTTGTCTTCCACTCAAAAAATAAAACTCAAGCATTCTCTAATCAACCCCAAAAATACTACATCAGCAGAGTTGGCGACCATTCCACTAATTAAGAAAAAAACTAGAATCAAAACTTTGAAAAGCACCTTTTTATCTCCAATTCCTTGCACATATGCAAAATCCAATGAATATATATCATAATACATACTGACAATATCTCCATTAAACCCCAAACAAGCTTCAACTGCAATAACTTCCAAGGCCAAAACATATAATGCAGATATCCAGAGTAAAAAAAATTAAAAAGTCCTCTTGCGGAATCCTTAAGTCTACAATTAAATGTCTTTGAACAAATATAAAAAACTAACCTTTTCTGGCAGAGGGGCAGTGCTGCCCTCATCTTCACCAGCGGCAACCTTGTCAGCGCTCCTTCCACCACTTTCATCATCGTCCATCTTCTCTTCTTTATCTCCCGTCAACTGACGAAAATCCTCAATGCCGTTCAAATCAAAGTCAGGAATACCCCGATCTAACCCTCCCTGGGGCAAAATAAAGTCCTCCGCCCTATTAGTATTAGCGTTATGGTTTCTTTTCACAGTCCTAGGCTGAGTCTGAGCCTTTGTTACAACGGCCTTCTCCTCCTTGGCTACAGCAGCCCTTGTACGCACACAATTACGAGTAACGACGGCCTCCGACTGATCGTTAGGGTTAATGAAATTATTAGGGTTTCTAGGGTGTCGGCGACTTCTGGGTTTTACAACAATGGCTTCTTGCTCTGCCTGAGCACGGCCGTTGCGCACTCTACTGCGCAATACAGGCATCCTTCACCCATACACTTGCCCTTCCCTTCTCCTACCCCACCCCAAATTACCCCACTCATGTCTCTTCTCGCCCTCCCCAAATCTCACCACCATTATTATTCTAAAAAGAAAAAGAAAAATATCCAAAGCCCTCCTTCTTCCCGTTGCTAACCCTGACCACCATTCTAATGCAAAACTGCATTTTCAAAACAAACAAATAAAAAACAAATTCAATGAGCCCTAACCTGGATTTGCAGAACGGATGTGAAAATTTTGGAGTCCCTCAATATGAAATAGAAAATTAAAACGCCCTACCTGCATCAGATTCGCACAAAAAATGACTGTAAAAAGTGGGATTTTTAAGCGATTTTAGCAGGGACTTCAGAGGATCCGACGGCTGCCATCGAGATTTAAGCCCAACAGTGTCTGCGCATTCATAGCCTCAAATTTTTATTATTTTTTTCGCCGCAAATAGGATACGGCCTATACAGGAATTATATTATTTTTTCTGCGTCTGTCCTCTGAAACCAGCATAGTGTGAACGGGGACATTTCGTGGTCTCAATTTTTTTTGTTGTTTTATTTTTAATTGATTTTCTGGCGAAATTATTTGGGTTTTTGAAATAATTTATGTTCCTGTGTGCGAGCATCGTGGGCCGTCCGCTACATGAATCCAACGGCTAGGAATTCGTTTTCAACTCCACGAAGAATTAAATAGGCACTCCACAAAGGGAAAAATTGAAATATTGTACTATTCTCAATATGGGCCTAGATGTCGATATTTATATAAAATTGTTGGTTTCCCATTAATATATATGACTAAACACTTCACACTATGATATTTGGTATTTATGTTGACATTGATTTTATTTATACGTAAATGAGGAAGTACTCCACATTGTACAAGACACATCTACAAACTTACGCTTGTCTCATAATTGATTACTTTAACACCCTAGACCAGTTCATGGGGTCAGGATAGGTTTAGACATTAACCTGTCCCACATGCTATGAACTTGTCCCTTGCATTTCTGACAATTATCTTTTCAAATGTAAAACTTAGCTTAGTTGGCTTAGGTGCTACTTTTGAATCAGCTAAGCGGAAAATCAACTAAATGGTCACTTATATAAAAACATCTACCCTAAGTTATTAGGTACATCTAAGGATTCTTTGTTTCACCCACTCTTAGAAGAATGAAAGTCAGAGCACTAAAGCATCTATTCCTGCCCTATATCAACCACGAGCAAAAACGAAAGTATCAAGTGCAAGTAGTCAATTGCATGGGTCATATTAAGGGTTTCGTCTCATGTTGTGTTACTTTATATCGCATGAGTCTCATCATAGGGTTGGGAGGACTACATATGGCTTGATCTCTCTTCAAAGTATTGGTATGCAGTGAATGCTTATCACATTAACAAGACTATGGTGAGGTGATCTAGCTTAGTCATTAGTAACTCCTTTTTAGGGTTACAGGCAAGGAAAAGTTACGTCTCAGTGCAAGACAATGATCGCGCATAAGTAAGTCTAGAAAGTGGATCTTTAGATATAGGTAAACCAGATCCCAACATCCAAATCTAACTCATGGCATAGCTTTCTACAAACCTATCATGCACACAATTTATGATCATGATATTTTACAGTCAACTGAACAACATTCTAATATGCTTTTAGGCACGTTTTGAGCCCCTTGTCACATCGTTTGACCATGGTATAATAGTTATATTTCTAAATTGTATGTGTACTTTCATTTATTAACTTTTTGCAAATATATTGGTGCATGCAAGAGTAGTATAATTTAGAGTATTTGGATTTATTATTCTGGTGTTGAATTATCATTATCGCACAATATATAAATTAGGTAATAAACCCTAATTGTGCATTGCATATTGGTGAACCCACTTATCTATCGAACTACAAAAACTTAGGATTTCATTCTTCACCCTTCTGGTTTCTTGTTTCAACCTAATTTATTTGTTTTGCTTATCTTAGTGTTTCAAGCAAACCCTTGCCTCTCATTGTGTATGCTTTAAATGTTTTTCTTTTATGCCACCTAGAAAAGTTAAGTCTCTTGCCCTAACTAGGTGAACTATAAGGTTGAGTGATGTACAAATTGATTGCATCCAAGTGCCCTTAGTCCCACATCATAATAAGAAAATGGTAAATGTTATCATAAAATTACAGCACCCCCCGATTAGCTGTCACATGTGTGGGCCAATCGGTGCAATTTTGCTAACATGGGGTTATCCCTCGAGCTGTGGGACTTGTGAACTTGAGATAACCCTCCGGAGAAGGTTGGATTCCTCTTCCTAATCTTAATGTTAAACTACTCCTAATGCAAAAAAGACACCTAACTAAACATATCATAACACTTCCAAGGAGACAAGGAGAGAGAGAGTGCATAAAAAGGGAGATCCTACACTAAAGAGGGGTGATAGCACCATAAAAAGGGGTGAGATATTCTATTGAGGGAGAAAGAAGAGGGAAAATAGGGTTGGGAAAGGTCAGGCGAATGTGACACAGACTTAGATCCTTAGTCGCCATCTACACTCCATGAAACACAACTACTTGAACCTATAAGTGAGAAATATATGCACAAAAAAAACAACTACGAAATGGAGAGGCACAGAGATACACTAAAACATGAGAAAGGGCTGGAAAACACCACAAAAACACAAATTTATTGCTCCAAAACATGCACAAACCATTTACATTGATGCTCAGAGGCATAAATACACTTGTTAGGCATAGGAGAAAGTTTATAGCTCAATGGAGTTGAGGGGAAAAATTTGCAAGAGTTTCCCTAGCTCCTAGAATGTCTCTCTAAAATTGAGGGGTTCGATTACATTATATAGGCAATTTTATAACCTACCCCATTAAAGAGGTGTGGGCACCCATACAAATTCGCTTCCTGAGGGTACTTCTGTCAGATGAAGACATGGGCACCATATCGCCTTAATACTAGTTGTTAAGCTATCATTCACCAACCTACCTTCACCTTGTCTGGGACTCGTAAGTCATCCAACCATGTGACCCATCCAACGTCGTCGTACAACAGCCAGGTCATCCAACCACATGACCCATCTAACCTTGTGTGTCGCCTGACCTCAACTATCCAACCTGGGGGGTTGGACGTCGTCCAACCTGTAGGCCGTACATTTTGTGGCAGACGTCCAACCTGATGGTCACCACCTTTACACCATGGGTCGTCCAACTTGGGAGGTTGGATGATTGTCTAACATGTTTGTATGCATCTAACCTATAACCGAACCAACCCAGGCGTCCAACCTACTGATCCGTCCAACTCGTTCTCTATATGATGTGTCACCCATCCAACCAATCGTCCAACCAGTCGTCCAACCCAATTGTCCAACCCAGTCGTCCAACCCAATCATCCAACCCAGCCATCTAATTAACGTCCAACTTGGTCGCCCAACCAGCCATCCAACCAACTATCCAACCAGCCATCCAACCAGCTGTCCAACCCAACCATCCAACTATCCACCCCGGCTCCACGCCAGACTTACCCATCTCACTCTGCATCTTGGCCATCATCCAGCTTGATTTCAGCTCGTTAGATAACCTGATCAGCTCAGTTCGCCGCGACAAGCTGGGTTAAGCCATCTTGAGTTGTCTTTCTCTCCTGACCTATGGGGCTAAACTTGACGGTCGCTTGTACGTCGTAGAATTTGAATGGCTAAGTCCATTTACAATGAGTTATCCAAATTAACTTGGGGGATGAATTTGGGATAACAGTAAACAAATATGTTAATGATAATTCTTTTTTGATTGATGCCCATGTCAATATAAATATTAATTATCGAGTGTTTATATTCATAGTGTTATGTATTACCAAAACTAGGTTTAATTCCTAATTAAGATAAATACTTTGTAAATGATGAATCTAGAATCAAAAATATATTAAATCTACAAATCCTATACCATGTGATGATAGATGGTGTTCGACAATATACAAAACTCTATGAGTTGACAAAATATAGTATTAGTCGTTAATTTATTGGTTCAAAATGTTGATTTGGTGACTCTAATGATGGATCTTGAACATGTAGGAAGGGAATTGTCTTTATACCAAATTGGATGACCTATCAATGTATGAAAGACAAAATCAACAGTATGGAGCATAATCATTTAGGGGTTTTGACTTATTTGGTTGATTCTAACATGTGCAACTTTTCTCTCAAATATAATTCTACTACTATGGTTTTTTTCCTTGGCTCTATATTTTGTTCTTAGATTTTGGTAATTGCATCTCTGTAATAGACTATGGCTTATTCGCTCTTCAAAACCCTAGCTCTTCTTAGAGGGCCTAAAAAGGGGGTTAGTCTGATTGGACTAGATTGACCTTGCCCCACCCCCGATGAAGTGATGAACACCGCATTATGTACCAACACTTCGAAGAGGGATCAAACCACATGTTGTTCTCTCATCCAATGTATGTGTGCAATATGTTCAATAGCAATGTGTTGGCAAGTGCCTAAACAAGGCCTCTAGCAATGACAATGATCTTTTGTGTGAGACATGCATGTAAGTGTGATCCAAGGAAATAGCTCAGGATGTTATTCAAACTTAGGAACTTGTTGATGTACTTTGTTATGTGCCTTAGGACATGATACTATAATGTATATGGATTGATGGAGATGTCGACATGTGGCACACATCCTCTTAGTTAGTTATATGTTTATAATATATGGGATCACATAGAAATTAGTTATGTTGGGTAATGAGTCGGCCTACATTAGGATCATGTGTTACCCATCCATTAAGAGTAATGTATGTTTATATAAAGGATGTGAGTATCATTATGAGTATGTTATAGATGTATGAGTTGAGCTTCTACTTGGCAGATATATATTAGAGGCGTTCCCCTCGAAGTGGATTCCCATCTTGGGATATTGTGGAGTTACTCTTTAAAGAACATTATATGGTGTTGTCTTACATTAAGGGGATAATTTTGTATATATTAAATATTTGGGCATCTTGGCCCACTAATATCTCTTGTGTTGGGTTATCTTCTACAGAGTATTCATTTACTATATGTAAAGATCTTATCAAGTTGTATTAGAGCATCGATCCGAGAAATTTGTGGGATGAAACCCTAATGTTGATGATTTGCCTATATTTGGAGATCAACTTGGAATTTTAAAGATTTTTTTTGTGTAGTGGATATATCATTGAAGGGATACTTCCTCCAAATTTTAGATTTTTTGGACCTATTTTGCAAAAGATATGTATGTGTCATCGGTCTGAAGTACACCTCTATGTTGGATGGGCTATTTGACTCTGACTTCAGTCGGTACAATGGGATCTCCTCCAAGTTGTTGGTACCTCAGACTGAGGAGAACCTCCAGAGAGGGCTAGTTCCCTTGATGGATCACCTAAAACTTCAAAATTTGACTAGGTTGAGGGTTGGAATAAACTAGAAAAATTGAAATCTAATAAAATGTGATGCACCAAATTTTGTGTGGGACTTAAGATGGTACAAAGAACGCTTGATGAATGATAAAGAGTTGATAATTTCACTTTAATCATTGTCTAACAAATCTTGCACTCACAAAGGCATTTAGAACACACTTACGTGACTCACAAAACAATCAAAACAAGCTAATATAGGTGTTGTGAGATTGTCGATGTGCAAAGGAATTAAAACATTCATTGTGACACACTTTGAACTTGCTATAACATACTGTAAAATCTGAAACTGGAGGAACAAATCAATATTTTTATTCATGAAGGCCCAACAGTACAATCCCGTAGCATAAGTCTGCAAAAAAAAGCCCTTCTTATTGCTTGTAAAAGAATACAATATATAGCAAGAGATTACACCCTACCCCTCCAAAAATAGCCTCCCAAACACTCAGCTAAAGAAGCCATATATGCATGATTTTAGCCTTTAATGAATATAATAAAATAATGAAAGGATAAAAATAGCCAATATTGAGCTCCTTATAGTTGTGGCCAATCGTTGTTGACTCCCTCCTCGGCTAGTGTATGGACTTCTTTGCAGAGAATAAGGTAATCGACTTTTCTTCACATGCAAAAGTTTTTGTCTTATTTGGGAGACTATTTTTGGAAAAAGCCACTTTGTTTCCTTTTGCAAAAGCTTATTTTTGGCCTTATGTGAGAAGATATCCTTAGCATTATTTGAGTCATCCTTTACATGCAAAAGGCTAACATTAGGCTTCGCTAACTTGGCTAAGGCCTTAGCCTCTAACGCCCTATGCAATAATTAATCAATTATACCCTCTCAAAAAACAACATGCACCCCACGTTGGCAAAGGACTAATTTAACCAAGGTTAGCTAAACCATGTTTGATCATACTCTGGTTGGTTGATTGAGATTAGGGTGGAAAACCCTAACCAATCTCTCATTTTGCATTTCTTTTTCATGAGGAGGGCTCTGGAAGCTTCCAACCTTGAAACTCTGCAAAAAAAATCTTTTAGCTGCAACTTCTCTTTTGTGGAGCTTTATACATGGGTTTTAGCTCTTGTTCTGGACATGGCTGCTCCTAGTCTTCAATATTGCCATGGATTTTGCAACCTCGACCGCCATTAAGAAGGTTTTTTGGCTCCAAATCTCTCACTATTATTAGATGGAGCTTTGGTTCTGAATCTTCGCATTATTGGGTCGTTATTTTGGAAAGGATCGACTTGTTTAAATGAGCTCACATTTGTCTTGGGTCGCTCTATCTAGATCTGGGCGAGTTATTTTCAAAGACTTGTAAGTTGTTTGTTGTATTTCCTTTAAATCGCCTTATCACCATTGATAAGAGGGTAAGCTCTTTTTATTCAGCTACGTTTAAACGAGCCTTCTTATTTTCATTTATTGGAGCTCTGACTCAAATTTGGGTTTCATTGCATTTGACACCACTCTTATGTTTTTTAAAATCTCTTTTGGTCGTTGTTTTTGGGCTTCTCTAGCTCGTATACGAGTTCCTTTCCCACTATTCTATTTGTTGTTTTCTTCTCATTTGCTCCTTCCAGCGCGGTCCTTGCGTGGTAAGTTTGTGTAAATCCATTAACTCTGCCACTTTATTTTTGAGTTGGGTGTTGTTTGGGCTTAGCTTCTTGTATGAAAATTATCCCATGAAAGTATGAATGTTATTATCTCCCAAGATCTATGAGAAGGCTTCATTTCTTTGCAAGTTTTATTTTGTCTCTAACTGAACTAGGTTCTTATTTTGCTTGGACTCTGTTTGTTATGACTTCGCTAAGACTTGGTCTTGCATTATCCATCGCTGAAGTTATTTTAAGATTTGACTTTATTAATGAACACCATTAATCTATATTGGGGTTTCATGGTCTCCATCGTGCCTTTGTACATTATTGGTTCATTGTGAGTTGTTGTGTTGTATGTTGATTTGTTCAAAGGCCACACTTTTATAAGAAACAACTTGAGGTTTTCATGTAACACTGCACCTACTCCATTTATGCTATGTTCGATTTCATAGATTTGTGTTTGTGTGGCCTTACAAATAGTTTTGCTTTGACCCCCTTTCACAGGACTTTGAATTCTTTATTCAATATGCAAGTTGGATTATGTGTACACTGTAGGTTTTCTTCCTTGCTACTTGATAATGTTATCTAGATATGGTCTAGAGTTATAGCTTTCATTAGTACTTATACGGCTTGCTCTGCATTTCAAGCTCTGAATTTTCACTTGCTATGGATGTAAGAACCCTTGCTTTGTTGTATAAAAACCCTTAAACAGGGTATTGTATATGAGGCATTGGGCATGCTGTAAATTTGCCTTGTGCACTTGGGGTTTTGGATGTTTGAATACATTCAATGCTCATGAAAAGACGATGAACCATATAGTAATGTTTGAAGATCTGAAGTCTGTTTGAACAAAAGTGTTGTTGTATATGTTCTTACTCTGCTCTGATGTTTACATTTCAAAAGGTATACCAATTCATTGTTCCTACAACTTTTTGTAAGAATGATACTTTTTGGTCTTAGGCTTAAGAAAATCCTTTGCAAATAAATTGATCAACCTTTAAAACTTGAAATCCTTTGTTTCAAATTACATTTCTCTAAAATTGTATGCTTCGAAAAAGTGGTTGTAATTTGGAGGATGCTCCTTAAGCTCAAACTGGCGTTATTGTATCCTTTTGTAATTGTTTGTTCTTTCCTGAATGGATAGTTGATTTGCTCTTTTATCACTGGATTTTTGTTTTTGGGCCTGATGTAACTTGTATTATGTATTTTCTCTCTTGTGAGCTTAGTCGTTCAAGCTTATTCCCCTAAATAAGATACTCCTTGTCTGTTTCCTCGGGGATTTTCCATTTCCCTATTTGACAATCATGATCAATAGTTGAGTAAGTGCATTTCTTTCATGTTGTTAAGAAGCCTTTGCATTATCTTGCCCACTACTCGTTTCCACATAAATAAGCATATATAAAGTCTACCAATTCATCCATACAAGTGTCAATCCCTTTATTTCAATTTCTGAAGAGACTTCATTTTCAGAATAGCCCAAATCCAGCAAAGCTTTCTTCACCTTGAACTTTGTTTTCCTCAAAACTAGATTGTGTCATGTATTATTTAAATCTCATCCTTGAATGCACGAATGAGTTGATCCTTGGTTATGATCTTCATTATTTGATGTTTCATTGAGCTTATCTCCCTTCTCTTGAAAATCAATTCATTTGTCAAATATTTGTTTGGAAAAGAAATGTTGGAAATCTATTCACTGTTTTCTAAGAAAATGTATGGTTGAACAAAGTTTTGTAATACAAACCTACCACTTGATGTATGACTCTCTGAAAAATTGTTTCTTCTCTTGTACCTCTATAACATGTGTAACAATCTTATTCACACATAATTTAGAAATATTTTCTTGAAGAGCAGTTATGCTTTGAAGTTTGATGAGTGTTTAATACATGTTTATCATGCAAAATTGCAGCTTGTCGTTGTACTGAACTCTATAAGAGCATGTGATTTATTTTCCTGATACTCTTGGAACTCTAAAATCTGCATTAATTTTTGCCTTTCATTTGTATGACTGCTACTGCTATAAATATGAAGTTACCTTCCTAATATGTATTTGCATTCTCTGTTATTTTAATCTCATCTCCAAGTAGCTTAAATCCCTTCATGACTGCACTTTGGAATCCATAAGCTTCTTTTATTTAAAATTGTACTCTTGATCTATACCTGGCTTGATGAAACGTGATTAAATCATAAATGATATTTTCTTTTCACTACTTGTACCTGCACATTCAGAAAACAATTAGAAAGTGTGAGGCCAATAGCCTCCTCTTTGATTCACCTTCAAATTTCCCTATGTGATATAGCTTTGAGATTCATTGAATGACCCTGAATGATGTTATCATTTACTTTTCTTTTCAACTTTTGGCCCTTCATCATGCATTTTTATATGTACTTATTTTTAGAAATTCATCTGCCCAAAGTTATAAGTACATGACTAGTAAGAATACCCAAAGCTCTAACGATGATTCTTTTTTGTCAACAGGTGCTGCAATTCTGGAAGAGGAGCAAGGAGCCAAGGGGGAAACTAACTCATTTAGGCAATGATGGGTTTCCTCTCTCCTCATTTAATTATAGCTTTATGTATATGTATTTCCTTTGCTTGTACACATAAGTTAGCTCCCATGACTTGTGTGGGATACTTTATTTCCTCATAAATAAATGGAATTATTTATGTAATTGAGTTGTTTATTTCCTTTTGCATTTAAATTTTGTAATCTTGAAAATCACATAAAGTAATCTCATTTAACCATAAGGAAATGATTAGATCACATGAAACTAGACTTAATTTGAACTCAATTTAACCCTCACTCCGCAGAACAACATCTGAAACTGTTGTTCCAAAATGTAGTTTTCAACATTTGTCATCTCTTCGGTCTTCACCAAAGCTTTGTGGCAGTCCTTTGAGCTGTTGCATTGTTTTTTGATGATCACACCATTAGAGAGGTTGGAAATGTTGGGCATTACATCCTAGGAAAACAATTTAAGTTGTTGAGTTGTTGTCCCCTCAAAATTTTCCTTCTTTTTCCCAAGTCTGGACTTAAGAAATTTTTGTGTTGTCACCCTTTGAAAACGGCCTAGTCTAAGTTTTTTGAAATCTAGCACTTCCTAAGGGATCAAGGATTCTTAGAAACACCTCCATCAGATAGAGAATTCTTTCCCCTTTCCAGAAAGGTATGGAAGTCCTCCTAACTCCTTGTTTTTTGCAAGTTATGGCTTGACGGAGTTTGGAGGGGAAATTTTCCCTAGGCAGGTCCGCAATCAATCAGATCACGCCACGTGTCAAGGAAGAGTAGAGGCATGGGGAGATATTTAGCACTTTTCCCTTTTGGTTAAAAGGTGCAAAGTCACAAACCGACCTGCGGGCCCGCGGAGGAGAATGGAGAAAATTGCTTAAGGCCCGCGGATCATTCAGAAGACACCATGTGTCCACATCAGCAGCAGGAGGTGGGGGTTGGAGGAAAGTTGAACGTTTTGGCGTTTGGTCAAAAAGACACAAAGACAAATTCTAGCCCGCGAGCCCGCAAAGGAGAAAGAAAAATAAATGGTCTTCGTCCAGCGAATGAATCACAAGGCACCACGTGTCCTCGCCAAATCAGAGTTGTGGGCTTGCAGAAGAAATCAAGATTTCAAGCCATTTTCCAAAAATGGTCAGAATGTTCAGAATTACATGGTGACCCCATATCCAGTCAAAGCACACCACGTGTCCTTGCCAGATCGGAGCTATGGGTCCGTGGAGTTTTTTGGGAAATTTTTCCAAAAGGAACAAATTTGAAGTTTGACCCTGCCAACCCTAATTTTGACTCTGTATTTTGCCATTTTTGCCCTAAATCTTCAAAGGGCCATATCTTTCGAACCAGAGCTCAGTTTTTCACATTTTTGGTATCAATGGAAAGTTGTTGAAATTCTCTACACGATGGACACTTCAATTTTAAATTTTGATGGAGTTTTGTGGGAGAAAATCGAGAAAATGTCTTTGGCATGCAAAAAAAAGTTTCCCCTAACTCAGCTCCAATGTTCTCTTGCCACGTGGATGGCCCGATTTCAAAGCAATTAGGGCAAAGGATCAAACAGTTCATATGAAAACTGGAAAATTGAAATATGAAACACATTTTTGCACATAGAAGCTCATTTTAGGCTCGTCAAAAGTAGTTTCTTTGCTACAGAAGAATCTGGAAAAGGGGAAATGATCAAATTTGTTTGCAACAGCCCAAGATCCAAATGCATGGAGCAAATCGAACATATTATATTCAAACTGGAAAATTAGGTGTAACATTTGCTCGCAGGATCTAGTTTTTGACACGACATGGGTGTTTTTCTTCGCAAGGATGGAATTCGAAGAGGCATGGATAATTTGTAGGTTTGTAATCATTTGAATTTGGGGAATATAATGACCCTTCAATGTCATTTGCGGGGCTGGCAATTGAATTTGAAAATTGGAAGCACATTTTTGCGAACAGAGGACAAAAATGACAGTCAGTCTTCTTCTATTCTCCTTCTCTGCATTGTTTCTTCTATTCCCACTCGTTGTACAAGTTTCAACTCTAAGATCAATAAAAAAGGAAGGAATTTTATGTCCCCTCGATGGAAAAATCACTTGGTGCTTTGTGACCAGTGTGTTTTATTCTGTCTTGCGCTCAGAAGATGCAGATTTGTCTTTCTTTTGTTAATGAATGCATGTAATGAAACTTCCAGTTGATGTGTGTGGGCATCTGACACTCAACCCACAACATTGATTTTCCCCTCCTTCATTCTCACTCCCTCCCCTTTCTCAGATTGATTTATGCTATAGCAAGGAATTGTTATTATTGCCATAGGGAAAATAGAGTGTTCATGTGGATCTCTGGTTAAAAAACCACCATCGAATCCACTTGTTTTTCTGGATCCTCATGTCATGTCTTCACCTTTCTCAATCCACGCCATGTCCCCAAGCTAGAGCCAACAATAAAGCAGAATATGAAGCTCTCCTCTTGGGCATAAGTGTAGCGAAAGACATGGGAATCAAAAAGCTGAGATGCCTTGGTGATGCAGAAGTGATAGTGAAGCAAATCCACCAACAATACCAGGTGAAGAACCCAAGGCTCAGGCATTACAAGAATAAAGTGTGGGACTGCATTGAATTCTTTGATGCATTCTCTATTGAAGCCATCCCAAGACAACAAAATGAAAGAGTTGATTCTCTTGCAGTATCAACATCTCTATTGACTCCTCATCCTTCTTTTGATAAGGACAAAATAACCATTGAGATGGTTTTCACACCAAGTGTACCTAATAACATAGATCACTAGCAAGTTTTCAATGGCGACAATCAGATTTTAGCCTTCTTAGAGCAAAGAGACAACTTCAATAATCTCTTCTTTAAGGGAAGTGTTAATCCACATAGAGAAGTTGTGGCTGAAGATGCATCTGATGAAATTGAAAGAGTGGATGATGAAGGCATGATCAGATTGAAAGGTAACAAGATCCCCAAAGGTCTAGTCTCTCTGGAGGACTTGTTTGACAAGCATGACAGATTTATTTGTGAAAAAGAAAAACTATCTTCTCGCTGTCCATCTAATTTTGACAAGGAAAACATTGGGACTTCTGAATATCCAAGGATGGTCAACATTGGCAAATGTTGCTCACCTGAAGAGAAAAGGAAGTTCGTTGCTTTGCTTAAAAAGTACTCTGATGTGCTGGCCCACTCTTACGATGAGCTCAAATTTTTTCAACCGAAGGAAATGCATCATTCCATTCCTTTGAAGCAGGATGCTAAGCCCTTTAGGCAGAAGCAAAGACCCTATAATCCAAAGATTTTCGATGTTATCAAGGAAGAAGTGAACAAGATGTCGAATGCCATAATCATTTTCCCCATTCACAACTCAACATGGGTGGCCAAAATTGTAACAGTCAGAAATAAAAGAAGAAGATTGTAGCAAGATGACTTTCACAACTCCTTGGGGCACTTTTGCTTACAACAGGATGCCTTTTGGCCTGATCAATGTGGGAGCCACCTTCCAAAGAGCCATGGACCCGACTTTCAAAGATCTCAAGCATTGCATTGTCTTTTACCTTGATGAATTAACCATGTTTTCAAAGAAGAGAAGTGAGCATATCTTCCACTTGGAGTAGATTCTTACAAGATGTAGAAAATATGACATTTCTCTAAATCCCAAGAAGTGTATCTTTGGAGTCACAGAAGGCAAGTTGTTGGGACACATCATGAATAAGCATGGAGCACATATTGACCCTGAGAGGGTAAGTGTTATTCAAGCACTATCTCTTCCCACCAGCGAGAAAGGAGTGCACTCATTCTTTGGGAAGGTAAATTTTCTTCGCCACTTTGTCCCCAAATTTGTTGAACTAACAAAGCATATCACCTCTATGATGAAGCCTCAAACAAGTTTCAAATGGAATAGTGAAGGAAAATCAGTATTTGAAGAAATCAAGAAGGTCATTGCCAAAGCTCTAATGCTGGTATCTCCAGATTTCAGCAAGGAATTCATCATGTACTGTTATGCGTTGGAGCACACTCTTTATGTTGTCCTTGCTCAGAAGAATGATGAAGGATTGGAAGCACCTATTGCTTTCATGAGCTGCCCTTTGAAGAAGCATGAACTAAATTACAATCAATTGGAGAAGCATGCATACACAGTGGTCAAGGCCGTGAAGAATTTTAGATTTTACATACTTAACTCTCACACCATGGTGATGGTCCCCGGAAGTACAATCAAGTCCATTTTGACACAACAAGATCCTAGAGCCAAAAGAGGAAATTGGATTACAAGGATCTAAGAGTATGACCTGGAGATTAAGCCCTCTAATCTAGTTAGAGGAAATGGTTTGTGCAAGTTGATTGTTGAAGTTGAATCTCTCAAAGTTTAGCTTGGAGAAAGAGATGACACTTGCCCAACATGCTCATAAGATTTCCCACAAGTTCTCTTTGTGAACACTACAGAGGAATGGTATGCAGACATCGCTTTCTTTTTTACCTGTGGGGACTGCCCCCCTCATTTATATTACAAGCAGTAAAGAACTCTCAGGCTGAAAGCAGCCAAATATGTGATTTGGAATCATGCACTCTACAAGAAAGGGATAGATGGTTGTTTTCTCAAGTGCGTTGACAAGGAACAGCAAGAAAAACTCCTCAAATCCTATCATGATCAAGCTTGTGGTGGACAATTTTCAGCCATGGTGACTGGCCACAAAATTCTCAGAGGTAGGTATTATTGGCCTTCTCTCTTTGCTGATGCACAAAACTGGGTTTCGAAATGCAAAGCATGCCAACGATTTGTTGGAAATCCTCAGCTAGCTACCTTGCCACTCAGACCTGTGGTGATTGAAGA
The DNA here is from genome assembly GCA_019776745.2 of Taxus chinensis. Lineage (NCBI taxonomy): Eukaryota > Viridiplantae > Streptophyta > Pinopsida > Cupressales > Taxaceae > Taxus > Taxus chinensis. The sequence continues at coordinate 14,004,226 of CM034149.1, forward strand.
ACCATTTCAACAATGGGGGCTCGAATTTATCGGTGTTCTGAACCCTCATTCAAGTGTAGGACATTCCTACGTGCTCACCGCCACAGATTACTTCACTAAGTGGGTGGAGGCCGTTCCAACCAAACAGGCTAGCTCTGAAGTTGTTTTGCAATTTCATAAAAGAGAATATCATTGTTTGTTTTGGAGTTCTTCATAAGATTTTAGTAGACAACACTACTTATTTCTATTCAAAGGAATTGACAGAATTCTGTTATGGCTTCAAGATTTCTCTTGCTCATTCTTCTGACTACTATCCTCAAGGGAATGGTCAAGCTGAGTCAAGCAACAAAAATATTGTGACCATTATCCACAAACTTATTGATGAGAATCAGAAGAATTGGCACAAAAATTATATGATACATTGTGGGCTGATAGGATCACTCCTAAGAAGGCAATAGGCATGTCACCTTTTCAGCTACTATATGGAGTTAAAGTAGAAATTCCTATTACAATTGAAATGCTAGCTCTCAAGCTACTTCAAACAATGGAAGATAGCCAATACAGAGATTCAATTGACAAGAGGATCCTTTTCCTTGAGAAGCTAGAAGAGAGCAGATCTCAGGTAGTGGATAGAATCAAAGAATATCAGCTGAAAGTGAAGAAGTTCTTTGACAAAAGAGCCAAAACAAGGGAGTTCAGAGCTGGAGATTTGGTCCTACTTTGGGATAAGAGGAGAGAGCCAAAGGGCAGTCATGGTAAGTTAGATTCTTTGTGGTTGGGTCCATTTCAAATTCAAGAAGCTTGTGGTGAGAATGCCTTTCACTTATCATACTTGGATGGAACTCCATTGGGATTGCCCAGAAGTGGGCAATATTTGAAGTTATACCATCAGTGAAAGTGAGTTATCCCTCACCCTATACCATAGTTTTTATTGTTTCCCCTTTTCTGTTGTGTGTGTTTTGGTTTGTTTTCTATTTTGGTGTGGTTTTGGTTTGTTGTGTTTTCCCCTCCTTCCTTCTTCCTTCCTTCAGTATTATACATGACTCTGCAAGGCCCAATGGATAAGGCACTGGTCAACGCTATATGTTTTAAAACCTGTGATTCTGGATCCTCGTGTCATGTCTTCACCTTGCTCAATCCACGCCATGTCCCCAAGCTAAAGCCAACTGTTGTCTTGAAAATGTGTAAAGGGGAAAATTTCAAGTTTTCAAGTAAGACAAATTTCTCCTATCTCAAAGTTTCCATGTTTTGATCATACTTGTTAACCAAAATAAGCTCCCTCTTATTTTGGGTTAACTAGCTTCCTTTTGTGTCTCAGTCAAATTTTTACACATTTCAGGCACTCATAATTTTTTGGGTATTGCTTCATCAGATAGAGAATTCTTTCCCCTTTCCAGAAAGGTAAGGAAGTCCTCCTAACTCCTTGTATTTTGTAAGTTATGACTCAGCGGAGTTTGGAGGGGAAATTTTCCTTGGGCAGGCCCGCAGAGGTAAGGAGGAAATTTTGCCAAGGAAATTGGTGGGTTGGCGGAGGCACGGAGAGAAATTTGACACTTAGCCTTTTGGCTAAAAAACTCAAAGGTAAAAATTTCCCTCGCAAGCCCGCAAAGGAGAATGAAAAAAATTTGATTAAGTCCCCACGTTTAATCACAAGGCGCCATGTGTCCATTCATTGGCGGGGATCGGGGCGTCAGAAGGATTTTTGGTTTTTTTGCCAAAACCATAAAAGCGCAAAGGTGAAATGTTGGACCACATCTCTGCATCAAATCAGAAGGTGCCACATGTCCACATTAGCAATGGAGGTTGGACCGGCGGAGGACTTTGGAAAAAATTTCCCTTGCGGGCAAAAAGGGAGAAATGTTATTCTGAAGCCCATGGATGAACCAGAAAGTGCCACGTGTCATCGGGTTGGTGGGGGCACAGATATTTTGGGGAAATTTTTCCCAATTTGAAAAAAGAGGGAAAAAGGTCAAATTTTGGCCCACATACCCGAATTTTGCCCTAATTTTGCTAGTTTTTCCCTAAATCTTCAAGAGGCCATATCTTTCGATCTAGAGCTCAAATTTTCACATTTTTGGTATCAATGGAAAACTGGTGAAATTCTCCACACGATGGACACTTCAATTTTAAATTTTTATGGAGTTTTGTGGGATAAAATTGAGAAAACATCCTTGGCATGCAACAAACACAAAAAAAAGTTTCCCCCGACTCCACTCCAATGTTCTCCTGCCACGTGGATGACCTGATTTCAAAGCAATTAGGGCAAAGGATCGAACGGTTCATATGCGAACTGGAAAATTGAAATATAAAATGCATTTTTTCACGTAGAAGCTCTTTTTGGGCTCGTCAGAAGTGTTTTCTTTGCGGCAGAGGAATCTGGAAGAGGGGAAATGATCAAATTTGTTTGTAATGGCTTTGGGTCGAACGATTTAATGGTTTTTCAAAGTCTTTGTGAAGCGGAAATCAAATTTGGAAACTGGAAGCACATTTTTGTGAACAAAGGAAAAAAACGATTGTTAGTCTTCTTCTATGCAGTATTTCTTCTATTCCCACTCGTTGTACAAGTTTCAACTCTGAGATCAATAAAAAGGAAGGAATTTTATGTCCCCTCGATGGAAAAATCAATTGGTGCTTTGTGACCAGCGTGTTTTATTCTATCTTGTGCTCAGAAATTACAAATTTGTCTTTCTTCTATTAATTAATGCATGTAATGAAACTTCTAGATGATGTGTGTGGGCATCTGACACTTTACCCACAACATTGATTTCCCCCTCCTTCATTCTCACTCCCTCCCCTTTCTCAGATCGATTTTTGCTATAGCGAGGAGTTGCTATTATTGCCATAGGGATAGTGTAGTGTTCCTGTGTATCTCTAGTTGAAAAACCACCATAAATCCACTTTGGTTTTACATGCTAAACAATGGTAGCTACACCATTCAAATGTAGAGGGACTTAGATCCCATAGCGTTGGCCTGAAATCCACAAATTTGTCCACAAGACAAATTTTCTTGCCAATACATCTCAAGCATTATCGTTTAGCCATGTCTTCTTATTCTAATGATCATTTGTTGCTCAAAGGATTTCTTCATAGTTTTGTGGATCATGTTCTCCAATGGTATACTTGTTTGCCTTATGGATCCATTAGTACTTATTATGATATGGAGGATGTTTTTCTTATAAAATTTATTTCTAAAAATGGTTCTAGGGTTACATATGAACACTTGCCTTTATTGCATCAAGGAAAGAATGAAGCAATTTTAGATTACATTTTATGCTTCAATTCTTACATACATCAACTATTATTTCAGCCCATTGATTTAGAAAATCAATTTATCTTTTGTTGTGGCTTAATTCCTGTATTGAAAGAAAAACTATTATATGATACATGTGAATCTTGTACTCTCTTATGCTACGAAGTCATTGATTTAGAGAAAAATTTAATACTACACATATTATGTCATCCCTTCTACTTCTTCTACTACTTCTCCTCTTCCTGATTAACAAAAATATGGAAAAAAGACAAATGTCTAATCTATATTTAAGTTAATCTAAACTAGTAACAACAATGGAATAAATAGTATAAACTGAAATGTAAAGAACTAAATGATTTTATTTAATAGTTAATTGAGATGAAATAATTGAAATAGGAGGGATAGTGTACCTTGTTTTGTGTCAAACTTGAACAGGCTTATGTGCGGACGAAGCATAGTATGATGACATGACCCAAGAAATTGCAATAGGTGAAGCTCTGATTAGACTGGGGTGCCTGAAAGAGGTCCAAGGGTGCCTGTGGGTGCGCTAGTCTACAGTATGGGCACTCTGGTCCGCAGAAAATCTCAGAATCTGAATATGACAGTGTCACTAGATCTTCGTAATATCTTTACCCTTGTCACATGGTTGTCACAGTACCTTTATTGACGTTGTCATGAACATGTGATGAAGATCTACCTGCAAAACCCCATACAAAGAATCCAATCCCTAAAAAAAGAAAGATGCATATGAAGGGGTCAATCTGACCTTAGCTGCCACAATGGTGGACTTACAACTAAGTGATGCACTACATTCATACCCAATGTAGTTATATGTGCTTGTGTGTGTAATTGTGTGCCTAGGGTGCCTTAACATCAATGACGCATAAGGAGGGGGCAATAACTAGATGTAAGATGAAAATGATGGATGAAATAGAATGAATACAACCCTTTCCCCCTATGATTATCTGATGTAGATGTAAATGATGCTCAAATGCATTCCTTTGCCTTAGTAGATAGCTAACTCTTGATAATAGATAGTCCGCCCATAAAATAGTGATTATGCTATGTTTATATAGGGATCTCTTGCTTAAATTTTGACACTAATGACCCAACATGTCGACTAGTACCTAGGGGAATGAGACAACGAACCATAAAGACCAACCTCAAAACTCTAAATGAGAATAAAGTGTAACCGGGACTAGGGCACCTAAAAAGAGGATCGGGGTGCTAATGGGTGCCCTAGTACCTTCATAGGCACCCTAGTAAGAGACTAGAGACAACAAATGACCAAATAACAACAAGGTTGATAACTATCTTTGACATATTTTCTTTGTATCTTATTTTATATTTGGTCCTACATACCCTACAACTCAGTCATAGCTTTACTTATTTATCTTTCATGGCCACAGACACCAATGCCCATCCAAGACAGTAGCGCCTAGGCATTCCTGTCCCTCTGGGTGCCCCTGACCCTTACTCACCTCATTTGTTCCTTTTGGGTCTCTTTTATCTTTTAGGCATCTTTTTCGCTTATGGGTTGGCCTTCTGGTTGTCAATTATCAAATTCAAACAAGGGAATCATATAAATACATGGTCATGTGTTCAAAATGAGGGGCCAAGCACTAAGCATTACTACTATCACCTAGGCTTGCATTTGAAAGGCACCTAAAGCACTCCAAGGCATCCATCTAGCATCCATTAAAGGGATAAGGGATAGAACTTTGCATACACAACATAGGAAGGGGAAGTTCATTCTATTCCATCCACACATTCTACTACATTGTTACATTCTAGCTATCGCTTGCTATCAAGTACAACTTACACAATGGCATCCTAGGGTATCATTCTTACAAATACACACACAAGAACTATATGGAGTTTGAGATGTGGTGTAACACTTGGTTGTAATTTTACTTTCGGGGTGACCGCCGGGATCAGTCCGACTCCCCATTCTACATTTTCCTTTTTAGGTTTGATGTGGTTTATGGTATTGTGCAGGTGAATTTATATTTCGTAGATTACGTGTACCTTCGGGATTTAGGAGTGACTGTCAGGTGCTTAACATGGAATAATTACGACACCCTTGCGACACAACAAAAACCAGATCCAAAGCTTTTGTGTAGTCACGAGCACCTAGATCCAGTCATCAGTGCCTACGTACCCCTTTCCTACTATGTGCACCCCTACCCAAACTTGTTCATGAGCTCTAGAATTTACAAAGGTCAAATACGAAATTGCTTATATCTTGTTCAACACTTCTCCCTCCTCAGATCACTTCCTAATTATGTATATATCAACTAAGTTCTTCTATCTGCCTCTATTTCTTAGGGTTTCATACTTTACATGTTATTTTGCTTATGTCATTACTGCACTTCATCATTTATTTCAATATATACTCTGCAATAATTAGATTTAATTTAAATTAAATTAAATTATATGGTGAATCGAAATCTCAAACCCAACCTTACTTCTGGGCATCTTCTCATCTTTTTTCCATGGCTAAAACCTATGAACCACTTACTGATGAAGACCTTCATGATCTCCAAGTGCATATTGCTGAACATCCATAAGACTTGGATCTTATTTTATTCATTGCTCGCGAGAAAGCCACCAATCTAGTTGAGTTTAACCCTCCTACCTCCAATAATTCTTCCATTCTAATTGTGACACAACCTCCCTCTTCCAACTTTCTACCTACCTCTACTATTCCCATTTCACTCCACCTCTTATTTATCACACATGGAAAGTCTCCTCTTTCGACATGCAAAACCTATCTTCTGTGTATCAAGATCTACAAGTTCAAATATGTGAACTACAATAGGCTAATTCATGCTCCTCTCCATTGCTTGATTCTTCATTACTCCTTCATACCCCTTTTGTACCCACCATTTCTGCTCATCCAATCCCTCCTAACTTTGTCACCCCTAAGCTATCCACTTTCAATGGCCATGACGACCATCAAGAGCATATCCAATATTTTCATGTGGCATGTCTTGAATATGGTGATGATCATATGTTTCTAGCTAAGCTATTTCCTAGGAGTCTCCAAGATTACGCCATGTGTTAGTTTTATGATCTACCTATTCATTAGATAATTTTTTTTACGCATCTAGTTGATGTTTTACTTGCTCATTTTCCCATCAACATCGACACTAATATTTCTTATTCACAACTTCCTCAAATAATACAAAGATCTAATGAGCATATAGCTGACTATGTTTTGCATTACAAGAACAACCTAGCTAAGATGACCAATGTCCTCATTGATTCAAAATTTCAAGATATTTTTGTTCAAAGCATCATATCCCCATTTCAGAAGAGTGTTATTTTTGAGACCTCTCCTTCATTTGATCAATTATGCCATATACTCAAAATTCATGAGGTCAAACTCCTATCTATGGGAAAATTACAATATCATGATACTCCATCTTCTTCTAATAAGTTTCTAGCTAAATTTGAATTCAAGTCATCTCCTAAGCCCACTAAAGCAAAGGAAACCGTTAATGTCGTCTCTCCACATGAAAAGCTTCAATCACAACTTCCAAAGCACACTTTCACAAAATTACTCTAAGCACCAGATTTCTATTGCCACAACTCATTGAAAGTAACCTTATCACTCTTCTACCACCATTTAATCTTGATCCCTCTTGGCCCCGTGGCTGTAATTACAATGAAAATGCACAATATGATTATCACCAATGTGTTTGGAATTTTATTGATCATGATTTTAAAATTAGGCATATCATTCAATATCTTATTCATAATAATTCATTCGAGCTCCTTGAGCCATCTAATTTTAAGCCGTTCAACGATACTAAAAAGATAAAAAATATATAATGACTCTTTGCCCGAGCATGACTTGTAAGCTCTTAATTCTTTTACTAATCATACATATCGAGATTTTCCTCCTCCTTCATTGGGGCCCCTTGAATTCCTTGTCACTTTTGTTGATACATCGCCACCAATAATTTCATTTTCAGATCATGATTATCATGCTCCATTCACTTCTAATTCCTTACATATCAATGCTTCCATCGGTTCATATACGGTCAATAACACCATGATCTATCCAATGACTCCTATCAGTATGTGCTCCATTACACTTCTCATGGCTATCAAATGTCCACTATCTAATATCACATATCTAGTACCTAATTCTTTTGGCTACATCAGGCTTCCCATTCCAGTTGGGCCTTTTACCATGCTTGTGTCATTCACTATGGCATCTTCAATCAAAGGTTGTGACATTCTCTTAGGTATTTCTTGGCTTCGTGTCGCCAATGCCATTCCTTCTATGAATCATTTGTGCATCAAGTTCATTCAAAGTAAAAAAATTGTCACTCTTAAAGGCATTCCACCATGCACACCATTTCCTAAGCATAGTCTTGATGATATCTTTACACTGGTTACAACATCTAGGCCTACTAGGTCTCTCAAATCCAAGGTACACTTTGCACTTAGTTCTCATATTCACACATGACCTAATTCATGACTTTTTCATCCGCATCGGTCCACTAGTATATCTCGTTATCCTAAGTCCCCTACTTGGGCAGCCCCTTCACATAGGTATTCACCATTTCCTTCACCACCTAGGCCTCCTTCACATATACGTCATTACTCTCATACTCTACCAATCTTAGAGCATCGTCACATGCCTTTATCTCCTCAGATATTAGGTGGAGGGCCCTTGCCCTTCACTATCATTGGATAACCTTCTATCCCTCTCACACTTGGGGGGCATCACACTTTCTTCCCCCTCTCCTAACATCATCACTTGTCTATAATATCTACTATCACACTCTGTGCTTCACACTTAATCTTTCTTAGTACTCTTACATGTATGAATACACACCTTGTATCATCATTACCCTATGACACACTCTAGTTCCATGGTTCATACTCAACTACTGAGGGTCTAAATCTAAAAAGAACCTCACCGTATTCATTTTTCATGCTCTATGCTTCATGATCTATCGTTCTAGCACACAATATCAAACCATTTCCTAATGACGTACTCTAGTTCTATGGTTTGTTCTTGATTGTTGAGGGGTATTTTATAAATGAACCTCATCTCATACACATCCACTGGGGGGCACGCTGCTCCTATCACATTCACGCATTGCATACCACTCCATCACACTCATACACTACATTAACATATCTTAGTTGCACTTACTCTTGCTTGCTTATACTACTTATGTGATGCACTTTGGTTACTATGTTAGTTGGATACTCAGTATATTATTATCTTTATCATATACACATGTGCATTGACTTGGTCTCTAGTTATGAATGCATATTTCTTACAAGTCATTATACACTGCAATGATGCTTGGCACTACACCTTTTACCTATCCCACTAAGGATCTTGAGGGGATCTAATTTTACTCCTCTCACACATTACAAGTGCTATTATTTCATCATTTAATACTTCTACTTCTTAACACATTACTTTCCATTGATACATATATGCCTTGACATACTATCTATCTTTCTAACATGTTAATAGGTGTTTCATGTGTAGCATTTGCTTTCCATGACTATATACCACCATGGTTATCAAACACATTTTTTCTTTACATTGTTTGCAGGATTTGTCCTATGTCTTGTTTGATCACTGTTTGCTTGCTTATGGCCACTTAGGCCCTAATTGTATTATCAATTTATGAGTGATGTCCCATGTTTGAAACCCAATTTTTGTGGTCTCTCTTATTTACACACTTGCTTGATACATTGTTTTCTATAACATTCTTTATTTGCACTAACACATAGTTCTAACCACTTTGTTTGCATGTGCCTTGGATTCTACCATGCACATCCCCTACCCCCTATAGGTATCCACTTTACCATAACATCGGGTCCTCTCCTTTGGGCTGCATCTTCCTACCATCACCGTATGCACCCTAAATGAGGGCGACATACATTGGGTGGATAAATCACCCATACAACAACTCAAAGCTACATTATAGATCTACACAATATAGAATCATCACAGGTATATAGTCATAGAATGACCCAAAATCTAAATTATGTCCAACATGATGAGGGTCATTATAGTCCTCACCATTTAATTACAAAGAATTTCAAAACTAGGTGGTGTCCACGACTATCTGTAAAAGGGGCTAAAGAAAATAACGATCTTACAATTATTTTCTCTAGAATTGAAAATACATGAAATAAAATTCAATAACTGAAATGAAATTTAATCTAAGAACTGAAATAAATAACTGAAAGTAAATCTAATCTAACAAACTAAAATGAATAACTGAAAACAAACAAATGACAATAAACAAATAAAAGCAAAGATTCACAAACAAAGAAAAAGAAAATACACAATGTAGATTTAAAAAAACAAAGAAAAACAATAAAGATCTATTCTAAAAAAACAATAAATCCTCCTCCTCCTTGGGTAAGAGTGGGCCCTTGCTCTTCCCTCATATTTGGGTTAAAACAACTAAAAATAAGTTCCTGCTAAAATACTTAAACTGTGGATTTTATTAGTCAGAAATGATGTTACAAAAATCATCCATTTCATACCACTGTTACATTGAGTGATTTGGAGAGATATTTATAACTCATCCCTATTCCAAGATTATAAAACTGCCTACCTATGATCTTGAGAAAAACTTGACTACATCTTCCACTTTACAATGAGATAAATGTGGAAGGAAGTTTATTCAAACACTACAACTTCATATTTAACTACTTCTTCTTCCTCTTGATAAGGAGACAAATATGGAAGAGATCTATTCAACTACTTCTTCTTCCTCTTGACAAGGAGACAAATATGGAAGAGATTTAATCAAACACTACAACTCTAGATTGAACTACCTCTTCCTCCTGCACTTGAATACTTCTTCCACATGACAAGGAGATAAACATGGAAGAGAATTAATCAAATAATAAAACTCTAGATTGAACCAACTCCTCCACGTGCACTTGAATATTTATTTTCATTTGCCAAGTTTTCTCCTCCATGATTGAATCTTTCAACATGATAGTTGTCTTGCCATATTTTCATCCCTAATTTTATGATCATTACTGTGAAAATATTCAAACCTTTTCTAGGTTTGGTGCACCTTGTTCTAAGATTTCCAAAACATCTTGAATTTATCATTTTCATTGAGAAATGAGGGAGATATCACAATTTTATTGAACCTGTGTTTTTGGGTCTTATTTATTTTTCTTCATCCTTATTCTACTAAAACTTCAAATGAATATTTATCCTCAATTACTGCCGATGTGTAAAAACGGAGAGAGGATTTTCCTCTTAACAATAAGAGGAACAAAAACCTCTCTCAGATTTCCATTTGGAGATCTTCAAATTTTCCTAGAGGGAATATTATGTTGCATGTGTGAGTCATGCACTTGAAAACCTGATGCTTCAAATGATGATATCTTTGAAACTATTATTTCTATGTAAAAACGGAGAGAGGTTTTTCCTCCTAACAATAAGAGGAACAAAAAATTCTCTTAGATTTCCATTTGGAGTTCTGAAATTTTAATTAGAGTGATTCTTCTGTTGGTTTTGCTACTCCTGTGCCAGTGCACTAATTAGAGTCATGCGCTGACATGCCAATTAGAGTCCTGCGTTCGAGTCCTGCGTAAATGCACTAATTGATTCCTATGCTCTTTACTTTATAAATGCCGCAATATTTATGAGTCATGTGGTCTTATCCATGTCAGTATTACACTTGCTGTAATATATTCAAGAGATCAAATGACCTACTCATACACAATACTGCATTCCAACCTACAAGAAATATTAGGAAATGAAAACATTTAGATTGCAATGGAAATTTCAAGGATAGATCAAATATATTCTACATTTAATCTTAAATAATCTATATAGTTCTTAAGACTACATCTAAATCCACATTATGAGAGAAAAAATAATGTTCTGGTGCAAGGGATGAGACTTAATTTGGTCTCATCATAACACACGACATATGTTATGAATAAAACTTAGCTTAATTCATCATTAGTTGATATTTGAATAAAAGTAATAAGTTAAAGTATTTAATTAAATACTTTAAACTTATGTCAATAGATATTAGTTGTCCTTAGTTGCTAGTTAACTAAGTGAAGTGTTATCATCCTAATGTTTGTGGGATCATGTTCTATCTTTTACATATTTTGTTCCCAGATGATTTCCATGAGGGGCAATAGGGGCAGTTAGGGGCAATATGCTATTCTTGCATATTTTCTTAGATTAGATGATTTGTTTTCATATATTGTGGATGAGATAGAAGCTATCTAATATCTATAAATATTGTAGCTCTCTCATTTGTCTGTAATGCCTGATTTTGATATTAATAAAATACACAAGCACCATCTTATTTCTATGCAAAGATTCTGTGTCAATATTCTTTTCAAGTATTCATTGTCAAGATTTGGTATCAGAGCAGTATTCTGATCCAGAGAGGAGTGTAGAAAGTTTTAGGGAAATTTAGGGAGATCTAGAGAAATTACAGAGCTAGGAGGAGCCATAGATGCCCCCAACCATTTCATAGCCCCTACCCGGCTCCACACCCTGAATCACAGTTGATTTGCAGTTGAAGAACACCTAGAGTGTAATCACAAGCCTTTGTAGACTTGGATGCTAATTTGTTGTAAAAGGTGACATTGTTTCATTCTCTGGTTTAAGCTCCCCACATTACTTGTTCTTCCTCTTCTCTGTATTTTTTATTCTTCTTCCTCTTCTCTGTATTTGAGCATTTAAAAAAAGGAGATCCAATCAAACGTGGAAGGTTCTCTATGAACTTGCATCTGCCAGAGGAGTAGAAGATCACATATTTGAATGATCTGCAACTTACCTACATCCAAAATGAAGACTACAAATTGAACGGGGAGAATATTTGCAACCTGTAACAAAAGAGCTGTGTTGGAAGAAGGAAGAACAAGCTTCCTCCAAGCAAAAGAAATACCTGCGTACAAAGAGAAACAATAAAAGAAAAATGCAGCCAAGGGTTATTATAATGCACATGCAAAGCGAATGAATTGTAGTTGCGCCCTAAAACGTAGTACGCATGCATGTAAGTTGTTACCTACATTCGGTTTTTAAAATATTGATTTTTAAAAAAATTCCTTTTTTGGACGTCGCAAAAAAAATTAGAAGGGAAATTTTTTTTTTCGTTTTTGGAAAGGGGCCCGGAAAGATATTAAAATTGCAATTTAAAAAAGGCATAACTTTCAATTGGTACCTCGGATTGAGGTGCCGTTTTTTTTAAAGTGTGTGTTTTTGCAAGATATACGTCTTGGTCTAGTTTTTAATTAGATTTGGAAAAGATTTATCTTATAAAAAATGCAAAAAATAAGTTTTTTGTATTTGAAAAGAGACCAAAGAGTCCAATTTTTTTTTTTTTTTTATTTTAAATCGGCCAAGAGTGCCATTTAATTTTTACAAATCAACCACAGAGCCAAATTTGTAACAGGGCCAATAGTGCCAAAAATTCATTGTACACGGCCAAAAAGGAGCCCAAAAATAAATAAAATAATATTTTTTGGGGGGGTGTGTATGCTTTAAGGGGGGGAAATTATTCAATTCTTCTTCTTTCCTTACTCAATTTTCACAATGGCCGCAATTACGGCACCAAAGTTCTTTTTTCTAGATTCTCAACTGTTGCGTTATGATAATTATCCAACATGGAAAACAAAAATTCATGCACAACTTGATTTTGAAAATCTATGGACCGTTGTTTCTGGTACATTAACAAGATCTGTAATAGATGTTACACAACAAGCTACATTTGATTGTGCAAATCAAAAAGCAAAGTTAATAATCTTGTTTAGTGTTTTGGATGAGGTACAACCTCATATTTGTGAGTCCACAACAGTAAAAGAATCTTGGGACAAGTTGAAAATGGTATATGAGTCAAAAAATAAGAACACAATACTTCATCTCTAAAGTCAACTATTAAACTTGAAAATGTAACCAATTGAGAAAGTTGAAATGTTTTTGAGAAGAGTGGCAACTTTGTGTGCATCACTTCAAGCTTTGGAAGAAGAAGTAACTGACACATCACTTGTGCCTATAGTATTGAGAACTCTTCCTCCTTCTTATAGGATTTTTTGTGACCACGTTAAACATAACTTGTCAAACAATAACTTTTGAAGAGTTAGTGAATATACTCCAACAAGAATAATCTAGTTACTCAACTATTGAAACTGAAGAGCAAGCACTTGCTTCTAATCAAAAAGGGAAAAAATAGGTGAAGTCTAGTAAACAGCCTTAGAAGCAAGGCAATTCTCAACAAGGCCAAAAAGACCAACAAAAATGTCTTATTCGTGGTCGAAAAGGACATGAGTTAAAAAATTGTTGGTACAACACATTCCAACTAGGATCATCAAGTGGTAAAAATACTAATTACCAACAAACAAAATCAGGCCAACAACAAAGTAAACAGGGACAAAATTATCAAAAGTGGAAGAAGAAACCAACTCAACAAGGAAATGTAGCCAAACAGGAAGATCAATTTGATGATGATGACTTCCTCTATTTTGTACAGTCAAATGAAGTATCCAATTCTACAAATGAAATTTGGTATGTCGACTCATGTGCAACTCGACACATGATAGGAAAGAAATATTGGTTCTTTAAAATGAGTAAAACACCCACCAAAAATCATGTCTCTTTGGGCGATGATACATCATACAGTGTTGAAGGCATTGGTTCCATTTCACTACCACTTGGGCAACATAATTGTAAAATTACAGATGTTCTTTATGTCCCTGGTTTAACAATTTTTTTTTTATCCGTGAGTCAATTATTAGATCACAATCTCAAAATTGACTTTGATTGTAAAGGCAGTAAAAAGATGTGCCTAATTCGAGATAAGTCACGAAGCTCAAAAATTGTTGCAAAAGCTTTGAATGTTGGAAGAATGTTTCAGTTGGATTTTTTTCAACGAAATGATCAAGCACTTTTAGCCAAGGATACATCATCAGCTCAACTATGGCATCGAAGACTTGGGCATGTGAGTTTTTGCTATCTTGACACACTTCGTCAATACGACATGGTTAGGGGTTTACCACCTCTAAAAAAGGGTATAGATAAATACCAACATTGTTTGGCAGGAAAAAAATAGAGCACCATTCAAACATAGTACATTTCAAGCTAAGGAAAAACTTGACTTGGTGCATATTGATTTATGCAGACCAATGAGACCTAGCCACTCTGGGTTTCAATATTTCATGCTCTTTGTTGATGATTTTTCTAGAAAAATGTGTATATATTGTCTTTCTATAAAAGACCAAGCTTTTGAAACTTTTAACAAGTTTAAAGCCCTTGTTGAAACAGAGTTTGGTAGGAAAATAAAAACACACCACTCAGATTGAGGGGGAGAATACACCAACAATGAGTTCAATGATTTTTTGAAAACACATGGCATTCATCATCAAATAGCTCCTCCTCACACACTGCAACAAAATGGTGTTGTTGAAAGGAAAAATCGTACTATCATGGATATGGTGTGATGTATGATTGATGATGTAGGTTTATCAAAAACATTTTGGGCCGAAGAAGCTAAAACAACAATGTATTTACTAAACAAAGTTCCCACTGTAGCTCTTGATGGAGTAACACCACATGAAGCATGGTCAGGGCATAAGCCATCTATTTCACACCTTAAAGTTTTTGGATGTAAAGCAAGTATGCACATTTCTAAGAAACAAAGAACTAAGTTTGATATGAAATCAGAAAAACTTATCTTCTTGGGATACAATGATGAAGCACTTGGCTATAGACTTATGAATCCAAGAACAAGAAGGGTATACACTAGTCGGGATGTTGAGTTCTTTGAGAAAAAATAAGAAGATGCTCCTTCCATACACTCACATGATGAAAAAATCATCCCTATAGTAAAAATAGAGGATGGTAATCACTTTGATGATGACAATGATGATGGGGAAGATAATGAAATTCAACCTCCCACAGGAACCACAAAAAGTATGCCTAAATGGCATACAAGTATGATTAGAGATGAAAAATTGGATAGTGTCCACGACACATTTACCACTCGAATGAGGACTCGCAGTATGGCTCAAAATGAGGTCAATTTAGCCTTAATGAGTAGTAAATTTGTTGAAACTATTGAGCCATCCTCAGTTTCAGAAGCCCTACAGTCTAAACCTTGGAAAGATGCTATGGATGTAGAATATAAGTCACTTATGAAAAATAATACATGGCAACTTACAAATCTTCCACAGGTAAAAATCCAATTGGATGTAGATGGATATTCAAAACAAAGTACAAAGCAGATGGAAAAATTGATAAACATAAGGCTCGACTAGTTGCTAAGGGATATGCTAAAAAATAAGGCATTGATTATGAGGAGACTTTTTCTCCCACAACTAAGATAAAAACTTTCAGGTTAATATTCGCTCTAGCTGCACAGTTTGGTTGGAAAATACACCAAATGGATGTGAAAAGTGCCTTTCTTAATGGTGATTTATAGGAAGAAGTTTACATGACTCAACCAGAAGGTTTTGTCATACCAGGTAAAGAGGAAAAGGTATGTAAACTCATAAAATCATTATATGGTCTAAAGTAGTCTCCCAGGGCATGGTACATAAAAATTGACGAGCATCTCATTCAACATGGATTCAATAGGAGTCCATACGATCCTAATCTCTATCTCAAAAATCAAGGGGGGGAGATAGTGGTCGTTGTAGTATATGTCGATGATCTAGTCATCACTAGAGGATCAGTGAGGATGATTGAGTCAACAAAGAAAGATCTAACACAATCATTCGACATGATCGATCTCAGGCTTCTGTATTATTGTCTTGGACTTGAAGTTTGGCAAAGAGAAAATCAAATCTTTGTGTCACAATTGAAATATGCCAAGACAACGCTCGAGAAATTCAATATGATGGATTGTAAGCCATTTTCCACACCTATGGAGACAAGACTTCAACTGTCTTGAACAAATCCATCACCACAAGTAAATGCAACTCTCTATCGGCAGTTGATCGGGAGTCTCATCTACTTGACTTACACTAGGCTGGATATTAACTATGTAGTCAGTTATCTTTCACGGTTCATGCAAGAACCAAGGGTTTCTCACTGGAAAGTAGCAAAGTGGATAATGAGGTACATCAGAGGAACTATGGACTATGGCCTAGAATACATGAAGAATAATAACTTCTTCTTGACAGGATATTCAGATTCAAATCATGCAGGGAACATAGATGATAGGAAATCCACTTCAGGATTTGTATTCTTTTTGGGATCTGGACTGATATCATGGGGGAGTAAGAAGTAGACTTGTGTTTCAAGATCCTCCACAGAATTAGAATATTGTGCAACAGGTGGAGCTGTCTGTGAAGCGATATGGCTCCGACGTATACTTGAAGGATTGGGAATACCACAGAAAGATCCAACTATCCTACATGTTGATAACAAAGGAGTAGTAAAACTTGTTCGGAATCCAATTTTTCATGAGTGCACTAAACACATTGAGGTGCAGGTACATTTCATTCGCGAACATGTTCAGAACAACAACATCCAGCTCCAATATTGCCCAACAAATATGCAACGTGAGATGTCTTCACAAATTCACTTGCTTGAGGTAAATTTGAGGGTTTTAGAGAATTTCTCTCCTGTTCACTTGAGACCATGTTGAATTAAGGGGGGGAATGTTATGAATAAAAATTACCTTAACTCATCATTGGTTGATATTTGAATAAAAGTAATAAGTTAAAGTATTTAATTAAATACTTTAAACTTATGTCAATAGATATTAGTTGTCCTTAGTTGTTAGTTAACTAAGTGATAGTGTTATCATCCCAATGTTTGTGGGATCATGTTCTATCTTTTACATATTTTGTTCCCAGATGATTTCCATGAGGGGCAATAGGGGCAGTTAGGGGCAATATGCTATTTATACATATTTTCTCAGATTAGATGATTTGTTTCCATATATTGTGGATGAGATAGAAGCTATCCAATATCTATAAATATTGTAGCTCTCTCATTTGTCTATAATGCTTGATTTTGATATTAATAAAATACACAAGCACCGTCTTGTTTCTATGCAAAGCTTCTGTGTCAATATTCTTTTCAAGTATTCATTGTCAAGAACATAGACACCAGTGCCTAGACTCAGACGTTAGCGCATGGGTGCTCTTGACCTCTCCTGGGAGCTAATGTCCCAGGGGAAGATATAATCATCTTCTCAAATCAACATAGTTCAAAGAAGTCTTCAGAGTAGTTCTACAGTTCCAGGCGCAAACCTTTAATTATAGAATGCATGCAATCTCCTTCAATCAGAACTAATTCAGAATAATCAGGACAAAAGGAACTGTAATGTCCCTTTTTGAGAGATTTAAATAAATTCCATAATTCTGATTTTAATTTACAGCAGACTGGAAATTTATTACAGATGAATAAAATTATGGAAATAAGTGCCAAAATCTTCAACAAGCATCCAAAAAACCCTTCGCAATAATTATTAAACAATTTTGAATTGAATTCAAGCCAAATTGAATTGATTTAGGTAGAAATCGAACCGCTATAAAAAACTGTGCAATCTGGGATATCGCAACAATCATATAATGTTTGATTTGAATGAAACAATTCCTTGATTTGTGTGAAAAACAAATTCAACCTTAAAAATGTATGGCAACTTAATATAGTGAATTGATTTGATATTTATTACACTTAACAAATAATATTTCAATCACATGTAAGTCGAATAGGTAGAAATAATTGCAATAAATCTGAATATGCTAAAAAGATCCTTAATTCAATGATAATATGCAAATATAAATGTTTAAAGTCAATTGGAGAGGGTTTTCGTCCTTCCATCGGACCTCATATGGGGTTTTCGTCCCACATGGAGAAATAATGAGAGTTCTCTCTCAAAATCTGAATTTACAAAATGAATGTTCCTATCCATAAAGCTACCCCAAAATCCATATTTATACATTTTCTAAGGGTGGTGCCAAAATTGAAAAGACATGACCTTTCATATGCCTCGTGACCTTTCATGTTACTTTTTCTCCACAATGGCCGACCCTTACACTCTCGAATTATTTATTAAAAGACATATATAAAAAATACTACGAATCCTATTGTAGACTTTTTCCTCACATGTTCTTCTTCTTTTTTATTTTGTCTTGGCTAACCCATATACTTGAGTCCAACTTCACTAAAAAACATCATAAAATAATAAAAGACTGATTACAAGTCTTCTCCTTGCTTTTCTCTTTTCATTCCATGGAGAAGAATTTCCTGCAACTCCAATTATGCTATTAATTTAGAGAAAAGGGACATGACAGGAAAAAATCAGGATGCACCATATGCAGTGGTGCTTATTGGGCAGAGTCATGCAAGGAGAGTAACACTAGACCTCTCTCCCCAACACTTGCTCCTTGGCATGAGATCACCCAAAAAATTTGCACTTGGCATGAGATCACCCAAAAACTCGCTCTTGGCTTGAGATCACCATAAAACTTGCTATTGGCATGAGATCGCCCAAAACACTCACTCTTCACAAAATTTTAAGACACCTTTCTATCTTTTACACTCTTTTACATCATGTGAACACTTTCCTTTACTACTATTGTTACACACTTTCACATACTTGTACACATTTTTCTCTGATTTATCATATATAGAACTTTGACTACTCTTTCGCTCTTCTTTTGCAGGTCCATTAATACATAACAAGAAGCAACTCATAAAAGCACAAAACCAAGTACAAACAATGCATACACTTCACCCTTAGGGTCAATTTCCTTTCCTAGTCTCCATACTTAACTTTGCAATCATTCCACACTTCATTTGTCTACTCGGCACATTATTTGCCACATGCTCTATAGGATCATAAGGTACACATCTCTTATCTACTTTATGTTATCGAGTATTCACTCAACAACATAAAGTGGGGAAAAATGTAGACATAAAATCACACACTTGGGTACATTTCTAGGTCTTAAAAACATGCTAGCATTTACATGATTCCTAAGGAAGAAAACTAGTGGTTGGTAACTATCTTTGGCCTCTTTTCTTTGTCTCTTATTTTCTATTTGGTCTTACATACCCCACAACCTAGTCATAACTTTACTTATTTATCATTTATGGTGATAGACACCAGTGCCCAGGAGCTCCTGTCCCCTCTGGGTGCCCATGACCCTTTCTCACCTTATTCCTTTTGGGTCTCTTTTATCTTTTGGGCATCTTTTTCACTTATGGATCGGCCTTCCAGTCGTCAATTACAAAATTCAAACAAGGGATTCATATAAATACATAGTTATGTGTTTAAAATGAGGGACCAAACAATAAACATTACTAATATCACCTAAGCTTGCATTTAAAAGGAACCTAAAGCACTCTAAGGCATTCATCTAGCATCCATTTAAGGGACAAGGGTTATAACTCTGCATACACAACATATGAAGGGGAAGTTCATTCTATTCCATCAACACATTCTACTACATTGCTACATTATAGCTACAACCCACTATCAAGTGTAACTTACACAAGGACATCCTAGGGAATCATTCTTACACACACACACAATAACTACATGGATTCTGAGATGTAGTGCAATGATCAGTCGTAAGTTCACTCTCGGGGTGACCACCGAGGTCAGTTTGACTCCCCATTATGCATTTTCCTTTTTAGGTTTGATGTGGTTCGTGGGCTTGCGCATGTGAATTTATATTTTGTGAGATACATGTACTATTGGTGATTTAGGAGTGAGTACCATGTGATCAACATGGAATAATTATGACACCATTGCGACACAACATAAACTAGATCTGAAGCTTTTGCGCAATCAAAAGTGCCCAGATCCAGTCATTAATGCCTAGACACCCCTATCCTACTGGGGGTGCCCCTGCCTAGCCCTATTCGTGAGATCCAAAATTTACAGAGGTAAAATATGGCTACTTACATTCCGTTCGACACTTCTCCCTCCTCAGATCACTTCTAGATTACACATATATCAGCTAAGTTCTTCTATCTCCCTCTATTGCTGAGGGTTTCAAACTTTACATTTTATTTTGCTTGTGTCATTACTTTACTTAATCATTTATTTCAATAGTTACTCTACAGTTACTCTATAATACTTATATTTAATTCAAATTAAATAAAATCAATAGGTCGGCAATGGACTAAGACTCTTAACAAACATAACTAGGCCTAAAAGGCCAATTTTATCTCCACCAAGTGTAACATGGACTCTAAGGGAACACTCCATCATCTTCAAGAATTCAACAGCTCCATACATGTCAGGGAAAACATATCAACATATTCCAAATACTTAGTAACCTCTGCATCGACAATTTTCTTCATGACACCACCAAGTATGATTGTTTCTTACTAAATCTGGGCACCTCCAACAGACTAGTCTCCAAATATAAAGACTAAGCACTAAAAAATCACATCAACTATGGAATGTAACCACTCATTGGAAATAAAATAACCCAAGGAACACTTCAAATCATGTTATACATCATGAATCAAGCCAGATATCCATCAAAACATCTATGACCCTTAAGCTACACATGTTGCCCAGAAACCAGTCTTGGAAACTTTACCTTCTCACACCTATGTTGACACTTTTAAGACTTCTTAATGCATGGAATAAGATTAATTTTAACCCCTAATCACTCTTAAAATTATAGTCATCATGAAAAAATCCAATATATTGGTCTTTCAGACCAATTTCATCAAAGAATCTATATTGTGTTGAAACCCTGTTAAGTAGGTCAACTTGTGACCTCAACCTTGCCAAAAAATATGACTTGTAGACCTCAACAAAATCACACATCAGGACATATTAGATGTTTCAAAAACCTCCATATTCATTAGAATCCTCCTCTTAGGCCGCACGTGCCCAAGAACGTCCTTTCTACATGATTGCTAAAAACTACCTATTAGGCCTTAAAACTAACCTTCACATTTGGACCCATGTAGACCTTCAAATGGCTTCACCAAGCTCTAAAATAAATTAAAACATCTATCATATCTCCCACACAAATCATAACATCAATTTATATCATTAGTCAAATGGAAAATCTGAGAACAAAATAAATTTTCTTAAAAACATGAAGATTTGAGTGGGCTCCACCTATAGTCAAGACCTCAAACCACCACAATAAAAAATATGGGAGAGTAATTTGCATCCTTTAATCACCATATTTGATGATTTGAAGGATTTTTAACTCATACCAAGAATATTTCGTCCATCGCTCATGAACTAGGGTTTAACTACCACCATAGCTTTTTAACATTCGTTCACAAAGCAAAAGACCTCATTTAATTTAATTACAACTCTGAAACATTCTTAACTCCATTCCCTAGTATCCTTGGAAGGATAAAGGTCCCATGAATAATTTACATTTTCCAACCAACACGAAATATATCATATCAAGCTGGAAAATGCACTCTTTTGAGCTCGGTAGGAATAAAAAACATCATAACTTACAAAATTCTCATCACATCAATCTAATTTTTTTCCCACAACTCTAAGGAACCCTCTCTCAACTTCCTAAATGATCACTTGATCATTCTTATCTCTACATCATCTCAACCACCAAGACTTACCTAGCTAGGTCATAGAATTAGGTCTAGTTTAGACATAGACACAGTGAAATGACACCATACCTATGCTTCAAAACACATCAAAAGGACCTGAAAAACTTGATACTACATGGATCACACCTATACATGCCCTCATGGGCCCACATACCTCTGCACCTAACCTTCATGCTTCATTGGATAACCAAGCACTTAGACTAGGTCTAGATGATGTCCTACAAACCCTACTCTCATCTTGTAATCAACTTCTGATACATGTATGTGTGCCTCAACACACCACCAACATGCTCTTCATGCCTTTACCACGATTCAAAAGTCAGCATGCATCTCTATCCTTCATGAGTCATCACATATGTTGACTAGATCTGATGATTAGGCCTACTTGGCCAAGTAACTCTCACCTTCTTCACTCTTGTAATCACATCACAACTTGTTTGCTCATGACATATTCACTACAAGAATCCTCATACAATCCCAATCATCCTCTTTTGTCATTAATGTAATTGAACCTTTTATATTAATGACAACACAAACACATATATGCCAACAATATCCCCTTTGTCATTGATGGAAAACAACCTAGTACTTCTCCCCCTTTTTACATTAATGACAAAGCACATACCTGTA
Organism: Taxus chinensis; assembly: GCA_019776745.2. Lineage (NCBI taxonomy): Eukaryota > Viridiplantae > Streptophyta > Pinopsida > Cupressales > Taxaceae > Taxus > Taxus chinensis. The sequence goes on from CM034149.1 coordinate 14,026,632, forward strand.
ACACATAGTCTTCATCTTCATCAACATATTGAGATCACCTCTGGGTTAGAAACATCAACCAAAGGCATTAAACACGCTCACAATATTGTTTTTCCTTTCTTGACTCTATTTTGGCTTCATGAGAGCACTACAGCTCCCCTAGGCAGAAGCATATCATGATGCTCACATAGTTACATACTTGATCCTTTAAAAAAAACATCTTGTTGAAATCATACACAATCCTAACCTATTCAGAGATAACCATATTGACTTGATTCTATTATGCATAGACTGATAAAAACATTTAGGACTAAGAGCCTTGAACCTTTTTTTCATACCATAATTGCCAAACTTCATCTTGCTACGGGAGTTTGTCAAACACAAGAAAAACCACCTTATTGCTCCCCCTGATAACATACCATCATCCTCTATCTACCTATGCAAATACAGAAACACATACCTTGACCATATGTCATGGAGATGGGTCAAAATTAACACCACATACCTGAAGCAACTCTTCAATGTTATCACTCTTCTTTTCATGTTATCACAATTTGTTGAATCATATGGCTAACTCTCCCTTTCCAATATGCTTGCAACCATCACTCACTCTAGCTAACTAGATCTTCTTGAATCTTAGACACTCTTTGAGGATAAATAACAACTATATTTGTTTCATGATGTCTTTAAACACCTATAGTTCACCATTACAGTACACAACGACATATTGTACCCTGTCATTATGCAATATTCACCCATACTTGTCATGTTACACTCCTAACTTCACCTCCTAAGGGTAATGAGAACTTGAGATCCCCTTAAACTCATGAAATCATACTAAACACCATGAACCTTCATACACAACCAATAACAAGACCTACTTACACATTTATCTCTTCAAAGAAATAACTTAGAAACATACCTTTAGCTCTTGAAGATTCTACACAATATCCATAAAACTTTATCAAGATGTAAGGATTCAATACCCTTGTAAACCATATTATCATCTTATACTCCTGTTTGAGACATCTCTACAGACCCAAAGATGCATACACAGTCTTGCAATAATGTTTATCAACTGAAGAACTCATCTTCCAGATTTCCACAGACTTGAAATTGATTTACACTTAATCATACTAACTCCATGATGTACAACATACTTGATACACCTCATACATGAATCAAGGATTGAGACACAACATATATAATTATTCAAGACAAAATCATACCTAGAAACAACATTACACCCTACCTTTGATGGTCTGATCAAGTCATCATTCAAAATAAATGACCTTTTCCTTCATGAATCCAACATCCTTGCCATGCACTATCACCTAAACTAGCTTCTAAGCAGATTGAAGACCTTCAAGAACACAATGATCACATATTGACCTCATTATTGGATTGTTACAGTGTCATTATCCATACCATTAAATTTCCCCATTAACACCATGCTTCATACAGATGGTAAATGTCTCTAAGAAGCCTATTAGAGACATCCTATTAAACTTTGAGTCTAGAAAAACAAGATGAAGAGGTCTCATGCCCTCTTTGACACCTGTGACTCACTTTTACCTTCTTTCTTCTAATAGAAAATCTGAGAAGCTTCTTGCTTTGCCTCAACATCTATTTTAGGTGGAATATCACGACTTTCTCTTAGCTCCCACAGTCTGCCTTGTCTCCTCTCTTGCACTCTAGGACCTTAAAACTTCCTGATTTTCCTTGTAGAACCATATAAGTAGTATCTAGCCACATATTAAACATCATTGCAGTTAAAATATAAAATTTTATTATTACATATAGGAGCTTCATTACTCCAACTTTGACTAGATGATTCACATAGGAAGTATCTAGCATTATGTCCTCTTTTATGGCAATTATAGAAAATAACATTCCTTGTCTTCTTATCTCTACTATCCCTCTATGGGTGATCATCTTTGAAAAACCTCTTACACTCCTTTCCTCTACGTCCAAAGCCATTACAACTATAACAATAGCCATTAAAGTATTTTTCATACCTTAATGCACTGGGTTGCATCATAGACTTGGTCTTCACATTGTCTTTGAAGTTTCTCTCCTTTTGCTCTTGTTTGGTGCTTGGACCTTTAGTTTCTTTACTTGGAAAAATTTCATATTGCATCACTTCTTTTCCTTCAAGGTCATCCTTAAACCCCAAACTAGTCATGTCTCTAGAAGATCTCTGATTGTCCAATAGATCATCAAGATCTTTGGATCTCTTTTCAAACTTCTAAATTGTCTTAGCTTTATTAACTGCCTCATATAGCTCTACCCTTAGAAACATCATTTCTTCTTCCTTATATTATAGGCTTAAAGTCATGGAACTCTTATGCATTTCTAACCTTTTGGTTGTCTCATTAAGTTTACCTAGTTTAGACCAATAATTCTCCTCAAGGCTATGAATCTTTCTTTCATAATCTTTGACTTGTGCTCTCAACTTCTTGGCATTCTTCTTAGCATGCTTCAGATTTGTTTGAACACACAATAGCTCATTCTCTATGTCATCTATTTATTCTTCTTTTTTAGAGTGCATGGAGTCACCAAAAAATATAGAGCCTTCACTCATAGATCTCATTACATCATTGGCCATGAACAAGAATTCATCACCTATATTATCATATTCAGATTCAAATTCAGAGTTAGAAACACCATCAAAACTAATTACCTAAGATGAATAACAATTTTTCTTTGTGTAGAAACTCTTATTGGATTTCTTCTTGTTTTCAAACCTCTTGAAATTATTCTTAACTTTATTATACCTATGAGTATTCTTGTCACAATATTCATCATGATCATCATCATCTTGATCCTTGTGCTTATGAGGGCACTTGGAAAAATCACGTATTTCACCATAGTTAAAGCATTTAAAAGGAAAATTTCCTTTGTACTTACCTAAACTAGGTTTCATTCTTCTATTAAACATGGAAATCAATTCATCATCATTAATATTAGGATTAACATCATCATCCTTAGTCTTCTTATCCTTTGACTTCTTCTCAGCCTTAAAAGTAACCTCCTTCTTGATAGGTGTAGTCACAAAATCATGCACTTACTATTACATTCTTACTGCCAAGTATGTTATTTTATATATGGATCTCACATAATAAAATTATTCACTAATGGCTCATCCCTTAGTCTTGTTGTTAGTTAGTCGGTCATCATTTTCATTTGTCTCACATAGTCATCAGTTGTTTGCATAATTCTAGTTGTATCTCAGAGGGTCTTAGCTGTCATTATTTTGTCAGTTTTCATCTTTAGTCTCTGGCTAGGGCACCTGGAAAGGTGTTGGGGTGCCTGTCAGTGCCCCAATCCTCTTTTTGGGTACCCCAGTCTCAGTTGCACTTTGTTCACATTTAAAATTTTGAGGTCAGTCTTTATGGTTTTATGGTCTCATTCCACTAGGTGCTAGTTGGCATGTCAGACCATTAGTGTCGAAATTTGAACAAGAAATCGCCATATAAACATAACATCCTCACTATCTTATGGGCATACATTTTACTATCAAAATATAGCTACCTACTAAGGAAAAGGATTGCATTTGGGCATCTTCTACATCTGCATCACACAAGCATAGGGGGAAAGGATTGTATTCATTCTATTCCATCCACCATTTGCATCTTACATCTAGTTATTGTCCCCTACTTCTACGTCATTGACACTAGGGCACCCTAGGCACACAATTGCACACACAAACACACTGAACTATATTGGGTCTAGAATGTAGTGCAACACTTAGTCATAAGTCCACCATTTTTGTAGCTAAGTTCAGTCTGACCCCTTCATTTGCATCTTTATTTTTTAGGAATTTGATGCTTTGTATGGGATTTTGCAGGTAGATCTTCATCACACAACTACAATGACACAAACGAGGATATTGCGACAACCAAGCGACTAAGACAAAGGCACTGCGAAGACCTTGTGACACTATTGGAATCTGATCCTAAGATTTTTCATAGATCAGAGCACCCAAATTACAGACCAAGGCACCCACATGAGCCCTAGTCCTCTCCCAGGTGCCCCAGTCCAGAGAAATCTTCATCTGTTGTAATTTCCTGGGTAGCATTGTCAGTCCCTGTCTTGTCTGAATAACATTCTGTCTAGTCTTACACACAACGAGGTAAGTTAATTTTAGGTTAGTAACCTATCCATTCTCATTTCCATTATTCCATTTCATTTAAAATATCAAATAAAATTAATTAGTATTTACATTGCATTTATATTAGTCATTCCATTGTTGTTACTAGTATAGATTAACATATAAATTTCTTATTTTAGTTAATCATTTTGGTGAACCTATCTTTTTAGAATACCTTACCCTAGGATCCAATAAAAACCTAATGGCTAAGCCTAGCCCATCTTCTTTCCCCCCCATGCCTCGTGTTAGCATTAACCCTATCTATGATGAGGATGCCATTGTTGAGCTTAAAGCTCTCTATCGTTCTCTTGTTACTACACCCGACCATGTCAAACAATAACTTCAAGATGGATTACAACATGTACCTACTCGCTTTAAAGATTCACCTATAGGTATTAGCATTATTGATAATCTAGTAGCCTTTAATCATTGTACGCCATATTATACAGTTAGTTGTGATCCACCTTTTGATCTTTCACAAGAAACATTAGATGATTCTCTTATTGATTACCTACTTGGTATTGAAACTCGTTCATACGAGCATACTGATTCCCATTCTACTCCATCCACTAACACTGTTCCCTCTCATGACTCTACCTTTATTGACATTCTTTCTCATGATACATCCCATCTTAGTTTACATATTCCTTCACACTATGTTAATGACCTATTGATAGCGTTCTTAGTGATATCCTCATTTCTGAGTCTCTATCAGATAACAATGAGACACTTGATCGTCATGATTCTCCTTCTTTCCATACTGCCAAGTGTGACTCACCTATTCCATTATTATATTCTACTGAGATCATATCTAGCACTACACATGAGTCACCATCATCTATCACCTCTTCTTCTCCTACCGTTTCATCTCCTCTTGCTAGTTCACCCATGTCTCTTGGTTCATCTTCTATAGAAGTATCCTCTCCAGTTACTTTTCCTATTATGGATGTTTCTGATGCTAGTCCAACCATTGCTATAGGTAATCAACCTATATATCATACCATAGCTTCCTCGGACACCTACTACTAGTGTTCCCTTAGCATCAGACCCTTCTCCATCACCTTTCAACATCCATATGATCACTCACAATGGAAAATTGCAACCACTTAACACATTATTCCATCTTCCACCATCCCTTCATAGGATATCCTTTCTCTCATGCATGTCATAGGATAGTTACAATCTCAGGTTCAATCTCTCACTCTAGAAATTAGGGCTTACTATGCCTCCATTGACAACAATTCATTACATGGAAATCCGGTCCCTAAGAAGATTCATAATTCTGCATTCCCTCATGATTTCACTATGCCTACTTTCACATGTTTTGATGGTACGGGTGACCCTCATGCTCATCTTCTACATTATCGTAGGGCTCTAGAATCCTATTCTAATGATAGATTATTACTTAAGGCCTTTTGCTATAGTATTACCAATGAGGTGTTACAATGGTACACTCATCTCCCTTTTGGGTCAATTAGTACTTTTTATGACATGGAGGATACCTTCCTCTATCGGTTTATAATCAATAATGGCCCTACGGTTACTTATGATCGGTTACCTACTCTACATCAGGGATTCATGGAACCTATCAAGGACTATATTGTACGATTCAATGCTTGTATCCACCAACTGGTCTTCTAACCTATAGATCTTGAAAAGTAATTTATTTTCTGTTGTGGCCTCATTCCTCCACTCAAACAATGATTACAATATGATACATGTGAGTCATTCATTCTTATATGCTATAAGGTTATTGACTTAGAACTAGATCTTCTCTCCACACACATCATAGATCCTCGACACACCTCTACGGCTACTGCCTCACCTAGTTCTCTGCTAGAGCCTCCTATTGAGCCTCCTACATAGTCTCCATCTTTTCCTCCCAATAAAAGCAAACAAGATCAACCCACTTCACCACAAAATCATACTCCTCCGGCTCTGTGACAAGCCACTCCTCCTACTAATCCACCTATACCAAACGAGCATTTGCACTTCTCTCATCACGTTCAACCACATGACAGTCTGCGTATATTACTTAACGAGTGATTAATTCGCTTACCTTATAACCAACATCATCCACAACATTGGCTACAGTGGAAAGGTGACCAAAACTATTGTAATTATCATCGTATAAATGGACATAGAGACAATGAATGTCTTTCCCTTCAGTATAGGTTGCAACAACTAGAGGATAAGGGTACCATCTCATTTGGTTCTCACCCATGTGATTGATCCATATCTCCTCTACCTCATTAGAGAGTTTCTACCACTATTGAGTCATCTCCTACATATGGTTCTTCGACTATGATATATCCACCATAGTATGTTATTCATACACATTCCCCACCACATCCATCACATTCATTGCATCCACATCATCCATCACATTCATGCTATCCACTGCATCACACTGCTACTTCACATTGGTTACCACAACACCCCACTTTCTCACATCCCACCACAACTCCATATGACATTCAATTTGGTTCATACACTCATGTTACTTCCATTCCACATGCTTCCACCACTCCATGCCGCCTTGGTCTTTGGTAGGTGAGTACTCTCACCTCACCACCCAATGACACACTTGTGTTCTTCAAGTTCTTACATGACTATTGAGGGTTTACTTTAAGAATTGTTCATCATGTGCTACATCACTCATCTGGCGCACCTCAATCATTTCCTGATGACACACTCTTGTATTTCGTGGTTCATTCTTGACTGTTGAGGGATCTTAATTAAATGAACCTAATCATCTATATGCTGGGGGGCATCATTACTTTCCTCCCTCTTAATTCATTACATGGATATATTATGATCATGTTACATTATTACCACATACATTCATCACAACATGTTAGTTCGATAATCATATATCATCTCTTTTCACATGTATCTTTTTGGCGTTATCATATTAATTGCACATTACAAATTCCATTCAACACACATTGTGCTTAACTCATCATCATACTATGCGTTACACATTTTATTTACTAAACATTTCACTTAGCTCATCCATCACAACACATGTACATTCCATTTGTAATTATTCTATGAATACTACATCAATCAACACTAACAAGATATACAACCATCATACACATTCAAATCATAATCACCAATTAAGGAAAAACTGATACAACACAAAATAACTCGTCACATATAAATCACATATGTCCATACATAGGTAGAAAATACAATCATCATTGGGGGAAATTCCCCTACATCATATACAATCATGATAATCAAACCTCATCATCACTATCGCTCTCAGGTACTATGAGAGCCCTAGAACTAGATGCCTCACCACTCACTCTATGTCATTGTTCGTGGCCTCGATATCACTCCACTTGCCTACGCAATAAGGTATTCTCCATAGACTGCTCCAAAAACTGACGCTGTAACTCCACAAACCGTACAAATGCATCTTGCGCCATCGGACCACCACCCACCACCTCACGGGCTCATCGAGTCTCCTTGCATGCCTTATCCCTCTCAGATAGTAATATAGTAGATGTAGCTGCCACTACAGCCATTGGCTCAAATAAATGGGCATGCTCACTCATAATATCATCCACTCAATCCAATATACCACCACCAAGCACATAAGTCAAAACATTTTACGTTAATGTGAAGATAGAGGTATAAATAATCAATGACTAGTACGTATCACCTACAAACACAAATTACACAACACGTTAGACAACCACATATATAACAATATAAGCATACAACAATGAACACAACTGCACAAATACTTATGCTCCACTATAGTAGCTGCCACAAGGTTGGGGACATGTGCTTCCCCCACTCTTCCTCCTCCTACATGCGGAAACCCCACTGGATCTGAAAATACTGGAAACAACAATACCCATCGATGTGCAACCCACCATGCACGATACTCCTCCATACTACCAGCATCATGTGTGTATATAACCTCTATATCCGCATTGCACAAGGAGGTGCTAGTTGCTCTGTTATGGGCCATGGCCTGGCCCCAACCCTCCTCGGTGCTCTGATAGCTCTCAGCCATATATATGGCTCTGGGGGCACATCCTAAGCCATACCAAACTGACGTGATACTCTCTCCACCTGAAATAGCTCCACCACACCTGGAAATCTATCCTCCAACCATATAGTCCTTTGAATACACCGTAGCTCTATGACATCCTCAGGCCATCCTCCATAATCACGGTATGGCCTCCATGTGATGGCCTCGGGCCCCATCTTGTCTATCAATGCCCTATAAGTATCTATATCCATCCTGCACCCGTGAATGTTAATCCACCTCCTCGCGTGTATCTCAGATCTAGACCACTTTGCTCATGGACCCCCAATTAGCCTCAACACTAATATATGATCATATGTCCACACATGTAACATTATAGTAGCTCCTATCCCTCCTCCATGCTCATCATGCATAAAATGGTACAAATCTATGTGTAGGTGGGCTAACACACATCGGGCCCACGCATATCTAGTACTGTCCTCCTCTATATGCCGACATATATCATGCATCTTATACAAGATGCCCACGCCACCTCCCTCCACTGCTATAGATGAAGCAATAACACCCTCTATGAATTTCCTCAAGCATGAAACACTAGACCTCAGAATAACATCTAGACTGATATGAACCTTGATAGGTGTCCAAGTCCCTACAAAATACCATCTCACCACTTGTATTTTCCTATCCATGTCCTCCAATGGCATCACCTATACCCTCTCTTTGACAACTGACAACTACAATATCCTATATACATCCTCCAATGTCATTGTCATCTCCCCAGTAGGCAACCAAAAGGCACATGTGTCTACATAACATCTCTCACATAATGCAGTCAACATCAACATATTATGAGGCACATCCCCCATTCATGCTATATGTTGTAGGCTGACACGGTCCATAACATCCCACTCATCATTTGACAAACCTAATCCAAACAATGTGCTCAAATGATGCCCATTGCGAAACTCCCTTGAGTGAATATCCCTCTACACAACACAAAATGATAACAAACAATGTGTTAGAACACCTTATAGGTACAAACACACTCACTTATCATATTCATATACATAAAAAATTTCATTTTTCAGCATCCTAGACCAAACACACACATTCTGGACCAATGCACCTAGATGCAGGACTGGGGTGCCCAAGAGCAGGACACTAGCACCCAGATCTGGGTGCTCCTGTCCCAAGGATCACTATCACCCTCACTGCTATTATCCAGGTCCAAGATGCTGAGAAAATTAAAGTTCTCAAAATTACAAAAATTCACTAAAAAACGGCTCATATACCATACATTTTTCAAAAAACATTACACTTACCAACTTTGCAGTCGTGCGTGATGCTACGACAGTCGCCACTCTCTCAAACCGGCTAGGACGTGCTGCTCTCACTTGTGGCATTTTCACTCACCTCATGCTCACTTTCACAATCACGTAAAGATAAAATAAAGTGACTACTTAATTTTTCACTTTACTATTTATAGTCCCTTTTTCACCCACATTAGTATAGTCATTATTGCGGACACATTTTCCCAACTAATACACAATACATTGTTTTCACCATATCTTGAGCATTTCTACTCTGATTTACACCCTGTCTATGGTGTTCTTTATAGAATTCCACCTAAAATCATATTTAACACTTACACACACTTTATCTTGTATTAAAATTATCTTCCAACTAAATCATACACATCTTTGTGATTTCTATCAATTTTCTATCGATTTCGCGTATGCTTTCAACTCAGTGATTGTTCTTCTCATCACTCACCCTTTCACCGAAAGGGGGGGAATATCATTGGGGTCATATTATAATTCCCCTTATATCACATTGCATTAAAAACATTACTAATGCAACAATCCCAAATCAATTATTAATTCACAACGCGACCGATAATTCTCCCTAATGACCTAATCTGGGGGCAACAAATGAACAATATTTTCTATACAAAATTCCACCAATTCCCCCTAATGACCTAATTTTGGGGCAACAACCAAATCAAAAATCATTCCATGTAATCATTTACCGACTTCTATCAAATTCTCCCTAATGACCTAATATGGGGGAAACTAGCGTAAAACCTCTCCAAGAGTAATAAATAAATAAATAAATAAATAAATCAATCAATGCATTCATATTCCTAACAATCAAAAACCTATCATTCTATCAATACAAAGTTAACACAATCAACCTCCTATATGACCTTACTTAGGAGATTAAATTTATCACTTTCTCAGATGACCTAACTTGAGAAACTATTCTACATCTCGTGTTCACTTTGAGATGACCCAACTTGGAAGCCATTTCACATTTTGTGCTTGCTTCCAGATGACTCAACTTGGAATCCATCACATTACAATGACACCCATGGAGTGGGGGCAAGAGTGACTTTCTTATACCACTCATATATGAGTCAACTGTTTGATCAAATTTTTCTGGATCCAAAAACCATCAAATCTTTGATTTGAGTCCATCTACCATGGCTAGATCTTGAGGATGTAGTTAGAGACTGGAGAATAACACACTTTTCTCCCTACACTCTTCCTCCAGGGACATGATGCCCAAATCATCATGTTGATAATTTTTATACACATGTTCAGGTCGGGAATTGATCACTCTCTACCCCATCTCATGTCATCATACAAGTTTCGAAATCATAAATCATCTCACATTTCATCATCACGTTTACTTAGTGTACTTCATCATATTATTACGCTTTTCATTACGTTGTATGGATTAACCCATTGATCCATGGTTCGACACAATTTTGGTTCTTTCAGAATGCTTATACTACACATTTGCGTGCTCTACTATAACATGGGCTTATTTTTATTTCTCTCAAGTATGCATCTCTATCTACTTTGTGTTACTGAGCTTTCACTCACCAACATAAAGTGTGGGAAAATGTATTCACAAAATCACGCACTTACTATTACATTCTTGCCACAAAGTATGCTATTTTATAAATGGATCTCGGTGTAATAAAAGTATTTAGTAATGGCTCATCCCTTAGTCATGTTGTTAGTTAGTATTTCATTATTGTCATTTGTCTCATACATTCATCAGTTCTTTGCATGATTCTGGTCATCTCTCAGAGGGTCTTAGCTATTGTTTTTGGTCATTTGTCATATTTAGTCTCTAGCTAGGGCAAATGGAAAGGTGCTTGGGTTCCCGTTAGTGCCTCAACCCTCTTTTTGGGAACCCTGGTCTTGGTTGCACTTTGTTCACATTTAAAATTTCAAGGTCGGTCTTTATGGTTTTATGGTCTTATTCCCTTAGATGTTAGTCGACATGTCGGGCCATTAGTGTCTAAATTTGAACAAGAGATCCTATATAAACATAACATACTCACTATATTATTGGTGGACATTCTACTATCAAAAGCTAGCCACCTACTAAGGAAAAGGACTGCAATTGCGCATCTTCTACATTGACATCACATAATCATAGGGGGAAAGGGTTGTATTTATTTTATTCCATCCACCATTTGCATCTTACATCTAGTTATTGCCCCTACTTCTGTGTCATTGACGCTAGGGCACCCTAGGCACACAATTGCACACACAAGCACACATAACTACATTGGGTCTAGAATGTAGTGCAATGCTTAGTCATAAGTCCACCATTGTGGTAGCTAAGGTTAGTTTGACCCCTTCATTTGCATCTTGATTTTTGAGGAATTTTATGCTTTGTATGGGGTTTTGCAGGTGTAACTTCATCACACAACTACAATGACACAAGCAAGGATATTGTGACAACCAAACAACCAAGATGAAGGTAGTGTGAATACCTTGCAACACTGTTGGAATCAGATCCTAAGATTTTCCATAGACTAGAGTGCCCAAATTACAAACTAGGGTGCCCACAGGAGCCCAAATCCTCTCCCAGGTGCCCCAGTCCAGAAAAATCTTCATTCGCTGTAATTTCCTGGGTAGCACCATTAGTCCTTGTCCTATCTGTACAACATCCTATCAAGTCTTGCACACAATGAGGTAAGTTAATTTTAGGTTGATACCCTATCCTTTCTCATTTCCATTCCATTTCATTTAAAATATCAAAAAAAATTAATTAGTATTTACATTACATTTATATTAGTCATTCCATTATTGTTAATAGTATAGATTAACATATAAATTTCTTGATTTAGTTAATCAATATCTTTAGAATCAATGATCCTCATCTCATATGCAGTCAAGATTACATGTAGTTCATCCATCAACATGACCTTCAAATCCTTAGATTCCTAAATATTAAACACTTTAGGATCAAACTTGGGGTTTAGAGATCTCAACACCTTTTCCACCACTACCTCTTCTTTTACTTTTTCACCTAAACCTCTCATGGTGTTGGAACCTTGATAAACTCTTAGTAGATATGCAATAATGGGTTCTTCTTCTCTCATCTTTAGGCCTTCAAACTGATTTATGAAAGTTTGGAGCTTTGTCATGCTTACCTTGGAATCTTCTTTATAGATGACATGATGTTTCTCCCAAATACCTTTAGCTCATGACAATGTATTACCTTAAAATGTTTTTATTCTACTAGTCTACACATAATTACAGTCATTTCCTTGGAGTTGTCATTAATACAATTCTTGTCTATAGTGCTGGTTGGAGGAGTCTAAAGAACTATATATTCATCTGTCACAGACTACCAAATGTCACATCCTAAGGACATGATGCGAGTCCTCATCCCGATGCTCCAAAATGCATAGTTTGATCCATCAAACAAGGGAGCTTTGCTGGTAGAAGTGCCACTCTACTGATTCACCATTTTAGTGCTTCAAAGGATCTCCTTTAAGCGATTAAACTTATTCAAAATGACTTGACTCTGATACTAATTGTTAGAAGCACAATGGATTGAGAGGGGGGTGAATTAGTCCTTCAAAAACCTTTACTTTATTCCTTAAAGTTACATACACCATTTAAAGCATCAAATCAACATTCATTAACCATTAAGATCACATTAAGCATGATCAAACATACACATGAATGAGAGAGTACATAAGACACCAAATATAAAGTAGGAAACCCTCAAGGTGAATAAAACAAATTAAAACTCTTGAATATATTACTCAATTCAAAATACTTGCATGGATATGACTCATCACACAAGATTTGTTTAGTGAAGCACCCACTTCACAAGGGGTACCCACCCCTATTTAGTACAACACACACTATACAAGGAGGCTACTACCCCCCAAGATTATCAAGCACCCAATCAATCACCCGATGAAGAATATCATTGATGTATGTTGCTCCTATAATATATTGTGATCACAAATTCAACTCACACACTTCAAAACCCTTCTCAAACACACATTCTCCTACATCGCTAAAAACTACACCTTCTCTTGCTAATTAGGTCTAATGACCTTACACACTATCTTCTAAACTCTTATAAGTAATTCATTTCCTTTTTTAACTCTATCCTGATGTTGTCATACCTCTTTCACACTCTCTCTTAGCTCACACATTCCTCTCTCACACAACTAGCTCAAATGAGCAAATACATTCAATTTATATGCACGATTCAACTCCTAAACACCTCTAGGTCGGACATGACCATTAAGGTTGGTCATACCAACATCAAAAAATACCTACACACTCATATAAAATCATATAAAAGACCTATATAAGTCAACAATGGACTAAGACTCTTAACAAACACAATCAAGTCTAAAAGGCTTGTTTCATCTCCCATGAGTGCAATATCGACTCCAAGAGCACACTCCATCATCTTAAAGACTTCAATAGATCCATGAATTTAAAGTAAAACCTATAAAAATATTCCACATGCTCAAGAACCTTTGCATCAATCATTTTCTTCATGACACCACCAAGTAGGTTATTTCCTACTCAATTTGAGCACCTCAAGCAGACCAATCTCCAAAGATGTAGAAAAGCACTCAAAATAACCTCAACTATGGCATACAACCACTCATTATAAATACAATAACCTAAGGAACACTTCAAACTATGTTATACATAATGAATCAAGCCAAAAATCCATCAAAACATCTCTGACCCTCAAGCTATGTATGCGTCCCAAAAACCAGTCTTGGAAACTTAACCTTCTCACACATGTGCTGACACACTTTAAAGAATTATTAATGAATGAAAATGATGAATTTTAAGCCCTCGTCACTCTCTTAAGGATATGAATCATGAAACAAACCAATATATTGGTCTTTTAAACCAATTTCATCAAAGAACCTATACTGTCCTAAAACCCTGTCAAGTGGGTCAACTTGTTGTTAGGTTATGAAGCCTATTTTCACGTGAGAAAGTGTTGAAGATTGTACACTAAGAGTACTAGACACTTTCCATAGTTGTCTCACTGGGTTTTTTTTTTACCTTAAAACGTGCCCGATATATTGGGAAACGTGATTTTCTCATATGGGCGAGATTTTTGACCCATAGGTTTATGGGACGGTTCTGGCTCATGGTTTTAATACCCATGGTTTTGTAAATCTACTTAAGCAGTTGTCTACTTATATGGTTTTATGCATATGGTAGATATTATGTAACATTGTAGATGTGTTTTGAATTCGTCTGTGAATTTTGTAGAGTTTGTTGAGCATAGCTCCAAACAGATCTGGGTATTGTATTAAGAGAGCAGTGGCTTGTAATAAAACTTGAGCAAGTGATTCTTGGTGGACGTATCCCGAATTGGGTGAACCATGTTAAATACTGTCTCTTTGTGTTGTGTTATATTTTCTGCATATTAGTTTCTACTGTTGCAATTCTGTGAGGAATTATTCCACATATTTTATCTCTTATTTCCTAACACTTGCGACCTCAACCTTACCAAAAAATATGAATTATAGACCTCAACCAAAGAATACACATGTCATATTAGATGTTTACAATTCCTACATTGTCATTAGACACCTCCTCTTATGCCACACATGCCCAAGAACCTCCTTTCTCCATGATTGCTAAAGATTGCCTATTAGGCCTAAAAATCAATCTTCACATTTGGACTTGTGCAGACCTCAAAATGGCTTCACCAAGCTCTAAAATAACTTAAAACATATAACATAGCTCCCATACAACTAAGAACATCAATTTTAATCATTAGTAAAATAGAAAAGTTGAAAGAAAAACAATATTTCCTGAAAAACATGCAGGTTTGAGTGGGCTCCACCTATAGTGAAGACCTCAAACCACCATTATCAGAAAGATGGGAGAGTCCTTTCCATCTTACAATAATCACATTTGATGATCCAAATAATTTTGATCTTATACCAAGAATATTTCCTCCATTGCTCATGAACTAGGGGTTTGGACCACCACAGCTTCTTAACATTCGTTTACAAAACACATGACCTTGTTTGATTTCATTCCAACTATGAAACCTTCTTAAATCCATGCCCCAACATCCCTAAAAGACTCAGGGTCCCATAAAAAATTTTCACGTGCAAACCAACATGAAATATCTCATATCGAGCTGGAAAATACACTCTCTTGAGATCAGTAGGACTAAAAGCATCATAACTTACAAAATTATCATCATACCAATGTAAAATTTTCCCCACAGCTCCAAGACAACCACTCTCAACTTCCCAAATGCTCACATGATCATTCATATGTCTATATCATCTTAACCAACAAGACTTACCTAGGTCATAGAATTAGGTCTAGTTTAGACCTAGACAAAGTGAGTTAACACCATACCTATGCTTCAAAGCACTTCAAAAGGCCCTAAGAACCTTGAGACTATATGTCTCACACCTATGCATGCCCTCATGGGCCCATATACCTCTACACATAACCTTCATGTGCTTCATTGGATCACCAAGCACCTATACTAGGTCTAGATGATGTCCTACAAACCCTACTCTCACCTTGTAATAAACTTTTGAGACTTGTATGAGTGTCTCAACACAAAAAAAAACATGTTCTCCATGCCTATATCATGCTTTAAAAGTAATCATGAATATATATCCTTAACAAGTCATCACATATGCTAACAGACCTCATGATTAGGCGTACTTGGCCAATCAACTCTCACCTTCTTCACTCTTACAATCATGTCACAACTTGTTTGCTCATGACATCTTCACTACAAGAATCCTCTTACACTCATAATCATACTCATTTTTCATTAATTTACTTACACCTTTTACATCAATGCAACACAAGCATATACATGCCAAAACCATCAAGGATATCATTTCATGTCATGATGTAGAGTCAACAATCAGGCCAATGTTGGGTAGAGGAAAGTTGTCCTTAGGAAAGGATTTTTGGATATCCTGAAAGTCAATGCAAATATGGATGTCATGTGTCTTCTTAAAAATATGAAACATGTTAGATAACCACTCATAGTAATCTATAGATATGATAAATCCAACTTTAAGTAGTTTCTCAAGTTATGCCTTAACTAGAAATAAAACCTTAGGATACATTTTTCTTAACTGGGCAAACCACAAGGTTGTGCACAACTATAGAAGGATCCAAGCCTTGCATATCCTTATAGGACCATGTGAAGGAATCCTAAAATTATATGAGAAGAGATGTGAATACCTCAATCTATGATTTTGATAAGCTCACACCAAAATGTAACAATGTTAGATTATCACTTGTTCCAATGTTGATTGTAGTGGTTTCTTCTACTAGCAGTTTTTATGTTTAATTATCTTAAAAATATGTTATAGGTTTTTGTAGACCATTTTTTTGATCTAAAATTTATTCTCCTCTCTTTAGCACCTCCAAAAGTTTTTCTCCAAGAGACATGTCCTTTTACTTTTGATTTTTATTCTCTTTCTTATTTTTTTGTTTCTCAAATAGTACCTCACTGAGGTTTTCACTATAAGAGATTGTGTTTTTTTTCTTTTTCTTTTTTCTTGATTTTTAATGGATCAAAGCACTCAAATTCCTTTCCAAAGTATGCTAAATCATCAAGATTTATATATAAAACCTTTTTATGGTATGGCGAGGGAATAGGGTCCCGAGTTCCAAGGAGCTCCTCAATGGCCTCATCATTCTGAAAGAGTTCCATAAAAATATGATTTTTTTGGTCTTGATATATGAGGGATGGATAAAATACATTAAGGGTATGAATGGATAAGTTTTAATTGAAGAGAGTGGTTTGAGTCAGGTATTTGAAGAGGCTATGTGTGGAACTTGTCTCAACTTCAGAGTTAGAGTCCTCTTCACTAGTTTTTATGTCAATTATTATGGGCCTATTTCAAATGTTTCATAGCCTAAACCATTTTGATATAGATTTTCTTCATATAATATGGGTTCGTGACGACCGTGTTCTCACAGACCAAGTCCTATGCCCTTCCGATTCAATTTTCTCATCATTTTTTGAGCTCTTTTGTAGTATGGAGATTCATAGAAATCATCCATTTGATCCTCGTATAACCAAGATCCATCATATCCATGAATGTGTTCATCCTCCAATTATCCACATCGTTCTCATAAGGTATTTCAAAGTAAGTAGATGTGATCTTCTTTTAGGTGGGCTGTATTGGGTCACCCATTTCTATGTGGAGATAATAGAACTTGCAAACATGAAATGCATTCTCTAGAGTATACTCACTAAGACCTTTATGAGAAAAAAATATTTTAGGTGGTGAGTTGGATGTAGAGGGTTTCAAAATAGATGTAGAGGGTTGGGATGGTAAAAGCATGTCGGGATCGATCCAATTATCAGTAATGGGTATGACACAGGGCTCAACAGATCTATCTGCAAAAGGACAATAACTTGCACTGTTGGTGTAGGTGTTTTTTTTATCACTTTATTTAATTATTTACTGTTATTTCCACCTACACCATGTGAGTCATCTCACTTAGGTGGACATGGATCTAGGTGTCATTTTAGTTATGACAGATTCTCTTACAGAATCTGTCATATGTGTAAGTGTGTCATAGGAGTTACATTCCCATTTGGGAAAGTAACTCCTCTTCTCCATTATGGAGGAATCTTTTCTTACATGGGAGTTACACATTCACTCCCCTATTTGTACTCCTCTTCTTTTTGGTCCATGGCAATCCAAGAGCATTCTATTCCACTCCATTTTCGAATCTTGAGCTTTCTATGCATGCACATTGCTTCTTACAAGTTTGCTTGCCTTATCTTGCAACTCCTTTCTTGGTGAAGTGCAGCTGTTTGGTGCACGTGTATTCCTTCCAGACCCTCGTCCTACACTCCTTCATGGCATCAGAGCTTGGGGACTGGAATCACGTTGCTCACCATTGTTGCTCCACCGTGTAGTTGCTTGTGCAAGTTTTACTTTTTGCATGTGCTTTACCTGCATATTTCAGATTCTTGTGGTTATTTTTTGGTGGTTTGTTAGTGTGCTTCTTGTTGGTTGTGTTGGATTCAACATTTGCAGGTTTAAAAGAAGGGGGTGCATTGTTTGAGTCTTCATTCAATAGTGAAGGGCTGCAAGGATTAACTTCTCTGCTCATGTTTTTGGACTGGCCAGCATTGGTTCATCATTCTGGCTATTGGTTGATGTGTGCTCATGCTCTTTTTGGCACCTCAGAGTTGATCTCCAACTATCCTTTTTCAGTGCCTATTACACCAGACCAGTTGTGGACTCTACCATTTTTACCAGTTGCAGACCCGTTTTTTAGCTTCTACTCTCACCAGAGCTTGTTTTTACCAGTTGCAGACCCATTTTTTACAGTAACATGTCTGTTTCACCATACCTTTTTTACGTTCCTGCCTGACAGTCACCAAACCTCCTGTTTTACTGACCATTTTGCATTACCCCTTTGGACGTTTTAGCTTCTGCTCTCACAAACACCATTTTTTTTCCTATTTCAGCATCAGTTCTAGCATCTTCGGTAGGGCGTTTACTGCTCGTGGATCTTTTTTGCTCGTGCACATTTTGCTCCATTCTTTGTCCCTAACACGTGGCTGTCCCTGTTAAACATGTGGCTGTCTACCTTCACAGCGCAGCAGCAAAACCAAAAACCAAGTTGAGCACCTGACTTGGTTATGTCAAACAAAAACCAAGTTGAATGGATTTTAAACACCCAGAGTGTTTGAAGGTAATCTAAATTAGATCAGACCTCTTCTAAATGTTTTAAGGTATTAAAACATTTCATATTATTGGTTGTTTTAAAAATCTGGGCATTTTACTTGTATTGGTGGCCCTTCCTTCGAGTGTCGAAGACGGAGGGTGAGGTCCGGGATTGGCAGGAGGCTAATCCCCCCTCGTAGTCAAAACAAACCCCCTCTGAAATTTGATGTTGTTTCCAATGGGCACAAACACGATACCTTTTGAATGTGTTTTGGGCACTTTTTTAATGTTTTGCAGGGCTAACTAGCTTTTTTTAATCAGTTGCGGGAATTTCTTTAAGCCATAACTTTTGACTCGTTGCTCCTTTTTTAGCACTTCTTTAGTCAAAATTGGATGTTTTTCTACAATCTACATGATGGGAATATTAGTTTTGTAAAACACACTATGTTATAAAGTGCCACTTTTGGGGGGGGGGGGGGGGGTATCTTTCCTTTTTCGCACATTTCTTTTCTGTCATGGATAATCATGGTGTTCCTTTGCTCACCCCATTCAACTATCAAGAATGGATGAATGCTATGAACACTGCCTTAAAAGGAAAGAAATTGTTCCGCATTGCCACCGGTCTGCAAGCTGAACCTGATGATGAAAGAGACAGAGAAAAGTGGCTTGATAAGTGTGATGAAGCCATTGGGTTCATGACCATGTGTGTATCTCCAGAGCTGCATTTTCACATTTCCTCTTCCACCACACCCAAAGAGGTTCTGGATACTCTCCAAAAACTTTTTGGGAAATAGGATGAAATGCGGGGACATGAACTTGAGAATAGCCTAATAAGCCTTAGTCCCAATGATTTTGACACCCTTCAAGACTTCTTCTCCAAATTCATATCACTCAGATTGCAGTTAGAAGATTGTGGAATACAGAAAAAGGAATCTCAACTCATTTTATTTGTCCTTACCAAACTTGGTCCCGAATACTCCGTATTTGTCTCCACCTTCCATGCAACAAAAAGGGCACTTGGAAAAAGTTGGTCTATGCCCTCTCTTGATGAGTTTATTGCAGATTTGATCAGGGAACAAAGTAAATTGATTCAAATGGGCAGCTTGAAATCCACAAAATCCCATGCTCTCATTGCTAGAAAGGAAAAGCTGAGAGCTTCTAAGGAGAAGAAACCGGATCATGAAAAGAAGGACAAACCCCAAAACAACTCTTCCACCTCCTCTTCCACCTCCCAAAATTCCAAAGAACGAATCAAATGTGGATACTGCCATGGCATGCATGATGAAGAAAAGTGCTTGAAGAAAAAGATTGCTCTCCTCACTGATCTTCTTGAGAAGCACAATATTGGAGTCCTAGATTCTCTCAAAACACCTTCATCATCCCACGACAGTTCTAAGGAAAAAGAGAGTGAAAAAGAGAAAGTACAAGAGAAAGAAAAAGTAAAAGAATCCAACAAGGAGAAACCAAAGGGAAGAGCTCTAGTGACAGTTGTGCCACCTACCCCTACATGGATCATTGATTCGGGTGCAACTCATCACATGGCATCATCAGACATTGAGTTTGATTCACTTGAGCCATGTGACATGTCCTCTATTCAGCTTGGTGACAACACCACTACACAGGTTTTTGGAAGAGGATCAGTTGAAGTAAGTGGTGGTACTTTCAATAATGTTTTAAGTATCCCTTTACTTTCAACAAACCTTCTTTCAGTCTATCAGATCACTCATCTTGGACAGGGCTTGCGAGTTGAGTTCACTCCGGACTCAGTTTATGTTAGGGAGCTCCACAGTGATGCTATTGTTGCAGTTGGTATAGCTGACCATCACACTCGGCTATACTCATTCTCTCACTTTGCTCCTCCCTCAGATTCTTCATCTGACTCAGCTGGACTTGAGGATACTTCTGAGCCCATTTTGGATGTTTTGGACATCTCTTCTAGCATAGTTGATTGCCATGATGATGGGGACCCACCTCCACCATCCACTTATCACTTGACACATCTTGAGGAGTTGTCTCTTGATCTGCCCACTTCTGGCCCACTTCAGACACTTCAGGGAGCAGGCACTATGATTCAGGACTCATCAGGCATTGGGTACACTTCTTCACAGGTTCAGGGCATTCCACCTTCCTTCATTGCCACCACTTCAGGATCTCTTCATGCAGCAGCTGGATTTTCCACCTCACATACGGAGCATTGTTCCCTTGATTGGAACAACACCTTGGCACTTCGGGGGTCCTCTTCCTCCTCTTCACTCAGCACAGGGTGGCTCGTGACTGGATCATCTTCTTGGGAGGTAGGATAGACTCCTTCTTCTCTCCTTCTTCTTAGTAGTTTAGGAGAGTTTGTTTGCTATCTCTTGTAAGTTGAGGTTTTTCCCACTGGGTTTTCCCCTCACTACTTGAGACCTTTTGTGCATGGGTACCTCATCAGGCTTATAGCCGGGACCCATTTCTTGTTTGTCTTGCTGACTTACCTTGCCCCATCCTAGTTTCGATGAAGGGGGGTGTTGGTGTAGGTGTTTTTTGATCACTTTATTTAATTATTTAGTGTTATTTCCACCTACACCATGTGAGTCATCTCACTTAGGTGGACATGGATCTAGGTGTCATTTTAGTTATGACAGATTCTCTTACAGAATCTGTCATATGTGTAAGTGTGTCATAGGAGTTACATTCCCATTTGGGAAAGTAACTCCTCTTCTCCATTATGGAGGAATCTTTTCTTACATGGGAGTTACACATTCACTCCCCTATTTGTACTCCTCTTCTTTTTGGTCCATGGCAATCCAAGAGCATTCTATTCCACTCCATTTTCGAATCTTGAGCTTTCTATGCATGCACATTGCTTCTTACAAGTTTGCTTGCCTTATCTTGCAACTCCTTTCTTGGTGAAGTGCAGTTGTTTGGTGCACGTGTATTCCTTCCAGACCCTGATATATGCTTCAATATATAGATATTTATTGTTATGAATATTGGGGTTTAATAGGTCTTAAGGACTGAATGACAATATAGGGTCATTTGATGACATATTGACAAGTAATTCTTGGAACTGTTGAGAATTTATGTCCTTAAGGACACATGCCTCTTGCAAAGCACAAGTAAGAATGTTTTATTGAGAGTATGACAACTTGAGTAAATCCATGAAAAAGATATGTGATGGATTCATATCCAATTATCTTATATCATAAGAACCAGATGTGAAATATTTAGTATTGGTTGCTAGTTTGGGAATTGTAGGATTAGTAGACACTTGGGGCATGTAGGAGGTTGATGGTTACTTTACTGTGGGACCCAAACCTTCTTTTGTCTCGTGGGCACTGCATTGGTAGGATCTTGAAACTTAATGGTAATAATAGAATTAGGAATTTCTTCAACAAATAATATGATTGAATTAAAGTCAACGTTATTGGATGATTTCCCTTTTTTAGTAGCTTGTACACTTGTGCCATGCTTATGAAAAGGGTTTGAAACCACCTTTAAATTATCATTAGGTGTCTTATTAGATGATGGAATTTTAACCATGATTTATACCCTATCAATGAGGTCTTGATTGTAATGGCAAAGCCTTATGCAACGATTTGTAGGATGGTCATCGATGTGATGAAAATCGCAATATTGATTTGCCTTGTAGCAAGACGGTTTTGGTTCCCCTTTGACCTAGAGATTTTTTATAGGATAATTGATCATGTTAGCACTTATCAGTAGTTTTAAAACACTATAAAAAATCTCCCCTAATGGTGTTAAATTTCTTCATTTATCATCACGAGGAAGGGAAGCTTCCTTACTGGACACCATAATGGCTTGTTTAGATTTAGATCTACGAGCTTGGTTATTCTGCACATTGTGTACATTGTGATTATCAATTATGCCATCATTGATGACATTGTGATTGTGATTGACATACTTGATTTTATCTTGACGAGTGTTATTATTATTGTCGTGTGTGTTATATTTGGAAGGAGGTTTAATTAAGCTTTTGATGATAAGGGATTTTTCAATTTGAGTCCCCTTTTTGAAAACTTCCTCAAAACTATTGAGGCAATGATTCTACATATGAAAGGAAAATTCATTATTATGGTTTGGTATAGAGATACTTAGCATTTGTTTCCTAGGGATTGAACATGGGAATCAACTGGTAATTCCTCTCCATTGTTGTAAGAATTTTACAAAGATTTCATTTGTTTGATGTTTTTCTTTACAAAAATCCATCATGGCAACTTATGAATCAATATTAAAGGATAAATGCTTAACAAATTTCATTGAGAGTTCTGCAAAAGTGGTGATTGAACCTTTTGGGAGATGTAAAAATCAATCTAAAGCTTGTTAACCCAAGCTTTTAGGAAATATCCATAAAAGATATAACTCATTATAGGCTGCCTCTTGACAAGCCATAAATAATTCTTTTACATGTTCACGAGGGTTGTTTACCCTTATATTTTTCAAACATCGAAACTTCAAAGGATCTAAGAAAAGGTAATCACATGATGTCCTTATCAAATGGATAAGGGAACATTTCCTTGAAGTTGAATTTCTTGCTTTGTTTTTTGATTCATGAGTTTGTATCTTTCATGGTTTTCCATTCTTGAGTGAATGGTGAGTTAATTTGTGGAATGTTGGGAATATTGTCAATGTATGAATTGGTTGTCTCCTTTTCTATTTTAGTATTTATTTTTTAATTCATTTTCACTTTTTATCTTCACGTCACAATTATTCTTGTTATTAGTGACTTTAGAATCCATTATAGCCAATTTCTTGGTCATTACATTGATTTGATCTATCAAATCTTGATTTGGCTTAGAGGCGAAAGCATTAGATTTTCTTTTGCTATCATTTTTTATTTTAATTGATTGGGCCTCATTAGTATTATTGGGTTCAAGAGGAGTATCCTTATTTATTTTGGCTTGGCTTCATAAATTATTCAAATACTCATCATCAAAATCCAAAGGCAACTTAGCTCCCATTTCCAGGAGATGGAGAAGAAATTGGTTTTTATTTTGTCGTAATATCCCCTCAAAATGTGTTTATTCTTCAATGAAAGGGTCATTTTGTGGATGTTCTTCTGCCTCCTTATAAGAGCTATCTATATGAAAAGGATTTTAAGTTTTACCAAAGAGATCATAATCTCTATGTCTTGTTCCCACCATTGTGTATGAAAAAGAGGGAACGTGGAAACTTGTTTTGATGTGCTTATATTTTGGCAAAATGAGTACCAATATACAAGAATATGAATTTAAATCAATCAACTACTCAACTATTATCAAATTTAATGTTAAGATAGAAGAGTTTAGGGAAAATATGATTGATTACTCAACCCTTAACAACATGAATGTTAATATGGAAGTGTTTAACAATGAAAATTGAGTACTCAAACCTTAGTAAAGTGAATGCTAAGATGGATGAGTTTGGAAAATAAAGTCTGATTACTCGACCCTTAACAAAGTGAATGTTAAGATGAAAGATACGTATGATTTATTACTAAACCCTTAAAAAGTGAATGTTAAGATGGAAGAGACTTGGGATTGTTTGCTTGACCATTAAAAAAGTGAGTGCTAAGATGAAAGATATTTGTAGAAGTAAGAGTAGATTACTCGAACCTTAACAAATTGAATTCTAAGATAGAAGAGGTTAACAATTAAGATCGATTACTCAACCCCTAGAAAAGTGAATGTTAGGATAGAAGAGTTTAGAAATGAGATTGATATACTCTACTCTTAGCCAAGTGAATGTTAAGATAATATAATGTAGAAATTAGATTGATGTACTCTACTCTTGGTGTAGTGAATGTTAAGATAGTAAAGTGTAGAAATTATATTGATGTACTCTACTCTTAGTAAAGTGAATGTTAAGATAGTAAATTTATAAATGTGATTTATTTAGGCGTGATAATATTTTAAAACAAAAGATTAATAACACACAAAGTAGGTGAAAGTAATGTTGTTTAAGGAATGCCTCTAAGCTTAAGTTGACTTGGTCAAGTGGGGATTCCTATAGAAATGGTTATCTCCCCAAATACCAAGAATTATTCGAGCGAGTGTGGTATAATATTGCTAATTTTTGGCTTTACTTTACCCCTCTTAATATGATAAGTTGGATTTTACTCCACTCAAAAGGATCAAACCAGGGCCGCCACTATGGATAGTTTTGGATCTAATCCTCACAAAGATACACTAGCAAATTAGGTGGGGATCCCATTCATTAGCCAGTTCACTCAAGGTACCAACTATTTTGGGGTTCTATGGTACTCCTCACAATGATTTTCTGGCCCCTGGCCATGTACTTCCCACAGTTATGAGGGAATAAACTCGTCTCCAAAAAATTAATTAAGAGAGTTTTAAAAAAAATAAAATAAAGGTGATAGAAGTTTGCTTAAATCCACAAAAAAGGAAAAATAGTTTCAATGTTACCTTCATAGATATGGTCCTACAAATCATGAATTAATAGTTTGTCTGAGGTAAAAACCACTAAGCAAGACACACAAATGCAAATACATCGTTTCTAACTTTCAAGAACACTTAGAAAAGTGTAAGAAAGAGCATACACAATGGTTTGCAAGTTAGATTAAAATGATAACTTTTGAAAAAATAAACAATTAAATTGATTGGTTATTAGAAACCTAAAAGAAATGGACTTACAATATATCTAAGACAATGGTTAGAACAACATTAACTGGGTGGAAAAACACATAACTAAGAAAAAAAAGAAACAAAACTCTAGTGCGTACAATAAAATGCTAACACGTGCAATATGGTGTGTTAGCGTAATAAGGGATACTAGCGCAAATAGGTGAACAAATCTGCATAATAAATAAAACCTACTTAAAAAGAGGACAAAAAGCTTAGTGCTAACATAAACAGTCTGACAATAGTACACATAGTACTACGCTAGTACAATCATCGGGTGATGCTAGCGTATGTAGTAGTACACTAGTACAAACTTCCTTTATGTGGTTAAAATTTGGTTAGTAGTATGGAAATTTGATTGGTTTATAGGTTTGTTTTCTTAGTTTTCTCTGCCAAATGACCTCAAACTTGGAAAGTAAGTCTAAAATGAAACAAAGAAAACACCGGTAAATTTATTTTAATAAAAAATAAACTATAAATAATAGAAGAGGTGGTGCGCGTCCCAGTAGGAATGTCAAAAATCTATATAGGAAATGTTAAAAAATATTTAAAGTGACCAAAAATAACTCTAATTATGTATATATACTCAAGATCTTTCCAACGATACTAATTTCATCTAAATTGGCATCCCATTTTTTTTTAATGATTGATTGAAGATTCCCATAATGTTAAAGATATGTGATGGTCATGGGACCATAAAAATTCACCTATGATTACCTTATAACATGCATATTATCCTCATTTGAGTTATATTTGCATGATTTCCCAGTCAAACTGGAGCCATGTGCTTCTCTTGGATTGGATTTGAGGTTCACGGGGCTGCTTCTACCTCATAGCGAAGGCTATTCTCCACACAAAATGCACCACTATTACAAAGGTTTTTTTTATGTGTAGTGTAATAATGGGGCATTGTGTGTGGAGAATAACCTTCGGTCTACCTCATTATGTCTCAACTTTTTCGAAGTTTGAGTGACCCATTGTTGGTCCACATTGACCAACAATATGTTACCCAAGTTATTTCTTCTACTTTGAGGGTGCCAAAATGTCGTAGGTATTTCTTCCTAGTAATTTTCTCGAGACATTGTCCTTATTCTTTTGTGAGCTTATGAACCCCACTCCACTACCCAGAACTAAAAAAAAATCGTCATTGGTCAACGTGGACCAACAACAAACTTTTACCATTGGTTCTTTTTTATAATTGTAGTTCTTATGGAAATATCCCACTTTTATGCCTTATCTATTTTTCTTAATATTTGGGGTCCATTTTCCCTCTCAGGATCCTCAAACCATCAGTGCAAAGATTTCTCAAGCTCTAGGGATCAATATATTTTGTCACTCACTCAATCCGATTACGTCTTCGCATTGATTCCCTGATAATCTAGATGTCCATCATTAGTCCACAATGAAAAATCATGGAAATCCATGGTCTTGGTATCAAATCAGCTTCGGTGAAATTCCCAGTTGAAGTGAAAGATAAACAAATGATAAATAAAAAACCTCCCTGCAAGATCCTCTTGTAATCTTGATGATGAAATTGTTGAAGTGCACACACACTTGTTGAATTTGTTCTTGTTATTGGATTTTGGATGTTCTAAAACTATTCTTTGAACGAAGAAATGACAATGCTAAGAGCAAATTTGGACACAAGGAATGCAAAGTTAAATAATAATTTTGGCAAAGGTTGGATGCAATTACACAAATCTTTCAGGGAATGTTTGTGAAGGATATGGCATGTTATTTATAATTACATGAGATTCTATGGAGTGGTTGAATATTGTTAATGATATTTGAATTCATATTCTTAAAATATCATTGGAGGAAGTTATATTAGTTTGAATGGATTGAATATCCATTGAGGGGCAAAAAATTTCTAGGTTGCAATAAGTTTGCATCCGATAAGGTGGTTGTATGTGTAACTTTTCTGCTTCCACCTTTGTAGGATTCTAGAAGTGAAGTTGAGTGGGGTGACTAGGATACTGAAGTGGATTATAACTGGAGGATGAGTAAGAAATTAACCATTTAAATAAATAAGGATTTAATTAAATTAGCCAAGGATCATAGTAATATAGTTTGAGTGTAATTAGAATTAATTTAATTAATTATAAAGAGATGTAAACATGATAGAATTCATTCTAAATAAATGTGATAGATTTAATTGAATTAAATCTTAAAGGGATAAATACTCAAAGTATGAATTAATGGCATGAAAAATTGGAATCGGCTCTGCTAGGATTTCCTCCATGCGCACTTGTCATTCCACAGCCTCTTCAGGCACTACGGGATAGTAATATTATCAGTCTTTTCTAGGGTTTCTCGCCCTCTGGGTGCCTCTATATAATGAGCTCTTCCACTTCAAGCATGGTTGTTGAAACCAAATTTGGAGATAGTGGAGCTTTGAATAATGGCACCACCACTGAAACGCCCTTGGAAGTTTGTCTCAAATATTTTCCATGAGGTAATGACTCTCCTCCTGATGTTGTTTTAACTATTCCCTAGTTTAATGCTTCTTGTTAATGGTTGTAACAATTTTGTCTCATTGGGTATTTTGTGGGTCACATCTCCACTGAAAGCATGCTCAAATATTGGGTTAACTCAGCCTAGACTCCTCATGGTGTCCATCTTGAGAGTGTACAAAATATGACAAAAGGATTCTTACTTTTTCTCTTCTCTGGCCCAATTAATGCCCCCAACATTTTGGCCTGATAGGCCACTTGGTATGTTCATAAATCCTTGTTGGTCCTTTTTCCATGGACCAAAGACTTAATGGTTTCTGAGTATGCTGCACTTAAGGTGCCAATCTTGGTGGAATTTCCTAGCCTACCCTTGCCTTGTGCTCATTTCTTACACCATATTACATCTTCCATTGGGCGGGAGATCTATCTCGAACCATATCATTTTTACAATTCTCGTTTGTAGAGGCGTGTATGTGTTGAAGTAGATCTTTCTCAGGAACTGGAAGAATATACAGAAATTCAGATGGGAGACATGCGTTACTCCTAGCGTATCTTATATATCTACTTTCCTAATACTTTCTTTCAGTGTCAGGCATTTGATCATAAGATCAAGGACTGTCCTCTTTATATCCCTTGTAATTTCCCAACAACTAAAGTAGCTCCAGAAATGACAAAACCCCCTTAGGAGGAGGGGAGGCCAATAGTGATGGCCAGAAAAATAGGAATAAATCTCAGCAACCTAAGGCATCTAGTTTAAATGACCCACGTGAGCCATTTGTTAAGGAACAACCCCATAAAATGCAAGCTAAAGAGCCAACTGTTGTTGATAACTTGACAATATAGTTACCTAAATTCTCTAGCATGCCCAAGGAAGCCTCAGTTCACATGGATAAGAAATTTTTTGTTTGCAACGTCTCCATTTATCTGTAACCGCCATTGTTGTTAACCAATGGTTCACATGGCCCATCCAAAAGGGCCTAAATCCCTTCTTACCACTCTCGAGATCATAGCCCGACGTGCAGTGTGAATTATGTAAAGGAGGAATACAACATTGAATATGCTGGGTGGAACAAAATTGAACTGCAGGATTTCTTGAAGCATACCAATGCTCAATTCCTACAAAACCAATTTGACACCTTAGATGGCTTGAAAAAAGAGGGTATGGCCCTCGACCAACATTTTCCATGAATTTTTTAATCTTGGAATGTGAGGTGTCTTATTGAATCCAATCGTAAGTATATTGTTCATGATAGTTGGAAAAAAATTACCTATTTAGATGTTTTATTTACAGGAAGTGAAAATTTCAGGTTTTTAGTTACAAATGGTTTGTAAATCCATATGGCCTAAAAACCTGACATTCTGTAATAATTATGAGGGAGGGTGTGGGGGTTTAATTTACATTTTGCCCCAAAATGACAACCCTTTTTGATGGATCATGGTGTCGACCCCACTAATTGTGCAATATGGGTCCTATTTATTAATGATGGCCTCCCTTTTGGCCTCATTAATATTTACACCTCTAACGATGTAATCGAAAGGGCTGATCTTTGGTGGTGGATAACATGCAAAATTTTTGATGCTTATTTGGCTATAAGTGTTGATTTTAATATGGTTGAGTTTCCCACTGATAAGTGTGGGCATCTTCCTATGCGATAGACAACTGGAAAAAGAGAGGCATGGTTTTTCATGCACAATAAGTTTTGGTTTTATGCCCCTAATGCCTTTCGCACTCCCACCTTTGAAACTTGGTTCACTTGGTCCAACTTTTGAGGAGGATTGGATTGAGCTCTTAAATGGCTCAAAAAAGCTATGCTGTCAACTTAATAGTTTTTTGAGTTTGAAAACATTTACTCCTTACCTGTGGAGGTCATGCTTGACTTTGTCCTTTTGGACCATTCCCCCATTCAATTTTGCATCACTTGACAAGATAGGCACACTTTTTGTCATAAAGGCCAATTTTTTCTTAATACTATCTCGATGTAACATTATCCCACTCTTAACCACATTAAGCAGGTGTAGAATATGTCCCGGCAAGTCATTGTCAATGCTTTCATCCACCTATGAATTCCAACTGGACTCAATGGTGGGAGGATGCTATGACTTGAACTATTAGATTCCTCAGAATTTATGGCCATAAGCTAGCTAAAATTAGGTGCCACTCATACTTCGCTACCACCTCGAATCTTCGCTCAGTGGTGGTGGTGCTCCAAGGAAACCCATTCTCTAAAACTCTACAAATTCAAGTGGTAGAGCTTTATTAGAGAATTCAAATTGCTGACAGTTATAATACTAGGGGAGCTCCAATTCGCTCACACATGCATTAGCTTAAAATTGGTGATCGAGTGTCAAAAGAATTCTTTCTTTCCCTCAGAGACAAAAAACCTTCTTAGAAAATTCATGCCATCAATAATGGTATACCTTGAGTTATTGATCCCTGACTTATGCTCCAGGCATTTGTTCAACATCATAAGCTGGTGTTTCAAGCTCAACCACCATTTAAGTGACAAACAGAGCTCGACCAATATTTTTTTGTTGTGCCATGTAGGATCTCTTCCACACAAAAGGTGGTCTGTGATCACATGCTTACCATTGATGATCTGCATGAAGTGGTCATAAAAATGGCCAATGATAAGGCCCCTAGTTGCAATGGTTTCCCTTGCGAGTTTTACAAGTTGTTATGAGACACTTTCAACTCGGACCTTCTTCGAGTCTAGCTCGAGGGATTTTAGAATCAGTCACTTGGTCTACGTATCACCAAAGGGAACATCAAATTTATCTCTAAGCCTCATGATCTAGAGAAAATCAATAGCTGGTGACCAATTACCTTGCTGAATGTCTCATACAAAATCATTGCTAAGGCTCTGGCTATTCAGTTATGCCATATCCTTCCTGTTGTCATGTAACCATAATAAACTATGTTCATTCAAGGGAGTTATATTCTAGACACGGTCATTGTTGTTTGGGAAGGTATGGAATGGGCACATAGATCTAATCAATTTGCTATGTTCATTAAAATTGACTTTGAAAAGGCTTATGCTCAGATTGAATGTGTTAGGTTGTGGAGCCTTTTTTCATGTGTGAAAGTGTTGAAGACCATACACTAAGAGTAATATACACTTTTCACAGTTGTCTCGCGCCCTCGAGAAAAAATGTTTTGGCCTCGAAAAAAATGTGCCCAATATACCAGGAAATGTGCTTTTCTCATATGGGTGGGATTTTGACCCATAGGTTTATGGGATGGTTTTGGCCCATGGTTTTGATACCCACAGTTTTGTAAAACTGCTTAAGCAGTTGTCTACTTATGTGGTTTTGTGCATATGGTAGGTATTATGTAACATTGCAGATGTGTCTGAATTCGGGTGTGAATTCTGTAGAGTTTGTTGAGCATAGCTCCAAATAGATTTGGGTATTGTATTGAGAGAGCGGTGGCTTGTAATAAAATCTAAGCAAGTGATTCTTGGTGGATGTAGCCCAAATTGGGTGAACCACGTTAAATATTGTCTCTTTGTGTTGTGTTATTTTATTCTGCACTTTTATTTGAGATCTAGTAATATTTTCTACATATTAGTTTCTACTGTTGTGATTCTGTGAGGGATTGTTCCGCATATTTTATCCCTTATTTCCTAACAATTGGTATCAGACCCTGGTTTGGTTTGTTGAAGTGTTGAATCATAGGGAAAGTTTTAGCTTGAGTGGGAGCTATGGTAGATGATGGAAGATCAAGGGTTGATAAATTCAATGGGCATAATTTCAGTCTTTGGAAGATGCAGATGGAAGATTACCTTTATCAGAAGGATCTTTATATTCCATTGTCTGAGAAGGTGAACAAACCCTCGAGCATGATGGATGCGGAATGGGATTTGCTGGATAGGAAGGCACTTGGGACAATCCAGCTGTGTCTTGCATCTTCAGTATTATTTAATGTTTCAAAGGAAAAGACTACAAAAGAACTGATGGATGCATTAGGAAAGTTTTATGAAAAACCCTTTGCCTCTAATAAGATATTTTTAATGAAAAATTTGTTTAATATGAAGATGTCTGAGAATGGTTTAGTAGCATATCATTTAAATGATTTTAATACGGTTGTAAATATGCTAGCTTCGGTTACAATAGAATTTGATGAAGAAGTTAGGGCTTTATTAATTTTGTGCTCTTTACCTGAGAGTTGGAATAACCTAGTAATGGTGGTAAGCAACTCGGTTCCAGCTAACTCAACTTTGAAGTTTGAGGATGTTGTAGGGGTGATTCTAAGCGAGGAAATGAAAAGAAAAATATCTGGGGAATCTTCTACTTTAGGGAATGCTTTGACAGTGGAAACTAGAGGGAGACAGAAGAATAGAGGAAGCCGTGGAAAATTGAAAGATCGGGCAAGGTCAAAATCCAAAAGCAAGATAGTATGTTGGCACTGTGGAAAGTTTGGGCATGCAAAGAAGGACTGTTGGGAGCTTCAGGACAAGAAGAAACAACAGGAAGAAAACAAGGAGGCAAATGTGGCAACGGGTAATGTATGTCAGGATGCTTTGATTCTTTCTTTGCACAATATTGTTGAATCTTGGGTTTTAGATTCAGGGGCTTCTTTCCATGCTACTCCACATAGGCATTATTTTGTTCAATTATGTTCAAGGGGATTTTGGGCATGTTTTTCTTGGTGATGATGAGCCTTGCAGTATAGTTGGAAAAGGTTCTATTTGGGTTAAGATGCAGAATGGGAATACATGGCTATTGAAGGATGTCAGACATGTGCCTACTTTAAAATGAAATTTGATATCGGCGGGCCAGTTGGGAAGTGATGGTTGTACTGTGATATTTACAATGGACTCTTGGAAGGTTACCAAGGGTGCTCTTGTGGTGGTAAGAGGTAAGAAGGTTGGAACCTTGTATTTAACCACTTATAACACTAATGTTTGTAATCTTGTGGCTTCAGAAGTAGATACAAAATTGTGGCACTATAGGCTCAGTCATATGAGCCATAAGGGCATGGAGATCATAAAGAAGGATTTTCCCGGATATACAGAAACATGTTTGGAGTTCTGTGAGGATTGCATATATGGGAAATAGAAGCGAGTAAGGTTTCTCAAGGTTGGACCTACAAAGAAAGAGAGTAAGTTAGAGCTGGTGCATTTTGATGTGTGGGGGCCAGCTCAGGTATCATCTCTTGGGGGTTCAAGTTATTATGTTACTTTTATTGATGATGCAACAAGGAAAGTTTGGGTTTATTGTATTAGAAACAAATATGATGTATTTGACACTTTTGTTAAATGGAAAGCCTTGGTTGAGAATGAAACAGGTCTTAAGCTAAAATGTCTCAGGTCAGATAATGGAGGGGAGTATTGCAACAATGAATTTGATGATTACTGTTCTAAGAATGGAATCGGTAGGCAAAAGACATTTCTAGGAACTCTACAGTAGAATGGGGTGTCAAAAAGGATGAACAAAATAATAATGGAATGTGTTAGGAGCATGAGATTACACACAGGACTTACCTCTTTCTTTTTGGGTAGAAGTGGTGAGCACAACTGTGTACTTGATAAACAGAGGACCCTCAAGTGCCTTGGATGGAGGCATACCTGAGGAGGCTTGGTATGGTAAGAAAGTTGATTATTCATTTCTTAGAGTCTTTGGATGTGAGGTGTTTGTCCATATAGACAAGGATGATAGGACCAAGCTAGAGGCTAAATCAGAAAAATGTACTTTCATTGGTTATGGTGGTGATGACTTTGGATATAAATGTTGGAGTATTAAGGACAAGAAAATCATTCGATCTAGGGATGTGGTCTTTAATGAGAAAGTCATGTATAAGCAGCAGTTGCAGGAAAACATGGAAGAATCCAAGAAAGAATATGCAGTGGTAGAGGATCTTCCGGATGGGAAAGTGACACATGAATCAGTTTAGGAACCTCCTCAACATGAACCCCAAACTCCTATATTGAGGTCTTCTAGGGTAAGAAGAGAACTTGAACTTGAACATTTTTCTCAATCTCTTTATTATTTTTTACTCACTGATAGTGGAGAGCCAGAGAGCTTTGATGAAGTAATGCAGGTAGATGCCAGGAAGAAGTGGGAGCAAGCCATGGATGAGGAGCATCAGGCTCTCATGGAGAACCAAACATGGGATTTGGTGAAGCTACCCGAAGGAAAAAGAGCATTACAGAACAAGTGGGTGTTCAGATTCAAAGAGGAAGGAGGAAAGAAAAGATACAAGGCCCGGTTGGTGGTCAAGGGGTTTGCACAGAAAAAAGGTATAGATTTTGATGAGATTTTTTCTCCTGTAGTAAAAATGACTTCTATTAGAACTGTTCTTGGAATAGTTACAGCAGAAGACTTGCACTTAGAGCAGCTTGATGTAAAGACTGCATTTCTCCATGGTGATTTGGAGGAGGATCTATATATGCACTAACTAGAGGGCTATGAGGTCAAAGGTAAAGAGGAGATGGTGTGCAAACTGAAGAAGAGCTTGTATGGCTTGAAACAAGCTCCATGTCAATGGTATAAGAAATTTGATAGCTTCATGATGGAGCAAGGTTATATTAGATGCCATTCTGACCATTGCATGTATACAAAGAAATTTGAGGATTGTAGTTATATTATCTTGTGTCTGTATGTGGATGATATGTTGGTTGCAGGTAAAAACATGCAGGAAATAAAAGTACTCAAGAAGCAACTAAGTGAATCCTTTGCTATGAAGGATTTGGGGGTAGCCAAACAAATCCTTGGTATGAGAATATCTCGGGATAGGAAGGAATGGAAGCTGACTTTATCTCAAGAAAGAGTACATTAAGAAGGTCTTGGAGAGGTTTAATATGCAGGATGCTAAACTGGTTGGGACTCCTTTGGCAGGCCATTTCAAGTTATCAAAGGAGCAGTGTCCTAAGAAAGAGCAGGAGAGAAACTAGATGTCCAAGGTACCTTACTCATCAGTGGTTGGAAGTTTGATGTATGTCATGGTGTGCACCAGGCCTGATATTGCCCATGCAGTGGGAGTAGTGAGTAGATTTATGAGTGATCCAGGTAGAGATCACTGGCAGGCAATAAAGTGGATCCTTCAGTATTTGAGAGGGACCATGGGGACAATTTTGTGCTACAGTGGATCAGACACCACTTTGTGTGGTTATGTAGATTCAGATATGGCTGGAGATGTAGACAACAGGAGGAACACGACAGGTTATGTTTACATTGTAGGTGGGACAACAATGAGTTGGATTTCACGACTACAGAAGCTGGTGGCTTTTTCAACCACAGAGGCTGAGTATGTTGTTTCCACAGAGGAAAGAAAAGAAATGA
Source organism: Taxus chinensis (assembly GCA_019776745.2). Taxonomy (NCBI): domain Eukaryota; kingdom Viridiplantae; phylum Streptophyta; class Pinopsida; order Cupressales; family Taxaceae; genus Taxus; species Taxus chinensis. Next base: position 14,062,114 of record CM034149.1, read on the forward strand.
TTTGGTTACATAAATTGCTTGAGGATTTGGGGCATAAACAAGAGGAAGGAAAGCTGCATAGTGATAGTCAGAGTGCTATACACCTAGCTAAGAACTCTACTTTCCACTCTAGGATGAAGCATATATAGTTAAGGTACCATTTCATCAGGACAACTTTAGAGGAAGAGAAGTTGAAGCTGGAGAAGATTCATACCAGTTAGAATCCTACAGACATGATGACCAAGGTGGTCACAAGGGAAAAACTGAAGCTGTGTTCAACTTTGGTTGGTCTTCACGGAAACTAGTGAAGGGTTGAGAAGCTTGCTCAGAAGAAAACTAGTCTCCAAGTGGGAGATTGTTAGGTTGTGGAGCCTGTTTTCATGTGTGAAAGTGTTGAAGACTGTACACTAAGAGTACTATACACTTTCCACATTTGTCTCGCCAGGGTTCGGGGGCACATCCCCTGAGAAAAAAAATTTGGCCTTGAAAAAAACGTGTCCTAATATACCGGGAAACGTGCTTTTCTCATATGGGTGGGATTTTTGACCCATAGGTTTATGGGATGGTTTTGGCCCATGGTTTTGATACCCATGGTTTTGTAAAACTGCTTAAGAAGTTGTCTACTTATGTGGTTTTGTGCATATGGTAGGTATTATGTAACATTGCAGATGTGTCTGAATTCAGGTGTGAATTCTATAGAGTTTGTTGAGCATAGCTCCAAACAGATTTGGGTATTGTATTGAGAGAGTGGTGGCTTGTAATAAAATATGAGCAAGTGATTCTTGGTGGACGTAGCCCAAATTGGGTGAACCACATTAAATACTCTCTCTTTATGTTGTGTTATTTTATTCTACACTTTTATTTGAGATCTGTAATATTTTCTGCATATTAATTTCTACTGTTGCGATTTTGTGAGGGATTGTTCGAGCCCATTGGCGCCTGCACTTTTTGTGCTTATTGTTGAAGGATTTGGGTATCTGCTGGTGTAGGCCAAATCCCAAGGGCTTGTCAATGGAATCACACCACCTTTTATGAATCATTCTCAATTTCTTGATGGCCACTTCATAGATGAATCTTTCCTTACTCTCATTGAGGATGAGACCAATATCCAAAATGTCATGCATTGCCTTGATATCTACTGTTTAGACTCTGGTTCTTCCATTCAATGGTGAAAAATGTAGTGTTATATGTAATCTTTCCTCCTTGAGCTTCCTTGGATGGACTCATTTGAGTGGAAGTTTCTTGCCCATGGTGAGATGTTCAAATTCTTTGGTATTCCCTTCTCCTTTCAGGCATCAATGAAAAAGCTTTGGCAATATGTGATTCAATGGGTGGTAAAAAATTTGGAGTACTGGATCACGAGACCGTTGTCCCTAGCAAGGAAATTTCATAATTTTTTAAAAGTCCTTGCAGCCACCCATGTTTACTATTCTTCATGTTGAGTGCCTTCCAAAGCTTTTATTAAGAAACTGGAGAATCTCCTCAAAGCCTCTCTCTAGGCCAATGCCTCCACTAGAAAAGGATTTCATAGAGTTGCTTCAGAAATGTTTTTCCTTCCTTGTAATTCGGGGGGTTGGCTTTCATAGACATTTAGCGACAAGGGCAAGCGCTCTGTGGGAAATGGATAATTTGATGCATAAAGGGCCTTCAAGCATGGAAAGTGCTTCCGCACCATGGCATTGAGGAGGGATCACCCTACAGTTGCCCCACCTGGAAAGTTTTAGGGTTTGTTAATCTTCTCATTGCTCTTGTTCCTATAAAATTTTTGGGCACCTTCATGCTCAAGAGTATCTGGAAATCATGGGAATGCATCAAACCACGGTTGCAATCGAAAGGAAATGGATTCCGTAATGGTATTTCCATTAATCATCAATCTTTGTGGTGGTCACCTATAATACAAGCTCAGGATTGGTGTTTTCATAAGTCCTAGAAATCCTACACACAATATTTTCAAGCATAGAATTCGTACCATCCAAGATATTTTCTGCAAACACTCTCAATCTTGGTTTTCTTGGTCTGAGCTTAAAGCTTAGTTTCAGCGCACCACCTAGGATTGTGCTAGCTTTACCGAGATCATCAACAGTCCCTGACCATATGCTGTATAACATTTCAGTGTAGCCCTCCTGCCCTTGGTGGATGGACTGGAAGTGGTATTTTGATACCCCATTTCGCAATTACTCAACCAGTAAGGGTTACTATTGGCTCTCCCCACATTTTCCCATGGTTGAAAAATTCAACACTCGGTGGGGAGTGCATTCATCCCCTTCATATTGGGGAAGGATATTTGACACTTTTTGGTCTGTCTATGTGGAGCCAAAAATTTCTCATTTTCTTTGATGTATTATTCACCAAGGTCTTCCAATTGGCTCTCACTTGGTTCAAATTAGGGTTCCAAATCCCAAATGTTTGATCTGTGGCCACTTATAAACCTTGATACATCTCTTTTGGTACTTACCCAAAGCACAATGTGCCTAATATTGGGTTCATTCCTTTTTCTTCCATCTCAGAGTTGAATGTTTTACCTGGAAACACATTCTTCTTGGAGATAGCCCCAAAATTTCGCATATGTTCACCCAAATTTGGAATGTTTTCAAAGGGGAATTTTTTTTGGTTATGGAAAGAATGAAATACTTTTTTCTTTACTAATTATGAATTCAACCAACAATTCTCAATGTACAACAAGTCTATGGTTATCTCCAATGTGCTTTTGCAGGTTCAAGTCCAGGCTAATAAAGTGGCCCTGGAGGTGGAACATCTACAAAACATTTTGTGGCATTGGGGTGATGCTCCATTTAATGTCACCAAGGAACCACCTTCACCTTCTCAACATTCTCCATTGCAAGGTGACGTTCCCTATGGAGGTTTTCAGAGCCACTCTTAGCAGCATTCATTCAGCCGTGCTTACCACTCTCCACACAACCATCAACGAAGGAGTGTCTCCCCACCAATTTTCCAGTAAGGTTGGGGCTCCACGTACTCATCAGATCGGATGGGGCTCATCGGTGGCTCCCGATCCACACACCCAAAATGGCTAGAACCTGTCACCTTCACCTCCACTATCTTCAGAAAATTTCCCCTAGATTCCTCTTATCATATCTCCCATGCGGGTGACTAAAAAATGAAGAGGAGGCCCCACTAGTCCAGACTAGGAAATTATTGACACCGGAAAAGACTTCTCTAGTTCTGATTGGCCTGATGATTAAGATCCTCATCCTATTAGGATTTTTCTGGTAGCAACTTGATTTTGTCTCTTCTACTTTGATGTATTCCTAGGATTCATCTAGTGTTTTTCATTTCCTCCTAGGCTCAGCCTAGTTTGTTTGTGGTTTTGGGGCGTGCTCTCATACCGCCCACTTTTTGTTAAAAACTATCTTGTATATTATTGAATTTAATATCATATACGATCCTTTTCATCAAAAAAGTATAAATTAATTAATTTAATTAATTCTAAAGGGAATGTGAATAAATGAGTATAAGCTCGAAATATGTATGTATTTGTAGGGTGTCTACACATCCTAAGCATTACAAAAATGATCTAGTGCTTTCCAAATCCCCTTCTACTAATATCATTAGCCCCTTTTCTACTAGCATGGTTGATCTTGTCTTGTGTGATTTATTTGTTACTAACACCATATATCTTGATACTACTAGCACATATGACCCCATCTTGTTTGATTCATCTGCTACTAACATCATATGCCAATATACTACCAATATCTATGATCCCATAAAAACAAAAATTTCTCCTTCATCTTCCCCTCTTGATATCACTCTAGATGCTAAGGTATTGGATGTACGATAAATTATTTGTCACCAGATTCATGATGGTAAGAGATATGTAGTCCTTAATATTAATGTTAAATTTAATAGTTCCCTTCCAACTCTCAATAATGAAAGGCTATTGTAAAATTGATCCATTATTGTAAATACATCCTCCCTTCATAACATCATAAAAGAGGCCACCTCTGTAATAACATTTCGATTTTTGACAATTTTTTTGTTACGATGATTTAATGAAATTAAATATTAATCAGAGGATTAAGATCAAATGAATATAATGGTAAAAAGTAAGATCTAGCATGCAAAGTACAAACAAGTGTGCAAATAGGAGATAAGAATGAATAATATTGTATCAGGAGATCTAGACTAATTATAGATTGGGAAACAATTTGAGAAGGTTAGATATTGAGTGTGCAAGATCTGTCTAAAAAAATAGAGTCTAGAACCTCTTTAGATAGAATCACCCAAAATGGGAAAAGACCACTGTGGGTGCTAGTGTCTGATTTGGGTGCTAGTTTCCTAGTAATTTCTCCACTTTTGGTCTTTTCAGGGTTTGAACTTGGCTTCTTCCTTTCATTTTTTGTCACATCAAATTCACTACAAGGTTCGTGTGTCATACTTATACATGTGAAACAAACCCTAACTACCTGCACGACAATCAAACAAACATTAGATGAAACAAATAATACATATTCTTAATTCAAACTAACCTCGATGCTCACCCCAATTTTATTTTCATCGAGTTGTGTACTACATTTTAAAAAATATGTAGTCCTAGTGTGTGTGTGATTGAATTGTGTCCATTGAAGCTAGGTTTCCCTTGTGTTAGTCATACAAAGATAGTGGGCTATGACTAATTTTCCCCAAAGATGAATGTGTGAGATAGAATTAAAAATATAGCCTCTCCTATGCTGTGAATAATGCAGCCCAAATGTTGTTCCTTACCCAAGAAGTAGATAGTAAGTAATAGCCCCAATTATCCCGCCCCTAATACTAGTGAGTAAGTTATGTATATATATGATTCCATTATTTGAATTTCATCATTAACAACTGAAAAATCTTACCTAAAGTGATAAAATAGACTCTGGAAAACATACCTAATAATGCGGAAATTCAAAATCAAGAAAATGATGGAAAGGGACAAAAGCATCCAAAGGGGATGGTAGCACCTTGAGTGCTCATGTCCCTAATGGGTGGTTGTATTTGGGATGCTTAGAAGATATAACAGTTAATAAAAAGTTGGGTCACATGTCATCTAGTGTCCAAAAGTAAAGTGATCCTTCCAGAAAAGTAAATAATAAGAGTATGGGAAAGATAAAAGCAATGAAAGAGTAAAATAAGTGTTGTTAATGTCTAGTATGTTTGCTTAAGAATCATGCATATAATGACATACCTAGAGGCACCAATATAAGTAGAAAGTGTGTGATTTCATGACTAAATTTTCCCCCACTTTATAGTAGTGAATGAATATCCAGTAGCATAAAGTAGATAAGAAGAGTGTACCTTGTGGAGATCTGAAGGGAGTTATAACCGATAACGTGCCAAATGAGAAATATACTTGATACCATGCCAAAAGGACATTGTGAAATATGCATCGTGGAATCTAGAAGATGATAAGGATTCTGGGGATGACCTTTTGTGCATAGTAGAAGTGATATATGCATGTGTTCCTTGGATATTTTCTTTTTCAGAGCATCTAGTGCTTGAGATTGTTCCTTGTTTCATTTGTGTATTTTCCTTCTATTGGAGTAAGGTCAGACCTTGTAGAGAGCCAAAGGGATTTGTAACCGATAGCACTCCAAATGAGAAATATGATTGATACCATGCCAAATGGAGATTGTGAAATTTTCATCATGGAATTTAGAAGAGGATAAGGATCCTAGGGTGACCTTGTGTGCATAGTAGAAGTTATGTATGTGTGTGTTCCTTAGATATTATCATTTATGGAGCATTGTTGTTCTTGAGATTGTTCGTTGTTCCATTTGTGTTTTTCCCTTTTGTTGGAGTAGGTCGGACATGCAAATGAAAATAAGTACAGTCAATGCTCATGGTAAATGAAATTGAACTTTAACTTAGTACATGCCAAAATAGAAATGCATATTGAAAAATAAGTGAATCAAGGGTAGAATACACATGTGTGTTATGAGAGAAGAGATAGAATTGTTCATGTATATTTGCTACCTTGGAGATGGTTGGAATAGTACTAAGGATTATGGCATCTTGTTGCCAAATTTCGTATTTGAGTGTCTTTGCTCTACACTTTGTATTTGAGCATTATGTTGCTAAACTTCAGATTTTAGCATCATGTCGCTGAACTTTGGATTTGGAAATCCTGCCTCCAAGGGAAGAGTATTGGGAGAGTGGTCAGATTTTCTCTCCAACTCTCAATGCTTCCCCACAAATAAGTTTCACTACAAATGGTCACAAACCTTATATAAACTGGCCACAGATCCATATGACACGAATTAGCCTGGGTGCGGACACTATGCACCCATCGTTCACTAATAGTAACTTGTAACTGAGCCTGTGTTGCTAAAAATTAGAAAATATTGGCACTGAGAACCTATTGAGGCCCCAATTATGATTTTGAAAATATTTTATTAGATCTATGTTTATCCTAATTTTATCTATGTACCATTCTATGTATCTAGTCTGTGAATTGTTAAGAGGGTAAAATAGTCACCTAATTATTGCCCACACTCAGTTTAGGGCGTATGAGATGAACAAAGGCGAGTGCGGCCTAAATGAGGAAAGATGAAATTGATGTACACATCTGAAACATGGAACTTCTACAAGGGGAATAAGGGATATACAATTGGGAATAACAAGGACACATGAAAATAATGGAAAAAAGGATAGCCAAAATTGTTAGTCGTACAAACACGTATACATGATGCAATGGAAACAAGTTAAAACACACACTAACATGGAAAAAGAAAAAATCTAGTAGTTGGTTGAATACACGTGACACCACTCAAAATGTCGCAAGACACTCAAAGACTTTTAAGGAGATATGATAGAAAAAATCAATGAAGCATAGGGCATAGCCCGCAAATAATAACAATTAAGACACAAGAAAAGAAGACAAGATATAATCAAATCAAAGAACCATTTGGTTGGGACGTAAGATCTGCAAGATACAAGTACTACACATGAAACACCCATTAGCATGTTAGAAAATATTTATAGTTATGCCACAATGTATACAACTAGGAAATAAGAGTGAAAGTAGTAGATATTGCGACTGATATATCTTGAATATATCAGAGAAATATTAAAGGTAGATGCCACCAGGTGCCTTAGTGGGATTGGTATGGATAAAATTCTAAGCATCATACATCCTGTAAGAAACCTCTAAGTGATTTTCATTCACCTCAAAAAGTACCATGTAAAATCACATGTGTGTATGGAAAAATGATAGAAGCATACTATGAATCCAACTAACATGTTAAGTAATGTGCAACATATAATAGAATGAGCAAGTAAGGTTACATCCAATCAAGATCTAAGCTAGTATTTTTGATTTTGTTACAAATGTGTGGACATGAAATAGAACAACTAGGAGATCAGAGCATGGTTTTCCACTAGTGCATGACGTGTGAAAATTGAGTTTCATCTAGGTAAGTGTGACCCTCAACAGTCATGTTTGAACCTAACACAAGAATGTGTCATCGTGTAGAAAAGGGAGAGGAGATAGTATTCCCCCAAGTGTGAGTGCCACAGTGGTCTATCCAATGTAGGATACAAGGGTGAGGTCCCACTATATTCTAGTGTACTAGAGGTACACATGTTCTCATGATCAAAGAATGTTATGGCCATGGGGGAGTATATGTGGAGTTATATACTGTGAAATGGGCCTATATGTGCCATCGGTAGTGTGTGTCTTTAGGTGAAGACTTCCCCCTATGATGTGTGACAATGAGATCGGCGTAATGCTTGTTGTGAACAAGAAGTAGAAGCCATCATGTTCATAGATATGATCTAGGTATATGTGTAAAAGTAGCACATAGGAGGTAGTTAGAGATCTATATACCAATAGGATGGTATGTGATCAAAGCCATGGGGCCATCATGAGAATATGTAGTAAGTAAGGATGCACTCAGATTTTACCCATGAGAGGAATCTACACAGGTGCTCCCGGAAGATTCTTTAAGAGGAGACTTAGGATTTAGATTATACGTGTTCGGTCCTTGGTGGAGATGCCATCAAATCAGTCGATAAGTCATTGATACTTGAGGGGAGATACTCTTTAGAGTCTCAAGATTCTTTGCTGGATGAGTAGAAAGTGTATATATTATTCCTTTAAGAGGGTTGGCCATTAGGATTACGATAGAACAAGTGGTTTAACTTATATTGTTGGCGTTGTTGGTTAATAGTGGAATTAAGTACAAGTGATGAATCTTTAAGGATTAATAGAAGTTGAGGTCAAAATGATGTGGAACATATGCTCACGATGCATAGATGAAGTTTGATTAAGCATCAACCATTGAACAATGGGAGGATATGAGACATGACTTGTGATACATAATAGTGTTTACAATATGGGAATATTGGAAGTCTTTATGTTAAATTTGTATGTATTTAGCATCTAATTGATCACAATGTCCATAAATGTCATGACAATTGGCGAATTGATTTCCCCCACGGATTTTGTAAGCTAAGATAACGAGGATAGTACATTATTGACTAACAATGTGATTAGACTGATGATTGAAAAGCTCAGATAGGATATCGTGTTGTTTAATGTGACCATCAAATGAAAGAGGTTCAACATAATTTGTTCTAACTTGTAATGAGGACCAGATGCAACAAGGGATGTAACATTGCATAACCTTCACCTTAAGAGCATCATGATTAATAGAAAGTTCATCGAGAATGAGACATAATGGGAGGATCTATCATTGGTGCCAATATTTAAGCCTTGATCATATGAAATCAGTAGCATTCATGGTATGGAGTCCATCATTAGAGGAGAATGATGGTGAAAAACTGTGAAGTAGTGTCTAAGATCATCATTTATGGGAAGTGTCATACTTGCTAATAGAAGGAGCTAAAATACAACTCAAAATTGTATTCACTTGGGAAGGTGTCATATTGTTAGGGAGATGTACGTTTTCAATAGTTTTGTGAGTGTATCTCTACATCATGGGCTTCATTGTATGTTATGACATGGGTAGAAGGGATTACATGCATAATCATGTAACCATGATGGTAGAAACTAAAATGAAAGATAATCCCAAATTATAGGAAAAAATGTAAATGGGACCCAAAGAATGATGTTAGCCAAAAAGCGATCGTCGTCAAATGAATAAAAAGACTATATCTCAAGATATAATTGGTATTATCCCACCACATGCTTAGGAAATGTTATAAATGTTATGGATTACAAAGAAAAAGTACCCATGGAGTTAGCCATAAGTAAAAAATAGTTGCATTATGCCTTGATTAGGAGAAAGTGAAATGTTGCATTTCTAAATATTAGGACTCAGATCCATTATGGCAAACTAACACAGGTTTGCATTAACAATGGACATTATGAAAATTTGAGCCTCAAATTAACATTGGAGGATATATTTGTCATACTCGATTATTTGGGAATGAACAATAGACGTAAGAGCTTAGTAGTGCTAGATGAAGTGATTCAAATGGAAGCTATGATAGCTAGGAGACCCTAGGAAAAAGTTAGCATAGATATTGAATAATGATCCTTGAGAGTTGACATGATGAGGTTTGGATCTAAGATATTAAAATGCATATATGAAACCCTAAGGGTACTAAGGTCAGGGCTATGATGAAGCAAAAAAATGAGGGGTCATATGACAATCAAGGTTCAATCATTAAGCAGGTTCAAAAAATTATTTAAATATTTATCAGAGTACCGAGATCAAATAAATATAGCAGTAATAAATAAGATCTAGCATGACAAATACAAGCTAGTGTGCAAGATCATGAGATGAGAGTGACTTAGCTTGTATCAGTGAGATATGGATTGATTTTGAGGCTGGGAAACAAGATAAAAAGGTTGGATCTGGATCTATGTATGCTCTGTCTATGAGAAACTGGACTCTATAACTTCTTCTAACATAGAACCATCTAAAGGGGCACAGGACTCACCCTAGGCACTAGTTTCTAATCTATGTGCTAGTGTCTTGGTAAATTCTCTACTTATGGTATTTTCAAGGTTTGAACTTGTCTCTTCTTCCTTTCGACTATTTTTCCCATTAAATTTTTTGTGGGGTTATTGTGTCACACATACACATGTACAAAATAGGCCCTATCTACTTACAAAAAATCTCAAATAAAACATTAGATGGAATAAATAATGCATATACTTGAGTCAGTAATGACCTTAGCGGTCACCTCAATGTGATTTTAATAAAGATGTCACACTACATTCCATAGACTCTATGTAGTTCTAGCATGTATGTGTGTCTGTGATTGAATTATGTCCCTTGAAGCTAAGTTGCTCTTGTGTCTAGTCACACCAATATAATAGGATACAACTAATTTCCCCCTAAGTATGAATGTGTGTGATGCAATTAATAAATTACATCACCTCTTATGCTAGTGAATAATGCAGTCCAAAATCTAATCCTTTAATGTTATCTCCTTTACCAAAGTAGTAGATAGTAAGTATTAGCCCCAATTGTCTTGCCCCTAATATTACTGAGTAAGTAATGTATATATATGCTTCCCTTGTTTGAATTTTATCATTAACAACTGAAAACCCGACCCAAAGTGATAAAAGAGACCCTAAAAAAGATACCAAATGATGTGGCAATTCAAAATCAAGAAAAAGAGGGAAAGGGATAAAAGCACCCAAAGGGAAAATATCATCCGAGGGGCTCCTGTCCCTAATGGGAAATTATGTTCAAGATGCTAGAAAGATATAACATTCAATGTAGAGTTGGGCCATACATCATCTAGTGTCTAAAAGTAAAGTGATCCTTCAAAAAAAGTAAATAATAAGAGTGTGGGAAAGATAAAAACAATGAACGAGTAAAATAAGTGTTGTTAATGTCTATCCTTCTTTCTTAGGAATCATGCATATAACAACATACCTAGAGGAGTTGATGTAATTAGAGTGATTTCATGACTACATGTGGTAGACCTTGTTAATGAAGTAGTTGCAAAAATTCCTGAAGAACCATGTCATTTGCAAGATAAAAACACTATGCTGGTAGAAAATACCATTAATGTCTAACTTGTCGATGATCCTTCTCATGTTATCATGATAGCTGATTTTTTTTCAGACCTCCATGATAGACATATGGAAGTAATTAAAAAAAGGAGGTCTTTGCTTGAGGATATTATAACATGCCTGGAATTGACCTCGACATCATTGTCCACAACATCATCACTTATCTTGATGTTGCTCCTATTCAGTAAAATATTTACAAATTTTCTCGTAAGTTCAATAATTTATGTTATAAAGAAATTGTTACGCTTATCGACACTAAGTTTATTCATCACATTCCCTATTCAGAATGGGTATCCCACATCATCCATGTTTGGAAAAAGGTCACACTCACTATTTAAATTTGTATTAACTTTTGTAACCTAAACCTTGCATTTCCAAAGGATAATTTCCCCAAACCCTCCATTGATTCCATTATTGATGCCACAACATGGTTAGGATATGTTATCCCTTATGGCTAGATTTTTAGGATATAACCAAATCCAAATCAAACCTAAAGATCAACATAAGATCACATTCACCACTAGATGGGGCACATATTGCTATGTCAAAATGCTTTTTGGCTTTAAATACACTGGAGAAACTTACCAAAAATCTATGACCCACATATTCCATAATATCAAACATCAAATAGTCAATTTATGTGGATGACCTTCTTGTAAAATATATACACATGAAGGATCATACCCAAGACCTTGACCTTTCCCTTCAATGGATTCATAAATACAAATTCATAATCCAAGTAAATCAATCTTTTGTGTCACCCAAGGAAAAATCCTCAGTTTCCTAATATCCAAGTGTGTCATAGATGTTGAACCTACCACGATTAAGGATATCATTGACATGCCTCATCCTACGTATATTCCTAGCATCCATATTTTTCTAGGGAATCTTGGGGAAATCCAAAGATTCATGCCTAAATTTTCATATCATACTCATGCCATTAATAACCTTCTCAAAAAGGATACCACACTTTAATAGAACAAACATTTCCAACAAGCCTTCGAAAATCTTAAAACATCTCTTCTCACCACGCCTGCATTACAACCCCCATATTCTAACTAACCAATCATTATTTACACCTCTTTGACATTGTCTCTATTGGGGAAATTTTTTCTCAAGAGGATGAAAAAGGAAAGGATCATTCCATCTACTACGTTAATCATTCTCTGATTGACTATGAAAATTGTTATACATCTTTCAAACAAGCTTGTTTGGCCTTTTATTTTTCCACTACCAAACTTTGTCATTACATGATCTATCAAACCACCTATGTTATAGTTCACACCAGACCTCTCCACCACTTCTTCTCCCATGTTTTCCTCCCAATGGAGTGCATCATAAAATGGATGACACTCCTCATGGAATTTGACTTGCAAATCATTACATAAAAGGATGTCAAAGGACAAGTCATTGTAGACAAGTTTGTTGCCACTCCCATACCTAAGAATCAACCCATTTCCAATGCTCTTCCTATAATTAAATATTTCTCATTGAAGGAATCAATAAAAACCTTAAAATAAAATACTATAACTATATCTTCATTATTGGTCCTGAGGTGCAATCCCTTGCAGCTAGTGATGCAAATCTTAAACCAAGACCTACAAAGATCATCACTCAAAAAAATCACGATCAAACCTCAAGACACTTGGACTCTCCATTTTAATAAAGTAAAATGTCTTAAAGGATTTGGGGAAGGATGTGTTCTTAATGATACCTCTGGTAAGACACTACCTTTCTCCTTTTGGCTTAAATTTGATGTCGCTAATAACATAGTTTAATACAAGGATCTTATCCTTGACATACAAGCCACACTAGCTTCCAATATTAAATATATCCACACCATGGGTGACTTCTAAATTTTCTACTGAAAAGTTAGTAGTGCTTATCAATGTCAAAGTGAGAATCTCAACGCCTATCACAAAACCATCTAAAACTTAGCACAATCATTCATTTTTTTCACTATTGAATCTATTTCTTGGGAACAAAATGCTCTGGTTGATTCTGTACCCTTGTCTACTACCCACTTTCAACGTCACTTGGATCTACCACATGATCAATACACTGTCCAAATATAAAAATAACCTTTTATAAAACCCTATGTTGACTCTTCTCTCATGTACCACATGGATGTGTTATCCCGTAAAATTGACAAGGGCAATTTTACCGATAACCATACAGAAAATTTTGTTTCGATCCCTTGTTAGGGATCCCCCGCGTTCGAAACGTCGTAAAGTCCCTTCCCGGGAAATCTAGTTTTCGAACTTAGTCTTTTTGAGCCTTTTTTGGCTGGGCGCATGGATTTGCCTTGTAACACCAAGTTTTGGTGCGCCCCCTTAAAAGCCTTTGGCGCATGGTTTTCCATGTTAACACGTCTTTCAGTGCGCCAAAGGGCGCATATAATCTATGTGTAACACCAAGTTTTGGTGCGCCAAAGGGCGCACATAACTTCATGTCGACAATGCATACGGTGTGCGCCAAAGGCGCCACTCATTCTTCTGTTGTCAAAAACTTCCATGCGCCAAAGGGCGCACAACTTTCACCTGTCGACAGCAGTTTTCATGCGCCATTTCAAAAGTGGTTGGCGCATTAATGACAAGTTTTTCTATAAATATCAGTGTGCGCCCAATGTCATTTTCATTCCTTTTTGACAAAACACGTGATTGCTCTGGACTTGTCAGCTCTGCTCTGTCATTATCATCACCCTGTGGAACCGCTCTTCAGATTTTGACATATATATTAAGGTAAGAGGTTCATCCCTCTTTTTCATTTTGCATGCTTTCATGTTTTGGTCTGTGTTCTGTTGGTGTGTTCTTGGTCTGTGTTTTGATCTGCTGGTCTGTGTTTAAAAGAGATGTGTTTAAGCTGGTTTCCCCCTGTGCTTTTCCATCACGTTCCTTCTTCTTTTTCTCCTTCTCTCCCTCCCTCTTTCCAGATCTGCTGGAAGGGAGTTGTTTTGAAAGTAGCTTGGTCTATTAGATACTTTTCATATGAAACCTTACTTGTCCAGGCGTCTCTTTGAGGTAGGAAGAAAGAAAAGAATGAAATGATTTGAGTAGTTAGCTGTAGTCTCAAATGGCGCCACTGGCACGCCTTGTAACAATAAAGATAGTCGCACCCCTCGACGCACCTACCCGCCATGTTACATGGTCTAAGGGCGCACCAATGGCGCATCCTGCTTGTCATGTTTCACCTAGAACTCATGCGCCCTCGAATGCGCGCGCCCTTTTACATGCTGTAAGTTTAAATCCCGTGCCTCCTTAAAAACCTTTGACGCATGCCCTTTATCCATGATGCATAATGTTTCCATGCGCCAAAGGGCGCACCCAGCTTTCATGCAACACAAGCCTTCTGCGCGCAAGTATAAAGCTATCAAGGCGCGGGCGCATCCTCCATTGTAGTAACATTATGTTGTGTAAACCCTCCATGCGCCGCGCCATATTCCTTTGGCGCATCATTTGTCCATGTTACACAATCTTCCAATGCGCCAAAAGGCGCACCGAACCCCAATGTAACACGCATTCCCTGTGCGCCCTGTTATAGAATGCAACCCGCTTCATCCATGCGCCATGCGCCTTTGGCGCCAGTATAACCTCTGCAACACTCTTTTTCTATGTGCCTTATCTATTTGGCTTGCCAGTTGAATTTTTCCCGCGCCCTAGGCCTTAAAATCTCTAACTCTTTCTTCTGCTCAGCTTTCGCAATAGAAGATCAAATGACTAATTCAACCTTTTTGGATTGGGTCTCACTTCTTCTTCGTGCAGAATCAGCAACTGAGTTCGAAAGAACACATGTCTACGTCAAGCAAGAAGCCCACCAAACCAAGAGGAAAAGCTAAGCTGACAGAAGAAGAGATGAAATACAAATATCAGAGGGTCAGGATGCCCGAATCACAGGGTGAGTGCAGTATGGATGTCAGAGACTCTGAATTGGGTCACATTGACATGGATGAATTCTGGGTTAGAACTCAGAAAGTTACAAGGAGTCCATGGATGGACAAGTTAATAGGCAGTGCCCTGCACTTCGCCGGAGGAATCCCCGTCAGCGCTGTAAACAACGAATTCATGATGGTGATTGCGCAATGTTACAACAAAGACACAAGATGTGTCGAGAACAGTAAGGGCGAGGTAGTCATAAACCTCACTGCCCGTCATTTTGAAATAATGCTCGGCATCCCTCACCACCGGAACTTCGTGGCTGTTAGCCAACGAGAATGCATCAAGGCCTGAGAAGACAATGAAAACCAGTGCATGCAATTGATGAATGAGGTCTACCTAAAGAATAAGAAGGTGGTGACCCGGTGGCCTCAGACTATCCACCGAAGTGATTTCTCAGAGGAACTCAGTGATACTATCACCTTCCTGAGCAGAGTCTTCGGGCTTTCAGATGCCCACTATTTCCATAAGTGGATGCTGCGGTACCTGGAGACAATGAATAAGAATTTGCCCGATCAGCGCTTTTGCTGGGGTGAAATAATCAGCAGCACCATCTCTGAGCAGCTACAACAATTCGCCATAACAGGAGTGTTCCATATGAACTCCTATGTAGTCTATGTTGTAGCGTCAGCAAGGGATTATCCGGGGCTGAACCGAAGTGGAGTATGGCCTCAGGCCAAGATATTTGATTACTATCCAGAGCTGAGGCTGGAGAATAGCATCCAACATTTCGCAAAAGTTAACGATGCATTCTTCTATCATGTCATCTGCCTACTGAGGCCAAACATGACTCATAGCCGGACGACCAAGAACATAGTGGCAGTCACAGAGAAATGGGGGGCCCTGTTCACCCAATTTCCCACGTTCACCTATCTAAGGGCTGCCAACTTTTTGGGAGAGCCAACCAGGCTACCGAGGTATGCTGGACCAAGGCTGATTCTACTGGAGTTATCAAGGCAGCTGGTCACATACCATGAGAAGTGCCTCAAAAGAAAGAAGGGCGGAACTCCTTTCCCCCTCATAGTGGGCCGGTACACATGCTCCTCCTATCACAAGGCGAAGGAAGTGTTCGCAGAGCTGGAGCTACTCAACTTGAAGCATGACTTCCCAGCCAGGCCTACCTTCGACCCAAGAAGCTGCTTGCCAAAAGCGAAGCTCGATCCGATCCATGTCCCTCAAATTGAGGATATTTACATTGACGTTATCCATGAGGTGGAACTCAGAAGAAAGGATCATTCGTGCTTAGCATTGGAGGAAATCATCCAATACGGAGTGGCCATTGTCCCCGAAGGCTTCCAGACTACGGAAGATGAAGTAGATAAGGTGTATAATGACACAGATGGGGACAATTGGCCCTTCCCGGCCATTGACAGGAATAAGGCTCCTCAAACAATTGAGGAGAGGGTAAAAGAAACTATGCGGAGAACAGAGCATTGGTGCCGCATGAACGGACTAATCTATCTTGGGGTAGATTTCACAACTTCCCCTTTGGGTAACGCCCCTCCAAGGTCAAAGAAGGCAGCTGAAAGGCAAAGGTGCAGAAGGTGAGCCTAGCACCATTCAGGAGGAAGCCCCTGAAAGTCCTCTTCCTTCAGAGCCCGAACAAGTAATAACTCTGGATTCGCTAAAAAAAGAATCGACAGAGGATAGTCCTATATGCCCATCCACCCAGGATGTCGGCATCGCTACAACTTCAGAGGTCCCTTCTATCCCTTCTTCTTCTCTTCCTTCCCCTCCTCGAGTGACTCAGACGACCACCCCTTTGGTCATGTCCTCTGCCCCTTCTTCTACCCTTTCCCCCACTTCTTCATCTATCTTCTCCTCCCTCGCTGATTTGTCTTCCTCTATTTCTTCCCTCATCTCCGAGCTCCCTTCCCTTCCTATCTCTTCTGCAGTTGCGGTTTCCCTTCCTCCCGTGGACATTTCTTCGGCTATTCTTTCAATGCCCGCCGCCACGTGTCTCCACGTTTTTCCCCTCTTCTACCATTGCTTGCTTCCCCCCTCTGTCTCTGGTCCTTCTTCTATAAGACCAGCTTGGATCTCTCAGCAGCTAAGCCAACAAAAGAGGAAAGTCCCCATCGCCCTGATGGAATTTTCGGTCATTCCAACTAAAGGAGCAAAGAAATAGAAGCCGGTTACACGCTTCTCAAAGAGTGCTGCAGGTGAGAGAGTCATGGAAATAGCGTACCCCCAACCCTCTCAAAGAGAAAGAAGATCTGTCTCCGACAGATTTCACCGTGACCCAAGTCACAATGGGGACATCCTCAGAAAGTCTCCAGGGGGAAGCTCTTTCCGCAGTTGATGCACTCTGCAAAAAGCTTCAGGAAACGAAAGAGGAGAAAAGGCTACTGAAGGAGCAGAACAAGTACCTGCTTCAAGCCTTACAGAAGATGGGGAGTGCACCTCCCACAACTGCCCGCCGAGACTCCTGAGCTGCTCAGTCAGGAGAAGATCAATGAGTATTCAAAGATCAGCGAGCAGGGTATGGTTGTTTCTGCTTGGAGGAGCCAGATTCTCAAGGATAGTGAAAGAGTAATCGCCGAGTATATCAATTTATACCTGAACATCGAGAAGGCGAATAAGGAACTCCAAGAATTAGCAGGTCCGATATCAGAAGAGTTAGAACATGCTAGACTCCAGCACGAAACCTTTCAACAAATGTTCAACTGTTCAGTCGAAGATCTGGTCAAGTTTGGAGTCTTCGGTCATCCAAGGGCCCTCAATAAAACTATGTCCACTCTGGACTATCAGATAGATCAGCTGGAATTTGTTTTAGAAAAGATAGACAAGGTAAAGGAAGAGGCCCTGGATGCAATGCATCAAATGGAGAAAATTGTCCTCGCCATGACTCCAGGGTTGCTCACTCCTTCCCTTACCTTGAGATCAGCTGATGACACTATCCAGATTTTCAAGGAGATAGCCTCTCAAGGGACAGGGCCAGAGGTCACGTTCGACACTGAATCTATCAACAACCTACTGGCCTGTAGGGACTTCATCGGGTTCCTTATCGAGGCGGAGAAAGATTATTCCAAACTCCCAGAAAAGCTCATAGACGAGCGGGAGACTTGCGAAGCAATCAGTGAACGGCACAAGGATCCATCACAAGATCAATTTGGGCCAATGATCAGCAAGTTTTTGGAATACCGCGCTCAGTTCCACATATCATCACCTGAGCAGCATCAGAAATAGGCAACCCCTTTTCGGCCGCAGGATGATGATGATGAGTAGCTTCTTCTTCTTCTTCTTCTTCTTCTTCTTCTTCTCTCTATTCTCCGACTTTCTTTTCGAAATGTCTAAAATGTGTTGGCACAAATGATGACATCATCCATGTTGCATCATGGGATGATGTCATCCACCAAGTTGTCAAAGTCAACATGACTTTTAGATATTTTGTAAATATCTTTGTAAATAAGTGGTTGGCTCCATTTTGCCTTCTCTCTCTCTCATCTTCTATAAATATGAGAATACTTGTTGTATTCAAAAAAGGGTGAACATTTTTTTAGATAGAAATAGAAGTGAGGAGAGAAAGACTTTGAGCTTTCTTGTAACAGAAGAAAACAGTAATACAATTATTCAGACTTTGTGCTCAATAGCTGTGTTATACATTAGATCTTTCTTACGTTAGATCTGTATGTGTTTAATCTGTTGGATTCATATCTACTTTTCCGTCATTTGTTTTTCAGTATTGCTTTGTTTATTTATGCAAGTAGGTTTGGCTCTATTTACTACCAAACTAAAAACATAAATCTTCTGACCCTTCTGCTTTGGAATTCATTTCTTTTCTCCCTTCGGATCTGTTCTTTCTCTTCTCCCTCTTTCATTCCTTTCTTTTCGCAGCCTGGAACACTCTACTGGGATGAGATCCCAACCCCCGAAGGCAGAATCTGTGAGACTTACATAGGTTCCTGCTAGTAGAAATAGCAATAAACCAGTTTCGCTTTGCTGTCTCAAAGAGGGGCTAGGCCCTGCACACTGTTGGCTCGTCTATCCATAGATCTGTCCACGCGACAGATTTTCGGACCAACAGGATGCCACGCTACTCTTATCAGTTCATGATATTCCAACATTATCCAATTCGTCAAATATCAAACTTACCCTCCTAACTATGATTCTCACAAATGCACTTAAATACATAATAAATCCTTAAAATATGTTTTCAAAAATAA
Organism: Taxus chinensis; assembly: GCA_019776745.2. Taxonomy (NCBI): domain Eukaryota; kingdom Viridiplantae; phylum Streptophyta; class Pinopsida; order Cupressales; family Taxaceae; genus Taxus; species Taxus chinensis. Next base: position 14,081,172 of record CM034149.1, read on the forward strand.
TATCCTCTATTATCATAGATTTTATGGTGCTTTACTCTATTGTATTTTTTATGATGAAGTTCCCCCTCTCTTCCTAGAGGCGCATGGGGGAATCTGCGGTTGAAATTGTGACAACTATTCTATAGCCCAAAAATGTTACTATTGGCCTACTCTAGAGGTTGATGTCCATGCCTTAATAATAAATCTAAACCTTGTTAATACTAGGATGACCTCATTCACTCTCCACTAGATGAGATTCAAATCCTTGAATCTCCCCAGTCCTTAAGTATGCGGGGATTGGATTGTATTGGTAAACTTCCTAATTCTTAAGATGGACATATTTTCATCATTACAACCATTAAATACTTCACAAAGTGGGTTGAAGCCATTCCTCTTACTAACATGACAGGGCTTATCACTTCCAAATTCATTATTAACCAAATCACCTATCACTTTGGGATTTCTCACATGATTTTTTCAAAAACGATGGAAATTTCAAATGCAAAGAAAAGAATCAGATCTGCACAAAATTTAAAATCAAGCAAAAATTATCATCCTTCATGTAATAAACAAGTTAAATCTTCTAAAAAAATCATTAAAAAATTCTTTAAATGACCATTTGATAATCTTGCTTTGACTAACATCTCATCTTTATCTAGTACTTTGGGCTAATCATACTAGTGTCTGTACATCTAGTGGGGAAACCCCATTCTCACTTGTATTTGGATATAAATAAGTCCTTCCATTTGGGTGGAACTTCCCTCCCTCTATATCTCTTTACATGGAATCATTCCTTGATAAGGATATCAAGGAATCCCGTTGTCATGCTCTCAATATTGCTGATGAAAACCATGATAAAATTGTCCATCATAACTACTAATACAAAAAATGCATCACTAAGTAACATAAATTTAATTGTTAAATCCTAAAAATTCAAATATGGTGACCTAGTCTTGAAGTTATATTATACCCACAACAAATAAGGTAAATATGCTCAAAAGTGGTGGGGTCCTTATCTCACTAAACATATTCTAGGTCCTAGTACTTATCATTTGCAAACAAATGAGGGCCACATCTTTAAAGAACCAAAAAAATCTCAAATTTTCAAGAAATTTGATGCTTGGGCTACCCACTTATTCATTCCTCATCTCTTCAAATTTACTACTTCATCAACATGCTACTACATTCTAGTCTCATCTTGCTTGGGTTTATCCTTCCCGCTTAGGTTTATATAGTCACTGTTTCCTACATTGGATACTTTGGTTATTTATTTCCCTATCTATCTCTTCAATCCCGCTAACCCTATGACATCGCATCCTAGTCAGAGCCTATTATAACTTATCATCCTTATAACATCTACCTATTGGTTTTTTGTGCTCTTCAGCATTTTTATCCACCTCTTGTATATCTTCCCATGACCTCCTAGCTATGTGATTTATGTCTTCTTTTACCAATTATCTTACAGTGTTTATTTTCAGTCTTTCTTAATCAGGGTTCTAAGTAGCTATTACACTCGACACATGCAAGCCAAGTGACACTAGCAGATAATTATGAGGTATGTATATTTCATTACTTCCTTTTAAAACTTATATTTCAACTCTTTACTTTCCCCATTTCCTTTCAATTTAATGTTGCATAGATATTTTCCTAAAGACCATCTTATGTATCACTATTGTGACACACGATGATCTTGTCTTAAAGGCCCTACTGAGATTGGGGTATGATCACACTTGGTCATGTGGTTTGGAACACAACATTTGAGAAATGTTGTTATTAGCCTTCGTCACCCTATACATGTATTGTTTCTCACCTTTGTTCACACATTGCACTTATTACATCTACTTGTCACATAATGTCAACTTGTTTCCTCTTGTTTCATGCTACTCCTTATGGATTCTACTCCTTATGTTTTCAGCTTATGAACTTGGGGTTCCCCCAAGGCCAACACCATCACCCATGGTCGATAGCGCTTGTTTTGGTTTTTTCATAGTTGACTCCATCACCCATAGGTGATAACATTGTGTATATATGATACCATGTTTTCCTAGTAATATCACTAATTAACAATTATTTTCTTACACTCATACTTGTTTATGCTCACACTATTTCACACAACTTTACACTTAATGATTGACTTTGGATTCTTAGAGATTTCCTCTTGCATTTAGGTCACCATCGTTAGTTAGGACTGGAGATATTCTTGTTTATCTTTCCCCTTATCTACCCATAATGATTATCTCTTAGTGCTATTATCTCTGGGAAGCATTATGCATCAATGGTTACACACACAATAGGTAAGTTTATCTAATCCTCTTTACTCTATCTTATTTTTCATGTACTAGTTGTTATTGGTCATTTACTGTTATAGATTAGAATCAATTTAGTTTTGCTTTGATCTATTGCTTTATCTTATTTTTATTATGCCCCTTGGATTTATCCACCCGTCAGATATCTCTCTTTTACTTTAGAATCCTAGTAGGATACCTATCTCTATATTGGTTGTAGGCCTTGGAAACCTATAGTTATCCTATGGCTAGGGATAGTATCCTATAGGTTTACAACTTTAGTGCTCCTTGATAACCTTTGTAAATGCATAGTGTGACAAATCTTAGATAGGATCCCTACATTTTAGAACCCAACTAGGAACCTATCTTTTACCCACCACACAATCTGTAGCCATGGAAACTTGTAAATATGTTTTACAATATCAATAAAAGGGTGAGGTACCCACAAACCCTCTTTTACTGATCAAACAATAAACATCAACATATTAGCATCTTTACACATTGAAAACTAGAAGACATTATTATTAACCTTGATTCTTTGGGAATATGCTTGCATTTTTCACACACTTATATCACTCAAGAATCCATTAATACCACCTATATTTCTATAGTTCCTAGAAACATGATCGTTGGTGTACCACCATTGTTCACTCACACAAAATTCATACTAAGAGGTACACTTCCACCTTAGACCCTACCTACACAGCTAGTTTTTGATGCACCATCATCAAGCACCATACTGTCATATTACCATACCTTTTCCAAGACTACACACTTAGGTGGCTATTTCCCCACACATTACACACCTCCTACTCAAATTACAATTTTTTCCCAATTGGCTTCACATCAAATATTTATTCAACTCCCCCTACACTCAACTATATTAACACCTCAACATTTAATTTTAGTGTAATGGGAACTTATGCTAAATATATCAAAAAATATCTTGACCATGTGATTTTCACTACCATTTTGCCTCAACCATTTCTTGAACTCTTGAAATATAAGGAAGAAGGAGATCTTATGCCTATATCAAGGCTTATGAAACATTGATTATATAGTTATTTACCTAGGATGGTGTGGAAGTAAAAAAAATTCCAAATGATTTCAAAATAATTGTGCTTGATTGGTATTAACACCTATAAAAAATTTCATTCATTACTTTTATATGATAAAGTTACTTATAACTATAATAAGATAATTTCTACACATCAAGAAAGAGACTAATGAGTAATTATTGTCATGCGATAGAAAGTAATTTATTCTTCTATTAATAATCCCCATATGGACTAGGGGAAGTTGTGGGACCTCTTCCTTCATTCCCTTAACTAAGAAACCATGGAGGATGTATGATTTTTTTGATAAAATTCATATGAATAATACTTAGTGTTCATTAAAGATTGCTCAAACTATCATTGATAGTGGCCACAGAACCTATGATGCCAATATGGACCTTGTATCCTCCAACCAAAACATTGGATGTTACCAAAATAATGTCCAAGCCAACCAAGATCCTAGGTTCATAAAATTCAATTAGAATGCCACCAAAAATGGCATTATTGAACAATTGAAAAAACCTAACACTACAAACAATATGTAAAATCATCCAAAAAATAATAACAAAAATGCTGTTGGGAATGTTGGAAGTGTGTCTCACTTGTGTTTTCATTGATGTCAAAGGTGGTATGAAGGTAAAATATGGTCCAGTCATGAAGTGTATGAGTCAAGTCAAGTCATTCTAGGCCTTGGCCCAGTGCAAGGACATTGTGAAAATAAGGAAAACATTATAACTCACTCAAACCAAAATAGGGAAAGCATATTTGGATCACCATTAAGTGGAAAATGAGGCATAAAAATAGATACAAGAGACAAACAAGGTGCATGAGATTGAAACAAGTCAGTATAGAGCTTTTTTAAGCCAATCCACAAGCAAGCAAGGTGTGAAATGTTGACTCAAGGTGTGATGATGTAAAAAAAACATGGAGTGAGCATTGTATGGTGATATATGGTGTTTAAAATACTTTTCGGGTAGTGTTTAAGTTGTCTTAGGCACTTCTACAGGTCAACATAATACAACTGCTAGGAATCAGAGACCAAAGGGCATCTAGATGAGATGGGATGGAAAGATGTAGGATGAAAAAGAGAAAAATATAAATTTGAGGTATTATAGGGATGTGTCATTAAGGTATGAGAAAAATTTCAGAAGCTGAGGGAGGATATTTTTCAAGTTATGCAAGTATTTCCAAAACCAAGTTTTTCCAAGTATGCAAATTGAGCACCAAACTTCTTAGCAGTCAAGAAAAATTGTGGAGCTGTCGACACTAAAATTTTCCTCCGTAATTTCTATTTCATTAATGTATGTAGTAGGAATATGATGTTGTTAAGTATAATTAGTAGTAGCGTCTGATAGAAGATAACAGCGCCGTTAGTACGCTGCCGCCAATAATGTGGAGTACGGTAACAATCAAAGTACAATAGGAATGTTGTAAAAAGTAAATATTTGTCGTAAGTGGTCCAGTAATGTTAAAATGTCAAAGTTTGGGTAATTAGAGAAGTAGGGTCTACGTGATTAGGAATTAGAAATATTATATTGGTAATAAGGACAAGGAGTGAGGTCATAAATATTTTGTGTATTTTATTTGTAAAAAGTCTAAAAATGTGGAACCCACGTAAAATGATAAGGTTTATCTTATCTTAGAAGATAAGCTTACATGTACAGATAAGAGTTAAGGTATGGAATATGATTTGTCAGAGTGGATTTCTTATCCTATCTTAGAGATAAGATGGATAAGCCTGAAAGTTCTATAAATAGAGAGGCTACCCCCCTCATTTAGCATAGAAGGAAGTAGTGAGAAATATTGTAGGAAGTGTGCGAAGGAAGCCATCAGTTTAAAGGTGTGTTGAAGAAGCCATTAAGAGGTGTAATTTTAAAGTTTCTCCCATAGTCTTGGTGAAAGGCAAGTGAAGTCAATAACACTTGAAGTACCTCATGGGTGAGATTGTAACAATTTCATGTTAATATTATAATTTATTTTGATATTTCAGATTTGTCATCATTCTGTCTTATCATAGTCGATGGTATTCTTGTGTTATGTTGTTGTTTTGTTTCTAGATTACATCCACCAAACTAAAGGATGTGCATTAGTAAATAATCATAGCACGAGGAGTTCCCGGTGAAGAATTATCATAGTGCCAGATTGGTGATGACAGAGCCTCCTTAGGATAAATAATAATAGATAAAAATAGATTAAATTGGATAAAATTATGGTGTAAACATTATTTTGGTGATTGGATGATTATTTTACAAGTTTTATCCATTTTTGTGACCATTTTTGTAACCCTCCAAACTCCAGTTTGGACTAGTTTTGGAAAATTGAGTTGAATAGGTGTATTAACTCAATTTTTTTTCTTGGAAACCTATTTGAATATGTATAGGAATCCCTAGGGAAAATTTCCATGATATTTTGAGTTCATGATGTGTGGTGGACCTCACTGGAAAACATGTGTTTTGTGAAGATTTCAGTGTACAAGAGAAACTTGCAAAGGAACCCCTTCTCAAAATTCAAGGATGATGCTGTTGGTAATGTGTTAATAAACTTAATGAAGTAAATTTGGTTACTCATTTAGAGAAAATTGGAGTAATGGTTTCATATTTGAGCTTACCGACAAAAGGAGCTTGTTTTGAGAAGCTAGTGAAGAAGAACGAAGGTAACCATGTTGAATTACATTGAATTGATGTTTTTTATTACCTTGATAACTATTTTAATGTGTCATATGATATGTGGAAGTTCATGGTTCATTTTGGAAAATTCATTTCTTGCTTAAAGGTAATTGAGTCAAGACTGCCCTATTAGGCCTATTTGAGAAACATGTCTGAAGGGGTATGAAGGTGAGTGTTTCTCCATTTGACCTATGGTTATAAGTGATTGAAAAAGTCATATAAATATAATTTTAAGTGTAAAAGATGATAGGAATACATGATAAGTGATTTGGATATGTTTGGTTATGTTGCATGGAAGACTAGTTTTTGAACTCTCAAGATTAACTAGGCAAATCTATGAGTTTCAAGGTTTTTAAAGCATTGTGAGATGAATTGGAGCATGAAAAATATTTTGTGAGTTAGTAGAATTAAATATATTTCAATTTATAGGTTAATTTCCCCATGAGGTGAAGTTTTTAGGTGTGAATCAGCTCAAGTTTGGCATACAAAAATTCTGAGACCTAGGAACCAACGAGGAAATTTTTCGGAAAAGGTGTTTTTGGATGACTTATGATTTGAATTGTGATGTAGGAGAATCATGAGGTTGTCATAGTATTGTCATGGTTATGTCATTTTTGTGTTGAGTCTAGGATAATATAGGAGTTGAATTGTCATTTCCCTCTAATTTGTGTGTTTGAAATTTTAAATTCTTGTGTGTGCTTGTAATGCCTAAAATAAGGTCTATTGTGTGTAAAGGAAAAAAATGTATTAAGATAAACTTAGAAATCCAATCTCAACTATTGGATCCAAGGATAAAAATTCCATCAAATAAGGGAGATCTTTGATTACGTGGATCCAATTCCATTAAGTCAAATGATAGTTGAGACTATTGTAGGGTATAGTTGAGAAATGTTAGGAAGGTTGCTTAAATGAGTAAAATTTGGGATTTTGACAATTTGATAAATAAATCTCAAAGTGAAGGTTGTAGTGTGATGGATTTAAGGTGAATAAATGATAAGAGGTTATAATGATCAATTTTTGAATGTTTCTTATATTATTAACTATTTTCTTGTGCACAGTAATGATTAATAGTCTAGACAATGAGCTCAAAGTGTGTAGCCTTCATTTGAAGCTTCATTCCTTGACTGTGAATGTCATTGAACAGTTGGAGGAGACTCAAGAGGAGTCCATTCAATTTTTACAAGCCTTGACATGATCGGGTTAAGTTCCCTGTAGATCTAATTTTGTATGCCTTTTCCCTCGAACTAAGACATCATTGATCTCAAGATTGGACATGGTCAAATTTCCTAAAAATTTGTAATCTTGGTTTTTGATGTCATCTATCATTCCCTTAAATTTTTAGAGCTAAATTCGATGTGAAAGTTCCACTTTCATTAGACCTCTTTCACACAAGCTCAAAATTACTAGTTTTACTGTCACAATGAAGTTTTAAAAATATTTTTATGTTTGTCAAGACTAAATTGACTTGGGAATAGCTGTGGAATGGTCCATCTCATCTCAATGAAGGAAAATTAAGGTTTTATCACTTCATTACATCTTTGTACCTACTCTTATCTCCCTAAGAAGCCTAATTCTTGAGTGTATCAATAAAGAAAAATAGGATTTTACACAAATAACCCTAGTTGTTCATGATATATGTTGTATAACACCATAATGGGATATTTTTCAAGTAGGTGGCGTGGTTTTAAATGTATCTACAAAGGATTTATCATCTCACCTCTTGTAGGACAAGGCTACAAGCCTATGATGGGTCAGAAAGGGGTAAGGACCTAATGGCCAATATTGTCTATTTTAGACCTTATCCCTCAATAGTTTAGGTGTGTTTGAGTGTGTTTCATGTGTGTGGAGTGTTCATTGTTGTACTGCATAGGGTGGTTTTCTATTCAAATTAGTTAGAATGGTATATAGGGCTGTAAGACTAGGTGTTGTAACAAGATGAAGATTGATCAACCTTGAGTTAAAGGAGTACAACGGAGAACAAAGAAAGAAAAGAATGACATTGTGATAAAGAAAGGTAAATATTGATACACCATTTTAGTATCAGAGCAAAAGATTGTGCACAATCTCAAAGATCTAGGTAAAAGAAGAAAATAGGTTGAAGAGAATGGTAAATAGAGGAAGAGGAGCAGCCAGAGTGACTCAAGCCCAGTTGTTGGAGGAAATAAGAAAACAAAATCAGCTGATGGAAGATGTCAGAAGTCTAAGAACAAGACTACAAGAGATGGAGTTGTCTCAGAGAAGAGGCATTGAATATGTAGAAGAGAGTGAAGATGAAGAGTAGCCATGAGAGATAATTGTAGATATACTTCCCCTATAAGTAGTAGAAGAAAGATTGATCAAAGCCCTTGTAGGAGCCATTTCCAAGGTAAGGGTAAATGTTACAGTGTATGAAGGGAGTCTCAAGCCAAAAGATCTCATTGACTGGATAAATGTTATGGATAAGTATTTTGAGTATGAAGAGGTGGATAATGATAAGAAGGTGAAGTTTTTAGTGACCAGATTGAAGAGTCATGATTCCCTATGGTGGGATGGAATAGAGAAAGAGAGGATCAACAAAGGCAAGGAAAAGATTAAATATTGGGATAGAATGGTGGAAAAGTTGAAGGAAAATTTTGTACCCAAGGATTTCCAGACAAACTTGTTCAGGACACTCTAGAATATGAGACAGAAGGACATGTCCGCGAAGGATTATACAAAGGAGTTTTATAGGTTGACCATAAGAGTAGGTCAAGTGGAAGATGATATCAAGAAGGTGGCTAGATGTCTCAATGGACTGAAATTTACAATTCAGGATGAAATCAATATTTTTTCTCTAAGATCAATTGATGAAGCTTACCAAATATCACTCAAAGCTGAGGCGAAGTTTGATAGAAAGAGTGGATCATTTTAAAGAGGAAGAGGTAGAACATGCAAAGGTAGATTTGGAAAATTAAGTGGAAGAAGACAACTGTAGACCAGCCATGAAGAAGGCAACATTTCTCAAAGCACCAGAGGAAATTCATCACCAAGAGGAGGTTTCTCATTTAGAGGAAGAAGACCATATCAAGGATATCAAAGAGGAAGAGGAAAATTCTTGGGAAAATTCTATAGATGCAATAAGTATGTACGACATATGTCTTATGAGTTTCTAGAGAACCCTTCAACTAGCCATGAGAGGGGTGTGCATGTTTCTCAAGCTGAAGAAGAAGTGGAAGAATCTACAACATCAAAGCAGGAGGACATTCCAGAGGATGGTGAGTTACTCTTAATGAAGAGAATTTTGTTGAAGCCTAACAAGGAAGTTGCAGAACCACCAAAAAGGAAGATTTTTTTTAGAACCAGGTGTAAGAGTAAAGGAAAGTGTTGCAAGGTTGTAATAGACAATGCAAGTATTGACAATCTTGTGTCTACTGAGATGGTGGAAAAGCTAGGCTTGTAGAAAGAGGCACATCTAACACCATACAAGGTTTCTTGGTTGAAAAAGGGGCATCAATTTTTGGTGAATGAGAAGTGTAAGGTGGAATTTCAGATTATTTCATACAAAGATCAAGTTGTTTGTGATGTCATGCCCATGGATGTGTGCTACATCTTGCTTGGGAGACCTTGGAAATTTGACAACAAGGCTATACATGATGGAAGAAGAAACACCTACACTTTCATGAAGGATGGAGTGGAACACACTCTTACACCATTGAAGGATGATTATGAAGAAGCAGAGTATAGTTCTAAAGTGATGCTGATGGGAGGTAAAGGGTTCTTGCATGAGATGAAGAAAGAAGAGGTAAATTTTGATGTGATTGGTAAGCCTAAAAGTGTAGTCACTAGTACTAAGCTGACTGATTTTCCTTTAGAGATTCAAGATATATTGAATGAGAGAATTGAAATTGTTGTGGATGATTTTCCAAATGAGCTACCACCATTGAGGATCATTAACCATCACATTGATTTGATTCCAGGAGCAATTTTGCCAAACAAATCTACTTATAAAATGACTCCAAAAGAGAATTAAGAAATCAAACAACAAGTGAAAGAGTTGTTGGACAAAGGGATGGTAAGAGAGAGTTTAACCCCAGGTGCTATTACTATAGTTTCGAGTCCTAAAAAGGATGGAACTTGGAGGATGTTTACTTACTCTAGAGCTATCAACAAGATAACCATCAGGTATAGATTTCCATTGCCTAGAATGGATGATTTGCTTGATTGTCTGAGTGGAGCTGCATATTGTTCAAAGATAGACTTGAAAAGTGGATACCATCAGATCGGAATCAGAGAAGGGGATGAGTGGAAGAAAAATTTCAAGACTAATGATGGTTTGTATGAATGGTTAGTCATGCCTTTTGGCTTAACCAATGCTCCAAGCACTTTCATGAGGCTGATGAATGAAGTGCTCAAATAATTCACAGGTAAGTTTGTCATAGTATATTTGGATGAAATTTTTGTGTTTATTCAAACAAAGGAGGATCATTTAAAGCATTTGAGAATGGTATTAAGCAAGTTACATGAAGAGAAACTGCTGATTAATATGAAAAGTGCAGTTTTATAAAAACAAAGCTAGTGTATTTGGGGTTTGTCATTTCAAAAGAAGGTTTGAAGATGGACAAGGAGAAGATAAAATCCATTCTTGATTGGTCTACACCCATGAGTGCGTATGAGGTAAGGAGCTTCCATGGATTAGCCAATTTATATAGAAAATTCATAAGAAAATTCAGTGGAATTGTAGCACCAATGATAGATACAATAAATGGTGATATGAAGAGTTTTTTTTGGACTGAGGCTGCTGATAAAAGCTTCATTTTTCTGAAGAAGGTAACTAAAGGGCCTATCCTAACCCTACCTGATTTCAAGAATCTTTTTCAAGTAGAGTGTGATGCTAGTGGGTTAGAAATAGGGGTTGTTTTGAGCCAAGAAGGAAAACCAATGGCATATTTTAGTGAGAAGCTAAGTGATGCTAAAAAGAAGTATTCAACATATGAATCAGATTTTTATACACTCATACAAGACTTGAAGAAGTGGAGGAATTACCTTATGCCTAAGGAGTTTGTCTTGTTCACTGATAACTATGCATTACAATTTATTAGTAATCAGAACAAGCTAAGTCAAAATCATGTTAAGTGGGTTAAAGTTTTTCAAGGATTTACACTTACCATATAACATAAAAAGGGTCAAACTAACAAGGTTACAGATGCTTTGAGCAGGAGAGTTTTGGTTTTGTAGGAGTCTCAAATGAACATCATAGGCTTTGAAGAATTGAAAGAGATGTATGAAGATGATGCAAACTTCAAGGAGGCATAAAATTCTTGCAGGAATCCAATCATGGGATATATAAGTCCTTGGCTGGATTATATGCTTTAGGAAGTCCTATTATTCAAGGCAAGCCAACTTTGTATCCCAAGAAGCTCCATGAGGGAGACTTTATTGAAAGAGAAGCACATTGGTAGCTCAGTAGGACACTTTGGGAAGAATAAGACATTAGCACAGTTGAGAAATCATTACTATGTGCTAGGGATGGATAAGGATGTCAAGAATTTTGTAGAAAAATGAAAATTATGTCAGTATAACAAGGGCAACAGTCAAAATGCATGATTATATCAACCACTACCCATTCCTAGTAGACCTCAGGATTCCATAAGCATGGATTTTGTACTTGGTTTTCCAAAGAAAAAAAAGGTCATGATTCTATATTTGTTGTAGTTGACAGGTTCTACAAAAATGGCTCACTTTATCCCATGCACAAAGACAAGTGATGCAACTCACATAGCTAACTTGTTCTTTCAAGAAATTGTAAGGTTGCATGGTTTTCCAAGAAGTATAGTTTCAGACAGAGATACAAAGTTTGTTGGGAATTTTTGGAGGACCGTCTGGAATAATTTGGGTATACATTTGAGATTTATTTCATCCTACCATCCTTATATTGATGGTCAGACTGAAGTTTTTAATATAATCCTAGGAAAATATCTAAGGAGTCTAGTGAGCATGCACCCAAAACAATGGGATCTTGCACTTTCACAGGCATAATTTGCATATAATGACTCTCCTAACAGAAGCATAGGGGTGAGTTCTTTTCGAATTTTGTATAGAATACATCCTAGAGGAGTCTATGAGCTGAGAGACTTGGGAGAAATGCAGACAAGAAGTGTAGATGTAGAGGAGTTTGTTAAGACAATGCAAAATTTGCATGAACAAGTGAAGAAGAAGCTTGAAGGGAATGCCATCAAATACAAGAAGAGAACATATCATATAAAAAAATAAGTGAATTTCAGTGTGGGAGACCGTGTTCTTTCCCACCTTAGAAAATAAAGATTTCCCAAGAAGGAGTATAACAAATTAAAAGTGAAAATATTGGTCCAAGAAAGATATTGAGGAAGTTTTCCAATAATTCATATGAGATAGAGTTGCCTCTAGGGATTGGAATCTCTCCAATCTTTAATGTTGCAGACCTATATACATATAAGGGTGAGGAGAAATATGTAGATGGACCTCAAAAAAATAATGAAGAGGTTGTTCAGTGGGAACTACAAATGCCTAAAGAGGTACCAAAGGAAGTAGAGGCTATTTTGGACAAGAAATTGGTTAAGAAGACTAGAGACAAGGATTTTTACCAGTACCTGATAAAATGGAAGAATTTACCAGCTGTGGATGTAACATGGATGACTAAAATTGATCTTCTCAAGCTAGGGTACAAGTGTGATAGAGTTGATGAAGGACAACACACCATGAAGAAGGTTTCTTTTTCTCAGGGGTAGAATGATGCAGGAGCATCACAAGGTTGTCATAAGTAATTGTCATGGTTGTGTCATGTTTTTTGTTGATTCTAGGACATAGTCTAGGAGTTGAATTTCATTTCCCTCCAATTTTTGTGTTTAAATTTTCAAAATTGTGTGTGTGTGTTTGTAATGCCTAAAATAAGGCCTCTTGTGTATAAAGGACAAATATGTGCAAATATTAACTTGTAGATCCATTCTTACGTGGATCCAAGTTAATTCCATCAAATAAGGGAGGTTTAAACAAAATTCTAAGTCTAGTGATAGTTGAAATATTATAGGATATAGTTGAGAAATGTTACGAAGGTTGCTTGAATGAGAAAAAATTGGTATTTTGAAAATTTGATCAATAAATCTCGAAGTAGAGGTTGTAGTGTGATGACTTGAAGGTGAATAAATGATATTCAGAGATTACAGTGATCAATTTTTGCATGTTTCTTGTATTTGTTTTACTGTTTCTTGTGCACGGTAATGATTCATAGTCCAGATAGTAAGCTCAGAGTGTGAAACCTTCATCTGGAGCTTCATTCCTCGACTATGAATGTTTGAAAAATTAAAGGAGACTAAGAGGAGTCCATTGAATTTTTCTTAGGCCTTGACAAGATCATGTTAACCCTGTAGACTGAAATTTGTATGTTTTTCCCTCAAACTAGGGCATCATTGATCTCAAGACTCACATGGTAAAATTTCCCAAAATTTTTGAATCTTTGTGTTCTTGATGTCATCTATCATCCCCTAAATGTGCATAGCTGAATTCGATGTGCAAGTTCCACTTTCATTAGACCCCTGTCACACAAGCTCGAAATTACCAGTTTTTCTGTCACAATGGAGTTTTAAAAATGTTTTGATGCTTGTCAATACTAAATTGACTTGGGAATAGCTATGGAATGGCCCATCTCATCTCCATGAAGGAAAATTAAGGTTTTATCACTTCATTACATCTCTCTACCTACTCTTAGCTCCTTAATAAGCCTAATTCTTGAGTGTATCAGTAAAGAAAAGTGGAATTTTGCACAAATAATCCTAGTTGTTCCTGATATATGTTATATAGCACCATAATGGGATATTTTTCAAGTAGGTGGTGTTCTTTAAACTATATCTATAGTGGATTTATTGTCTCACTTCTTGTAGGACAAGGCTACAAGCCTATGGTCATGCCCATGAGGGGTTTAGGACCTAATGGCCAATCACTATTGTTTTAGGCCTTATCACTCAGTAGTTTAGGATTGTTTGAGTGTGTTTCAAATGTGTGGAGTGTGATTTTTGTGCTGCATATTTTGGTTTGTTGTATTGCATAGTTGAGAATGGTATATAGGGCTAAAGACTAGGTGTTGTAACAAGAGGAAGATTGATCAACCTTGAGTTAAAGGAGTACAAAGGAGAATAAAGAAAGACAAAAACAACAATGTGATAAAGAAAGGTAAAGACTAATACACCAAATTGGATCTTACTATTTTGATTATATGAAAGTATAATTCCTAAAATTCAATTTGGTATATTGGTTGTCTTTTGGAGGTGAGTGGAAGCACTTCAATTAGCATGATCTTTAGGATTGTATTTTGTAGATGCTGATTTGAGACCTCCTAGGAATATTATTGACATGTTTACGAGGTTTTTGGACTTGTGTGATCCCTTGATACATGAAAATTAATTTATAACTTCTTTGGAAAATTTTAGGATCTAAAAACAAAATATGAGCTCACTTGTGCACTAGAGGACAAAACTGATATGACAGTTACAAGTCAGTTTACTGAGGTTAGTTGTCAAAGAGATTCCAAGTTTTTGAGGTGGTTAAGTTTTCATTTGAAGTTAATAATATCATAGGACTCTTCAAGATCATAGGATAAGTCATGAGTTACATGTTAAAGGCCAAGAATGAAAGAAAGTTAAGAATTGAAATTGTCAACAGTGTAATGATTACTTCTTGGCAGTTTTGTTTTTGGTTTTTTCTCCTTCATGTGAACAAATTTTTGTGTAGTAAGGATTGGCATGAACATGTGAAAAGTGGAGAAAAAGTGGGAGAACAGGTCTATACATGTAGGTTTTAAATAGATAAGTAAAAATTTGAAAAATCAAAGATAGGAGCAGTCAGGAAGAAAAAGGTGTAGGAGAGAACAAGCTTCAAATTAGATGATTTCTTGCGAGTATTTTGTGTGCTATGAATTATGAATGGATATGACGGTAAAGTTTAAATTTAAGATAAAATGATGGAGCTTTATGTGTGAGAATTTCATTGTGTAAAGGTTTGAGAGAGAGAAAGAGAGATGAGCTGATATAGTGACCATATTTGTTGAATTAAGAAACTTGTGTTTGTAAATGGTCAAAATTGTTGTAAACCAAGTGGTTGCATGGTATTTATATGGAGTTGCATCTTCCTTGAAAGTGGTATCTTGATAAATAGGTCTGATTTGTAGCTTGGGCAAGTGGGGATTGTAGTTCCTTGTCTAGTGGTAGCTAGGCTAAACCAGGGGTTGTAGCTCCTTGTTGAGTGGTGGCTCAACTAAATAGATCATTATAATCTAGGGATAGTTATCCCATATAGAGCTTTGATTTAAGTTGATTTTATCCCATTTTGATGGGTTTCCCACTTACATGAGGTGTCCTTGTTGTGTGTGTGCATATTTATAT
This sequence comes from Taxus chinensis, assembly GCA_019776745.2. Classification (NCBI taxonomy): domain Eukaryota; kingdom Viridiplantae; phylum Streptophyta; class Pinopsida; order Cupressales; family Taxaceae; genus Taxus; species Taxus chinensis. The sequence goes on from CM034149.1 coordinate 14,096,525, forward strand.
CTTTTGTGTTTTATTTCTCTCACGTTAGCTATATTGAATTCATGGAGTGCACTATTGAATAAGCTTGTAAAAAGAGTTGAAAATTTTGAGTAAGGATTGAGTCACCCCCCTCTCAGTCCTAAAGATTCTATCAAGGAACGGTAAAAATCATAACATCACACCCATTTTCTATGTAGTGTATTTTAACCCCCCTTTACCCCACAATAACCAAATCCAAAACCAAAATTGTAATATAAAAAACCAATACCTGTATCATTACTTTGGATTGAACTGATCATATTAAAACAACAATCAAAAAGTTTTTTACCAAGTAAACCATGACTGTTAACCACATGAGTATGATCCCAAATTATACTATTTTTTACATATTAGAACTTGAAGGGAATATGATAAGTTTATCCAATTTCTCCTTAAGGATCAACGTAAATCATTTAATGAAATATTTCTGGGAAATATTGGAGTTAGTAACAATCAACCAGTTCAAACCGGTCTTGTATCACCTCTGAATGCAAATCTCCACATTTACCAAAATCCATTCCCTAAAAATAAACAATACCCTATGAAAAATTTACCACAAAATAATGTATTTGATTAACTCATCCCAATTGGAACCCACGATGTTGAAGCCACGACTTTTAACATTGTAAACCTCAATATGGAACTACGTTTAGGCCCATAGGGGAAAACTCAAATTATGGCATCATATAGTTGCAAACCAAAAAGGATCTGACATCATCACTCATACTAAGTAATATCCATCCCCAAATCCTCCCTTGGCCAACACTTTATAGGGTTATACAAGGGGCACCCCAAGATATGTAGGGAACTGTGATCTAGTTACTGATCTCACCAAGACCTTTTGCCACATTTTGTTTATGGACCTACTCAAGAAATATCTTATTCATTCTATAGAGTTACTTGATGTATTAGGACTTAGGAACTTATCCCACAAAACCCATCCTCCAGAAGCCCAAATAAACCATGTTAACCTACACATGTTCCTCCCTGAACACAACATAAGGGATGTTGGGAACTTTTTCGACCTACAAAAATTTCTTGTAGATGAATGGATAGATAGGAGAGGTGATCCTTCTCTCAAATTATACATCTATATTTATAACAACCTATTGAAGAGGTAAATGGTCAAGTGGTTGCTATTAAAATCTTCCCATTTTCCTTCCTACATAATTTTGGATAAATTGAAACTAATTGTTCATTAGCCAACAACACATTCCAAGGCTATGATTGCACCATTCTCACATGTCTCATTGAATACAATCACTCTGATATCAAGAAATGTGTTTTTATTGCTATTGGCAGGAAAATCTTAGGCTTACCATTTATTAAATTTAGATTAATATTAAGCCTACAAATATTTAGTTTATTCTCAAGATTCCTCCCCCGACTAAAAAATTTGGGATCAAGTATTTTCTAGGAAATCTAATTGTGATATGGAGGTTCATCCCTAACTCAACATATGTCATATATTCCATCAATATATAGCTTAAGAAGGAAAGTGGTTTTACTTGAACCCAATATTGTTAGAACCTTCAAGGTTGTATATTATTTTCTTATGTACCCTTTGACCTTTATGGATCCATAATCTAAAAAACCTCCCATCCTTGACATAAGGGTGAAAAATGTGTCCCCAACCTACATTTTGGCTCAAGAGGATGATGAATAGAAAGAACGAACAATCTATTTTATCAGTCATGTTCTCTTGGATTATAAAACTAGATATGTTCATGCTAAGAAGGAATGTCTCACTATCATTTTTTCTACTAAGTGATTGAGGAACTATATGTAAAAATAAAAAATAAGGGTTATTTTCAAATCACATGTTTTTCACCTAGTTGTCCCTTTCCAAGAAGGCTGGTCACCAAATCAATTTGTTAAGCAAGTTCAAACTAATTTATGTAAATTAAAAGTTTGTAAAAGAAAACATATTACATATTAGTTAGTGAATTCTCTATTGGAATACAATGCCCTCTTTAATACTAACTTCCTTTATTTTATTTTTAACATTAATAATCATATGGTAGATTCCTCCTTTCTATATTAAGATATAATCAACTATCTCATTGGGCATAATGATCCCAAAGGTGCTGAATTTGAATAGAGGTAGTGCCTTCACATCCTTAGAATGATATATTTTATTCTTGACACCATGTTATCTCAAATATCCTTTAATGAGGTGTTCCTTAGATGTGTCAACAAATAATAATCTGATCAATTTTTGTTTTATCATCACAGTGGTGTTTGAGTTAATCACTTTGGTGGTCATGTAACTTTTGAAATATGTATATGATGCATTTTTATCCCACATTAGAGCACAACACCATCTAGTATGTTTAGAAGTGCCAAAAATGTCAGGAATTTTCCCATATCATGCATCTCCCAACCTAGAACTTGTAACCCATCGATACACATGGGCCATTTTCTACTTAGGGTTTGGACTAGATCGGTAGGTTAATGCATCCTTCCTAAAAAACATCATTTCATCGTTATAACTAGAAATGATTTCACCAAGTGAGAATAACCTCTTCCACAATTACTGGATTTTTTATTTCCAAATTCATTTTTAATTCAATCATCTATAAGTTTAAAGTCCCACACATCACAACTTGTGACAATGTGACACCTTTCAAGAATCTTGAGGTGTGTAAGTTGTATAGAATTTTTTTTTATATCACAACATGCTACATCCCTTATTCTCAAGCCAATAATTAGCTTGAGGAAACTAAAAACATTTTAAGTGCATCCTAGTAAAGACCATCAAAAATAATAAAATGGATTGGAAATTTTAGTTGTATCTTGCTTTGTGGCATATATAACAAGCATTCACATTCCTGTGTAGATATTCCTATTCATTATTCTTTGATTTCAAATTCATTATTCCTTTAGAATTATGGATTCCAATTTTAGGGGTCTCCCTCCAAATCTTACTCGATGAAGAAGAGTAAAAATTCACACATCTTTCCCAACAAGAAAGATTGGATGAGAACCGGTTGAAGGTTTCTCAACATAATGAGGCATATGAAAACATACATGAACATATTATCCATATTGGTGACCTCGTCTTGCAAAAATATGCTAAAATTGATATGAATATGTGTGAGGGACATATATTTTGGCAAAATTGATTTCAATCATATTTAGTCACTGAGGATTTCAATGATGGGATTTATTACCTTTGTACCGTATAGGGTGAGGATTTCAAATAATTGGTGAACTCTTTGCACCTTAAGTGCTAATATAATGTTATATGTATTGCATTTTCTTATGTTATCCCATGAATTTTTTCTTTTTATCTTCATTTTTTTTTCATGTCCACATCAAATCATTTTATTCAATGGGCTTGCCTAGTTACTATTTTACATCATAGTGTTTCTATTGTAACCCACCCTAACAATATAGTAATATTTTCCACCTATCATTACCTTAGAGAAACTTCCTTGAAATTAAATTTTAGTGGATCATAGATAGATAAATATAAGGGCGGGGGAGTGCCCTCAACCCAACCCCATCTAATCTAGAGAGACCTGGGATCTGGGAGGGCATCTATATATACCTAGGGGTCCTCTTCCATTGGTCAAGCCCTAACGTCAGATGATTCCTTCCCCCAGATTTTCTAGGTGCTTATGTTAGAGGGTAAGCATCATTTTTCTTATTCCATCACAATTGAACTTCGGTATATCTAATTATAGTTTTGTCTACACAGCTAGTTTTCCTCTCAATTTTCTAAAAGGTCCTTAATTGTCCCATAGACCCCATGAAGTAAAAAATGTTTCTCCATTCATGAAATTATGGGTATTCCTTCCTCCATCCCTGCATCATGCATATCCCCTTTTATTATCATCATCTTATCTTCTTAAGTCATCATCACCTTCCATGTGAATGAAGTAACTTGGTATTTTCCAACAAAATGGATCTTTAGCACATATTGTTATGATTCATTCGACATTTTTATACAATATGTTACACATCTCAAAATAAAGATAAACAATCACATTGCATTTCATATGTATCCTAATTCTAAATTTCCCATGGTGTAGAAATAAATAGGTGCCAAAAAGTGAAATAAAGTGTGATAACATGTAGAAAAATGCCAAAACCCACATTGAGAGGGAAAATGTGGGCCAAAAACATATATATATATATATAGAAAGAGTCATTTTTCATGTAAAAAAATTCATCATTAACTACTTGTAGCATCTTAACACATCTCCACCATGATCCACCTATGTCATGGTGTTACGAACTACTAATATGTGGCCTCTATTAGTTGCCTACCATAAAGTGACAAGGGTTCATCAACTCACTCCAATGTTTTGACTCGTTAGCTTCTACATCTGACTTGGCATGTGTCTCAATCCACTAACTAGAGGATGCAACCCGTCCCTCGAACTGAAGCACTGAGAGGTAGCTTAGGGTATTAACCTAAAATCCATCTTTTTTGTTTGGGAACTACACTTGGCTAGTACATGCACATCATGATAAGCAAGGAAAAACACATATGAATGTCACCCAATAGCAACCAATAAGTTGTGATCCATTAGAATTTGATCCCTTTTCATCATAGAAGGGGTGAATAAGAGGTCTAGTTGTCTATCCCTAATCAATCTCTGTCACTCTTATCAACTATATACACAAGCACATGCACATAACATTAGGCTAGTAGAAATATCAAAATAAATTGGAAATCACATTAATAAGTCTATAAAGAGAATTGACAACAAATGAAGTAACTCATCAGGATCACCCTCCTTTTAGCAAATTTTTTACTCCTCTTCAAATTGCATAAGCTCCTCTTTTTCCTTTCTCTACTCTCCTTATTCCCCTAAAGCACCTAAATTATCATATCCCTAACCAATCACCACTCCATCTACAACCTATTGACTAACCCCAAGGCCAAATCCCCTACCTCTACCTCTACCATGTCATGCGTCTTGATTTGTAGTAATAGGAATCCCTAGGATTAAATTATTTCATCCAAATATCTTTATAGGAGCATCCCATCTACCCCTCTCCCTCCTTGTATAGGATCAAAGGCACCGCCAAGTCAACCACATAAGGGAGGAAAAACTATTGTGGAGCCTAAGAAACTAGGTTTTTCTCAATTAGGTATTTCATGTCCTTTACCTATTCAGGCATGGAACATACCATCAATGATGGCCCCTTATCGCTCCATTGACCAAACATTCCCTTCTAAGGCTAAACTACTAGGTCCCCATATCTCAAAGTACCTCATTCTCTAGGCACATTCCTGAACATTGCCACAATAGACCATCGACCAATCCTGATAGCCCATATATTTCTAAGGCCACTCCCCTCAATTAGGGGAGCATACACTCATAAAACCAACTCATAACTAAAATCAGGTAACTCAAAGACTATGAGCCATGACATCTTGTATAAGTCCCAGTATGCCCAAGATAAAAGGTCCCGAGCCCATCTATAATGTTTCCCGAAATTTTATATCTCCTAACGATCGAGGCTCAAAAGTAAAGGATCTTGTTGGTGACGTTGTCTGCATCCACCCTAGAGACCAAAAATTTAATGATTTTCTTTTCTAATTTTAGGATTTGGGATTTTACCAATCCTACCAATTTCACTCCCTTCTTGGCATTGATATTGGTTACCTCCTCATCCCCAAAGTAGCATGCCCATATGGGCCTCCACTTTGTATATATTCCCCCTCAATATCGTTATCCTTATTTTATCTAGAAGTCCCATAATCCTATAAACATCCTCTAGAGTGACACTCTACTCCCCCTAAGCCAATGGGAATAGGAAATTGTTTATGTCTATGTTCTCATATGTAAAAATATCACATTATAACCTAATAGAAAGTGCCACATATGAAATGTGTAATATGTCATATTCCTACCTGATCTAGGATTCATATCTCCTTCTTAGTTAATAAGCTTACGGCCCTAGGAAACCTATTCTTCTCTTGGGACCTACTCCACCTCACATAGCTACAATGTATCCAAAATAATGATCTTCATCAAAAAATGAGTTTCAAAAGCTAACTTTTAACTATTTTACTACAAAATTACCCATATCCACAGGTAGGGGTTGCACAACTATGATGATAGGTGTGTAATTGTCATAATGGTTACTGTTAACGTGAAATTAGAGCACCCCCAAATGAGTTATATAGGTCTACTTTTCTAAGGCAAAGTCATTTGGTGTGATTGCGTAACATTGAACTTTCCCCAAGGTGTGGGATCTTGTAAAATGGGAAAGCTCTCCAGATTCAAGGTTGGTTCCTTATTCCTCTATTTAGGTGCATACGTAGAAACTTGCAGAGGATCTATTCTTAATCCTAATCTAAACTTTACCAAGGAGACGAGGATAGAAGGAATACACAAATTAAAACAAAGCTAAACTACGAGGTGATGCACCAACGGAATGATGAACACTTATTTTTCTAATAGACACAAAACAACAAAATGCATACAATAAACAAGCATAGATAGCTAGATATATAATGGGAGACCAGATGAAAGTAAAAGAGATAAGAGAGGATCTAAAATTGATCATAGACGTGTTTTATTGCTCCATAGATTGATACATAGCCAAGAGGAACAGACGTAATGCAATTTTTGATGGAAGGCCTGAACCCCACAAATCCCTTTAGTAAGAGGAGAATGGAGCCTACAAAATAAAGAATGTCTAACCCTTTACAATGAACCCTGCCCCCGTATTTATAGATTTGATCGTAGAGAAGAAAGAGAGAGGGAAATTGGAAAAGTGGGTTGAAGCTCAACCACTGCTGTTAATGCTTATGATAAAATCTCTCCCCCAAATCCATATTTACTGCATCAATCCTTGGTTCGGTGCCTTGAAGAAAGAGGAAACGATGAAACAGATCAAATATGATCTGGTTGTTGAGGCAAGAAGATCCCGCATTGAAATCCTGAAGATGTTTCCTCCATTTTTATTCACCTAACCTCCTCAAAATTAAAGTTTCAAACCTCCATGACATGGGTGAGGCCGAGATCTTTCCAATGACATCATATTTGTAATATTTCGAGCCCTAAGTCGAAAGATAGGACCCTTCAAAGTTTGTATCAGGTCTATACAGGAGGGCGGGAAAACAACTTGAAAAATGGGTCCCTTTTAATATGGGACACATGACAGCAAGATTGGAATAAAAATTAGGCCTACGGGTCTGAAATTTATCTTTTTTCCCTTTCTGACTTTGTTTCCTCTTATGCGGGATCGTGGTCGATCCAATATTTGGCACGAGGTGAAATATGGATAACAATTTGGTGACTCACAGGGGTATCTTCTTGCTAGATGAAAAGACCAATCACCTTGTCATATCCATTGGGCATGGAGTCATGAGTGATAGCATGCTACTGATCTGAACTTTGAAAACTGACCCCTAGGCCACTTAGAAACCCATTAGAACTGAAACTGATCTTGACCAAATACCGAGTCCAAACACTACATGAGAGTAATAAAACAACACCACACTATACACAAAATTTTAAATCATACATGCTTTGAATGGAACATGCAGAGCATGCAAAGCACTTAGGAGAAAATCAATCTATACTACAACAAGACAATGTGCATAAGCATTTAGAGGAAAGAGAAAACTAAACTAATATGTACAAGGTGAGAACTCCCCTTTTAGTAGTAGTGCTCAAGATAGATCCCATTTACTGGAATCTGTAACTCTTCACCCTCTAATGTAGACAATTAGAAAGCATTGCTACTTTTGCATCTTGTGATCATATGGGGGCCACTCCAGATGGCGTCAAATTTGAAATGCCTTCCTGGTTTTTCTCGATCTGCATCCCATTTCAAAACCAAGTCTCCTTCTTGGAAGGTCCTTGCTTTTGTCTTCTTGTCAAAGAATTTCTTGATTGAAGCCTGATTCTTCTCTATTGCTTGGAGAGTGTGCTCTCTAGTTTCTTCTAATTCTATCAGCTCTACATACCTAGCCTCCATTGGTCCAAATTCACACATATCTAGTTACTTCACGAGCTCCAATGCTGGCAACTCAAGTGATATAGGCAACACTACCTCTTTCCCACATATGAGCTTGAATGGAGAGCTGCCTGTAGATCTCTTGGGTGTTATTCTATTAGCCCATAAGGCCATTTTGAGCTTTGTGTGCTAGGTCCTCTGATTCTCATAAAGAGTTCTTCTGATGATCTTTAGTAGGTTCTTGTTTGTGGACTCAGCTTGGCCATTACCTTGAGGGTAATAGTTTGATGAAGTACTCAAATAAGTCACATTCTTGACAACTCATTATGTGATCTTGGAACCTATGAATGCTAATGCATTGTCTGATATGATGGTGGTTGGCACTCCAAATATGGTCACTATCCCTTCATATAAATCCATGATACTAGACTCATTTGCTTCCTTGAGTGCCATTGCCTCGGTCTATTTGGTGAAATAATCTGTCATTTTCATGATCCATTTGTGACCTTGGCTTGCATTTGAATTGATGACTCCAATGAAGTCCAATCCCTATTACATGAAAGGTTGGTCGACTGAGATTGGGTGCAATGGAAGTACTGCTAGCCTTTCCTTGCCTTGAAGAATGCACAATTCTTGCACCTTTTGATCCATGTGTAGCAATCACTAAACACTCTGGGCCAATAATATCCTGCTTTCATGATTTTGAGTGTTGTCACTCTTGGAGCAAAAATGTCTCCAGCTGATTCAACATGGAATTCTTGTAGCACTCTCTCCACCTGATCTTTCCCAATACATCTCAATAGAATGCCATTGATGTCCCTCTTGAAAAAGACACCATCAATAAGAACATATGGGATGGCATGTAGCCTGAAATGCCTTATTTTTGCTTTACTTATCCCATGAGGACATAGGCATGTTCGAAGGAAGTGCACCATATCTTGGGTCTAACAAGGAGCATGTGCATTATCTCTCCCTTCTTCTTGATCATCTTGTAGAAAAAAAACAGCCTCCTTTTCACTGTCTATTTCATCTTGTTGACCTGAGGCTAGTTGTTCACATAACCCCTTCCCACGGACCAGCTTGGTGACCTTGATCTCAATGTCATATTCCATGACACGAGTGATCCATCCTGCATGCTTCTCATTCAGGTCCTTACTGAGAAGGAATTCTTTAACTCAAGCATGGGAGACCAATAGTTGAATTTTGTTGTTTGAAACCAAATGCTTAAACTTCTTCAATCCTCTGATTACTACCAGGACCTACTTCTCAATGAAGGAGTACCTCAACTCATAATCTTCCAGACACTGGCTGAAGAAAGCAATTGGTTGTTCTGTACTTTCTTTGTTCTGCTGCACCAAGATTGCAAAAATTGTGTCACTACCTCCAAAGGCATACAGTATGAAGTCTTTGGAAAAATCTGGGTTCACAAGAGTTGGGGCTTGTGATATGGCTTCTTTGATGGTCTCAAAAATTTATTTTCCTTCAGCTTTCCACTTGAATGTTAAGCTCTTCTTTAACATCTTTATTGGCTTAACAAGGGCAACAAAGTTTGGAACAAACCTGCGGACAAAATTGATTTTTCCCAAGAAGCTTTGAAGAGCATTCTTGTGACTTGGCAATGGCAATCATGTTATTGCTTAAACTTGTTCCAGTTCAATTTCCAATCCTTCCTTTGATACGATATGGCCTAGAATCTTGCCTTCATGGGCCAAGAATATGCATTTTTTGGGGTTCAGTGACACCCAAAAACTCCTGCATCGTTGAAACACCTGCCTTAGATGGAAAAGGTGGTCTACAACATTCTTGGAAAACACTATAATGTCATGCAGATAGATCAACACTATTTTTTTGATCAGCCCTATTATCCAAAATGTGCCCCTGCTCATTGTTGTGGCTAACTCCTTGTGTTCTTACCTCTCTTGTGCCTCAGTCTCCATTTTTGATTTTCAGGCACTCAAATCTTTCTAAAAATGGCACCATTGGATAGAGCTCTCTCTCAGCTTTCCAGAAAGGTAAAGTTTTCCTCCTAACTCCTCATATTTTTCAAGTTATGGCTCGGCGGAGTTTTTGTGGGAAATTTTCCCTTAGGAGGCCCGCGGCCAATAGGAAGCCACCACGTGTCCAGGAGGTGGTGGAGAAAAGAGAAGAACTTAGAAAATTTTCCAAGTTTTGGTAAAAAATTTCAAAGGTAAAATTTTTGCTCGCGGGCCCACGGACGAATCAAAACATGCCACATGTCAGAAGGGGAAGAAAGTTGAAAAAAATTGCTATGTGTTTGGCACAAGGTAAACTTTTGAAATTTGGCAAGTAGCGAATGGCGTGCTGCCACGTGTCTAAAGGAGATGGCGGGTGTCGGGGGAGAAGTTAGATTTTTTGGCTAAGTTTTACCAAATTTTTCAAATAAAAAATTTGGCCCGCATGGCCCGCAATGAATGGAATTGCGCCACGTGTCTTCACCATCGACCCAGTGGAGGAGAAAGGAAAATTTGGCTAAGTATTCGTCGAAAAAATAAAAAACGGAAGTTTCCCTGCGGCCTCCATCAACAAATGAGACATCACCACGTGTCCTGGACCGGTGGGGCACGGGGGAAAATGGGAAATTTTCCCAAAGTGAAAAATGTCAAATTTTCAAAGGCAAATTACGCCCCTCAAGCCCGAGCCAATAAAATAGTGCCACGTGTCCAAGTGGCAAAAAAATTTAAGGAAGGGCCCGAAGGAAATTTTTCAAAGGATGAGCCCGTGGCCAATTAGAGCCTGACACGTGTCATCCAAATGGTGGAGCACGGGGATTTTTTGGAAAATTTTCCAAAATGCAAAAAAGGGGTAAAATTCAAATTTTTTCCCCGCCATTCCATTTTTGGCCTTGTTTTTGCCCTAAATCTTCAAATGGCCATAACTTTCGATCCAGAGCTCGGATTTTCATGTTCTTTATATCAATGGAAAGCTGGTGAAATTATCCATAAGATTCTATGGTAATTTTTGCATTTTGGTTCAGTTTGGAGAGAGAAAATCAAGAAACGTCTCTAGCATGTGGTAATGGCCAGAAATGACGTTTCAACAACCAGTTTTAATGCAAAATGGGTCGCATTCTTCTTCAGCATGGCAAAAAATGTTAGGGCATGGGTCTGTAAGGACGCCCATGTTGTTTTAATGCATCTTCATTAAATGGGGAATGGCTCCCATGTTTTTTACACGTTTTCTCTCTCCTAGGCTCGACCCATGCATTGTAAAAGCTAGATTTGGCTCATTTGTTGAGGGTTGAACATTTTTTTTGGATAGCAAGCTTCTTCTTTCACCTTCAACAAGTGATTTTTGTAAGTATTAGACCTTCTTCATGATTGTAACAGGTTTCTACCTCTTTGATGTTGCAAATGCAAGGATTTTGACTGTGAAAATGACAGTGCAGACTTTGTGATTAATTTTCAGTCCTTTGTGTGTATTGTCTTGCTTCATTTCAAACTTCTAATTGCATCTTATCAGCCTGTGTATGATGTTTCATGTTGCATTTCATGAAATTGTGTCAATTTTCATGAACAAGAAGTGTTAACCACTCCTTTGGTGTATCACCTATTAGTTTAGTTTCAATTTTTGCACTTTCTATCTCTGTCTCCTTGGAATTTAGAGTAGGATTAGGATTCAAACCTTTGTAATTGTGCAAATAATAGATCTGATCAGAGGAGTTTGAGGAACCAACCTCTAATCTGGAGATTCCTCTCTCATTTTACAAGTCCCACACTTGGAGAGAGGTTTCAATGTTGTGCAATCACACTGGATGCCTGAAACATCAACTTAGAAACCTGATTTGCATCCAGGGGTGCTGCTGATTTGCAACAACAAGCCCCTTGAATGCCATATCCATTACCCTCTGAAAAGTGGCTCCAGAGTTGGATAATCCAAATGGCATTTTCTTGTAGGCATAGGTGCCCCATTTGGTAGTGAAATTTGTTTTGAATTGATCATCTTCTTTCACCACAGGGATAATTTTAGTGGTGAATATTCGTAATATGGCGAAAATTTCATTTTAGGAAAATTTGAAAAGGTGATTTTTTCGGAGCGGGTCGGTGTCCTGTTCGCCTAAAATTTACAGTATATTTTTTTGGGGTCGGCTTTGCCTTCATTTGAAAACATCTCCTATAAAAACCTAGGTGATTCACTGGGTAGTATACTATGGTACTACCACAAGTAGCTTACCAAATTACCAATACCGTGAAGTTTGAACTCACATACTCTTAAGCACCAGAGATTGTTGTTAGCCTGTTAGGGTTAGTTGTTGATGTGCGACAGGGATATAGTTGACGTGTGACAAAGAGGTATTGCAGATGTGTGACAAGGAGATATTGCAGACGTGTGACAAGGGGGTAAGAAGTTGACACACGAGAGGAATAGAGTTGACGCGTGACAGAGACAGTGATGCCTTGTTGAACGCATGACGTGTGACAGACAGAGTTAACGCATGACGACAAGTGGTGTAGAGACAGTTGACACCTTGTTGATGACACGATAGGGATAGTTGATGCACTAGTTGATGTTGACGCACGACAAAGGGTTAGTTGTTGACGTGCGACAGGGATTACCATAGTTGACGTGTGACAGTAATTTTGACTCTGACTCGCTGAGTCGCTACTTGGTTCTTTTGCTGACGCAGGACTCTGTTCAGAATAATGGAAGGTGCTAGTCCTAAGAATGTGAAGACCCTAAAAGTAACTAAGAAATCTCAGAAATCATTGTTCAAGTATTTTGGAAACTCTACTGATACAGATATTGAAAATACCAACAACCATATAGATGCCACCAGAAAGAATCAGAATACTGACTGTGTGGAAGGTATTATTGAGGTGGACATGCATTCTGCACAGTATCAAACAAATGACACCTACGATAATATGCCAGATCTTGAAGATATTCTTCCTGTTGGGGTGCAACCAGAAGTGCATCAAGATATCACACATACAAATACTCAGCAAAATGGAACACAAAAATCAAATTCAAATTCCAGTTCACGAAAGAGGAAACCAGGTGATTGTGATATTGCTCAAAATTCTACTCAAAAAAGTAAAACATTGAAAACGAACAAGAATATGTGGACCATTGGCAGGTCATACAAGTTTGATTGGGTAGCTAAATTTCTGTTTATCGAACCTGTACAATCATCTAATTCTGAAGAGATCCCATCTGAATGTACATGTACAATATGTACGTGGAAATTGGGAAAGCAACAAAAAATGCAAATGAAGCTGGACACTATAGAAAAACATTGTGGAAAATAATATTTGACTGTAACGGGGGTGGATGGCCAGAAAATCAAAACACACAGGTGGAAAACTGAAAAATAATGCATGCATGTTAGATACGTAGTGGATTATGAGGTAGAGTAGAAAAAATGTAGACATCTCGTGGAAAAGGGAGGAACGATCACATCGCAAATTGGTAAGATGAATCAAACAAATCTACATGCAAAACTCATACAATTCTCTACTTTATTTCACATACTAAAGAAAGGAAGACCGATTTCAGATTTCCTCGATTTCAAAGTTTTGTATCAATATAATGGAATGTTGAATGTACCTCAGTCTCATTGGTCTGAAAGTAGTGGATGGGAAATGGCAAAATGCCTTTCGATGATAGAGAAGGAAGATTTGAAAGAGAATGTAAAAAAATCAAAGTTTATCTCTCTTTCAATTGATGAAGTGACAACAGTCGACAACACTGCATGGGTATGTATCCACGTCTATACTTTAGAAAATCATATAAGGACACCTCATCTGTTGGGTGTTATGAAAATGGTTGAAAACTGTAATGCCGAAAACCTACATAAAATAGTTGTTTCTCATTTGAAAGATATTGCTGGAATGACTGATTATGAAATTGCTACGAAGTTGGTATGCGTCGGAGCAGATGGTGCATCTGTCATGCAGGGTCACCGAACAGGGTTGTGTGTTAGATTACAAACAACAGTGGCCCCATATATGCTACCAATTCACTGTATGGCTCACATAATGAATTTAGCGTATAAAATGGTAAGCAACCACGAAAATGTTGCTAAATTAGAAGACCTTATAAGAGAACTTCATGCCTATATGGAAAGCAGCCCAAAGTGATTTCTTGAGTTCTAGAAATTTGCAATTGGAATTACAGATGGCAAAAAACTTCTGAAAGATGTTGAGACTAGATGGATCTCTTTGTATGAACCTGCATGCAGAGTTTGTGAGGAGTATCCTTCGTTGGTTGGTTTCATGCACAAATATCGTCATGAAGTTGATAGGGCGAGGGACTTGTTGTTCTGTTTAACTGATTTGGAGACATTGCTTACATTGGTTGGTATTCTTCCAATGTTGCAGGAGATCAATACACTGATGAAGCATGCACAGGGGAGATTAATCTATATTGTGGATTTTATACGGATGAGAAAAATGGTATGTCAAAGTCTTGATATCTTGTACTGTTCCCAAGATAGTTTTGATACACCTATTTTTGAGAATTGGAAAGCTTTATTAGATCTTAAAAATCCCAGTAACTATTTGAGATTTAATATCCACGATCACCTCTGCATCACTGTTAATGGGAGGGACATACCACTGCACATTTTGCAAAAATGTCAAGATATTACAGGATCAGAATGAGAAGATGTTCCCGTGACACGTAATCTCTTTGAGTCTGTTATAGTTGAAACAAGAATAAAGCTTAAAAAAATTCAGAATCCTTATCATCAGAAATTAGAGAACGTTTCTCCAAAGATAAAATTCTTGAAGCCATGGGTGTGATGAATCCTAATTTTTGGAATACTGAAGGTGGTCGTGCTGACTTTGTAAGAAAGCATTTCCATAAATCCATGGGTACAATAATGGAACATTTCGCAAAGACTTCAGAGTTCAAGGGTATGGAAATCAAAGGTATACTGAATGCTGATTTATTAAAATTTCAATCAACAAATTTTGCAACAACAATGAGGAACCAATATAAAAATTTAGACGAACCTTCTGAAAGTGGTGTTATTACAAGGTTGTGGCAAGGAATCTATCTTACAAGAAGATATCAAAGTTCTATCTTACAAGAAGATATCAAGTGAATATTTCAGATTATATGAGTTATGCCAAACAATGATTTTGGGGTCTGTGGAGGATGAAAGGGTTTTCAGTGCATTATCATTTATAAAATCAAAACTGAGAAACAGGTTGGATAAAAATCTGGAAAGTTGCATGAGGTGTTATGTATCTCGATACTCCATGGAAACCTTTCCTTTCGACAGAGCAATTGCGCATTGGAATTCCCTTTGTGAAAGAAGAGGTGTGAATAATACAGCTACAAGTACAACTGTTCCCAATGTTGAGAGTGGAATTGGCGCATCGTCACACTCTACAGAAGAGAACATCGAGTTTGAAGAAGCTATTGATAATGGATTGTTTCAACTTTAAATAGGTATCTTCTTCACCTTAATCTTATTGTTTGTCACTTTAAATTTTTTTCAGCTCTTGTTATCATTAAAGATGTTACAGGTATATATATTTACATTTATTTAAATAATTTTTTTTTATTTTTTTTGAAAATGTGGGTTGACATCCATTCGAGGAAGCTGGTACTTCTCGGACTGAAAATGTCAGGAAAATCACCCATCTATCTACTAATCCATTTCTCGTGTTGAGTTTTCTTAAAACAAAGATCTAGCACATTACCAGTGATGATTTCACAGCCATCTAAAACACTAGAGGTAAGTTAAACCCTATCATATCATCTTTCTTGATTTCTTACAATTATGTTTAATTTATTTTTTATATTTGTAAAATGCTTTGATATATTTTTTAAACTTTGTGGGATAAAATGACACAATCAAATTTTACAGAGGAAGATTTTTCCATATTATACAATTCATAATCCATGATCCATTATACAATTCGTCATCCACGATCGTGCTAGAAGCTAAATCTACGTCCACATAAAATTCATCATCATCCATATATATCATATCATTATCATAATCCTGACACTACAATTATTATTAAAACAATTATTTATCTATTTTAAATTTAAAGAAATGTCTCTGTCCTAACACATTCCATTTTTTAAAAACAATTCATGATCATATCATTACAAGTATATCCATTCTAATGTCATCTATATCCATTTTAACACATTCCATTTATTTATCATCTATATCCATTCTAATGTCATCATGATCATATCATTACAAGTATAGAGAAGAAGAATTATCTTAAAACAAGTTTAAATGTCTAGAGAAGAAGAATTATTGTGCTTGAAGCTAAATCTACGTCCACATAAAATTCATCATCATCCATATATATCATATCATCATCATATCATTATCATAATCCTGACACTACAATTATTATTAAAACAATTATTTATCTATTTTGAATTTAAAGAAATGTCTCTGTCCTAACACATTCCATTTTTTTAAAACAATTATCCATTATCATCATTCATCATCATCTATATCCATTCTAATGTCATCATGATCATATCATTACAAGTATAGAGAAGAAGAATTATCTTAAAACAAGTTTAAATGTCTAGAGAAGAAGAATTATCGTGCTTGAAGCTAAATCTACGTCCACATACAATTCATGATAATCCAAGTAAACAAGAAACATACGTCATCATCCCTATCTAATGCAATCATCATTACAAGTAAACCAAAAAACATAAACTCCATATACAATCTAGAAATTCTATACATAATATATAGGAAGTTATAAAATTAAAGATTATATAGTATTTCAAATTTTCAAAGGCTATCAAATCCAGATAATAAAATTCAAATGCCATGACCACAACATTCAATGTTTCAAATTTTCAAATATAGACTCAATATTTCAAGTTTCCACACTCAATAATAAAAAATTTCAACCCTCTTTTTCTGTATCCATTTCAACTCCTGTGCTCCTTTCCCCAATGGTTTCTTCGCCTGTGGTTGTACCCCTTTCCCCAACGGTAGAAATAACCCCAGAACTTATGAGATCTTCTACAGCACTGTCCAGATTTTTTAAAATTCTTTCTTCTTGCTTTGTTGCATCTCCATGGGACAGCAAATTTGGATCAGCTGCTGCCTTAGCTTTGAATAATATTTCAGGGTCAAAGTTGTGCTCTTTAATTATCTGCTTCAGTGTATTTTTTTGTTTGTTAACCAAAACAATATTTTCCTTCAAATTCTTTGTTGCAGATAAACTGTTCTTCGTTGTTTCCAAGTGAACTTGGAAAACCTTTGCTTGACTCTTCAAATTTTCATATTTCAACTGCACAAAAAAATTAATGTCAATTCAACATATTACTAAAATAAGAAAACTTTAAATTAACAAAAATTATTGTTTGAAAGTGATAATACTTACGACCGCTCTATCTCTCTCGGCATTTGCAACTGCTACCAGATCCTTGTCCTTAGACCATTTGTTAAAATATGCCTGGGCCTCAGCACTAATATTTTCCAATTTGTTTAATGTCTTATCCAAAATGTCATCTTTATAGTTGTTGTTATATGTGACAGTCCCACTTCTTACTTGGGTAAGTAAGGAATCCATCTTCGCAGGTTGATTCTGGACTGCAGCGTATAAACTATCCCTTTGCCAATAATTTTCATAACGACTAATAATCTCATTGATAAGTACTTTAGCCCTTCTCTCCCATTCTATGAGCTAACTGATATGAGGTAGAATAAACTCACCTGACATGGGATTGACAATCATAACCAATTAAGTTCTCCAAAGGAAAAGGTAGCAACTATTCACCATCTATATCTGATGAAGATGATCTCGCTGGAGAGGTATGGGGGCTTTCGGGTTGATCAACTGCTACTTGTTTCTGCCTTTGGGTGGCCTGATCCTGTTTGTGATAAAATTAATCAAGATTCAGACAAATAAATCTAAAGTGAAATGTAATTCAATATGGTAAAGTATGTTGAAATTGAAGTATACCTGCTGGCCTTGAATCATCTCACGAGTATTGAAAAATCCAGTTGGGTCATTGCTATCAATGCCCAAGTAATCTTCATCTAAATTTATATTATTCAAAACCAATATGCCCATTGCACTGGGCAAGCCACCAAGTGAGAGGGTTGGAATTCAAAAGGAGGAGGCAATGTTTAGTGTCCCGCTAGGGGCCAGAGCAATTGGCATGCGTTTACCAATGTTATTTTTTCCTGATCCTCTGGTTGGCATTTTAAATATTATTGGTTGAGGGGGGGTCGGTGCCACTGTTTGAACAGAAGGAGGACTGCAATGTGCTGAAAAGTTCAAGAAAAAACATATGAAAAACTAGAAAACAATGCAAAAACTATGAAATTAAACGAAGTAGTATTCAAAACTTGTACCTTGTTGTTGAGGGGTAGCTTGTCGCAGTGCTAAGGGTGGCCATGTTGGAGTAGTAATTGGTGGTTGTTGAGAAGATACAAATGCATGCGACTGTACTGAGTGAGTTGGGGAAGATGGTTGAGTTTCTGAAACATGCGTATGGTCCAAAGTCCCTGCAATGTCATCAACATTGAATTGTATGTCAATTCAATTGGGTAAAATTTAAATTGGAAAATGAAAATACAAATTTGGAATTTGTAAATAATACATGAAAAGGTATTACTTCTCTGGCGTTTAACGAATTCAAATTGTTGGGGGTTCGGAGAGGAGTGAGATTCCATTTCATATTGGGAATCTCCCGAAGCCTCAGCGTGTTGTTGGCCTCTTCCTCTTGATAACGCCTTTTTTCAAGGAAGGGCTTCCATAAATCTTCTCTGCAAACAGTAAATTGTTAATACCTGTGCACAGTGTAATGTCGAAATACAAACTTAATAGTTTATACCTGTTGTTCTTCAAATGGAATTGACAACTTCATCAATGCCTCGTCAGTGCAAGTGGGAATTGGTTTGTCTTTTAAATTTAAAAGAGCCTCGTAATAAAGGCCAAGGAGATAGTTTGTGGAGTAAATGACAGGTTTTTCTGAAAGCTTTGCATTTGTTATGTCAGTTCTTATTTTTTTTGATAAAAAGGTGCACCAATCAAATTTTTGTTTTGCGATAGTTGCAACAATGTATGCAATGGCCCAGTTTGGTATATCTGTTTGCCGACCCTGCAAAACTATTCTGGATTGAAAAAAGGAAATCATTGCAGCAAGAAAGTGGTGTGCAATTGCTTGCATATCCACACCACGCCTGGATTTATTGACATGAGCTGCAAATGCCAAAAAACAGTGGGAATTAATATAACATTAAATTGTATCACAATCAAAAACTGAATAAAAAATGATGAATGAAAATGAATTATACTTACAATCAACATGGAAACCAAACGTCGATTCGAGATATTTCTTATCGTCTTCGACGAGTGTTTCCTTCATTGTAACAAAGGGTAAATTTCTGAATGGAAGGCCCGTAAACTGATGGATGTCAGTTGGGTCGATACCGAATTGAAACAATCGGCCGTCATTCATAGTAACATAAAATAGGCCGTCCTCTGTATTGTAAGATGAGAGAAGGTAGTTCAAAATATCTAGGTCTGTTTCAAAATGGGGCATCTTAACGAGCCCACTAAACTCACATGCATCGATCAAATCTTTGTATTCGGAAGTCATCTGTAAAACAGTTTGGATGTGGGGGCACAAAGGATTCCTGTAGATGATCTTGCCCATGGATAGGACTGGATTTTCCTCTTGATTTTTGTCTTGAGCTTGCAGTTGGGATGCACTTGTAGTCGCCATTGTAGTTGTGCTTGAGTCTTTGAGAATGATGGATTCCTGTATACAAAAAAAATCGAGAGCCAGAAAGTGTAAACGTGAAAATGACCGATGGGAGGGTATTTATAGGAAAAATCCAGGGTCAATGACATTTATCGACATGTCACATCAACAAGACGCGTTCAACAACGCATTGTGCATCAACAGGGACCATTGACGTGTGTCAACAACCCTTGTTGACGTGTGTCAATGGCCTTGTTGATGCACGTCAATGGCCCTTGTTGACACGCGTCAACAATCCATTAATTGTTTGTGTGCACATCAACAAGGGCCATTGATGTGCATCAACAAGGGCCATTGACATGCGTCAATGGCCCTTGTTGATGTGTCAATGTCCCTTGTTGACGCGCGTCAAGTCACTTGTTGACGTGTCAACAAGGGACCATTGACGTGCGTCAACAAGGACCGTTGACACCAGTGTTGACACGTGTCAACAAGGGTCAGTTGATGCGTGTCAACAATGGCCCTTGTTGACATGCATCAACACAATGTCAATGAGCTCTTGTTGACGTGCATGTCAACGAGGCGTCAGTGTCTGAAAATATGCAGTCTCTCTAGCTCAAAAAAACTGGCGAAAGTTCGGTTCTAGAAAACTGTCAAATTCATCTTTCGCTGAAACCAGTTCCAGGGATATTCACCAGGTATTTTCCACCTCCAATTTTCTAGAGGTGTCTTAAAATGACTTGCAAGATCTACTCCATTGAAGGGAATGGGTAGTGGTCTTTGAGGGAGGCTCCGTTCAAATCCTTGAAGTTAACACACAACCTGATTTCTCCATTTTTCTTCCTCTCTGGGACCAGACTTGTAACCTAGCTTGATTGTTTGATTGGAAATATGATGCTTTCCTCTATCAGCTTGTTCATCTCCTTCTTCATCAGAGGCTCTATATGTGGGTTTAATGGTCTCTGCTTTTACTTAATGGGTTGAGCAGCTAGATCTAGTTCTATTTTGTGTTATGCTATTTTTGGATTGAACCCTCTTAGGTCCTCATAACTCCAAGCAAACACATCAGGAAATTCTTGGCAAATTTGTATGAATTCATACCTTTCTTACTTGGTGGCCATTTTGCCAATTTGAAGTGTTTTGTCTTCTCTAACTGGGATTGACTCTTAATCTTCTCCTTTGATCTGCATGTTAGCCTTCTCCTTTCTGAACTGATCATTAGGATTAAAAATAGATTCCAGTGTCACTAAGCCTTTGGGAAGCTTGTTTATATGCAGTTGTAATATCTGATTCCCGTACTGCTGCTCTAGTCTGCTCTGGTTTATAGCTGAGAATTCAGCCTCTTCTTGTAGAAAGTTAATGATATGCTGATCATTCTCAAACACTTGCCAGCATGTATTATTATCTGGCACTGCTGGCCTCACAACCACATGGATATATGGCTCTTCTCTATCCCTCTTAATGCTGTCAACCACATCAAATGTTGCTCCAACTGCTACAAGTCTATCAACAACTTCATTCTCCTTCCTGGGTATGGACACAATACTGAAGGCCTCGAAAC
Source organism: Taxus chinensis (assembly GCA_019776745.2). Taxonomy (NCBI): domain Eukaryota; kingdom Viridiplantae; phylum Streptophyta; class Pinopsida; order Cupressales; family Taxaceae; genus Taxus; species Taxus chinensis. The sequence continues at coordinate 14,117,706 of CM034149.1, forward strand.
CCTCCATGAGATCCCATACCCTACTCTTGTAGTTTTTGAGTAGGTCATTTTTTACATCATTAAATCTTTTGACCTGATTAGAAACCAGTTCACTGTCACTGAATACTTGCAAATTCTTAATTCCCAGCTTCCTTGCCCAATGAAGACCTTAGACTAAAGCCTCATATTCAGCAGTGTTATTTGAGCAAGCGAACTAGAATTTGAAGGATGAATAATATCTCATACCTTTGGGGGACACAATCATGGCTCCTCCTCCAGCTCCTTGTCTACTCCTTGAGCCATCAAAGAATAATTTCCATACCTCATTGTCATCCTTGTATTCTGGCTTGATTAGGTCAGGAAGAGGTTGATTCTCTTCATGTAGGCAGTAGACACCCAATTCAGATTCCTCCATCTCCTTATAGGGGTCAAAAGTATGTTTTTTGTTGGCCCACTCATCTAGGGTCAAGTCTGGGATATATCCCACCTTGGTATTTGCTTCAGAAGTTCTTAGGAGGTCCTCTTGATCAAAAGCTGAGCAGTTGGCATTGATTAGGCTAGGCATATAGGATTCAATATGATATTCAGCAATAGGTTCAGATCTGATTGTGGCCTTCACTCCATACCTTGTCCTAAAGAGCATATGTGACCAATCAGCAGATAGGTAGCCTCCAATTTTGGCAGTGAAGTCCCTGGATAGACACAAAGTAAAATGTGGTGGCAAATCTATGATTGACACGTTTTGCAAAACAGTCACATTAGGGAAAGCGTGTAGAGTGAGACTCAGATCCTTGATGATTCCCACAATAGTCACTGTTGTCCCATCTAATTAAACTACTCTTCTAGAGATGACCTCATATTGGAGACCCAACTAATCAGCTATTTGTTTGGGCATCACAAAACTACTGGCCCTAGAATCAATCATACAATTGTGCACCAATTTGTCTCCAATAATCAATGAGACATAGAAGGGAGGAGGTCTCAGGTATTTACCTTGTTGTTCTCCATGGTTTCTCTATGGTTGAACTGCATTGACAAGCACTTTCTCTTGTTGGTTAGGGGGTGATTTGAACTTGGCCAATTCTGCATGGTAGTCTGCAACAAATTCCTATACCCATGAATGGCCAGTGACTCCCATAGTGAAATGTTCACACTTGTCTTTTTCATCTGCTCAACAACATTGAATGTGTTGTCCTTTTTCTACCCCTTCCCAAACACATTTCTTTCTTTCACATGGGTTGTTATAACCGGTGCCTAACTAGGTTTGGAAGGAGGTCTAGATTGGTTCAACATGTTTGGAGTTGTGCTTGGAACATTCAAACCTTGTGGAGTGATGGAAGGTTGAGGGTCACCTGAGTTCAGTGGTTTGCCCTCTCCAATATTTCTCTTTTTGGACCGTGTGTTGGCAGCCACACCTTGAGGAGGGGACTGATTCATCCCACAGAAGTCTTCAGCCTAGCAATTGACAAGCATAGTCTCGTTTGGGGGGCCACCTTATTGAGATCCTTATTGTTGATCTTCCTCTTGGCCAGGTTCTTGTGGCATCATACTGGTTTGTACCATCGAAGCCTTATTTAGAGCACCATTAAAGCACGTTTATTGGTTATGTGGTTGTCTGTATGGAAAACACCAATCATATTCCTATGCCATATTGTTCTGTGTAGGAACCAATGCCCTTAATTTTGAAGCTATGTCAGGATCATATGGCCTAAAAGGTCTAGCAGCTTGGGGTTGTCCTTGGTTCTAGCTCTGATTCACAGTCTGAGTTGGTTGCCTATTGTACTAATACTGGGGTTTGGCTTGATATTAAGCCTAGGGCTAGTATGGCCTGAAACTCTGAGATTGTTGTCTTTTGATGGTCACTAGCTCATTCCCAAAGTTTTGAAATTGCTTCATCACCACTTCCTGAAACTCTTTAGAGGCATTAGATGATGAAATGGAAGCTTTAGCTGAGCTTCGACTCCTAGGGGTGGGTACAGGAGCTAATGTAGGCGCTTGCTTAGCATTTGGGCCTCTTAACTCAGGGTACAAAGGCATGGATGACCTAGGAGTGATTTTTCCAGCTTGAATCAAACTATTCTTAGCCCCTATCGAGAGGCTATAGGCTGCAGGTAATGTAGTGTCCCCCATTGACTGAATCATCAGAGAAATATCAGAATTTAAAGCCCTAAGAAACTATAAGAAGACACCTTCATTAGTGGGCTTTACTATTGTTGGAATCCTATCCCAAGTCCGCTAGAATTTGAGGTTGAAGTCTGTCAGCTACTCGTTCGGAGGCGCTCTTGATTGTTGTTAATTACTCCAACAAAGACAAGTTATCACCCTTTTCCCCAAACTGGTCATGAAGAGTTGTGCACATCTGGTTCCAATTTCAGATAGATCCTGCTCCAAGACTCCTGAACCATTGTGAGGTTTTCCCCTTGAATGAAAAGGTGAACAACTTGACTACAATGTCCATCTCATGGATTTTGTGGATTGTACAGACATTTGCAATATCTTGGACATGGTCACCAGGAGAAGTTTTATTTTCCCTAGTGAAATATGGGATGCTCTTTAATGCTACAATCGAAAATGGGTTTTGTGTATTCAAGGAGAGTGGACTACTGCTTGTGAAGTTGACATATGGATTTGGTTGTGCCATTCTAATTGGCCTAAGAATCCTTACAGAATGAAAGAAAGATCTTGCAGGTGGAGGTGTTGACAAGGTTCTGCTTGGTGGAGATGGAGACCTCTGAACTCTTCTTCCTCTCCTTTCTCTACCTGGGGATAGATGCAAGTATTCAAATATACCTTCTTTCCTTGCTCTAGACCGGGTTTTTTTCATGAATATTTCAATCTTGGGCTATTGAAACTAGTAGATTTGTTTCTTTTGGAGTCGTAAGATGTATAATTTTAAGGCTTCTTAGAAGCCAAAATCACAACAAGTGTCCATCAATTCATACTGTAATAAGATGGAGACTTCTTAGTCCCACCAGGTGTGCCAAAACTGTTAACGTGAAATCACAACACCCCCCAAGTGAGTTCTACAGGTATGATTTTCTAAGGAAAAGTCATTTGGTGTGATTGCGTAACATTGAACTTTCCCCAAGGTGTGGGAGCTTGCAAAATGGGAAAGATCTCCAGATTGAAGGCTGGTTCCTTATTCCTCTGATTAGGTTCATACATAGTAACTTGCAGAGGATATTTTATTAATCCTAATCTAAACTTTACCAAGGAGACAGGGATAGAAGGAATACATAAATTAAAACAAAGCTAAACTATGAGGTGATGCACCAAAGGAATGATGAACACTTATTTTGCTAATAGACACAAACCAACAAAATGCATACAATAAACAAGCATAGATAACTAGATATATAATGGGATACTAGATGAAAGCAAAGAGACAAGAAAGGATCTAAAATCGATCACATATGTGTTTTATTACTCTGTAGATTGATATAGTCCATTACAAAGTAGCCAAGAGGAAGAAACGTATTGCAATTTTTGATGGAAGGCCTAAACCCCACGAATCCTTTTGCTAAGAGGAGAAGGGAGCCTGCAAAAACAAAGAATGTCCAACCTCGAGTGATGAGACCAAATCATTCTTTATAGATGGGGCAAAGAGGGGAGGAGAAAAGTGGCAGGAGACTTGATTCGAAGCTTAGCTACTGACCGAAAATGCCCCTACAAATCCTACCCATGACCCGTCGAGCCTGGTTCCCCACACCTGCTTTTCATATGAGAGAAGATGACAAGCCAAAATCTTAATATTCGAGTAGTGGAAGCCATCGGATCCTGCACTAATGGAGTGGAAGATGTTTTAGACTTTCTCCCTCAAAATCTGCTAGAATGATTAGTTCACGTGTCCGTGGCATAGAATGCTTCGAGACACTTCAACGACCTTACTCACCTTTTTGGTTCTTAGGAAACGTGGCGAGCCCGTGCTCAATTGAGTCTCCACTTGGACTTCTACACTTAGCTCTTTTCTTTTCCTTCTTGCTCCATGGCATCGCCCCTTCTTATCTGACCCTGTTATCCCATAGTTGAGTCTCCCTGTAACTAATTTGTAGGATTTGAATGAGTTTTCTCAGGTTCCTTCTATGTAGGGTCATGACTGATCCAATATTTGGCACAGGGCAAAATATGGATAACAGTTACATAACCATTGACACAAAGGCACACCAAACCGAATATTCCACCAACCATGTGTTGTAACTGGAAAAATATGAAAAACATAAAATAACACCAAAAACACTCAAAAATACACAATCATAATCCAACCAACTAACGTTTTGACGCAAACGTCTTTAAATTTCAGAATTCAACAAATGTCTATATTACAAAACTGAAGAGAACTCACATGTGTGGGCATGCCACCTCCTTTTCCAATACTCTATAGAGTGTCTTTTCGCACAAAACGATAAACAATATGCTAAATCTAAAAATTAAAAGAATCCAAATATGTAACTGATTTCCAAAATAGGCACATATATACGACCTTGTTATTTTAATATTAAATTTAAATTTTTGACCTTTTATAGTAAATGGGGATGTGTAATGCTTTAAATTATATTTTGGACATAATTGGACTAATCACAAGTTTTACAGATCTAAAGGCGGCATTACAAATCCAAAGGTGGCATAACATTATTGTAGCACTAGTCTTATGTTTTGTCGCATATATCGAATCCACATATGACATTGGCATTCGTTCCTCCAAGTAGAATGACTTACCCCTGCGTAAGTGGTAAGTGATTTTGTCTATGTTTTGATTATGCAATACTTTGTCATTATCCTTTATATACATTACACTTTATTATTATTTCTTGATTGCAGATGAAAGGGTGTCTAAGCTAGCTTTTATTTGCGTCAATGCTAAGGTAAGTGAGGTGAATATTTATAATATTTTTCATTTCCTTTAATGTGCACTTCTCGAGAAACACAACCTAGTTAATTCATCGCAGACTACTTTCTTGAGTGGATAATATGTACACACCCAAATTTTGCATGAAACAAAATTTTAAAAGACTCTGATGATGTTATGACCACGAAATACAAAAAAATGAATGGACTCGACTTTCTCTTATTCTTACTATTTTAATCACTCCTACGTCATTTTCTCTTCAGGATTATCCCAACTATCAAGAATGAGAATTTTCCTTTCTTTCTGGATTCAAACTTACACTTACAATTCAGAACGTGCAAACCACCCTATTGGTTGCACAACCTCTACTGTGGGCACACAAAATATAGTGACACATTTGTAAGTTATTACAATGGTCTCATTATGACACATGTGGTATTGTTAGTTGTCATGGTGGTTGTGCAAATGCCACCTACATTTATCGGTAGTTCAGCCACACTAGCATGATCTTTAAAATAATAACTCAAGAGCACATTTTTTGACTCATTGTGCATGTTTATCCACTTTCCTGCATGCTAATAAGTTTAACTCACATCCATTTCACTATACATAAACTCTACTTCACTCCCTTGCATCTAATCATGACCATTGATCAAGGTTTTATCTACCACTTGGAAATTATCAACTTTACATGAGTAATTATATCTCTTTAAGAAAGGAGAGTATGTGATAAATTTTGGGATGGAAGATTTTAGTTTGTAGAAGATTTCTATGAGATTTTAGAATTATTTTCATATTACATTTGGCATTCCACATATATTAATAAGTTTCTTTTTGGTGAAGAGTCAAAGGAGCATCATCCATCCTTGGTGTTAATTGTCATTTGAAACCAAACCTAAATTCAATTGATTCATCTCACATTGGTGAAAGGTTAAAACAACACTCTTACCCCTTTTAGATCCCAACCACAATCAATTACACCATTCTTTTTCTATTTTCCAATTGATTTTGTAACTTTCCTTGGGTCAATTGAGCACAAAACAAGAGGTAACAAGCTCAAGGTTGTTGTAATTCCTTTACAATCATGATACGTCACTGAAAGGTTTGGGGAATCGTATATGTTTTGTTGTAATTTTTTTGAATTTCACAAATTGGATATTTATTACTTTGTATAAATCCAAAATAAAACAAAGAAAAAATATTAAATCAGTTTGCAATTTTATTTGTTTCTAAACATTGCCTACTCTAGATATACTTTTATATCTAAGGGTAGATTTCATATTTTAGATTAATTTGATATATTTTGTTTAGATTGTTTATAAAATCATTCAACATTTGTACAAAAAAATCATTTGCAATTGTAGTTTATTCCTTTGCAAAGGTTAATTGTAGTTTACACTTATATTCTTAGAAATTAAAACTCATTTGCAGCAGTGCATCATTTTAGATCGACGGAGAGATTTGCATAATCTCATCATAATATCTAAACATTATAGTAATTTCAGCAATAGGGAATATTTTAATACCTTGTATTAATTTTAAAAGCATTGAAAAATATAAAGAAATTGCATGTAGCTTAAATGCATGTTTGTTTTGTGATTGAACTCGTGTATGTGTATATCTGAAAATTAATTGGCGAATGCATTTTCAAAAACTTATTAAATTTTAGATTTACAATTACATACTTTCAAACATTAAGAAAACTCACTCATTACATTGTTAATATAACCTTGTATCCACTAACAACAATAATAAGCAAACAATAAACCCATTATGATCCAAATAAAGTACTTATTCTCACAACCACAACATAAACACTTGTAATTTTTCACTTCTTCCCCATAAAAAATCAGCAAACAACACATTTCTAAATCAATAATAAAATTTGATCAGATAGATCCCATTCAAGTTGAAATCACCTCCAAAGAGCTCTTGTTCAAACTCAAATCACCTCCAAAGAGATCTCATACAAGCTCAAATCACCTCCAAAGAACTCCCATACAAGCTCAAATCATCCATATGGATCCAAATCTATCCATTGTAACTGTAATACATAGCCCCTTACACTCCTAGGATGTCACTCAACATCCAAGTATCCTCCAACAGAGTAAGGAAATTCCCACATATTCATGCTCTTTTTGAGCCTAACATCATCTAAACAAACATTGATTTGAAACTCAAGGTATAAATCTTCTATGCAACCACTTTGCTAAATATCATTATCAAACAATTTCAAGTTCTAGATGCACAAGAATTACTTACAAGAACACAATTTGATCAAAAAATTTACAACCTTTGTTGCCACTAAGAAATCCTTACAATCCAACCCATTTCTTTTATCTTCGAGTCTAGACTCATCCCATTCTTATTTGCTCACACATATGACCATTCTCAAGTAAGATCAGCCAATTTTTTTCATATTTTCTACAAGTAATCCAACCCAACTTTTCTCCATTCTTACACAACAATATTGACCTATAACTATGATATATAACTCTTTTTAAGACCCAATATTATAGAACTTATATGCTTATTCAAATCACTGCTTTGGAAAAACAATCCATGGCAAAAAATCAAATTTGGTATAAGTTGGAGCATCCTCCTGAACACGTAAACCCATAGTTCATACACATCCCACATCAATCCATAACCCTCTTTCTCATCTTGGCCCAACCTCAAAAATTTATGTATCCCGAGAAAGTCCCACACTTTTTTGTGCATATGACAACTCTAAGTGACTACATAATTTGGTATTCGAACAAGTTGTGTCTAGTAAATGCTTCATGGAATAAGTTTTAAAAAAACTAACAAAATCATTTTAAAATGTTCTAGCTATTATCATAAAAATAATAATAAGTTTCAATTCTCACAATTTATGAATCTACATCCACAAACAATATTTTATCTTCCAAGGACAAACACATTATAACATGTCGTCAACACAAGTTATTGGTGTAGAATGACACATTCTTAAATTTCATATAAAACTCATCATTATAGAATATGCATAATGATTTTGAATGCATACATACAATTTTTTTTTAAAGGATTCTAATCAAGTGTATTAATATTCATGTAAAAATTGTTGTATTGCCTATCAAAGGGTATTTCATTATATTTAAAGGGATTCAATCAAGAGATGTTATCGAAGAGTGCCATGGATCTGTTGAATCGAAGAGTGAACCGGTGAGAAATGCAAGACATGAATTACACAAAGGAAATACTAAGTGCACACACACACACACAAATATGCAAGTTATGAAAAATAATGAGATAAATGTAAAAGGTAAGAATGGATCCAACTCAACACGCTGCCCATTTCATAAACTCAATAATTAGATGTACCTATAAGATGAGGGAAGTGCAACTACCACCTAGATCAACTTAGTGAATAACTCTCACTAATTGATACTGGCAGTAGAGATGACTCCACAAAATTAGTAAGCTAATGCAACACAAGTAATGAGACAACTCAACATAATTAGTAAGATAAATCAGCACAACTAGTACACCTAGCCAAGCTAACTCAATAAGTGTAGAGCTAAAACAAGGTTGAGAATTATCCTAATAAACAAATAAAAGGATAAATACTAACCTACACTAATACCCACCGTAATCATAGCTTAAGTGGGTGGAAAAGAAAGCGGGTCTAGGAAATAATTCCTGGTGAGGTACTCATTTACAATGTAACTCTCAGGGGAGCGGATTTTGAATCTTTGAAGGAGTAGGAAAATGTTAGTCTTGATTTAGGGGACCTAAGCATGGATCAAATGGATGGGAGGAAGGATGTTGCCTTTGCTATAGAGAGAGATAAGGGAGAAATTTTGAGGAGCCCTACAGTCACGTGGTCCAAGATGGTTTCGGGAAGGAAACCAGACCAGGTACCAACCTTTAAACTTCAACCCATTTACAAAGTGAATGGTATCTCATTGGATGTACCAAATAATGTGGTTGAGGGGATATGCTCCTCCATGAGCAACACCATTCTAGCCAAAATACCGGGAAGTAGACTCAATATTTATGAGTTTAGAAAATGGGCATGTTGGAAGTGGTCTCCTAAAGGAGTGTTGGCGAGAAAATTTGTTGAGTGGACAAATTTGTGGGTTTCTTTCCAATGCTTTGGGAGTCGAAGTCCCTCTACTTAAATGTTGCAACTTCTGTGTTTGCATGCGCATGAAACAGTGGATTTTTCAGGTGGCCTTGTGGCCAGGGATCCAATAGGGGCACTCCACTGACCTTGCGGCAAAGCTAGTAATTTAGAGAAGAATTTTTCTGGAGAGTGGGAAAGGGGAGTGAGAAAAGAGATAGCAAAACTAATGCTGCAAGTAGAAATTCATATTCCTACACACACTAGTTAGAAATTTCCACACATGCATTTATGAGAAGAAACAAACAAAACTTCCATGATACTGGCTAGAGGAAACCATGCATAAAAATATGCACACATTTATATGCCTTGGAAAAAAGAAACTTCTTCCTTACTTAGCATTTCAATTGAAGTTGTACAAAATAGGGAAAAGGAGGAAACATATGCAAGAGGAGGATAGAAGAAAATGGCTATCTACTTTGTTCTCTCTAAGCACAATGTAATCTTGAGTTTACAAAATCGATCAACAACCCTTTGAAATGAGAATGGCTTAAAAATTTATAGGAAGAGAAACGACTCTTCATATACCCCCCAATGACTTTTCATATGTCTTTGAGCAACTTAAAACTTTTCAACTTCGTAGGAGAATATTAAGTCCCTTTTTATAACATAAAGGTGAATTTTATATCAGAAACATAAAGTTACTTTTTAATTTCATTAAGAAAATATAAAAATTGCACCCCCAACAAAGAATTAGAACATGGAGGAGAGAGAAATTAGGGGGAGAGAAGAGAGAGCACATTATGCTGATGAAGAATCCACTCCTGTCAACACCTAGAAGGCTTTGCCAAATTGATCCTGATGCTTTTGAACCCTTTAGAACATTTCAATCCTCCTTTGTTGATGATAAATTTCCCTTTTTATCCACTTTATATTTTTAGGATGCCTCACCATGGACACATGATATTTTTAGTAAGTGCACTAAGGTGGAAAAATTTGATCCAGGAACTGCGGGGCATGATAAAGCAAGGTAAGATGCATGCAATGAATTTTTTTTGTGACAAATCGATCAGTAGGGAAAAAATTATCCATGGGCACTTTTTATTATCCCTACTGCACCAAGGGGACGAGAGGGACCAAAAACCTACTTTGTTCCTAGAGGCATGATTTTTCATTTCAAGACCTGAAACTGCAGTGAGGGGTGGGGAGTGCGAATACGCACATAATGCAAAAAATTTGGGATCAAACGGAGCACTAGAAAAAAATTATGCATGGAAAAAATTTAGTGTCCCCATTTCACCTTTGCAAAGGGATATGAGGTGCACAAAAAAGAGCCATGCACTTTTAATAGGCAAAACATAAGATTTTGGCCCGCCGGAAGAGTGAACTTGAAATTGAGATTGTCGGAGCTCTAAGAGGTCTTTTTGGATGAAATTTTATATGATTTTTACTCAAAAAATCCTTTCAAGATCAATGAGATGGGTTTAATTTTTAAATTATGCCTGAAACTCCCTAAAATGGCCCCATTTTGATCAAGATTACCAAATGTGCATGTAAATAACGATCTCTATAGAAAAGTGCCAAGAGGTTTTGAAAACTCTGATTATTCTACCTTGTATATGATTATCATAGCTTTCCAATGAGTATTTTTTTTACTCCTAAATCCTTACGGAGCTCCTGAAACCGTCCGATGAAGATCAAGTACCTATTTTGATATGACTTACTATTTTTAGTAAGTATCATAATCTACTTCTTCAAACCCCTGTTGATGATGCCCAATTGAATGTTTGTCTCTATGTAATCTTCCTTTATGAAATACACCTTCTATAATAACTTACTATTTATAGCAAGTGCCTATAAGATAACTTAATTTTTTTAGTAAGTGATCGTTTTTGGGTTGTGATGACTGCATTGATGAGTTTTGCTTGTTTTACTTTCCCTGTGTACTCGGTCTCCTCATGGGTTGCTCTTCTGAGGTGACTTAATAAAAATGGGAGGCACCCATATAGGGGGCTTACTATTTTTAGTAAGTGGTCATTATCACTATTTTCTACTCTAAACAATCATTCTAACCTCATGATTATCTTCGGTGCACATTGTTTTCGCTGTCACTACTTCTGATGAAGACTAGCCAAAAATAACAAACTTGTGTAGGAAAGATTACTATTTTTGGAAAGTGTGTCTCTAGTGCTCGATTTGTGATGGAGCACATATTTTTGTATTCAGCTCATCTTCGCGATCTTATCCCCCGAATTTCTCTTGATTTCGGCCACCATAATGCTTGAAAATAAAAAACAAAATTTTTACCTGGGAAGAGCTTTAGACACGGAGGTACCATGGCAGCCATTAATGGAGTCATAAATATTTTTTGCAGGTATGGTTTTCACCTAAGATCGCGATGAAATTGATTCCATTGGGATAGGTTTTTCATTTGGAGTCTATGTGCAAATTTTTAGCTTGATTCCATTGTTGGATTGATGGGTTATCCGACGAATGTGAGCTAGGGCATGAAATGAGGTTTTTTATGAAACAAATGATTTAGGGAATCATTCGATCTCTTGTTTTTTGCATTTTTATTATCTCTGAAAATGAGGAAATCTGCAAAATATCTCATCTCAATCCGACTTGTATTTTCCAAAATATGAATATTTTTTTAATTATAGACTTCGTAGTTATCTGGCAAAAAATCTTCATTTTTCTTCATTTCTCTGCCATTTTAATCCATTATTTTTATGATTTTCAATGTTTTTGGATGAAGAGGAATTTCATGGAGTTATCTAGATGCAACAATGTAGGTGTTGTCTCCAAATCACTACACCCTCCAAATTGCCAGTCTGTGAGCAGGACGTTCGATGTGATTGGGACACATGGGATCACCTCTCAAGTTGTGGGACTTGGCTCGAGGTGAGCCCATGTGTCCCAATCACACTGAATGTCCTGCTCATAGACTAGGCATTTGGAGGGTGCAGTGATTTGGTGACAACAGGTTTTTTCACGCCCGGTGGGATCAGTTGGTACTTCTCTTCTCACTTACACAAGTCAAAGTACCTGGTGACTCTGTATCTCTGGATTCCAAATCTCATCGCATTAACTTATGTAAGGAATTCAGACAAGAGATTCTTCAAAGCAAAGAAGTTATCAACATATCAAACTTTCCTTGTCTCCTCCAAATAGAAGAGCAGAGGTGTTTCAACTCCACCAGCTGTAACTTTATCTTGTAGGGGCCATTCAACTCCTCCATACGAAAGGTTTCCTCCACCAAAGGACAATCAATCTCTTGTTGCTATGGTGCAAAACCCAGTTTTTCCCCCTTTCAATGCAAGCAATCCTCTTCTGTTGGCTCAACATGACCCTATACCGGTTACAGCACTCAAAATTTTACCTTTTTTCATAGGGGAAACTCATGTTACTCCAGTAGAGCACATTCTTGATGTAGCTAACATTTGCACAGTACATAACATCACAGAGGATAATGTTGTTGTCAAAGTTCTGGCCACTTCTTTAAAGGGAAAAGCAATTCAATGGTTTCGAGGGTTACGTGTTGGCAATATAACCACTTGAGACGAGTTATGAGAGAAGCTATGTAAACAGTTTGAAGACAAGAGTGATCACTTTTGACTCTTGGAACAACTACCTACCATAAAGAGAGCTCCCCAAGAGTACATGAGTGATTTCAACTTCCGATTTCATAGAACTTGGAATAGGATTCCGGCACTCATTAAGCCTTCTCTAAATAATGCATTCTTGTACTATTTGTGAGCTTTGAACAATGATGTAGCAGTTATGATCCAATCTATGGGAGGGGCTACATTACATGATGCCTACGACATAGCCATAAGTGTGGAAAATTCCTTAATTCAGGCTTGAAAGATGGCTCCTCAACTGCCAATGTCATTTTCTCTAGATCTTACAAGTAATCAGCCTATCATTGCTCCTATTCCAGCAGCCTCTAATCAACCAGCTCAATCTTCCCATGCCTCTTCAAATGATTTATTTGAATTCAAATCATTGCTGCAGACCTTCGGAAGTGAGCTTGTAGCGATCAAAAGGCAACAGTCCCAATATGCTCGATCGTTCCAATATAGCGATCAAAAGTATCTTGGTTCCAATATTCAATTGTAAACTTATCTACATGATTTTCTTATCTACTTCTTTACAGAAAAACTGAATTTAAAACTATAACAAAAATATATTCTTAAAAATCAGTCAAGCATATGCGAAAAAGTAGTCTAGATATCTTCTAGATTCTCCCAAGTGGCAATTTCTTCGTAATATTGGTCCCACTGGACCTTACATTGTGAAACCTCATGGTTTTTCAAGTGCAACTTGTGGGTTTCTAGTATCCTTATAGGCTCAACCGTGATTACCCATGGATCTAGAACCTACAATGAATCCCAATTAAGTACACGTGTTAAATTAGGTACATATTTCTTAAGCAAGGATACATGAAATACATTGTGCATCCTAGATAGAGCGAGAGGCAGTGCTAGCTTGTAGACTACTGGTCTAATGACCTATAGGACTTTAAATGGTCCTAAAAACCTAGGAGATAGTTTGGTTGATCTGCCAAATGAAATGGACCTCTTTTTAGGTTTGACCCTAAGAAAAACTTTATCTCCCATGTTAAATTTTCTGTCAATTCTTTTTAAATCTACATAACTTTGTTGTCTATTTGAGACCTCTTTCAATCTTTCTTGGATTAATTTAACCTGTTTTTCCATTTCCAACAGCATTTCAGGTCTAATTAGTACCCTATCTTAAGGATTATCCCAACTTATTGGTGTTCTACACCTACGACCATATAAGGCCTCAAAAGGAGCCATATGAATGGAAGAATGGTAGGTGTTATTATAGGAAAATTCAACCAAGGGAAGATACTCTTCCCATTTGTATTGCTGATCCATGAAATACATTCTTAGTAAATCTTCTATCACTTGATTTACTCTTTCAGTTTGACCATCAGTTTCAGGATGGTAGGCAAAACTTATGTTCAGTTTTATCCCTAAGGCAACATACAAAGTCTACCAAAATCTGGAAGTTATCCTTGAGTCCCTTTTTGAAATTATTATTTCTAGAACTCCATGTAATCAGAAAACTTCTTGCACAAACATTTTTGCCAGTATGGGTGAATTATCCTTTAAATTACTTGCTATAAAATGTGCCACTTTAGTTAACTTGTCTACAACTACAAGTATAACATCATGTTTATTTTGGGACATAGGTAGACCTTGATCAAAATCCATACTTATAACTTGCCACTTATATTCTGGCACGTTGTGAGGATATAATAATCCTGCTGGATGTGAATGTTCAACCTTTACTTGCTGACATTCCAGGAATTGTGAGACGTAAAGAATCACATCACTTTTCATCTTTTTCCAAAAGTATTACTTTTCGATGTCCGCCATCATTTTTGTTACTCCCGGATATCCCGAGTAGGGAACATCATGAAATTATCTCATGACTTTACTTCTGAGTTCTTTACCCTCTGGTACATATATTCTTCTGTTATAACATAGAATCCCATCTGTTTCCAGCTTGAAACAATCATACCTTTTGTCCCTCAGATATTTTTCTAAAGTTGTTTTAACATGATTGTAGTAGGGGTCATTTGTTAACTCATTTTTGACTTCATCTTTGAACTAGGTTCTTAATGTAATTATAGCAGCAATATACTTTCTGCAACTTAAGGCATCAGCCACCCTATTCTCTTTTCCTTTAATGTAATTTATATCAAAGTCATAATTTTCTAGGAACTCCAGCCATCTTCATTGCTTTGCATTTAGATTTGGCTGTGTAAAGATGTATTTGAGCCCAAGATGATCTGTTTTGAGTTCAAAAGGTTTCCCAAGAAAATAGTGCCTCCATACCTGCAGCGCATGAACAATCGCAGCAAGCTCAAGATCATGTGGTGCATAATTTATTTCATGCACCCTCAACTTCCTACTTTCAAAAGCTACCACATCTTGTAGTAGTACTCTGCCCAAACCTTCCCCTGAAGCATCGGTTACCTCTAAGAAATTCCTGTTTGGATCTGGAATCTTTAACACCGGAGCACTTGCGAGTCTACCTTTTAACTCCTTAGAGGCTTCTTCACACTTATTATCCCAAATAAATTTCTTACCCTTATTTTGCAAAGAAGTGATAGGTCCCTCTAATTTAGAAAATTCCTTTACAAACTTCCGATAATATCCTGCTAGACCCGTAAAACTTCTCACTTCATGCACATCCTTCGGTGCTGGCCATTCCATGATGGCACTGATCTGTGAAGATTCCACCAAGATTCCCTCTTTATTTATTATGTGGCCTAAGTATTGTACTTCGTATTGATAGAAAGCACATTTAGATAATTTTTCATATAATTTAAGTTTTCTGAGAATTCCGAGCACAATCCTTAAATGTTCATCATGTTCTTCCTCATTCTTGGAGTATATTAATATATCATTGAGAAAGATAAGTACAATTGGTTTAATTATTCCCTAAACACGTTGTTCATCGGGTTCATGAAAGCGACAGGTGCATTTGTTAGTCCAAAGGGCAAAACTATAAACTCGTAATGCTCATACCTTGTTCTAAAAGTGGTTTTATGGATATCTTCATCCTTGATTCGTAGTTGATGATAACTGCATCTGAGATCTATCTTGGAAAACACATTTTTACCCCCCATTTGATCAAATCGATCATCAATTCGGGGCAGTGGATACCGATTCTTCACTGTTACCTTGTTGAGCATTCGGTAATCAATACAAAGTTTGAGGGTCCCATCCTTCTTTTTCACGAAGATTACTGGTGCACCCTGTGGTGATATACTTGTTCTAATCAGACCCAAGGACAACAACTCATGTAATTGAGATTTCAATTCAACTAATTCTGTTGTTAACATTCTATACGGTGCCTTGGAAGTTGGTTCTGTTACTGGTTTGACCTCTATTGTGAAGTCAAATTCATGCTTAGGTGGAAGTCTGGGCAACTCATTTGGTAACACATCTCTAAATTCCCTTAGAATGGGAAATGCTTCAATTTTAGGCTCAATTTCCTATCCCGAATTTGTTATTTTTATAGCATATAAATAGCAACCCTTTCGCTTTGCCTTTTTCAGCTGCATGGCAGAAATCTGCCTAGTGACAAACTCTCTTTTAACACCCTGAACACTTGTTGTTTTCTGTTGATCATCACAACAAGTTACACTTTTTTCTAAGCAATCCAAGGTTACATTATGTTGACTTAACCAATTTATACCTATGACAACATCATAGGATCCAAGAGGTTCCACATACAAGTTTAATCTTGTTGTGAACTTAGGTAATTCTAGTGGTGCCTTAAACAAACATTACTTCACTCTATGTACAACATTATTTCCATACTGTACAGTCCAAGTGTGTTCCATGTACCCAGCTCTTATTTTGAGTTTATCAACTACTTTAGATGAAACAAAACATTCTATTGAGCTGGAATCAAATAAAACAGAAACAAGTTCTCCAAAAAGCTTACCAGAGTTTTCAATGGGAGTCGCTTGCTTTTCTGCTTGCTTATTATGGACTGCAGCATAAATCTTATGTTGTTACCCCTCTTTATTTACTGCAGTAGATCCCTTCTACTGGTTATTCCATTGTCCTCTTTTCAGACAGTTGTTAGCGAAATGATCGTCACCGCAATTAAAACATCCCCCCAGAGGTCCTTTTCTCACAATCTTATTCTGGCTTAAACTTGTTCCTTGTTGCCTATTATTTTTATTATTCACAACAGTTCTACCCGCTATTCCTCTTTTATTGACAGGCCTGAACTTATTGTTTCCCTTTTTCCATGCGGGTTTACTTGCGGTTGGTGTTTGAAAGCTTCTATTTTCCTCTTTAGAGGCATAAATACTTCGCAGCTTTTGTTCTTGCTTGATAGATTTTTCAAACACTGTTTCCATCAAGGTAGGTCCATGAACATCTACCTCACCACCAATTCTAGGATTCAATCCCATTATAAATTTTCTCACTCTAAACTTCTCATCCTTTTGATACATAGGAACATATTTCAATAATCGAGTGAAACGTTCCCAATATTCTGTAACTGAGTACTTTCCTTGAGTCATATTCTGGAATTCTGCCATCTTTTGGTCAAAGTATAGTTGAGGTAGTCATCTTTGATGAAAGTAGGCCTTAAACTACTCCCACGTTGATCAGGGGATCATTTTTAAAAGTTCCCCAAACATCCCTAAGTGGTGTCAGTGTAGAAGATCATCTCGAGAGATTTCCAACAACTGTGAGAACGCGGCAAACGAACATCGGGAGCTCTAGATATGTTCGGTCAAAGTTCAGACAGCAGGAAAGTCAACTCTGGTCAACTGGTCAATATTGGACCAATGGCACTGTGACACGTGGCGAAAAGGCAAAAGGGATTTGTTTGTTGGTTTTTGATCACCGGTCTTCGACGAGCGTAAAAATGGTGCACGGGAACAAGAGGCTCAACTTTTATTACAGAGGGGAGCCCGACCGCCGTGTGGACTATGGTATTATCGCCGACGTGGTGGGTCCACAAGCCACCACGTGGCTTGCCACTACTCGTCGAATTCGCTCGATTTTCCTATCGGGAGACGACAAGTGGATTACATGCTATGGACCGAGTTAATTATTTCCATACCACATTACATGGGTCAAAATTATATTTACTTGGTAAGTCCTCTTTCCAAATGCCACACATGTATATGCTAAACCACTATATATTAATGTTTATACATTAGTATTAAAGCCACCATAATTCTACTAAGGGATGAAGCTAATGGGGGCATTATACCCATGTTATTTCCAAACTTCCACGTGGAAGAAGGAGGAATGAAGCGGTGTTGGGGGCAGGTTTAATGCCTATGCGTGGTCATTGATCCACGTTCTCCAGATGGGTGGAAAGGTTATGCTCCAAAGTGGTCCTTTGACCACTATGTTTGCCATGGAGGAAGGCTATTTAAAGCCTTAAACATTGCCAAAGCCGACAAAATATGGGATATTTATACCCATTAAAATATTCAATCGCCGCTCTTTTGGGATTTAATCCCATTTAAAATGCTAATCCGCCCATTTTGGGAATATTTTATCCCAAATCAACATACTACGGCTAAAGGTTAAAAAATAGCCTAAGGGATAATATGGCAATGCATTATTTTTGGGCCCTAAAATTGTATAAATAGGGAACCCATTTCATTGTAAACATGCACACACCCCAAGCTTATTATTTGTTAAGCTTATTGTGGGGACACACACATTGTAGACAATACAGAGAAGCTCATTGCTAGAGCACTGGAAACAGGCGAAGTGCAACGGAGACCGAATGAGAAATTGTTGTGTGAAGACCTAAATTATTTAGGCATTATTATTTTGATTATTATTGACCTATTATTTGTTAGGCAATAATAAATTAAATATTTGTGATTAGGAGTGAAATTCAAACTACCCAATCAGGCCCATTGAGCCACAGTAAATTACTTGCAAATCCTGGTATGTCGAACCGGAGTGCCATAGCTTCACATTGTATTAGCGTCTGGAAGGCCGATCGAGAACCGAAGGTTTCCGAATAGTGGAGGTGGAGCCATCAAGCTTGCCGAATATGCCAGGAAGGTGGGAGTCGGGTGCTATTTTTCACCCTTGTCGTCCGAAGGTGTGGTTCTTCTTCTAAGAAAGTTTAAATAGTTTCCATTAGGTTTTCTTGTGAAAGTACTATTGTAACTTACAAGTTTTGACTAGTGGAACGGTTCGACCACGAACCCGGAGACGTAGGCAATTGCTGAACTCCGTAATCAATCTGTGTGCAATTGTCATTATTGTCTTGCATTATTTTAAATTGATTACTTAAAAGGAGTAAATTATCGGCAAATAATTAAAGCCTACAAGGGTCCGAGATCAGGTAGTAATAATCTGATTATTTTCGGATCATGTTTGGTATCAAAGCTGGTTTAGCTCCATATTTGTTTTTCAGTAAATCTGATTAATAGAGTGATTGCTTCAAGTTGGTGCAGTTGGTTCAGTTTGTGTGAACAGGGTACAAGTGCACTATGGGAAAGATGTCTAAACATGTGAAGCTTGATGAAATTGAGGCATATAATCACCAGATCCAGGAAGAGAACTCTCTCCTGCGATCAATGTATTACTCCTTAGAAGAGGAGAATGCTCGTTTGAAATTGGAACTGCAAACCAAGGATGAGCTCTTGGCAAGGTTGCAGTGTGGTGATCAGAGGAAGGAAATACCTTCAACTTCAGATGCAGAGGCCATGGCAGATGATTGCACTGTAATTTGTTCACCACGAGAATCTTCTTCTTCCTCCCATTTGGTTTCAAATTCAGGTAATGAAGTCTTTGGTTTGTTTGAAAAGCATACTAGAGGCATTGGATCCAAGTTACTAGATAAAATGGGATTTGATGGAAGAGGCCTTGGTAAAAATGGCCAAGGTATTGCTAACCCAATACAGGTCGAGGATCGTCCTCATTTTGCAGGTTTGGGTTTTCCTAGTGTGGGAATGGAAATTGGAGAATGCTCCAAGAACACTGACGGGAGACAAGCTTCTGAAAGCAAAGTGAATACCCCACTAGTCCTGCAAGAAGATTCTGAGCAGGAAAGTTGTGCTTCGTCGTCACAGGCAAGATGTGGTAAGAGAAATCAGCGAAGAGGTAATGAGATTCCACCTCCAGTTTCTTACCATAATCATAAGCACAATAAAACTTCTGATCCACTTTTCCAGCTTAAGAAGTATGGTTATGATTTTTAGAAGATGTGGAATTCTTTTCCATGTACTTTTTGTGGATTGCATAATCATTCAGTGGCCAGATGCTGGAAGAGAAGGACACTGATGAAGAAGTTGATGTCGTTCATCAGGAACAAGGCAAACCAGAAAGACCAATCTCGTCATGTAGAGTCAAGAAATGGCAGAAAGAGTTCCTCATCCCAGAAGAAGGAGATTAAGAGGAATTTTTGTGCTCATTGCCAGAGGAATGGGCACCAGGTGGAAAATTGCTAGAAACTGCATCCATCACGCCATCAGAGTAATGGCAAGCCAAAGATGGAATGGAGGCCTATTGCAAAGGCAAAGGTAGTTTCTACTCAACCACCAGTTGACAAGTCAACCCAGGACTAGGTAATACCTGAAAGTGAAAGTCCTTTAAAATGGGTAAGTCAACAATTTTTCAATTATATATTGCATAATTCAGATTGATGAATCGTATGCAGTATTAAGTTTGGAGATCAGATTTTGTGAGAAAATGCTGAGAGAAAGGTTTACAATACTCAGTGGATTTTCTTACTTAGAAAATTTGATTAATGCTCCAAACATATCTCCTAATCAGCTTGTGAGTACCTGTTACAGCTTGGACACAGGAATTAACTCATATAAAGCTTGGAGATTGATCTGTCATTTGTACAGACAGTAGAGTTCACAGAGATCAGCTCGAAACTTCATTCTGTGTAGAGGCATTGTGACCGTGCAGCAGAATGGTAGCTAAATCACCATTGGCATTGACGTCGGGTCGGAACTTCATTCTGTGTAGAGGCATTGTGACCGTGCAGCAGACTGGTACCTGATATTGTATGTCAACAAGAAGAGCTCTCAAAAGATCAGCTCAGAACGTCATTCGGTGTTAAGGCATTGCGACCACACATACGAATGGTAGCTGATCAACAGACTTAGCATCATGCATCGGAGGCTCGAGGTCTTGAAAGAGGCTTAGCATCATGCATCGGAGGCGTTGAGGTCTGTAACAGACTTAGCATCATGCATCGGAGGCTTGAGGTCTTGAAAGAGGCTTAGCATCATGCATTGGAGGTGTTGAGGTCTGTAAAGGGACAAGGCATTGTCCATCACCGACATCAGATCAATCAAAGCTCTACGTAACATGGAGTTCCTTCAAACCAGTTTGGATTCTATGGAATCAACTCGGAGTCAGGAGTTATGTTATAGAGTAAAAGAAGATCCTTGTTGTCAGATGTCAAGAAACTTAGCACCATAAAGCGGAGACGTGGAGGTCTTCTTCGGATATCAGAGTGGCGCAGCGGAAGTGTCGTGGGCCCATAACCCACAAGTCCCAGGATCGGAGCACAATTGTTGAAGTGAGAAGGTTGGAGGAGAAGACCCAAGGATCTACTATAGCAGCACTTCCGAGGTGGCAGCAGAGTTTTTCAGATTCAGGACAGTATGGAAGCTTTTTGGGACAAAAAGCCTTTCTTAGTGGGGAGGTGTGATCAAGGGATCATTTTTAAACATTCCCTAAACATCCCTAAATGGTGTCAGTGTAGAAGATCAGTTCGAGATCTTTCCAATGACTATGAGAATGTGAAAAACGGACATCGGGAGCTCTAGATATGTTCAATCAAAGTTCAGATAGCGAGAAAGTCAACTATGGTCAACTGGTCAATATTGGACCATTGGCACTGTGACACGTGGCAAAAAGGTAAAAGGGAGTTGTTTGTTGGTTTTTTATCACCGGTCTTCAACAAGTGTAAAAATGGTACACGGGAACAAGAGGCTCAACTTTTATTATGGAGGGGAGCCCGGCCGCCGTGTGGACTATGGTATTATCGCCGATGTGGTGGGTCCACAAGCCACCACGTGGCTTGCCACCACTCGTCGAATTCGCTCGATTTTCCTATCGGGAGACGACAAGTGGATTACATGCTATGGACCGAGTTAATTATTTCCATACCACATTACATGGGTCAAAATTATATTTACTTGGTAAGTCCACTTTCCAAATGCCACACATGTATATGCCAAACCGCTATATATTAATGTTTATACATTAGTATTAAAGCCCACATAATTCTACTAACCGCTAACTATACATGTTATCACCAAACTTCCACGTGGAAGGAGGAATGAAGCGGTGGTGGTGGGGAGCAGGTTTAATGGTATGCGTGGTATTAATCCACGTGGAGATGGGGGGGGGGTTATGCTCCAAAGTGGTCCTTTGACCACTATGTTTGCGTGGAGGAAGGCTATTTAAAGCCTTAAACATTACAAAACCCCAAAATGTGGGATATACCCACTTCTCCTTAGCCGCTCTTTTGGGATTTAATCCCATTTAAAATGCTAAGCGCCCATTTTAGGAATATTTTATCCCTTATCAACATACTACGGGCTAAAGGTTTAAAAATAGCCTAAGGGATAATATGGGAATGCATTATTCAAGGACCCTAAAAATGTATAAATAGGGTACCTATTTCATTGTAAACACACACACACCCCAAGCTTATTATTTGTTAAGCTTATTGTGGGGACACACACAAAATACAGAGAAGCTCATTCCTAGAGTGCTGGAGGTGAAGTCCGAGCCAAGAGGAGAATGAGAAATTGTTGTTGTGTGAAAACCTAAATTATTTTAGGCATTATTATTTTGATTATTATTTACCTATTATTTGTTAGGCAATAATAAATTAAATATTTGTGGCTAGGAGTTATTCAAACTACCTCGTCGGCCCATAGCGCCACAGTAAATTATTGTGAAGCCTGGTATATCGATTGGAGAGCCATCGGGCATTGTATTAGCATCTAGAAGGCAAATCGAGAACCGAAGGTTTCCGAATAGTGGAGGTGGAGCCATCAAGCTTGCCGAATATGCTAGGAAGGTGGGAGTCGGGTGCTATTTTTCACCCTTGTCGTCCGAAGGTCTGGTTATTCTTCTAAGCAAGTTTAAATAGTTTCCATTAGGTTTTCTTGTGAAAGTACTATTGTAACTTATAAGTTTTGACTAGTGGAACGGTTCGACCACGAACCCGGAGATGTAGGCAATTTTCGAACTCCGTAATCAATCTGTGTGCAATTGTCATTATTGTCTTGCATTATTTTAAATTGATTACTTAAAAGGAGTAAATTATCGGCAAATAATTAAAGCCTACAAGGGTCCGAGATCAGGTAGTAATAATCTAATTATTTTCGGATCACACGTGATCATACAAGAATTAATTCCCAGTTCCATTTTCCAGTTATCCCACCAGAAAGATGCTTCATGGGACAATTGGTAGGCTCCCCATACTGCTTTTGTCTCCTCTGAAAAGTCCCTAGTCTCAAAATAATTTTCCATTTCAGAGAGCCAATTTTCAGCACCATACCCAAGAGTTGTACCATCAAATTTAGGTGGCGATATTCTTTTAATGTCCCTTGCTAACTTAGCAGCCAGCCTTACTTTCTTATTTGCCCTTTCATTCAGGTGCTCAAGTTGATCATCATATTGCTCATCACCCTTATTCTAATCCCTACGATCCTCATTCTCTTCACCACCTTGACCTTGTTGTTCTAAGGCAACAACTCAATTTCGGGTGTCATTCAAAAGGTTGAGGGTTTCTTCTAACTAGCAGTCGTATTATCCAGCACGTCACCAATATTTACCCCATTGTCACTCGCCATATTAGCTCTTGTTGTCAGCCTAGCCAAAGTTTCCTGTTTTTATAAAAGAGGATACTTTTTATTAGAATGTGTGTCCCATTAATGTCCAAGTGTCTGAGCCTCTGGCTCTGATACCAAAATGTAACGCTAAAAATTACTAGAACTAGAAAATGGGAATATTTTTTTTAAACATACATAAAAATAGATTACGCAACTGCATTCATACAGATTTATTTAATCAAATTCTTTAAATCAAATTTTTTCTTTTGATTTATCTGATAACATCCGTGTAAGCCATGTGCGGCTGAGAAGCGTGTATCCATATCTCCACGATCTCCCTTTGCCACTACTTCGAGTGACAATGCTTATTAGCATTTTGGCTTAAACTTTTTTAGGTCATGGGAACCATGTGAAAGTCCTTGGGTCTACCATGAAGCTAGTTTTCTGACTTCGTATTTTGGTATCCGACCATAGCCTACCTCATGTTCAGTGTTCAACTTTCCATGATCAAGTTACTTGCAAGTTTAATTTAATTGGAGGACTAGGTGATCAGACAATGCACAGCCATCAATGCATTACTTTGGCCAAAGTTTTCAGCAGTGCAGGTTACAGCGAAACTCAAGACATCACACTAGTTTTATGAGTTTAAGTCTTCCGTCACCTCACAACTATCCCTTTCACAGTTATCTAGATCTTATAGTTTGTCTTTACTTTATTTCCAATTTAACCTATATTTTCAAGAGTTTATAACGAGATATATGCCAAAGGCCAACTAGGATCATCTTGAGATAAGTACACTTGTTACGCTGATATATATCTATTTCAACATTTTGCATGTACTTATCCCTTAATATGCCTAATGGATCTTTTCATCTATTTATCTTCCCATTTAGTTTCTCTTTTCCTAATGTTGGTTTTCTTTAACCTTAAATTACCTTTTACAACGATACTCTTTCATTCTCTATACAACAAGATTTACAATCCTATCATATTAATACCAAGTTTACCGAAAGGCCGAATTAAATATATATTAAACATGTATATTTAATTATTCCTTCGATTATCTATGCCATGAAATAGCTTATTTGATTTAGAAATTAAAGACAATTGATTGTTACAATAATTTCCCAACTATCGGCTTCATACATTGACAAATATCAAATAAATTAATATATCAATTTATGATAAGTAAGATTTCTCACTTCTAATGTTTATCATTTTCTCATATGGAGATATTATTACATACAAGGTACTCATCTCTTTATTAAAATCATAAATTACATATGTCATTAAGGCAAAATATATAACTATTATGGTAACTCTCACATAGTGAGGTTTGAATATTAATATTAACTCTCACAAGACATGAGTTTTCGCATATCCGAACGTGATGGCTAATTGTCCTGCAAGACTGGAGTAGTGGTATGTTGTCAGTTCAAAATAAACTGGCATGAATATTAACTCCAATTTCTGATGTAATTATTTAATAAAATATGAAACGATATACAAGTTATCTTATCAACAAACGTATGGTAATACAGCGGAGGATGTATTATTACATATTTTTCATCAAAATACAACTATGAATGTACACAAATAGAACAACCAATTTATATTTCAGCAATCATGTTCCACTCTAATCACAAGAATCACTTGACATAATCAAACCATCATCATTCAACATCTGAATTTTGATTAAACCACAAGCAAATCATGCTTCACATGGTATAGATTCAACTATTATTATTCTTACCTTCCAATCAATAACAGCTTAACAAAACTGTCTGAAATCATCATTTCCAAATACCAATTAGACATATTCCCTCTAGGAAATGAGCAGTTCTATAAAATGCACAATAAATTTATTTCAAACAATCAAAATACATTTATATATATATATAGGAACAGTCCAACTAAAGAGTGTAAAAACACCTCAATTAAACCATTTTAACATGTTCTTTCAGGTAACTAACAGATCAACAAAACAAATTAACCCACATACCACAGGATGATAATTTTGAAGTCTATTTACATAAAATAACAACAATAAGTTTCTAACACTTCCAGTAACGAAATCCTTTAAGAAAAACTAAGTCATCTTACATAGACTGTTAACACTAATTTATTTTTCAATAGGTAATAAAATTATACCTACAGGCAAATCAACTTGTACATATCCAAATAAATTCGTTCCAGCATTAATTTCTTTTTTGTTTAGAAATTATTAGAATCCGGAAGCATATATATTAGGCAAAATAATGAAATACTTGGTAAAAACATTTTTCACACTACCCAGAAATCGCTTTGCTCATACAAATAAATTATTGTTTGACTGAAATAAAACCCAGAGGCAGAAATCGATTTGGGTTTCTAGAAATCAAATTTTAAATAGAGAATAAAAATAAAATAAAAATTGATTAGGAACACCCAACTGTGTTTTTTCTAGGTTTAACTAAAACCATACAAAGGAAACTTAAGAGAATACAGAATCCATCAATTTTTCTTTTTAGATTTCATTTCCAAGCAATTAACTCAGAAGCTTTCCTCAAATTCATTTACTTGCTATTTAAATTAGAATGTGTATTCCCTCATTATTTACAAATAATGCTACAGAGAAAGGAGAAGATATTCATGCCTGTAGTAAACCCAGAATCAGCAACTTCTTACTCTTTTCGCTCCAACTTCTTACTCTTTCCTCCAAAACTTATGTAGGTATTCTAGAAGAGAAGAATGAAAACAGACAAAGGAAAAATAAAAGTGAATATAATGAAGAAACTATACTATAATGGAGAATTTTTGGGCTTCCAAATGTTGCTTCATACGTCAATGCATGCCGTGATGCCACATACTTGGTGTCAGATGAAGGCGTGTCCCCTTTTAAAAACTCTCAGATTTTAAATATTATTATTATTATTATACTTTTTTACTTTTGATTTACATGCCAAATCCTTTTAGGATTTAAATATATAATTTCACAAATTAATAATGCATTTAAAAAAAATTAATTAATTGATACTTAACTTTAATGGTAAAATTAATCATCATAATATAATTCCACATATTGCCAATAATATGTTATCGTAATAATTATTCGAATTCCCATGTTCCATATAAAATATTCAAACAAAAGAAAAATTACCAAGTCTATAAATAATAATAATTCGAATATTTTCGTAAAGCTGGTTTGATATAGCATTGTCAATTAAAATAGAGGCAGTATTCATCATGGTCATCGCAAAAGTCAAACAAAACAAAAGACGACCAAACCGATTAAAATAAAATAACCGGAATACAAATAACTGAAATATTCACTATCATTAGTGAATCGTTCTACCTATGATTAAGGCCTAATCATGTTTTAGGAAGGATAATCAAGGTGGGTGCAGCCCTGAGGGGTTATTCGTTCCACGATGCCATGCCCTGCAGCAGAAGCTATGAGTCATGATACGATGAGTCAAATGAATTTTACACTCTATGATGATTTCGTCTAATCCTGTTTAGACTTAACTATAGTTAATTTAGCTTACAAGAAATTTGGGATGTTACATTTGTGTAGTAAGAGGTGGTGAGCTAGTGTTGATTAAAAAAAGAAAACTTTGTCCACTTCTTCCTCACTCCTATTTTATTTTCTACACTTTTCTACTTTTAGCTTTTTATTATTTATCGTTTTGATTTGATATTGTGTATTGTTTTTTAAATATGTTGGTTGTAAGCCAAAGAGTTTTTATATTTTAAATATCAAACATTAGTCAGTTGTTATTGTGACGGTCAAATAGATGTCAAATTTAATGTTGAAAATAAAAGTGAACAACTCACTCCATTACACTCATGGTTGCCATTGTAGGAATTTCTCTCAGCGTAAACATGGTTAGAAAAGTAAAGAGAGAATAAAACATAGTCTGATCTAGGATTCACAAAACTTGAAAACCTTTCGAAATCAAGGTTTTGTCCTAAAATCAAGCACACCTTGTATGTTCTCAATAATGACTAAAAACATGATTTTTTATGGAATCAACCAACGAGATATTTATATGGCTTTTCCCAAAATAAAAATTGAATATGATTCATGGAGAAAATATTATCCATTAAACATTCAATCAATGGAATTTGAACATATCCTACCATATAATATACTTGATAAAAGACTTTATCAATGTTAGATTTAAAAGGGAAAAAAATAGTTATCCAGAAATGTTGAGAAAATTGTTCACCCCCTTCTTAGGTCAAGATTAAGTTTTATAATGGCATACAGGATCAAAAATTTTTAATGATCAATATTTATAGCTAGTAATCACATGTAAAATGTGCAATGGAAACACCGAAGGGGATTCCTTGAAGAAGTTAAACTTGAGGGAGTGAAACATTGAAGAAAGAAGAGGGGTAATAAAGAAGGGGTTTGAGGGAGGAGAATTCCATGAGAGGTGAAAATGTTGGGGGGAACCAATGCATAGGTATTATTTCTTATGACCAAGAATATGTGAACCACGTGCCATGTTTGTTAATAGTTTGAAAGAAAAAGGAGTTGCGGTGTGCATGTCATTAAGGCAACAAATATTTGAGATATCTCAGAAATCAAGGCATTGTTGACGAATAATTCCATGGGAAACTTGCATATGTTTTAATTTCTAAGCCTACATATGTTAGATATGATAATTTTATTTTTATGGTTCCTTATGTCATTGATTCCATGCACATTAACGATCAAGGTTTCTCTTTGGTGATTATGGTAGTGATTAGGGTTTCTAATCATCAACATTCCAGATGACATCATTTGTCAATGATAACTCATATGAAACCCCATCCTTCCATTTCCCTTATGTGTGTTTGGAAAAAGTGTTGAGACTCCCATTTGGAAATTCCTGTTTGCGTAAATAATGTTTTAGGAATTGGAAAAGGAGGAAAATTATTTTTTGCATGTGCCCCATGTTCCTCCTTTGATCATATGGATCATCCTAGGTTGTAAAGAGGGAACCTTTCAGTTTGAAGATTAAATTTTGGTTCATCAGTCGTCAGAATTCGTTCACATCGATCTACTTTGGAAAAATGGCTATAAACAAAAGTACTTTAAAACATTATAAATTCAACAAGTGGTATCATGCAGTATTGTTTATGGATAATTTGTTCATGGAATATCTTATTTTGTGTATATATAAGTGATGGTGTTTTCTTTTATAATTTGTTTTTTTTCCAATGTAATGGAAGATATTTGATTTGTTGGTTTGATTCTATTATTATACAGTGAGAAAAAGGTTACAAAATAAAATACTGGCACCTGGGCATTTCCACCCCCAATGTTGACATCTACATCTACAGAATATACCTTTCATTAAGCTTCAATGTTTACCTACATGTCCTACTATAGTCTCTCATTTTGGACCAAATGGGAGGATGGTGGCACAAATCTTACAAGTATTAGATGGAACCACATAACAAAACAACATGAAGTAAATATACTATCTCACAAGATAGCTAGAGGACCTCAAACAAATCCTCAAGATGTTGCGAATGAGTTCGTTAACATTCCCACCGGAGAGCATAAATGTTTGCACAATGCACAACCCTAACAAAGGAGGTAAAATAATCTTGAAATGTCTTACTCGATTCCAAATTTGAGTTCGATCACCAAGGGACTATGATGACCCATGCCTAAGGGGGAAATCATAAATCCATTGACCATGACATTTGCATTCTTCCCGACCTAGGAGGCTTTGCAGAGTCTTCTCAATCATCGCCTATAGATAAGAATCTTACATATGTTTGAGCCAGACACACTCCTACCATTGCTCTCCATGTCATACATATCATCCTCACTATCTATCATATCCTCTCTATTAAGAGAGAACATGACGTGAACAAAATCAATAAGCATTTCCATTAACTTGTCCATCAATTCAAGGGCATCAACAACTAACCCCTATACAACTAAAAGAAATAGACAGTTTTGAGACAATATGGGACTAATGGGATTTGATATTTTTTATTTTTATTTTTATTTTTTAAATCGTTAAGGTTTTTGATTGAGAAACATTTAATTTATTAGATACGAAGAAGAAATGAATAGAAAGTTTGATTGAAAATGTGGAAATAAAATACATATGTGTCCCACACTTTTTCCATAACTCATATTATACCCACCCAAATACTATTTTTTATCTATGCTCCACTATCATCTCAATCTCGCTTGTATTATTCATGTGAGTGAAATTTGCACTTACAGGGGTCAAAATAAAAAATAAGGAAAATTCAATAGGTTTGAGGATCAAAACCCAAGTGTAATGTTGGCTTCTTTTAGCACTTTGTAGACCCCATTTTCAATTTTAAGATTCAATAATTGCAGGAAAACAGGTGATGTGTGAACAATCAATGATAATTGATCCCCTTCAATGGTTTTTCATATGAATGTCAGGTATATTTTATCTTCCAATCAAAAGGTTTAAACCAACTTTGATAGGTTGGTCTAGTTTTGTTACTAAAAAAATTGAGAGGTTCCAAATTTGGAAATTTATTTTGACATATTTTGATAATAATATTTTGACAAGAAACAAAATTAAAATCCAAACTTAAAATTTAACATGCATATACCCTACCTAGTAGTTGTCGTCACCCCATCTGGCCCAGCCTAGAATTTCTTGTGACATCGCATACATTTCATTATGCTACAAAAGTGTATAACCTTCATTAAAAGGAAATGTACCTAGTACACAATTTATGTTTTAATATCTTCACCCAATTATTTTTATCATCGCTTTCAAGATTGAAAATTAGATTATTACTAGCAATCACACCTGAAAGGTGCAATGGAAACGTCGATAAGGAATGAAGGTTTGAATAGAAGAAAAAACTTAATGGAAAACAAAGGAAAGTAACTAATTGTTATAGGAAAAGGTAAAAGAGAATGTGAGAATACCAATTCCATTATTGTGTCATCCATAATGGTACAAGGATCATGGTATATTGGGGTTCATATGTTGTTGTGGTCCAAGATTACCAACTAATGTAGGATTAGTTTTATAAACAAATGATTTTTGTAAAGTTTTAGAAGCATTTTGATGATGCATAGAATAGACATATCTGATTTAGAGTACTGAGATGTATATTTATCTAGGTAATTATACATGTTTTTTTGTGGTGATGAAGCAACACGGGAAGAGGGAAAGGCCTAAAAATAAAAAATACTCATCCCACAATCAAATGTATTTCCATTGAACAATTGAATCAAGATTGTGTAACTTCAAATAAGAAAGAGAAATTACAACATAAGTTTGAGTGAATTACGCTTCCTTCTTACAGAGGACCTTTAGGGGGCCAATACCATTTATAAGCTATCTTCATACAAATACATAATGAATCACAATTACTCTAGCAAGGGAAGTCTTGAGATGAGATAACACAAATGCAAAAGTCTTAGAAGAGGGGGTGTTATAGCAGGAAAAGTATTAACATAAAGAGAAGGATTAAGTGTTGGGAGTAAAAACGTCTCGTAGGGTCATTTGTATTAGAATCGAACCCATGCTTTGCACTTTATTGTGCCTATAGCTTACCATTCACGTGCTCAATTTTTTGAAACTATAAGGTGCATTTTGATTTTATGAAGGATTAAAGGTGACGTAATGGAATGTCGACATATGTAACAATGTAATGTGTTATTAGTGCCCCAAAAAGATAACAACAGTTTACATTGATACCTTCTTTTGTAAAAAACAATGATGAAGAAGAAAATATTAATAAAAAGCATGTAAAAAAACTTTATGAGCATGAATCCCAAATAATATAAAATGGCATTCTAAATAGACTATTTATTCTACAATATTTGTTAACATGTGAGAGTTAGTGTTGTCATTGAGGTAAAAGGTTCATTAATGAAAAAGGAGGATGATTAGGAATGTAAGATGATGTTTATAGTGATGTTGACATGATCAAACAAGGAGTGACATGGTTACAAGAGTGAAGAAGGTGAGGATTGCTTAGTCTAGTAGGCCTAATCAGGAGGCGTAAACAACATAGGTGATAACACATGGAGGATAGAGATGCAAGGTGGCTTGAGAAACATGGTAGAGGAATGGAGAATGTGAGGCAAGTGTGTTGAGACACTCACACATGTTTTATATGTTGTCTACAAGGTGAGAGCATATTTTGCAGGTAATCATCTAGACCTAATCTAAGTGCTTAGAGGCATAATCAAGTATGAAGGTCAATTGCAGATGTGTGTGTGCCCATGATGGCATGCAGAGGTGTGAGACATGTTGTCTCAAGGATGTCAGGGCATTTTGAATATTTTTGCAGCCAAGGTATAGTATTCTTCTAATTTTTCAAGGTTTGAACTAGACCTATTTCTAGGACCTAGCTATGAAGTCATGATGGTTGAGAATATGCAGGGATAATTATTAGCAAGTGATCATTGGACTAAGGTAATTGGTATGATTCTTCTCCATGACATGTTTGCAAGGTATGTGCTTGTGTTTCTGCTTAGACAATTAAAGGATGTTGGAATGATGACAGGGGGATTCCTTGGATGGTGTTTCATGTGTTGATTATGCTCTTGTACTAAGGAGAAGTTTAGCATTTTTGGTCTAAAAATATGTTTTAGGGCATTTGGGTCCAAAATTTTAGTTTGTATATGGAAAAGTTAAGTCTGGTTTTAAGTATCTTTCAGTCGAGATAGGTTGGGAAATATTTGATCATGATCTTTTCACTCAGAATCAATATTTTAGGCATGTGTATGTGCTATGAATGTCTTTTTCTAGGGGGAGATACATTGACATGACAAAGCCAAAAATAAAGTCAAAGGATAATGAAAGAATTGTGAACTTATTTGATAATTTTGGTTGATGTTTCCAACCATGAACTGATCATATTATGCTAATGAATATTAATAATATTTGCCACCGGTATGTGCTTTGTCATCAATGTAAAAAGGAGGAGAATTACTAGGTTTTTTTCCATCAATGATAAAGGGGGAGATTGTTGGCATGTGAAAGCTAGTGTTGTCATTAGTGTAAAATT
Source organism: Taxus chinensis (assembly GCA_019776745.2). Taxonomy (NCBI): domain Eukaryota; kingdom Viridiplantae; phylum Streptophyta; class Pinopsida; order Cupressales; family Taxaceae; genus Taxus; species Taxus chinensis. The sequence continues at coordinate 14,149,968 of CM034149.1, forward strand.
CTCATTAATGACAAAGGATGATGATTAGGAGTGCAAGAAGATTTTTTTAGTGATGTTGACATGATAAAACAAGGAGTGACATGGTTACAAGAGTGAAGAAGGTGAGGATTGTTTGGTCCTAATCAGCATAGGTGATAGCACATGGAGGATAGAGATGCATAGTGGCTTGAGAAGAATGGTAGTAGAATGGAGAGCATGAGTGTAGTGTGTTGAGAAACTCACACAGGTTTCAGAGGTTGTCTACAAGGTGAGAGAAGAGTTTGTAGGTGATCATCTAGACTTAGTCTAGGTGCTTAGAGGCCTAATCAAGTATGAATGTTTTTGTTAGAGATGTGTGGGCCCATGAGGGCATGCAAAGGTGTGAAACATGTTGTTTAAAGGATATCAAGGCCTTTTGAAGAGTTTTGCAGCCGAGGTATAACACTCTTCTACTTTTTCTAGGTCTAAACTATACCTAGTTATGAAATTTATGGTGGTTGCAGAGCTAAGCATGAGAATATGATCATTGGAGAAGTTAATAGAGGTTTTCCTAGTGTTGTGGGCCAACTTTCATGTCAGTATGATGAGATTTTCTCAAGATATGAGGTTTTTTGGTCTTATCGAGCTCTAAAAGGCATGATTCTTAGCTCGATATGAGAGAAATCATCTTGGTTGGCATGTTTAAAGTCTACATCAGACCCTTAATCTTTCAAGGATGTTTAGTCATGGATTTAAGAAGATCTCAGGGTTAGAATGAGGTTAAATTACTCCCTATTCTTTATGAACGAATGTTAAGAAGGTAAAGAGGTCATAAACCCTACCTAAACCCTAGTTTATGAGTGATAGGATAAATATTCTTGGTATGATCCCAAAATTAATTGAATCAGTAAATGTGATGATTGGAGGATGGAGAGGACTCTCCTAGCTTTCAGACGAAGGTGGTTTGAGGTCTTGATTGTAAATGGAGCCCACTCAAATATGTTAGTTTCTAGGAAAGTTTTTTTTGCTCTCAGGTTTTCCATTAGACCTAATGTCTAAATTGATGTTTTGAGTTTTTGAGGAACTATTATAAATTTTTGAAGTGTTTTTAGAGCTTGGTGAAGTCATTTTGGGGTCTGCACATGTCTAAATAGGAATACAAGTTTTTAGGCGTAGAAGGCAATTTTTAGCAATCATGAAGAATGGAGGTTCTTGGGCACGTATGGCCTAAGTTGATAAGTCTAATGGATATGGAGTTGTTATACACATTAAATTTTATATGATTCATACTTTGGTTGAGCTCTTCAAGTCAATTTTGGTGGTATGGTTGAGGTTACAAGTTGACCTACTTAACAGGGCTTCACGTCAGTTATGGTTCATTGGTGAAATTGGTCAGGAAGACAAATATATTGGCTTGGTTAATGATTATTATCCATTAGAGAGTGAGTAGGTATTAATATTGATCCTATTAAATGCATTTAGAGGTCTTGAAAGTGTCAGAGAGGGTGTGAGAAGGTCCTACTTCCAAGACTAGTTTCTATGAAGTTTAAGTTGCTTAAAGGTCAAAGAGGTTTGGATGGCTCTATGGGCTGAGTCATGGAATCAAAAGTGGTTTAATATGTTCCTTGGTTTATTTGATTTCCAATTAGTAGTTTAATTCCATGTTTTAGAAGATTGGTGAGTGTTTGGTCTTCATCTTTGAATATTGGTTTGTTGGAGGTGCCCAGATTGAGTAGGAAACAATCCTACTTGGTGTTATGAGATGAATGGATGATGTAGAGGTCCACGATCTCGTGGATGATGTTTATGGGATGTGTTTGACATGTGTGGAGCTTCTTGAGTCTTGAAAAATATTTTTTGTGCCTTTGGAGTCCATGGGGTGCTCAGTGGAGAAGGATTTAGTCCTCTTAGGCTAGTTTGTGCTTGTTGAGTGTCTTAGTCCTATGCCAATCTATATGGTCTTATGTTATGATTTTATATGAGAGTGTAGATATAATTTGATGTTGTTATGACCAACCTTAATGGTCATGCCTGACCTATTAGTATTTAGGAGAAGAGTCGTGTATTTAAGTAAGTGTATTTAGTCATTTGTAACTAGTTTGTGTGAGAGGAAAGTGCAAGCCTGGAGAGAGTTTGAGAGAGGTATGAGGGAATCAAGAAAATTTTGAAATAAGGTATGAAGTGATGAGAAATATAGAAGAAAGGAATAACAAGGGAAATAGACCTAATCATCCAACGAAGAAGCAATATTGAGCGAAGTAGGAGAGAGTGTTTTTTAAGAGGGTTTTGAGAAAGTGGAGCTGAAATTATGATCACTATCAGTTGTAGCAACAACAATACTTTAGTGGTATTTATCTTCAAGTGGTTGATTTGTTGCTTGATAACCTTATGGGGATGTAGCATCCTTGCATGGTTGGTGCTTGTTAAATATGGGTTGGTGCTCCTTGTGGAATTGGTGTCTTACTAATGAATCTTGTGTGATGTGTCATATTCATGCAAGTCTTTTGGTTTGAGTAATATAATCAAAAGTTTCAGTGGGTTTTCTTCCCCTTGAGCATTTCCCACTTATATTTGGTGTCTTGTGTACTCTCTTATTCATGTGTATGGTTGATCATGCTTAATGTGAACTTAATGGTCAATGAATGTTGATTTGATGTTGTAAATGGTGTATGCAACGAAAAGGAATTAAGAAATGTTTTTAAATGACTGATTCACCTCCCCCCCCCCCCAGTCCATTGTGCTTCCAACAATATCTTGTTAGAATGGTTGAGTGTCAACATGGACCTTATCTTGGGCATGGACATGTGAAATAGTCAAAGATAGTGCACTCTTTTCTAAGGAATAGTTATTCAAACTCTTTTCTATGATTTCCTTTAATATTTTATTTTTAATCAAGGAATGCATGACACTTTTCAATGGATGAAAAGTTTGATCAAGTAGTTTGGTAAAATTCAATTCCAAATTGCTTAAATCACTATAAATAATGTTGATTTGAACAAGAAAATGTAAGACCTTTGTAATATTGGTTTATTAGTTTTGTATTAGTTTCGTGAGCAAACTCCCTCTGTAAAAGGATGCACATGTAGTTCTTTTTCTTTTAATACATTTTCAATATAAAAAAATGTATTGCCATTAACTTAAAAAAGGTGTCATATTGAGTTAGTCTTATCAAAGTGGAAGGTTCGTGATATACTAATAATGGAATAGGACCTAATAATTTGGATGATAATCACAACTTTATATAATCATTTTATATAAAAATAAATAAAAGTAAAAAAGTCATTCATACCAAAACAAAATAAAAAATAAAAGTAAAGAAATTATTCATACCATAATAATGTACAACTTTTGGATGAACCTAATTATTATGCATTGCACAATTAAAAATTATACATTGCACATTTAAAATGTGATTTTCTTCCCAATAACTGCATGAAGTTAAAATATATAATAAAATATGTGGAACTCACAAATGAACATTGTTATGCATCAATTGATCTAGTGATATATATAATGTTCTCTTATGGCATTGTTTCCTTTATCTACAAGATTGGGCAACTCTTTTCAAACCAATAAGGAAAAGTGATTACAAATAAATATGTGTGAAACAAAAAAAATTGAGGGACATAGAGAGATGAAATTTGTAATAGATAAAATAGTAAATAAATATATGCAAAACTCAAATGACTGACAGCGGCTAGGCATTTTAACTCTAAAATGGCTCTAAATAATCTAAACTTGAAATGAAGATGGTGCCACTGCCAACTTCTACGCAGGGAAGCGAGTTATGGCATGGAAAAAGAAATATATTATGTGAGACATTGAAGTCGTCTATGAAAACCCCATGGCCTACATATCATTTAAATTTATTTATTAGTTCGAATGTAGAGAAAATATAGGCTCAATTGTTTCTATATTAACATGGAAGCTAAGGCGATAACATTAAGGTAAGAGAAATTCCACCGATTGTTGGAGTTGCTTGGACAGCTTTGCTGTCAAGATGTCCTCATTTACACAAAATCTAAGCAACATACTAATTGTAGCTTTTATGGAAAAATCCACATAGTGAACATTATTGATAATATAGTCCACCATTAATGCTTCTCCTAGTCCACACAAATTTTAAGTGAAAATTTTTGTCCGTAAAAAAATGGACTAATTTAAGTTATTATTAATTTTGTGATGATATGCACCTTACTATATCCAAGAACCTACAAAAACTTCATCACTCTTCACTTCTGCACAAATAAAAAGAATCAGGCTCCATTTTTCCAAAACATAACCACAGTTACGGTTAAAGAAAAATATTTCATCTATTAGCCTCTACTTTACCGATTTTTTTAACTTACTCTTTTAGCTATAAGTGGCTTCACCTTGCATAAGCTATTTCTCAAACGGTGCAGTCGAAGCCTTCACACTTTTTTCTTCCTCTACGCAATCATCATTATTGCTCTGCTCCATTTTGAGCTTTGAACCTTTCCACCAGTTTTCCTTCGGCGCCTAAAAATGAACCCTGTAGATCGCATTCCAGAGATATTTAAATGAAAAAGAGAGGAGCCAAAACAAAACGTAAACTTGAATCTTCATAGCACAATAAATTTATAGGGTGGTTCAACTACGATTTTGGTTCTCAAGTCACGCTGAAATAAAATCAAATCAGTTAAAAGCTTCGCAGAAGAATGTAGTTGAATCTTTTGATCTGGAACTACATTTATTCCTGAAGTTTTTTAATTTATACCTTATGCAACGGTTTTTTGGCTTTGAATAGCCATTCCTCATCTTGCACACCCACGGTGGCTTCCAGCACTATCCTCGGGTTGTGTTCAAAGGTCAAGGTTGAGCCTCTTTATGCCCATCGAAATGGCGCCACTCCTCTTTCCTACAGCCTTGTTTTCTTGTTCGACACCCAACCTGCCTTGCTAGCTGCTCTGGGGACTTGACTATATGTTATGTCGGATCACAACACAATGCATAGATCTCAGTCAAGTCCCTATGAATGCACAAGTGTCAGCGGCAACCACCCTCATCTGATAGAATTGAACGCCTATCGACATAATTATTTGATTAAATTATGCAAGAGTTGGCTTTTAATGTATGTACCTTCTCAACCTAGGGAAATGTGTTGGAACTTTCTATGGTGATTATATCTCAATCCCACTAGTGCTACCTCTAAGTAGTGATGATTTTTACGACTTGCAATTTATGGAACCCATCGTATATATCCAAGTAATGATATGTATTGTGTGATGTTTAATTTATTAGATAACACAAAGATATGAAAGAAATGTTGGAAAGAAATATGCAGGTATTAAATACTTACATGTCCCAAGCCTATTCCATGACTCATAATGTTCCTACCCAAATAATATCAACTATGTGTGCTCCACTTTAGAATTCAATCTCACTCACTTTATTCACGTGAGTGCAATTAGCACTTAAATGGTCCAAAATAAAATTAGGGAAAACCCAATAAGTTTGAGGTTTGAAATCCAATCGCAATTCTTGCTTCCTATAGCACTTTGTAGAACCTTTTTTCGGTTTTAAGCTCGCGTAATTGCAAGAAAATAGGAAAATGTCATCATCAGCTAGATTTGACATTGATGTGCTAGGTTGAACATACCATGCAGACCTGCGGTACTTAAAGAAAAACATTGAATTTTTCCAATGTGGTTATCAATAACAATGCCAAATTCTCAATGTTTATATTGCTTCGGAATGTTGAAAATTTTACATGGTGTAACAATGTTCATTCGCATTGCTCATTTGAGTGTCTATAGGTTTTGACGAAGGAAAGTAAACGTGAATGTGCACATTAGGATGTAAACTAAATTGGCGCTTGTAAATCCACTAGATGTCAACGACCATATAATCTACTTGGAGAGTCAACAAATGCATGTTTAACCACTGTATGCAAAGCAAAACAGTGGTCAAGTCGAGTGAAGATGTAAACTCAGTTGATCTCGTCAGTGGTAGGAGCTGTCAAATGTGAGAAATTTTGAATCAGAATACAAAATGCACGATCCATGATGCAATATGATGTCAATCTTGAAAGACCCTCAATACAAAGGTTGATCCTTGTTGATCCTAAAACCAAATGCAAATCCAATAAAGATTGAAGTCAAGGGATCAATTTGATCTCGATGAACATAAAATCTTCAGTGAGAACATGAAGCCAAGCGAAGCATAGGGAGAGATGGTGCATTCACTTTACAGGGGTCTGAGGAGGAGAACAAGTCAGGAAAGATAACAAAATGTGATTTCCAAGGTGGAAGGAGAAAAATGTGACCTTTCCCTTAGACCTCCTATCCTAAATGATTATCTCTCTAAAATCATTTAGGAGAGCCTTGATAATGGCCACTCAGTCTGGTGGAAGACAATGACATGTACCAGTCATGGACATTTAAATAAGAAAGGATATTCTTGTTTTTGACATGGTTCTATCTAGCCATATACTTTTACACACTCTTTTATACCTTTGGCACACCACATGCATTTTTTAATTTCATGGCTTAACTCTAGAGACGGGTACATTTATCACCAACCTTAAGTTGGGCATTTAGCAACCAATGAGTAGATAATACACAGACTAAGATGATGTAAGTTGGTGGAGTGGAAGGTCCCTACTGCCCATGACTTGTTTTCCTTCAAAACATTGGATGGAAACATGTCACTATGATAGATGTTTAGAACATGACTGTGAGAAGAATTAGGACAATCAAATTCATGTGGATGGCATTGATATGGCCATATGATAGTGACCAAAGAAGTCGGATCCATACAACATTTGTTCCTTGTTATAATTTACTTGCATCGATATAGTTTGGAACAACTACCAACATAATTGCCCCATTAATATTACAAATTCAACAATTGATATTGTGGGATATTGTTTGTAGATAAGTCATTACTAACCTTCTTTTTTTTTTGTGTATAAGTGGCAGTGTCTGCTTTTACAATCTATATTTTGACGATGAAATGGACGTTTTGTGAATTGTGGATTTGTTTCTATTATTATGCAACTAGCGGAAAGTTGTAGAACAAAATATTGGCACTTGGGGTCTTTCCTCCCCCAACATTGACAACTACATCTACAAAATCCACCTTGCTCTAAACTCACATTTTGGCCTAGTTGGGAGGATGGTGGCATAGGTTTGAAAAGGGTAGGATGGAATCACGTGATAGAACAACATGAAGTGCATACACTATCTCACCAGACAATTAGAGGGTCTAAAACAAATCCATCGGATGTTGTAAATGAGCTTGCCAAAGTTTCCATTGAAAGTATGATTGTTGAGTAAGCTAAGGACATCATAAATCATCATTTACTTAATTGAAGAACAATACCCAAAGTAATGAATTTTATTTTTATTTTCTTCAAAGGCTTTTGGGCATGTAGGTCAACATCAACAATAATACACTACAATGGGTCTATTCATTGCAATATTTTGGGTATAAGAGATGAGGTTTGAAATTGTACAACATGACATTGGTGTTATTTTAGAAAGTTCATAATAAAGTGGTTCATGAGATATTCACATACTTAACACCAAATAGGAAACAATTTGGACATGTTAGAAATATGACATTGTAAAGATAAAAAAGGCTAATGTGTAAATGTATTAATGTTGGCATTGCCTTTTTCATGGCAGCCATGAAATATGTACATATACACATATAATATAATACAAAATCATGTGAAAAACTCTCCCTACAAAAATAGACAAGGGCTATTCTACCCACAAAATGCACCACATACATAAAACCCAGCATAAAGTGCACCATGGTAACATAAGGCATAAAGCATATAAGCCATGACATGGCATATTTTTCAGGGCACCGGAAAGTGTCTCGTCAACCTGTCAATGCACATCACCCAATGTTGAGTTGTATCATGTACGCGAGGATATGCAGTCCTACCGCCAAATCGATTTTCCGTATTTGGTGGGTGGAATTCCCAACGTAAAACCATATACCAATTGTTTCACCCACAGTGAATCTCACGCATTTGGTAAAACAAAACAAATATGGGTAAGTATTACCGCCTGGTTTTACTGTCTTCATAACGCAGACACAGTCTAGAAACAGCGCCATGGAATTTCCGCAGAGAACGACAGACGGGTATTTCCGGGACAGACAGGAAATCTGCAGAGTTGAACTCGTCCAGGTGTGTTTATTAAGTTGACATAACAAAAGCCTCTCTTACAAAATTTTCTTTTTCCTTCATGAAGAACAAATATAAGGGCAACTCACGGTAAATGATTCCGAAGTGGAACTAAAAATGAATAGAATCAAATTTAAATATTAATTTCTGGTGTATCCATCTATTACCAATCTTTTGTCTCCCTTTGCTATGAACATGGCAATAACATTTCTAAAATCCAATCATACAGAAAATACTTCCCATACTTTCAAATCCAATTGATTTTCATATGACACCCAAAAAATTGGCGTGAAAGGAAGAAAACAATTGAGACATTCATAATGACTCCAAAGAAAATTAATTTCCAGCCAAAGTTTTGGAAAGACCTCACCCACACCCGAGACCAACCATTTTTACTAGAGTTCCATTAAATTAGTTTCCAATGAAGAAAATGCTAGATATGCCCACAACAGCTATCTCATGCAAAACCATAGAATATATTTTTGGTGATGAATCCCTTTGATAAGGCATATGTCCCTATGGTTGAGTGATCACAGTTTAGATTGGAAGATACTTGATGTAGTCAAGGATCATACAATCATATAAATGCATCAATGATTAAGAAATCAAAGAGAGTTTATTCTAGTCTTATCTGATTACTCTAACCATAAATAGCTTCAATGTTCATCATAGCTTGTCACATGCCCTACCTCTGATGTCACTTCAACTCTCTTATAACTCACTCATGCTTATTTAGGCCAAAGTGCTCTTTCCTTGCATCTTGTCTAGAGTCTAATGTAACTAGATAACTATGCTTCACAAGTCTCAAACTCATTCCTTCACTTATGTACCCTTCAATTGATGTCTGTCTATCACCCTTATGAGCTTACAAAATCTTATAGTCCAACTCTTCGTGGCTCTCCTTTTGCAATTTGAGCTCTACAACCCTTAACTCGGTCTTTGAGAAATGACTATCAGTCATAAATTTGAATGTATGCATCTTCAAGGTGAAATATTAGTATATCCAAGCACCCATTAGATCATTCATTCTTCCCAGGAGGTTCATAGTCTAGTTCAAAACAAAAGGTGTAGTTCCTTTAGAAATTGACTCTTACAACTAGTCCTTCAAACTCTGTATTCAAGCTAGTCAAGGACTGGCAAAGAAATGTCACATTTTCCCCAATGAAAATCTAGGATTCCTTTTAAATCCTTTAGAGGACCCTTGCACAAAGATATGTTCCAAAATTTAGTTCAAAACTAGAAGTGTAGAGGCATCAAAACCTAATTTCCTCAAAACCCTAGTTGTGGGGTTGTGTGACAGCCCGAGATGAAATAAAAACTTAAAAAAAAGAGTTTTTTCATAAAATCAATATTGGTATAGCAACAGATTTACACAATAAAAACAATAGATTACTTCTTAATAATCATGCTAATACAATGGCTATTATATAGCCAGGAATGTTGTTGAACAACTTCCTATAAAATAGGAAGTATACAAAACAATAACCTTCCCGTACTAATATATTGTTATACATTTGTTATAACAATATAAACATACTGACCAATTATAATAAACCATGTGAATACTAATTCCTAACATTCCCCCCCTTAGTGTTTACATGGTAGAAAAACATCCACACACTCAGCTGCAGTATGCTCACCCCTGTGGCATGTCCAACTCTATGACTCATGACCTTGATCCAAAAGAAAGGCTCGCTCCTTCCATGGTTTTAAACAAGCTTACCACAAACCTTGAAGTGACAGGAACCTCATCAACTGTCGACCTCGTGTGGTTTTCTGGATCCTCCCACAAACCCTTTCAAGATCCATGAACTGACTTACTCTGGTGCTATTGTTCACCACTATGCTTATACATCAGGGAATTGTGTAGGAAACACAACTTGCATATCACAAAATTGCACAAAAGAAGAAATACTGAAAAAAATTCACATTACTTCCTATAAGAATCGTAATGTTCTTAATTGTAGTCTTTGTCATTGATCGCTACCACTCGATCTCGAACAGCATAGAAAACTGCCACTGCCACTAGAAGCTTTCCTTGACTAAGTCGTTTTGGGTGTAGAATGGGAATGGAACATTGGTATGTATTCCCCCCCGCAATGTGAAATTCCACTCAAATAGATACTGAGAAGAAAAATGCATCAAAGAACATACTCCTGAATGGATCTTGCTAGTTAGGTCTTGCTGCACATGGTCACTAATGCTAGTGAATGTATTCTTCTAGCTGACCATCTTCCAAAGAAGTACGGCAGTCAAAGGACCAAGTCAGTCAGAGGATCACTAACAGTCATCTGCGCTCCAACACAACTCTCTTTCCAACATCCATCAAATAACACACAAAACAGGAACACTGCAAACTGAAGCACACTGAGAAAATGGAAACCACACTGAAAATCATATACTCACACCATACATATGCCACCACAGCTTCTGTGCGGCCCCGTCGTTGGTGACTGACGAGAGGTCGTTGTTCGACCTCCTTCCTCCGATGCCTCCTTCCTCCATTTCATACTGCTAGCTCAGCTGGATTTGATCATGGAGCTCAAATGCATATCAAAGGACGTCGGATTCCACCGATAGTGCGTCCAGTTGAAATGCAGGCAAAAATTATTTATTTATTTATTTTTATTTTTATTTTATGACTACATAAAAAGACACTTACAATGACTTTGACAATTTTAACGCAACAAAGACGAGACGATACTTAATTTTTGGTGACACACTTTTAGAATAAAAACCCACAAGAACTTAATTATTTTGACACTTTTGACAACTACTCACAATTGAAAAAAAAAATGACCTATTTAAATTAAAATACTTATTGTGACAATTTACAAACATGGAATACTTTACTTTAACAACCTAATCAAGACAAACTAACCACTAACTAATATGACACATTACAAAACTGAAAAATATATATATAACTCGAAAATTTTAAAACATAACTAAACTTAGACAAAAGACTCTAAACGACTCGACTATTGTGGGAGACATGTTATACCGTGTGACTTCCGCAGGAGACTACTTTGATATCTGTATCAAGCTTGGTTCAGGAGCTAATAAAATTTTCTCAGACTTAGCTTTTTCAAATCGAGCTTTGACAACGCCTCTGTCATGAGAGAAAAGTAGTGTTTCCACTACGCTTAAAACTCTCGAGTCCTCCCCAAACACAGTTGCGACTATAATGCAATGGTTTCTTCATCAACCAATTCTAAATCAAGCGTGGATATTTTGGCAATAACATAATCTTCTTGGACTAATATCTCATAAAGATCCACGTTTTGAGAATAGTCTGCACATACACGTCCAGACACAGGTTCTATGCTCATGTCTTTAAATCTATTCTTTTCAATAGAAAATTGGATCTGTGGTGGTTACAACAAACTGTACATTAAAACCCCCACACTCCACACCGATTTCTCTAATTATTGCCACATTAATATTGCATATCCGTCAAAGTCTATGTTGGGATGGTCTATCTGGACTATACAAAACGCCCAATACATACCATGCATGCAGCTAACAAACCATGATGTCGAACAATGATACGCAGCAATGCCACAGATATCCAACTTGTAACTCCACCAAAAATTTTGAATATTAAATGCACAGAGAGCACTCTAGTCAGATCACTGTAGGCTTAGATATGGTAACCAAAGATGACGGCAAAGGGAAGACTGATCTCTGTATGCAAATCGATGAGTGGAATCACCTGGGCTGCTTGGATCGCCACTAACAACTGTACACGAGATATGATAATCTCAAGTTCCCGCAAATTACAAAATCTGTCACGAATATCTCCTAATATTAGTAATTCCTTTGTTTATTTGACACACTGATGCATTCGATGTAGCTTGGACGATCCTATCTGATTAAAAAAAATAAAAATAAAAACTCTTTCCTCAATAACAACACAGGTATGCTAAACTTATGAAGAATTACTACTATAATATCTCATAATAGGGGCAACCATAACAAGGAATAGATCTGCCCCACACAATGCTCTCGATTCCATCGCTCTGATACCAAATATTGGTATAGCAGCAGATTTACACAATAAAAACAATAGATTACTTCTTAATAATCATGTTAATACAATGGCTATTATATAGCCAGGAATGTTGTTGAACAACTTCCTATAAAATAGGAAGTATACAAACAAATAAACCGTTAAAGGTTTCACATGTGTAACAAACCTCTACAATGTATATTGTTGTTAAAACAATACTTTATAATCATATTAGAAAACCATTTACCACACTACGGTAAATCAACCATGTAAATAATAATATTCCTAATAATTTTTAGATAATTGAACAAAAAAATCCACCAATTATAGTGATAATCACTAACAGAAAATTTTTCCTAACATATTGAATTTACAAACATGGAAAAAGAGACATATGCTGCAAATATTATGAACTCCAAAAGAAAATAGATCTCCTTCTTTGTTATCAAATAATGAATTACAATGTTTCCTAAATAGGAAAACAACTCCCAACTCGAGTTGCCAAGTAAACTCTAGCTAACTCTGACTAAATCTACTCTAGGTGGCGGAAATTACTATTTTTAGCAGTTTACTAGAACCTGCTATTCTTAGTAAGTTCACATGCTTATTCCTACGGGCACAGAAATTTCCACGCATCTTCTACATCCCTAAATTAGAGGAATTGCCAACTTTCTAACTCATAATGCAATTAATAGACTAAAATTAACTAATGCTCAAAAATAGGAAAAAACTGAACTATAACTTAAATCCTAATTTTCGGCCTCAAGATGGCGGATTTAGGGCCCGAAAACATGTTGAAAACTTGCCCCAACTGGTAGGGCAGGTTTCGCTACATTCGTCTCATCGAAACACGTGGTTTCAAAAAAAAAAATGGACTCAAACGGACACCCGGAACTCAAGTTATGACCTTGTCAAGTTCCTGCTAATTCTGGCGCATCATTCTCCCCTGCTTGAAAAAAACGCAGCTCCTGCAAGTTGTCTTCTTCAAACTACTTCCATTTATCTACATCCAACTTCTGAATCTCCCACTTTGTGACCCAAGTATTGTCCTCTTGTTCCAGTCCTTTCCAGTGTACCAAATATTTGTTGTATTTCCCATTTCGTGTGTCCATTGTTTTCTTATCTAGAATCTGATCCACTTCTTCTTTCTTCTTCACCGGAACCTGTTGCCTCCAATCTACTACTTCATCAATAGAATCCCCTTCTGCACCATCCCCATGAAAAGAATACAAATCTGAAACATTAAACACTGGAGAAATATCAAAATTCCCTGGCAATTCTACCTCATAAGCATTATCGTTTATTTTTTTCACGATTTTGCAGGGACCAATCTTTTTGTACTTCAGCTTGTTATAGGTTCCTCTTGGAAACCTTTCCTTCCGCAGATATACCATAACCAACTCACCAATTGTAAATACCTTTCTCCGTCTGTGCACATCTGCTATTTCTTTATACTTATCATTACTATTCTGCAGCTTCTTCCGCACTTCTTCCTGCAATTGTTGTATATGTTCGGCAAATGCTTCTGCATCATCACTGACTCTGCCATCAACTGGTAGTTGCACCAAATCTAACACCCCATTTGGATTACTCCCATACACAATTGAAAATGGAGACTTTCCCGTGGATCTGTTTATGGAACTGTTATATGCAAACTCAGCTTGTGGTAATGCTAAGTCCCATTGTTTCGGATTTTCCCCAACAATGCACCTTAACAGGTTTCCCAAACTCCTATTTACCACCTCTGTTTTCCCATCAGTCTGCGGATGATAGGCACTACTGAACTGTAGTTGAGTTCCAAATTTCTTCCATAAAGTCCGCCAGAAGTGACTTAAGAACCTGGTGTCCCTATCTGAAGTAATAGTTTTTGGAACACCATGCAAACGAACAACTTCTCTGAAAAACAAATCTGCTACGCCTGTTGCATCACTTGTTTTCTTGCAGGCAATAAAATGAACCATCTTAGAAAACCTATCAACAACCACAAAAATTGAGTCATTACCTCGTTGTGTTTTTGGTAATCCCAAAACAAAGTCCATACTCAGATCTGTCCACGACCCTTTAGGAACAGGCAATGGCATATACAACCCTGTATTCTGTGCATGGCCTTTTGAGACTTGGCAAATTCGACATCTTTCCACATATCTTACCACATCTCTTTTCAACTTTGGCCAATAGTATTTGTCTGCTACCAAGGCTATCGTCTTATCTTTACCAAAATGCCCAGCCAACCCTCCGCTATGCAACTCTTTCACTATATTCTCTCTCATAGACCCAACTGGAATACATAGTTGGCGTCCCTTGAATAGGTAGCCATCCTGTAAAATATACTCATCCAGGACATCTCCTGCATTGTCTGACAATGGACTAATTAGTCTTTCAACAATATCCTTGAAATCAGAATCAGAAGAATACAAACCCTTTATTGCTTCAAAACCCACCACCTCATTTTCCATAGTGGTAAACAAAGTCACACGCCTACTCAATGCATCTGCAACTTGATTCTGTTTTCCAGATTTATGTTTTAGAGAAAAAGTATATCCCTGCAAAAATGATACCCACTTTGCATGCCTACTATTCAACTTCTTTTGGGTATTCACATACTTCAGGGCTATGTGGTCTGTAAATAACACAAACTCCTTAGGCACTAAGTAATGCCTCCAATGCCTTAATGCTTGTACAATTGCATAAAATTCCACATCATAAGTAGAGTAGTTCTTTCTTACCTCATTCAGTTTCTCACTAAAGAAAGCTACTGGCTTTCCTCCTTGACTTAGAACAGCCCCAATACCCACATGTGAGGCGTCACAATCAACCTCAAACACTTTATCAAAATCTGGTAGTGCCAAAATGGGTGCCTCTGTCACCTTCTTCTTCAAGAATTGAAAACTATCCTCAGCTGCCTTTGTCCACAAAAACTCCCTTCCTTTTGTGCAATCTGTTATAGGAGCTACAATACTGCTGAAATTTTTAATAAATTTTCTGTAAAATGTTGCTAGACCATGAAAGCTCCTTACCTCTATTATACTCCATGGAGTAGGCCATTCAATAATTGCCTTTATCTTTTCTGAGTCCATCTGTACCCCATCTGCTGAAATAATAAAGCCCAAGAATACCAAACTCTCTTGCATGAATGTGCACTTCTTCATATTTGCATAGAGTTTCTCTTTCCTTAACACTTCAAATACCAACCTTAGATGCCTCAAATGTTCTTCTTTAGTTTTACTAAAGATCAAGATATCATCAAAATAAACCACAACAAACTTACCATTATACTCCCGTAGCACGGTGTTCATCAATCTCATAAAAGTACTAGGTGCATTGGATAACCCGAATGGCATCACCAACCACTCATATAATCCATTTCCTATCTTGAATGTTGTTTTCCACTCATCTCCTTCTCTGATCCGAATCTGATGATAACCACTTCGAAGATCAATCTTGGTGAAATACTTAGATCCAGCAAGCACATCCATCATATCATCAAGGCGAGGTATTGGGAACCGATACTTGATTGTAATTTTATTGATCGCTCTGCTATCTGTGCACATTCTCCATGTTCCATCCTTCTTTGGTGTTAATAAAGCTGGTGTTGCACATGGACTCATGCTCTCCCTTACGACCCCCTTTCGCACGAGCTCTGCCACTTGCCTATTCAACTCTGCATGCAATGTCGGGCTCATCCTATAAGCCGCTTGATTTGGGAGTGAAGACCCTGGAATCAAATCAATGTGGTGTTGAATATCTCTTTTGGGTGGTAATCCATCTGGTAGCTCATCAGGAATAACATCTGAAAATTCTTCTATTAATTCTGATGTTTCTATTGGTATTTGAGCACTTACAAGTTCATCCTTATTTGCAACTAGTGCATAACAAAAACTGGTTGCCTTTGCCTCCTTCACAAATTCCTTTGCAGAAAGCATATTTTCAGCCTTCCCCTCTTCTTTAAGAGGTAGCAAAACTATTTTTGTGCCATCCTTCCAGAAAGTATAAGTATTCTTTCCCCCATCATGAATAACTTTTCTATCAAATTGCCATGGTCTTCCTAGCAGCATATGACATGCATCCATAGGGATAACATCACACCAAATCTCATCCTTATAACTGTTCCCAATAGAAAAGCTTAT
Source organism: Taxus chinensis (assembly GCA_019776745.2). Classification (NCBI taxonomy): domain Eukaryota; kingdom Viridiplantae; phylum Streptophyta; class Pinopsida; order Cupressales; family Taxaceae; genus Taxus; species Taxus chinensis. The sequence continues at coordinate 14,166,226 of CM034149.1, forward strand.
TAAACATCTCTTATCAACAGTAACTTCATTACCCTTCTTAAACCATGCAATACGATAAGGGTTAGGATTCTTCTCACAATGCAGACCCAATTTATCGACCATCTCATTTGAAACCATGTTCTCACAACTACCACCATCAATAATAACATTACATACCTTTCCTCCTGAAGTGCATCTTGTTCTGAAAATATTTGTACGCAGCCATGCATCCCCCTTGACCTCCTTTCTTGGAGCAATCATCGTCCTCTTGATCATCAGAGTTTCTCCAACATCTGGTGGGATTTCCAGGTCCTGTTCATCTTCTACTTGCTCAGCTTCAACAAGATTTACTCTTGGAGCATCTCCTTGCCTTTTGTCATGTGTATAAGTATGTGGGCATTCAAAAGCTCGATGCCCTTCTTCACCACATCTGTAACAAACAAATGGTCTTCGTGGAGCCTCCCATCCTCTATCGCCAGCATATCCTCTGCCCCTAGGAAATCCTCTGCCTCTTTGTTGATTCTGGAAATCTTGTCTCGTATCCTCTTGCTTTTCCAATCCACGAGATGATTCTCCCCTACCTTGGCTGAAACCAGCTCGTCCCCGAAAGGAAGTTGAGGCCCCCCTATTCATTCCAGGTGATCTCCTAAAACTTTGACGATTTTGTTTTTCCTCAGCCTTTAAGGCTAATTGATAGGCATCCTCCATGCTTTTAATCCTATGCATACTTATCTCATCTTGAATAGAAAATTTTAATCCATTAACATACCTTGCAGCCATTTGTTCCTCAGTTTCTTCATGCTCTACACGAATGGACAACTTATAGAACTCATCTGTGTATTCTTGCACTGTTTGTAAGTTCTGTCTGAGATTCTGAAACCTCCTGTAAAGGGTTTGTGCATAATCCACAGGGAGAAATTTATCTTTCAGCTTCTTCTCCATCTTACTCCACGTCCTAATTCTTTCTTTCCCCTTTCTTGACCGCTCTTTCTGTAGGTGATCCCACCATAACATAGCATGACCTTTCAATTTCGTGCATGCAAATTTTACCTTCTTTTCTTCTGACATAGCCTTCCACTCAAAAAAATTTCCCATGCTAGTCAACCAGTCTATTAGCTCCTCTGGTTTTAGACTACCACCATACTCTGAAACATCAACTCTTATCCCATCATTCTTTCCTTCTAATGCTCGAAGCATCCTTTCTTCAAAAGCTAATGGTGGTGCTTGCGTTTCCTCCTCTTCACAAACTTCTTCTTCATCTGTGTCATCTCCACCTTGATTTCCTCTCTGGGTTATCATTGCAGCAAGTGCAACAACTTGTCTCTGCAGATCTTGCATATTTCTATTCATCTGTGCAATACCACCTCCTCTTCCTCTTCCTCTTCCTGCCATTTTAAAAAAAAAAAAAACTTCGAACCAGCTCTGATACCAGATAATGTAGCCAAATTAAGAACAAACCAGATATGCTGCAAATATTATGAACTCCAAAAGAAAATAGATCTCCTTCTTTGTTATCAAATAATGAATTACAATGTTTCCTAAATAGGAAAACAACTCCCAACTCGAGTTGCCAAGTAAACTCTAGCTAACTCTGACTAAATCTACTCTAGGTGGCGGAAATTACTATTTTTAGCAGTTTACTAGAACCTGCTATTCTTAGTAAGTTCGCATGCTTATTCCTATGGGCACAGAAATTGCCACGCATCTTCTACATCCCTAAATTAGAGGAATTTCCAACTTTCTAACTCATAATGCAATTAATAGACTAAAATTAACTAATGCTCAAAAATAGGAAAAAACTGAACTATAACTTAAATCCTAATTTTTGGCCTCAAGATGGCGGATTTAGGGCCCGAAAACGTGTTGAAAACTTGCCCCAACTGGTAGGGCTGGTTGCCGCTGCGTTCGTCTCATCGAAACACGTGGTTTCAAAAAAAAAAACGGACTCAAACGGACACCCGGAACTCAAGTTATGACCTTGTCAAGTTCCTGCTAATTCTGGCGCATCAAGAGTCTTCATATTAAGTATCTATGACTCCCAACCATGATCCAAACATTCACAGCTCAAAACCTTTAAGGAAACTCACTCGGGTTCACAGTTCCTCCTTTAGCCACCAGTCACAGTTGGAGTCTAAAATCTCCTTGCATGCATTGAACTTCCAAACCCCTGGCACAGCTAACACAGTCTTAATAAGACCTACAGTTCACTTTCTCAATTAGAGATATGTTTCTCCCTTATAGAAATCTCATGAATACACTTCAAGTTGTGAGAGCAGAGTGGGCAAGACACTTACAGTTTCCCTGAGAATTAGATGTTATCTACTTATGAAAGAAGTCCCTCAATCCAATTTATGCGATCTTCAAAACACAAACAGCAGTAAATAAGACTTCTTTGCTTGCACGTACTAATTGATCATCGCAATGTCACATTCAACTTATAGAAACTTGTCGATACTAGAATAAAATGCATACTACAGATCTCTGTAGCACTCACGGTTGTTATCAACAAGCATGTTTTTCAGATTTTTTCTAAATTTCTCCCTCCTGGGGCAAGATTTTCATATTTTTCTGAATTTTTTCCCTCCCCTTGTTCTTCTCCTCCTCGAAGAAGGGTTATCCCTTCCCTGAAGGGATGCCCCTTCCCAATATTCTACATATTCTATCGGTCCCTTAGCCTAGGGGGGCCTCCTTCAAATGAGGGAGTGGGGCTTGCCCTTTGGGGGAAGCCCGAGGGCCCTCTCTATATGGGGCCCCTATCTATATATTGTTGGCCAACTGGGGATGGCATCTTTTCGATCAATCAACAAGCCCTCCCCCCTCCCTATCCTATTATATTCTATCTTATCCATCCGAGAGAGAAGAAAGAGAAGAAAGGGAAGGTTGAACCCCAGTCTAAGGGCTCTGCTTGGGTGAGGGGCTGGAAGAATACCAACCCAACACCCACTAGACTGGCTCAGCTCTGGTCAGGTGGGGGTTCTATTCTATATGTCACACTGCTCCCAGAGGATCAGATGGGGGCCTCCCCTATCTAATCTACGCATAGATGGAGATGGGTAGCCCCTTCTCTCTCTATTCTCCCAGGGCTGACTATATAGAAGTCGCCGCCACCTATAGCCTATAGAGAGAGGGGGGGGAGGGGAAACCTCTCTTCTCGCCCCTCCCCCTCTATAGAGAGTATAGGCATAGGTCGGATCGAAGCAACCCACTCTATCTGGGTTTTCTTGGCTATCGTTTGTTGCACTAAAGGGGGGTAACCTCTCTTGGAGTATTCATGCAGAATTCTATAGTCATCAGTCAGGGCCCAAGGCCTGCATTAATGTCAAACGCCCAACTTTACTTCTCTATCTTTGTCGAAGTGCCTAGCTCTAAGAAGTGAATAGAGAATATCGGACGCCACATGTCTCAATCCATTTCCATTTAGTTATAGAATCAAGAACTTAGTTTCATGCACAATAACACATACTAAGAATATACAAGGATCCTCAACACAGAGTTGTTTCCTCCTGCAAAAATCATACAAGAACTATCAAAGCTGAATTTTTCCTCCTTATCCTTCACATTTGGAGACTCTATCTAGATAGAATGAGAGAAGACAGTTACATTTGATCAATATATAGCTATCTCTCATATCTTAACCAAATGAACTCTTAGCTCCCTTGGTCACATGAGTGATTCTAGGCTCAACATTAAGTTTCTTAACTTAAATATCAAAATCCTTAATTATTGGCCCATATTATGACATTTTAACCCCTAAAAAGACCTAAGACACTCCTCTTGACCTATATTTCTTCATTTTGCAAGCTTACAAGCTCAAGAGTTCACGGAAACAGTCAATACAAGCCAAAAATGGCCTTCAAGACTCAATTTACACTTGCGGAGGGAAAGTGTACAATTTAAATTTAGAAAGGCCAAGAACAAAACTAGTAACACATTTAGACTCCTATTGACATCTAAGACTCATGACCATACCTGACAAACCGAAATTTGATGTTGCCATCCATGTATACACACTAGAGTTGATGCTCCTGCATCAACTATCCTATAACGGTGCTAAAGTTTTCATTTGCCACCCATGTGCAACGCTTGAGGTAAGTTTAACCTCGTTCAGCCTGGTTATTAACTTACTCTAAACATAACTCATAAAAATTGGCTGACAACCTTCCCATCACCATAACGGCCTGTGCAAAGGCTTCTTGTCAATGAAATATCTTCCATGGGGTGGAAAGTCTGCTTTAATCAAGGTGGGTATGAAGTTGTTATAGCTAGAATCAGCAATGGAGTCCCCAAATGTGAAAACATCAAGAAATTTGGATGTAACACTATTGTTAGAACTATTGTTTACTCCTCCAATTGCTATTTGTCCTTCTCCTCCACCTCCTACTCATGAAAGAATTATTTATTTATTAATTAGAATTATTTTGAATTTATTTTTTTATCATGTTGAAAAACATATTATGTTTTTCAACATGTGAAAAACACACTGGTTTACAACATGATGAAAATCACACTGGGGATTTTCAACATGTTGAAAAACACACCTTGTTTTTCAACATTTGAAGAAGAGAGAACAATAACAACACAAAACTTTCCATTATAGAAAAAATTGGGAAATTTTATACAACTTTAAAAAAAAAATGCATAGTCATTTATTATTATAGTTTTAATGTTGTTTGTAATTTTTTCTAAAGAATTAATATTTTAAAAAAAAATTGAATGTTATATTTGTAGTGCGGAGGTTATTAAATAATTCTCTTAATAACTTACACAAAATATGAATTGGTTGGTTATTAAATATTTTGTCGTTGCCTGATCTGGGTACGATGAAAACGCCGAAGGGGGTGTTTTAGCATTGGATTCTTATTGGAGGGAGAGAATTATAACGAAGGGATAGCCGATAGATGGAGTGAAGAAGAATTAGGTCTAAAGCGACGAGAAGTTTTGGGACCATGGTTGCAGAAATCACAGCTGATTTTCAACATGGAGAAATAAGTGTGAAATCAGTGAAAAACAAAAGGATTCGGCAAGTAGGAAGGAAGAAACCACAGCCTATAGCGTGGCAAGTCTTATGAAGGAAACAAATAAGCCGAATAGAATCACCAGGAAATTGTGGCAAGCTTTATCATCTAGGATGGGAGTTTTTAGGGATTAAATTTATTCAGTGCTTATATGGAAAAAAATCGTGGCATGGGGCAGGAGATCCACCCCCTCTACAGTCCTCATTCAAAGAGGCGTTGAGGGTCTATTTGGGGGAAAGAAGCAAATAGGGTTTCTTGGAGCAAAAGGGCGAGTAAGCAACCGTATTTGCTAGTGCATTTGAGTTTAAAAACTTAAGGCCAGGGCCTGTATGGATTGCCTATATTTTGAGGTAGGGGGTCTGTGAGTGTTTCTATTGCTGATTAAGGGCTTAAGATGGTATTTGGCCAGACAATACGTATAGCAATGGGTGCTTTGAGAACTGGAAATGTGATGTGATCCATACTTTTTCATTATGTTGAAAAAGGAAGTTTTTTAGAGAGTGTGGGGGATTTCAGGAAATGTCTCTGGATTTTCATTGACATGTGAGCCAAAACTGATGGGTCCTTTCCACATGGTTTTGGGCAATAACGCATTGTGTTTGTTGTTACTGTGGTTCCCATTTGGATCATTAAATACAAACAATGAATTCAATCACATAATAACTTATCATGGTAACGAACTGGGTAAATTTAGCCCAACTTCAATACCCATTGCATAGTCATTCATTATCTGCATATCGGAAATGCTCTGTTTTTTATATTTATAAAAGAATTAATATTCGGAACAAATTGCAATCCAGGAATAATTACATATTTGATCAACCAGAATGTGTTAAAAATCTGAACAACAAAACCATGAATTGGTTGGAATCAAGAAAAGAATTATCTTCTAACCACTTTCAATTAATAATAGTACCTAGAACTCAAGGTCTTGGGCTATTGGTGAGTTACAAGTAGTTTGTAATCATCAATGCAAGTTCCATTCCCATTGAGTTCATTGGATGCTTTCAATAAGTAGCCATGGGGACACCTTGAGGTAGGGGTGTGAACTTCTCCATATGGGACCAAGCAGAACATAATGGGGCACTTTGAATGCGGATCAACTCAAAACGGACATTAAATACCTAAGCCCACATCCATGTCCCACTTAGAGAAAGTGCTCTTCCACCACTCCAGTTCATAGCTCTGGTATAATGACAGCCTTCGTACCTTTCAAAGTTTCATGGACTATAAATCTGGATTTTGGGTGTTACTACGAATGGAGAGAATAAATCATATTCCCAGCGACGCGAAAGGGAAGGTGAATGGGTAGAAACCTAGCTCGAATGGTAGCGAAGGAAGACATATAGTATATATGCGACATGAAATGGAATTCCCTGGGTAGAATGGCTCCGAGAGAGAATAATTTTGAATTGCTGACAACATCAGTTGGTGACTGACAAAAAATCAGACCTATATCCAATAGGTATTGCTTACCCCTAAATTTTGAATTTCTAAGCAAGTCAATAGATGACAATGGTAGGTAAAATTTGTTGATCTACAAGGAAATCAGCCTTTCCTAGTAGACTTAGCTGAGGAAGCCACATCCATTTGGATCATCCAAAATGTAGATCTCACATGTTAAAAGATGTGTATCTCAAGATGCTTTGTCAGAGTCGCAAGTCATCATAGGTCGATTTAAGTTAACTTTGGACTCCGACAAATGCAATATTTTCCACCTATGATCAAGAGCGTGTTTGACGAATGCTCTGTGGCCAATGGTGACCAGATCATTATGGTCGATGAAAGGGAATTTAGAGAAGCTCATTTTACCATCAAATGGGGATTACCAGAAGTGTTTGGAGGTGGACAAGAAGGGAAGACTTCGTTACGGAAGACACATTTCCGATGGATAGAAAGGTACAGTGTGGAGGCGTATCCATTTTCTCAAAGTTGTAACACCCACCCAATCAACTCAGAATGTCATTTGGGATCAGGTTACCCAACTTACTCAATCCATCTATGGAATTCATCTTTCAGAGGATATTGGAACTCGCTTCTTTAAATTCATAGGCAAGTCTTAGACTTGTTTGTACGAATTCAATCGGAATCTGGACTTATAAAATTGTATGTTGAAGTCGATTATGAGTAAAGGCTTAGTCGGATCACATTTATTTGTGATCATGGGACAGGCATAGGATTTCAACCCGAGATCATGGAGAACATGACCTGTTGCTATGTGTGGGTTTAGCCATGAAGATCCAAGTCATCGAGGACGACACAAATTAGGCCCTTAACAAGGTTTCCAAAATTTTAAGAAGGGTGCTTCCGCATGGGAAACTTCGAGTCCAAATTTAGTTTCTTGCAACATTCAGGGTGTCTTGATCTCGGGTAAAGCAGTAGATGAATGAGACTCGGTAAAGTGGTTTATATGAAAACTTTAGGGACTTTTTCTCATTTAAGAAGTTGCAAATCCGCCATTCACATCATGTTGTTCACCTGGTGGCACGGCGATGTAGCATGCAAGCCGCATAGACTACGAGCAAGTGGATTCTATATTTTCCTCTTATAGTGATTGGAGGCATGCCATATCACTTCTCTCATAATGTCCTATGTTTGGTGTTTGCTTTCAGCGATGTAGGCAGAGTGGCTATTATGGTGACGAAAAGATTTGTGATATTCGTTTCATATGGATGGTCTTCAAATTTTTCTATGGACTTGTCATCTCTGGTTTTTACCAACCCCTTAACGCCTTTGATTCTGAAGGAGGCGAGGTCTAGTCCTTTCCCGGCCATTGCTTGGGCTCTTGATCCACTGGTTGTCTTGTTTGTCATTGAAAATTCCCATGTTCTATGTGTCGTCTATGTATTGGTGGGGGCCCCATCAATACAGTGGCACAGTGCATACAGATGCGTTTTAAAATCAAATAGACGATAATAATGTGATCAATTTGTTAATGACAATCCACCGTTAGATATTTTTTTATACTTCAATGCATGCATTGGCAATTTATTTAAAATCTACCACTGATCTCCTCAGTGATGTCAGAAAGACGAAATATGGATCAATTTGTTGAATGACAATCCACCGTTAGATTTTTCCATACTTTCAATGCATGCATGAGAACAATTATTTTCTACAACAAAAATCTCCTCAGTCATTCAGAAAAGGTTACGACCCTATTATACAATTCTCATTAAAAATACGCCTTCAGCGTAATAATTTATGTTTCTATTTCTAATTAATAATAATATGTTTTATTTGTTAAGAGAATTATAAAATATTTATGTACACTACTTTTATTAATTATAATTATTTTGAATTTTGTTTTTTAACATGTTGAAAAATACATCGTGTTGAACTTTTCACTATTATAATATTCCAAAAAAATTACATATTCATTTATTATTATATTATTAATGTTGTTTTTTATTTGTTTTTGAAGAATATATATATATATAATATATATAGTAATATATATATATATATATATATAATGAATATTATATTTGTCAGTGCGGAGGTTACACAACTTACACAAAATATGTTGGTTCAACATGTGATAAAATACATTGATGTTTCTATTTCTATGTTGAATATTAACAATGTGTGTATTTGTTAAGATGTGATTATAAACATATTGGTTTTTCACATGATTGAGAATCATTTTGAATTTAGTTTTTCAACTTTTAAAGAAGAGAGAACAATAACAATACAAAAAGCTTTTCATTATAAAAAAATTGGAAAATTTTATACAATTTCAAAAAAATTGCATAGTTATTTATCATTATAGTCTTAATGTTGTTTTTTATATTTTTTAAAACAATTAATATTTTAAAAAATTGAATATTATATTTGTAGTGCAGAGGTTACACAACTTACACAAAATATGAATTGGTTGATTATAAAATAATTTGTGTTTATATTTCTAATTAATAATAATATGTTTTATTTGTTAAGAGAATTACAAAATGTTTATTTTTATTTATTTATTAATTAAAATTATTTTGAACTTTAGTTTTTCAACATATTAAAAAACACACCGTGTTTGTCAACATTTGAAAAAGATAGAGAACAATAACAACACAAAAACTTTTTGTTATAAAAAATTTGTGAAAATTTATACAATTACAAAAAAATTGTATAGTTCATAGTATTATTATAGTCTTAATATTTGTATTTTTAAGCATTAATATTTTTTTTAAAAAAATTGAATATTATATTTGTAGTGGCGGAGGTTACATAACTTGCAAAAAATATGAATTGATTGATTATAAAATAATTTATGTTTCTATATATAATCAATACTAATACGATTTATTTGTTAAGAGAATTACAAATATTTTTTTATAATTTTTTTGTATTAATTAGAATTTTTGTTGAATTTAGTTTTTCATGCATGAAAAAAATAGTGTTTTTACACATGTGAAAAACACATTGTATTTTCAACATTTGTGTTTTTTAACATTTGAAGAAGATAGAGAACAATAACAACACAAAAACTTTTTATTATAAAAAGTTGTGAAAATTTATATAATTACAAAAAAATTGCATATTCATTTATTATTATAGTCTTAATGTTGAGTTTTTTATTTTTATTTTTAAAATAAATATTATATTTGTAGTGCGGAGGTTACACAACTTACACAAAATATGAATTGGTTGATTATAAAATAATATGTGTTTCTATTATGTTAATTATGTAGATAATATGTTTTATTTGTTAAGAGAATGTATAAAATATTTATTTATACTTTTTTATTAATTAGAACTATTGTTAATGTGCAGATACATGTCTGTATCTATATTATTTATATTTATTATTCAAATTTAATATTTATTTAAACTTTTAAAAAATAAAATATGTTTTATGTAATATTTCTTTTGGGAGTATGTAGTATGGAGTGTAAACATTTATATTTCACAAATATATTTTGAGCTTTGTCATGTTTAGAAGAATGTTTTCTTTATTAATTATATTTTTAAATAATGTTAATGTGTAGATAAATTCTATGTAGAGGAATGTTTTATTGTTCATTATATCATGTTCTATTAATTTTATTGCTCTCTTAGTTCTGTTGTATGGAATTACATTTGAGTATGTTTTGTTTTCTTTATTCATTATATTTTTAAATAATGTTAATGTGTAGACAAATTCTATGTAAAAGAATGTTTTATTGTTTATTAAATTTAGTTCTCTTAATTTCATTCTACTCTTATTTTTGTGTATGGAATAACATTTGAGTATGTTTTTTTTTCTTTATTCATTATATTTGAAAATAATGTTAATGTGTAGATAATTTCTATGTAGAATAATGTTTTATAATTATTCATTCTATTTAGTAATTGTAAGGTTGTAACTGTATGTAAATTGAAAAAAAACACTCTTGTCACTCTTATTTGTCATTTTGGTATATGGGGGCATGTGCCTCTGTCAAAGCCAGGAATCGTTGCGTGCTGAAGGGACTTGACTCTTATGATGCCACATCGATATGCCCCTAGTTGGGTGGTATATTATGCTCTGCAAAGGTTTTTAAAGTTGGTCGGCGAAGAGAAATTATTCTTGCGTCATTTTGTCTTGCAAAGTTATCTAAAATAGTTTTTTTCTTTCCATTGTCATCTTAGATTATGCTTATTGTTTTAGTTTTGCACTATAACATACTAACATAAATTGTATGTTTGTTTTTGCGTGGATGGTTTTGTATTTAGTTTCTTTATTGGTCGGTGAAAATGAAAACACGAAGTTTCATTCCTCCTGATCCAGTTGGTATAACGATAACAACTCTGCATTTTTGTAGGGAGGATGATTTTAGATGGTGTCAGTTTTTTGTGAATGTTTTGCATTGTAGGAAGAGTCGACCTCCGAAACTAAAAATTGAAACAATGGTGAAGGCTCAACTTTGTTGGCTCCCACTCTAGAGGATATGGCTTGGCATACGACTTGATGGAAGATGCACAAAAATATGAGCCTCCTCATAAATTAAAGAAAATGTGGATTCCGATTGAAAGTTTGAAACTTGCAAAAGAGCCAAAAAATGTGCCAAGAAGATCGCACAATGAAGCAAAGGAAAGTTTGTTGTTAAATATAAGAACAGATAGTTTATGCTTTGCCACATTTTGTATTGCATATTGTATATATAAACATCCAATATATAGACCTAATCCTTAAAACTTGTTCGAAAATTCATGGGAACAGACAAGATAATTTCATATAACTTATTTTGTGTTAGAGAATTTCATATAACTTGTGTTTGAAAATTCATGGGAACAAACAAAACAATTTCCACAATTTGATATAATTATAGAATATTTGTCGCATCTCTATGATAATTCAGTTATTGGTTTTTAATTATTGTGGATGTTCCATAGTAAATTTATATTGTTAATATTATGTAGAAAACTCACGTAGCCAAACTTTCATTATGAAAATTCCACATTTTTACGATAATTATATTATTATTTTTAATAAATATTACCCACCACACTTACACTTGTCACATATTTTATAAAGACTGATATAAATTATAATATTGTGGAAATGCCGCATTAAATAATTTAGATTTTTTTAAGTTTTACATATTTTAAATAGATTAGTATTGTGGAAATGCCGCATTAAATAGGCTATATTTTTTTAAAAAATTTACATATTTAAGAAGACTAATATAAAGTGTAAAAATGCTACATTATACCAAATATATGTGTATTAAAATATACTTTTTGAAGATTATAATAATGTAAATAAGCCACATTAAATATTGTGGAAATTATGCATAACACATTTTTAGAAAAATAGAATTGACTACGAATTTTAAATTTTTACATATTTTAAGAAAACTAATATATAATTAAAAAAGCATGGAAATGTTAGATCATCCAAATGCTATAGTTATGATAATATATTTTTAAAATACAAATTCAAATATAGTAGTGTGGAAATACCACATTAAATAGCGCAAACATACCACATCATCCAAAAATTGAAAAAACAAATGTGGAAAAATTGTGTGTCCTCATATTTAGGAAGTTAAGCTTTTGAAACTAGGATTATCAAGAGTTTACAAAACCCAAATATAAGATATCATTGAACTAATTTTCCACACTATTTGTAAAGTTAAAAATGTAATATTTAAATAATATATGCACCACTAAAAATTTGATTATGTGTTATATATAAAATTTAACAAATATATGCATTGTGGACACTTTTTATCATCCTTGTGATGAAATACACGAAGATTTCAATGATGCCCCCTAAATTTATATGGGCAATCCTTGTCGAACACTCACAATATTGAATCCAAATCAAAGCAAATAAAGTACAACCTTCTTTCCTAGCATGTATATCTAACTCTATGAAATAGAAATAACACTCATTTCTTAATTGTTTGTCTTCGTTAGTCCTTGATTGCCATGATATAATTTTTTCCATTGATTACAATGTCATCTTTATAATCAGATATATGATATACTAATTTATTTTGTGTTGCCCTTTTGTTTGTAATATTGCATTGTTTCATTAACGATGTTAACTTCATATAACATTTGTTAGGATGGGAAGGAGGCATAAATGGGAAAGCATGTACAGTATTTCTATCCAAGAGATAGGAGAGGAAAAAATTTGATTATTGAATGAAGACTTAGAATGGACCCCAATCGGGGATGAGCCTAACATCAACCTTTGTGCATCCATCTCGCTTGGAAGATTTGAGGCATTTGTAAAGGGAGAAGGTTCCCTTGAAAGTTTCGAGACTACTTTCGTCTACACAAAACACAATTTCTTTCATAAATTTGATTACAAAGAACATACAATAAAGACATATTCTTGGTCCGTACCTTGTGTAACACTATTTTTTGTACATGTTTTTCATAAACATTTGTATAGCATTTGATATTAATGTTTTTAATTGCAGCTACTGGCGTTCATATGGTCTTGGGGACAATAGAAATAAGCCATCAATAGGTAAAAAAGTGAGGAAGCATCAAAATAAAAGGAGTTGCCAATGTCGTTTCAATGTGAAGGTGATATATAGGAGACTGGAGGTCACAATTATAATATACAATGATTTATTTCATTGTGTTGAAAATGGTGAGTGTTGTCAAGGTGTAAATAACACTACCATTAATGACCCTTGTGTTTCTATTGCCTCACACTTGTCAATAGAATGCGAAAGTTACATTGAGAATATTTTGTTTCAATGGGTGTTCTTGTGGACACGATGTATGAAAAACATAAAGAGGGATCCCTTCTTGGTGGCTATGTTAAACAAGAGGGACCAATTCCTAACAAGAAAGGATGTGATGAATGCATGGAAAAGATTTCTCTCCAAGCTGTCTCAAAATCACGTTGATGATGCCATAACCGTGAACTTATGGCATGAGGAGGAAAGGGGCCTATTTTTCTTCTATCAACGGTCGAATAGAAACATTGTTCCATTCATTATGGGGTTGCAAACACCATGGATGTGTAAGAGAATGGTACAACATTCACACAATTTCATAATCTCCATGGATTCAACATTCACCACAATTAAGTATGGCGTAAGTAATCCAAATGAAATTTGAAAAGATTCATTCTTTTCGTATCATTTATATTGTTCCATTTTTGTTATATTGCACTTGATGCTAACCTTTGATGTCATTTTCCTTATAGTATCAATTATACACCTTACTTGTTTTTTATGAGCAAGAGGTTGGGATGCCCGTAACATGGGTTGTTTTATCGAGGAATAATATTAAAGACATTTACGGGTGGTTGGCGGAGGTCTAGAAATGAGGAAAACTTCTTCATGTCGATTGGCAGATTAATGCGTTCATTACAGATGATGTGTCCGTTGAAATCCAAACCATTGGGTGTGTTTTTGTTATTGTGTACTTCTATGCATATGGTATGTGCATAGGGCATGGTTGAAAAATGTGTATAATTATACTAGTAGACAGTTACGGTGGAAGATTTTAGAGAGATTAGGTACCATCATGTATGGTATAGGAATGCATGAAGATTACACATTCTAAATGATTCAAGACATCCTTAATGAATTCAAAGCGGAAACTCAATTTATTGAGCACTTCAAGAAGACTTGGTGCGAAAGCGAATGACATATCCGTGAGTAAGATCTTTCAAGTGTTTTTTAATTAAATTTCATCTTAAAGGATTACACGTGGATTATAGTGTCTTCGATATTCCATCTGTTTGACTTGATAGCCATTGGGACAAAAAAACTATGAATTTCACCAATGTAAATTAGGAAATGAATGCATCCATCGAGGCCTACCACTGTTATCTAAAGACCAGATACTTGCGATAGACAAAAAAAAATGTACTCATCGGATGGACCATTTGTTTTACACACTTGTGTACATTGTGGAGTCATTTTACAAACACAATAGAAAGTTGCAAAAATTTGGCTTCTTGACCAACTTCAAAAAAGAAAGACAACTATTGATAATGGTTAAGAGGGCAAAAAGTATCTTGGATACAAATTTCATTGCACTTCATCATGATGGCCATGAATTGCATGTGAGGAGTCAAACAACCGAAAACACTTGGTATTTGGTAAGGCAATGTGGTGCCTTCAACATATGCGAATGTGCTTGGGCTACCAAAGGAAACACATGTAAGCACGTGTTGAAGGCATTGAACTTTTGTAGGTGATATTTGTCAATTTCATCTTTTCATGCACTAGAAGTGGCAGGTAATTCAAACATATCGTATGTGCTAAGTACTTATGTCAATTGTTAAGCATAAGTCATAAGGAAATAAGCATCATTTTTTACTTAGGTTCCATTCACGTGCAGGAACCAACGCATATGCTATGCGGAGACAAGTATTGTAAATGAAGACATATTCCTGGATGGCCCCACCTCATCACATCAACAGCCACTGACATTGGATGGTAAGAGGTTTTTTTCCCTGGAGGTAGTTTGAAAACCGCATAGAGTTTTTAGCTCATATTGTTAATGTTGATTCGGTTTTCAAAGTTGTGTATTGTTAATGTCCATTCTTCCTTGTGACATTCATGGATATTAAGAACATAAGTAAAGATTTCGTCTTGATTTGCAACCATTATCTTGTTCGATTCACACATTGTCTCCCAATGCTTAATTTCCAATTCCAACTTTTAGACATCAACCTCCAACTCCATCTTCTTCGAGGAAATTTCTCCAACCTGGTCCAACAATTCCTTATTCTTTTGCTCCAAAAGTAAATTATCCAATGTGAGTATCTCACACTCGGTTTTATAGAACTTCTACCTTCTTCGTCAAAAGTTGTTTTTATAATTGCATGCCCAATGGTGGGTAAGTCTCGTCTTCTTTTTTAACACCCCCATCTTCAGGTGTAGACCTCCTCGCATACTTTTTGAACCCAAAACTGGCACTGTCAAATGTTTCGTAGCATTTCAGCTCCTCTACATGTATATCCTTGTGCTTTCCAATATTCTTTTCTATGGCCATCCAATTACATCTGCAATTATACACCCAATTTATATCAATTAGAATTCGTATATAATTGCAAAGAAAATAATGAACTTAACTTATACTCAACAAAAAAAGTTCATAGATGGAAGATATATGAAAGTTTAGCATGTACGTAAAACCCAAATAAGCATACAACCATTAAACCATAAACCATGGTCCATAATCACATAAGATCTCGTTCTTTAATACATTAACCAATTACATAGTGACAACATCATCATATCTATATCTTGAGTAATTAGTGTCCTATTAATAAGCAATGGAATACAATAAATGGAATGTTACATATCAAGAATAAAATTCATTCTATGTTTTATAAACATGACATAAATGGATAAATCTATATAAACCACAAACCATCAACCATAATCAATATACCATAAACAATAATCAATAATCATAACCACAAAACATTTCATTGATTAATATAAACCACAAACCATAATCAATATATCAAGAATACAATATTAAAACATAAACATCAAACACAAGTACATAAACACATTAAATAGTAACAACATCATCATATATACATCTAAAGTAATCAAAGTCCTCATAATCAATGTTATACAATAAATGTTATCATCTCCTTTGTTGTCTATTAGAACCAAGGGAAGTCAAATGAATCATAAAATCTAACACGCCTCTTCACATTTATATGAAGGGATCAGGAGGTGTGATCCCAAGGATGGCTGGGTGATGAGATGTCTACATTAATTACAATGCACTCTCTCAGCTACAACGTAACTTGTATCATCTTGGAAGCCAACCATATAGTAAATAAGTCAATGTAGATTAATCATTTAGTTAAAAACATAATTAAATAATATAATACATTTACTTGCCTCTTGCAGAGAAGTGTTGAGTTTTATATCTATAACATCCAATATCGCAAACCCTTTGACACCCTCTGTAAAAGTGTCTGCAAATGTGGTAGGGTAGGGCAATGGAACAGTGGGAACAATGGCCTTGGAAATGCTAACTTTGACAGTCTCTGGGGGGAGTTGCATGTCATGACAAACTGCATGAGGGATAACATCACAAACAACTCATCTCCTGATAACTATATCATCTGACATAAGCTACACTTCAACCCCAACAGGAAAAACCTGGAATGACAACAATCTTAGTTGCATGAATAATTATATCTTAAGTTTACTAAAAAAGAATACAAAAAGGTGAATGAGAAAAATAGATGAATTATTGGTGCAACGTCCTCCTCTCTCATCTCCTCAGCACCCTTGCTAATACCCCACTCCTCCAACCTCTCCTCATCACCCGCTCTCCCCTCAACTATTGAGGTATTTGCATCTCCGTTGATATTCTGCTCAGCTTCTCTTACCTCTCATGCATCAATCTCTCCAATAAGATCAAGACCGAAGGCAGAAGATGAAGGGAGTGTCTCGTCGGTAACGTTGACCTACTACAAATGAGACAACATGACAATGGATTTATATCAACTAAATAAAACAACATACAATTGTTAAACCAATTCCAAGTGTTTGTTACTTTTTCCTATTTCATTCTACTCAGCGAGTCTCTATGTCTGCATAGGAGCTGACTCAAGTGAATGTCATCATCCTATGCACACTGTCAAAATAAAGAATTAATATACACACAAACTAAATTACATATAAGAATTAAAGTCCAATGAATACGTATGGGATCCTCTACAAGGGGGTCAACATTCCTGCTAGTTGTTCCACGCTCTTCTCTCTTCTTGTTCATGAAATAATATTTAGTCATTTCCAACCATACATAATACATAACAGATTCTACTAATTATGAATTTACCTCTTTGTCAGTCTTTGACTAGTCCTTTCTTTCTCTTTCTCCCAACCACCTATCCTTCCGCGCCTCTCGCCTCTCCTCTAATTCATATGTGCGCATTTTATCTTACACCACCCTCTTTCCTCCCCAGCTCAACTCCTCGAATCGAGTTTTGCATTCCCTTTTACAAACTCGATCGAAAACCTTCTTACATTGCAATTTTTACCGCTACCTCAATACATAGTCCATATCACTCTCTCTCCTCTTTATGTATGTCCTCATTCTATCATGAGTGAGAGGTGGTCATTTTCCCATATGCTTACGACCGCGCTTATGTGGTTGCACAAAGGGAAGACTTTGTGCAACCACGCGATGGACGTTAAGTTTTTTAGAGCTCCCAAAACTTAACACTCTCACAAACACCACATGATCCATGCTGACAAAAATAGTGAATGCGACCACCCACCCTTTCAGTTTTGTATTTAAGCAAAGGCTGATTGAAAGACATTGTTAGATAATTTTGATAACTCTTATGAAATCGAATAGCATTAATCAGTAAGAAAAAACAAACTTAAGTTTTAAAATTCTTCACCTCCATCATAGGCTCAGTGAAATCTGAGTCAACGTGCTCTGGAAGGACCGGCAGACATATCACCACGAGGACTATCAGTCTCTAGAGGAGCATCTCCCTATGACATTAAAATATAACATCTTATTAGATGCTTGTTTATAATAACTATGAAGAAATGAAATAAAAACATGTAAAAATTAGCAAAATACATTGTGAACTACTTACCTATGTGATGGGATGTGACGAATTGTATGGAAAAAATACATTACAATTAGTACTTTGTATTAAGTGTGAAATCAATTAATGCCTATTATTGAATACCATCGTGGGATGTGAAGTGACATGTATCAAAAGAGAACAAATACATAATTATTAGCCACACAAAAAATATTACGTACTATGATATGAAATACAATTAATGTTCACAAATTATTATATTACCTTCTCAAAAAATTAGTATTCTCCCAATGCATAAGAATGGATATTGAACATGGGTGGGAAATCATCAAACTTCCCTATGTTTCGTCTAAGTGCATCGTCATAACTGTCCCTAGAGCTACGCATTCTAATACAAGATAAACTAAAACAGATGGTACACAAACTCCTTTATTTTTATTTTACATTCAGATTGAGAGAATTATGCACAATAAAACATTTGTGATGGAGTTAACTTTACACATTATTATTCAACATCTTGAAAAACATAGTGTGTTATTCAAGACTGGATAATAAACAATAGTTTCCAAATCTTAACATGCATTTACTTTTGTGAAGGCTTTAAATGAAATTTTTATTGTAAGTGTGATACAAAATAATATAGGAATAATACATTAAAACAATAAGAGTACATTATGAAAAGAAGATTGAACTTCCAAGTATAAACTCATACAATTATATTATGTGTTTTCTTGTTCATAACATGATTATGTAATACAAAGAGATATAGTATATTGAACAAAAGAGGAAAATACATTTTCAAAATCAGTATATTGCACTTTTACAAAATATATAATGAATCAAGGTAGGCAAAAAAGGTCGGTGCACGCATCCCCATTACAATTACTGTCACACTCATTTGAATCACGATGTGTTGTTTTCCATTGTTCGTACCTATGTTGTTCAAGTTCTTCTAGCCGGCGGTCAACATCATCCCACCAATCAAGGAAATTTTGTGATAAGTCGGGCCAGTTTCCATTCGGAGGTGGGTGTATGATAAGTGTGATCTCGTGGTACTTCCTAAAGTATTCTTTCCATCAAATTGCAAGAAGTTTTTCATCGAACCATCTTCTGGAGAATGTGTTTGTCCTAGTGAGCCGTGGGTCCAAGAGAAAATGAACAAACATGCCAGACATAACCAGCATATCTACCACTTCCATATTTCTGTAGGACTATTCTCCATTGAAGATATGGAATGTCAATCGTTTTGTACTATTTGGTATAATAAAGAATGGCACTGACAATGTTGCATAGTTTGTCAAAGTTATGCAGGCATTATGAAGCTGATCAATTTCCATAGTTGGGATGCTTCGTAAGAGCATCCACATTCGCCTTTTCCAATCATCCATTTGCATAATATTTAACAAAAAATCCATCTAACTACCATATTCATATATATAAATTTGTTTGTCAAATTAAAATATATTAAAATAATAATGCAAACAAAGAACATATTCATATTCATATATACAAACACTATTTTTCATATATTGAATGTTGGTTTTATGACATCAACCCACATATATATCTTTATTATACATTAGATTCAAAACATCAACTAATAATATTATTTTTACTATAAATATTGTATTTGTCATATCATACTTTATAATATAAAAATTTAAATAAAATAATATAATACTAATTAACGAAATATTTCTAGACTGAATGAAAAAATTGATTACATTTTTTATCTGGACAATTTTTGCATTCCATTCCACAATGACTAAATAGCAAATTATAGAAATTTTTTATAGAACTATGAGACACCCATTCTTGAGTCTAAACATATACGTTAAAAAAAGAAAAATATAACAAATGTATGTAATGTTATAAAGTCTTTAGTACTACACAATTATCAGCCTTATAAAATTAATTAAGGAATCATAAGTCAATTGTTTGGGAGCTTGGAGTTAAGGAAATTTCGATGAAAACTTTTGTTTTAACATGAATTTAACATAGATGAAAGGAATGAAAACGAACTAACAGTATCTATAAGTAATAGAGGTGGAAAACCTAATTACGAGACATATAATAGAGTTTTTGGAACAATGTAAAATATAGATTTTCGAAGGGATAAGGGTGTGTTTCAAAGGGATAAGGGGTGAAACCATAAAACTAGATAAAAGTTTGTAAAAGTTTGAAAGATTCATTTTCAAATAGAAAAAAAACCATTGACACAAGTTTGTAAAAATTAATATTAATAGGAACTATTTTGTTATTATAATAGTATTACTATAGTTAATATATTAATTGTGAATATACAATTTAAATAGGAAGATATATATTTTTAATTGTTTTACAATTAATATAGACATTTCAAATTTATTTCTCTATATTGAATATTCGTTTTAGAATTCAAATTTTTGATTTGTCATACACTACAACAATTAATGATTATTATTTTCTCTTTAAAATTGATATTTTAGATATTTCATCTACCACACTAATTAATGACTTCAATATCTTCTTTGTAATTTTTCTAATCGTTCAAATAACCTCTAAAATTCACCCCATGAATAAGATATTATAAATTTTCTTTTGAATTATCATAAGAAAATAACTAGTGTATGAATTATACCATCCGTAAATATCATTATAAATTATACCACGTGAACGTAGTAAAATACATTTAAAATTATAGATTATCATTATACATTTAATCAAAATTCAATGTAAGAGAAATATAATCAAACCTTTGATCAAAATTGGGTCTAAAAAAATTATCATAGAATTTAAAGATAAAAATGAACTTTCGTTTATATATAAACTTCCATGCATCCATTTATGTCCATCCACTGCGACATGGCTAGCGCACCCAACAATTAGTTTTTTTTCTCCGCAAATTTTGAAGTCTCGAAAAATACACCGTGTTTTTTAACAATGTTGAAAAACACAGTGTATTTTTCAAGACTTTTTGTAAAAACAATCCACACAGTCCATCATGAAGACACTATTTACAAACAAATAATATATTTATTAAAAAAATAATATCAATATATTTTTTGCTTCTAAATATTTATTATCAATATTTGAGATGTATCTGTTATATCTAGAGACAATCCATCACCATTACATAATAAATAAAGATAATAATCATATTAAATTTAGAGACAATAATACATATTAATTTGTCTACAAAATATCAAATTTGTTATTGTAATATTTTATGATATTGTTTTTTACGTGATAATGTATATTGATTTAGAGATATTAAAAAAATTGACTACATTATTAGTAGGGTGAGCCCTCATAACTATTAAGCAATATGTAAATGTCCCATTCTAAATGTTGTAAGTAAATTATAAGTTGAATCTTTAATACTTTTTACATAGATGGATATTAAACTATAGACGGTCAATGGGATATTAGGCAACAAGTGGATACTTTACTTTCATTGTAATTATGGATTGTTAGCGCAATAAAAATGACACATAATGGAATTTTGGTTTTCTAATTAAATTAAAATGTTAACACTTCGACAAACACAAAGACCTAATAGTTAGTCACCGTAAACAAACATTTCCCCTTATTAAACTAACATGAATTCAATCTTGATCATGAATGCTTTGAAACTATATAGATGTGGGTCGTGGTTGTAAAATGTTAGGGGTCTTGCCTATGTAAGCTCATTCATGTCCAATCTACGATCCAGATTGCCTTAAACTTACCAAGAAGTCAATCATGTCATCATGTTTGGATTTTTGTGTTTTAGAAGTCTTTAATTTTAGCTCTAAACTCTAATGCATATTTCTATTTGCAGTCACTTCACATCAAGGAGATTTGGTCGAAGATTTAAGGCACTTTCGTTGATGTTTTAGTTGAAGGAAATAAAAGGTCCATACAATTATAACATATAATGTAAAGATCTAGTAGTAGATAAAGTCTATATCATATACGGCATCTGAGAAACATTGGTATGTAAGCAACACCTAGGAATGCTCTGAAGAGGCTTCAAGTAATATTTTTCTTGTTGGTTTATTAAGGAGTGTAGAGAAAGGCCTCCT
The DNA here is from genome assembly GCA_019776745.2 of Taxus chinensis. NCBI lineage: Eukaryota > Viridiplantae > Streptophyta > Pinopsida > Cupressales > Taxaceae > Taxus > Taxus chinensis. The sequence goes on from CM034149.1 coordinate 14,188,239, forward strand.
TGTTTGAATAGAGAGTTGGGAAGATAAAAGGATTGAAGAATACAACAATAAGGATTGAATAATACAACCACCACATGATAATTTGTTGTCAAGGTTTATAAGGAAGAAGAATGTGGATGTGATACAGAGTATAAACATAACCACACACCCTAAACCTCAAATGCTCAAAATGGATGGTGTTAAGTTTGTCACGTGCTCTATAGCCTCTAATCATGCAAAATCCATGATCTAGCTTATTGAAAACACAAAAATTATTTAATTTGATCTCCTTTTTACAAAATCGTCCCTTAAGCTTCTCAAAGGCAAGGTGTTTGGTGACTTAGAGGTTAGAGAAATCTACAAGCCACCTAAGTAAACTAGAACCATTTTTTAATACCATTTTCCAATTTCTAGGTGTGTGCTAAATTTTTTGGCTCCACTCTCTAGGAAAATACCTCTTCCTTCACAATCTTCCTTCTAGGCTTAGTCTTTCCTACCAAACCTGCCTAAGGTCAATTCTTAGTGTAACTTTTGAGTGGGTGAATCTTTCCACAAATGAATCATATTTTCAAGTACCCTTTTGGGTAAATATTCAATGTTCAAATTTTCATGTGGGCTTCCTTCACAAAATTCATTCATCTCCCATTTTCCTAACTTCTCCATTAGGTCTTCTTGACCATCTACATGAATGTATCAAAAATAGTACAAATTGTGACTTCTTTAGAGGGCATTAAAACAATGAATGCAGTAAATATATAGTTTTAAGGTGTCAACATACTATCTTAAAAGTTTCGAGTTCAAATTTTTAATCTAAGCCCTCCAAATGCCTTGGTTGCTACAAACCCTAATGGTTTTGCACAAAGGAACCCGTTGAGAAAATTTGATCACAAAACTAAGCTATCTCACTTCTAAATTCTTAATTCCTCTTGTCTTAACTTTGTGTCATCTTTCTACAACTTGGGATGTCAACAATAAGTCACTTTACCTTCTAGAAGTCATGAAGTGAACTCTAAACCTAATTCCCAGTTCTTCCAAAACAGGGGATTCCTAACATGTTAAAATTTCTCAGTTTATCAAAATCCTTCCTCTTTGTTTGTACAAATTGTTGAAGGATTATTTAAAGTATTACATACATATCCACTTAAATGTGTCCATGATTGCCTTTTCTATTCAAGACCTTTCTTCACTTGATGTTAAGGTTTAAGTTATTGTGTCATGTAGCATACTATCACAGAATTTCTTGAACTATTCATGCCAAAAACAATTTAAAATTATTGAACACTCCACACAGAGATCAAAATATTAAAGATACATTCTTACCCATCATCACTAACCTTAAAATCACTATATACATGTTCTTTTCAATTCTACCATACTATATGTACATATTTGAATTCTCTTACCATTGTTTGCAAATAGAGTTCTTCACCTCCAAAAACGTTCTTGGACCTCTTCCTTAGTTTTTGTCATTTGAATGATATCATGAAACAATTACAATTCATGTTTTAAAGATATGTTAAGTGTATGATAACTAGAAAAATCATATGTAGGTGCTTGTGAGAGGTAATAGGCATATAGGAGGAGAACATTGAAAGAAGTAAATTGTAAATGTTTTGCTATCCATTCAAGATTCAAGTATGTCCATGTATTGCATGTTGAAGATTCAATTTCAATTCTCAATATGCCTACAATAGAAATCTATAATAAACATCATAGTATGAAGTCGCCTTGAAAGTCGTTGAAGAAGATATATAGTATTTACCTCTAATTAATGTCTTCTAAATACCCCTTATTGTTGTAGTGTGTGAAATTGAATTTTCTACACATACATAAGTACCATAGTGTTGTAGTGATCATTATCAAGTATTAAAAATAAATTGAGCTCATTTTTAATAGTATTCAATTAAAGTACTAACTTTATTTTGTATAGACACATTGCACAACACTTACATTTGCATGGCTCTAGAAAACATAAATATAAATTTGGAGTAAGCCAATAAGTCTTTGATAGCCTTGTATAACAATGGATGGCATTTGATAAGAATTGAGCTAAGTGGAATATGCTATCCCAAATGAAAAACCCCATATTTTGGTAGGTTTAGATGTTGACACCTTGCTTAGGGTTAAAAAAGTAAAGATTAAGTTCCTAATAATTAGAGAGAAGTTTTAAAATGCTAGATTTATAGATGATACGAACTAACAAATCTATTCAATAAATAAAAATTAAAACTTGAAAAAGTTTTTTTCACAAGCTTACATATTTAAAACACCACCTTTTAGATAAAAATGTTACATCTCTTAGGACTTTTTTAAACTCTCTCTTTCCCCCTAAAAAATTAAACATGCAAGTTCAAAAGCAAACACCTATCTCCCAATTTGAAAAAGCTTGAAAAATTATTTTAAAAATTCATATTCAAAATATATTTATGCTATATAGCATATACATATAAAACATCAAATATTTAATTATTTAACAATTTTGTCACATAATACAAACAATGGAGCTCTTTATTTATCTTATCAACCAAATCTAGTAGCTCTTGCTCAACTAATCAACGTAGTCGTCGCACATAACTGTCGAGCCTTACATTCAGTTACCATTTTCCATTATTTGGTACTTTTACGCAAGCCCCATTTGAAAACTTCACTGAAATTAATTTGATGAGAGTGCATTGACATCTAATTTGGCTTCAAGTTCTTACAGGCCTAGCCTCGCCAAAATTTAGTTGACGAGAGCACAATGACATATAATTTGGTCTGCGCTTCTTGTCAACACTTATGGAATTCTTGAAGTTGTTGAAGAAGCTATTTTCTTACTATTTTTTAACATACATCTTTGGCAATGGAATTTGTGAGAAGGGCAACATCATACTCAAAAAGCCCTTATTTTCCCGCGAGTTTTGCAAAGTAAGCAGTATCTAAAGTGAGGGGAGGTGTTTGGATCCTTCTCCACTTGTGGTTTAATCTGTAAGAAAGGTGAATTTAATCTTCAAGTGATTTGTGTGGGAGGGATTGAGGGAAGGGTTTATGCATCATTTTCCTTTGAAGTTATAGAGCTTATCACTGAATGTATTACAATGAGACCTATTCCAATCATATGTCCGCCTGCATGTTCATAATTATTGAAATATTATCAAATTTGCTTGTAATCCAAAAAGTGGTGTAGGAATTTGTTACCCACCCTGTCTTTCACGCTAAACCTTTCTTTGCAAAAGAGGTCTTGGGTTCCCTGAAAAATACCTAAGGTTGTTGAAAAGTTTTTCCCTACAGAAAATTTGAATTGGATAATATTGTCATTTTTTTATCCATCCCCGCGCCCACTTATATTACCCGCCAAAATGGTTGTCCACTTTGTAAAGTATAATAAGTATTCATGCATGGATTTGTTTGAGATTGACAAATAAAAAAGTACAAGAATTCACATAAGAGTTGGTAAGCAAACTCAATTTTCTTATCATCAACATAATGTTTTAAGGCTAGATCTTTAAACCATTATTGATAGTGAGAAGTAAAATTTAAAATGGATAGAGAAGCATAATTTTATATTATGAATTAGGCTTATGTGCACAAGTTAAACATAAAGAATAAGATTCCATGATTATTAAGAAAATTTCAAAATGAGATACATGATTATTAACTTTGTGTCATCTTTCTACAACTCAGGATGTCGATGGTAAGTCACTTTACCTTCTAGAAGTCACGGAGTGAACTCTAAACCTAATTCCCAGTTCATCCAAAACAGGGATTCCTAACCTTAAAATTTCTTAGTTTATCAAAATCCTTCCTCTTTGTTTGTAGAGATTGTTGAAGGATTATTTTAAGTCTTTACATACATAAATGTGTCTGTGATTGTCTTTTCCACTTTCTTCAATGGATTGACCATGATTGTGACTATTCAGGTTTAGAAAACACTACATACACAACAATAGTCATGTAGTAGACTATCACAGAATTTCTTGAACTATTCATGCCAAAAACAATTTAAGATTATTGAACACTCCACACAGAGATCAAAATATTAAAGATACATTCTTACCCATCATCAATAACCTTAAAATCACTATATGCGTGTTCTTTTCAATTCTACCATAATATGCACATTTTTGAATTGGGTTTACCATTGTTTGCAAACAGAGTTCTTCATCTCCAAAAACATTCTTGGACCTCTTCCTTAGTTTTTGTCATTTGAATGATATAACGAAACAATTACAATTCATGTTTTAAAGATATGTTAAGTGTATGATAAAAATGATGAATGTGAGCATCTTAAGTAACTATTAAAAAACATTTATACATAAATATTTATGTTTTCCTTGGATTGAGATTGTTGTATGTTCATGGATTGCATTTGAAAATTTAATGTCCTTTCTCAATATGCATTCTAGAAATCCATATTCAATGGTTTGAAGTCTTGAAAGTCGTTGATAAGAATGTATGAACTCATGTTGTGTTCTATAACTTATAAATGTAGTTTTCATGTATTCCCATATTTGTCACATGTATACTATCAGAGACAAAATTACCACTCCTATTTAAGACAAATGAACTTCCAAGCTTTATTTGTATATCTCTAGTCCAAATGAGGGTTCTTGTGCTCTAGGCATATCAATCCAAATTTTTAGTATGCCAATAAGCCATTATTGACCTTAAAAGAAATGTAAGGCCTAAGAAGAGTTTTAACTGCAAGACCTATATAAATGATAAGAACTGGAAAGTCCCTATACATATACTAAATTGATTTTCCTATATGAGATTCTCTTACATGAAATATGAACTAGATAAGATTTTTATTTTTTGATTGAAAAGTGCTCTTTATATTAATAATGCAAATGATGCAAGTGTAATTATACACAAAATGTGGGTGGAATGCAGTAACAAGTATCATATAAAACCAATTGGGTGAGAAAAAAAATTCCATTCCAATTGCACATTGCATTCAAGCCAAATTTATGCAAAACTAACTGGTTGAGAAAACAATTAGTGTTTTTTTAGTAAATTTTGTTGTTGAAAAACAATGTGTTTTTCAACATTTTTGAAAAATAAACTGTATTTTTATACACTTTTTGTAAAAACAATTCGCAAAGTCCATCATGAAGACACTATTTACAAACAAATAATGTCTATCAACCCATTAAGAAGTCAATACTACTAATGTTGCTAGGACATTCGCAATATGGAACCACATGACATTGAAACTTAAACTCTAACCTCTTTTTACTTGTATATTCATGTTGGAGATTCGAGATTTTCTTTGGATCTTAACTCAAACTTGGGCGTCAACATGAGTTGGCATTTGAGCTCACCAGCTCAAAATCAAATGCAATCAAATAAAAGTTCTTATTTTTATTTTTATTTTTATTTTGGGGAGGCTAGGGGGGTTGAATTCAACACCAATGCATGCATCATGTTTCTTACATTTAGTTGCATTCGGGTTACAACAGTCCACTAGGGAGGCTCCTTGAGCTCACACCAAAGTTTTCCACCCTTAATGTGTGCTCATGTAATGATCACATCCAACTTCATGCAATCCCACTAGAGCGAGGAATTCTCCAAATTGTAAATGAAGTAGGTCCATCACTCAAATTCTTGTCCCGTCTACAAACAATAAACGCCCATGCATTAACCTTTGCATACCTAGCAAAAGGGTTTTTACTACCCAAATAGGTGTTGTTTAGACATTACAACAACAAATGAGTTACTAATACTACCATGTTCTAATAGCCCATCCAAAGGACACTATATTCACCAGGGATGTTGGGTAAGACACAACTAGTAGACCATACATGTTTGATAAGTTGCCTTTTGTGTTAGTGAGTTCAAGGAAAACCCCATTGTACAAATCATTGTGGCGTGCATTTGAGCAATCCTATAAAAGCTTAGTTTTCCTTGTACTTACGTTATATTTTGTAATATAGATGGATTGTGTGCTTTACCTTTGTTAATAACAGCATCCACAATGATCTACTCAAGAAAGACTTGACTCAAATGTTCTAGGAATGAAAAATGTAAATTGTATAGATTATATTCTTGTGTTATCCTTAGGTTATTCAAACTGTTTCATAGGTCTGAACATACTCCTGATCATAAATAGGTTCTCTAGAAAATATAAATCATTTGCATTGAGAAACATATTGTAAACATACAGTAACAATCATTTGAGAAAAAGAATTTGCATTGAGAGGCCACTTTGCCCTGTAATATAATTCGTTAAAAGACAATTGATGCATTTTGTGTTTTAGAAGTCTTTAGCTCTAAGCTCTAATGTGTATTTCTATTTGCAGTCACTTCACACTAAAAAAGCGGGTAGATTTGGTCGAATGAACTTATTGTTGCCTAATAGTCGCGGGTGTCTCCTCAGCTCCTCTCCTCACTGCCTCCCCTAAGTCGTCTATGGCGATTCCGCATCCACAATCTTGCTAGCTATGCCCAAATGTGTTAGCCTCGTGATAATAGCATGTAATATTTGCCGCCTGGTTATCCCATCCCGTCGCGTGCCAGTTCATCCCAAACCATTATTTTTTGAAGTGGCAATGATTTTTTGGGCGGGGCCTGATTTGGGCACATTTTAGGCACAAAATTTTATGATTGCAATTCAAACGAGACTCTCCTTTACATGTCATCTTATTGGCACTGTTTTACATCTTCGCCACATCATCCTATTGTCAAATGGTGTGTGGTATGGTGTTATGGTATTATATATGTGGCATGGTGTTAGGCAGGTGCATTCTATGGAGATAATAGCCGCTGGCTGCAAAAATAATAGATGAAGTTCATGTTCAACAAGAACAAAGTACGGTGACATTTGAGCTTTCTCGATAAAATTTAGCATACCTTGCAACATAGATGATATCAGCTTTTTTCTTTTACTAACTTCTTTTTCATTTTTCAATTTTGGGGGTAACATCAAAACCAAATTATACAAAGATAATAAAAAGCAAAGGTAACAGTAGTTATTGAATCACCGCAAAGGAGATATCAATTTGGTGTATGTAACCCCTATTGTGAAAGTCCACAGTGTACAACCTTGCATATTTATTCGACAAGGCGTAAAGCCCTATTCCCCTCCAAATTCAGAACTGTAGCCTCTTCCATGGATGACACATGCCTTCACCATTTTCACCATAATTAGTCCAAGAGCCTTGAATCAATTGACTGCAATAAAGCTCACAGCATCTTGCAAATACCCGAAATATAACGCACATCTAGTTTATATAAGTAATGTCTATCTAAGCAAATGCCAATAAGCCCTTAAAACTCGGGTAAATAAAACCATCAATTTAATATTTAGTTCCCAGCAGAATAATAAAAGAAAGATGTAAACATAAATGTGTTTACTAACATGAAATTATACCCATATACTCCTGATTTGCAAGTTTTAATAAAATTGATCAAAAAGTTTGCAATTCCGACAAATTTCAAATTCTATTTTCTTTTAAAATATGAGAAATTGATTCATATGAAGTGAACAAGAAACCTAGCTCTGTCATTACTAGAATTTATCTGAATAAATTTGACAAAAGATTTTCATTGCCAAATAGACTAATCTCAGACCAAAATAACGTGATAAATAGACTCTTTAAAAAGGTGAATCTCTCTAAGGGTTCCCTCCACTATAGAGGGGAATTGGAATCTGGAGTTACACATCCATCCGTACTATATCTTTCTTTCAAAAGTTTGACAAACCATTTAAGGTAAAATGGAACAGTGTGATAATACATCATAAAGCCCGCCATTCTATTCATTAAACATGCCACAATGCTGTTCAGCAAGACATACAGAGAGAAGACTGCAGCCATGGTGCTTTAATATAAGAAATTGAAAGGCCAAAATTACCTAAAAGCTTATTATAACAGAACCCTAGTGCCCGATCAAATCATGAAAATGGCTCTTAATATTACATCTGCGGCCAAGAAGAATATATTTACAAAATTACCTACGGCTCTGGGTTTTCCTTGAACTTGGAGATCGTTTTCCTGCATCTGCAGAGGTTAATTTATTGCCATTATCTACATTTGGCTGGTTTTCATTCCTATCCGATGTTGTAACCTTTACCCTTCGTTGAACATCTTCAGCATACCTGTGCCACCATACTTCTCGCTCTCTTCTTGGCATCCTAGCATACCTTGGATCTGGTTTTAAAACACGTTTTGCCTCAGACCATGATGTAAGAATGTTCTTTTCATCTTCAAGATACTTGGTTACAGTATCAACAACTATAACATCTGCCAGAAGTGATCGATACTCCCACACACAGCGCTGAACAAAACAATCCCATCACAGCGTTCAGCACTGTAGTCGATTATTTGAAACCATATTGCTAAAGAATTGACTCGTCAAAAGACAAAAGATTCACCTCATACAATCCGTTAACATGTTCTCGGAAAAGCCTCTCCTGGTCTGCTAAATCCAGTTCAGGATTGGCAGCACGTCCTAAAGGATCCTTCTCCAATTTAGGTCTAGACTCGGTCCAAGATGCCTAACAGCCAAAGGGATTGATTTTCAGAATAAAGCAATAGATTTTGCATACCAGATAAGCGGTGTAAACAAGACATTTCAAAAGAAAGTTACCTCAGGGTCTTTTATCCTTTCTTTTAGCAAAGCTTGATAGGAGGTTGTTGCATCCTTCCTTCTTGCTTTCACTCGCACTCTTTCCATTTCTTGCTCCTCTCTTTCCTTTCTTTTCAGCATTTCACGTTTCCTTTCTCTGAGCTTCTCCTGTACACATTCGAGAAGAGGGGAAGAAAATTAGCACTCAGAAATGACCACAAACAATATGTTTTCTAATAGAATTATTAGAGGTAACAATACTTCCCTGCATTGATCTGATCTAGTAGAGATTCTTCAAGTAAAATTTCACCATAAAGAATCTTAAGCACTTTATTATATCATAATAAAGGAATCAATTAGATACATGTCCAATTACCTCTTCTTCCCTCTTTGCTTTGGCAGCCCGCTCAGCTTCTTGTTCTGCAGCTCTCAGCTCTGACACATATTCATTGAATAAAGCCTCCCTGTCTTCTCGTTTCACTGCTTTGTATCTTGAATCGCTGCGAAAGCTATCTTTGATCTAATTTGATAGCAATAAATTTAACAGTTACCTTTGATGTAAATTGACAGCAATAAAGAAAAGGCAGCATATCAAAAATAGTTAACTTATACATATACAGAGATAAGCATCTTACCCTTGACCAACGGCTATTGGCATTTATATCACTTTTTTCACGTAGCATAGCTTTAAAGCTGGAAACAGCGGCAGCTTGTATGGCCTTCACTCTCTCCTCTACAGCTTTCCTCAATGGAAGAACTCTGCAAAAAGCTTCCCAGAATTATTACTTAAAATCTATTAATTTTCAATTTACAAAAACTAATGATTAGGAGTATAGTGGTATGGATTCAAATGGTACCCAGCTAATATTCACGAGTTCGACAATTAGTTTTCAAAATAGAGAGGCACCAGATTCCTCTAATGAAGCTACGCATCTACAGGTCATTTTACATAATGTTTTGTTAAATTATGGGCAGAAGGCTTTATCCATCATTTTAGATTGTTGAAACAGAATCCAAATGTTATGCAATCTAAATGCCCACCATAAGCATGCAAATGTTAAAAGGAACAGAGAGGAAAACACTGAAATCATACCGCACATTAGTATCAATCATGAAGTGACTCCACTATAAAAAAATACGATGGATGTACCTTTCATTCAATAATGACTCCCGCTCTTTACGATCCAGTGCTTCAAATCGTGGATCGTAGCCCCATTTTTTTGCAAAGCTTGCATACTCTGTTTTATAAGTTATATCCTGAAATAAGATGCTAAATTAAAACTCAATAACCCAAGTTACCCAATAATCCCATCATTTGAAGCCATATGCAATACACATGACTTGAATATAATTCCATATATTACAATCCAAATAGATTATAACCAAGAAAAGGTGCACACATAACATAAGTAAGACTAAGAAGTCAATGAACCTGAGACTTCTTTCAGAAATTGTTTATGAGCCTCAGTAGTTAAGCAATAGTGGAGTAAAACACGGATTAAGGAAGCCACAGAACTACATACCTCTGAAGCTTCCTCTAAGAGCTGCTTAAAGCCCTCAATGACAACCTTCTGAGCTGCCCGTTTTTCCTTTCGCTCTTCATCTGCGCGAGTTCGTACATAGTGTTCAAATATAGATCTACGTTCAGTGTAACTTGGGATAGCCTGCAACAAAAGGAACTGATATATTCAAAAAACCAAGATAGAAAGTAATCCCTGTTAAAGATGATATAAAAAATAACAAATTTTATTTTCCACTCTCAAACATAATACTCATACCTAAAATAACAAGATCCAACTAAACACCATTCGAAAACAAAAGAGAACCTTTGCAACATGAATCTTGAAATATTAAATTATTAAAAAAGAGAGAAATATATATTCTCCAATAGGGTAAGTAGACATAGACAGTGTCATCAAATTTTAAGCTGTAAAAACTGCATTTTTCAAAACACAAATGTATTCATATACATAACTTGATGAGTCTAAGATAAGCATCAACTGAAAGTAATTTTATTGTGGAAATAAGCATGGAAAAAGCTTCACATGCTATGATATGTAACATTAATCTCGAATTCATAAATTTAAAACAAAAGTGAAACTTTGTAACATAAATCAAAATCATAAATTATATAAAAAAAAATGATTTATCTATTTTTCAACAGGGTAAGTAGGCATAGACAGTGTCATCAAATTTTTAAGTAATAAAAATTGCATTTTTCATAACACAATTGTATTCATGTACATAACTGGATGAGTCTAGGATAATAAGCATCTACTGAAAGTAATTTTATTGCAGAAATAAGCATGGAAACAACTTCACGTGCTAGGACAAGGTACATACGCTACATAAGGAGATACCATGATTAAAGTGAATTCAGTGTATTGAAAATTTGCACATTTTACACCTCAGACCTATGAATGAATCTTGGCAACGACAGACAGAGATTATCACCTCCCACAGTTGGTTGCATTAGACTCTGACTAGGCATTCCTCCAGATTTTTGTTAATCTAACTTGGGTAATAATCAGGAAATAGGATCACTGACTTAAAAGACAATGCATTAGAACTCATATTAGTGCATCACGCAGAGAGAACAGTTTAAAGGATGATGTTGGGGAAACTTCTACCCAAGAAAAGACCATCATGGAACAATTACTAATGATTTCCTAGGTATCACAAACTCATCTTTAAAGTGATTGAAAACGTGTAACTAGTACAGATATCTTAAAGAATCTATCTGAAAAATACCGATAGATATCGATCTCATGTCTCTTATCCTGGATTTTCAGTATACCATATGATTATCAACTCCATAACCTTCTCTGGAAATTTCCAGCTGACTGGTGACAAACGGCATCAATCTAGCTGCACCAATGTGTCAAGCTCAAGAAACTCTCCAGGGGTGGTGCAAGGAGGCCAACTCCACCATAGGGCCAAGATATTACATTTTTTTAATAAACTTCTCAAAGCCAAAAGAACTAGGATAGATATCTTAAATACAGCTATCTAAAATACGCCTATCTAACCTATGTAACAAATCCAATATAGGAGCCTTGGGATTGATATTTCTCAGTGTATTTTTGGTAGTTGTATTTACGATACCTATGCTACTGTATAATAAATATACCAAAAAAATACATTAAAAACAAATATAATATGATAAATATATCTATCTGAAATATACCGATCGATATCAATTTCAAGGTTTTTCTCTTAGATTTTTGACATACCACATTGATTAGTAATGTCATTACATTCTTTGTCAATTTCCCACTGATTTGTGGAAAATGGCATCAATTTAGCTGCACAATTGTGTTGACCTCGAAAAAAATTATTCAGGACAAAAATGAGCCCAAACATTACCATATGGCTAAGATATTACTATTTTCCAATTGACTTCTTACTATTTTACGATTGACTTCTGCAAGGAAAAGTAAAAAGCATTTAAGTGACGGTCAAATGGCTGTCAAATTTAAGGATGAATTGCTATGTGACAGTCAAATGGTCATCAAATTTAATGTCAAGCATAAAAGTGAACAACTCACACCATTACACTACCTGGCTGCCATTCTAGGAACACCTCTCTGTGTAATAGTGATGGTCAAATGGGCGTCAAATTTAAGGTTGAAATTACCTTGTGACGGTCAAATGGACATCAAATTGAAAATCACCATTGATTATTTATCCGTGGATATTACAGGCCCCCAGCACCACCACCCCAGCTACAATTGTAGGATGTGCAACAATAGTTACAATAGAACTCTTCTGCATGTAGATAAACATGGAAGGGGCTTCTTGCCTTAGGATAGAGTATATAAGCCATACAAGCAGATAGTGAAGGCAATTTAGTGTTTTTAATATTTGCATCAGACTAGGTGTCTTAATTGATCTTACTTAAGGACAAAGGTGGATATAGAACATTTGATAATATATCAACGCTCAGCAAGTGGTTGATGTTGCACCTTTGGGACTGAACTTGGTTTTGAACTGCTATCGGCAAATAACTCAACTTGATCAGTCGTTTCCCAACAAATAGTCATCAATCAAGAAGTTAGTCCATAGGTTCAGTGATATAGTAATTAGTACTTACGAACTTTACATGTTCCAAATTCCATTATTCCTGCATCTATAATCAGACACTCCCGTATTATTTGAATAGCATTCACTACAGAAGCAAACAGTATACAAACAAATTAAGGGTGTGACCTGCAAAATGAAGGAATACAGACCCCGCTTCTCCTCTCATGGATATTGTAAAGACCTGCTTAAATAAACAAACTAGATATACAAAAAAAATTGGATCTTGTTATTTTTTCATGTAAGGAAGAATCCACAATTTTAAGAACCCAGTTAGAGTCTCACATAATGCCAGAATCAATAATCATGCGTTAAGACCAGGAGAGGCATTCAACAGAATAACCTTGACGTTTTCACTGTTACATCCCTTGACAGGACCTGTCTAGTTTAACACTATTGACAACAAACATCAAAACTCTTTTCGAGTTGAATCAAAAAATAGTCCTAACCAAGGCAAAAAAGGAAACTGTTTGCTAAAAAGGATCCAGTACTCAACACCAAACACAGATGAAACAAAGCCATAAAATCATAAATGAAGGAAACCAACACAAAAAACCAAGAGTCAGAGGATCCTACAAAAGACACGGTAAATTAATACTTCGACGCATTTTACAACCAGTATATCACAGTCCCTGTGAGGATTAAAGACTCGGAAGCTTAGGTTATTCCCATGGCAGAAACCTGAAAAGGATGCACTCTCAAGCCTCCAGCTCTTAGCATGTTTTACAGTGGGACTAATGAGAGCCTTGCTAAAGGACAAAATAAATTAAAAGATCAATCTTGCATGTCGGAAAACTCTTGGTTATAGATGTTACTCATGTTTTTGTAGCCTAGGAATAGTAACTCCAACATAGACCAAAAGCAGCATACATATCTTATTCTTGATCCTCCACAAATTATTTAACTTGTCAAATGAAAAGTGGTACAGTCAGTTAATGTTCAGAATTATGGACCATCAATGAAACAGCTGCAAATAAAGTTTTAACCGATGTGGAAAATGGAGAGATCAGATGATTTCTCGGTCAATTCAAACACTCCCAAGTGAGGCATATTCCTAGAGAATTCAATAAGGTGGTGGACAGCCTGGCTAATCCTGCTACAAACTTTAAGGCTGGTCAATGCATTTTAGACAGTTATCAGATAGGTATTAGAGGATGTAACAAACAGAACACGTACAACCTTCTAGCTGCTGAAAGAACCGTGTACAATAGTAACTGGCACCCCCTTTGCATCATAGTGTTCATCCCTTGATTAATATGAATGAGTAGATTTAGACCTTTGACCTAGGCCCATTTTTTCCTTGTGGTATGGCCTCCTGTGTTTACCTGGTGAATCCCCCTCCCATGGACTTATTTCTAATTTTTAATGTTTTTTTTGGGTATTTTTTTCCATCTCCATAGGATTTGGCATATGGTTTATGATGGCAGTCCTTTACTTAGATAATACAGCTCCACCTCTCCAAATGATGTCTTCGGTAATGAGTTAGGGCCAGGGTGCCTGCATAAACAATTGACATCACCATGAAGGGATGGATGAGTATAGAGTTGATTATTGCGCTGACAGGGTGCTCAATGATTGATTACTATATACTCCTCCTTTCTATGGCTAGTGTTGATTCCTAGATCTCCTGAAAGTATTCCTTGTCTCTAGTTTTTGGCGTTACTCTGAAGTTTCTGATCCAGTCACTGTGTCAATCAGGCCCTTGTGGCTCCCATCTTTGTTTTCTGAACTATCTCAAGCTGCTGAAAATACTAAGAGAAGGCTAACAAGAAGAGTAAGGATTTTCGTAGAAGAGACTTCATGTGTCAGGTGAACCGAAGTTCAAGTGTTGTTCTAAACAGTAGAAGAAATAATAGTGCCAAAGAATTTATTAACTCTTCGTACATATGAAAAAAGACGTAATGCCCCAGCTAAGAAGGATAAGGAGTTTTTGGAGACCAACCTGCATTGGAAGGACTACGAGGACAGGAAGCCATTTTTGTAGAAATCGTACCAGTTTTCGTAGGTTTTGTGATCCACACAATTCTGGTCACATATTGATGAAACTAGTCAGCACAGTTTTCAAGTCTTGTTTCTCCGGGAGTTGTTCGTCTTGCCTTCTGGACGATGCCTCCAGATTCACAGATTTATGCATATTTATGTCCCTAATTCTAGTTCTCTAGTTTTTTTAAGCATTTAATTATTCCAATATTTCCATGCTTTCCTATGTTCTAGTTTAGACCCCTGTTTCCTATAATTAGGTCTGATTTACTGATTTATACGTGATCAGGCCTAATTACATTTAGGTGAAGTTAGTTTAGTGCATTGTTAGCTAAAACTACTTTCCACACCTACAGCTGCAAAACAATTTTCCAATAATAGCAAAAAAAACATATATCAATAAATTTAAATTAAAAAATGTATTTAATATTTTCAAATAATCATAGGAACAAATTTTAATTAAGATGAATTAATTAATGCTTTACAATTTGTGAAGGATTGAAATTTCGTTACAACAAATATACTTAAAAATTCACATTTTGAAGAGAAGATTTTAAAAAAACTATATTGTCTACACAATTGTCCTGGTTGTACAAATCAATTTTGTTTAAAGCAAATTACAAGGAATCATCATCATGATTCATGATTATTGGGTTACAAATAATGAATCTTTGTAACAGATGGTGTATTTATGTTAAATTGAAGACTTTCATGAGCAGTTTGATTAGATTATTATTTTTTGTTGGATTTTTACTCCTGTGTTTTTAAGTTATCTCAAGATTACCACCATGAGTAGTCATTAACATAATGACATTTTTTCCTCATGTATTTTTTGGTAATAATCGAAGGCAAGGGGACCAACTTAACACGCAAGCATTATAAGCATTTGTTAGTAAATGGGAGGAATGGTGAATGTAATCCGTCAGTTCAGGCTTCTCACTCTCTAGCCTCTTTCCACATTGGCAATGCTTTTGGAGCATATAATGCCTTATATATCACCTTTGTCTCGCAATTATTACCAATGTAGGATTAACCCAATTACAACCCAATCATGTATTTATATTAAGTTGAAGGCTTTCACAAGCAATTTAACTAGATTATTAATTTTTTACTTTTGTATTTTAAAGTCATCTCAAGATGACCACCATGAGTGGTCATGTATTTTGGTAATAATCACAACATGAGATCCATCATGTTATGATCCTGGTGTGTGGATTCACTAACGCCTCGAGGTTTTGGTGTAATGGTTCGTTACATTTGGTATCAAAGCAACCATCTGTGTTCGAATCCCACTCAGTTGGTTACACTGTATAGCCAGGGCCCGTGGGGCGCTTAAACATCGGTGAAGCGGGGCTCGTACGGATTGGAGTGCAGGCGCAAACCCAACCCACGATTGGGCTTTGCGGAAGCATGGTGAGATGTTATGATCCTGGTGTGTCAATTCACTAACACCTCGAGGTTTTGGTGTAACAGTTTGTTACACATCATGAGGAAAAAACCTATGTTAGGATTGTGTACTAGAGAACTCCATATGAAGAAAGCTCGTGTCGAGTTCATGATGAATTAGTGATACAATGAAAGAGAAAACAAAAGCCATGCATTGTGATGATAAGCCCCTTCATATTAACCAAAAAATATTATTTTTCTACAAAATTTAAATTAAAATGCTATTTAAGGTTATAATAGAAATAACAAAATTATTAATTAATTGAAAGTAAGAGATTATTAGTAGAGGAGTTAAGTGAAAAGTACAATTGACAACAAATAGACAATTGGGTTGTAATTGGGCTTATTCTACATTGTGTAAATGTGGAAAGCAGTTTTACAATTGTACGCGTGAAAGTGGTTTTACTACATAGTTATCATGGTTTTACTATGTTGCTTTTGCCCCAAATTATGGGATCAAAAGTAAAACAATATAAATCACAGTGGGGGGTCTTTAACAAGGTGTGTGTTTTGCAGCATTAAGGAGATGAGATAATAATGGTGAATAGTTTGTGTTCATGAGTTGAAGCGCAAAAGAGCTCGACATAAGCTAAGGTTTTTGATATTCACAGGCTCTTTAGTCCCACATGTATTAGAAAAAGCACTTGTATAGGCTTTGAATGAAAGAATGCATGCATAGTAATGTGGAGGAGGTATAGAGTATAGAGCAGTTAATTTTCAATGATACAGCATTTCACAATGGGCAGTTAGGTGAGTTGGACTACCTGTACATGTGTCACAATAGCATGTAGTCGGGTTTACGAGCACTTATGTGAGTTGGACCATTTGTACCTGTGAAGCCAAGAAATGCCTAAGGGGCCCACGTTTCTGCCTGGAAACATTTCGGAAACGCGAACCGGGTACAAAACGTGGGGGAAATGTTGTGGAAACGTCCCAGACGTTTCCACGTCCTCCTTCCGTGTGACAGTGCTGTGAAGATTACCTTTGAGATATGTTTTCCCTGAATAATTTGTCTAAGTGTGGAGGGTATATAAGTTTTACAGTGATAAAGTATGGTATTGTAGGACAAGAATGTTATGTTTCAACCTCTTAATGGAGGTTTTTGGTATGTATGTATTCATGGTAACAATGGTAGTAGTATTATCATTTAGCTGTGTACTGGTCGTGAACCAAGTTGTCCAAGTTTTCTGAACTTGGCCTTGACCATACCAAAGTATATATTGGAATAGCAAGTGTTTGGTTGTTTGTGAAGCTATAATATGGATGAACAGTTGATAGCTCTGTATTCGGATGTTTGGTTTCTGCTGCTATATGATTTTTTTAATTATTGCAGCTAAACAGTACCAAGGAGGAAACGTTGTAATATTGTATCTTCGAAAAGGATGGCAAGACTGAATGGCAGTTAAATAAGGCCTATCATTTTGAGATTCTCATGTTTTTTTCTCTTTTGAAGAGTGGGGGTCTTTGTTATATTGTTCTTCTTAATGATATATTCTAGATTATTATCATGTATATGTGAATCATTGAAATTGTAACCATGTTGAATGATGACTCTTTAGAAGTTCAAATTTCAATGAATACAAAATATTTTGAGTGCTTTATCAATTATCTCTTATGGTCTACAATTATAAAATGAGTACTATGCATATATATATATATATATATATATATATATATATATATATATATATTGTACGGACGTTTCCCGTAACGTTTCGTATCCAAGGTTTTTTTAAATTTCCGCATTCCGTTTCCGTTTCCATTTCCTGGCAACATAGATCTGTACATGTCACAATATCATGTAGTTGGGTTTACGGGTTGTCTAGTTTGGCAAGTGAGAATGACCAATTTATATGCTCAGACTATGGGACACGTGGTCCAATTATGTGCTTGCAAACTTCGGATCAATGACGAGCTTTCGATTTACAAGGAACTCGTTAAATCGTCTGCTTGGTTTGATTAGGGAGGTAGCCCGACAGTGGACATGTGTCACCAAATCAGGTGTCGGATGTCGGGCGATTGGGTGTCAGGAAATCCACAAAGAGCTCGGGTCATGGAGGCGAATCTGGGAATAGATAACCCAAAATGCTGGCATGTGTCAGCATTCCAGAAAGTTGAGTTGTGTACTATGAGGAATGAGATCATGACAAGTGGCAATGGTTATGTGCTTTTGGAGGTCAGAAGGCTTAGGGTTAAAGTAGTTGGGTCCCACAAGTGAAAAATCAGGATGTAACCATGTGGTGTAATCCCTGAGACTCGGGTTAAGTTGTTTCACTATTCACAAGATGCAAGGCATCTAGAATAATGCCAAGTGGACCAATAAGAATTCGGCTGTGTTTTACCAAATAAAACGTAAAATACATGAATATAACAGGTGTTTTTAAAGCTCAACAGCCCTCTTTGATGCTACCCCAATGATTTTTTTTAAATTCTCTGGAAGCTACAAATAAACATCTTACACCTGAATCGGTGAATTCAATAACTTGAAGACTCAAATAGTACTCTGCAGTGTGCACTATATCCTTAAAGAGCTGTAAGCTGAAAATACAGATAAAGATAGGAAGTTTCAAGAATTGGAGACTCTGTGTGATCTGAACTGCCCTAGAAGCCTGCTCAAAGA
Organism: Taxus chinensis; assembly: GCA_019776745.2. Classification (NCBI taxonomy): domain Eukaryota; kingdom Viridiplantae; phylum Streptophyta; class Pinopsida; order Cupressales; family Taxaceae; genus Taxus; species Taxus chinensis. Next base: position 14,206,891 of record CM034149.1, read on the forward strand.
GAGTCCAAACAGACCTGAATATGTTTTGTGTTTGACATTCACCTCTGAACTCAGCAAATGTTCCAGCCCTTGGAGTAGTGTTCTAAAAAAAGAAATAACGGTACTACAGATTTTATTTGAACATGTAAACGAGCATGAAAATCAGAACAACAGAATATAGCTTAGCATTCATACACATTACACAGTAGACATCAGATTTACATGATGTTAAACCCAAGATGGGAAACATCACCATGGAGCAAATATGAGTGATTTTGATTGCTCAAATGGTTATATAGATAGCATATACAGGAAGAATGAGACACAATAAAAGTGTGGAGCCAAATGAGAACTCCCCAACAGTCCTCCGTATGTACACAGACCCCCTTACAGACTTTCAAAGTGACGAGACATTTTATCTTTGAACAAAGAATGTTGTCCCTGATATTTTTCAATCCCGTAGGACATTATGATGAAAGGTTGCAAGGGAGCAAATAAGAACGAGGAAGAGGGAGAGAATTGTTCGTGATCTTGAAGATGATGAAGAGGAGCTGGCCCCAAGCCCTCCTAGAGTTCCATGTATGGAACATACTTTCATTGGGTGTTTTGGGAAAGGGATGAATCCCCCATCTAGCTCTTTGGTTGAGATCTGGGAGATTTCATTTCATAGGAAGAACAAAATGCTTTGGAGGGGCACCCTGGGTTGCCTGGTGAAGTTTGAAAATGAAGAATGTCTTCTGTCTTCTGTGTGTTTGTTGTGGGGAGTGAAAAGTCGAATGCAGGTATGGTTGGTACCAGTTGCTTATAATCACAAGGAATACCTGCACAGGTTCCTCTTTCCCTGACACAATCATTTGGAATTTTTAACAATCGCCAGTTCAGAATTTCAGGCAATCTGTTGTGTGGTAGTAATGATAGTTGGTAAAGTGCAAAAACAGAAACACTTTGTCTTGTTCTTACACTAAAAGCACAGCTGGATTTTTAGTTTTGTTTGCAACTGATGGGTATCAGCTTCTGGAAGTCAGGTAAATACAGAAGCAGATTTTTAAGCCGATTTTTGCATCTGTGGTAATATTTTTTGTCTTCTGCTTTGAAAAAAATCTCAGAGCATTTCTCAATGGAAGTACCGTGAACGAATTCTAACATACATTATATTACAAGGAAAATATGAAATACATCAAACATGCAAGCCTTACATCCTCGATTACTATCAAATATTTCCATAAATGCAACAAACCTGTTTCAAGTAGATCCAGTTGTACGAAACCCCCAAAATTGCCGTACAAAGTAATTCCTAGTCTTTAGACACAACAAACCTTAAATCGTGGGTCAAATATGATCTTCGGCAATTCCTTTTCCCATTTCGAAAATGGCGCCACTCCTTTCTCTTTAAGCATTTCCTGCACATGGTTGCAAAGTGTCAATATTTGGTCTGAAAAATTTAATGCACGAGAAGGAACAATATAAATAGTAAAGACAGATGTGGTCTAGGCTCTAAAAAGCAAACTGGAATAGAAATTCATTAAACCAATGGTCTAAACTTGTACAGATATCTTAAATACATGTATCTGAAATATGCCAAGAGATATCAATCTCAAGGTTTTTATATTGGATGTTTTACATAACACTTTGGTTAATAATTCCATTACCTTCTCTGCCAATTTCCCACTGACCGGTGACAAATGGCATCAATCTAGCTACACACCATGTTGAGCTCAAAAGAATATTTCCTGGATAAATAAACAAAGGGCTCCAAACCACACAGTGTGGCCAAGATATTCCAATTTTTCAATTGAATTCTCCAAGCAAAAATAAATTCTAAGCGAAGGTCAAATGAATGTCAGATTTAAGGTTGAGACTGCCTTGGGACAGTCAAATGGACATCAAACATAATTGTAAACAACTCACTCCATTACACTCCCTTGCTGCTATTATAGAACGCCTATCGAAGTAATAATTATGCACTGGGGGTGTACAATGTTGAATATTAGTGTACGATCGGACTTCAGAAATATGTCAGTATTATATGGCAATGTCAAAATTAAAATAATGTGACTTGAACGTGGTGGACAATGATTTGCAAAAAAGCCAATCAGAAAGAATATACACACACCCAGTTTTGTGTTTTGCTCAAAACATTGAGAATATTTATCAGCATTCATGAGTTAAAACACAACCGGTTGTATCTTGAATGGTTGAAAAGTTTAAATTGTTTGATACTTGAAATCACTTAATGATAGTTGTCTTAATAAGATATACAAAGACACAACAAAGAGGAGAGAATGCATTATGAATTTCTTCCATCTAGTTATTTGTGCTAACTTGCTAAGGGTAATATTGGATAATAATCATGAGGGACAAGTTCATCTAATGGCATGTCTAACCCTCCTAGATATTTAAGATAATCATAAAATCACTTTACAAAATAGCAGATATATCTTAGTAACGATTCAATTGTTAGATTGCAATATACAATAACTAGCAACACAGTTCTGAGCAGTGGTGAACCATGATATAGGATAGAATATTGGATACAAAACAATTGTCTCTATGATGGGCTCACCCAGACATAAACACCCAGACAAGATTAAAGAACACAGTTCATTAAGCCTAGTATGGTTATAGACTTAAAGATGATGCACGAGATTTTTACTCTTGAGGGATGGCATGTTATTGTGCTTGTATTTTACTTCTGTCATTTGGTAAATTTGTAGGAGTTTTCTTTTGATACTAGACTACTGAGCAGACACCACCTATACAAAGGTGGTGCAGTCATCTCATGATTGAAGTGACATAACCAAGATACTAGATGCTCAGTCTCCTCAAACATGATACATCATCATTTGGTAAATTTTTAGTTTTCTTTTGTTAATGTACTACTCACAGGATAACCACATTACCTCTGTACTGCCTCTGATGAAATCCAATATGCTTTCTAATCTTTCCTTAGCTTAGCCATCGCAGAGTATCCAGTTTTACAATGAACATTTTCACAGGAAGTCAATAGCCAAAGCTCTTTGGATGACCTACATAGAAATTTTTAACCAGGTTATCTGGAAGAGCTTTGGAAAATTTTGATTTGTCACAATATCGACTGTGCTAAAAGTGACTCTATGCTAACTGACCATCATTTTTTAAGAAAAGGGATATCTGAATGTTTGATATTTTGATGGCTGTGAACTTAAAAAGATCTGTCTGATCCCCTCTGCATATGAACTGTACATACTGCTTTTGGCACTTTTCAGCAAGTATTAAGATTAAAACTTATTAATTATTATCCTCCTATGACTTCTTTGGGGGCATAAGATGAAAATATAGGCCAAGGTATCAGCATAATAACTCATACTTAAAGAGCTGTAGCATATACAACAAGTTTGAAGATATGATTATTTTCATTTTAAGGTTGGTTTCTTCACAGAGTAAAAATGTACAATTATCTTTTGGATGCATCCGCTTGAAAAGTTTAATAAGGTTATTTTCCTTGGGCTCCATTTTGAGTGGTTTCACACCATATTCTAGAACCAGAAAGGTTGGGCTAAATTTTTTCTTGTTTCCTTGTTGCATAACTCTCATGCATTGAAACTCAAGCTCAGACATTGACCTAGAGGCCAGTCACTTCATTATGAGATGACTTGTCAGTTCCCTCCTTTTAACAATCCATCATCTATCTACCTTGGGTAAGAACATGAACTAGTAAATTATGAAACCTTGGGACTCTAGAGGAAACATTGCAAAGACGCTAAAAATGAAACATTGCAAAGACGCTAAATTATGAAACTTTGCATCTTCACAAAAAAATTCTCCCTACTGATACTTCTCAGACGAATCCAAAGCCAAGTCCTTGTATTTCAAACAAACAATGTAAACTATGGTGGCTTCATTGTTTCAAGCAAGAATCACCATAATAGATAATCTCATCTAAAATGCATCAATTTACACGTCATGAACTCTTCCTGCCTTCATTGGCTTAAGCAAAGACGCAAAAGCTTTTCAAACTCTCCAACATTTTTAGCTCCGTCATGCACACAAAATTCGTACAATGTCTCACCCTTGATGCCATGACCTGTAAGAGCTATTTTGATGAGCTGTATTTGACACAATTGACTCGGTAACCCTGACAAACTGTGTTTGACTCAATTACTTTACTAACCCCAACAATATGTATTTGACTCAGTTACTTTACATAAACCCAACAATATGTCTTTGACTCAATTACCTTGATGAGCCCACATATGGTACAAACATCACATGTTCACTGTTGCTCTTCTCTCTGGAATAACAGAGATGCTCCAAAAAATCACTCGATGGATATCTACTTTCCATTGGCCTTGCATTTCTATCAGCTGTTTTTTTAATTCCCAGCACATAATCTCTACATCTCCTCATTCTCATCCCAGGTAACCAAAAATTGAATACAATACACATTGAAATGTCACAAAGAAAAACATTATGATTTTACTAGTCTCATTTTATTATATGAACAACTCAATAAAATAGAAGATTAAATAACACCAGATGCATTATAATAATAAAATAAAAAAGCACAGTGATCATCCTTTCAGTCTTTCAGATATGATTAAAGGAAATAAATTTTCATTACCTTAAACTGCAAAATCCGTTCTTCTTTTGTTGGTCCACTGTCTTCATCTTCACTATCTGATGAAGAATCTGATAAAGTGCCCTCTGCTATAGTACCTTTCAGCTTCTCTTTGTTGCTCTCAGACGGTTGGCTCTTCCCACCTGTTTCAGTCACTATACTGCCATTCACATTTGATGTTCCAGACACAGATCCAGTATTAGAAAGAGATGATGCAGTCACTGGTGCCCCAAAGTCTTGCAGTTTCTTCTTGATCAGATCTAAAGCTGTTGACCCCAATGCTGTGGTTGAGGCCTTATGTCCAATTGACTCCCGCCCACCTGTGGTCACAGCAGGTACATTCAAACTGAAGGATATGGGGCCTTTCTCAGCCAAATTTGCAATTGGACCAGAATTTGCAGTTGCTTTAGCAGATGCCTCCTGTAGTTGCTTTTTGCGCAGCTCTGCAACTTCTGGAGGTACTTGCCAGCTTGTAGCCTGCATACATGATATAAAATATCTGTAAAACAATTGTGTATTAAAAATCTAGAAAACAAATGAATGGTCATGGAAAATTCACGTGCCCAATGGCAATGGCAAGAATGTTAAAATATCCTCATACAAGTTCTAGGGCAATCTGCAATCAGGATGAACACATAATCTAATAATTCTAGGCAGCTCAGGTATTGTACAGCTGCTGCCAAACAAGATCATCAAACAAAAGCCACAAGGGGCATCAACAAAATCTGGGGAATGGGATACAAGGGTGAGATTATGGTCAATCTTATTTTGACTGAAGCTTTTTGTGCTTTGCATGACCAGCCACAAATCATATGTGACTGACTAGGGGTGCATGAGAAACTTTGCGAACATGTCATTTGAGTCCTGATAACATCCACAAGGCCCACACAGAACATTGCTTTGGTTGGGCAGCTCTTTTGTGCAATTTATCATGGAGTGCATGTCACGTGATCATGTAGTGTTGCATGATGTGTCAGACATGAGAGAAACGTTAGAACTCCTTAGTAAACTCCTGACTTAAATAATAACATCTGCAATAACAAACCGCCAATGGACATGTGACAAAGCTACATTGTGGATGTGTAAGAGAAAGGGGTAGAGACGTTTTTTTAAAAGAAAATATGTAGAAAAACTAATGAAGCACAAATACAAAGCCCGATATAACTACATGTGCTGAAATATCACCAATAAATGACTACCGAAAGTAATGTGTTAATGATGTAAAATATCAAAAGTCATTCCCTTCTACATATTTGGGAACCTCCTTTTACAAAACAGGAAAACGGCAATCCCGCAACCCATAAGCTATGGAGATGGTCCCCACCAGTCACTTTCATAAATCTTCAAAGGACGCACATGGCTGAATGAGCATATGCCAAGAAACATTTATCGAAACAAACTCAATTAACAAAATAGAAAATTAATGCATGACATGGGAATATCATGAGCATGGGATGTAACACAAACTCAATTAACAAAATAGAAATTTAATGCATGACATGGGAATATCATGAGCATGGGATGTAACAAAAACCAAAACACCAAAATTGCTTAATAGAGGAACAAGAAATTAAATTTCAATGAAACAGGAATCCAAAAGTTATCACACTTGAGAAACAATGAAAAGTACTTTGCGCCTAAGGTATAGAAGACAAGTAGTGTTAGGCGTTATATTTCAGATTGAAATTCTGATAAAGCAAGCTACCGGACACACATAATCCACATCTCATAAGCAAACACGACATTTACATGGTGGCACCACATGGCGTATTACATAGGCAGGGGATTGAACATAAAACTCTAATCATGCTTAATACAGGGAAAAGGGAATAATTTCAATGGAGATATCAAGCACTTGGGAACAATAAATACTATTTGAAAACTAAAAGTATAGGACTTAAGCTACATAGCAAGTAAACCCCTACGTATTTGTCCAACAATAAAAATAATCTACAAGTATAACAATAATCTATATTACTCAACCAATAAAGGGCAGATATTATTGCCAAGTACCTGTTAGAAGAAACAGGAGATACCTACTACCGGCCAACTACAATATTCTATTATGGATGTAAAAAAACCATTTGATTGAATTTCAAATTTGCAAAAGAACTGTAACCTCGGTACAACTAGAAATGTATCAAAAGGATTCCATACTAGCACAAGAAATAATTTGCTATAAGAATATGCAAATGGTTCCTTCTCAGAACATCATTAATAAGTATGATTTCCAATAATCCAGGTGCCTGTGCTCTGAAATCTCATACAGAGGCCTATAGCTCTGTGTCAGCGAGAAGATTGAAATGAAGGGGTGTTGTTAGTAAAGAACTACTTTTACAGGACATTGCACTTGTAAAGCTTTGAAATACATACCAAAGACAATAATTACAAAAAAGTTAGCAATACTAACAATTTGATCATTCTTACATTCACATTAAAGGGATCTGGTGTTTCTCCTCTTGGTATCTGGCTAGAGTAATACTTAAGATATGTCATATAATGCTTCTGTTAATGTCACAAATCCCTTACAAAAGAACAGCATGAACTTTTTGCTAAGCTGGCGCATCAACAGTGAAAACAGATTTATTGCTCAGGGTCTTAGTAGTTCCATCGCTTACCAGCTCTATATATGTCTAACAGTCCTTTCGTAAAAAACACCACGTAGGCATACAGCAGAGGCACTCCTAGCACCAGCCTCTTGCAAATATTTCTTAAGACAGAATTCAAGCATGAGGTCAACAAGTCAAGATTATATGATAAAATATACGTCTAGAATTTGTTCTTACGTTAAGGACAGGCATACAATAAAATCAAAAAATGAGTGAATATAACTTGTTTATATTTTAGATATATGCTCTACCATGATTCCAATCACTGATCTTCTGCATGTTGCAGGCTAACAATAAAAAGTTGCAAGAATGCAAGATTAAACAGTCTCCCTAAAAGGAAATTTATAAACAGGATGATAAAAATAAGATGAGAGAAACAAAACAAGGAAATAATATTCACACACAATCAGGACATCTGAGGCAGTTGCCACCCACTAAACAACAATAATAATAATGCACAAAGGTACCTGACTTTTGGTGTTGTAGTAGTATTTTTTCCCGTCATTTGTGCTCACCAATGCCCAGTCTGTACCAGTCAACTTCTCCCTGTGGAGAAAGCATATCCATAATGATCAACAGCCATAACATCTGATTAAGGGCATTACACAGAAATACTGAAACAAATTAAACAAGCATCTTCAATTATAATGCCATCCTCAGAGTAAATGATCTGTTATCAGATAGTTGGAAAAGTATGTGCCATTTCTATGATATATTGCCCACAGATTTCTGCCAACATAAAACTTCTACAATCCATGAAATCTATTACACAGTTTTTTCGCGGAAATAGTCTGCGCTCAACAACATAATTATCAAATGTGACTCGCTAAATGCCTACATATGCAAATCACCTATCTGTATGCCCGAAAAAAGCCAATGAAACTCCTATTAGACAAAGGTCATTCTTCATGAACAACTCTCAATGCTGCATTGTTCCAACACTATTGTAATAACACCCTAATGTGCTTAACATTTGTCAATATATCTAACCCAACCGAAACACATCGGGCTCTGAGTACAATATCACAGCAAGATCACAAGAACATCAAATCTTATAGAGGATAATAGCATCAATTCCCCAAAACATAGACAATCACTTCATTATTGGCATGTCTGTACATGTAGCATGTGCTGAGATCAACCCTAGAAAATAACAAACAACACCAACAAGCAATTGCAATATGCAGGCTCTTGAGCAAATACAAACCTAAATCCTCAAAGAAGAGCAAGCAAAAAGCTACTCTACGGCAGCAAAAGTATCTAATCCCATTGCCCCAAAAGAAAATTTTACACAGAGAAGGTTTCATTCAAAGAATATACATGTCAATCACCCAAAATTGATTTCACTATTGGAACAACCATGTGTTAATGGATAGCACGGGCGATTATTAATGTTGCATACCAATTTTCAAGATAAACACTTTTCCTAATCAGTATATATTGTTGGGTATCCATTTCCTAATAGCTGCAAAGTGGTCAGCCACACCTTGTTATAAAACATTAGGGCAAACATTCTGTCCACTAAGCCGGGCCAAGGACAATCTCAGCCCCACATACAACCATAGGTGAAGCAGGAGAAGCTTATGCTTCCAATGAAAGCACAATGCAAGTCTTCAAAAAGGTAATGCTTTGGATCATAAGATTTACAATGAGACTTTCTAGAATATATCTTTGCTTACAACCAAAGGCTGTTTTTCAACATCGAGAATCAAAAAACAGCTCCATGGCTCCACAAAAACTACCAAAGCTTATGGGTGGAAACTAGATGATCAATTTCATCAATGTTCATGACAAGCTTGTTCACTGAGCACAAAATCAAAGAGTAGTACTTGTAAACATACACAATCAGGACCGTTTTTTGGCTATTTTTTACCTAAGCAGGTGAAATTCGACACCCTAAACATTCCTGGATATTCTGAGAAATACTAATTTCTGTGAATTTTTGTAATGAACCAAACCAATCAAACAACAATTGTGGCTGAGTTGATCCATTTCAACCATAGTTACCTAAGTCTCGGGGACGGGGGTACGGGGGTACGCAGGGACGGGTTTCTGGGACGCAAAAAAATCCTAAATGTTTCTATTAAAAATAATACATAAAAATTAATACAACTTTTTTTGACATTTAGGGATTTAAACTGTATTTAATGTATTTTAGGAGATTATAATTGAATGCTCCCTTTCCAATAGTAAAAACATTAGAAAACTTTTGAAAGATTTTTAAAAAATTGGGGACGTCCCCTCCAAGTCCCCGAAACATTCAGGACGTCCGGGACGTCACCAAAATCTAGGGGACGCATCCCCGCGTAACACTGATTTCAACCTATGTTCCACCAAGTTTCCGGGACGGGGACGGGGAGACATGTTTCTGGGACAGATTTTTTTGGAGGCCATTTTTTAGAGGACGGCAAGGGGCAGCTATTAAAAAATAAGGGAAAAATTTTAAAATATTGGAAATTTCAAATATTCATATGATAACATTGATAAAGCATTCATCACACACATTATAGAACCTTCGTACATAAAATTGGAGCTGAATTGAGATTTCACATAAGATTCAAGTTTCAATTACAATAATAATTACAATGAAATGCCCATGGGCTGCAAGTTTCAACTAGACAACTACAAGTTGAAACATAGAAAAAGTATATAGTACACAACACCTGCACAAAAGTCTTAACAATTCAAATGCAATCATATGTATCATCAAGCATACAATTAGAAAATGCATTGTCACACTTTTGAGTGGGCATATTGGAACTCGTGATAATAGGGTTTTTCATAATTCAATAAAAATCCTGCTGTTTTTTTCAGCAAAACATATTACTTTATGCTATGTTCATACAAATTCGCTGCACAACACAGCATTAAATTGAATAACACACTCTTTTTCACCAAAACATTTTACTTTATGTTTTGTAGTCACACACACCTTTCACAACATTGAGTCAAAAACAGTCTTTTTTAGAAAACATATTACTCTATGCTTTGTCCATACACCCTGTGCTGCACAACATTGAACTAATACCACAATGTTTTCCACCAAAACATATTACTCTATGTTATGTATTCATACACATAGTTCAAAGAATTGGGTAAATACCCCCGTGTTTTTCATGAAACCATATTACTCAATGCTCTGTTTATACAACCTCTGCTGCACAGCAAACCATTCAACATAATACCACACTTTGTTTATCACCAAAACATATTACTCTATGTTCTCTATTCATAGACATGTTGTTGTACGAGCAATACAAAACTATTAAATGAATATTGCTCTCTTGCCTTCTTCTCATTGTTGTTCTCTTTTCTTCTCTTTGTTGTTTACTTTTTTTGTCTTCTCCTTCACAAGATGGGTAATGACAAAAATGAGCTTCTTTTTTTGTTTTAGTTGTAAGAGAGGTTATTTTAGGTTTAGGTTAGTTAGAAATGAGTGTGGGGGTCCTTGTCAGCGCCCACATTCCTTTTTTTTAATTAACTTTTTGTTTTAAAAAAAAAAACTTTACCTTTGTTGGGACATAGGGGACGCCCAAACATCCCCAGTATGGTCAGGGGACTTGTAGAAGTCCCCTAGACGTACCAGGGACATCTTGGCATCCCCTACCGTCCCCCTCTTCAATGTTGACGTCCCAGGGACGTGCCCAATTTTTTTAATGGATTGGGGACGGGTGGGTGACGTTTCCTACCCGTCCCCGTAGGAGAGATTTCCTACTTGTCCCCGAGTTTCCGAAACATCCCCGGTACGGGGACGAGCCTAAAAAGGCAAGGGACGCGTCCCCGTGGAACATTGACTTCAACATGTCAAGCATTGGAGTATACCAAACAAAAGAATAGGTAGTGGGAGCATCAGCAACAACTGGAGTATACCGAACAAAATGAATAGGCAGTGGGAGTATCAGCACACAGAAAGGCATAACTCCTCTAAAAACAAGGTAAAAAGGATTCAAGAGTGGAATCAATGTGGAAATGGTAGCTCCTCTAAAAACAGATTAGGCAAAAAAGACATATCTCAGCTAACACCATGATAAAGGCATTGTCACGTTGATATGCAATGAAGGAAAAAGATAGTCCTCGTCTTTAGAAATAAAAATTGTGAAATTATTACTAAGTGCTCATCGATGAACGTCTTCTAAAGGATACATGCACCTTATGAACTATGGTATAAAACAATGAGAAATCAAACATGATAAATAAGAATCACAATGGTATCCTTACAAGGTTCAATGGAGGGATGTTCTTTAACCAATAAGAATTGTGGTTTGACAATTTGACCACCACACTACTCTAAATCATATGTGAGGCCACCTTCTGTGAGTGAAGTGGCACTGTGTTTATAGTGCCCCTCCCACTTCTACCTTATCAACTCCGCTTGCGAGCACTCCAATTTGGTGTCCCAGTGTGGCCAAGTCCATTTTTCCCTTATGTCGATGGCATGAATATGCCAAACATGCGTAAACCTCCACTTATGAGAGACGAAGTTAACTAATTCGAAAGTACCCATGAGCAACCGGTTTGTTGTGTTATATGTGGCTTAACAATTGTGAGTTGATTGACTTGAATCTTTCCCTACTCGAGAGAAGTAAAGTAATTCGTAATCCCCTCGCCAAACATCCCAGGATGAAATTTGATGTCTAACCACATTATGAGATTGTCGTCAGACATTAATCAAAAGTGTAAATGCCTCACCAAGCACCAGTCGTTGCTTGGGTGTCGCCTTGCGTGTTTTGGGTTTCAAACCGTGATCGCTCTTTAAATCGTATTTGCAAGATGATAATAATAATAATAATAATAGCAATAATAATTAACAGGTAGCATTTGAGTTTCGAGTGTGGTTTAGAAAGTCATGCACTCGCAAATGTGAACTAAATGATGTCCCCATCAGGCTCGAACTTGACCTTGAACCTAACCCCTTGTGTAGACACCTATAGTTTGATCAAAGCAACTTTATCACTAAACATGCACTAACTATTCTAATCCCCATTAATTAAACTACACTATGCTAGTTAAATAACTCACCTAACTCTCTCTAATCCCCTAAATCACACTAATACCCCTCTAAACGGCTTCCACAAGCCTATCCCTATTAATTAAGCCACTTAAGGTTAATTAATCCACTTTCAATTTCTAAAAGGCACTTATCTTTTTAAAAGTGCATTTCAATTTCCAAAGTCCATTTCATTTGGATTTCACCTTTTGGGCCTTTTTGTCCCACATGCATCCAAACCATCCCTTGCTTGAAATCAGAAAACTATAAATAGACCTCTACCCTCCTCACTTTTTCCAAGAACACTTCTCCTTCTTTAGTATAATGTAATGTCCCCTTTCTGTAATGTCCCCTTTTCCTACGCCAAATGGCCCAAGGGCCAACTCGAGTCCAAACCGTGGTCAGACCCAAGGGGCTGTGGACGTTGGAAGCTTTTGGGAAGGGGCCCCGTGGTTTTAATATCCTAATTTTGCGTTTGGGGGTCACTTTTGGACATGGCAACTCAAAAAGGGAAAAAGTAACTATAGTTACTTTTATTTTAGTGGCCCCTCCATGGAATGAAATGCGCCTAGGGTTATGGGGGCTCGTTTGCCAAGGAAAAGTATATAAGGAGACGGTGAAGGAAGAAAAGGCACTTTTGTCGCATACTTTTAGCCTCCTTCTTGTGCAGCTGCTGTTGTTGCATTTCGACAACTTGTGGAGTCAAATCCCACAGCGACCCAAGCTTCGACAGTGAGAGAACCGTCCCTAGCTAGCAGGGCATTCTTCGGTAGTGAGAGATCTACCCTAGTCTATCATTTTGGAGCCGCTTTCTGGGCCGTGCTACAGAGATATTTCCAGAGGGTTCAGAGGAAGGGTTTTGAGGATTTTTGGGGGCATTTGGGGAAGATAATCAGAGGGGTTCTAGATCAGACTTACAACAGCCATTTGGGCTGGGCATGGCAGCACGTTGAAGGCGCCTCCATCATTTTCTCAGTTCTGACCCCATTCCAAGCGAGGCGACTTGCAGCCTTTATTTGGGGGTTTTCTAGTCAGCCGTTTGCAGATCTGAAGGTGGAAATATTGTTTCCTAAATCTGTCATTGTTATTTTCCAAAGACCCTTATTTTTGCTTTTGTATTTAGAGGGTCACAAACCTCTGTAGTTTTCCCGCTATCTAGGGCACGCTATGCTTTTTCTGGCAACATTTTGATTCGTGTAAAATTCTCAAAAACAGTTTTATTATGTCCTCTATAATAATATCAAGCTCTCTTTAAATTTTTGAGTGATTCGAGTGGATATCTTGGGAGATATTGATTTTATTTAGTTGTTGTCCTTACTGTAAAAATCTACATAAATCAGTATTTTATTTGGCTGCAAGTTTTCCATATTTTGTGCATTTTTAAGTGGTATCCCACAAGGGATATTTCATATAATTATAGTATTTTTCTAGGATTTAGAGTATTCTTCCATTATTATTGGCTATTATCTTGCATTGCAGATTCCAACTCAAGCTTGAGTAAATGAGGGGAACCATATGGTCTTGTAGCCATTAATGGTGAGCCCTCACTCTCAAAACCTTGAGCATCAAACAATCAAATTTGATTTGATAGGGTCTTAATAGCTTCATGTTTTGTAGTATTCAAAGAGTAGAGTGTATATACATGTTAGTTTGATGTTTTGTCAAAGTTATAATGCATGCATAGGAGTAGCTCTTGTTTATCTTTTATCTTGATTGTTCATAGTTGAGTTGGTAAAGCTTTGAGGTTTCTTTAGTGGTCTAGCCTCATTTCTATAGCTTTTCTAATTCACCATGTTCACACCTTAGTAGTTAGTAAAGTTTTCGGTTTCATTAAATAAATAAAATGGAATATTGATTAATAAAATAAATAAAAATAATAAAACAAAATAAAGCAATAAAATAAAATAATAATAAATGAGTTTTAGTTAGTAGTGGGTGGAAGAAGCTTTTAAGTGGTGGTTAAGGAGTTGGAGCCTTGACGGAAGGGTAGTGATCTCTGCAGAAAGTATGTGCATTCTCTCAAGGCATTGACAATGTTTTACCAAATGCAGCCAATGGGTGCCAATCCAATTAAATTAACCTCTATCGGTTTCCTCCAACCTGCGCCAAACCTTGCAAACAGAGATGGACGTCCACCAAAACACAAGGAAAGTAGTTTCTTTATCTGCATATATTTAGTGTCAAAGTAGTGGAGCTAATTGTCCAAACGCCTCAAAGAAATGCGTCTCATGGATTGCAATGATTTGTTGGATATGCACAAAATGAGGAGCTTTAAAAGGTGTGTGGGTCCTTTAACAATATTTAGAAGAGATGAAATCTCATGAAGTGCGTTTGGATGTTAGATATGGGTAGCAAGGTTGATTGAATGGCCATAACAGGTCATTTGAAGGAGGCACTACACATTTTGCTTAGTAACCACAACCTTCAATGGATTCTTATACGTACCATCTCCTGGTGCATTTGCCCAGAATGCCCTTTTTGAGGGTAAGCAAATCCACTCCCACATTATTATACAGGAATTTAGGTTTTCCACACAACCCTTGCAAAATTGCTTTTATGCATGTATGAAAAATGCAGACATCTAGTGGATGCTTGCAAAGAGTTTGACCAAATGATTAAAACAGTGATGTCTTTTCATGGAATATGCTAATTACAATTATAGAAGGCATGGCCTTCCTCATGAGGCATTTACACTCTTCCACCAGAGGCAACGAACGTGTGTCCAATCCGATGAGTTCACCTTTTCCAGCATGCTCACATCCTGTGCTAAAACAGGAGCTTGCGGTTGCATTGACTCTGTCGTAAGTTGGGATAGTGCATCCATGTTGGATGTGGGAGACAGCCAGAAAGGGAACGAGGTGCTCTCGTGACATAGATCTGCAAGTTGATCAGGCTGAGCAAGCCGTGAAGATGCATGCAGACTTCACAAGATCGCACCGAAAGAAAAGCAGAGTTAGTTAGCTTGAGTTCTATAAGATTTCAAACTGAGGAGAGACTTGCCTCGTACGTGTAACCACAGTCTTTGCAGCGTAGGTTTGATGCCATGGTTGATATATCTAAGGTGCTTGAAACAAATCAAAGTGAGGTGTTTTGTGAGGTAACTTGGGTGAGAAGATTATGCCAATAACAGTGCCAGGTAGAGAGCTTGCAGAGTTTCCCTCACTTATGAGAGGAGAACTAGTAGTGGTTCACAGCTAACCAGATACAAACAATGCAAAGATACCCAAATACAAATAGTACCTTTGATACTTCAAATCTTTAAACCCTCATGAATGTCTAAATGCATAGATGACTCAGCTACAGAAAACCTTCGTGCAATACACCATTTCGCTGTTTGACAAGCAAGGATTTCCTCTCTACTCATAGCTTGTAATCATAATTGCTTTCATGTTTATTGGAATGGGTTGCTTTGAATTGAGTAGTATGTACGTAAATGAAATAAACAATAAAGTTTTGGTTTATCCATTATGAACTATAAAATGATCATTTTACCATGCAACCAGTTTATAAAACCGCTTACTCGGATATCCCAAAAATAACCTTTGAAACTCTAGCAAACAGAAACATAACCTCCACCACGTTTTCATACCAGCTTTCAAATTCGCGAGTACGAAGTACATATAAAACTATGTTGTGTCAAAAATAAAACATTTATAAACGTTACAAAACCTCCCCAAAATCAACTTGCAAAAAGCGTCTCCAAACCTCTCCCCTATATTTTGATTGTTGAAACACATTCTCTGATATATAATGATCTTCGTACAATCCTTAAACTTCTTTAAAACATTTGTTTGACATGTTTGTGAAGCGGGTTCAAAAGTACCTTGGAAAACTGGTTGCAGGGGCAACCCCTCAACATTGCAAAACCCCTTCAAAACCGCCCTAGTTTTAATGACAGCAAACCTAAAAAGTAAATTATACCACCACAAACCTCTTCATTGATATATAGAGAATTGTGTATCATAATTGGTTGCACTTGTTTCCCCTGAAAAGCATTTTTCCCGCGCCTGTTTTAGAACCACCTTGGCTTACTTTGGTCTAGTGCAAACTGCAAAATTTCACCGACCGACTGGGGATAGGTGCTCCCAAAATGAACGTTGGTCATCGATTTTCGATGTCGCCAATTTCTTTACATTATATCCATAACAAAGAAAAGTAAGAAGTGTTAGATTCACCGTTTGGGTGTATAGTGACATTTTCGTAAAGCCATTCCATCGCCAATTTGGCTAGTTTGAAGTTTGAACAATTGAGTGACTGAGTCTTGTTGACTTGTTCTGGACTTTTCGAGACACCCTTCGTGGGTACAACTTAATTGATGTTTGAGAACATATGTTACAAGTATAACCATAATTAAACCTCGCGAACACCTTAAACAAAATGATAAATGGATTTTATGATTGCGTGCAAAAACGGTGTTCCCTCTTGAACCCTTGATGAGGCAACGAAAATGAAAACTGCATGAAGGAATCGAAAACTCTTTGCTCCCTCAACTCTGAGAAATGATTAGACTTTGAATGTTGTGTGAAAAACTTGATTGTTCTCTCTCTCATCTCATTCTTGATCATGTAAATAAATTGTTTATTTACGTGAAGAAAACGACCAGATCTCTCTCCAACTCTCTAAAACCCAAAAAAGTAGTTATGATTTGAAATGTTGTGAGAAATAATAGTTGTGTTTTATCTATAAATTGCAATTGCAAAGGTTGATACCATTGTTAGATGGGAGGGGTGGCATCCATGCCAACTTTGTGCTGACATCGTGATGATGCAGGTAGCAAGAGACGGCAAACAAGTAATGTTTAGTGCAGTTGATGGTTGAATTGCAAATGGATCCTTTAAAAATGTAATTTATTTTTGAAAAGAGAAATTGAGATTTCTATTGTTGAAATAAATGTATGATTGTAATATGGATGTAACTGCGTTAGTTGAAATTGAAAATACCAATTATGACATTGTAAAATATCATGTATTTGTGAATGGTATGTTGTATTTAAGCAAAGTTATTAAATGTTGTAAATTGGTTATTAACATGTAGTTTCAGCCTTGTATGGAAAATGAATAGGTAAGAAATGAAATGAAGCAACACATACATTATAGTGAGTGTGTCCTTTAAACGTACCTTCTACTAGATACTCCCTTAGTAGAACCGAACAAGCTAATGAAACTCTTAAACTATGTGACAAAAACCTAAGTTATATCGCAAGCTAACATTCCTTTTTACTGCGTAAAGTGGATCAGTACTATGGACCCTTTTACAACATAGGATGACCAATCCCTATTCTTGCTTGCCTTTTCCAGCAAACCTTTCGTAATGGTGACTCAATGTACCTTGTACATTCTACTTGTTTTCCTAACAGCTAACAAAATTTAATGACCAAAAAAAATTATGCAAACTTTAAAATCGCTACATTCTGATAACCCTTGGTGTTCCTAGCTACTTCAAGTAACAAATGAACATTTGTTAAATACCACTAATGATTGATTTCATTGAGAGATTTAAAATGCTGCAATTGGAATGAGTTAATTCTAGGACCTCCTATGAGGTTACTCATAGGTAAAATCTTGTAGCCTATATAACAAATCCTAAAAATTGGGTCTAATAAGATATTATTGAATGTGTAAAGAGCAAATTGAGTTTCTCCTTTATAACATGATGTTAAACCTTTAGATTACTCTTATTAAAAGTAAAGTGAGTGTTCCTTAAAGGGAAAACGATTAACTGGAAATAGAAATTCATAATTTGGAAGCAAGTGTTATGTGACCCTTATAAACTTAAAATGTACTTTAAAAATAAGAAGCAAACAAATGGGTAAACAAGTCATTTTAACGGTCATCAAAATGTAAGCATTGAAAACTATGAACAATGTGGATGTAATCCCTTCTTCTCTCTCTCCCTCTCTTTTTATTGCATATCGTGATTTATTTCTTCATTTGCACGTGTATATGATCTATTGAATGTTGTTATACTTGCATGTGCACCCACTGTGGGACTTGCAAGAGTTTATTATGTGTATGGTGAATTAGTATGTCATTGTGGAGGTATAAGTGTGGAACTTTAAAAAAAAACTTGAATGAAATCTAATGGAGGAAACAAAGGAATGGTAGATTAGCCTTAGTGGAGGTATAAGTGTTGATAATTATAAGTGGAGACATAAGTATTGAAAAATTGTGCTTGCATGTTGTAATCCATGGAGGAACCAAAGGCTAATCTACTTCCTTAGTGGATTTATAAGGGCAAGCCTTGTAGGTAGGCTTGCTAGTGTGAGTCATCTTTACATTTGGTGTAAAGTCTCTCTTACCTCGTCTCTTGAGTGGTTCCATGTTTCTGTAAGTATATTAGACCTTGGTGTGCTGTATTAAGTGGTCACTAAGTGTTGTGTATGCAAGTGTTTAAAGAAAAAATTTATCCTGGTTTTTGTCTTGAGGAATAATAATTTCACGCTCATAACATTATATTTGGAAGATCTAATTTGTATGCAAAGCCTTAAAAAAACTATGGAACTTGCTTCCCAAGCCTAGACGCAACTCTACTAGACTCTAATGATGAAATAAAATTGGGGCCAAGACAACAACATTTCTCCAACTGGAGATGGTGTGATCAAAAAAAAAGTTGCTACACCAATCTTAAAATCTATCACATACCCAAGCTAAAGCATCAAACTCATATATACCTTCAAATCTATGCAACCAAAAAAATTAGTAAGGGTGCCACACCTGTGGATGGGTTTGGAAGACAAGACTTTGTAGTTCTTAAACTAAACAAAAAGCACAAGAATAATTGTAAAAGTACTAATGCCTTAAATTGATAGTCGATTAACTCTCAACTAGGTATAGCAACTAATTTTTTGCTCAAGAGTATCAACACAAACATGTTTGATGAAGACGGCCATTCATGCCTACAAGGCACTAAACCCTTCTAAAAAAAAGTTTCTTAATATAATGAGAGAATCCCTTAACATCATGGTAGACAGTATAGCCACTATTGCAGATGATTTTCCAAGTGAAATTTATAGGGCAACCTAGAAGTTTTCAAGGGACAACCATCCTAAAGTCTATTACGACATCATAAAATACCAATCGTTGGACGATAATATTTACAAGCCAATATAAGATTACCCCAAAACATAATAATCAACATTTCTTTCCTTATTTTATAGAGGAAAAGTACCCGGTAACTCTACCAAGTATAGTAAGACTAGATTAGAGTCGCATAATTCAGGAAAAATACAATGTTAAAAATCCCACAACATGGTGGCAAAGAATGCAATGGACTAGCCCCTCTAAATAAGATTCTCTTCATCAAGGAAAGCTACAAGATAGAGAAGCTTTTCACATGAGCAGTATTATAAGTGTGGGGGTTTCGCGTATATTTCTCCAAGCAAACAAGTTACAGAAGTAGAATTATCAGGTTTGTTGTTTTTCCTATTTAGGGGCTTTCCTTTTATAGACCCACTTCTTAAGGGTATCTTACAGGATTGTACTTTGCGGTCCTATTGACCGGCTTTGGTCGTTCATGAACAATAATGTAATTCCATTTTATCTCTTTTCGCACAAAGAATCATTCCTCCCACAGAAGAATGATTAAAGGAGTTGTTAGTCAGGAGATTTACCAGCAAGTCATTCAAGTTATTCGGGTCTCCCATCCACAACCTCTTCGTCCTAAGATGGCCT
This sequence comes from Taxus chinensis, assembly GCA_019776745.2. Lineage (NCBI taxonomy): Eukaryota > Viridiplantae > Streptophyta > Pinopsida > Cupressales > Taxaceae > Taxus > Taxus chinensis. Next base: position 14,226,733 of record CM034149.1, read on the forward strand.
TTTATGTTGAGCATTTCCTACACATTGATGATGGTTTCATCTTATGTCCTCACTAGACTCGTGGCCTCAAGATCAATTGTTCAACTAAGGGCATTCTCTCACCAATTATGGATTGCAACAAACCACCATATTCTTAGAGGTGATAGGATTTCTTGCCTTTGTTCTCAATAGGGGATGGAAACTAAGGAACACTTTATTTTTAGATGTACTATCTACTACAAGATTCAAGGGAGATATTATTCCCTATATAGAGACATTGTTGAATCACTTGCCACCTTTGAAAAACTTCTCCATCAGGTGTTTGGCTCTATATCTCCAAGAAGTGATCACTCTCAAGCAAAATTCACTTCAAGGATCCCCTAAGACTACTAGATTGATAACCTCTTACTCTAGTTAATGGGGGTGTTAAGCGACTGTTGGACACTACAATTGCTCACACCGATGTTGATAGATCAATATTACGATGACTACCTCCTAGATTAATGACTAGGGGGATCCTTTTACCCTTTATCGTGATAGACATGGTGAATCCATTGTTCTTTAGCTTAGAAAGCCAACCACCCCACCTTGCCCACAATGCAAGTGACCTAGGTAGGAGCACATTACCAGTTTTCTATGTGCATTTGGGGGATCACCACCCTTGGGTGGTAAGAAAGCTTCTAAGAGAGGAAATTCGCTCCCTCCCAAGATTGCCCGGCCAAGCTCACTTGGCCTATGCACTTATAAAAACTATCAAGTCTTGTATTGACTCCTTCACAGTGATGACAAGTGTTAGTTCTTAGAGTTGCACGTATATGATATCAAATACAGAAACGGCTAGTTTTTAAAGCATCCTAATATGAATATGGTTGGATACGACATATATATATTATATTAAATATATTTAAAATATTTGTAATTTAATAATAATTATCAATTTTAAATTATAAACATAATTATATGATTAAAATGACATGCAAATTACAAACTCCCGGCCAATGGGAAAGGTAGGAAGTTGGATATTCAAGGGATTAAAAAAATTGCAAGTTTTCTAGACCAATAGAAATTAGAGGAAATGAAAAAAAAAGTAGGTCAAAGGAAATAAAACGACCGTCCCTAAAACAAATTAGGCCGACAACAAAGTAGGCTGATAACAAAATAGAGAATAATATAGTGCAAAAAGAACAAAAGTAACTTTACTGCATTGAAAGATTGAAATTGCATGACAAGATCACAAGCCACTTTGAGGGGACAACTTCCTTCGAGCAAGCTCAATACAACATAATTCATGGATGTTTTGCATCACGTTTATACTAGTTCTACTCATGAAAACTACTACTTCCCATGCATGTGGGATTATTCTTAATAGCTCAAGGGACAACTTACAAAGCATATGCGTCCATAGCATTTATTATAACAAGATTACAAGAGAAAGGTAGGACAACGGGTCCTGACAAGAAACAAATCAAAAAAATTACAGGTTGAGCAAAGTCAACATGAAAGCTAGAAATAAAAGAGTAAATCAACACTCCCACCTCCAGTCCTCAATTGTTGCTGCTAAAATGCAATATATAATAAGGTAATTTGCAGTTTTTTAGCATCTTTTTGGCCTTTTGAAGGAATTTATGTGTTAATTTTTTAAACTGTTAAAATCAGATATGCCTATAGTCCGACGGCATACAATATCTGAGCCACTGCATACTGGTATCCATATCCAGCAAACAGACAAGTGCGCCCTAGCAGCAGGGGTGCCAACTCCTGCAACCCTGGATATTCTATTTCATACTCTGATGTAGACCTAGGGTAGCCCCAGCCAAGGTCCCCATTTGTTTTCTCTTCTTGATCAACATATGTGGCAACTGGAGTTTCTTTTGCATGTCCAGTTGGAGCATGTGTAACATTTTTTATATTTGCTATAATTCACATTTAAGTCTCCAGCATGTTTAGGGTTCTCTCTTAAGGTTCATCCCCTATAGATAAATTGATGCACTCTAGTTAGTTTTGAATGTGTACTCTGATTTTTGGAGTTTTCTTTTAAGCTTCCCCGTGCTATCATAAGTGGATGTACTTGAGTTCCATTGACCGACTATGGTAGCTTGTGGTCATTAATATAATTTCTTTCTTTCATTCTTTCAACTTCCCAACACAAAATGTTTATGATTGCTGAAAATTTAACGTGAACAGTACTAGTACCTAATTTTGAATGCAGAAAGATGCTTTCTAAAAATAGACAAAATATCCCTGGCTATTAGTTTTGTGCAGATGTGATATTAACTCAAGAATACAATAAGCATTGTATATGCATATCTGTGGGGATTAGACAGATGGATAGAGCACAGGCTCATACTGGAGAATCATGCAGCTTCTAGGGATGTATCTATTGAAGGCCCCTGAACTGGTGTCAAAGGTTCACTCCAGATGTACCAGAGGTTGGGACTCTGTCGGCTACAGACTTTACATTCCCATGCTAGAAACAGAATGGTGACAGTTTTGCTCATTTAAGAACATGCTGGTGGACTCCATTTACTATTAAAATCGCAGAATCAAAATACACAATCTCAAGAAACAACAGGCCTTGGTAAATTAATTCAGAATAGAATGCATGACAGTAATCATGAATTAATGAATCATGTTCAAAAAACTTTGCGACCCCCATGTGCATTACAGTGAAGAAGATACGGTTTTTTTAAAATATAATTCTGTTAAGGAAACTTCTCAGGCATTAAAGTAAAAAGATTACCATGACACTGGTGTTGGTTGCAATGTGAGCTTTTCTGCCTGTGAGAGATAAAAAGAAATTACTCAGACAAAGACAATTATGCGGATAAATATAGAAAAAGTTTATTTGTAAAGCTATTCATTCTAAGAGAAAAATAAATGCTGCACATATACACCTCTCCTCTGAATCCAGGGGGTTTCTCATATGTCGATTCCCCTGTAAGAGCATTGTAATAATAAACTGCCCCAGATTCAGTTTTGTGAGCAGTCCAGGAATCTGCTTCCACATTTTTTAAAATCTGGTCCTCATTATTTGTCTGTTCACTTCCTTGCTTTTCTTTATCCAGCATAAAAGGCTTTGAAGAAGCCAGTTGTGCAGCTTGATTACTGTTGTTCATCTGAGTGGGTGCATCCAGACGCTGAGCTGGCAAAGACATTGATGGACTGACACCAGGAGGTAGATTTTCTCCCAAGTTGCTTGAGGGCTGGCCACTTACAGCTTTAGCCGGGGGTGCTCCTGGAGGTCCTAAAGGAGTAGTGCCAGGAGGTTGTGATGCAGCAGAAACAGAAGCCTGAGGCAGGCCCACAGGTCGTGGTGGGAGAGGGAAATGCCCTGGAAATCCACCTGGATATGGTACATAGGGGGGACGATGAAGCCCTGCAAATTGTGGAGGATGCAGCCACGTTACTTGTGGAGGCGGTCCCAAAGGTGGACCTGGAGCATACATCTGATAGGCTACTGCCTGTACATGTGAGGAGTTACTCACAGTTGGGGTTGGTGCGGCATTACCAGATGTGGCTATCATGGCTCGGGGAGCTAGAGATGCACTGTCCCCATTACAAGGAGGTACGCTCTGAGTTTGGGTTAAGGCTGAGGCAGTAGAAACAGGAATTCCTGGAGGCCCTAGTGGAGGGGATGGACCAGGAGGAGTGAAGGTTGATGTAGCAGAAACAGGAATTCCTGGAGGCCCTGATGAAGCAGATGGACCAGGTGGGGTTAAGGTTGATGTAGCAGAAACAGGAATTCCTGGAGGCGCGGGTGGAGCAGATTGACCAGGTGGAGTTAAGCTTGATGTAGCAGAAATAGTAATTCCTGGAGGCCCTGGTGGAGCAGATGGACCAGGTGAGGTTAAGGTTGAAGTAGAAACAGGAATTCCGGGAGGGCCTGGTGGACCAGATAGACCAGGTGGCAGGGGCGGTGGTGGCTGCCAGCGAAATGCTGAATATGTATTGGGAGATGCAAAAGGAGCTGGAGCAGGCATCGGAGCAGGAATTGGGACATGTGACAGTGTATACACAGATGTAGACGCAGATTGAGCTGATGACGATCCGGGTGTCGCAGATGACCCAACTTGTACCATCCCCGTCGAGATAGCCTGCCAATTTAAATCTAAGTGAAAAAGCATATCTTTTATCATTTAAGAAAAAGAAGCAAGGAAATTACAATAACAAAGACTACATAAATGCAAACTCTACCACTACAGAAGATTGAGAATGACGGGGACTTTCTGAACCGGGACTAGGATGTGAAGCTCCATTATACGAAAATTGTGTTGTGGGAGACGAAGAATATCCTGGAGGAACAGTAAAAGTTGGTCGAGGAGGAAGACGTGGTGAGTTTATCTGTGTACCAGGAGGTCCCCAAGCTGGAGGTGGTGCAACCTGAGACTGTCCTGGAACTGGAGGTTGAGGTTGAGATTGAGGTTGAGGCTGAGGTTGCGAAGATGGTGCAGTTGCTGGCGCAGCATATGCCCCACCTTGTCCTGTTCCTGTAGAGTTGGCCTGTAGAAAAACAAAAATACAACCTTGAAATCAAAACCAGACCAAGTTGCAAATATTCTTGTGATAGCAGAATATATAAAACTGACCATCCAAAATGATATTTCCTAGCTTACAGGAGCAGAAGACTGGGAGTGTTGAGGACTTCCGGTGCTACCATTAGCCACTGATGATCCACTGTAAGAAAAGGTAGGTGCAGGGGATGGGGGATATCCTGTGACATTAGGAATGGAAAATGTAGTTTGAGGCTGCGCTTGTCCTTGGCTTGGCAGTGTATTACGAGGCACCCAAGAACTTGGAGGCCCTGAAACTGTAGATTGTCCAGGAACTGGAGGCTGAGAAGGTACCCCAGGAGCTGAAGCTTGAATAGGCTGTGACGACCAGGCCTGAGTCTCCATAAGATCCTGGATACTGGAAACAAATTACGATATCATATTATCAAATCAAATAGCATGCCAAAAAATCATTGCAAATGTGTTCTCATCATTGACAAAACCACATTCAAGAATCTACAGCAACAACATTTTAATGTCCAAACCACTCTTGAAAAAACCATAATCTTACCAGTATTTTCATAAATTGAGAACGCCTATGTAGAGTCAAAGGTCAAAGGTCAAAGGGAGGATAAACTTTGATTTGCATGAAGGGAAGAATAACACCTAAGAAAGGTATTTTGCTTGTTGGGGTCATTCCCTAGTACAGTACAAGTTGTGTACTATGCTTCAAAAAATCTAAATAGCCATGACATAATTGGAATTGGAAAAACAATTACACGTGCAATCAAAAAACTAAACGCAGTATGTGTCCCTGCAAAAGCCACCACTCGTTGATATACATTCTACAATGATTTGCCTACTACATACATATTTTGTATTTAGTTTGATGACTATTAAGTGGATCTGTTACTGTTGGAATATGCAAAAAGAAGAAAGAAGACAGAAGGCAAAAACTGCACTGTCCAAATGATACAGGCAGAGGTTTATTTATTTAGAGAGAGGTGGTTGAACAGTTACCAACCGAACAACTACATAACTGCTTTTACATTCTATATAATGTGTTATATTTTAACACCCCCTCTTAATGACTAAACCGGAAACAAGACAAAGTTTGTCCCGAAATTTTACAAATTTCCTAAAGCCCATATGTTTAGTCATTACATCTACAGACTGTGCCATAAGTTGTACTTCAAAATCAGCAGTCCATCAACTGTGTTGCGGTTGTCGAATGAAGACAAACCGCAAAACAAAAATCTGGTCCCATGAACAAAAGATATGGCAAGTGGTCCACTGGTTCTTTGTTACGTGATTCATTGACCAGTGATGAATCACCAATGGCTGAGAGTGTCAGCCCCATCTCCAGAGTGCTGAAATCAGAACCTCGAAGATGTGGATTGAAAAAATCTATTCCAGGCTTGTGTAGCCTGCTGGAGTCTGTACAGAGACTCAATTATCCTGCAATCGAAGTCACCTCGATCATGTCCTTGCAACACCATGTAGTGCTCATCCAACTTTCTCAATAAGAGAAATGTGACCATTTGTGCAGGAGTTAGAACCAACTCCGCAATAGTAGGAGAAATAACCATCTCCGTCTCAGCAGTGGTCTCCGTCTCAACAGGAGTGAGAACCATCTCCTCTTATCTATTTGCTCATCTATCCCCCTCTGTTGGGAAAGATCCTTCACAACACAATGAGCAAATTGTTCATGCTCTACTGTCCTTCGAGCAAGAACCTCTGAGTGAGTGGCTGGGCATGCCATCTCACCATGCACCGTCAGTGCATCTGGAATAGTGGAGTCTCCGTCCACAAAAAATTGTTCTTCAAGAATGAGGAAATCCATCCTCCCAAGGCATGTCCTGCCTCCCGTACACCTTGGTATAGTGGATACTCCCTCCACAATAGGTGCATGTAGGTTGATTGTATCCAAGTCAACAGATTTGTGAGGAATGCCTTCCTCCCAAGGCATTGCAGCCTCCTGCACATCCTGAATGGTGGAGTTGTCCTCCACACGTGCATTCATGTTGATCACAACCGGATCAACAAGCCGATACTGACCACCTACCCCAATACCAAGGGCAATTATCCATCTCTGTTTCACATCAGAGACAACACACTTCTTTCCACAAAAATATTGGGATTTTCAGTCAATTGACGAATAGATAGAAGATTCTTTTGTAAAGAAGGTACATATCTAACATTTTGTACCAACAATTTATGAGCATTATTCAATACAATGCATATATCTCCTATCCCTTCTACTGCAAGTGATTCTCCATCAGCTAGCACTACTGATTCAAAACAAATATTTGCAGTAAATAAAACATACCAGTCCCTACGACATGAAAAGTGTGCAGACGCACCAGAGTCAATGATCCAGCAACTGGTACCACTGTCATTTGAGCATGATGTCGTAAGACAGTAAAGAGCATACTCGTCATCCGAATCCCGTTCTTCTGCAACTGCTGCCACATGTTCCTCATTACATGGCTTTTTGTTCTGCTTCGAAAGATCATACTTCCGCTTCTGGCAATCCTTCTTGAGATGCCCAACCTTGTGACAGTAATAGCATGTGACCTGATACTGAGTGGAAGACTCACAGAGTGACGTTTCCACTTTCCCTTTGACTGAGTGACAAAAGCACTCTCTGAATGGTCACAATTAGATTCTACCTGAAGTTGTTTTCGTTCCTTTTGCAACGGGTAGGAACTCACCTTGTCAAACGTGAGTGACTGACTTTCAGCCATTAAATGGAGTGCCTCCACAAATGACTCATACGAAGAAGGTAAGTTGTTCAAAACCAGAGCCACCATATCATCGTCGTCAACCGGCTTGTTGATGGAAAGCAAGCTGGTCTCGGAGGTCTTTCATCCGAAGTAGGTGCTCAAACACGATCCACCCTTGTAACTTTACGGAAAAAAGCATATTTTGCAGGTATAAACCCGACTCTTTTCTGACGTCTGATATTTGTCCTTCAAACTGGCCCACAACGTGTACTCACCACAGTGGCATTCCGCACTTCCGATATCAATTCATCCGATACCGACAATTTTGAATAGTAGATAGACGCTTCCCGATGACGTTTGTCATAATCCTCGAAAGTTCGTCTGCTGGTCGACTTTCATTACCCGTTGATTATTTTCTCACAACCACGAAATTCTGCCCGTTCAAGATCTTATGGCTCCACACATTGAAATAGTGCCCATTAATTTTTGTCTATCCGGCAAAGTCAAGTTTGAAATATTTGACATTTTATTATTCCAAAGTAACGGAAAATAATTAAATAAAATTTTGCCCCACATTAATAACAATATTACTTTTTCCAGCAAATATATTTTAATTTCTCCACTAAATAAAAACAAATAACTTTATGTCCAGCAAATATACATGGCATTTGCCAGAGAAATATTACAACACAAAGTGTGACTTTGTAATAAAACAATTATTACTTATGCCACCAAGTAATTTTAAATTCTGGTTCAACCACGATGCCCTGAACCATATTTGCACGTTAATTTGAGTTCTTTGTAGATGAAATTTGCAAATTTGATTGTTCACTTTTTCTACCTCCCAGGGTTTGATGCTCACATTTTTGCTTTACAAATGCCCTCGATTTTCCAGGATTGCTTGCGACTGGGTATATTTCCGTCGGCAAAAACGCTGGATGTTTTGATGCGCGACTGCTGTGCTGATGCCCCACGAAACAGACAAGAATCCAGCCACGAATTCCTTTAGAAGATTTATGATCTGCGAATTTTGAAACTGGGTCAAATTTCTTTCCCACGGTTTTCCTTCAAAACATTGTTAAGAACGTCACGATTCTGCCTTCGTGCGACTTTGTGACGTATTTTCTTCAAACCTGCCCCGAGTTTTATTGCCCTCTGAGCAGCCACAATTTTTCAACACTGACTATGTTTTTGCCCTTGTCTGCCCACGAATTGTGCCTGTACAAACCCTCGACTTCACACCCCAATCCACGATTCTTCTAAGCCTTGTTATGGAGGAATTTCTTCCTTCTTTGCCCTACCATCTGGTATTTTTCTCTAGATACCCACGTTTTATGCAAATTTGTGCCTTGTTAGGGCTTCCTCGAATTTTTTGTCCATGGCCTCTTGAGGCTTTCTCGAACCTGCAACCTTGGACGCTCTGATACAATGTTAGCATATGCATAGAGAGAAAGAAGACATTAGAGAGGCAGAAAACTGCACTGATCAAATGACACAGGCAGAGGTTTATTTATATGTGAAAGAGGTGGTTGAACAGTTACCAACCGAACAACTACATAACTTTTTTACATGCTATATAGTGCATGTTATATTTTAACATTAAACTGATGAAATAACTTGCTCTTTTCAAAGTTTTACCAAATTCTTGCCCAGAACAACCTTCAAAAACTTGACTTTTGCATCTCGCATGCAAGCAAAAGAGGCTACTACCTTGTTCAAACTCTCTCAGGCAATTTCAACAAGTCAAAAACAGTGGATCAATCCATGTACATTTATATGCCAGGATATTAACAGACAGACAATTGTTTTCTCTATTTGAAGAGCACAAAAGCATTGCTAAAAGGTATAGCATGGATTGGTTGCATACCCTAGGTGATGAATGTTTGAATCTTGTCTACTCTTAAATCACTTAGATGGTAAAACTTTTGACAATCAAAGAGAAGCAGATTCAGAGGTACATATCAGATTGAGTTCATTCTGATGAAGAAGAAGATTATATGCTTTATTTTGAAGAGTACGAATTGAAGAACGTGGATGATAAAGAGAAAAATTTGAATATAGAAAAGTTAATTAGAGACCAATACCTTGAAAGTTAAAATCGCTTGCAATTTAGCTAATCCTTACATGAAGAAACCTTATCCACTTGAGGAGCTCGCAGTTGTGAAAAAGGATTCTTGGTTAAACCTTTGCATTATAAATTTCAAGAGGAAATTTGATAGCATGAAGGTATTGTGAAAGTTCAAGATGTAGAGACAAAGCAAGTTGTAAATGGGGTTTATCCTTGACTTGTGACAATTTTTTTCTCAAAAATCAATTATGATTCACCCAGCCTTCTAAGTGAAAAAAAGAAATTCAGACTAATGAACAAGGACTTTTCACTCTTTTTCAATGAAGACCAAGCTGGATGAAAGCTCTACTGATTCACTATAGATAAAGATACGATCAAGGTGATCCTACAAGCTGATATGTGCTTTCTTTAGAGGCATCCACTTTGTCAGATAATCTTTATGGATGTGACAGGGGTATGCCCTACATACTTCTTTGACGTATCCCTACGTAATCAAGCACGTATCCTAATGTAAGACAATCTTTTTAAAGTTTTATTTCATTTTTTTTTAATTTTGACTTTTCATAGAATGTGACTTCTAAAACCGAACCCTAAACACTAAATGGAGTATAATAAAACAACCCTCTACCTGGCACAAGAAAGTTTAAAAAAACCCATCAGTCTGCATTTCCAACTTGCAGCGAAACAAAAGGATTGATCTAGTCAAGAATTGAAAATCTACAAAAGAAATCTAGTTGTGAAGAACTTAGTGGAGGCAAAGATTGAAAGGAGTTATTTTCATAATGCAACTATAGAGGAGCTTGCAATAGTTTTCTAAAGGAGGGGCAAATTGCTTCGATTGTTTGGAGTTCTTCACCATTCCAGGAGGACCTCTGTTGGTTCCAGAAACATCTGCAGCCACTTGTTAGCAGAGGAAGAGAGTTAGATTAAATTTATTGTTCAGAAGATAAGAATCAGCATGCCTAGAATGCAGACTTCAGTTGGCTTTTGTATGCATGTGTAATTTTGTTTATGGTCCAAAGTAACCAATGTTCAATACAATTCTGAGACATTTTGACATGAGATTTTCATTTTGAAAGGGCAGAATTGAAGATTTTTAATCTCATCCTTTTGTCCAGATTTTTTTACGGTTATGGCATTTACGAAATTAGCGGCAATTATTCCTGTTGCATTTTTTTTAGACTTCACCACTTTTAAACACATCTTAAATTTGTGTTTCACTCACCTCACGCCTTTATGGAATCTTGGTGAAAAAAACAGATTAGGATGGCACACATAGCAGCCATGTTGCCCTTGAAAATTGGTAAATGTTACGAAATTTTTACACCTTAACAATGCATTGTTCAATATCTCCAATGTATTTGATTTCTCATTTTTTTAGCTTCCTAAATTTAAAAGCCATGCTTTCACCTATGCGCCTTTATGCAATCTGAAATATTGCACATATATTAGAGTTATGGCATTAATTTGTAATTTAATTATATGTTGCAAGCCCAAATATGGCCATTTCTTTAATTTTTTTAAAGACATTAAGAGAACACAACAAGTAGATGAGCTCTCATATCGCGCCTTTTTGATCTTAGTGATTAAAAAAATTTAAAGGATGACATACCTTTTATTTATATTAATGCACCAATGTTTAGAGTTTAAAGCTTATTTAAACTTTTAGTATTTTTAAACTGTTTTTTGTGTATTCTCTCATTATAAGCCATTTTTATCCTTGGAGATCAAGAATTAACAGATTAGGATTGGCATCAAGTTTAGATTTCAGGTGGAGGGTGTAAAATTACAAGGCCAAAGGATCTTGAGCTGAAGATTTAAACATTCTAAAATTTCAATATGAGGACATGATCATAATTCCCCTCTGAGGGAACATGTGAACAGTGGCTAGCAACATTGTTGGTGGTGATTCTTCTTGTCTTGGATATGATGGTTGTCAAGCTCAATAAAGTCCTCATATAGCCGAGTGAAAATCATTTGACTTGTTGCTCGAATGGGGATTAAAAGTGTGCCCAAAAATATTATGGCCTAGGTTGGCAAATACATGCTAAGAGAGCAAGTCCAGGAGGCTGATAAACAAGTTGAAAAAAATAGAACTAGAATCAATTCATTTGCATAAGAAGGCCTTTGGATTTCCCTACCAGCCACCTTCTCTAGACCTAGCTTCTCATTTTCGTATTCAAACTCAAATTCAACCTTTGATGAAGAGAGTCCATTGTGCTCACGAATGAAAAGGCCAAAAGGTCATTACATGCATTTAGTATTGAAAAGAGAGAGATTGTTGATGAAGTAGTTGGGATGCATTTATGCTGGTGAACTGCCCATTCGTGTATTGAGATCTCCATATTGGCATCAAATGGTGAAGGGTATCAATGAAGCTCCACAAGGGTACAACCTTCTCTAGAGTTACGAAAAAGTGTCCACTTAAGTACATTCCATGTTAGGAACTAAAGTGGTACACTTTACATCAGACTTTGCAGTCCAATTAGACAGATACTCTTAAGGAAAAGGGGTTTCCATGGGGATTTCAAATGGATGGAAAGATAAGGCTTAGAAATAAACCCTTTTGGAAATGTTGTTGCAGTATGCCCTAAAGGGGCAATGTTCCTTAAAGCTATTGATTGTGAAGGCAAAGTCAAGGATGCACCCAATTCCCCCTGACATTTTAATAGAGGAATTGAGTCGGTGGGCCCCCATAGGATGTTGTCCAAATCATGGACAATGCTAGAAAATGTAAAGCAACATGGCGAGGTGATTGGATAGAGGCAGGTATGAGAAGTTAACGTAGATATGAGCACATTTTTTGGACACCTTGTGCATGTCCACTCAACCATTGTGGTAGAAAGCTCCAAAAGATTCCATGGAAAATCCCAATTGAGGAAATTATTGGAGTAGCAAATCAGGAGGACAATTCAAATCTTAATGGGTCAGCTCAAACCATCACAATGATCACAAGCCATTTTCACTGCAATTCGGTTAGAGTTATTTGGGAGGGTTATCAAATCTAGATTTGCCTCTCACATGCTCGCCTACCAAGCCATACTTGTGAAGGAAGGAGAGGCTTTAAGCAGTATGGTTTCCTGCAAATGTTTGGTCAGTGTGGAGGCAGTCAAGAGCTACCTAAAGCCAATATCTTCTACAAGTGGTAAAAGAATAAGATCCTTGATAACATTATGGGCCAAGGTTGAGTACTTGTTGAGTTTTCATCAGCCCATTCTCTCTATGATGTGATTGTGCAGATATCATAATGAAACATGCATACATATATCACTACATTGATTCTATGTATAGAGGTATCAGGGATATAATACAAAAAAAAGAGCAAGATCGAATTTGAATACGGTGATTCTGAAAGTGTGGTCATGAAGAGGTGGAATAAAATGGCAACATAAATTCAAAGCAATCTGCCTAGCTTGATCAGGGACCCCAAAGTACTATAATTTGTTGTACTTGTGGCTAGAAAGACATACAAGCATTTTCAAAGACTTAGACAGTTGAGAAATGGAGCTATGGCTGACTATTCAGAAAATTCTATCATTGAGATGTAATAGCCAGGGTTTAGAGTTGTGTCAAGCTCAATGATGGGCATGGTTACTGGTTTTTGTTTGCTTGATAAGGGGATTGATTGAGTGTGCTTTTCGAAAAGCAACTCCTTGACTCTAATGTTTTCCTCCAAGGTGGGTGTACATTGAGTTCCATTTTGCTGGAGCCTTAAAGGGTAAACCTATTGACTATCGAAGTATCTTTCACAGGTATCACATGGACCAATTTTAAAATCTAGAATCTTTCCCTAGACATATTTGTGAACTTTTATGCTACGTTGTCAGGGTTCATTTAAATTTTATATTTATTTTTTACACATTCTTAGTATGTTACTCATGGTATACGTAAGGGTTGTCTTTGTATGCCACACGTAACCCGTTGAAGAACCCAAGGAGACTAGTACATTTTTAAGGCATTAGCGGAACTTTTTTGTACTTTTGTTTTTGTCCACTCAGCTAACTGAAATATAGTTGGCATTAAAGCAGTTGTTCGTTTGAATTTGAAGTATATGGTGCTTTTTTTCCTCAACTTATTTGCTGTCTTGTTCACTCAAATCTAATGGAGTATGTTAGAGAACCTCACAAACTGTTTCTTATTTGCCATTTTCAAATAAATTTGGATGCCTCCGTAGCCACGCTTGCCCAACTTTCATTATTTGATGGAGAAGATGACGTTCAAGGGAGTTCGCAAGGAGCGAACAATGGAGTTAATGAGAGTGGAGCTAGTGCAAGTGACACACAAGAACTTGATTTTGAGGAAAATCTAGATGATATATTCTAGATTTGTTTGTATTCCTATATCATATGTACGGCAGCCACATGAACAATGAAATGTAAAATCTAAGTATATTGTATGTTTTGAAAATTTGAACATGGATCCTAGTATATTTTTCAAATTTCAAGTTTTGTTCGTATTCATGTTGACATGATATTCATATATCATATGTATGGCAGCCACATGATCAATAAAAATGCAAAGTCTTAAGTATATTGAATGTTTTGAACATTGATTCAAGTTTTGTATTACTATTTCAGTTTTTTATGGACTAAAAAATGAGTAAAATGAGTAGATGTACATATATATATATATATTAATTTTTTAATATATATGTACGGACGTATCCAAGACGTATCGTATCCAAGGGTTTTTTTAAATTGACGTATCCGCGTATCGTATCCGTATTCAAACCAATACTCATATCCATATCCTGGCAATGTAGAATAAACCTAGAAAATAAAAAAGGATAAAACAAGGTTGAATCCAGATATATTATAAAACATGTTTACTTGTGGAAATCTCGATACTTTAACCTTAAAGATGGTTTGCTGCCCCTCTTCCTCATTTCGAGTTCTAACATCTAAATTTCTGTTTTGCAGCCTCAGTAACAGAAACATGAGGATTTACATCATGAATGACCTCAGTTTCATAGATTTTGGTCAATTTCTGGGTGATTCTGATTGCATTTTGACAGATTCTATTTTCCGAGGGTTTGCGATTTTTTGCCAATTCTTTTGATGGAGTCCAAGACCAAAATGGGCCTGCCAGGTATACAACTCAGTATTATGATTCAGATGTTTTAAGCTTCCACAATGTTTGTTAGCAGAAGAAAATAGAGAAAGAGATGAAAGGAGGAAAAACTGCACCACACAGAGTGGACGTGACAGAGTTTATTATATAAGAAGAGATGGTTACAAATTGGTTGAACAGTTGAACAGTTACCAACTAAATAACTGCATTATATGCTATATAATGCTCTATATTTTAACACCCCCTCTTAATAACTAAACCGGAAAAAATACCAAGTTTGTCCCGAAATTTTACAAATGTCCTAAAGCCCATATGTTTAGTCATTAGATCTATAGACTGTGCCATAGGTGGTACTTCAAAATCAGCAGTCCATTGTTGTGTTGCATTTGTCGAATGGATAAGGACCGCAAAACAAGAATCCGGTCATGTGAACAGAGGATATGGCAAGTGGTCCACTAATTCTTCATTATGTGATTCATTGACGAGCGATGAATCACCAATGGATGACAGTGTCAGCCCCATCTTCAAAGTGTTGGATTCAGAAACTCAGAGAGGTGGATTGAGAAATCTATTTCAGGCTTGTGTAGCCTGCTAGAGTCTATACTAAGACTCAGTTAACCTGCGATCTAAGTCACCTCGATTATGCCCTTGCAACACCATGTAGTTCTCATCCAACCTTTTCAGGAAAGCGTGGTGAATTGCCTTCCAATCAGATTGAGTTGCTAAGGAGAGAAGCAACTGCACCATCTCCACAATAGTAGAAATGAGAACCAACTCCTCCATCTTATCTATTTGCTCATGTACACCCCTTTGTTGGGAAAGGTCTTTCACAACATAATGAGCAGATTGTTCATGCTCTACTGTCCTTCGAGCAAGTACCTCTGAGTGAGTGGCTTGGCATGCCATCTCACCATGCACCTTCAATGCATCTGGAATAGTGGAGTCTCCATCCACAACAAATTGTTCTTCAAAATGAGGAAATCCTTCCTCGCAAGGCATATCCACTCCATTGGTATAGCAGATGTTCCCTCCATAATAAGTGTATGTAGGTTGACTATATTCAAGTCAACATATCTATGGGGAATGACTTCCTCCCAAGGTATTTCAGCCTCCTACACATCTTGTATGGTGGAGTTGTCCTCCACACGTGCAATCATATTGGTTGTAGTGGGATCAACAAGCCGATATTGGCCACCTTGCCCAATACCAAGGGCAATCATCTGTCTCTGGTTCATCAGAAACAACACACTTCTTCCCACAAAAATATTTGGATTTTCAGTTGATTGACGAATAGATAGAAGATTATTTTGTAAAGAAGGTACATATCTAGCAATCTGTACCAACAATTTTTGAGCATTATTCAATATAATGTATATATCTCCTATCCCTTCTACTGCAGGTGTTTCTCCATCAGTGAGTACTACTAATTCAAAACATATATTTGCAGTGAATGAAACATACCAGTCCCTGTGGTATGAAAAGTGTGTGGATGCGCCGAAGTCAATGATCCAACAACTAGTACTACTGTCATGCAAGCATAATGTCATAAGACGATAAAGCACATGTCTGTCATCCAAATCTCATTCTTATGCAATTGCTGCTACATGTTCCTCATCACATGGCTTTTTGTTCTGTTGTGAAAGATCATACTTCCACTTCCAACAATCCTTCCTAAGGTGCCTAACCTTGTGACAGTAATAGCATGTGACTTGATACCAAGTGGAGGACTCGCCAGAATGACGTCTCCACTTTCCTTTTGACTATGTGAAAAGAGTACTCTGTGATTGGTCACAGTTGGGTTCTACCTGAATTTGTCTCTGCTCCTTTTGCAGCAGGTGGGAACTCACCTTGTCAAACGTGAGAGTTTGACTTTCAAACATTAAATAGAGTGCCTCCACAAATGACTCGTATGAAGAAGGTAAGTTGTTCATAACCAGAGCCACCATATCATCGTCGTCCAACTTTTTGTTGATGGAAGATAATGTGGAGGACTCGCCAGAATGACGTATCCACTTTCCTTTTGATTGTGTGACAAGAGCACTCTCTGATTGGTCATAACTAGATTCTGCCTAAATTTGTCTCTGCTCCTTTTGCATCCGGTAGGAACTCACCTTGTCAAACGTGAGAGTTTGACCTTCAACCATTAAATGGAATGCCTCCACAAATGACTGATATGAAGAAGATAAGTTGTTTAGAACCAGAACCACCATATCATCGTCGTCCAACTTTTTGTTGATGGAAGATAACTGGTCTCAGAGGTCTTTCATCTGAAGTAGGTGCTCAGACAGCAATCCACCTTATTGTAACTTCATGGAAAAGAACATATTCTTCAAGTATAAAGTCCAACTCTTTTCTGACGTCTAATATTCATCCTTCATACTAACCCATAGCGTACTAGCCCCAGTGGCATTCCAGACCTCAAGTATCAAATAATTCGGCACCAACAACTTGAGAAGTAATAGAGCCTCCTTATGACATTTTTCATAATCAATGAAATTCGTTGTTGGTCAACCTTCACTACCCATGATTATCTTATCACAATCACAAAATTCTACAAGGGTTAGATTTTTGTGGCTCCATACACTAAAAATTTTGCCTGTTAACTTTAGCGAGTCCGACAAAATCAGGTTCGATTTATTTGCCATTTATTTTCCAAAAAATAGGAAAACAGAAATAACAAATACTAGCAAGTGTCTTATCCTGGCCTCAACTAGGATAATTGATGCACGACTGGAGTAACCCACAACTGAAGTTTGTGCCCTAGGTGATTGGATTCACAACTGGAATTTTACTGACTTCATGGTTCAGGAAAAACATGATTAAAAAACATTATTCTCAGTTCAGTTTGTGCCCTGTCAGGGCATCCTCAAACTCTGTTCCACACTCCCATACCCATCAAGGGCTTCCTCGGGAAAAATGCTTTGATACCAATGTTAGCAGGAGAAAACACAGAAAGAGATGAAAGGAGGAAAAACTGCATTGCATAAAATGGACGTGACAGAGTTTATTATATAAGAAGAGGTGGTTACAAATTGGTTGAACAGTTGAACAGTTACCAACTAAATAACTGCATTATATGCTTATAATGCTCATATTTTAACAGTGTTTAAATTGTCAATAGAATGTTTCTACAATCACCCAGTGAGATGTTTCGATATTTGCGAACAACAAAATTTTCTGGCCAAACATCACTATGAGAACTTAACTTTGTAAATTTTTCATATTTTCCAATCAAAATTTCAAATAAAACCTCAATAGGATGGACTTAAATTCGAGAAGTTTCAATATATTTACAAACAACAATATTTTCTAATCAAACCTCACTATGACAGGACTTAAATTTGACCCATTATTTTCTAACAAAACATCACTATGATGGACTTATATTTGAGAAGTTTTCATATCAGCGAACAACAAAAATTTCAAATAAAACCTCACGTATGAAATACTTAAATTTGAAAAGGTTGAATATTTGTAAACAACAAAGTTTCGAACTAAACATCACTATGACGAACTTAAATTTGAGAAGTTTCAATATTTGCAACCGAAAATTTCTAACAGGCCCTTAATCAGGGAAGTTCTGATATTTGTGAACAGAAAAATTGTCTAACAAAACTTCACTACACCGTAAGTATTGAGAAATTTTAATATTTACAAATAACAAAAAATTCTAACAAAACCTCATTGTGACTGATTTAATTGATCTAAAAATTCGGACAGAGACCAGAGACAGGCCTTCCAACACATACTGGAAACTCTTCGTTATCAAAACCCAAACACATTCTCAAAATTTATTGAGACGGAAAAAAGAAACACGAGAAAGCCGTGAAAAAAAGTTTGAGCGAGCCAGTTAACTAGTATACATTTTTCTCTCTTTTTTATCAGGAATCAAGACTTTCAACCCTAAATATTTTACTACGCTTGACTAGGGTTGATTTCCAGCGTTCAGTCCAGATAAGGGCAAACACTAAGATAAAAATTGAAATTAAACAATCTAAATACTCATAGAGCAAAACTAGCAGAAAATTAGCTCGTTTCAGCAGCAAATTTGACAAAATATTTTGGGTTTTAAACAAATAAAAAATAAGGAAAAAGCGAAGTTACCTCTTCTGCCCTTGGACAACTCTTCTCGAGTAGTCAGATTCGAACCCAGGTCTCCGCGCTGTTAAAAACTAGGGTTTCACAAATGCGTTGTGAATTGTAATAAGATCATGGATTATTTTGGTCAGAGCATGAAGTTTCAATTGGAAACAATGTATATAAGAAGATTTCCCCTCGAACACGGATTAGAAATACTTAAAGAGGCTATAAAGCTCGAACGAAAGGCAGTAGTTTATAATTGACAATATAAATGTTCCTGAGCATTGATTTTTCTGCCGCAGAAATATTTTTTCCCAATGTGTAGTTCTACAAGCATTGTTATGCCTAAGGTGTTTCGTGATATGAAACCAATGTTTTTAAAGACGCGTATTTTAATTTGATCTCTACATCCAATAGGATAGTTATATGTTTTAACTCATATAAGAAGTTGGGGAAAAATTAAGTCACATCAACTAATTACCCCATAGGCAATCTTACAACAATAGGTGTTTAATAATGGTAGTAAGGGGTGTAGATGTAATGGCCTGATTACATTGATTGGCATTCTTCAATGGCAATAACTCTGTTGTCCCATGTTGGGGCCATTGCTCCTATTTATCTCGGAAATGTGGTTCTGTGTAAAAAGAAATTAATTGTCGTCGTTTGAATCCAACAAAGCTCTTAAAATTTCTGAGTGGCTATAATTTACTGAGAGGCTTTCCAACCCCTTAAAGTAATTCAGAGCACCAAAAAAATCATTCACTTAAAAGTTTTAGGCAATTTTTCTGCCACTTAGCTTCTCTGTTTGAACTTCTTTCCCTATTTTTTCTTTCAATATTATATTGGGGATTCCTGGGACCATGCTTCCCTAACTCCTAAAGTCTCTTATTTTGTCTTTGCAAAGAAAATTAAAAATTCATGAGAATTTATTAGTGCTAAAATATTTTTTCTCTCTCTCGCACCTACTCAAAGAGTTTAGCTTGTCCCTTATATAGGACTGCAGTCTAAAGGGCCAAATGTAATGGCATGAGTGTGTTGACTTTTATTCTCGATCTCAAATTTAATGTTCATTTTATTGTTATGACAATTCCATCTTTAAATTTGACGTTTAATTATCATCACTTAGAATTATTTTCCCTTTTTGTTTGGAGAATTCAATCGAAAAATGGTAATAACTTGGCCATGCAATAGATTTTGGAGTCCATTTTTTCCAGGACAGACTTTTTTTAGCCCAACACAATAATGCAACAAGACTGATGTCATTTTTAGCAAATTAGTAAAATATTTCGCAAAAGAATGTAATAGACATTCATCGGCATAGTATAAAAATCTAAAATAAGAATTTTGCAATTGATATCTCCCTACATATTTAAAATAGATGTTATACTAATATTTAGAAAAAATAACATGGAATAATTCCATTTTTGTATGTCTACAATCGAAACATTGTGGATTGTACTTATATATCTTAGTCAAGTATGCTTTTATGACATGTAATTATACAACTACCTATATTTTTAAAATAGTTTCCAAAAAAACACCTAGCTTTTCAATGTCTCCTCTGAATATACATATCTACTTTTTGAAATTTTTTGGCATTTGACTATATCCAAAGGATTTCAAATTTGCATGTGAAAAACCTCATTGTATTGGCATGTGAAGAACCTCATTGTAACATATGCATTATAATGCTCATTAATACATTTTTATCAATTATTTTATGTATACTTCTAGTGATTTTGCCTTCTCTCATCATAAAATAAAATTTATTTATCATTTTTGTAATTGAAAAGCACACTTTTATCAATAATACATAATAGTGTAATGTTGATTGTATAAAAACGTGTGGAAGAAATCACACCATGTAATGTCAACTGCATCGAGCTAAACTTGCCTCAAGAAAATGTCAATACAACATCAAAATGATGTTGTTATAATTACATATTGTAGACGCTCAAATTTGGTAATTCACCCTTTGACATTGTTGATTTTGACAATACATTTTTGTTAAGGTAAACACCAACCTTTCCATTCCCGCTTAGTACACTTCGATGTTTGTTGTGTAGCATGTTTATCCTTGCACATTGATATGTCGAAACATTATAAGAGTACAATGCATAAAATCCATATACTAAGTCAGCCTAACAAGATGCAAATTTCATTTACTATGTTTTTCATCCCCAGTCAAGGTCATACAGTTTGGTCAAGAATTTATATATGATCATGACCTATCTGTACAATTTTGCAGTGACATATCCTACACCTCTACTTTCAATTCCAAATTCTCTGATGGATCCTTTACTCCCTCTAAGTTTTCCTTTCTTTAATAATTCATCTTCAAAACCCTATATACACAAGCTAGCACTACCTCATATGTTAACCTATAAATCATATGGCACTACATTGATCCACTCACTTCCAACAATTATAAATGGCACCCAATGCTCCCTCAATCTTGTGAAAACACATCTACTATCATTAGGGGAACAATCTCTACAAGTCTAAAGCTTCTTACCGAGTCAAAACAGAAGTCTCTCTCATTCACAAACACTCAAACATCCCTTCTCCAAGTATTTCAGTAAGAGAAACTCAATTCAAACATTTCCAAATAAATTTCCAAATCTAGTTGCATTCATTCAGATATCCCTTGTTAGGTGAAGAATGATGTGCAGTTTGAGGCGTCTTCACAGTAGTGCCCATAACCTAACTGATGTTTGTTTTGTAAGTTTTCCCATCCACGGCTAGGGTTTGAGATCATGTTCAAAATATTCAGAGAGCTTCGCAACATGACCGACAACAAAAATTTATAGGTGGGCAAAAATCTCAGGAAGTTACAAAGATAAAAACCAAATAGCTCTAAGACTGTACTAACGGTCCTAGTGGAATTATATAATCCTGCCCCAGATTAGTTTCTAATCGCAATTCCAATAATGAAGCATCAACAGGTTCAAATCTCTCTGTTTTAACAATGTGCACTCTGAAAACTTCCTAGATTCATTTATAATTAGTTAAGTGCACTTGTCCTCTTGTGTTTTCAAGTTTGTAGCATATTGGTTAAACATTGAATGTGTTGTTATGATATTACATAATGAATGTTGGAAGTTAATTAATCAAATTAACCCCATGTAACTCCCCTCACATCCATTAATGTACATGATTCACTAATTCTTGGATGTCAGATAATCTAATAATGGTCTAAACATTTTGGTGAACCCGATTCTTGACTCAATCATTCTATCAACCCTAGGGTTTATCTTTTATTGGAATTATATGTTGTTTTTCCTTTTTAATCATTTCATACTATTCTAGATTATATATGTTTCCCTCCTACACCCTTCCAACATAGTGCTCAATTTACCAATCAAATTATTGAACATAATGAGCTTTCTCCTCCTACTCGCAATTGTTGTAACCTCGTGACATCATCTTCGTTGCATATTTCTATCAATCCATCCATCCTTTACCTTGTTAATGAGGTTTTATTACATGACATTAAAACTTGTAGTTAACATGTTTATGATTCTAACCCTGATGACGATAACCTCATGGATCATGAACAAGTAGAACTTGTAATTGATTTTAGTGAACAACTTCATCAAAATCCCCGTCACATTCATCCTATCATTAAAATCCTCTTGGCTGCTAAGCTCGCTTGTGATCATAAATCAAGTGAAGAATCACTTTTTTAGCAATCTTAACCCTCTTCTACTATACCAACATATGTCATTCCTGCATCTATGGTGTCTGCATCTTCGAGGGCACCTATATGCCTCTTCCTACAACCATTATTGTTACTACGCATCTTATATCCACTCCTATTGGTCCTCACATTTCTTTGTCTATCACACAATCTCTTGAAATCGTTGTTCATATATTACAAGCTCAAATATTACAATTACAATAAGGTGCATTCACTTCTTCTCATGTTATAGATTCTACATAGTTGCTTCATAACCCACTTGCATCGGAAGTGGTTTATTACCCATTGCCTATTAATTATGTTTCTCCTAAACTCTTTATATATGATAGAAAAGGGTATCCCACCAAACATATTCAATCATTTCATATGGCTTGCTTTGACTACACCTCTTAAGACATCTTACTTACCAAGACTCTCCACTGCAATGGTTTTATAATCTCCCCACATATTTTGTGCACTCATTTACTACTTTGGCAAATCAATTTCTGGCACAATTCTCTATCAAAATCAGGACAAAATTTCTTATGCACGACTATCTAAAATGCGATAAGGATCTAATGAACCTATCAACGATTATGCCTTATGATACAATACCATGCTTACTAATATGAGCAATATCTTAGTTGACTGAATTACAAGATCTCTTTACACAAAGTTTGCTTTCTCCTTTGCAAGAACAAGTTATATTGGACAAGGTTTGATCTTTTGACCATTTATGCCATACACTCAAGGAGCGCAAAGCTAATTTGTTACATTTGAATAAACTCAAGTATGTTGCTAACGCTCCACCTAATACCTCTAATGTCAAGTTTCCAAGCAAATCTACATTCAAAGGCAAGACTAGAGATACCATGGTTTCTTCTAAAGACAATATCAATGTTATTGCTCAACCAACTAAGCTCTAACTTCAACTTGCACGATGGCAATTTACTTACTATGTGCCCTAAAAATTGTATTGAATCAATTGCTTTAGTGTAATTTCATATATCTCCCTCTACAATTTAAGGTTGAAACGAGAAAACCTCAAAGTAAGAGTTCCAATGCCAATGCTTACTGTGATTATCATAGATGTATTGTTCACCCCACTAATCGGTGTATCAAGCTTCATGGTGTTATTCAAGATGTTATCAATTCAAATGTCATTGAATGGGAAGAGCCCACCGAATCTTCTAACTTAACCAAAGATAATGCCAAATTGAAAATCTTCAGTGATCCTCTTCTCAAGCATGATAATGACAAGTCTACTTCAGAAGTGGACAACACTTATCGTGTGGTGTCACTGTTATGCCCTTATGATCACCCTTTGGATGTAATGATTGGCATTGTCACTCACCCATCGTTTCCTATATTGTTTATCACTTTCGGTGGCTCTGATATAGATGACATGTTTATTTTAGACACCCTATCCATTCATGTCTCTATTAATCAAGTACCTCTACGTGATGTTTTGGTGATGAAAATAACAAGGATAATGTATGTACTCTCGCGTTAATTCAATCTCTTGGAATTTCTACAACAAATCTAGTGTTCGATACTAATCCTCGCTACCAGTATATCACCCTACCTATCACTACATCAATCTCATTCTTGGTTATTTCTTTTCTTAGCTATGGTGTGTTATGCTTAGTATTCCTTGGCTACATACTCTTAGGGCTATTTCATTGGTCATTCACTTATGTGTCAAGTTTATTATTAATGTTCAGCATGTTGTCACAATTAAAGGTGTTACCTTTGAGGATCCTTCCCATAGCTTTCTTAGTATTTCCTATACAATTCATATTCCTACTCCTAGTGCATCTACGAATAGTTGTTTGGTTTTACATAGTCCTCAACAACCCTACCACTTATAGCTTATTTCCTAGTTTGTGATTCTACACGCTATCTCCATTCATCCTAGCCCTCTTAGGTCTTATAATAGGCCTTTGGTTACACACTTACCTCTCATGGCTCTAACCCTTATAGGTATCCCAATAGGCCTTTGGTTGCACACACGACCTCTCACAACTCTGGCTCTCATATGTCTCTAATAGGGCTTTACAAAAATACAAAAATAGAACCTGTACATTTAGCTTGAGTTATTTGCACTTTACATTACACATGTTGTTTGTCACAATAGATTTGATAGATAACATATCTCTTCACTTTGTACACACATGTGTTCATTTGGTATATTAATCTTGATGCGGGACATAAATAGAGAAGTACACAATGAAAGGTGTTGGTCGACCCTTTACCCAAACTTCATATACATTTGGGGGCATTTATTATACACTACACACATGTGTTATTGTTCTATTATAGTTCCTTTCTACTTCCTCATTATGCTTGATTGCATATAGTATGTACACATTATCTTCTGAGCTAACAAGACTACATATGTGTCTTGTGCAGCGTTGACACCTATTGCTTTGCATACTTCTTTTTATATGATTCATATCATTTCACCACATTCTGACACTCTTAGTTTTTCATACATATGTATTTGTCGTGTGTGTGTGTATTGTTACCTACTTGTTTCATTCATTGTGGCCAAAGTTTGTTGTTTGTCTCGTGACACCGTGGGTATCACATACTCATGGCTCTATGCCTATATTGTTTTTTATTGTTTGTCGGCCTACGGGTCTTAAGTGTCTTGTGACACCGCGAGTGTCCCATGTTTGCTGGCTCTATGCCTTTTGTGTGACATTGTTTGCTTACTATTGATTACGACTTAAAATTGTTGCACTTGTTTTATGATGCATGCATCATTACTATTGTTGATGTATACAAGGAAAACTGAAACAAATGAAAGAAACAAGAAATAACAAACAATGCACAAAATTCTTCAAGTTCTATTGTAACCTCGGATGAAATGGTTGAAGTGTGGAATGAAGTGCCATACTTGTTGATTCTCCTTCCAAACTTGGTTCCAAATGGAAGAAGGATGTACTATGAGCAATGGATGATCAAATGGGCATCCTCATAGTGTGCAAACTCTAATGGCAAATTGACAAAGTAATGTTAACAATGCCTAAAGCTTCCAAGAGATTATTTTTGAAAGGAAATAGCCTCTTATTTATAGTTGAAGGAGAGGCCATGGATTGTGGATCAAGCTTTGAATGAGTTGTGGGTAAATAAAATGCATTTTTCTGATTTAGCAAGTTGATTTGGTCTCTACAGTTGGTTTGTTTGAATAAGAATTTAAGGGGAAATGAATTTGAATAGTTGGCTCTTGAATTCTTCAATTGTACATGTAATATTGCTTCCGCCTTTGTATGGTTATATAGCTCGAGTAAAGTGACCTAGTGAAGTGGAGTTGAGTGGGAGGTGAGTGAATAAATAGATTTTATTTAATTTAAATAGCTAATTAAATTAGCTAAGGAGTATTGGTGTATAGTTTTATGCATGATACAATTAATTAAATTAATTCTAATGGGATGTGGGTGAACTCTAATAGAATGTGGAACGATAATGGTCTAAGATGCATTCAATAATTGTTTTGGTACATTGTGCAAGTAATAGGAATAACTAAGAATATGTACGTATTTTTATGATGTCTACATTTGCCTCTCTTTAAAGTGTTATTACGAAGTAATGACATTTTAAAGATAGTAGACACGTGTAGATCAATGAGTGGATGATAGGGAAGTGTGGTGGACCTATTTGATTTACCTCATTGAATCATCTAGATGCCCCAATGAGTATGGATTACGTTAAGGGAGTTCCCCCTCAAGCGGATGGGTGACACAACAAAGCAGTGCACAACCGCTTAATAGGAGGAAGGAGAAGGTGAATGATTCAAGAGTGATTAAAAGGCTAATTGGAATGATTTTTTTTGTAGCTTGAGATTCCATTCAAATATTATATTTTAGAGCAACCCTATTTTTTTGGTTGCATAATAGAGTTGGCACCATGATCATGAAATAATAGTGATGTTTAATCCATTATGTGCATTAAAAAACACACACATAGCAAAAAAATATAAAACATAAAACAAACCCAATACACACAATAAATGGATACACCATGGTTATAAATGAACCAAGATGATAACAAAATACTTATAACTAGTCCAAGGAAAACAAAAGATAAAAAGAAAGAAAATCCAATAAACATAATAAAAGTATGCACCGTGGCAATAAATGAACCAAGATGATAACGAAATACTTGTAATTGGTCAAGAAATAATAGCAACAATGCAACGCAACTATAAATAAAGATAATTAACTATGCCCCTGATGTGTTCCACAGTGAAGATTGAAAAGATTTGGATGCCCCAAGCAAGGATTCATGCAAGGGGATTGGATCAAACTAAAAGAGTGGGGTCAAGTGACACTCTTTGTTAGATCCACATTGAATTTAAAATGAGATTGAATGGGTCATTGCCCCCAAGCAAGGATGCATGCAAGGGAGAAAATGAAAGTTGAGATTTCCCCAAGCGATGATATGCGCAAAGGATAAGATTGATTTGACTTGCCCCCAAGTAAGGATACATGCGAGGGGTAAGATGATTTGTTTTGAATAATCAAGAGCTTCTGATCCTAGGAGAGGTTTCACAACAATTTGATCAACAAGAGCTTGTCCTTTGATTGCCTTTTTTTAGGCTAGGGTATTATGGTTCCTCACCAAAGTAGGAAGTCATGTTAAGGTCAATATTGATTCCTTTCATGTGATAATAAAGGGGGATAGGATCCCAAGTCCTGAGAAACTCTTCAATGGCCTCATCATTTTGAAAGAGGTCCATGGAGACACGATTTAGTTAAACCTGACTGATTATGGTATGATAGACAAGTTGGAAGTCAATGGTATTAATGGAGAGGTTTTTTAATAAAAATGTTTGTTTCTGAAAGGTTGTTAAAGAGGCTATGTGTGGAACATGTCTCATTGTCGGAGTCATTGTCCTCACCACCAGTCGAGACATCAAGCAGTATTGAGGAATTTTCAAAGGTACAAAAACCAAAACCATATTGTTAAATATTTTTTGTGCAAGATATCATATCAATACGTCCTTGTCTATTTTTCCGAAGTCCTTTACCTTTTCACTAAAATTTTTCATGATTTTGTGCACTTTAGTCTATTCAAATGATTCATAACAAGAAGTAAACCCATCATAATAGAGCCAAGAGCTTAAAGAACTTAGAATATGCTCTTCATCTAGATATCCAAAACTTTTCCATATAGACTTACCAATATTACAAATAGGAGAAACTTTGATGCGAGGAGTGTTGGATTGACCATAACTACGTGGGGATAATGGTAGGTTGCTGACATGTAGGGTATTTTGGAGTTCGTACTATCCAAGACCTTTTTCTATAATTTTGAACATAGGTGGGGTGAAGGAAGTGGATGGTTGGAGTTTAATCAAAACCTCTGGGTCTATGTGGGTTTCATCTGTGAATGTGATAAGGTGGGGAGTAGAGGATTTATCTGCAGAAGGATAATAGTTTGCATGTGCGTGTCTTCCTTATAAGAGTTTATAATAATCAAAAGGTTTAACATCTACACGTAACGTGAATTATTTCTTGTCAGATGGGAATTTGATGTACTGATGATATGTAGAAGGAACAACTTGCATGGTGTGAATCCATGTGTGGCCGAGGAGAATGTTATAGGAGGTTTCTACGTCCACAACATGGTAAAATGTGTTAAGATTTTTATGTCCAACTTTTTATCGCTAAAGAGAATACCTGGGGATTTCCTTTCACTGTTTTCATAACCAAAAATGGTAATGATGTTAGTGCTTAGACTTTCCTTGGTGTATCCTAAGCATCTCAACACTGTTCATGGAGCAGATGTTTAATGTAACTCCATTATTTATAAGCATGTGTTTGATTTTATGATGTGTGATAAATGCTTCTACATATAAGGAATTGTTATTTGCAATATTGGGGTTCAAGAGATCATGAGGATCAAAAGAAAAAAATCAATTATTAGATGATAAGTTGGAAATTAAAGCCTAAAATTGTTGAGCATTAATATCCTTAAAAACACGTGCCCCATAGAGTGCACGAGTAAGGATACTTTAGAGCATGGGATATGTATTTAGCAATTCCACGAGGGAAATTTATGCATTGGTCTTCTTTGATTGTTTGAGTATATCGTAAGAATCAGATGAAGACTTTGCATTTTTGGATTAAGCGTTTGTAGTGGACTTCAAATTAGACGTTTGTTGTGGCATCGTGGACGTAGAAGGTTATTTTACAATGGGTGCCCAAACACGTTTATGTCTCATTGTTACGACACAAGTAAGAGTGTTAAATTTGATAATAGATATCATGTATAGTGTATGATATAACAGTGAAATAATAGAATCAAACTCGACATTATTTGATGTTTGATCCTTATCTTTTGCATTAGTGTTTATACCATGTTTGGAAAAGGGGTCTTGGAAGACCTTTAATTTCTCATTTGGCGTCATTTTATTATATTGTCCTTCTATTTCAAAGTCTCCATTATCAAGTAAGTCTTGTATAAAGTGATGTAGTATGACACAATGATCCGTAGGTTGGTCATGTATACGTGGTAATCACGGTTTTCATTTTCTTAATACCATGTGGGTTTTGGTTGTACTTCTTCAAAAGGATGTGTAAATGGGTATGTCACCATTTTAACACTTACTAATTGATGAAGGGCACTTGAAAGGATTTATCCAAGAAGCATAAATTGTTGTCATTTTACCTCACGTGGAGCAATTTCTTTACTAGAAACGATTATAGGTTGTTTAGATTTTTCAAATTTACCATATTGTTGATGAGTTGGATTTTGTATATTTTGAACACGATGAGAATTAGTGATTCTTTTGTTTACAAAATTAATATTTTGGTTGAAAAAATTAGATTTATCACAACTTTGATTGTTGTTGTTGTGATTATTAGATTGATATTTGGAAGGTGTCTTGATTAGGCCCTTAGTGATAAGAAGCATTGTTATCCAAATAACTCTCTTAGTTATTTAGACAAATTGTATACATATTTTGGCTTTGAGATCTTCATTGCAAGGTTGAGCGCACTCAAGTTCACTTAGCACATTCCCTTGGTTACATTTCCCCGCACGCTTCCCCTTCTCCCCTTTCATTTTCCTTTTCCTCTTTGTTCCACTCCTCCCTTGCGTGCATCCTCTGTGCATTCACCTTCATCCTAGTAGTTGTTTCATCCTGCGTGTGCCTTGCACTTGCTTCAATCAACTAATTCCCCAGCATTATCGTGCACTCCCCACACATTACTTTGTAATGGTTGTGCCTTGACCATGCGTTCTTCGCTCAATAGTTTTCCTTATTTCCTTGTGCACGTTGTGCATGCCTCCCTCCTATCTTCTTCCCACACCTCATTCTTCCATTAACATACCTTTACACCCTCCTCTGCGCCATTCTATGCCACGTCAATGTTTACCACAAGCAACTTATCAAAACATGCCAACAGGGCGTCGAATCCTTGCAACAAATCGATGAATGACACGTGGCAGAAACGACAAGAACATTTACACAGTTGGTCATCCTTTCAGCCAATCTGCACGTGCCACGTGTCTTGCATGCGTAGACAACTCTGAAAAACTTCTGATATTTGTATCTCTTACTACAGAGCTCCAATCAATACACGCTTAGTCTCAATCAATAGTTGTTGACGTAGGCTACAGTGCTAGACATTCAAATTCAAATTCTTGGCAGATCTGGTAGGTGAGAAATGGGAAAACATCTTTCTGAGCATTAATGGGAAAATCTAATTGCTCCAACCATTTGATTTGATCTGATTCACCCTCCTTCCTTCTTCAACAAGCCAAATAGACTTGGGGAAGTGTGTTTGACAGATTCTTAGGTGGATTTGTAGGCATTAAATGTTTCTTATTGGTGGTTTTATTTCAAATTCAGATTTTCCCTCCTTCTCTTCTTCTTCCATGGATTCATCTATAAATGTAAGACCTGGGCTCATTATTAATGTTGGATACTTTGAATCCTTACGCATTTTTGCTAAGGAATTCATTTTTTAATGTACTTTGAGTTGTAGACCTCTGGATCTTGTTCTTGCATGTGGATATCAGCCTCTTTCACTATTGTAACAACTATGTGCACTTCTAGAAGTAATAGAAGCATCGTTTTGTGACTATTCTTTGTCCTAACGTGTTTGCATTCCTTCTTCTTGCCTTTTCTTTTACATTGTGTGCTCTTTGTGCCATTCTGTGTCCCTTGCAATTCCTTATTTAGTTGTGTTCCATGAAACTGATCTAGTAAATACGTTTTAAGTTGTGTTACATGTGCCTAGCCTTCTTTCATGCATTTCCTTTCATTTTCACTCAAAACAGATAGTGTTCATCCCTTTTTTCTGGTGCTATCACCTTTTAGTGTAGTTTCCTTTCATGTTATCCTCCTATCCCTGTTCCCTTTGCATCATTAGCTTGTTTTTCCCTTTCAACACTAGGAGTAGCAGTAGCAGTAGAAATAGATAGAGGAACAAGCCTTCTCTGGAGATCCGTCCTAAGCGTGCAGGGTCCCACAACTTGGGGATGGTTCCATTGTTGTCACAAACGACTCGACTCTTCTAGATCTGAGATGCGAGTGCAAGTTTGATGACCAACATGCATCTTTATATGTTACCCTCCTAGCCTAATCTAATGCTATGCAAAGCAGTAAATAACAACTAAATAAAATAAAGAAAGTGACCCAAACAACTAAGTAAATAGAAATGTAAAACCCTAATGTGCAAGAGGGGTTAAGAAATCCTTAGCTGATTCGACGAAGGTGTGAGACTGTGTCGCAGTGTGAACCAGGAAAACAGGAGGAGGAAACGACCACACAGAAGCCTCAGAAAGCACATATTTGAGCTCCCTGACTGGACTGGGGCACCTGGAGAGGGACAGGGGTGCCTGTGGGCGCCCTGGTATGATATCTAGGCACCTTGGTCTACGGAAATAGTTTAAAACCCTCCTCTAAGGTGTCATTAGATGTTCGCCTCTAGTTGTTTCCTATCGCACTAACTTCGTTGAACTGCGTTGGATGTCGCTGCAAACCAAAGATGAAGGAGAGACCTGTAAAACCCCAAGACAAACATCAAACCCCTAAAAAAGAAAGATGCATATGAAGGGGTCAGACTGTCCTCAGTGGCCACAATGGTGGACTTACTAACTGAGCATTGCACTACATCTCAGACCCTGATGTAGTTCTTTGCATGTGTGTGCAAATCATGCCCTAGGTTGCTCTTGTGTCAGTCACACTTTGTGAAGTAGCGAGCAATAACTAGATGTAGAATGTAATAAATGTGTGCATGGAAACAATAGACTCCCCTCCTATGAAGTGTGATGCAGATGAACCAACCTTGTGTGCCTTGTGATGGAGCTAGATGGATGCAATTGTAGCTTTAGGTGCCTTTGATGGATGCAACTCTAGATGGTGATAGTAAGTGCTTAGTGCTTGGTCCCTCATTATGGTCACATAACTTTATATTTATATGGTTCTCTTGTTCTAATTTCATAATTAACCTTGAAAAGGCCGACCACCAAAAAGATAGAAAGCTCAAACAGCTAGAAAGTGCCCAAAAGGTGCAAGTAAAGTGTAAAGAGGATCAGGGCGCCTAGAGGGGACCAAAGTGCCTGGAGTGCCCCAATCCTGGCTAGGCTTCCCAATCAAGAATAGAAAAACACAGAATGACAAAATAGACTGGGCAAGTATGGTGTAAGATAGAAAATACGACAGAAAGTAATGTAAAAATGGCCAAAGACATGGGTTAATTATTACTCTTTTCACTCAAGAACCATATGAATAGTAGTATGAGACCGGGACTAAATATTGACTCAAAGTGCGTGATTTAGTGACTACATTTACCCCCACTTTATGTTGGTGAGAGAAAACTCGGTAACATAAAGTAGATAGAGATGCGTACCTGATAATCCATGTAGAGTGATGTAGAAAACGTGCTGAAGGACTAGACAAAGCGTGGAGTGACAAAAAGATGGAGTGTGGAGACTAAAGATGTAAAAGTGTAAAAGTGATGAGAGTGAACCTAGGGTGGAAGCGCGTGTGTAGATGCCAATGTGTGTAGTGTACCTACATGGTTAGTATGGTGTGTGTAATATACCTGCTATGTGTGTGTTGTTGTTGACTGCTTGCTTCCCATACGGACAAACCTACAAAAGAGAAGATGATCAAGTAGTCAAATACGCATGTATATGTTTAAAAATGCATGTATATATGTAAAGAAACATGTGAAAATAGTACAAAAATGACAATGAAAAAGGAACATGTGCACTTGATCTGTGATGAGACAAAGGGTGTAGAAAGGATATCCTGTAACTGTCGGTGAAGTGCGAGTTTTTTGGGCGATCTCATGCCACTGTGGATGAAGAAGTGTAGGGAGAAAGTTGTGTTATTCTCCAACCTGTAACTACTTCCCTGAGATTGGTGAAGAGATCTCTGTACTGTCTGGTTTTTTGGGTGATCCGACGCCACTAGCAAAGTAGTGTAGGGAGGAAAGTTCGTTGTATCCTCCAACCTATAAATGCTCCCCAAAATGCTAAGGACAATCTACCCTGTAAAAAATTTTGTGTATGGGGTTCATAGACTGGTCTGAACCCACTGATGTAAATGGTGTCATATGACTGACTGTAGATTGAACTGTAGAATGAACTGTAGACTGTACTATATGTACCATGTGTAAACCCCAAATGATGCCCCCCTCTTTGGGGGTGCATGCGATGTCGCAGATAGGAGAATGCAGCCCCAAAAGAGGACCGAACCGTGGTATACTAAAATTCTTCCCTGCAGGGGGAAGGGAAAGTGCTTGGTAGAGACCAAGGCACACACAAACAAGTGGCTAGAAAACACGTGTTAGTACGAACAAGCATGCATGTAGAAATAAAAAATGTGTAAGCTAGAACATAAACGCATAATGTAAACACTCAAAGAGACAATCATAGACCACACAAAGTGGGTTGCAAACATGGGACACCACTCATGATGTCGCAAGAAACTCAAGGCCATCATGGCCACAATCAAACAAGTGTGTGCACACAACAAAGGGCAAGGCCCACAAACAAGACAAACAATAGCAAACAAACAAACAAGTATGGAAGCAAATATCCCTGCATAACAAATGTTGCACATGAAGCACCCGTTAACATGTTAGAAAAATAGCAAGTATGTCAAAGCATGTATAACATGATAATGGAAAGTGCTAAGTACAAAATGAAATAATAACACCTGTAGTGTACGAATGTGGATGCCCCTAGTAGGTAGTGTGTGAAGCATCCATGTTGTGTGTAGAAGCCTGTGTATCTGTGATCACAACTAGAAAAGGACGTGAACACGCATGTGTGTATGGTAAAGATAATGACATACAAGAGATCTATCTAACATGTGTAATAAAGTGAACATGTAAAAACAAGTGCAAGCAAGAGTAAATGCAACCATAAAATGTAGTATGTTGTGGATGGATGGAATGGAATGTAGTGTGGATGATAGGAGCCATGTGCCCCCTGAGTGAATGGAGTTGTATGTAGTGAGGTTCATTTAGTATGCCCCCTTAGCAGTCAAGAATGAACCATAAACGAGAGTGTGTCATTGGGAAATGGTCAAACTATGTGATGTATGTAGCGCTTTGTGATGAGTGTGTAGTGATGAGATGCGACATAGAAATGACGTGTGTGTGACTCTATAACCTAAGAATATATCACGATTAGATGAATAGAAAGGAGGTGGTGATTTATCCTAAAGTTTATACCAATAAACAATGTAAGTGAAGGTGATGATATGCCTATCATGAGATGATGCTACAAGAAGTGACCCTATAGCCTAAGGCGTATATCACTAATCCTAGAAATGTCACATGAGAAGATTGATTGATGAATGTGTGAGCATGATGTGGTCCATTTTTTTGTATACCCTCAACAGTCCAGTATGGACCATGAGACTAGAGTGTGTCATCGGGTAGTGAATGCAATGTGTATAAGAAGATGTAGTATGTATGTGCGATGAGAGAGACGACCATGTGATGAGAAAAATGTGTAAATATGATGTAAGAATGTGTAAATGCAAATGTGTAGATTGCCTAATGTGTGCTATGTAGTATGTATGATGAATAGTATGTAATGTTAGACTCGTAGACAATAGGAGTGTGACACATGTGTGATGAACACTAGTATGATGTGTAGATGTACAAATGTCGAAATACAAATGATGTAGAGGAACTTGAAAATGTAGTATGCAAAATGTGAGATGTACTATAAGATGTGTGAAGAGATGCAATGTGTAGTACCTATTGTGCAGTGTGTGAGGTTCATGTGTAGTATGCCCTCAACAGTCAAGTGTGAACCAAAGCACAAGAGTGTGTCATAGGGTAATAATGACACTAGTACGAGTATGCTAAGTGAGTGAGAGTTCACAATGTGATGGAGATGTAATATGTGTATGCTATAAAGATGTTATGTTGTGATGTGAGTATAAAACATGTGTTGATGCTATATTGGGGGGGGGGGATGTTATAACCCCCAAGTATGTATGCGATGGAAGTCTAGTCAAAAGACACTAAGTGGATCAATGTAAGGAGTAGTTGCCTTAACAAAAGTGATGAGACATTGAGGTGATAACAGATTGTGACCATCAAATGGTTCATCATCATAGTAAGCTTCATCTAGGTCCTAGTCATTGACATAGGTATGGTCTATAACAGATGTTAGAATTAAAATTTTGATGATAAGAGGTGGTTGCAGAACATGGGCTGGTGATGTCACAGAAACCTTTACTAGAGGAGGAGTGAGCTTATCCTTAAGAGGAGTTTGTGTAATTTGACTTGGTAATGTTGTGGATGACATGAGAGAAAGAGGTGTTGCACTAAGTTTTAAAGGAGGTTGCTTATGTTGAGTTGGTGATTTCGGAGATGACTCGAGAGGGGGTTTTGTATCAATTTTGAGGGGTGGTTGCTTAGTTAGTTCTTGAATTTTTCATAGAAATGATGACATGATGTTCATTAGATGAATCAAATTTAAGAACCCATTGAGATGTAACAAGTGGAGAGGACCATGTAACAAAATGTTGTGTGGTGAATGAGATGAAACCTTGATGCTCAATATGTTTGATTATTCATTGTAAAGCATACAATCATTTTCATTATGTCCATTGATTCGATGATAATTTCAAAACGGATGACCTTGATATTTTGCTAGCCGATAAGGAGGATAGTAATGAGTAGGTGGACAAGTTGATTAATTGATGAGTTATGAGTTTTGAAGAATATCTTGTTGCTTAGCATTGATTGCAAACTTGAGAGGTGCAAGGAGTGACAAGATTTGAGGTTCACTAATATGAACACATGTAGAAGACATAGAATGAGAATGAGATGTAGAAGGAGAATAAACATGCACTTTATAACATCCTTATGCTGTTGGATTTCAGATTTGAGAGATGTAATCATTGATTCCAAAGCCTTAAACTTGTCTTGAAATAAAGCATCTAAATATTGAATTGAGTCCAAGATAAATTTATTTGGTGAAGGATCATCAAAGAGACGAGTGAAAATAGGGCTTATCTCATGTGCTGGTGTATCCTCATTAAAATATCTGGTGTCTAAGGTTTTTTGTAAAACAACTTGGCAATTGGGTTGCATCTTAAGTAAATCTAACAAAGAAACTTGAGAAAATTTAGGATCCATGATAGAGTAAAAATGAGGATCCTAAGCGTGAAAGTGTTCGGGTTCACCAAAATGATTAATGCTAAAATAGGAAATCCTATCCTAATCTAATGTTATGCAAAGCAGTAAATAACAACTAAATAAATAGAAAGAAAGTGACCCAACAACTAAGTAAATAGAAATGTAAAACCCTAATGTGCAAGAGGGGTTAAGAAATCCTTAGCTGATTCGACGAAGGTGTGAGACTGTGTCATAGTGTGAATCAGGCAAATAGGAGGAGGAGACGACCACACAGAAGCCTCAAAAAGCATAGATTTGAGCTCCCTGACTAGACTGGGGCACTTAGAGAGGGATAGGGGCACCTGTGGGTGCCCTGGTTTGAGATCTGGGTGCCTTGGTCTGTGGAAATAGTCTAAAACCCTCCTCTGAGGTGTCGTTGGATATTCACCTATGGTTTCTTCCTGTCACACTAGCTTTGCTGAACTACGTTAGATGTCACTGTAAATCAGAGATGAAAGGAGAGACCTATAAAACCCCAAGACAAACATCAAACCCCTAAAAAGAAAGATGCATATGAAGGGTTGGACTGTCCTCAGCGGCCAAAATGGTGGAATTACTAACTGAGTGCTTCACTACATCTTAGACCCAATGTAGTTCTGTGTGTGTGTGTAAATTGTGCCCTAGGTTGCTCTTGTGTCAGTCACACTTTGTGAAGTAGTGATCAATAACTAGATGTAGAATGTAATAAATGTGTGCATGGAAATAATAGAATCCCCTCCTATGAAGTGTGATGCAGATGAACCAGCTTTGTGTGCCTTGTGATGGAGCTAGATGGATGCAATTATAGCTTTAGATGCCTTTAATGGATGCAACTATAGATGGTGATAGTAAGTGCTTAGTGCTTGGTCCCTCATTATGGTCTCATAACTTTATATTTATATGGTTCTCTTGTTCTAATTTTGTAATTAACCTTGAAAATTTTGACCACCAAAAAGATAGAAAGCTCAAATGGCTAGAAAGTGCCCAAAAGGTGCAAGTAAAGTGTAAAGAGGATCAGGGTGCCCAGAATGGGACCAGGTGTTTGCCCCAGTCTAGGCTGGGCACCCAGTCAGAAGTAGAAAAATAAAAAATGACAAAACTAGACTTGGGCAGTGTATGATGTAAGATCAAAAATACAACAAAAGCAATAGTAAAAATGGCCAAAGGACATGGGTTAATTATTACTCTTTTCACTCAAGAACCATTTGACTCAAAGTGCATGATTTAGTGACTATAGTAGATATCAAGGGAATTGGCTTGCGATTCTTTGCCACCATTGAAGAAATGATGCGAAAGTTTCATTATTCCTTTTTTGTGTTACAAAGATCCATTATTGTAATTTCATAATCTAGATTGAATGAAAAATGATTGACAAACTTTTCAAAAAGTTTTGTAATGTCCTGATTGATCCCTTTGGAAGGTGTAAGAACCAGTCCAAAACTTTCCCTCCTAAACCCTTAAGAAATATGCGCAAGAGAAATATGTCATTGTATGCCACCTTTTGACATGCCATGAAAAATTCTTTTATATGTTCTATTGGATCATGTTTGCCCTTATATTTATCAAATTTGGGCGTTTCAAAGGATTTAGGGAAAGGTACACACAACATGTCCCTATCGAATGGGTAAGGACATAGTTCATTAAAATTAAATTGTTTTATATGTTTTTGAAGTCCCATTAATGTTTCTTTCATACTCTTATATTCTTGTGTGAATGAGGAGTTCGTTCGAGGAATGTCCATGGTAACATAATTGTCATGCATTGATTTGTGTTCTTCATCTTTTTTAGGATTTTTATTGTTTGTGAGTTGATGTGTGAGCTCTTCAATTTTGGCTATCAAGTACTCTTTTGATGAATCATACGTGGTAGTTGATTTTGCATTTTTCTTACTAGACTCAGGTTTGTCTATTAAGTATTTTGAGTGTTCATGCCTAAAATATGAGGGTAAATTTTCCCCCATTTCTAAGAGGCAAAGCAAATATTGATTTTTATTTTGCATCATGAGGTTATCAATAACTTCCTTTTCTCTTTCTGATAATTCGGGTTATTTTTCAATGTCTTCTTCATTAAGAGTGTGATGACCAAAAGGGTTAAATATTTCAGACTCCTCATGGGCACTAGTGCTCTTTCTACATGTAAACACCATTGTTTTATAGGTAAATACCTAAGTGATTAGTGGTTTTCTAGATGTTTTGACCAGTTTTGAGCTAAAAGATGGATAAGAGTGATTCTTTTTGTTTTAGCTTTATTTGATAGGATCAAACCTAAGTTTTGAATTTGATTTAATTTTACTTAGTACTTGAATAAAGTGAATATTCAATGTATAAAGTTTGGATTTTGGTTTGATTTATTTAATACGCAAATAAAGTAAATATTCAACATATAAGGTTTCAATTGCTTATGAATTGCCTGAAATTGAATAAAGTGAATATCCAATATTATCTTGATTGAGTTTGGTTTGATGTGATTTAATACGCAAATAAAATGAATATTCAACGTATAAATTTTGATCCAATCAGAGTGCTTAAACAATGGATAAGTGAATATCCAATGAAAAATACTTAAATCATTATTTAATTGGATTTTTTCTTAAGCCTATGATTTTTTTTTGGTGAAATCAAAGATTAAAGATAAAAATGATTTGATTTGATTTTGAAAAGTTCATGGAACAAAATGGAATTAGATGGCCCCAGTTTGTTAATCTTCGTACAAGTTTAGGGAGATTCTCTTGCCAATGCTTATCTGAATGAGTACACATAACATAAAAATTTTGATTACAACTTTTACCCCTCAATCAATTAAGAATGGGGCCATTACCATAGACAACGTTTGGTATTGCTCATAGGTGATATTAGTCAAGTAGGATGGGTCATTACCTGTTTCATTGGCTGATTCCCACAAGGTAACGACTACTTTGGGGTTCCTGTAGTACTCCTCGCAATGAGTTTTAGGGCTTATACCCAAGTACTTCCCACAATTAAGTGGATGGGTTTTACCCTTATCTGAACCTGCAATGACAATGTTTTATATTATTTTGTTTTAGCAATTATTATTTTCTTTGGCTAAGGAAACCTGCATGTAAAATGTTCTTAGTTTGCTGCTTGGTATTGTTGATAAAAATTTCTAATTTTGCAATGGTCTTACACACAAATGATTAGTAATTATCCTACAAAAAACACGATTTAAAACAATGAAACAAACTTCATCGTTTTTGATTCCCAAGGTCACCCAAGAGGGCGCGAGAGAAGAACATACACAATCTATTTGATTAAATTACATAATGCAAACGTTACAAGAAAAAAAAGCATTAGATGATGTTTTTTATGAAAACCTGCAGAAAATGGTTAGAAAAATAATGCTTAGACGATAAATAAAAGTGATCTAACATGATGGAAAATTATAAAAAATAGTAAAAGAAAAACACAGAATGTTAGCGCATGCAACAAAGTGCCCAAACATGAGAGAAAATATGTTAGCATGGTTTTAATGATAGCATGTGCACCAAAGTGTACTAGTGGGTTTTAACGCTAACACTTGTAACAAAGTGCACTAGCATGGTTTTAATGCTAATGCGTGCAACAAAGTGTGTTAACATGTGAAAATAATAAGTTAGTGTGAAAAAGCTTTTCCCGGATTAGAACTGGTTACAATAGCGCAAGTTAGGTTACATTAGTGCACTTATGGAGATGATAGTGCACTTTTGAAGATGATAGAGCACTTTATGGGCTATTGAGACACGTGTATGAAAATGGTAGTGCAAGGAACTTATAGCTACAAAAAATGAAGAAAAAGTGGTAGAATGACTATTTTTCATGGAATTGCTCCTAATTTGCTCCATCAAATGTCCTAGAACTTTGTCACTAGGTCTCAAACAAGATAACCAACATGAAAACAAAGTTAGATTGATAAAAAACCAAGTTAGGAATGATAAAAAAATGTGTGGGAGTCCCACCGGGCATGCCATAATGTATATAAGGAAAACTGAAACAAATGAAGGAAACAAACAATGTAAACCTTTCTTCAAGTTATCTTACAACCTCATATGAGATGAATGACATGTGGAATGGAGTACCACACTTTTAAAATCCACCTTATATGATTTGGTTGTGGATGCTCCAAAATTGGTTCCAAAAGGAAGAAGGATGTGCTAGGAGAAATGGATGATCAAATGGTTAGCCTCACGACATGCAAAGTCTAATCACAAATTGACAGAGTAATGTTGAAAATGCCTAAAGCTTCCAAGAGATTATTTGTGAAGGAAAGAGCCTCTTATTTATAGATGAAGGAGAGGTTGTTGATGGTGGATCAAACTTTGAATGAGTTGTAGGTAAATGGATGCATTTTTCTTGTTTAGCAAGTTGATTTGGTCTGTGTAGTTGGTTGGTTTGAATAAGAATTTAAGGGGTGATGAATTTGAGTAGTTGGCTCTTGAATTCTTCAATTGTACATGTAATTTTGCTTCCACCTTTGTAGGGTTCTAGAATTTGAGTGGAGTGAGCTCGTGAAGTGGAGTTGAGTGGGAGTTGAGTCGATAAATAGATTTTATTTAAGTTAAATAGATAATTAAATTAGCTAAAGAGTATTGGTGTATAATTTTATGTATGATATAATGAATTAAATTGTTAGAATGTAATATTAAGTGCATATAAACCATGGTTTATAATTAAATAATTAAAAATAGTTACATTCTTCATTATTTACTGTAAACTAAGTTTGTTTATGTTAATTGATTATTATTAATCAATATATTAAATTGAGGTACCTTTTTATAAGGTCACATCTCGTCGCTTAATTGGTTTGTGACCCGCGGGGTCAAATAAATATGATAATGGATCATTGTCATTAAAAATTCACTTGTGTGGATTGGTGGAGAGAAGTGAGGAGGGAGATTCACTAGATTGTAATAAAGTTTCTCTGTTAATGGAATATCTCTTTTCACCATGGTTTTTAGCCCTTAAGGGTTTTCCACTTAAATTTATGTCACTGTGTTTTGTTATTTTTTTTTTCATGTTCTAATGTTTAATATCAAAGTTTATTGCAATGTTTACATATTGCCCCTAATTTCTACTATTAACTACAACCAGGAAATATCTGGGCACACACAATAGAAGTTTCCCACAAACATAGGGATGAGAACCCTATCACTTAGTTAACTAACAATTAATGACAACTAACACCTATTGACTTAAGTTAAAGTTAAAAATTAAATAATTTAACTTATTACATTTATTCAAATATCCACTAATGATGAATTATGCTAAGTTGTGTTTCTAACATCCCCCTCCCCTTAATTCAACATGGTCTCAAGTAAACATGAGATAAATTCTCTAAAGCCCTCAAATTTGTCTCGAGCAAGTGACTTTGTGAAGACATCTACACGCTGTATATTTGTTGGGAAATGTTGGAGCTGGATTTTTGTGTTCAAAACGTCTTCGTGAATGAAATGTACTTCCGCCTCAATGTGTTTGGTGCACTCATGAAAAAATGGATTCCGAACAAGTGTTATTACTCCTTCGTTATCAACATGTAGGATAATTGGATCTTTTTGTGGTATTTCCAGTCCCTCATGTATACATCAGAGGCATATCACTTCAGAAACAACTCTACCTGTTACGTGATATTCTAATTCTGTGGAGGACCTTGAAACACGAGTATGCTTCTTACTCCCCCATGATAAGTCTGCTTCTAACAAATCCAGAAGTCGATTTCCTATCATCTATGTTTCCTGCATGATCTGAATCTGAATATCCCGTCAAGAAGAAGTTATTGTTCTTCTTATATTCTAAGCCATAGTCCATAGTTCTTCTGATGTATCTCAGTATCCGTTGAGAAACCCTTGGTTCTTACATGAACTGTGAAAGATATTTGACTACACAGCTGATATCCGACCTAGTGTAAGTCAAGTAGATGAGACTCCCAATCAACTGCCAATAGAGAGTTACATTTACTTATGGTGATGGATCTGTTCAAGAAAATTGAAGTCTTGTCTCCATATGTGTGGCGATTAACTTACAATCCATCATATTGAACTTCTCGAGCATTGTCTTGGCGTATTTCAATAGGGATACAAAGATATGAATTTTTTTTCCAAACTTCAAGTCTAAGAGAATAATGCAGTAACATGAGATCAGTCATGCCAAATGATCATGTTAGATCTCTCTTTGTTGAACCAATCATCCTCACTAATCCTCCAGTGATGACTAGATCATCAACATATACTACAACGATCACTATCTCCCCCCCTTGATTTTTGAGATAGAGATTTGAATATCCCGTCAAGAAGAAGTTATTGTTCTTCTTATATTCTAAGCCATAGTCCATAGTTCCTCTAATGTATCTCAGTATTCGTTAAGAAACCCTTGGTTCTTACATGAAAAGTGAAAAATATCTGACTACATAGCTGATATCCGACCTAGTGTAAGTCAAGTAGATGAGACTCCCAATCAACTGCCAATAGAGAGTTACATTTACTTATGGTGATGGATCTGTTCAAGAAAATTGAAGTCTTGTCTCCATATGTGTGGCGATTAACTTACAATCCATCATATTGAACTTCTCGAGCATTGTCTTGGCGTATTTCAATAGGGATACAAAGATATGGATTTTTTTTCCAAACTTCAAGTCTAAGACAATAATGCAGTAACCTGAGATCAGTCATGCTGAATGATTGTGTTAGATCTCTCTTTGTTGAACCAATCATCCTCACTAATCCTCCAGTGATGACTAGATCATCAACATATACTACAACGATCACTATCTCCCCCCCTTGATTTTTGAGATAGAGATTAGGATTGTATGGACTCCTGTGAATCCATGTTGAATGAGATGCTCGTCAATTTTTATGTACCATGCCCTAGGTGATCTGGAGGACATTTTGGGATGTTTGGGAGTTCCCCAAATCTCCCTAAAACCACAACAGAGTGACAGAGCATTCAACGCGCTTTCCTTTGGCACCTGGAACGCGGAAAACAAACTTCATATGCTTAAGTTATAGCTAGTTAAATTTTGGTTAACATTTACACCTGATAGGCTCAACTGACCAATGTGACAGCGACACATGGTAGAAGCAGAATGTAAAAGGAGGAGAAAATTTTTGGTTGCAATGTTGGTCTTCGACACTTGTATTCGAACGGGTGGACCCCTCTTTTTGCTGGCCGGGGGCCCTCGGCTAGGTTCAACACACTCTTTTCACGAAGGGGTGCCTTTGCCACCATGATCGTTATTTCACCATGTAGTGGGTCCTCAGGCCACCACTATTCGCATCATATAGAGCCAACTTAGTCGGGTCACTTACCAACTCAGCTAGCTCATTATTTATATTACAGGGCAAGTTCATATGGTGCATTGGACCGAGCTCATTAGACTCGGGTGAGCTCGTTGGACTCAGGCGAGCTCATTGTTTAGTGAGCTTCATATATTGGAGGGCAAATTATACACTATTAGGCTGAGCCAACTTGGCAGTTCATGGCGAGCTCAAGCAGTGGGAATCCCACATTACCCCATCGGCCACATACGTGGCATTCTATACATTGCCACAATAGGTTATTATGTCCACCGTCCAAGAATTCTACATGGCATTTGCATGTCACCGCCATCTAATTAAATCCACTATTGTAAACGATAACCGCTACCGCGCGGGGGGGGGGGGGTAATGAGCCCAAGTGGTCCGCAGGCTAGTTTTAGTGGACTGGCCAGAGCCTTTAATAGGCTTAAATGCATTGTTTACCCATGTATGTGGGATTATTCATGCCCGTCGATTGGAGTGCCCAAGTGGAGTCCCACGTGGCAAGTGGGGGCGATGCACCAAATAATATGGACTAGTCAAAAATCCCATAAACAATGGGTTGTGAAAATGTATAACCCACGTGGAGGTGGCGGTTAAAATACGGGCCAATAAAAACATAATAAATCCTTAATAAGGCTTTATAACATCCATAACTATGTGGATTTTAATCCCAATTAAAAATGTAACGGTGGTTGGGGAGGATCGAACCCCCAACCACCCCCTTGATAAAATTAACACTCATCATTATGGTATGAGGGGTCACTTAGCCTATATATAGGCTCATTGGGATATGTAAAAACAATTGTTATGTGTAGAGCCATATGCCTAAAAGGGCAGTTTGTAGAAATCACAAGTTTTGGAGCACTTAGGCTTAAAATCAACCTTTGGTGTAAAAAGGAGATTTGTTCAGAATTTCCATACGCTCCCAATAGTGGTATTGTTTTTCCTAATTTGGAGGATTTGTGATGCCATTTCACTTTTTGGAAGTCATACTAACACCTGGAGTCCGTTTGGAGCCATTTTCGAGAGCACACCTCACTGAAGGAAGAATTTTTGGAGACTTTTTCTTCTGGGACAGTCACTATAAGCTGAGTTTTATTCCTCTATGGACTTTGAGCCGTTCTTGTCTTCATTTTTTTGGTTCAAATTCATTGGTAATCTACTAGATCTTTGATCACCCTTTTATCTGGTTCAGGTTCCTTTTGAATCAACTAGGTATGTGATCATATTTGGGGAGGAATCCCTTATTAAACTATCATATGGACGGAATCCATTTAAAACTATCATTTAGTTATCCATTCAAATACGCTCACTGACATCCTCTTTAGGTTCATTATTGTGTATTCATCACTTCGGTGTAGTTTGTAATTGTTTGCAAATCAGAAGTGTAATGAATCGGTTTGACTTAAACCAAGAGACGTAGGCATTTGCCGAACTTTGTTATCAACTTGTTGTAGTGTGTGTGTTATTTAATTACATTATAATTTATTTTAAGTTGATAATATTTGTGGAGTTTTTATACAAGTGCCTATAGGGTCCGAAACCAGTATAAATTTTTGGCCCTATTTTTGGATAAGGTTGGTATTAGAGTAGGTTGATTTGACAGTATGTTTGCTTCAACTTTTGCATTTGGTTCAGTTGTGATTGGATATGTTATTAATTAATATCAACTTATTTACATAGCCATAGATGTGTACTTATTCCTCTAGTGTCATATAGTTCTCACCTTGTTGGGCATGATGATACACATGGTGGTTACTAGGCATCGAGAGCAGACTCATCAGATCGTGGAGTTGCATGCACCCCTGGAAAGTGTACATGAGTGAAAACATATTTAGAATTGGTGTATTGTAGAGATCCAAAAGAGCATTGACTCACTATCGGGTTAGATGGTCA
Source organism: Taxus chinensis (assembly GCA_019776745.2). Lineage (NCBI taxonomy): Eukaryota > Viridiplantae > Streptophyta > Pinopsida > Cupressales > Taxaceae > Taxus > Taxus chinensis. The sequence continues at coordinate 14,271,655 of CM034149.1, forward strand.
AGGAAAACCAACAAAGAAAAAGGCAAATGGGGACTTCACCATCACCATCATCAGGTCGATAATTATGTAGCTTTTGCGGAAAGGATGGTCATACATTAGAATATTTTTGGAGAAAAAACCTTGATCAAGTACCTTGTTAGTTAAATAAGAGGGTTGAAAACAAGGGGAAAGCTCCTACACTTCCCGGTACCAGTTAGTATGTTTAATAGACACCACCATTGCGACAATAAGTGACATCTTCAATGACTCCGAACGTGATTCTACTATTAGCCAGAGTCTCTGGGAAGACTATACTTGCCATTGCTAAGGGTCGCCATGTATGGCTCATATTTGATTGGGATATTGGATTGGAATACATCATAGTTGATTTGGTAGGCCGGATGGGCATACTAACCAGGCCTCTTCCACAAACCAAAACTTATGGAAATCAAGATGGTGGTATTAGGGGGAATGTCAATAGTCATTGCAACATGTGGTACATAATTGGAGAAAAGTTCTCGAACGTTGTGAATCTTGACATTTTTCTAGTTGACATGGATGAGATCGTTGACATGAATTCATGAGGAATGCGAGAGAGAGCCTTGAATTCCATATAAATCATGGATTGGTCATGGATTTTGACATTGGTCGGGTTACGAGACCGGCCAATGGATACATTAGTGAGTCGTAAGGCTCATACAAAGTCATTTAGATGTTTTTTGGGATTTTAAATGTAAAATACTTGTAAATATATGATATAACCGTCACATGCAAATTGCATATTTAAAACTTGACCGTTAATTTTTATATAGATTTGTATATAAATTATAAAAAAATATAAGTATGTATTAGAAAAGATATAATAAATATAGAATAATTAGTAAAAAATTACACTATTTTGTGTTTTTGAATGGTAATATTGAAAAATTACCGTCACTTGAAAATTGTTTGACAAACATAGGTGGCCGTCAAATTCAACCTCTGCCCTCTAGTCCCAGGCGATGACCAAGACCAACGCTGACAGTCAGATCCTCCACCAGGATCATGTACAGAGGTAGGATCTTGGTGGTAATAATAATTGTAGTCATCTAGTATGTATGTATCCTTGATCATTGTAATGGATATAGTAAATAAAACACTCATGCTCATATTTTGTAAAAGACCCATTATTGGGCATTGTTTCTAATTATTGGGCATTGTTCGTAATTATTGGGCATTGTTCGTATGTATGTATCAAATTTTATTTTATAAGAAATTGTGTAAACACCTTTTTCAGGAGTTCTGATCCTTAGTACATTGGACAAGGATCATGAACATTATTGAGATTTTGACATCAACTCAAAATTTCATTGTGTAGAGGTTTGTTTTTAAGTAGCATAATGAAGATTACCACGAGATGTCACTAGCGTGGTGCAGGTGCCACATGTCCCGGGATCGAGCCATCAAGTTGTCTGATCATGGAGTAGTAGTGTGGGACCTTTTCAATCAACTACGGATACTTCTTCTCAACAACACCAGGTTCGTGGTTCACATAGCATTTTGTGAACAAAAATCCCTCTCTATAGGGAGGTGTGATCTAGAGGAAATTTCGGGACATTTGTGAGTTCCCTAAATCTCCCTAAAACTATGACAGAGTGGTAAAGCATTCATCGAGCTTTTCGTCGGTACTTGGAATGCGGAAAATGAACTTCATATGCTCAAGTTATAGGAAGTCAAAGTTTGGTGAACATTCAGCCTTGGCAAGGTCAACTGACCAATGTGATAATGACACATGGCAGAAGCAAAATGCAAAAGGAGGAGCAAAAATTTAGGTTTTGCAACACCGATCTTTGACACTCGTATTTGGATGGGTGGATCCCATTTTATTTTGGTCGGGGGCCCTCAACCAAATTTGAAATACTCTTTTCACGGAGGGGTGCCTTTGTCACCGTGATCATTATTTCGCCACGTGATCCACCATGTGGCCTACCACCACTATTCACATTACACCAAGCCAACTCAGTCGGGTCACTTACTAGCTTGGCAAGCTCATTGTTTATATTATAGAGCGAGGTCATATGGTGTATTGGATGAAAGCTCATTGGACTCAGGTGAGCTCGTTGGTTAGTGAGCTTCATATATTGGAGGGTGAGTTATACACTATTAGGCTGAGCCAACTTGGTAATTCACGGTGAGCTCAAGCGGTGGGCATCCCACATTACCCCCTTTGACCACATACATGGCATTCTATACAATGCCACCACCGGTTATTAAGTCCACTGGCTAAGACTTCTACATGGAATTTGAATGTCACCACCATCCAATTAAACTCGCCATTATAAATAGTAACCGTTTTCACATAGGGGGTTCAGAGACCTAGCAGTCTGCAAACTAGTTTTAGTGGAGCGGTCGGAGCCTTTAAAAGGATTAAATACATTATTTACCCATGTATGTGGGATTAATCATGCCCACAGGTTTGAGCACCCAAGTGGGGGTGGTGCTCTAAATAGTATAGATCGGTCAAAAAGCCCATAAATAATGGGTCGTACAAATGTATAAGCCATGTGGAGTTGGCGGTTAAAATGTGGGCTGATAAAAATATAATATAGCCTTAATAAGGCTTTATACTAGCAATTGCACATGGGTTGCAATTTACGCTTGACTGTATAACATTTTTTAATTTGTTGGAGTTGTAATTTGCGATGAAATGTATGTTGTCTTAAAATGTTTGATGTTTGTGTGATGGGAAGGAGAGAACAATGTAGTGAGTTGTCACTGCCTATTATGCCTTGATAGATGTCCATATGTTGTTGCAAAGTTCTTATTTCCATGAGTATCATCACAAAAGTGATCTGATATCGGTAAATATCTGTTTGTTTCATTTGATAGAACAATCACACTGGCTCTTAAAGATGACCATGTTTTCTATAAGTTGTAATTATGATATTTACCAAAAATATATCTCGTTTCATCATTTATTCGAACACTTGGCTTTTAAATACTAAATCTCCTATTTTGGCATTTAAATGTTCCCAAGGTGTATTCAATAACCCCATTTTGTGAATATCCTTACCAACGTACGGTGAAGACTGACCCCAAAGGGAGTATTGACCATTTGATGAGAGAAATGTGTTGTTCTAGGCTAGGGATTGGCATTTTCCATCACTCTTTTAACTCTGTTGTAGAGTTTTTCCAAAATTATAAATGCAACCTTGAAAATCCAAACACGCTTGTATGTCGACTTCAACAATAATCTCAGGCCATGAAAGATGTAAACATCATCAAAGTGAGAAACAGTTTCATACAAAATGGTTGCAAGACAGGATAACAATATTATTTGTGCAACGATTGGGAGACCCATGTTAGTTTACGTTCATCAAATCATATTTGAGAAAAATGCCAAAAATTGGTACAATGTAACCATAGATCTCGTAAGGTTAACATTTTGAATCAAAAGAAAAATACAATAACATAAACCCGTGGGGTAGATAGATATACCCCATGGATGACCTAGGTGCAGTCAACGAAAGAAAAGAAAGAAATGCTTTCCCAATTACAAACACTGGAGAGTACTTCAACCAAGATGGTTTTGGTCAGAACAATCAATTACCATTATCGGTTACCATTAAAAAATGATTACATCGCTGCTGTGAAAAAAGAGAGCTTTGAAAATGAGAATATTGAATAGAAGAAAGACATAGAGACCAACAATCATCAGAATGTCGCACTACCAATCCCCAAGCCATCTAGAGAAATCTTTAAAAAGCTCACCTCTAGGCCATCAACTTGAAATCCTAATGAAAGATATTCATCAAGAGTAAGGTCTCTAATGCGCCTCACATTATAAAAGCCTTGGAAAATGAAGGAAATAAGTTAGGATGGTCTACAAACAAAATAGTTGTTTGAGTGCTAGGTCTCCAATTTGCCTCGCATTATGTAATCCCTTAAACAAGGATCATAAAAAAGAAAAGTTAGAATGGGCGAGAAGCAAAATATAATTGTTTTATTGTGTTTTCGAATGAGAGAAATTGATTTATCGTCATGTTAATTATTAGAAGTGTGTGCATTTGACAATAATGAAAGTATACCTTGAGTAGATGAATATCAAACCACCATTAATAAATATCATACCGCTCCTTGGCCAATGACATTATACCTTGGATGAATACGTAGATTATATGCAAGTGTAAGTTAAATCCTCCTTGGATGATGTGTGTTATCGAGTTGCTTCCCTTTTGAATGCAAACTAACACACGAGGATATTATCATTAATTTTAATCCCACGTGGATGGTTAAACAAGTACTCCCTACCAAGATGTTCTATAAATAGTAATGTCATTATGATGACATAATTCACGGAGCCACGTGGTCAGCACATAGCGAACTATTCTTTCGCCTTTTACTAAAGAATACCATGTGTGGGCCACCAAAAGCGGCATACGCCTATTTTTGGAGCCTTCTCTGCACTTCTGTAGAGGGGCCGACATATAAAAATAAATTCATAGGTGCTGCAGATTCAAAGCTTGATTAGATTTTCTAGTCTGCAGGTGTTTTCCCGACATCTAATACCTGGAGCTTTCACTGTATGTCATTTTGTGTTTTGGTTTTTCTTTAGATGGTTGATAATATCTGGCTAATAAAAGCTTTCATGATTGTGTCTTCCGCGTCTATGATGGGTGATTTTTGTGACAAACATACCTGGTTTTTATTATTTTGAAGCTCCATCATAATTTAATCTATGATGTCCAATCAGAGATGGAAACCATTCTTGAATGGATATAATTTTAGATCCAGAAAATTTTCTGAAATACTAATCTCTAATGCTTGTTGATGCATACTTGTTCTTCTATGTTGAGCTATTTGAGTCATAACTGTGGTTTTGAGCTAAAATTTGATGGTAGAAAGTATAATGGCTTTCATCTCTTCTGCATTCCACAAAATACGGGCATTATTTTCCTCTCATTTATGCCATTGAACAACTCCACACAGACTTTGTGCATCATGTGTATAATTTGCATGTTTGGTTATAAATTAGTCTAGTTTGAGAGCACTTGGAGGATTGAATCCGATCGAGGTCAGACAGTGAAAAGATATAGAAAGGGATGAAGTGGGCCGTGTGCTCTTGTAAAAACTATTGGCACTTCTCTGGCTAAGAGAATTCCCAGATGCTTCCATCCAAAATCTCAGAAATATTTGTATGCCTAAATGTCTTCCAAGTTTTAGCATTGAAAAAATTGAGAGATTTGCTAGCAACGTTGAAACAGGGCGTTGATATCAATCTTCAGATCATGAGACAACTTTTAAACAAATATGAACTTAAAAAATAGAAAAGAAAAACATACCTTCTCATCTATTATGATATAGTTGTCATGAAAAATTACAACATGCCCATCTTTAGTCACCTGTAACAAATTCAAAACAGCATCAGGGTTTGTGAAAATACACAAAAAAAAAAATTGAACAAACAATGAATTATGATATGAGGAGAGACATTGAAAATGACAGAATGCACCACAGAATGAAAACCATAAGTTACCTGAACATCAAATTCAACAAAATCTACACCATTTTTTGCAGCTTGCACCAAAGATTTTATGGTATTTTCCATAACATAAGGTCTACCCTTAGGATTTTCTCCACTGATAATAACTTTGTTTTTGCCGGAACCACGATGACCTACAACAGTGAGCAAGTCTTGCCCACCTTCTAGTTTATTATCTGTTTGCAACACAAAGTACAAACATCATCAAAATTGAATTTGACTATGTATATTGCAAGATTGCAACTAAGAAGGAAATAATTTCTCTTGTTACAAAGCCAAGAATGGACAATTGGATTGAAGATTATATACAATCTAAAAATCTAAAAAGTTGATAAACATTGTAGCCTAAAAAAAATCTAAAGTAGAACAATCAAATCTTAGATATTATTATAGGAAATATCTAAAATTTGTGGATATCTAAGATAAGACTGTAAAAAAAATCTAAAATCCGGCAACCTATAAAATTAAGACTGCCGAAATTTGACACTTTCCAGCTAAGGCTTCTTCAAAGGTGGACGCCTACCGGCGAAACATCCACGGTTATGTGGATTTTAAACCCAATTAAAAATGTAACGGTGGTTGGGGAGGATCGAACCCCCAACCACCCCCTTACTAAAATTAGTAGTCGCCACTATGGTACGAGGGGTCGCTTAGCCTATGTATAGGTTCATTGGGATATGTATAAACAATTGTTTTGTGCATAGTCATAGGCCTAAAAGGGTTGTTTGTAGAAATCGCCAGTTTTGGAGCACTTGGGATTAGAATTAACCTTTAGTGTAAAAAGGAGATTTGTACATAATTTCCATGCACTCCCAATGGTGGTATTATTTTCCTAATTTGGATAATTTGTGATGTCATTTCACTTTGCGAAAGTCATGCTAGCACTTGGATTCCGTTTGGAGCCATTTTTGAGAGCACACCTCACTGAAGGAAGACTTGTTCTTCTGCGATGGTCATTATAAGTTGAGTTTTATTCCTCAATGGACATGGAACAATTATTTTCTTTATTTTTTTGGTTCAGATTCATTGGTAATCTACTGGATCTTTGATCGTTGTTTTATTTGGTTAAGATTCCTTTTGAATCAACTAGGTATGTGATCATATTTTGGGCGGAATCCCTTATTAAACTATCATATGGGCAAAATCCCTTTAAAACTATCATTTTGGTTATCAGTTCAAATATGTTCATTGGTATCCTCTTTAGGTTCATTGTTGTGTATTCATCGCTTTGTTGTAGTTTGTAATTGTTTGCAAATCAGAAGTGTAATGAATCAGTTTGACTTGAACCCGAAGATGTAGGCATTTTCTAAACTCTGTTATCAACTCGTTGCAGTTTGTGTGTTCATTTCTTTACATTGCAATTTATTTTAATTTGATAATATTTGTGGATTTTTTTTTAAATGTCTGTAAGGGTTCGAGGCCAATATAATTTTTTGGCCCTATTTTATGAGTTTACATACCTTTTCTTCTTTATTTGGTATATAAACTAAACTACATTTATTTTCATATTTGATTCCACAAATATTGGCTTTGAATTTATTTTAATTTATTAATATTTGTGGAATCAAATATTTTAATGGTAATTTTATGAGTTTACATACCTTTTCTTCTTTATTTGGTATAGAAAATCAAATATAAAGCTAATGATAGTGTTGGTAAATGCAAAGCCAGGTTGGTAGCTTAAGGGTTTACTCAAAAACCTGGTATCAATACGTGGAAGCCTTTGCAACAGTTGTAAAAATGAGCACAATAAGGATCCTTATCACCTTAGCTTCTCAATATCGTCAGGAAATAAATCAAATGGATGTGAAGAATGCATTCCTAAATTATGACTTAAAAGAGGAAATCTATATGAATCAACTTAAAGGTTTTAAAGAACCTGGTAAAGAAATATATGTGTGTAACTTGAAAAAATATCTATATGGTATGAATCAAGCTCCTAGAGCTTGGTATGCAAAAAATAATAGCTATTTTAATGAAGTTGGTTTTGCTAACTTTTATTCTGATAATGATTTGTTTGTAAAAATTGAAGAAAATCGTATTATACTCATTGCATTGTATGTCGATGATTTACTTATTACTAGTAACTCTAAAAGTTTAATTATGAAAATTAAAGCTAAATTGAAACAATACTTTGAAATTAATTATTTAGTTCTATTACATCATTTCTTAGGCATAGCTATATTTCAAGATAAAAATTCTTTTATTGTATCTCAATCACAATATGCCACTAATTTGCTTAAAATGTTTGATATGATAGATTGTAAACCTGTTGTTATTCCTATAGAAGTTGGATGTAAACTTGATCCTAAACCTACATGTGAAAAAGCTAATCCTACTCTCTACAGACAACTTGTAGGTCATTTGATTTATCTTATTATTACTAGATCTAACATTGCTTATGTAGTAGGTATTTCTCCAAGATTTATGTAGGAGCCATATCAGAATCACTAGAAGTTAGCCAAAAGAATATTGCTATATATTAAGGGCATAATTAATTTTGGTTTACATTATTCTTCTTCTAACAATGCATGTTTATATGGATATTATGATTCTAACCATGTTGGTGATGTGATAGATATGTAGTCTACAACTGGATATGTGTTCAATTTTAGTGCATGTGCCATTACTTGGAGCAGTGAAAAACAACCAATAATATTCATTTCTTCTACTGAGGAAGAGTATAGAAGTGCAATAGAAATAGCAAAAAAAGCCATGTGGATAAAGCGATTGTTAGAAGAGATACACATGGAAGCTAAAGGAAGTGCTCCACTGCTGTGTGATAGCCAGAGTTGCATTTCTCTTGCTAAGAATCTAGTTCCACATCAAAGAACAAAGCATATAGAGGTTCATATGCATTTTATCTGAAAGAAGGTTCTCTGTGATGATATAGATCACTAGTACTACCCGAATGAAGATCAAGTCGCATAAATATTTACAAATCCATTGTGTGCTATAAAATTTTGCAAGTTTCGTGTAATGCTCAACCTTTTAGAGTTGTCATTGAGGGGGAGTGTTCATGGCAATGCCACCTCCTACTAATCGGTCAGTTGTTATCTCCTTCTTCTCTATACTTCAACTCCATTGTGAAAAGATATTTTTATGATCTTTGTAAACTTGTCACTCTAAGTTTATGGTGTACAAGCTAGTGTGTTGCATCTGTTGTAAAGGAGGTCCTTTTATTATAAAAGGCTCCTAGAGATGTTGGTTGAGATATTTTCCTTAAGAAACCAGGAGATGTAGTCTCATAAATCATGCTTAGCCTAAATCATTCACTATTAATTTATGGATTCCAAATTCTTTCATACTAAAAGGTAAGATGAGCATGATGAAGGTGTGTAAATCCTTCAAATGTGATATGTTAGCCTAAGTCTTTACTATGGTTTATGGATTTGTAAATCCTATTGCATAAATAGGTAATTTTGGCATATGTTCCCCACTTAATATTAAGGGGGAGTGTTAGAACATAATATTAAGTGCCTATAAACCTTAATTTATATTACTATTATTATTATTTAATATAAAATAAGTTTGTTTATGTTAATTGATTATTATTAATCAATATATTAAATTGGGGTACCTTTTTATAAGGTCACATCCCGTCACTTAATTGGTTCATGACCTGTGGGGTCAAAGAAATATGATCATGGATCATCGTGATTAAAAATTCACTTGTGTGGATTAGTGGAGAGAAGTGAGGAGGGAGATTTACTTGATTGTAATAATGTTTCTATGTTAATCGAATGTATCTTTTCACCGCAGTTTTTACCCCTCGGGGGTTTTCCACGTAAATTCATGTCACTGTGCTTTGTTCTTTATTTGTTGCATGTTCTAAAGTTTAATATTAATATTTATTACAATGTTATAATTTGATAGGTTAATTAAATCCCCGTCCAAACATAAATTAATTCTAATGGGATGTGGGTGAATTCTAATAGAATGTAGGAGGATAGTGGTCTACGATGCATTCCAAAACTATTTTGGTACATTGTGCAAGTAATATGAATGACTAAGAATATGTATGTATTTTTAGGGTGTCTACAGCTGCTATTGTTTTTTCTATTTATTGTTAATTTTTACTTTTGTTGTGCGCTATAATTTCCATCATACACAAACACCTACCTTTTTGCAAGTACAAGTTCTTCAAGGTGGCCACATATTCAACCTCCTACACTCTTTTATAGCTTCTCAGACATCTAGCATGTGAGCACCCATCTATTCTTTTGAGCCACATGTTCAACATAGTTTTCGAGCATGCCTCAAAAGAGGGGGTATTCACCCAGGTATATTCTACACCTACGAGAGATATGTAGAATTACGGGGTAACATATAAATGTACAGGTACTCAAAAATACAACTAAGCACGACAACTCAAAAAAATGGCATGACTCCTGGGATGCTCTACTCTACTCTACTAGGGTTTCCTCCAAGCATACTTGTCATTTTGCGACCATTTTGGGCTCTATGAGATATCTATCTCATCGGTCTTTTTTAGGGTTTCTCACCCTCTGGGTGCCTCTATATAATGAGCTCTTCCACTTCAATCCCAGTTGTTGAAACCTCGGTTGGAGATAGTGGAGCTTTGAACAATGACACCACCACCGAAACGCCCCAGGAAGTTTTTCCCGAAGGTTTTTCACGAGGTAACGAATCTCCTCCTAATGTTGTGTTACCTATTCCTGAGTTTAATACTGCATGTCAATGGTTAGAGCAGTTTTGTCTTATTGGATACTTTGTGGGTCGTATCCCCTCAGAAATTATGCTCAAACCCTAGGTTCATTTGGCCTAGGCCTCTCATGGCATCCAACTTGAATCTGTCTAGAACATGACCAAAGGATTTTTCCTTTTTCGGTTCTTTGACCTAACTAATGGCTCAACCATTTTGACCTATTCGACTACTTGGTATGTGCATAATTACTTACTGGTTCTCTCAACATGACACAAACTTTGTGGTATCTGACTTTGTTGCCCTCAAAGTTCCAGTCCAGGTGGATTTCACTAGCCTTCCCTTGCCATGCGTTCACTTTCTACATCAAATTGCTTCCTCCATTAGGCGGATGGTCACTCACGAACCAAAAAGTTTTTACAATGCACGAGCATAAAGACGAGTTTGTGTCGAAGTGGACCTCTCCCAAAAATTGAAAGAGTTCATGGAGATTCAAATGGAAGACAATCGGTACTCCCAACATGTTTTTTATATCAATCTGCCTAATGCTTACTTTCATTTCCAAGCCTCTAATCACAAGATCAAGGACTGTCCCCTTTATGTGCCTCGCAATCATCCTGCAGCTAAGGTGGCCCTCGAAGTGGCCAAACCCCCACAAGAAGAGGGGTGACAAAAAATTGGAGGATGGAAAAATAAGAATAAACAAGCACCAGCTTCGGCCCCTAGTTCCAGTGGCATTCGTGAGCCACCTGTCAAGGAACAAGCCCGCAACCCACAAATCAAAGAAATAACTACCGCTACCAACTCATCTATCTAGTTACCAAAATTCTCCATCACGCCCAAGGCGGCCTCAGTTCTTATGGACCAGACTAATTTTGTTAGTTTTGCTACCATTTATCCATAGACACCACTTCTTTTAACCAACGGTTCACATGGCCATCCCAAAAGGGCCCGAAGCACTTCTCTCAACTCCCGTGATCATAGCCAGACATGTAGTGTGGACTCCGTGGAGGATTACAACATTGAGTACGATGGGTGAAAGAAAATTGAGTTACAGGACTTTCTGCAGCACAAAAGTGCTCAATTCCTACAAAATAAGTTTGGTGCCTTAGACGGCTTGGATAAAGACGACATGCCTCGTGACCACCATTTCCCATGAATTACATCTCTTGGAATGTGAGGGATCTTACATACTCTAATCAAAATTATATTTTTCATGATGCTAAAAAAAAAAATCCAACTTAGATTTTTTTTACAGTAAGTGAAAATTACAGGTATTCAATTATAGATTGTTTGTAAATCCATCTGGCCTGACAACCTGGCTTTCTGCAGTAATCATGACGGAGGGTGCAGGATATGAATTTATCTCTTTTCCCCTAAATGGTGGCCCTTTTTGATAGATTATGGCATTGACCCTACCAATCGTGCCATATGGGTCCTATTTAATATTTACGGCCTCCCCTTTGGCCTCATTAACATTTATGCCTCCAATGATGCAGTCGAAAGGGCCGATATGTGAAGATGGATAGCTTGCTCAATTCTTGATGCCTACTAGGTAATAAGTGGAGACTTTAATATGGTGGAGTTTTTCTCTGATAAGTGCAGGATCCTACCAATACAATTGCCAGCTGGCGAGAAAGAAGCATGGTTTTTCATGCGCAATAAATTCAGGTTTTATGACCCTAATGCTTCTCACACTCCCACCTTTGAAGCGTGGTTCACTTGGTCCAATCTCTGAGGTGGATTAGATTGGGTTCTCAAATGACTTGACAGAGCTATGCTGTCAACTGAAGTTTTTTTGAGTTTGACAACATTTATTCCTTACCCATGGAGGTCATGCCTAATTTTGTCCTTTCAGACCACTCCCCAATTAAATTATGTATCACTTGGCAAGATCGGCATCCCTTTTGTCATAAAGGACAATTTTTCCTGAATACCACCTTAATGGAACATGGGCCCACTCTCAATCATATCAGGCGTGTTTGGAACATGTCCCCTCGGCCAAGCCATCTTCAGCGCTTTCATCCAACTATGCATGCCAACTAGATTAAATGGTGGGAGGATGCTCTGACTGGGACCACTAGATTCCTCATAATGTATGGCCGGAAATTAGCTAAAATTCGTCACCGCTCATACTTTGCTACCACCTCCACTCTTAACTAGGTGGTGGTGGCGATCAAAGAAAATCCCTTCTTTGAAACGCTGCAACTTCAAGTTTGCATAACTTCATCAGAAGATCCAAATTGTGAACAATTATAATGCCTAAGTAGCTCAAATTCATGCTCACATGAATTTGCTCAAGGTAGGGGATCGAGTTTCCAAATAATTTTTTCATTCCCTCAAAGCCAAAAATTCCTCCCAACAAATTCCTGCCATCTCCAACGATGGAACTCAGATTGCTGATATGCAACTCATTCTTCAGGATTTTGTCAAGCATTATAAGCAGGTGTTTCAAGACCAAGCTCCTTTTGACAAGCAATACACAATACTTGACTAGTGCTTTGTTGTTGTGTCGTGCAAGATCTCATCCGCGCAAAGGGTAGCCTAAGATTGCATGCTCACCTTAGATGACCTACATGATGTAGTCTTGCAAATGGCTAATGATAAAGCCCTGGGTTGTAACGATTTCTCTTGTAAGTTCTATAAATCACTGTGGGACACCGTGGGCTTGGACCTACATCAAGTCTACCTGGAAGGATTTTAGAATCAGAATTTAGGAGCGGGTCAACAAGAGTAATATCAAATTCATTCTCAAGCCAGGGGATCCTGAAAAAATCACTAGTTGATAACCCATTACCTTGCTCAATGATTCTTATAAGATCATTGCTAAAGCCCCAGCTATTCAGTTGTGCCATATTCTTCCTGTTATCATCTAAACTAAAAAAACTGGATACATTCAGGGGTGTTTTCATTCTTAATAATATCATTACAATTTAGGAAGGCATGGAATGGGCCCGCCATTCCAACCGAGCTTCTTTGCTCATCAAAATTGACTTTGAGAAGGTGTACGATCAAATTGAATGGCCATTTATTCTTGTCATGTGTCAAGCTCTCAGTTTTGGCCCCAATCTCATTCAATTTGTTCGAATGCTTTTTGCCAATTCCTCTTCTCAAACAACCATTAATGGGCATAACTCTGAGCTATTTGGATTATTTCTCTCTATCTGATAGGTATGGCCATTAGCTCATGCACTCTACGTTCTTATTGCTGAAGGTTTTGGGTATCTGCTAGTTCAAGCCAAAACCCAAGGGTTTTTTAGAGTAATTACGCTACCTTATGTGGATAACTCTCAACTTCTCAATGGGCATTTTGTGGATGACTCATTTCTTACTCTCATTGAGGAAGAAACTAATATCCACAAAGCTATGCACTGCTTGGTTTTATTTTTCTTAGCTTTTGGTTCTTCTATCCAGTGGCAGAAAACGTAGTGTTATAGGAAATCCTTCCTTCTTGTGCTCGATTGGCTGGTCTCCTTTGATTGGAAAATGATCACACATGGTGAAATGTTCAAATTTATTGGCATTCCCTTTGCCTTCCAGACGTCACCTATGAAGTTATGGCAGTATATGGTCTAAAGGGTAGCCAAAAAACTTGAATATTGGATCACTAAGCCCTTGTCTTTAGCAGGGAAATTCCATATTTTCTCCAAAGTTCTTACGACCACCCATGTTTATTACTCCTCATGTTGGGTGCCTTCAAAAGCCTCCATTCAGAAACTGGAGCAACTTCTTAAGGATTTTCTCTAGTCTAATACTTCTTCCGACTAAGGATTCCACAAAGTTGCTTGGGAAACATGTGGCCTCCCGAGGGACTTTGGGGGTACGGGCCTTATTGACATATTGTGACAAGGGAAAACACTCTGCACGAAATGGATAATATGATGCATTGAAGGACAAGAAACGTGGAAAGTGCTTTTGCATCATGACATCAAGGAAGGTTCTCCTTATGGTCATCCCACCTGGAAAGGTCTGGGGTTTTCCAACCTCCTCATTACGCCCGTTCCTATAAAATTGGTTGGTACCTTTGTTCTTAAAAGCATCTGGAAAACATGGGAATGAATTAAACCGTGACTTCAGTGGAAAGGCAATGGCTTCCACAATGACCTCTCCATAAATCAACAATCACTATGGTGGTCACCTTTTATTCAAGAACAATATCAGTGTCTCGTAGAAGTCCCTCGAATTCCTGCTCTTAAGCTCTTCAAACGTGGAATTTAGACCATCCAAGATTTTTTCTGTAAGAACACTCAATCTTGGTTTTCTTGGAATGAACTCAAAATTTGTTTTCGGCTCACAACCAAAATTGTGCTAGCATCACTGTTATAATCAATGTCTTTCCCAGATCATATGCTGCACAAAATCTCTGTTTGTTCATTCCGCCCTTGGTGGATGGACTGGAAATGGTTTGTGGATACTCCATTCTAGAATTATTTAGCTAGTAAAGGTTATCGTTGGATTTCCCCACACTTACCCATGGTGGAGAAACTCAATGCCTGGTGGGTATTACATTCTTCTTCCTCCTATTTCAGAAAGATATTTGACACTATTTGGTTTGTATGCGTAGAGCCTAAAATCACACATTTTATGTGGTGCATTCTGCATCAAGGTCCCGCTGTAAGCTCGCGCCTGGTTCAAATTGGCATCCAAGCCCCCAAATGCCCCTTTTGTGGCCATTTGGAAACTTTAATGCACTTGTTCTAGTTTTGACCCAAGGCCCAATATTCTTGGAGTTGGATTCAGTAATTTTACAAACCTATTAGCCAGAGTGCTTCACATGGCACCATGTTCTCCTAGGAGATAATCCCGGATTCCAGATAATGTTCTCCCATGTTTGGCATGTTTTCAAAGGGAAAATTTTATTTTGGCTATGGAATGAAAAGAATACTTTTATCTTTGCTAAGTGTGAATTTGATCAATAATTTTTGGTTTATAACAAATCGATGGTTCTCTCCAATGTGCTTCTGCAGATCAAAGTGCATGCCAACAAAGTGGCCCTAGAAGTGGAGCACATGTAGACTCTATTGCGTCATTTAGGGGATGCCCCTTGTAATGTTTCTCATGAGACACCGTCACCTCCTAGGTGATCTCTGCCCCATGGTAGGTCATCCTCGTGCGGAGGACGTCGAAGCCACTCTCCGACACTCTTTCAGTCATGCACATCATTCCCCGCGTAATCTACCACAGAGGAGTGTCTCTCCACCTATTCACCATTAGGACTGGGGATCCCCCCACCTCGTCAACCTAGTTGGGGTTCGTCTGGTGGCCTTTGGGCCACACACACAAGATGAGTGTAGCTTTCTTCTCTCGACCTTTGCCTGCCACCTTCTGATAAATTCCCCCTTGGGTCCCACTTGTCATATCTCCCATACGGGTGATGACTGGAGTTTAAGATGAGGTCTCATGTTAGCTCAGGATGGGTTATTCCTGATATAGGGAAAGGACCTCCCTAGTAGTTTTGGTTGGCCTGATGATCATGACCCTCCCCTAGCTATTATGTTTTCGATTGGCATGACTTGATCACAACTCGGTCCTTTTTTAATGTTCTCCTAGGCATTTCCTAGTGTTTCGTTGTTCTCCTAGGCTCGGCCTAGTTTGTTGGTATTTTTGGGGCGTGCTCTCATACCACCCACTTTTTGTTGAAAATTTATCTTGTATCATGTTGCATTTAATATAATATAAGATCCTTTTTCATCAAAAAATGGCACAGGTTTAAAACCATACACTTTGGTTAAGACCATATGTACGGTCCTACCCCTTTCAAAAGTTTCTACCCAAGGGTAGTTACATCAATTTTATTAGTAATTTTAGATTTTTTCCTACATGTACAATTTTTTAGAACAATTTCAGATCTAGTTCACTCAATTTAGATTAGTTATAGAGGGCATGAAATACTTCACTCCTTATTCACTACAACACTCGATTTCTACTACAGTCTCAAGAATTTTTGGGGCACGAGTATCCTTATTCATCTACATTTCACTACATTATATTTTCTACTTAATTGTGCAGCACATGGGAAGCGCATGGGGAAACTCATTCTCTTTTCTGCTATGTGTCCAAATTTAAAAAATCGGGCTTGGATCTATCTATAGTGGTTTGGTCCATAGGGTTGTGAAAGATATCGAAGTGACTAAGTTATTCGTAGGTAGTCCTTCCTTTCCTCTTACATTTTGGAAGGGCAACAAACTCATAATGGTCGAAGCACTTTGATACTCAACCTTATTTCCCCATTAGGATGCTTCAATACTCTCGCCCTCATTGTATACCAAGTACCATCATATCCTGACTGACCCCTTGCATGCACCACATTACTCTAGTTCCTATTGCTTACATTGGTGATTTCCTTAAAATAACACAATATCTTTGGACACATATTTCAATAATGCAAATCTTTAACTACATGAAATTTTTGAGAGTTTGGCATCCCTTCGTAAAGACATCAAATCATATTCCTTCCAATTTATTAAAATCATTCTTCATTAGATGGTGTCTGTGCAAGTACACATCTTTCGTGTTACACTTCACATGGTTTATGTCTGATGTATGAAATGTTTGCAATGTTTGGGTGACCATTCCTTTGAATACACTCATATGCATTTTTGGTTGTCATATTATTATATGATATTGAGGTTCACAAGCCTAATATGATACTATAGTGGTTTGTAAATAAATGCAACAATGTCCTATAGAAATCTTTCAAAGCCACCCCCTTAGGTCTTCTCACCTTGCTTCAGGTAGAGCCATCAAGTAGTAGGAATAAGGAGTCCACATGACTTAGTCTACATGCCTCCATGTCATAGTCCCATAAAGACATGGTCACAGAGATATTGATAGATCTATAAAATTTGAAGGACTGGAGGAACAGGCTAGACTGGGGCACCCAGAGGTCTAACTTGGGGTTCACGCTTGCACCCTAGAACTTTTTATGTAATTGTCTTATTTGGGTATGTGGAAATGCTCAAAAAACATCTTATGGGGTGTTGTAAGGTGTTTTCCTTTAGTCTCCTTTAATTGCTCCGAGGTCGCACCAAGATCGTTGAGGTCACTATAAACCTACAATGAAGAATGAACCTATGTTACCCTCAAATAATATTTGGGTCATGTAGCACTTGACAATAATGCAGAATGAGGGGTCAATTTATCCTCAACTGTTATCAATGTTTGCACATTCATTAACTAAACATTAGCACTATATCTTACTCAATCCTACACTTTAGTTTTCTATGTAGTGCCATGGATTTTTTCTTCTAACTTGATCACCTCATGAATGCTAATTGCATCTTGGATAACGATCAAATAGCTAGATTTCATACTCTACTACAATAGTGTATCATGGTCTCAGAATTAGACTTTTATCCTATGAATTGAATGATTTATGGGGGCCAACCCTTGGGTCCCTGATAGTGAATTTGTACATAGATGGATGTAACGAAACATGTCCTATTTTACTTGCAATGGATGCATATTTTCAAATGGTGAAATTTTATGCTTAGTCAACTTAATCCCTTAGTTATAGATCACCTAATTTTATATTGATATGATTCATGTGCTTGAAAATCAATGATTTTACCTCGAATATGTCGACTGCCATTACAAGATCATGTGCTACAAATGGATACCTTAAAGGACCCATCATAGTGTGACTAAAGTACATAGAGGATATGGGTGCCCAGAGGGGATGAGGGTTCCTATTCTCCGGCATCCATTACTGGGAGATAGTGTCGAAGACGGATATCAATGCTTATAAATAACCCTACATATCATGTCAGATTTATCTAGATCTTGAGATTGCTACAGACCAAAAGTAACAATTGGATGTTATCATAGGTAGATTTGGATAGACATGCATCAATTAGTATTTGTGTCCATTTTTTAAGGAATCATATGAATATCAGTATGTAATTAGGGACAGATAATTACCCATATTTTTTTACTGTGTATCTACATTTTCCCTCACGAAACATTCAAACCTCAATCAAAAAATCAGTAGTCCCACAAAGAAACTCTGAGTGAAAATAAAGTTAGTTTACACACATGCATTCATCATGGTATTCCTTCAAGCATGTACTTCTCTAGAAAATACTTATCAATTCTTGTGAAAAAAATGACATAATCTTCCCTAAATTTCATAACTTTACTCTTAGACAGTGCTGGTTTATGACAATGCACTATGAAGCATTCCAAACTAGGTTAAGAGTAGACCATGCTAATTGAAGAACATATCAAAGTAAAATCAAGAAGCTACATGCCTAAGGGTACTTCAAGGGGTTTTAATCTATCAAATTATATCTACAAGTTATCTATTATAGCACTTTACTTAAGCACTTCATTTGAACACTCAAAAATGTTATACTTTTGAATATACCCTAGTTACTCCTAGTATTAGTTTTGAGGTAAAAGGGAAAATATATGGGGAGGCCACTCTAGATTTTCATTCACACTTACGTAAGCCTAGGAGAACTACGTGTAATTTTATCCCCTCATTTGGGAAATGTAGTGCAACACTTTGATCATAATCATCAAGGGCGTTGGCCACTAAGGTTAGTCCAACTCTACCCACACACTTCTATTTTAATCTAATGTATATTTGAGTGCTAAAATAAGAAATTAGGGTTTTTATCATTATTAGGTTCATGCATGGGGATTTTTGAAGAATTAATAGTGTGAGAATCAATTAAAGACAAAGACAAAGAGACAGACACTAGAGCAGGTCCACAATCAATTAGAAGAATTCAACCATGCAACCAATAGTGAGACGAATAAACCAAAGATACAAAGTTCTACATATCCATTAATTAAGGACATAAAGTTCCTTTTTGGTTGTACAAGATCACAATGCTTGTAAATTTTGAGAGTAGAGAGGATATAGGAATATAGACAAGGAGATAGAATAAATGTAGATTTTATTGCTTGCAGTAGTAGTGAAATCCAACAACTTACAACAGTCAATAATTGTCAACCCTTTGGAATGGAGAGGCCATTACAATTAATAGATTTATAATATGACTCTTCATCTTCCCCCACACGAACTTTCACCTTCTAATCACTTGTGACCCTTCATATCCTAAACTTGAGTTAAAATATTCAATTTGGGCATAAATACAATATTATATTATTACATTCCAAAACCCAAGTTTAGAAATCTTGAAAATCACCCTTGATTGCTAAGAATTGGGAAAATTCTAAGAAAATATGCACATCAGGAAAAAACTTTAGCAAAATTAATCATCAATGTAATATCTCAAACAACTAAGCTTCAACTAAAATCTCCTCCTATGTGGGAAAATTCACACAAATACTTGTGTCATTACATATTGTACTTAAATTACTTTAGAGTAACCTCTTATTTTTCCCTCTTCCCTATAGAGGTTTATATGAAGCAAGCCTCAATCTAGATTATTTGATGTTAATGTGTATCTTTAATATCACTAGTGTATTAGAATTCTAAAAATTGATGTTATAAGATCAAACACTGTCATTCAAGACGCTCATCAACAATCACAATATTGAATTAAAAATCCTTGTCAAGGGGACATGTCTAGACTCTACCTAGTAAACGAGAATGCAAAGCCAACAAGGAACTGATTCAATGACTCATTACCTGCTCAACATATAATTATGTTTTAGGGTAATCTTGAGTTTCATCATACTTCCCAATGTGCACCCCTCACCCTTCTTCGTATAGATGCAGGGAATAGATGGACTGGATTGGCACTATTCACTACTAGTTACACAACCATGACCTGACCTATCATGTTTGATGAGCATAAAAATTGTGGATGATGCTTGGCAAAGAGTGATGCACTATGATATTCAAGATTATAGGGGTAATAATTACCAAACCCATCCATAGTGTTTCCCATGACTTCAATAAAAAAAAATGATACTGATCTATGTGACTATGACAACTTACATTCAATCTTCTAGGATAGAATGAAAAATATTTACAAACTATTTCTCATGATATCATGGAAGATACTTAAGTCTTGGAACAAATTACATTACCCCTTCATCATGTAGAGGAATAGCTAATATCTATTCATTGGTTAAATAATGTTTTGCATGGTCAAATCCTATATGGTTTTCACTACATAGTCACAGGGCTGAGCCCCTCCTTATCATAGTATGGAGTATAGCATTCCGTGCACTTTATTTAACCTTAGAATAATTAGAAATGTATGTGGTCATTACGCTAGGGATCACATGGGAATACTCCACTAAACCTATGGAAAAAGTGACCTCAGTATAATGTACAAGGAAGGAATTCACAATTTGAATAGATGATAAAGAGGATTCCTTGGGAAAATCTGAGAGGGGGGGTCCATATGTTGCAAAATAGCCCTTATATATTTCACACATATTAACTAGTCAGTAGGTTCGTGACATTCAAATAGTGAAGAAATCAAACCACCTGTAAGTAATAACAAGACTAATAAATCATAGACACAACAGTTGATATAGATCTATTAATTTAAGACATAAAAGTTCCTGTCTTGGCCAGTATGAAGATTATAATGATTGTACATAGTTAGATAGTGGAGATGGATAGAAAGAACATAGACAAGGATATATAATAATCATAGATTTATTTCTTGAAGTAGTCAGTGGCCAAATATTTTCAATTTTGTATGCTAGTCATTTAATATGGCAATTTCTAACCCACTTGGAATGGAGAAGCCATTCCAATTTATAGCTTTACAAAAATGCCCTTTCATCTCCCCCCACATGAATTTTCACATTTCCCATCACTTGTGACCTTTCATATTCATATAGGGAATAAAATTGAGTCCCATTTTCTTATTAATGAAAAAGAGCTCTTGCAATGTGAAATTAAAAGGTCACATAAGTGAATAAGATGAAAATAGTGAAAAAAGTACATTACTTAATGAAGAATTAGAACATAGAGAGAGAGAGAGAGAGAGAGAGAGAGAGAAGAAATATGAGAGAGCGGAAGAGGGTGATCAATATGAGATATTAAAAATATTATGTTGATGAAGAACTAACAATCTTAGTGAACTTTGAGGAAATACTCTTGGAATGAGATCTCATCTCCTTTGAGCTTCTTTACTAAAACATGTTGCTACCGCAGATGCTAACTTTTTCTTCCTCTATGGACATGAAAACACATCTCAACAGCATGTGATCCATGTCTTGCAGGAACATCACTAATGGGTCTTGCACATTGAGTTAAACCAAAACCTTGGTGATTTCCTACAATGTTATATATTGAGCGCTCTAATTTATGTCTATAAAGGACTTCAAAGTATCCCTTCATTGAAGGGATAAAGGATCACCTACATCTTTCTTGACCAACTCTTGGATGGAACTTAATGATTCCTCTTCAAAGATGAATGTTTAGATGAGTGGATATAATCCAAGATTCTAAACACTATTTGTTGACACTAATTTAAATATATCAAAAACATGTTGCTCCACAAGATTAAAGTATCCAGAGATAAAATCGTTTATCATGTCACATCTAGAATTCATTGTGTGGGTCTAAACTGGGAGACAAGTTCTCAACAACAGATGTGAAATACATTCCCTACTCACTAAGGAGTTTGAGCAATCAAGTCAACTCATTTTAGACACCAAGTGGCGAACACACTATCCTAAGTGATTCTTCTCCCTCTCAAACCTATTCCTCCTTGGTCATATTTCACTTTTGAAATAGTTGTGAGAAGGGTAACTTTGAACAAAGAGAGTAACTCTTGTAGTAGTAACCTTTACCTTTCTCAATAATACTTTTGCAACCCACTTATTATTAGCTTTCCCTTGCATGGTGTAACCTTGGGCTCTCTTGATCAACTATAGGATAAAAAAATGCTGATGTGAGGGATGGAATCTTTGCAAGACAAATGCGGTGCCCGCATTGGGCTTTTAGGAAGGCTTTTACATAGGTAGTGATATTTCTCACATGCTCATCCCAATATACTCCCCTAGTTTGTTTGTAATCTTCATTGCCTATGGAAAGTAAGCGAGCCACAAACTCATTGAATATGTGGTCATATCCTTCATGTATAGATTTCACCAAGGATACCCTGAGTCAACTCATAGTCATCTTGATGTCATCTCTATCCCATAGTTTTTGTAACCTTTGGTCAGGAAACCTCTGCATAAATGAGATTGAGAGGGCCTCCAGTGAAGAAATGAGAAATTATTTGTGCTTTAATTGGTTTGGTTGGTTTTGATGAATTTTGAGATGGCCTCAAAATTAGGTGTTGTGGCTTAATGTCACCATTATTGACTCACCTACCAAGTAGATCCTACACCCATGGGAACGTTTCATGCTAGAGTAGACATAAAATCAAGCATAGGAGCAATTTTGGGGTTCTTAATTAGGGGGTCACAATCCTTCTCATGATGAGATGAATCTAGTCATCAAGAAGGACACACTTGGATTGTCAGTTATGAACACAGATACTATGATGTATCAATCTCTCCTAACTCAATAGGACTCAATGGGATTTTCAATGATATTTTCCCTTTTGTGAAGTCTCATAGAGGGAGAAACTTTAGTGTACTCTATTTCCACAAGTTTTCTCTTAGAACATTCCTCTAAATGAGTAGATCCAAGGGATTTCTCAAATGCCTTGAGAGAAGAAGTGTGAGACACTTGCCTAAACATAGATAAAAGACCACTATAATCAATGAAAGAAGCTCTCTTCCATTTTAAATAATCCTTTGACCTTTTAATTATTGTCATGGTTCTTTCTTCGATGTCATCTGACTCGCAAATGTTCCATGGAGTAGGAGGAATAGGGGAAGATTACACCACTTGATATTCATGGTCAAAAGGTCTAACCCATCATATTTTATTCCATCTATAAAATAATAAAACTTGAAGTCTCATATATGATCCAATGTCATTTGCAATAATCGTGATTCTTGTCCTCAAAGTTATCTACACAGTTGATCCAATAATCCTCAATTTGTGGGACATGATGCAATCCTGGAAAGATGAAAGTTTTTGGATTCTTCCTAATATCCAAGTCAGATGGAGATATGTAGGAATATTAACTGAGATCAATGAAGAATTTTTTAATATTTTTTACATCCGCAACATCCTAACACAACTAGATTCCTAGAGGTATACGAAAGGACATAGCTTTCTTCTTTGCATTCTTGCACCTGATATGGACATAGGACAACCATCTACACAATTCAAACATAATGATTTTATCACTCGGGGTATCTTGGTAGCTTGTGTGGAGAAAGATAAAATCCTCTGACCCTTATGTAGTTGAAGGTGGGAAATTGGATGAAGTGACTTTGATACTTCTCAATCAATGCAACTACTTGGGATGACATTGTCCACTCGGGATCTCCTTTGAGCAACCTTATGATGTACATGGTGAATACATCATTCACCCTGGAATAGTGAGAGTTACTCTCCCGATGTATGAGTTGTGGATATTTCTCATAAGCTGATGACTTCTATATCACATTAGGTGCAGTGGATAGGCCTCAGAAGGGTCTTGTGAAAGTGAGGGTGTACACTAGATAAGAAGTCATTGTGAACTTCTTAGAGGTGGAAAACTACAAAAATTACTGATGAAGGTTACTACTTATGATTTACCCCCAGTCCACCATTTGATCTGCTTATTTAACCACTAGAATGAACTGATCCATCAAATCTTGGAATTCCTTCGTTGTCTCTACTCCCAACACTTTTATTAATAAGACAATAGCATCAGAGTATGATTCGTGAAACTCACTCCGAGATAAATACTTAGGGATCTGAGAGGGCTTCCTTCCCTATTTTAGCCATGATCCAATGGTTAGGCCTTGTAAGTATGAGTATGTCCTCGCCCATTCATATGAAGAAAAATATCTGGTGATGATAACCATGTTAATAATGGTGGGAATTTGTAGGCATTGAGAAATTCCCTTCAGTGTGAGGACTGTAAGGATTGAGCTGTCATCTACCCTAATTGTTCTATAATCAAAATCATAGTATTTTACATAGGCTAAGAATAACTCAGTGCTTTAAATGGACAGATGGTGACCACCTACTCTGAATAGTCTGTTCGATAATATTTTTTCCTCCGTTGGTTCCCGTGGTTCATCCAAAATTCTTGCCTTTAAATCTTCTAGGTCCATGTGGGTTACATCATTGTCCCCCACATTTGGATAATCAGTGTTCATAGTGGAAATTAGTTCCAGGCTTGAGTATTTGATCTTCATGATACTAAATGGATGTGGAAATTAAGGGATGAGAGGTGAAATTAGAAAAGAGTGGAAGGGAATTATGCTTCACAACAAATTTAGACAAGTGGCAACTTGTGGTGGAATGTGAGTGAGATGGGAGGTGTTGGAATTGAGCTTCCGAGAGTTGTAAGTTGGTTTTGCACATGACTAGGGATGACTGGGATAGGGATCACATTTTATTGTCCCTTAGGTCCCTTTGGATGTTGGAAAAATATGAGGGTACATCATCATCTTCAAAATGCACCATGTTTCCTTACATCATGAGGAGAGGGGATATGACGAAATATGACACAAGTTTACATGCTTCCTAGGGGTGAAAGTTGTATGTTTCAAGTTGCACAGAGAGAGAAAACATGGGGGAGAAATTTTTTGTGTCCCTCATGTCCAGATGTGTGTGAAAGACAAGATTGAAACATCTCTAACCCTCCAAGTTTTCACTAAGTGACATAGCCATCTCAAACATGGGGGAGAAATATTTGTGTCCTCCATGTCCCTTTTCACCATGGGCAAAAATTAAAGGGGAAACTCCAACCTCAAGAAATTTCCAAGGGTCTTTTCACATGAGGAAGGGGACCTGGGTTAAGTGAAACATTCATATGCACCACTTAAAAACATAAGTTATAGGAAATAAATTATATGGATGGGGGAGTACACATATTTTTCCCTCACGTCACTTTTCACCTTAGGACAAAGTGTAAGGGACACACAAGCTTCAAAATTGCGCTCAAGTTTTTTCCTCTTGCTGATGTCATCCAACCAAGTCAATTTTAGAACACCAGGAGTGTTTTTTCTACCATGGGAGCTTGGAATGGAGTTTTGGGGTAAAACCTTATATGATTTTGACACAAAATAACATTTTGAGATCATACCAACCACTTTAAAGATTTAATTATGCTTGAAATTTAATTTTTAGGGCCTATTCCTTTTTCAACTCAAAGGGGCAGCTGTAGTGTCTTGGATCATCATAGGGAATTTTGAAGTCTTGGCAGAACGTTCATATGTCCATCATGTGGAGAGTTACAATAGATTTATATTTCCTATGTTTTAGCTCCCAAATCCTCTTGGAACTCCCAAAGTCTTCAAGACAGGCCAACTTTCTCCGTTTAGGTATGACATTCCATGCACCCACAATGACTATATTTTGCTTGTTTGATTCCCGATATCACATGGCTCCAAAGAATTCCTTAAAAATGCCTTTGATGCATTACATATACATATGCACCACTTCTAGATAAGTTTTTCCCTTGGAATAACTTTTTGGATGATATTCATTGGTTGTAAAATGGTAAAAAATAACCCTTTGTATGCCTCCGAGGATAGTTGCTCTACCTTAGGTCTTAGTAACCTCTTCAATCACCTTACATTTATTTACTTACACATGAAACACACTTGAAAATTATGTTAGCATGTTCCTCCTAGCCATAATGAGGATGAAAATTTAGACAAGCTAGCTAGAGGAAGGGTTTACAGTGATCGGGAGAGGAAATTTTCAAGTGGGGGCTTGGTTGTCATGACCATTTTTTTCAATTTTTCATGCTATAAATTTAACATGACAACACTTTCTAATGTTATTTTTTAGATTCAAGTTCAAGTTGATAAGGTTAATTTGGAGGTGAAGAAGCTTCAAACCCTCCTCAACTAATGGGGTAATGCCCCTATGTGCTCAACCAGGGGTTGCCCGATTCCCCGCCTTTGTTATGATTTGTTATGGTTGTGGGTCAAGCTATCAAGGGAACTATCACTCATGAATCTGAGGAAGATTCTCTCCTTGCTTGCATTAGTGTTTTTCATTAAGAGGTAATGGTAGAGGAGTGTTCGACATAATTGGCATTAGTTGGCAGGTTTAGTCCCCAGATGCTAGCTTTTCAGGATAAGTTTTCATGCTTGGTTGTTACCATCTCATTAATAATTAGGCCAAAGAAAAAGAAGAAAAGAATGCTAATGACAATTGGAAGCTAATACTTGACACAAAAGATCCACCTTTTAGAAATGACTAAGGTGATATAACTTAACAATCCTTCTCCTCTTCCTCGACCTCTGCCAATTACTCTACTTATTATTACTCCATAGTACATTTTTATTTTGTATATATATGATTAAGTATTTACTTTTATAATTTTTAGATACTTTCTAATGAGGTGATTTGGGCTTATAAAGCTCCATTCCATTAAATTATAATTTATTTATGTGATTCTTTGGGATTTTTCGTATGTTTGTTATTATGTTGATAGGTGTTCATTTCTAGTAGGTGGAGTCTTCTACTATTTGACACATTTTTACATACGCAGGGGATTGATTATGAGAACAGTACATGCCACTATGCACAGATTTAGACTCCCCATAATTATAGTAGGACAAAGTACTGTCATAATATTTATACAAGATTGCACAACTTGTAGGATATTACTGATGCGCGGTGGGAAATGTGGTTAGTGACAAGATAAATTTGTTTTCCGTGAAGGGAAAAATATTTCTCCCTAGTTGGATGCATTTCATATTCATTTACACTTAAAATTAGCAATCCAAGATAAAATTCAACAATCAATCCAAGTGACCAACATGGTAGATAAAACATGCATAAATTATTTTTGCTTATAAAAAATGTGAACCTTCCAAGTTTATAAAATGTCGAGGTATTTTATTTTTTATTGAAGTTTTTGTAAATATATTGATTTATGATAGTGTGAATGACAAGGAAAATGGTTGTGTGTAGTTATTGACAAGAAGGAATTGTTTTTTGTGAGGGGAATGGTATTTTCATTTGCTTTTTAAAAATGTAATTTTGTAAAAATATTGACAATTACAGGTGAAAAAATGCTCTGCAACTCTGACACAAAACTGGAGTAAGACTTTCTAGGGTTTCTCTTTTCTAACCATCATATCGCAGCCTTTTCAAGCTCTATAGGAATTTATTGCTATAATCTCTCCTAGGGTTTCTCACCCTCTGGGCATCCCCTATATAATGTCCTTGACATCTTCAAACCCGATTGTTTCAACCGCGGTAGGAGATAGCGGAGTGAAAAATGGCACCGCCGGCGAAGCAACCCAGGAAATTCATCCCGAAGGTCTTTCA
Source organism: Taxus chinensis (assembly GCA_019776745.2). NCBI lineage: Eukaryota > Viridiplantae > Streptophyta > Pinopsida > Cupressales > Taxaceae > Taxus > Taxus chinensis. Next base: position 14,299,105 of record CM034149.1, read on the forward strand.
CGAGGTAATATTTTCTCCTCCTGATGTAGTTTTTGCCATTCCTGAATTTAATGTTGCTTGTAATGGTCATAGGAGTTTTTCCTTATTCGGTATTTTGTGGGTCGAATCCCCTCTAAAAGCATGCTCAAATCCTGGGTTAACATAATCTGGATGTACTCATGGAGTTTGCTTGGATAGCGTTCAAAACATGACCAAGGGTTTCTTTCTTTTTCGTTTCTTTGACCCTGTTAATGCGCCCAATATTCTAGCTAAGCAAGCCACTTGGTATGTCCGCAACTCCTTGCTTGTGTTAACACCCTATCACAAGGACTTTGTGGTATCTGAATATACCACCCTTAAAGTTCCTGTTTGGATTGAATTTCTTGGTCTTCCTCTACCATGCATGTCTTTTTTGCAGCAAATTTCCACCTCGCTTAGGCGGGTAGTTTGCTTTGAAGCCGATAAGTTTTACCATGCTCATCCACAGAAGCGAATACGCGTTGAGATTGATCTCTTGCAGGATCTAAAATAATTTTTGGATATTCAAATGGGTGATAAACATTATTCCCAACGGGTGATAAACATTATTCCCAACGGGTCATGTATATCAATCTACCCAACACTTGCTTCTGTTGCCAGGTGTCTGATCACAAGATCAAGGATTGTCCACTTTATGTACCTCGTAACCGCCCTGAGGCCAAAACAACTCCTGAGCCAGTCAAACCCCAACAGGAGGAATGTTGAAAAAATTTCGGGGGCCAACAAAACAAGAACAAAGCCTATTAATCGAAAGCCTCTGGCTCCCATGGCCATCAGGAACCAGCTATTAAGGAACAATCTCTCAGTATCCTTGTTAAGAGCCTACAACTGCTACTAAAGAACTAGTTATTGCTACCATCTCGGCTACTCCATTGCCAAAGTATTCTAGAATGCCCCTTGTAGCGTCAGTTCTCATGGACCAGATAAATTCTATTTCTCACGTCCTCATCCCACATTCAGTTCCACTATTGATGTCAAGCAACTCACAATAGTCATCCAAATGACCCCAAAGTTCTTCATGCATCTCTCGGGACCATATCCCAGTACGCAGCGTGGATTCCACCAAAGCGGACTACAACATTAAGTATGCCAACAAGAAAAAAGTTGATCTGTGGGATTTTTTGTAGCACAATATTGCTCGTTTCTTGCACAATCAATATGATGCCCTTGATGGCTTAGATGATGGGTATATGGCTCTGGAGCAATGTTTCCCATGAATTTCTTATCTTGGAATGTTAGGGGTCTTACAGACTCCTGTCATAAATATGTGGTGCGTGAAACTTGACAACGATGTACAAATCTAGACGTTTTGTTTTTGTAGGAAGTAAAAATTACAGGTTTTCAGTTACATATGGTATGCAAATCCATCTGGCCTAACAGCTTGGTTTTCTATAGCAATCATGAAGCAGGGTGTGGGGGATTAATTTCGATTTTTTCTCCCAAATGGCGGCTCTTATTAATTGACCATAGAATCAACCCCACCAACAGTGTCATATGGGTCCTCTTTAATATTGATGGCCGCCCTTTTGGGCTCATAAATATTTACACCTCGAATGATGCGACCGAAAGGGTCGATCAGTGGTGGTGGATAGCCAACTCCATTCTCGATGCCTACTAGGTAATAAGTGGATATTTTAATATGGTTGAATCCCATAATGATAAATGTGTCCACTTGCGTATGAGGTGGACACCTGGTGAAAGGGAAGCATGGTACTTCATGCAAAATAAATTCAGATTTTTTTATCCTAGCACATTTTACTTCCCCACCTCTGCAGCTTAGTACACATGGACCAAAGATTGTGTTCTTAAACGGCTTGACAGGGCCATCTTATCAGCTCAAAATTTCTTTGAGTTTGATAACATTTATTCTATGCCGGTGGAGGTCATGCCTGAATTTTTCCTTTCGGACCACTCTCTTATACGATTTCATATCTGTTGGCATGATGCGCACCCCTTTTTTCATAAAGGCCAATTCTTTCTTAATATTGCCTTGATGCAACATGGCCCCACTATCAATCATATCAAATGGGTTTGGAATTTAGCTCCACAACCCAGTCACTTTCATTGGTTTCATCCACCTATGCAAGCCATCTGGATACAATGGTGGGAAGATGCACTGACTCAGACTACCAGATTTCTTAGAATCTAAGGCAGATAGCTGGCAAAAATTTAGCACTGCTCATACACTACTAACACCTCAGCTCTTAGCCGAGCGATGGTAGTGCTTCAAGGTGATCCCTCTCTAACGCTCTGTAAATGCAAGTTGCAACACTCTGGCATCAAATCCAAATTGTGCGTAGTTATAATGCCAGAGGCACTCAGATCCAGGCTCAGATGCATTGGCTCAAGATTGGAGATCGGGTTTCGAAAGAATTATTTCTTTCTCTCCAAGCTAGAAAGCCTTCTCAACAGATTCGAGCTGTCATGGAAAATGGATCTCAAATTACTGACCCGTAACTTATGTTGCAAGCCTTTATGCGCCATTACAACCTTGTCTTTCAAGCTCAGCCACCCTCTACAGCTTGTCGAGCCGCTCTTGACAACTGTTTAGGTGTTGTGTCATGCAAGCTTTTAGAGGCTCAAAAGGTGATCTGTGAAAGAATGCTCACCATTGAAGACCTCCATGAAGCCACTTTGTAAATAGCCAATGATAAAGTGTCAGGCTGCGATGGATTCCCTTATGAATTTTTTAAAGCTCTTTGGGATTCTATCGGGTAAGACCTTTTTCAGGTCTATCTTGAAGGATTTCAGAACCAATCCCTAGGGACATGCATTAATAAGGGAAACATAAAATTTATCCCTAAGCAAGGATATCCCAAGAAAATCACTTGTTAGCAGCCGATTACGTTGTGGAATGTCTCCTACAAAATCATTGCCAAAGCATTAGCTCTACGAGTACGTAATTTTCTACCTATTATTATTCAGCCAGAGCAAATAGGCTTCAATACAGGGACATTTCATCCTGGATTACATCATTGTGATGTGGGAAGGCATGGAATGGGCTTGCAGATCTCATCAATTCACCATGTTTATAAAGATTGACTTTGAGAAGGCTTATGATCAGATTGATTGGCCATTCATTCTCGCTATGGTTCAGGCCCTTGGCTTTGGACCCATTTTTATTCAATCCGTCAATATGATTTTTACATATGCCTTTGCTCAAATTTCTATTAATGCCCTCAACTCAGAGCCTTTTGGGATTTTCCAATCTATCAGACAAGGTTGTCCTCTTGCCCCTACACTATATGTGTTTGTGCCCGAAGGCTTTGGTTATCTCTTAGCTCATGTCAAAGCGCAAGGTCTTATTCATGGTATCTCACTGCCTGATGAGCCCAATTCACAACTTCTCAATGTGAATTTTGCGGATGATTCCTTCCTTACGCTTATTTAGGATGAGACGAACATTCGCAATGCTATGCAATCTTTGGACACTTTCTGCCTAGCTTCTAGCTCATCCATTCAATGGCGAAAAACCCAATGTTATCGGCAATCTTTCCTTCCCACACCTGACTAGCTTTCCACCTTACATTGGAAAATTCTGCAACATGGTGAGATTTTCAAATTTCTAGGTATTCCTTTTGCTTTTCAAGCCTCCCTGGCTGAACTATGGCGTTATGTCATTCAACAAGTAACGAAAAAACTAGAATATTGGATCACCAGGCCTTTATCCCTAGCTGGAAAATTCCAAATATGCTCTAAAGTTCTTGTTGCCACCCATGTTTATTAAGTGTCTTTTTGGGTTCCTTCTAAATCCTACATTCAGAAGCTGGAAAAATTGCTCAAAGATTTCTTATGGGCTAATGCTTCTACTGCAAAGGTTTTCATCGGGTAGCCTAGGATATATGTTGTCTTCCTCACAATTATGGAGGCCTCGGGCTTATTCACATTCAATGTCAAGGGGAAGCTCTTTGTGCTAAGTGGATTATCATAAGCATTACTGGCCAAGAAGCCTAGAAAGTTCTTATACGGAATGGCATTGTGGAAGGTTCTCCTTATGGATGCCCTACATGGAAAGGCTTAGGGTTTTTCAATTTTCTCATCACTCATGTGTTTGTCAAAATTGTTGGCACCTTTGTGCTTAAGAGTATTTGGAAAGCATGGGAATGTGTCAAACCCTGGCTTTTATGGAAGGGGGGATGGCTTTCGTAATGGGATTTCTCTCAATCAGCAATCTCTCTAGTGGTCGCTGATTTTTCAATCCCAAGATAAATGTTTAACAGAGGTCCCAGGAATCTCAACACTCAAATTCTTCAAGCGCAGAATTCTCATTATTAAGGAATTTTTCTACAAGAACACTCAATCCTGGTTCTCTTGGCTAGATTTTAAAGCTCTGTTTTTTATTTCTAACTAAGATTAGAATACTTTCACTACTGTGATCAATTTGGTTCCTGATCGCATGTTGCATAAGATTGTTGTGCATTCCTCTCACCCATGGTGGATAGACTAGAAGTGGTATGTTGATACTCATTTCTATAACTACAAAGCCAACAAAGGCTATCATTGACTCTCGCCCATTTTCCCATGGTTGAAAAACTTAATACTCATTGGGGAATTCATGCCACTCTATCTACCTGGGGTAGACAATTTGAGACTGTTTGGACTATATGTGTAGAGCCCAAAATTTCTCATTTTCTTTGGTGTATTCTACACCAAGGCCTTCTTATCAGGGATCATCTTGTTCAAATTGGGATCCTGAATCCCAACTACCCCTTCTGTGGACATCTAGAAACACTTTTTCATGTCTTTTGGTTCTGTCCCAAAGCTCAAATTACCTGGAACTGGATCCATTCATTTTTTTTTCCTTCATGACCCCACTATTTCACTTGGCAGCATATCTTCTTGGGAGATAATCCCAAACTTATACCTATGATCACCTAGATTTTGGCATGTTTTCAGAGGGGAGATTCTATTTTGGATATGGAAAGAAAGAAATGTTTTTTTCTTTGTTAATTCTGTAGTTGATCAATCTTTCTCGATTTATGATAAATCTATGATGATCTCCAATGTGCTTTTGTAGAATTCAAGTTTAGGAAAACAAGGTTGCGCCACTGGGGGAAGCCCCGTGCAACGTTGCTCAAGTGCCTCCATCTCCCATCAAGTGCTCCTCACCTTCAGTTCGTGGTGGTCGGCACAATTGATCTCAGCATCATGCTTTTCAGTTGCACCTGCTGCTCTCCAGGGCCATTATAGTGACGTAGTCACTCGTCAGCTCGGCCATTGTGGACAGGGCTCTCCACCACATTTTTTGGCTCACCAACAAGGCTAGGGCTCACCACCTCTCTAGCATGGTTGGGGCTCTCCTTCTGCCACTGCTTCCCAACATGACATTTGACACCCATCGCCACCTCTGCCACCATCTAGAAAATTCCCTTGCCATTCCTATGCATGGGGAAGTGAACATAACAAAAGAAATTACTACTGGCTCGGAGCTTTCGGGTCGCTGGCAAGGGCATGCTTGGTTCTAGGTGGCCGGATGATCGGGATCCGCCTACATCGAGCATGTCTTTTGTTGTTGCTTGATAGTGCCTTTAAAGTGTTTTTCGGCAATGCCTTTTTTGTTGTACTCTCCTGGGCTCGGCCTAGTTTGACTCTTGTTGTTTGAGGCTCAGCCTAGATTTGTTCGTGGTTTTTGAGAATGCTCTCTTACCGTCCATTTTTTTGTTGAAATATCTCTTGTATCTTATTGCATTAATATAATATAAGACCCCTTTTCATCAAAAAAAATATTGATAATTACAGTGAGTTGTGTGGGGCGCGTCATGAATTTCTAGGTCTTCTTTTGTGCCCAACATATTACCTTGAGTAGTTTAGTTGTCTTTATTTTGTGTCATGTCTGCATGTAGATACAATGGCCTGGTTTTTTTTTCCATTAGGTCATTTGTAATAGCACATATTTATATTTATAGGCATGTATTGGAAATAGAATGATATTTGAAGTTTTTCCCTTACAATGAATTAAAACACTATGTAGGAAATGCCTAGTTTTTAAAAATTTTGTTTGCTGTTATTTTAATGATTTTTTTAATTTTTAAGGTATTGATTATGTCTTGTGAAAGATTATAGTTTGGATTAGTTATTTTCAAAATTTGCATTTCAAAACATTTTGGGATATAGCTCCTAAATAAAGTTGTATTGATAAAGTTATGTTTAAGAGCATTTTTGAAGTATGTTTTGCTATATTTTTTCATGGTTTTTCCCAAAATAAAATGTGTTGGGCATATTTTCTCATTTTGTTTATGCATTGCATTTCCTTTTCTTGGTAACCTTGTAAGCGATTTATGAGAAAAACTGAAAAATTTATAGCTATATCTTGAGCGTATGCATATAGATCTATTTTTCATTATTGGTTCTTGCAAATCAAGCACACGTTTTTTCTGAATAAATGTAATTTATGATAAGGTGATAAAATTCCCAACTAATTATTAGGTTGCATATTATGTGTATATTGATTATATATGTTCAGGGCTGATTTGTAACCGTGTTTCAACATATTTTGTTATATGTTTTACATAAGTGTCATTTTTTAAAATTGATTGAGGATTTTGATATCCACACATATATTAATTCTCTTTGTAATGGTTTATGCCTCTTTGAAATCACCGATTTTCCCATTGCTTGAAAGAGACAAGAAGGCATGGTGTGTTATAGTTCCATTTATTAGCATGCATCTATGATGATTACTACCAGGGCTTGTAGGTTGTAATGCACACATTGAGTCATTATATGATGTCATTAAGGATATGTATACAAAAAAATTGTTTAGTAGTTGTTGAATAATACGTAGTTCTACATATTTTGATATTCATGTGAAAGGTTGCATAAAAGCGTTTTTGATATAAGCTATAACCCAATAACATAACATATTGATCAATAATTATATCATTAGGTTTAGCTGTGAATGTCTTTTGTTAATATATTATCTTCTGATATGAATAGGAAGCGGAGTTCCAAAGCATGAAGGGTAAGCGACAACGAAATGGACCAGAATGGTCATTTTTTCAAAATTCAATTTCTGTAACGGTTAGTCAGCATCTCCCACCCACGAATCTGGATAGGTGCTTTCCGCGGGCTATGGACTGTTGGAAGCGTTGCAGAAACGTCTGGGTCCCAGAGATATTATTTCGGTCAGTGATCTTGACGCAAATATAACATGTGACCCACTTTGTTTCATACGGAGTTTGTATCTGTCTCTCTGGTGGATTCAGATGACCTAGTTGCTCAGCTCACCCTTCTTGGCAAAAGAGCAATCATTGTTAAATTTATGGGTCATCGTCTCTTGGTAGAGGGTATTCGTAGCTGGTACGATACTCAATGGGGTAGCAGTCTCCACATTTGATTCTTGGAGAGAGGTTTTTTTCTTGTTATCCTCCATAGTTCGACGAAGAAGGACGATACCTTGGAGAGGAAAGAATTTCTTTTCGTTGATTCTAGCCTGCACATTCGTGAGTGGGTCCGCCCACTTTGATTCAGCTCAAGCTGAAATAGATGGCTTCCAAGTTTGGATCAGGCTATATTCATTGCCAAGTGAGTTTTGGTCCTCCTCCATTCTCTATAAAATCTACTCCATCTTACTTTGGAATGCATTCTTTCATCTTTTTCCAAGATCTGCATCTCTATAGATCCCTCCAAAAAATGCAGGAATTCATCGTCATCACCTCCCCATCTGGGAAATGGGTGTAGAAGGTGGATTATGAGGCGGTTTCCAACAATTGCTTTAAATGTAAACAACATAGTCATTTTCAAAAAGTATGTAAAAACCCTCCTGCATCTAGCGCTGCCGTATAGAGGAAAAATATTATCCAGCCTCCTATCTCCAAATCTGTAAATCCTCTATCTTTTAGGAAAGATCAATTGCTTGGTGTTGATCTCCATGTCTCTGTTCCTGCGATAGAGCCTCTTGCTCTTGATCCGAGTACAATCTCCCTGGTAAAATAAACTGTGTCTGTTGTTCAAGATTCTACTCAGCGTCTCTTTTTATTCCAAGAAGGCATCGCACTCAGTCACGGTGTGGATGCGGCCTCTCTGGAAAAATGGGTGAATAAGAAGGATAAGTTGATCCTCTCCATTGATGAAGACTCTGGGGTACTTAACAATTGTTTGGAAGACGTCCCTGTCGATCCTCCTCTAGACAACATTCAGATGTGTCTGATTCTTCCAACTCCGGCCATTCTCAATATGGATAGGGGCCGAAAGCTTAGCTTGGTCACCCTTCCAAAGGCATCCTTTCCCTCAAAGAAATTGATGTAGGTAAGTAGCTTCAACTTCGTTCCTTTTTTCCATCCTCAAGGAGGAGAGGCGTGTCCTCTTTGAAGATCAAAGGATCCTTCTTTCTTGGAATGTTAGGGGCTTGAACGCCCCTAACAAGCAGCGTCTGCTTGGACATTATGTTATCGATTCAAATGCTTTTATATGTCTTATCAAAGAAACCAAGATGTCTAAAGTTGATTGTAAGAATGGTTGGTTTCGCAAATGGAAAGGCTGGGAAGGGTGCTTCTCAGACTCAATTGGTGCCTCTAGCAGTTTGAGAGTTATGTGGAAATCCAGTTGCTGTAGTTTTGAGCCTCTCTTGGTCGAATCTAATTTCATTTGGTGTAAAGTCTACATCAAACATTCTGATGTGTCCTTCTTTCTGAGTAGTGTATATGGCCCTAATAACCCATTAAAAAAAGGGAGATCTAGTCGAGGATTCAGAAAGCCCTTGACTAGGCTCTAACCTCCAAGACTGTAGTGACTAGGGATTTTAATGCTACTCTCTCTGACAAAGATAAATGGGAGGGAATTCAATGACACCCTCTTTCTCAAGTGGATTTCACCTTCTTCATTGCCTCCGTCAAGTTAGTTGATGTGGAACCAAGTTCTGGTTGGTTCACTTGGAATAACCAGCTTCTTGGGTTCAGCTCTATGGTTGTTCACCTTGATCGTTTTCTCGTCTCTGAAGAATGGCTTCAGAATAACTTTCTCATTAAATGCTCTATTCTTCCTCTCTCTGACTCTGATCATTTTCCTGTCTCTCTCAACATTTCCTTTGACCTCCCATTGCACTGCTCTCCTTTCAAATTTGAGTCCATGTGGTTGCAGGATCCCTCTCTCAGGCCTTTGATTAACTCTTGGTGGGCCTCCTTCGTGGTGGAAGGGACTTGGATGTATAAACTCTCTAAAAACTTTCTTTACTAAAAGACAAATTGCTGGAATGGAACGTCTCATGTTTTAAAAATATTTTCCAGGAAAAATAGAGGGTTGAGAAAGAATTACATATTCTTAATGATCTGTTTTCTCTTGTGGTATGCACTAGGAAAATTTCCTCAAGGAAAAATCTTTACTTTGCAAACTTAGTGATCTTCTTCTTAAAGAGGAAATTCATTAGAGATAGAAATCGCGTGAAGTGTGGCTGGCCAATGGGGACAAAAATACCAAATTCTTTCATACTTCTGTTAAAGCTAGAATAAATGCTAATTATATCTCCTCCCTGAAGTTGGAAGGTGACACGATGTTGTCCTCTCAATCTCAGATTAAAACCAAGTCAGTGTCTTTTTTTCAAAAGCTCTTGAATGGTGACTCGACCTCCCCTTTGAATGCCCAACTTTCCTTTTTGATCAGATTCCTAAAATGGTTGATGATATTGATAATGCCAAGCTTCTTTCTCCTTTTTCTAAGGATGAAGTTCATAGGATCATTTTCTCTATGTAGAGGGATAAAGCGCCCGGACCAAATAGTTTTTTGGCTTCTTTTTACTAGGATTTATGGGAGGTTATTGGGGAAACAATTTGGCATTCTGTGGAGGAATCTTGTTGTTCAGGCAAGCTTCTTGGCACTCTAAATCACACCTTTATCTGCATGTTTCCCAAAAAGGCACTGGCTAAATCTCTTGATGAATTTAGGCCAATATCCTTATGCAATACATCCTATAAAATCATATCTAAGGCTATTGCTTCAAGAATGAGTGCTCTTCTTCATAAACTTGTGGTGCACGAACAAAGCGGATTCATTCCTGGGAGGTCTATTGCTGACGGTATAATCATTTCTCATGAATTGATCCATACTCTCCATTTCTCCTCTCGATATGGTATGATGATTAAATTGGATTTTAGCAAAGCTTATGATCGTATCAACTGGAGATTCCTCTTTAAGTCCCTTCATGTCATGGGATTTAACTGGCACTTCTATAATTGGATCTTCAATTATATTTCTTCTCCTCATTTTTCTGTTCTGGTTAATGGCTCGGTAGAAGGATTCTTCAGCAGTAGCAGGGGCTTGAGGCAAGGTGATCCTCTTTCCTCTTTTCTTTTCATTGTGGTCACTGAGGCCCTGAGTCGTAGCATCAAATCAACTCTTCTGGATGGGGTTCTTAAGGGAATCCACTTAATTTCCAACCTTCCCCCTATCGCACCAGTAGTTTGCGGATGACACTTTATTATTTGGTCAAACATCTATTCCGGAAGCCCGATGCTTATCTTCCATCCTAAATTCTTATTCATTAGCAGTTGGCCAGGTAATCAACTTCCATAAATCTATTATTTTCTTCTTTAATATCGCACCCCAGTTGCAGCTGAGGATCAAGACTATTCTTGGCTTTGTGGTGGGCTCCCTTCCTCATAGATATTTGGGCATCCCTCTCTTCTATGGAATTAGTAAAGCTAATTTATGTAATGGGCTCCTCAATTCTTTGTCATCAAGGATGCTCTCTTGGAAGGGGAAATGGTTGTCCTTGGCAGGTAGAGCTCTTCTGATTAACTCCATCCTCCTGGCCCTCCCGATATATATGTTACCGGTCTTGTTGTTACCAAGGAATGTCTTGCTCAAAATTGAGAAATGGTTAGATCCTTCCTCTCACAAGGGAGCAATGAAGAAAGAAAATTTCACTTGGTGAATTGGGAAACTGTCAAGCTTCCCAAACCATTAGGTGGTTTGGGCATTTTAGATCTGGCCCTGCGGAATTCGGCTCTCAGTTCTAAACTTGTTTGGAACTTTATTTCAGATTCCAAGTGGTTGGCTTTTCAAGTGCTTTCTCATAAATATCTGGAGGTTGGCCACCTCTAGCTCTTGCTTTCTAGCTCTGAGCTCCCTAAAGGCTCTCATATCTGGAACTTTATCTGCAAATGCAAATCCCTGATCACTGATTCAGTTTCCTAACAAATCAACAATGGTTAGTTGGTTGCCTTTTGGGAGGATAGTTGGAATGGGTTGCCCCCTCTTAACCTTATTCCAAATCTTAATAGAGTTATGAACGTTTCTAGAGCATCATGGGGCAATAAAGTATCTGATTTGTGTCACCAACATCCGAATGGTTTGCTATCTTGGCAATGGAAAGATATTACCTCAATTAGAGCCACCCTCCAAGAGTCTTCCTCTTTCACAGATGCCCTTTTGACCACACATGCTCGCTTCAATGGTGGTGAAGATCAACTGTTATGGCTTGGTGATGCCATAGGCTCATACATGGTGAAAGCCGGTTATGCTCAACTTATCTCTTGGTTTGGTCTGGGCTCTCCCTACTCCTTCGGCTGCTGGCATCCCTGTCTTTTACCCAAAGTTGCTATTTTTGGTTGGATGGTTTTTAAAAAGAAATTTCTTACTCAGGTGAGGAGAAGATCTTGGGGATTCGTCAGTCCCTACAAATGTGTGCTCTACGGTGAAGCCAAGGAAGATTTGGAACATCTCCTTCTTTTTTGTTCATTTGCTTCCAGGTGTTGGCAATGGCTTTTATCTAAATTGAATTTTACTTGGGTTCCTTGTAAATTTTTTATAGAAACTCTCCTTTCTTGGCCTAGATTCGGGCAAGAAAGTTCCCTCAGTTCTATTTGGATCAGTGCTCCTTTTTTTGTTATCTGGCACATTTGGTGGGAACACAATTTATGATTATTCAGAGAACAAACTACTGAGCTCCCTATTTTTCTCAATAAGCTGGAAGTGGCCATCTCGGAAAAAGTCTGTAATAACAGTCTCTCTACTCCCACTTTTTCATCTAGAGACGTGGTTATCAGAAATTCATGGTCACTTATCAAACTCCCCTGCTCTGGTTCCATCATCAAAAAAGGTCTCTCCCAAGTTGAGAAATTAATTAGAAGAAAAAGGGCCAAGTGGAGACCTCTCCCTAGGGGCATGTGGAAACTGAATTTTGATGGTGCCTCGAGGGGGAACCCTGGTAAATATGGTGTTGGTTGTATTATCAGGTGTGATACAGGTAATCTCATTTTTGTAGGTTCCTTTCCCCTTCTTCATTGCTCTTGTAATATGGTTGAAGCTCAAGCACTTCTGGAAGGGGTCAAATTGGCTGTTTAATTAGGATGTGACTCCCTTTTCATATAAGGTGATTCCCAAATCATAATTCAAGCTATTTCTAGTGGGCCTTCCCCTTCATGGAAAATTAATTCTTTTATTTTTAATATCCTCTTTTGGCTTGATAAAATTCATACTTGGCACATCACACATATCTTTCGCGAAGCTAATAATGTTACAGATCTTCTTGCTAACTTTTCCATTGATCATCCTACCGCCAATGTCGTCTCGAGATATGCTGAAGCATGGCGAGGCCTTTCTTTCATCATCTCACTAGAGCGGTTGGGTACATAGCAACATACTGGATTTGTCCCTCCACGGGTGCAATGCCCCTTTTAGGCATGGGCGTCAGCTCTGTGTGGATTCATGCCTCTTTATTTTGTTTTCACGTTGCTTTTCTCATTTCTCTTCTCCCTTCATGGTGTTCCTTGGTTTCCCTTTTGTTTTTCTTCGCAACTCGGTTCCAGAGTCTCTCCGAAGTCTTCCGCTACTCTTCTCATCTGGAGGCCGAAGCTATTAAAACTATCTTAGGTGACTCTTATCACTTCCGGTCACGTCGTGTTTGCTCCAACTCAGATTTCACTTCAAATTTTGTCTCTTTCTATTTGATTCTTCATCAGGACATGATTTTTGTTGAATTCGTCACCGATGACATGATTTACCCTGCTCACAGGGTTGGCCTTCATGAAGAATTGCTCGACTTCTCTCTCTGAGATTCTCTTCTTTGGGTCAAAGAAGTTGATGAGCTTGCCTTCAGGTCTGGCCATGGCATTCAGTGGCTCTGCGGCCAGTATCATGATCTTCTCCATTACGTCCAAAACATTAATTCTATGTTCTTGGTGGGTCGGCTCGATCATAGACTTCTTCCCGAAGTGGACATTGATGCGGCCATGTTTCTTGTTCACTCTGCCATTGATAAGTGGATCAAGCTCAAGGACAGGGTGAGTGGAGCCTTCCGCCTCCTTCTGCATGAGGCTAATAGGCATGTGGGCACCCAATTGGATTGAGTGTTTGAGTTTCGGCCTTGGGAGTTCTAGTTTGATTTTGGTTTCACGTTTTAGTGTTTCCTTCTCCCATCCACTTTCCTGCGAACGGTGGTATTTCTTCTTCCCACCCCCCACCCTTATTCCTCTTCTCCTCTTCTTTTCCTCCTCTCTTGTATGGTTGGGGCCTAACCCTCAGTTCAAAGCTCTGGTTAAAAGCATTTAATAATCAATATATATATATATATATATATATATATATATATATATATATATATATATATAATCTTTTGATACATATATAATATATGTAATTATTGGAAAGAAGAGTATATGAATATGAAAAGATCTACTTTTATGGCCAAGTTGTGACTAGGCTTTGTGTACTGCACATTTTACACAAGCCTTTATATGCAATAAAGGCATTTTTTGTTTTAGACTAAATATGTATATTATTACATGTTAAAAAAGGGTTTATTTTCCTGTTATGAAACTACTAACATGTTTCATTGAATCCTCTATCTCAAACAACTTACAAACTTGCACTTGTCTTAAATGATGTGGAAAAAAACTCATTTGACAATGTTTTAAATTGCTAATCTAGGTAGTCCTTAGAAATGCCCATATTAGTAATGATTACACATGAGTAGGATTAGCTATTGTGTTGAATTTTCTTAACATGCACTGTGGTTATTTTCACAACGGGAAATCAAATAATAAGTTATAATTAAAGGTGGTGAAAATGAGGTTTGTAGCAATTATATTGAATTATTAGATTGGCACATCATCCTTACACTTTTTAAGTATATTACTGTGGTTTTTTATTTCTCTTCTCCACATAAAAATGAAGAGGCTTATTAAAATTAATTGGTTGAATTTACTTAAATAATTTTTTAAGAATGCACCCTTGGCATATGCAGGATGTATTTATATAATTTAAGTACAAAATTATCCTTCATTTATATAAGTAGCTCTAGAGTTGAGATATCTAAAAATTGCAACTACTTTTGATGTGTTGATGTCTTAACATTATTTACTTCTTATGTGTACTATTATGATTCTAACATTGAATATGTTATATCATTTTCTTTCTATAACCCTAGTTCATTGATGATAAATTTTACGTTAGACTTTGCTTTATAGCATATGATATAAAATTGTAATGTCTTTTGCAAAACTAATAAAAATTTTCATGTCTCTATATTTAGTTAATTGACCATGTGAACAAATAGTGTCGTAATAGGAGGGGTGAGGTGTCACTCCTTTAATTCAGATATGCAAACATTTTCCTTTGTTGGAGCCAGGAATTGGTGTGTGTGGATGAGTTTCTCACTTAGGCGAAGCCACGCTTGTACATCTCAAGATAGATGGTATAATGTGTTACAACAAGGTTTTTCAAGTTTCCCACCAAGGCGATAACTCCCTTGAAAAATAAACACAAACTACTCATCATTATAATGCTCCCATACTTTTCCTAGCTACCTTTGTTGGTGTTGAATTTTTGTAGGTCACATAAATATTTTATCTTGTATGCTTCCATTTTTATTGAAATTTGCAAGGGGTACTAAGCCCTAGGCGTCAAGAATTGGGGGCTCCAAATTTATATGATTTTCACTAGATTAATAGTTATTTCCTCCCAATTATTATTCTAGTTGTAGTATATTAAATTTGGGTAAAATAACTATCATAGATAATATAATACTAAAATGTATTACATATAAGGTTAGAAATATTGTAGTGTCTTGGAAAAGGTTGGATTAAGCATTGAAAAATTAATTGTCTAGGGTGACAACAGTTAGCAGTGTTAAATTTATAGGAATATTACTAGGTTGACTACTTACTACTTGCCAATAATTATTATGTTGTATTATATTGATGTTTCATAGTATATATTAATGATAATATAATATTACAACTTTCTTTTAAGTGAGATTAGAAATATGATAGTGTCTTTGGTTTGATACACATACTTTACATGGAAAAAAATGCAATGATTGTTCTTGGTGAGTTTTCTTTAAACTAGTTAAAGAATCTATGTGTTTAGTATGACTATTTAAGGTGCCTACATTCTTTTGTAAATATAAATCTTAATTCGATTTTAGATTCCTTGATTTAGGTATGATTTATAAAATGCAGCGCTTTTCTTTCCATGAATATTTTTAGAAAATGATGATACGAGATATAAAACCAAAAACATTCAAACCTTGGTATTTAAATTGATGCAAAAGAACAAATGTCTATTTTTTATGCTTAATGTTAATGTTTTGATAAATAATCAATATTAATTGTAATTTAATACAAATTAGAAGGAGGTATTTGGCTTTAAGTAGTGCCTAGGGTGCTCAAAAGTCTTAATCTGACCTTGAAAATTTGGTTCTTTTTGGAATCTTGTTGTCGTAGGAAAAATAAATAATGGAATGTTGCATGCCCAAGAAATAGTTTATTTGAGAATACTAATTTGTATTTACGTTTTAGTTCATCTCTCATACTATTATTGCATGGAAAAAATGGCAAATGTCATTCTTCAAACTTATGACTTGGATTTAATGCACTTTCCTTTTTTCTAATTCATTAATCACAGTGTATATAAGTGAATCTCAAATTCCAACTTCTCAAAATAAATTCATTATGCTTGTTTTCTTTTCTAATTACACTTGTTTATTTAATCTAAATAGGAAATGTTGATTTTGTTATTTCAGTGTCTATAGAGATGAAATTTTAATAATGTACAAGTGTTTATGTTGTGGTGATGTTTTTTACACTATTCACCATTTATATGCTCCATTATGCCTATAACACTGAATATATTGTGTATATAACTTTCGATGCACGTAAACCTTGGATAACTTTTAAATTAGAATTTGTGATGTACCTTGCAATGATCATTCACAATATGGTTGTGATAAACAATTTTTTTAGAATGTTGCTTTCTTCTAAATCCAAATTTTTATGTTAATCTTTTGTATTTTTTGATTCATTTTTTCGTTCAACCTTTTTTGCATGGAAATATTGACAATTATTATTGTCGAACCTCTTGGCTTGCATTTAAAATATATTTATTTTTCTTATCTATTCATTACATTACTTTGAAAAGGATCTCAAATTATGGCTTATTCTCAAAAATTCCTAATCTTATTTTGCCTATTTTTTCTTGCATTTTGACTCCTCTCTTTCCGTTGACATTTATTATCTTCATTTAGTTTATATCGTGGACATGAAAACATGTAGTGGAATTTTTCAACCCCCTGTTGGCATAACATTACAAATCATGCACTTAAAAGGGGGGAGAACTTTACAAAATCAAGTTTGTTGTGGATGTCTTGCATTGCAGGCAACCTAGGCCCCCTAGACCATTAATAATTGAAATGGTCAAAGAAATATTACATCTTCCAAAGAAGTGCATCATCCACCTTTTAAATTTTTGAACAATTATTCCACACTCAAGAGGATACAACCTTGCATATGATACAATGGAAGACATTACAAAACATGAGCCTGACTACAAGGTGAAAAAAATGGGCATTAAAATTGCAAATCCAAAATAAAAAAAGGATGCCCAACTTGTTTAACCAAAATATGTGGATCATATAAAGAAAAATTTGCAAACAGAAAAAAATGTACAAGTTTCTTTGTAATATGTTCTCCATGTCCGCTTTTTTTTAAGTGCTATCGAATGTAATTATGACTTTGTAGCTAGCACAAAAATGAAAGAACTTTTAGAATTTGTAACTTGACATTTGAAAGAAATTTGACAAAAAAAACATGCATTCCTCTTTTACGTTAACCACATCTTTCCATAGTTCCTTTCATGTTGCTTTAAAATTTGGAGAGGTGTTAATGGTTTTTTTCCCTTGCCCTTTGTTTTTATGGTTGGATTTTAAAAAAAATTATAGATATTTGGTGTGGTTGAAAACACATTTTCTACTCCATTCGTATTTCAGTCAAAAACGAAAATTTAAATTTTGGAAATTCAAGTGTGATTTAAGATATAATGTTTATTGGGAGATTGTTGATATTATTAATATATAAGTGATAAAACTTGATTTTAAAAGGTCCTTTTATATTTTAAAATAGCTATTTTTTCCCTGTTCCCCTGAAACATTGCTTTGCATTTACAAGTAGTATTAGGTAGAGCTTTCCAGTGTTGATCCTTGAGATTTAGTATTATTTTGAGCTTTGGTATGAGCATTTAGATAGAAATGGATCTCAAATTATGATTTATTCTCAAAATATTCCTAATCTTATTTTGTCTATTGTTTCATGTGTTTTGACTCCTCTCTCTTTCGTTAAGATTTCTTCTCTTGATTCAGTTTATATCGTAGACAGAAAAACACGCATCGAAATTGTTCAACCACCTTTTGGCATAACATAAACAAGTCTGCACTTAAAAAGAGAGGAGAAATTTCTCAGAATTGTGTAGTGAACGTATTGCATTACAGGAAAACTAGGTCCCTTAAAGCACTAATAGTTGAACTGGTCAAAGAAAAATTACATGTTCCAGAAAAAATGTGTCATCTACCTTTCAAAGGTTTGCACAATAGATCCACACTCAAGAGCATATGGCCTCACATATGATATAATGGAAGATGCAACAAAACAAGAGCCTGGATACAAACTAGAAAAAAAGGGCATTAAAATTTCAAATTCAAAATAAAAAAAAGTTTGCCTAAATTTTTCAACCAAAATACGTGCAAGCTATAAAGAAAAACACGGAATAGAAAATAATAAAAATATATAGGTTTCCTTGTAAAATGTTCTCCATGTCTACCTTTTTTTATTTTCATGGAATGTAATTATGACTTTTCAGCTAGCAAAAAAAGAATGCCTTTTAAAAAATTGTAACTCAACACTTGAAAAAAAATAAAAACAAACAAACATGTTTCCTCTTTTACGTAGACCACATATCTACACAGTTCCTTTCGTGTTGCTTTAAAATTTAGAGGGGTGCTTATGTTTTTTGGCCTTGCACTTTGATTTTGTGGTTGGATTTAAAAAATAATAAATATTCGATGTGGTTGAAAACACATGTTCCATTCCTTACATATTTCCACCAAAATTGAAAATTTATATTGTGGGAATTCAAGTGTGATTTAAGTTATTGTTGTCACTTTGAAATGTGCATTGCAGAGAGTGGTGTGGAATCTCTTCTTTCAATTGAAAAAATGGAAACACTCCTAGGTTGTGGGTGACTTGTATGCTAGAGTGAGTTTGTAGAGAGTGATGGTTCACCTAGTGCAATACCTAAGATTATTTTCTACTCCTTAGACTACTCCACTCTACTGAATCAGAGAGGAAAAGGAAGAAGGAATTAAGGGAAAAAACTAAAAAAGGATGGTGATACACCAGAAGGTTTGAAGATCTTCGACTTGTTTGAACCACACATGTGGAATATGGGAACAATATACACCATACATGAATCATAAATTGACAAACTAATGCATAATTTTTTTAGAGAAAGGTTGAAATTCAAAACAACAAGGAGAAGGGGGCAACAAATAGTTTTGGAAGAGAAATTTGATAAACTCCACAACTAAATCCTACAAAAACCTTAATCAACACAAACTATGACCTGTAAATTAGCATGTCACTGTAAAAAAGGCATGGAATTGAACTGTAAAACTAGGGATAAACAATATCACAAGATAAAATAATTTTAAAAACATAAACTTGCACAAGTTATAGGAAATAAGAAGGTAAAAATAGCTCTGTTATTGATCCAAGAGGTGAGGCAAGTACAAATACCACTCATGATCCCTGATATTCCACTTAGAATGATAAATTTCTCTAGTATAGTGAATAGAGAGTGCCGAGATATTTTTTACAATGAATTCCATAGAGTTTTATAGAGAATTGAGAGAGAAAAGAAAAGGAAATAAACGACATGCAAACCTAATATTCAAAATAAAAGAATGCATGAAGAATGCTCACTAAAGAAAAAATGCACACTTAAAAATAGAACTACATGCTCAAAATAGTAAAACATATGCTTAGAAAAGAAAAATGCGTTTAGAAATAGATACTCATATGCATGCTTTGTTCCTAAAATTAACGACCTATGCACGTTCAACTAATACCCTCTTGCATGCTTTAAAATTAGATTTTTGAGTGAAAACATGAAACTAAAAATAGATTCATGGCCGTCTCATGCTGCGTGGAATTTCCTATGCTCCACAATTTTTTTGAGTTTTCTGCCATGTTTTGCAGTTTTTTGTGTTTTTTGTAGTCTTTCATGGCTTTTCAAACCATTTGAGGACTTTATTATACCTCCACAGACTTACTTTGTGTTTTTATTTGTTCTGTGGCTTTCCTAAACACATGTGGCTTTCTTATGTTTTTCCTTGTTCCATAACTTTAGTTTGGAGATCCTTTGTCACACGGGTTTTACTTTGCTTTCTAAATCCTCCCGAAGATTTTCTAGACCTTCGCACAATTTAATTTGTGTTTACATACCTGCCGAACATTGTATTTTGGCTTTGCTTTATTCCGCAGAAAATTGGATTTTTGAAAACCCGTGAAGCACTACAATTGAACTTCCTTTGTTCCGCGACATTGCTTAAAAATTTCAAATTGTTATAACTTTTCCCCTTTGATTTACGACATCACGTGGCCCTTTTCCTTGCATGGCGACATCTCCTCTTTGTTCACATGATTTTTTTCATGAATTTTATCGACTATGAAAAAAATCCTCATCCTCAAAGTCCGTAGAACATTGCTTATATTGGCCTTTGGTCTGCAGGTCTTCCATCCAAAGCCACCTAAGTTTGGAACCTCGATAAGTTGTGCAAATAAGCATGGGGGATAATTTGGATAAAAATTTGGTGACTTTTAGGGAACATCTTCATGCTAGATGTACAAAATGGTAGCCTTGAAGCATCCATTGGGTATGGAGTCAAGTATACACTTTGAAACTTCTGAGATCAAGCTGCCTTTCACCCTGAAATAAACAAAAGGAACAAAAACTTGTGTGTCCAATGAACTTATTCAAATGATCACCACAAGGATTAGATAAGGGTACTCAACTAGTTATCATTCACACAACAAAATGAGGGAACCTCCAACAACAACAAACATCACAAAAGTAGGAAATCATACATGATCCAACTAGAAGCATACAGAGTGTGATCAAGCACTTATTTTGCAAGAAACAAACATTAACTACTCCTAATCTTAAAAAAAAGGAAAACAAAAAATAACTACATGTTGGCTGGGAGAAATAACTTCCTTTTATCACAAAATGGGGCCATGAGATTAGTTTTGCAACTATATCACATTGTAAAGATGAAGACATCGTATGCAAATCTTATTTACTCAAAATATCAACACCTCAATATGTTGTGTACTTGGTATTTGTATATGTTGGGGCTGATCTTTGGAAACTTTAAACTTTTCCTCATACTCTGAAGTAAGCATAATTGATGACAACTTTTCTTTTGGCTCTAGGCTAGCAAAATATTTGATTGGGAAAGTGTTCCTTGTAGCTAATTGATTGATCCTTTGGGTTTTCCAATATTCCTTACATGCAACTCCATGAGTGGAGCTATAAAATGAAATTTCCCCACCATGTTGGATGTATGCAAGATGATCTAAAACTTGTTCCCCTTCATCATTTTCAACCAACTTAAGTTCCATACTTGGGCTCTCCTCATTAAGAAACATGTTCGAAATCTAATCCTGTTTTTGTTTTGATTCTTCAAACAACTAAGCCTCCTTTGGGTTTTCATTTATATCTGCCTCATCCAACAAAACTTTTAATAATTCAATCTCATCATTTTTCTCCTCATGAAGATTGATTTAAACAACATGCCCCTCAGTCATCTCCTCATCAAAATGAAACTCTAATAGACTAATTTCCTTGTCTAAAGATGAACTAGCTGATTTTTTGCAATCTTCCATGAATGAAGTAATCTCTAAATATGAAAAGAAATGAGGATCATTACATTCAACCAAAACATATTTCTCACTTGATAAAACTTCTTTGTCTTTATGTTCAAGTTGATCTTCATATGAATCTGATTTAGCATCGTGTGACCATTTTTCCTTGCATGGCGGCCTCTCCTCTTAGTTCACATGCTTTGTTTTTCAGATTTTATCAACTTTACAAAAAATATTCATCCTCCAAATCTGTGGAACATTGCTTTTCCTGGCATTTGGTACGCAAGTCTTCCATCCAAAGTTGCCTAAGTATGGAGCCTAGATAAGTTGTGCAAATAAGCACGTGGAATTATTTGGATAATATTTACCATGTTTACTACTAACTTGTTGATTTTATTAGCATGTAAGAGAACTCATTCATGTTTTAAAGTTGCCTTTAGTATTTGAATTAATTAGTTTTTTCCCTTTCGACTAAAACATTTCTTTACATTTACAAGTAGTATTAGTTTGGGCTTTCCTAAGATAATCCTTCATTACCCATGTTCTCAAACATTTTGTTTTATGTTGTTTCCTTTCTTATGATTGCATTGAAGCCATAATATAATTAATATTATGTTTCACATTTTATCTTCTCTATAGAAATGGTCCTAACACGTAGCTATGGAAACAATACTTACATAACGTGGAATTTTTTAGGTCCTTGAAGGATAAGATGAGGCCAAGCCCCAAGTAACTAATAAACCTTCAACCTATACACTCTACCTTAAACTCATAAATTCGATATTGTGTAAACCTTTTTGACGTGTTACACATGCAAATGGCTCTTTTTCCATCAAAATTCAATACACTTGTGTTGTCAAACCAATTGTATGAAGAGTCAATTGTTTGACTTAGAAAATCCATATGTAAGTTGTTTAAAGAAGAAATGTAAGTTTTTCCTTTTCTGTGTAGTTATACTTTCATTATTCACCATTTTAATCTATAATAATATCATTCTAAACCCTTTACCTTTGTTTGCAGGAATGTTCTTATTGTCACTTGAGAATGCACCCATTATTGAGGTTGAGCTCAACACCTCAATGAAACATGAAAATACCTCTAAAGTGTGGGACAATGGTGTCTTTTGAGGTCAATCTCAAGAGAAGGTTGGTTCTTTCTACTCTATCTCATTGCAACTACACTAACCACCACTAAAATATAATTATCTAATCCTATCTTTAGAATACCAAGGGACCAAAATTGATGCACCAGAATTAGCAGGAACTTGACAAGGTCATAACTTGAGCTCCGGGTGTCTGTTTGAGTCCGTTTTTTTTTTAAACCACATGTTTCAATGAGACGAACGTAGTAACAACACACCCTACCAGATGGGGCAAGTTTTTGACATGTTTTCAGGCCCTAAATCTGCCATCTTGAGGCCGAAAATTAGGATTTAAGTTATAGTTTAGTTTTTTCCTATTTTTGAGCATTAGTTAATTTTAGTCTATTAGTTGCATTATGAGTTAGAAATTTGGCAATTCCTCTAATTTAGGGATGTAAAAGATGCGTGGTAATTTTTGTTCCCGTAAGAATAAGCATGCGAACTTACTAAGAATAGCAGGTTCTAGTAAACTGCTAAAAATAGTAATTTCCGCCACCTAGAGTAGATTTAGTCAGACTTAGCTAGAGTTTACTTGGCAACTCGAGTTGGGAGTTGTTTTCCTATTTAGGAAACATTGTAATTCATTATTTGATAACAAAGAAGGAGATCTATTTTCTTTTGGAGTTCATATTATGTGCAGTATATCTGGTTTGTTCATAATTTGGCTACATTAAAAATCGAGATAAAGAAGAAATGTTGAAACATAGTGAGGTGATGCACCAAACTAAAATAGGGTTTGATTATGGCTCTAGAGACATAGATATACCATTGAATGTGAAGTTCTAAATAATGCACATAGAATTATGGGAGAAATAAATAAAATGAGATTGAAATCATGTAAGAGGATTGAGACGATCACATCAAACACTAATGCATTCAAAGGAAATAATTCACACTTGTATATGCCATCAAGAACCTATTCATTTGTAGAGTAGAGGCATGTGGAATTCCACAAATACATTACATAGATTTGTGAGGAAAAGCTTCAAGCTCAAAAGGGTACAACTCTTGGACTTAGAAGAAAAGACCCTTTTCATGTGTCATCTCACTTACATTTATAGATAACTGGACATAAGAGAAGAGAAAATAAGATTACATTCAATAATCAATAAATGAAACCACTCTTCAAACTGATGAGGCCAAAATATGTCTCATTATATCACCAAATAACACTCTTATTCTCTCTCTTGAAATCAAGCTTTCAAGTGAATTTAGATGCAGTTTTAATAACAAATATCATATTTTAGGTATAATATAGGATTTATCTTATCATCTCTTTAGAAATCTATTTGCAGTCTAATTGTTGTTATTTTCTGATATTTCTTCTAAGTTGGAATGCAATAGTGTGTAGAGAATGGGTCATAAGCAACTCTACTCCAAGTTTATAGATTGAAGTTACCGAAAGTCTTCATGCAGCTACAGAAATCCCAGTTGTTCATAGATTGTTGCTACGGAAAACTTACATGTAGCTACGGAAATGCCAAACGCAACTATGGAAACATCCAACTAGTGAAAGCCTTTTGATTTGTTCTAAAATAATGTAAAGGAGCACTAAACTATTCAACCCAATCTTTCCTTCCATGTCATCAACCAAGAATACAAATCCAAACATGTGGCAATCCAATGTCATGCATGCATGTGACATTCCAAGAAGAATTCCAAGTCATGGACTTAGCACTCCTCCATTTTCTCTCCATTTTTCAAGGATGAGAAAATAGTGGAATAGTATTAGGAATGTTGAATAAGTACTCTCCCATTTTTTGTTCCTAGATTAAAGGGATGAGATGTAGAAATATTCTCCACGATAAGTGGATGGTAGTAATCAAGTTTGTTTAGGATTTATTGATTTGAATAAATCCACCCAAGAATAGATAGTTAGTTTTTGGTGTATTGACTAAGTAAATTAGAATAAAGAGAAGATCAGATTGTATTCCCCCAAAAGAGGAGTTGGTTGGACGCCAAAATGAAGAGGATTCACAATCCTAATCATTTTGGCACCATTTTCGGGGATCATGGTGTTATTAAGAGACTCATATTTTTCTAAAAAAATATTCTAGTGATAGTAGAATACCTCTTGGAAAATTCTGTGAGAGGAAGTATTTGGTGATAGTTTCTTTAAACTTTTATTTTCTGCAAATAGATTAATATTTCCTTTCTGCAAAATAGATTAATATTTATTTTCTTCAAATAGATTAAATTTAATTTCTGTAATTAGATTTAGAAACCTTCCAAAGATTTTCAAAAGCAACCCCCCTCAATAAAATGGAAACATCATTTCATGCAATGAGGTTTTCCTAATCTAAAATATTTCTTGTTTGCATTTATTGTTACTCTACAAAGATTAAATAATAGTTCATGCATGCAAGAAATACAAACAAAAAACTTTGTGTAGGTTAGTAGAGACCAAGATTTATGTGGAATATTTGTGCAAACAGATTGGGAGTTGAAGGAAAAACTGAGTTGTTTCCGTCACGAAGGAAGGAAACGCCATGTTGAAGGAAAAGATGTAGGATGTCTTCATGTTTGCATCTTTTCATTTTCTGCTCTTTCCTTACATGCTAAAATGTTTGGCATATATTTTGGCAAAGTATTTTGTATGCATCATCTTTGTAACTCGCATTCCTTGACTTGCAGTAAAAAATGAATCTACAACAATTGAAAGCTTTTAGAAAATGATAGACAAATGCAAAAAGGTATGCATTATTCTCTCATATAACAACTCATTTGGTTGAGCAGTTCAAGCATGTAAGAAGAGAATTCTATTTTTAACTCTTACATTTAATGAAGTGAGACATTCCTTTTTGCATGCAATGACTCATGCCATTAGAAAAATTAAAATAGCATGCATTCCTATTTTATCTCTTTTATTTAATGAATTGGTCAATTTTTTAAAGTTTTTCCTTGCATGTTGACTTAATTGATTTAGAAATAAATTTTGCATACAAAGAGGAAATAAATTTGCATGCAATGAATGCTACAAATTGCATATCTTTTTATCAATTAAGTCTCATGTAAATAATGCTCCTAAATTAACTCTATTTATTTAATGAGAGAGACGTCATCTAAATTATTTTCAATAATTATTGGAGATTCAAATTTGAAGGAGCTAATTATATGTTCCAAGCATCTATTTTTTAGATGACATAATTATTGCAGGAAATTACAAAATCAACATACACGGAGCATTGCAGATGAGGTCAAAGGAAAAATATTCAGTTGATATGGAGTTCACGCATAAAAATAGTAGCATTTTATGATGCAAACGACTCACAGCTCATAAAGAAATAGATCAAAAGATTTATGATTTTTTTTCTACACGATATGATCTTTCCAAATCATTTTGAATCGCTCAATTTTTTAGAAACAACCAAGACATCGCAGTTTGAACGCACGTTGTTAAAAAGAAAATAACATGTTGCAGACTGTTTTGATAACAACATTTTCTGATACAAACTACTCGTATCTCGTACAGAAATAGCTCAAACTATTTCTGGGTATTGTTCTACAAAATTTTAAATTTCCAGATCAATTTGAATTACTCATTTTCATTAAGAAACGACCGAGATATCGCAGTTTGAATGCATACTGCTAAAAATAACATGTTCAAGATTATTTTTTTCTCTCTTTTTTTAAAAATATCTTATAACGCATGCAAGTATTCTGCTAGCACTCCTCATTTTCAGTACATGATTCATTCCATGCTACCTTCTCTATCTAAGTTTTTATTGAGTTTTATGCTAAAACTCATTTTCCCAACTACTGAAACCACTAAAATTTCCTCTGATATTTTGTAGTCAATGTTAATCCTTCTCATGATTGTAGAAAAATACTAGCTCAACCAGTATAAGATAATTGAAATGTTAACATACCGTTTATATTCAGGAATCATACCCACCGCCTCTCATAATAAACCATCAATTCCCAATAAATGAAGAAGTCCCTTAACCATTCCATTTCCCATAACAGTTTACCATTGTTTCTCAATTTATAAATCCGTTTTCTAAACTTATTATATGTTACAGACACTCTAGAAGATTGCTTCCTGATTTTCCATCATGTTGAAATTTCTCAGAAGGATAGTGGTTGGTTAGAAAACTAGTTTACTGGCTGACCAATTACTAAAAAAAACAATGGCGAAAGTTGAAAACCAACAAATGGTTATTTTTCCCAAAAAAAATTGTACTTCGAATTCTTTCTTGGATACATATGACTTCTTCTCTTAGGCCAACTTGGTTGATGAAATAATTTACTGTAAAGTTCTATGTTGCAGAGGCCTTGAATTCATATCTATTTGATTTGTTCAGTTACAGATGGAAATCACGATTATACAACACGATGAACGCAAGGATAACTCCCGAGTATGGTATGATAACTTCTATTTTTCTATTCTCAAATATTGTTAGTTGTTGTTTTAATTACAAATAGATTCTCTTCTTGAAAGATTAAAAAAATGAGAACACAAAAGAGAGATGGATTTGTCAAGATCTACATGTGTAGATGAAGTCTTTCCAGTTTGTAGTAATTAGGATCTATAAGCTGCTAAAAAAATAGTTTGCATGAGGGCATGCACAAAACTAAGTGTGGGGGAGACTCACTTTCTTCCAAATCTTTTGAAGAATGCATGGGAAAAAAAAGAGCTAAGTGTGGGGAAAAAATCTCTCTACATTTATTTGAAAAAACCTCATGAGAGCATGAATAAGAAAGAAGTAAAAAATATACTTCTAGAAATCTCAATTTGTTGTTATCATGAAAAGAGGAGAAGACAATGTGAAAGATACAAAAGTATTGACAAAAGTAGATTCTATAGGAAGATAAATAGCTTGCATGAGAGCATGCAAGAAGTTAAGTGTGGGAAAAATGATGAGGCCAAAATATGTCTCATTATATCGCCAAATAGAACTCTTATTCTCTCTCTTAAAATCAAGCTTTCAAGTGAATTTAGATGTAGTTTTAATAACAAATATCATATTTAAGGTAGAATATAAGATTTATCTTATCATCTCTTTAGAAAGCTATTTGCAATCTAATTGTTGTTATTTTCTAATATTTCTTCTTAGTTGGAATGCAATAGTGTGTAGAAAATAGGTCACAAGCAACTCTAATCCAAGTTCATATATCGAA
Source organism: Taxus chinensis (assembly GCA_019776745.2). NCBI lineage: Eukaryota > Viridiplantae > Streptophyta > Pinopsida > Cupressales > Taxaceae > Taxus > Taxus chinensis. Next base: position 14,326,516 of record CM034149.1, read on the forward strand.
GCTACTGAAATTCTTCACGCAACTATGGAAATCCCAACTATTTATAGATTGCTGCTTGATTTTTGCTACAGAAAACTTACATGCAGCTACAGAAATGTCCAGCTAGTGAAAGTCTTTTGATTTGTTCCAAAATAATGTAAAGGAACACCGAACTATTCAACCCAATCTTTCCTTCCACGTCATCAACCAAGAATATAGATCCAAACATGTGGCAATCCAAAGTCATGCATGCATGTGGCATTCCAAAAAGAATTCAAAATCATGGACTTAGCACTCCATTTTCTCTCCATGCTTCAAGGATGAGAAAATAGTGGAATAATATTAGGATTGTTGAATAAGTACTCTCCCACTCTGTGTTCCTATATTAAAGGGATGAATTGTAGAAATATTCTTCATGATAAATGGATGGTTGTAATCAAGTTTGTTTAGGATTTATTGATTTGAATAAATCCGCCCAAGAATAGGTAGTTAGTTCTTGGTGTATAGACTAAGTAAATTAGAATAAAGAGAAAATTAGATTGTATTCCCCAAAAAGAGGAGTTGGTTGGATGCATGAATTATAAATGCAACCTTTCACACTCTTACATGTAATATTTTACCAAGAAATGAAAAATATGTTCTTTCTCTCCAATATTCTTAGTAAAATTATTCTGTTGGTTTTGAATTAAAGTTTGCAAGTGTGAATTAAGTCCTCTTCCAAGAAATGAGCTGGCCACTCATTCCAAGGAAGATGGATCAATGTTTAATGTTCATTCCATTATTATGTAGTTTTCCTTTTGTTGTGAATTTTCGATTTATGTTATGTAATCTTTCTTTCTATACAATTTCTTTTGTTAAGCTGCAGGTGTCTTATTTATTTTTCATTTGTTTTTAATTCAATAATTTCATTTTTGCAAGTTTGATTTATTTTATACAAGTGTGATTTTAATTTCTGCAAGTTTGCTTTTCCATTTTCGCAAGTGTGATTTTTAATTTATGTAAGTTTGGATTGTGTTTGAAGGAGTTGTTTTACAAATATCTCTTTCTCCTTTTGCATACAACCATCAGACACTAGCCTTGGATTAACATTATTAATGAAGAGGATTGAAAACCCTCATCACCAACCACTAAGGACCAATCTCCGTTCAGTTTATAGGATAGGTATGGGAACCTGACATTGCTCTAATGGCACACCATTAGGTTGAATGAGAACGAGGGTGGTGTCGATCAAAATTTAAGGCTGGTTGGATCTTTGATTTGATTTAGGTGCAATTTTGATATATTCCATGGATTTCAAATACTTTGGTAATTTATTCTTATCTCCCACATCTTCTGGAATTGTTTGGTAGATCCTAGATAACCCATGAATTTATTCTTAACCTCTGCCTTGATCCACGATCATCTTTTGACTTTGTGGATTTATTTTGCATTTACTTCTCCACACTTAATTGTCTTTTGTTCCATGTCTTATATTGCATTCAACTTATTCATTGTCCTTCTACGACATTACTTTTCATTTTGGAATCTTCATTCCATAATTTTACTTCATACCACAAAATTTCTAACCTGCTTCATTTCATGGTCCTTTAGCATTGTGCTAGTTTTTTATTTGTGCAGATTATTACTTTACTCTGTGGTAATATAGTGGCTTTCTTTTTGTTTTGTGGATTTTACAACTCTATGGTACATTATGCTTCCCCATTCCAAAAGACATTGCATCTCTTCATTCTTTGGATTTAACTCTTGAAGCTGCTCAAGTCTAAGATTTGAAATAAGTTGTTTAAATAAGCATGGGTGATTATTTGGACAAAAATTTGGTGACTTTTAGGGGACAATTTCTTGCTAGATAAGCTTATTAGTAGCTTGGTCTACCCATTGGCCAAGAATTCAACATGATTTTGAGAATTGACCATGAAGTTGAGATATGACACCTTGTTTCTTCATTCTATAGATCTTTCACAACTTGCAACGATGTTCAAATTTGCTCCATGACCTCTCTAACATGTGGTAATTGCAAATGGGGACAAAAAATTGTGTAACACAACAATTATTTGGAGAGACACCACAAAATAATTGGGGGAAGGAAACTTAATTAGTGACTAAAAAATAAAGAACAGAAGGGACCCTCCAACAACCAAAAGGAAAAGGAAACACAAACAATAGAAATACTATATACAAGATGCATCTTGAAAGCCTCAACGAGAAGGTTTAAGATAAATCCCATTTACTTGCATTCGGAGTGCCTCCCCATCAAGATTTATTAACTCAAATGAATTATCCTACTTTTAGGTTGTGATGACATATGGTCCACTCCAAAGTGTATCAAACTTGGAGTATCATCCTGGTTTGGCTTTGTTTGCGTCCCACTTTAGAACTAGGTCCCCTGCTTTGAAAGTTTATAGTCTAGCCTTCCTATCAAACTATTGTTTGGTTGAATTTTGGTGTTCCTCTAATTTTATCATGGAAAACTGCCTCAGTTCCTCTAGTTGAACCAATTCTTCTATTCTAATTGTCCTTGTATCTTCTCCTTCCAATTTAAATTGATGTGTTAGTTCCAATGAAGGCAACTCAAGAGATAATGGAAGTCTGAACTCTCTATCATATATTAGAGAAAAAGAACATTTACATGATGTTCTCTTATGTGCAATCCTCTCGACCAAAAGAGCACTCTTGATCCTTATATGTCATTTCCTTTGGTTCATTTCCATTTTCCTTTTCGTTATCTTGATCAAATTCTTGTTGGTAGACTCAGCTATGACATTACCCTGAGGGTAATAATTGGAAGATTTTTTTTAATTAAATGTCATATTTGAGTGCCCAATCAAATATTTTGTAGCCCAAGAAGGCCTTAGCATTATAAAAAATTATGGTTTAGGGAACCCCAAACCTTGCCACAATATCTTGTAATAATTATAGGATTAAAAATTCTATTGCTTCTTTGAGTGCCACATCCTCTGTCCACCTAGTGAAGTAGTTAGTTGTTGTTAAAACCCATTTATGGTAAACACTCAACATTGAATTGATCATGCCAATGAAGTCAAGACCCAATTGAGAGAAAGGTTGATCCACTTGAATTAGATGAAATGGAAGAGTCATCATATTCTTTTTGCAAGTAAATAGGGCACATTCCTTGCATTTTTTAACCCATTTGGTGAGCATCCATCAAAAATGAGGGCGAAAATTATCACGCTCTCAAGATTTTGATTGTTGTGGTTCTTGGGGATAAATGGCTACTGGAGAAGCCATTATGGAATTCCATAAGGACTTTGTTCACATGTTCTCCTTCAATATACCTTAATAATAATCCATCCAAATTCTTCCTAAAAATAACTCCGCCTATCAATGCATAAGGAATGGATTATAGCTTGAAGTGTTTCTTATTAGCTTTATTCAAACAAAAAGGATATTCACCGGTGGTCCGTGGACAAGAATTTGGCCATGTTCTTTGTCCAAATATTTTTATTAGGAGGATCTGTTGCTAATTGTTCTTCCCATTCCTCTAAGATATGAGAGGTTTCTTGATCACTTCTAACATCAAAATCCAATTGTTCACACAATCCCCTACCTCTAACTAGATTTTTGGTCTTGATACTCAAATCACAATCCATTATTTTTTTCACCCATCCAGCCCTATTAATTTTAGCTCCCATTATGAAATATCTCACGCTAGGATGAGAAGTTATCACTTTGATGCTATTGGTCCCGAGCATACATTTTAACTTTTTATTTAAATACTATATCACACACTTTGGTACATTTCTAGGTCCTGATCACATACTACTATTCATATGATTCCTAAGTGAGAAAACTAGTAATTGACATCTATCTTTGGCCCGTTTTCTGTCTTTATGGTTTCCTCTTTGGTCTTGCACACCCCAAAGACCATTATGATCTTCATTGCTTTATCTTTATTGACTCTAGACACCAACGCCCAACAAGGACGGTAGTACCCAGACACCCTCGTCCCCTCTAGGTGCCCTCGACCTCTTTGTATCTTGCTCGCCTCTTTTGGGCATCTTATTTTCTTATGGGCCTACCTTTTAGTTGTCAATTACGAAATTCAAATGAGGGAACCATATAAATACAAAGCTATGTGATCATAATAAAGGACCAAGCTCTAAGCATCTACTGTCACCACTTAAGGTTACATCCAAAGGCATTCTAAAGAGCATCAAAGCATTCATATAACTATCATTCAAGGGACAAGGGACTGTATTTTTTTGCATACACTTAATATAGGAGGGGAAGTGCATTTTTCAATACACACATCTATCTACATTGTTACATATAGCTATTGCTCACTATCAAGTGCATCTTTCACAAGCGCCTCCTAGGACACAATTCTACACACACACACACACATAGAACTACATGGAGTCTACGATGTAGTGCAACACTTAGTTGTAATTTCACTCTGTCAGGTGACCAGTGGGGTCAGTCTGAATCCCCATTTGTATCTTTTTCTTTTTAGGATTTGATGTGTTTTGGGGTTTTGCTGGAGATTATTTATTTTGCAGGTTACAGGTAAATTTTGTGGACATAGTGAGACACAAAGGTGATCAAAAATCAAGGTTAGTGATATTGGCGTGATACAAGAAAAATCAATATTTGACCATTTTCATTGTCACAGGCACCTACTAGAGGTCTCTAGCACTTCGGCGCCCTGACCTAATTCAAGCATATCCGACAATTATAGAATTTATCAGGCATAGTTGTGACAGTTTCTTCCTCCTGTTCATTAGTCTTCCAGTCCAACATACTTTGGGATCAATTACATAATCAACTAAGCCTTCTACTTTCTCTCTCTCTCTCTCTCTCTCTCTCTCTCTCTCTCTCTCTCTCGTACCAAGGGTTCCATATTTCTTTCGCTTATTACTTAGGTCAAATATGTACTTAATTGCTTATTTATCATATGTTACTCTACAATTAAGGTTTTACAAAATCCTATTTTTGTTAAATCATTTTGAGGCCTCTCATGATGGAAAATATTTTTTTATCTAAGTGGTTGTATCTTAGTTCATAGTATTTCAATGTATGACTGAAGAAAGCCACTGGTTGTTCTAAACAATAATATTAACTTTGACTCCATAAGCATAGAGAATGAAGTCCTTCGTATATAATATGGGTTAATGAGAGTGGGTGCTTGAGAAATTGCCTCCTAAATATTAACAAAGCTCCTATTTCCTTCCTTGGTCCATTTGAAAACTACATCCTTCTTAAGCATCAAGGTGATATGCTCGACTAGTCCTGCAAAGTTAGGAATGAACTTCCTAATGAAATTAATCTTTCCAAGGAAATATTATAGTGCCTTCTTGTGAGATAGTAATGAAAAAGAGAGAATGGTTGATATCCTCTTTGGGTTTATAGCAATACCTTCCTTTGAGACAACATGATCCAAAATTTTGCCTTGTAAAACTACAAAAATGCATTTCCCAGGGTTAAGTGATACCCCTAAATCTCTACACCTTTCAGATGCTTTCTCAAGATGTCTCATGTGATCTTCACCCACTCTTGAGAAAACCATGATATCATCCAAATATATAAGGATAAAATTCTTTATGAGATTTTGAATGTAGTATACATGGCCCTTTGAATGGTAGCACTAAAATTGGTCAATCGAAATGTCATTTTCTAACAGGCATAAGTTCCCCATTTGGTTGTAACGTTGTCTTGTGTTGATCTTCTCCTTGAATCTAATTTGGTTAAAAATAGAATAACCATCCAAAAGAGAAAACCTTTTGGCTCCCGCTATTATTTGCAAAATTTTGTCTGTGGAGGGGAGAGGATAATGATCCTTGAGGGAGGCTCTATTTAAGTCTCTAAAGTCTACACAAAACCTAATTTATTCATTCTTCTTCCTAATAGGTGTTGGTGTGAGGGATATTATTCACTTATTATTTATTTATTAGGATAATTTCTCTCACCCATGGTGAGTCACCTCACTTAGGTGATTCATATGTCTTTAGGTTGTCATTATGATTTATATGATTTTTTTTTCATAGAATATGTCATATGCATCAATGTGTGTCATAAAGGAGTTACATTCCATATTTGGATTATAATTCGTTTCTCCCTTGTGGAGGTATGATGAGTCCAGGCATGGGAGTTACACATCACTCCTATATGTACTTATTTTTTTGATCTATGAGAAGGCTAGACCATTATTTCTTTATGTATTCACTTTTCCTTGAGTTTATGTTTTGCTTGCTAATTACTTGGAGGAAATCTGTGATATCATTTGAGTGCAACTTTGTTGATGTTCATGCCATTCCGTGAAATATTCAAGCCCTATTTCAATGGGTAGTAAGTTTTCCACCCAAGAGGAATACTTAATGAGGAATATGATTTTGGCTTCTATGAGATTGGATAGTTCTTTTCTAATGAGGGGATTTGTCTTGGGATTTACATGCCTTTGCTTCTATCTAATAGGCTTGAAATTGGGATCATGGTCTAAAGAATGTTGGCAATATTTGGATCAAAACCTCTAAGGTCTTCATAGATCCACGAGAAAAAATAATTATACTTTTGACATAAGGAAATAAAATCCTTTTTTCATTCTCATCACATACCTTTCCAAGCAACAACCCCTTGTCTTGTGTGATGGTGGTTGGTTGGTAGTCCTCCTCCTTTATTGTTATGTTTTTCTTTTCTACCTTAAACTTATCGTTAGGGAGGAAGGTATCCTCTTTGTAACCAGTCTTCTGGGTAACTTATTTGTCTTTAAATGAATGATCTTCTCACCATAGCTTTCTTACAAATCAGACTGCAAAATTGTTGAAAATCCACCTCATTTTGGATGACTAGACTATTTTCTCATCACTGTCAAAAACTTGCTAGCTCATCTCATTATCTGGAATGGATGCTCTAACTACCATTTTAACATGTTGTTTTTTAATTTGCTTCCTCATTCAACTTTCTTGGTACTACTTGTAGGGTGATGTCATCAAATTTTTCCATGATATCCCACACTCTATACTTATAAGCTTTTAGAAGCTTGTTCTTGGTAGCACGCTTTCCTCTTATCCCCAAACACTTGAAAAATTTTAAAATTCCTTTTCTCCACCAAAAACAATCCATGTATAAATGCCTCATATTTCACCACATTGTTGGAGCATGCAAAATACAATATATGAGCAAAGAATATTTTTTTACCAACTGGAGAAATCAAAACCACAGCTATTCCAACTCCATTTTTTCTTCTATAGCCATTAAATAACATTTTCCATGGACCCGAAGTGCCATTTATTTATTTGTGTGACATGGGGAGAAAAAAATCTTGTTCAAAGATACAATAAGTACTCAAACTAGTTTCCTCATTTGTGTCGTATGGGCCAAACTCATGATGTTCCTTAGCCCATTCATCTAATAAAAGATCAAGTACAGAGCATGGTGGGGTTTTCTATTGTATTGAAAATTATTCATTTTCGTGTTTTTCTTGAATTATGTAGTTGGATTTGAGGGGGGTAGGGTCATAGGACTCTACTATGATAAGATGAAATTGGCTCAACTATGATGGTAAATTTTGTGCCATATCTAGTCCTTAAGAGCACGTGAGACCAATCATAAGATAAATACCCACCCAGTTTGGTTATAAAATCTCTTGATAAGTAGAGAAAAGAAAGGGGGCAAGTCAATGAATGGCACATCTTGAATGATGGTTAAAATTAGACAAGTATGAAGGGTTAACTCAAGATTTTTTATGACTTCTAATATTATAATCGTTGAACCGTCAACTTACAAAATTCCCTTAGAAGTTGGACTAAAGTCAATGCCTAAAATATCTACTTTTTTTTTGGGAATAACAGAAGTAATAGTGCTTGAATCTATCATACAAGTATGTACTAGATGTTTTCCCATAATTAAAGGCATATAAAATGTTGGGGGCTTCATGGGTCTACTTACTTGTTCATCCTTTGGTTAATATAGGTTAATTGCGGAATTTGTCTTTCACATAGTTGGTTCAGATTGCGACAAATACTTCAAGGATTCTTATAAGAGGCTCCTCTGAGATGGGATGGATAAGGCATCCCACAAAGTCATGTTCAAATTTGTCATGCTCAGAGGAAAAGTGTGACGCCCCAAAAATTTGCTCGCAAAACAACTAAGTTAGAGGTGGAAAGATTATGGAATATTTTTTTGTTTGGTTTAGAAAGAATTAATGGGAACAAGTATTAACTTTACATTATTTAATTGGTTATTATGCGTCGTTGCGCGACACCACTAAGTTTTCCACTCTTGCAAGTTAGTTTCTTCGTGCATGACAAAGATAAACAATTAAATTGACAAAGTCAATAACAATGCGAATATATCAGTTCGCATGGTAGGCTAATAATGACCATGACCCTAAAATTCCCACCTAGAAACCAAACAATTTATTTTTACGCTAAAATGACGCATAATTACACCTTAATCGGCTATGTGGATCAACGTTGCGTAGGGGCCATGTTAGTCTTCTATGTATCGTTCCAATTTTATCAGATGTCTTCGAAGAGACTATACCCCATGCTATTTTTGTTGCACTTCACTATATATTTCATAAGGCTACATGTTATAGTATAATCGGCTATGCTATAACATTAGAATAATATTTAATTATGAGTGTTTTAATTATTTTTCCAATAGCATTATAATCATTATAATGAAATAACGTCATTACCGCATTATAACAATAGTGTTTATTATGAACTTTTAATAAAAAAATTATGAACGTTAATAAGATTATTTTATACTATTATATCAACTCTCTAAGTCTTATAGAAATTAATATAAATGTTATATCAATTACAATTAACATATAAGCATCGTAATCGAATTGTTATACTACATATACTAACACTTACTATGTATAATATAACATTAAAAATAATGATACTTTCACAAGTACTATTCTAACACGTATACTATCATTTGTACACAATGTAATACATTATATAACATATAATTGTGTAATATATTAAACAATCGTATCTATTGTAAATTATATTATACCTATTTAACTAAATCAAATCATTACACATACTATATGTAATATAGATTATTTATCACCATAATATTATTTAATATAAACTTATATATACACGTATACCATTTATGATATAATGTATTATAATCTAATACTAAATATAAAAGAAAAAAACTAGACCGATAACATAAATAAATAATACAAAACCCTATCCTAAACCTAATTCCTTACCCTTTAGCCAACGGCTATCCTCCACACAAAATGCACCTATGTATGGTGTCCCCTAAGTGATGGTCTCGATGGCCCATCCCACATGTCGTCACCGGATAGTTGACGTTAGTCCGGAAACCACATACCGTGACCACACCGATTGACGTGTATTGGAAAGCACACTGACTGACGTGGCGCAATGATGACATGGATTCCGCGAGCAACAATTGACATGCAAATTTGAATTACTAAAATTCGTGCAATGCCCAAACGACTCACGCCCCGAATCATGCCCCCGCATACGCCCGAATCATGCAAACTACGAACAAGATATTGGCCCAAATCTTGTCGACCGCTCAACATTTGCAGTAGCATACACCAGATCGAGCCAGAGGAAAAGCAAAGAATACGCAGGTTTTCAAGTTAGCGTTTCTAAGGAAAAGGGAACGAGTCTAGAGCCAGAGGAGCCGAAGGAAGGAGCCATCGAAGTGCCACAGCCAGAGGAACAAGCCAAGCCATTGAAGGGATCCAAGCACAGGAGCTACAACGTTTACCGTAAGCAAACATACCCCAAAACCCATTGTTTCCTTTCTATCATTACATTGTTTCCTTTCTATCATGCTCGGATATGCGCGGATCCTTTGAAACTTTGTGGGGATTGAACACATACCAGTCTAGGATATACTGTTTGTTAGCCATTATTTTTATTTTAGGCTCAAATAGTGCCCAAATCCTATGCAGTACCTGTGTACTGAATTTATATTGTGAGTAATATTATTTACTCTTGTAAAAATGGTTTGACATAATGTCTATTTGTAGTTTGGTGCGTTGAATCCATATTTCTCCCAATTAACGTCATAATGAGAACTATATATAATCTTTTCTGCATTTCGATTTTTCTCCCTGTAAATTTAGTAGCTTGTAGCCGCCATTTCTTGTGTTATTTGGTTTTGTGGGGATTTTGCCCTGTTTTTTTTGGGGATTTTGCCCAGTTTTTTGTGGGGATTTTATCCCCCCCCTATTACTGAGTGTTCCCTGCCACACAAAAATACCCAAATCCCAAAGAAAAGCCAGTGTTAGACGATCCACCATAAATTCTCTTTCCTGATTACCCTGAGTTTCCACTATCAATTATATTTCAGTATTAACTTGCGTTGTGGGGTGGCGATCTAATGCCCTCATGGGTTGATCCAAATGAGATCCACTACAAAGAGGCACTGAAATTATCCAATCGAATCTTAAATTTTTTATTTTTTATTTTAATTTCTACACCTTATTTTACTACAAACCATCTATGCAACTAAAATTTCAATCACTGCATGTTGTCTAATGTGTGCCTACAACACGAGTAGCTTAATCATAACTGCGAAACAAATCCTTGGTTACTGAGAACAATAAATCTCATGTGAATCTTAACCACAAAGTCCTTGAAAATGATTCCTCAATTTAGAATATGCATTAAATTCTGTCAAAAATTGTCACAATATATTTGAATTAAAAATATTGGGCCTTTAGCTACACTACCATACATGGTAGTTGGCATGTAAGAGGAGCTTGGTCTGTAATTTTTCATAGGGTGCAAACAATGAAATGCTCTTGACCATATTAAAAGAAAAAAATGGTTCATATGTCATTCTATGGAGCCCTAGTCAACTTAGGAAAGACATTCCGATTAACCAACCATCCACAACATACCATGATAACATCAAGGAATTTTAGAAATCATACAATTTTTTTTATGGTCCTTGATGCTATAAGAACAAAAATTCTTGACTAGAGATATTGATATTACTATTTCTTAACTTTTTCGTTATCCCTTATGTTTGTCGTTGTATCATTTTCACTTAATCATTCCCTGTATTTATTTTTATAAAACACTGGGAGATTCTACACATCAGTATAGTAGATTCCAAATTTTAACGCTTGTCTAGTTTAGTATGGAAATTTTTGATCTTATTTAATTTAGTATGTTTAGCATATGTTGATCCCAAGGATGGCATGTCGTAAACTCGATAGGGATTTTTTTTTTAATTTAAAAAAAAAACAGTGTGTTTTTCAACAACAAAATTTTCAACTATTTCTTCTTTCTTATCATACATGATTGTGTCTCAATAAGATGAACTCATATACGTTTGTAAATATTATTTAGTAGTAAAGCCATATGTTTTAATTATTGAAGTTATTTACAGCATAGATATTTCATATGTTCTACACTATAAACTTCTTATTTTTGATAATAGGTTTTGATGTTAAACGTGCTTATATTAGGTATGGCTATATGCATAGGTTTGGTCAGTTTATTAATATTTAGTGATTAACATTTACCCTCGCACACCAAAATCCCAAATCCACATGAGGGATTTTATTCTACAAACTATAGAATGACACAAATATATTATTAGAGACTGGTTCATAAAAAAATAAATTAGATTGAACAAACAAAGTTTGGAGATTTCATTTTATCGTTAAATGCTTACTCAATCAAATAACAAAATAATTAAATGATTCAAGTTTTCTTGCGACTAGTTATGTGTTAACAATCCTCTATTTAAATTTTTTTAATTAGATATTATTGTTTGGTGTCAAATTGGGGTAGTATAATGAGTTATTTTATTATAAATATACATAAAAGGAATTTATCAATTACATCTTATTTATTTTACTTTTGTTTTTATATTTACTTAATTTAATTCCAAAAAGTATAAATTCTTAGCATAAAATTAAATTATATGATAATTCGGTTGAAAATATCACAAGGAGATGCTCCTCTAGGAGTTGATTGTCCTCGTGGCACTACTTCAAATGGTCCTTCCCAGCCTGTTGGCTCGAATATCATGGAGCCTACAACGGAGGTGAATAGATTAAAAACTTAACTTTATTTTTTCTTGTTGATTACTGTTATTCAATATCGTAAGAATTATCAAAATTTTCTAACATTGTTTTTCAATCAACCACCTATAGACTATAGAAATGAACGAGTGGATGGTCGTATTCATTATTTCTATCAGCATGGATCATGTGTTTTTAGTGGGGATGTTAAGTTTTGGGAGCTGCATAAACTTAATCAACATCTCTAGGTTGCACACAATATTCCCTTCGTGCAACCATGTAAGTGTGCCTGTAAGCATATGGGAAAATGACCACCTATCTCTCATGATAGGAGCAAGGCATACGTATAGAAGAGCGAGTGGGATATGGACTATGTCTTGAGGCAACGATACAACCTGTAGTGCAAGAATGTTATCGATTGAGTTTGTAAAAAATAATGCAAAACTCGATTCGAGGAGTGGAGCCAGGGAGGAAAGAGGGAGGTGGATGCTGAAATGTGCACGTATAATTTAGAGGAGATGCGACAAGCGAGAAAGGAGAGGTGGTTGAGAGCGAGAGAAACAAAGAACAACTCATATACCGGGCATAGGTAAATTTACGATTAGTATAATATATTATGTATCATGTTTGGTTGGAAATTAAAAACTTAATATTAGCTCATGAACAAGAAGATAGAGAAGAGGGTGGAACAACTAGTGGGAATGTTGACGCCCCCTGTGAAGGATTGTGTAAGTAATTATTGGACTTTCATTGCTATATGGAATATAGTTTTCGTTTATTTGTGTGTACACTAACTCCTTTTGACGGTGTGTGTAGGATTATGATATTCCCCTGAGTCAACTCCTATGTTGATAAAGAGACTCGCTTAGTAGTACGAATAAACACTTAACATTCATGTGACAATTGTATGTTTCCTTATGTTGTTTATATTTTAATTGTCTTGATGACTCAATTGTTGCAGGTGGACGTTTTCCATGAGATGTCCCCTTCACATTCAGCCTCTGGTCTTGATCTTATTGGTGAGATTGATTCATGACAGGTCTACGAGGCTGAGATGAATATCATCGGAGATGCAACTTCCTTATCAGGCGAGGAGAGAGAGGGTGACGAGGGGAGGCACGAGGAGAGGGGCACAAACGACAATGCTAGCAAGAGGAGAGAGGAGGGAGTTGGACTGGTAAGTTATTTAATGTTCTTATTTGCTTTTTTGTATTCTTTTTTGGTAAACTTAATATAAAATTATTAATGCAATTGAAATTGTTGTTGTTCCAAGTTTTTTATGACGGGGCGAAGTGAAGTTAATGTCAGATGATATAGTCATTGGGAGAGGAGTTGTTTGTGATAGTAGCCCGCATGTGGTGTGTCATGACATGAGACTCCCCCCAGAGATTGTCAAAGTCATCATTTCTGAGGCCATTATTCCCACTACTCCATTGCCCTACCATACGACATTTGCAGACACTTTGGCAGAGTGTGTCGAAGGGTTTGCAATATGGGATGTTAGTGATATGAGACTGGACACTCCTTCACGAGAGGCAAGTAGATGTAATGGATGATTTAATTTAATTATGTGTTTAACTGAATGATTCATCTATATTGACTTATTTACTAAATAGTTGGCTTTCAGGATGATACAATACAGGTTGTAGATGAGAGAGTGCGCCATACTCGGATGCAGACATCTGATGCCCCCTTGTCTTTGAGATCACACCTAATTTCATTCATAGAGACAAGAAGAAGCGTATTAGATTTTATGATTCAATATTTTATATTGGTGCCAATAGGCAGTGGAGGAGATGACAACATTTATTGTATAACATTGCTTACGAGGACTATAATTACTATATATGTGTATATGATGATGTTACTTTAATGTGTTTATGTACTCGTGTTTGATGTTTACGAGTTAGTATTGCATTCATGATTTATTGAATATGGTTTGTGGTTTATATTAATCAATGAATTTTTTGGTGGTTACATATTAACATTTATGGAATAATGTTTATGGGTTATGGATTATATAGAGTTATTTATGCTTTGTTTTATACTGCATTAGATGGTTTTCATTCTTGTTATGTGACATTACATTTATTGTATATATGATGATGTTAACACTATGTATCCGGTTAATGTATTAATGTGACTATGGATTATGGTTTATGGTTTAATAGTTATGTTCTTCTTCCATGTATGCCTACTTGGGTTTTACGTGCTTACTAAAATTCCATATATATTTCATCTATAAAAATATTTTGTTTGAGTATAAGTTAAGTGCATTATTTTCTTTGTAATTATGTTTGAATGCTAACATATATAAATCGGTTGTTTAAATGCAGGTGTAATTAGATGGCTTGAGAAAAGAAGGATGGAAACCACAAGGTTACAAATGTGGAGGAACCAAAATATTATGAAACATTTGATAGTGCCACTTATGTGTTCAGAAAGTATGCGAAGAGGCCTACACACGAAGATGGAGGTGTTGGACAAGAAGATGAGACTTCCCCACCATTGCGTATGGAATTAGAAACGCAACTTGTAATGAAGAAGGTAGAGTTTTATAAAACCGAGTGCGAAAGAATTACATTGGAAAATTTTTATTTGTCGAAAAATAATAAGGAATTATTGGACCGAGTAGGAGATCTTTCCTCGAGGAAGATGGAGTTGGAGATCGAGGTTGAAGAGTTGGAACTAGAAATTAAGAATTGGGAGACAATGCGTGAATCAAACAAAAAAGTGTACAAAAATCAGGTAGCAAGCTTTAATTTTGTTCTTAAAATCCATGAATTTCATAAGGAAGTATGGAAGAAGATGTACATGGAGGCCAAGGTGTTAAGTGTTGAAAATGTACCAGTTACTCCCACCAAAGGCACAACTGATAAATGAATATGCAACTTTGTAATAAAAGGATTTTGTTCATGCAACCTTTGAAATCAAAATATGCTTTGTAAACATATATTAAACTTACTTATATATTTCCTTGCTTTTTGAGCAAATTTCAGTATGTTATTGTTCAACTAATTATAGTAAAACCTTGGAGTTGCTATGCATAGTATATTTTAATTTTTATAAGAATAAATAATATTACTAATCATTTTAGGTGACGTATATTGTGAGTATTGTAAAATTTTATATTTACCTTTTGTTAATAAAATCATAACACCCACAAAATACATTAACAAATAAGTTAGAAATTAGAAAATTAAAATATTAAAATCATCTTTAAAATATAGATATACATTTATGCATGCCAAAACATAATAATTAAACAATAATAACATAATAAAATATTAGAATGTGTGAAAATCAGGTAGCAAGTTTTAAATAATAATAAAGGTTTTTCACATGCTATTTACTAGATATTAATAACATCATTCCAAAAATGTGGAAAACCATTGGGATTACACCGTGTTGAAAAACACAGTGTGTTTTGTAATGTGTTGAAAAACACAGTGAGGTTGTCAACGAGATGAAAGCCACAAAAGTTTTCCGTTTAATAATTACTAGATATTAATTACATCATACATCAAATGTGGAAAACCATTGCATTTTGCACTGTGTTGAAAACCATAATGTGTTTTTCAGATTGCTAAAAACACAATGTTTTTTTAACGTGCTAAAAACACACTGAGGTTGTCAACGAGATGAAAACCGCAAAGATTTTCTGCTTGATAATTACTAGATATTAATTACATCATACCACAAATGTGGAAAACCATTGCGTTTTGCACTGTGTTTAAAACCATGACGTGTTTTTCAAAGTGCTGAAAAATATAATGTGTTTTTCAACGTGCTAAAAAACACACTGAGGTTGTCAACGAGATGAAAACCACAAAGTTTTTCCTTTTGATAATTACTAGATATTAATTACATCATACCACAAATGTGGAAAACCATTGCATTTTACACTGTGTTTAAAACCGCAATGTGTTTTTCAACGTGCTAAAAAATACATTGAGGTTGTCAACGAGATGAAAACCGTAAAGGTTTTCCGCTTGATAATTACTAGATATTAATTACATCATACCATAAATGTGGAAAACCATTGCATTTTACACCGTGTTGAAAACCACATTCTGTTTTTCAACGTGTTGAAAAACACACTGAGGTTGTCAACGAGATGAAAATTGCAAATATTTTCAGCTTGATAATTACTAGATATTAATTACATCATATCACGAATGTGGAAAACCATTGTGTTCTACATTGTGTTTAAAACCACAGTGTGTTTTTCAGAGTGCTGAAAAACACACTAAGGTTGTCAACAAGATAAAAATTGCAAAGATTTTCCGCTTGATAATTACTAGATGTTAATTACATCATACCAAAAATGTGGAAAACCATTACGTTTTGCACTGTGTTTAAAACCACAATGTGTTTTTTTGAGTGCTGGAAAACACAATGTGTTTTTCAATGTGTTGAAAAACACACTGTGGTTTTCAACGAGATGAAAACAACAAAGGTTTTCCACATGCTAATTACTAGATATTAATTACATCATACCACAAATAGGAAAACCATTGCGTTTTGCACCGTCTTTAAAACTACAATGTGTTTTTCAAAGTGTTGAAAAATACGGTGTTTTTTTCAACGTGTTGAAAAACACATTGTGGTTTTCAAAACAGTGCAAAACCACAAAGGTTTTCTATATGCTAGCTACTAGATATTAATTACATCATACCACAAATGCAGAAAACCATTGCGTTTCGCATTGTCTTCAAAACCACAATGTGTTTTTCAAAGTGTTGAAAAACATAGTGTTTTTCAACGTGCTAAAAAATACATCGTGGTTTTCAAAACGGTACAAAACCACAAAGGTTTTCGGCATGATAGTTACTAGATATTAATAACATCAAGTGTCAGTGACTATTGATGTGGTGAGGAGGGGGCATCCAGGAACATTTCTTCATTTACTATGTTTGTCTCCGCATATGCACTAACTCCTACACGTGAATGGAAAATAATTATAAAGTGATGCCTATTTCGTTATGACTTATGCTTAGTAATCTACATGGCTACTTTGCACATACGATGACATTGAATTACCTGCCACTTTTGGTGCTTGATGTGGTGAGGAGGGGCCATCTAGGATCATGTCTTCATTTACTGTCCTTGTCTCCGTATATGCACTAGCTCCTACACACGAATGGAAAACAATTATAAAACGATGCTTATTTCATTATAACTTATGCTTAAAAATCTACACGGCTACTTGGCACATACGATAACATTGAATTACCCACCACTTCTGGTGCTTGAAAATATGACATCTAAAAACATCACCTAAAAAATTCCAATGCCTTCAACATGTGTTTACATGTGTTTCCTTTGATAGCTTAGGAACATTCACATACGTCCAAAGCACCACATTACCTTACCAAATACCATGTGCTCCTAGTTGTTTGGATCCTCACCCACAATTCATGGCCATCGGGATGAATTGCAATGCAATATGTATCTGGAATACTCTTTTCTCTCTCAACCATTGTCAATAGATGTCTTTATTTTATGAATTTGGTTAAGAATCTAGATTGTTGCAACTTCCTCTTGTGTTTGCAAAATGGCTCCACCTTGTACACAAGTGTGTAGAACAAATGGTCCATCTAGAAAGTGCATTTTTTTGTCTATCAAACAAGTATTTGATCTTCAAAAAACAATGGTAGGCCTCGATGAATGCATTTATTTCCTGATTTACGTGGGTGAAGTTTCGAAAATTTGTTTCCCACATAGCTATCAAGTCACATAGATTGAATATCAGTGACACTATGAACCACGTGTAACTATTTAAGATGAAAATTAATAAGGAAACACGTGAAAGTTTGTACTCACTGATACATCCTTCGCTCTCGCACCATGCCTTCTTGAAGTACTTGAGGAACCGAGTTTCCTCTTTGAATTCTTTGAAGAAGTCTTAAATCCTTCGAAATGTGTGATCTTCATCCATTCCCATACCATACATGATGGTACCTAATCTCTTGAAAATATTACACCTAAATTCCTTGCTACAATACTTGTACACATTTTTCAACCATTCCCTACACACATGCCATAGGCATAGTGGTACACGACAACCAAAAACACACCTAATGGCTTGGATTTCAGTCGATGCATCATTTGTAAAGAATGCATTGATTTGCCAATCGACAGAGAGAATTTTTCCTTATTTCTGGACGTTCACCGACCATTCGTAAATGTCTTCAATCTTACTCCTCGATGAAATGGCCCATGCTACGAGCACCCCACCTCTTGCTTGTCGGAAACAAACAAGGTGTATAATTGGTACTGCAAGGAATATGACATCAAAGGTTAGCATGGAATTTAATAAAATAGAAAGGGAACATTAATAATGATATGGAAATAATGAATCATTTCAATTACTTACGCCATATTTATTCATAGAAAATGTCGAATCCATGGAGATTATGGAATTGTGCGAATGTTGAACCATTCTCTCACACATCCATGGTGTTTTCAACCCCATAATGAATGAAACAGTGATTCCATTTGGCCATTGATAGTAGAAAAAAAATGTCT
The DNA here is from genome assembly GCA_019776745.2 of Taxus chinensis. Classification (NCBI taxonomy): domain Eukaryota; kingdom Viridiplantae; phylum Streptophyta; class Pinopsida; order Cupressales; family Taxaceae; genus Taxus; species Taxus chinensis. The sequence goes on from CM034149.1 coordinate 14,345,027, forward strand.
CTTTCCTCTGCATGACATAAGTTCACGCTCATGGCATCATTAATGAGCTTTTGAGACCTTTTGGAGTGATCAGGGGATCATTTTTGATATCAAAAGTTCCCTCAACATCCCTAAACTGTGTTAGTGTAGACAATCGTTGTAAGAGATTTCCATCGACTGTGAGACTGTGAAAAACGAACATCGGGAGCTCTAGTTATGTTCGGTCAAAATTCAGTCAATGGTAAAGTGAACTCTGGTCAACTAGTCAATATTGGACCAATGACACTGTGACACATGAAAAAAAGGAAAAAGGGATTCGTTTGTTGGTTTTTGATCTTTGGTCTTCGACAGTCGTAAAATGATAAAGCTCGTGGGAGTAAGAGGCTCAACCTTTTTAACGGAAGGGAGCCCTGCTGCCGTGAGGACTATGGTATTATCACTGATGTGGTGGGTCCTTAAGCCACAACATGGCTTGCCACCACTTAGCCATATTTGATTTTGAATATCATAGTATTATATTGTTGAATTTTTATATTATTCACCATGTTACTATGTTATTTCAATTTGTAATGTTTGTGAATTGACTGAGTTTATTATCCTTACTCGGTATTATTTCCACTAGCTTGGAGAGCTTATCATACTAAGTTGATCGCATATTAATTCGCCATATGGCTCAGTTACACAGCCCATGACTCAGCCTAAAACATAGTGGTAGACCCAACTAACCCCACAAACTCAAGCAAAGCTTGCCACATGGAGCAGACGACACTATCCTCCAATGGATCAAACAAACCAACGGAACCCACATGACTCAGCAATAGAACAATTCACAGCCTGAGCACAATGGATAAAGGCGTGACTGAGGACACATCCATCTTGGGTCGGTGAGCCCAATAAAAACCCTGACCCTCTCCCTTACACCGGTCAATGTGGGATTTCCCACCAATGCAAAGCGGCCCAACCTAAAACAAAGCGGCCAAGATAATGTTAACGAGCTTGACATGATAATGATCGACCCAACCAACTCAGCTAGCGAGTTGGTTAGGGGGGGTGAGTTGGCTGATAAGGTCCTAAACCAAAATTTAGGGGTCTATTTGCACTACAAAATCCAACCCGCTTCATTGTAAAAACACATTAGCCCAAGAAGCTTATTATTTTGTTAAGCTAAATTGTGGGATGTGGGAGAATTAGTAACATGGAAATTTTAATATAGTTTTGTAAACTATATTAAAATCCTAAAATTACTATAGAAAAATATTGTTTATTGGCCTATTATTGTTTTAGGGGAATAGTATATGGAATATTTGTGATTGGGAGTACATTCAAACTACCCAATAGGCCCATTAAACCACACTAATCACTTGCAAAGCCTAGATTATCGATTAGAGTGCTAGAGGGCACATTGATCGCATCGGCAAGGTCGATCGAAGATGAAGGAGGTTGTGCATCAGGAAGGTGAAGAATGATTCGATTGATCATCAGAATTTCTTAAAAGAGTTGGAGTATTGAAAGGCAATTGGAATTCCATTAGGTTTTCTTGTGAAAGTACTATTGCAACTTACAAGTGTTGACTAGTGGAATGGTTCGAAAGAACCCAGAGACGTAGGAAATTATCCAAACTCCATAATCAATCATTGTGCAATTGTCTTTATTGTCTTGCATTAATTTTAAATTGATGACTTAAAAGGAGAAAATGTTGGAAAATATTTAAATGCTACAAGGGTCCAAGATCAAGTAGATAAAATCTTGATTATTTTCAGATCAAGTTTGGTATCATTATCACACTTTTTTCTAATATCAAGTTTGGTATCAGAGCTGGTTTAGCTCCATTTTTGCTTCAATAAATCTGATTAATAGAGTGATTGCTTTAAGATTGGTGCAGTTGGTTCAATTTGTGTGAATAGGGTACAAGTGCACTATGGGAAAGATGTCTAATCAGGTAAAGATCGAGGAAATTGAAGCTTATAATCATTAGATCGAGTAAGATAAATCTATTCTGTAATCAATGTATTACTCCTTGAAAGAGGAGAATGCTCATTTGAAATCAGAACTACAAACCAAGGATGAGATCTTGGAAATGTTGTAATGTGGTGATCAAAGAAAGGAAATACCTTTAACTTCAGATGCAGTGACCATCGGCAGATGATTGCACTGTAAGTTGTTCACCACTGAAATCTTCTTCTTCCTCGCATTCAGTTTTGGATTCAGGTAATGAAGTCTTTGGTTTGTTTGAAAAGCATACTAGAGGCATTGGATCCAAGTTACTAGATAAAATGGGATTTGATGCAAGAGGCCTTGGTAAAAATGGCCAAGGCATTGCTAACCCAATACAGGTCAAAGATCATCCTCGTTTTGCAGGTTTGGGTTTTCCTAGTGAGGGAATGGAAATTAGAGAATGCTCCAAGAATGCTGATGGGAGATAATCTTCAAAAAGAAAAGTGATTACCCCACTTGTACTGTAAGAAGATTATGAGCAGGAAACTTGTGCTTTGTTGTCACAGGAAGGATTTGGTAAGAAAAATTAGTGACGAGGTAATGAGATTCCACCTCATGTTTATTACCATAATCATAAGTAAAATAAAATTGCTAATCCACTTTTTCAAGCTTCAGAAGTATGGTTATGATTTTTAAAAGATGTGGAATTCCTTTCCATGTACTTTTTGTGGATTACATTATCATTCTGTGGCTAGATGCTGTAAGAAAAGGACATTGGTGAATAATTTTATGTCATTCATCAAGAACAAGGAAAATAAGAAAGACCAATCTCGTCATGCAGAGTCAAGAAATGGTAGAAAGACTTCCTCATCCTAGAAGAAGGAGATTAAGAGGAATTTTTGTGCTCATTTCCAGAGGAATGGACATTGGGTGGATAATTATTGGAAATTGCATCCATCTCGCCATCAGGGTAATAGAAATCCAAAGAAGGAATGGAGGACCTATTGCAAAGGAAAAGGAAGTTTCTACTCCACCACCAGTTGACGATTCATCCCAGGACCAGGAAATACGTAAAAGTGAAAGTCCTTTAAAATGGGTAAGTCAATAATTTTTCAATTATATATTGCATAACTCAGATTGATAAATAATATGTAATATTTGTTTGGAGATCAGATTCTATGAGAAAATGCTGAGAGAAAGGTTTACCATACTCAGGGGATTTTCTTATTTAGAAAATTTGATTAATGCTCCAAACATATCTCCTAATAAGTCTGTGAGTACCTTAGTACAACTTGAACAACAAGATTTGACTCATATAAAGCTTGGAGATTGATCTTCCATTTGTGTAGACAATAGAATTTCATGGGAGTCAACTCGGAAATTCATTCTGTGTAGAGGCATTGTGTCCGTGCAACAAAATGATAGTTGAATCACCATTGACATTAACATCAGGTCGAAACTTCGTTTGGTGGAGAAGCCATCATGGGCATCTAATAGAATGGTACCTGATATAATTTTTCAACAAAAGGAGCTCTCAAAATATTAGCTCAGAATGTCGTTCGGTAGCCAAGGCATTATGACCACACATTCGACTGGTAGCTGATCATTAGACTTAACATCGTGAAGTAGAGGCATTGAGGTTTTTAAGATATTTAGAACTACACAACAGAGGCGTTGAGGTCTACAAGAGACTTAGCACTACACAACGAAGGCATTGAGGTCTATAGGAGACTTAACACTGTATAATGGAGGCATTGAGGTATGACAGAGACTTAGCACTACACAACATAGGTGTTGAGGTATGAAAGAGACTTAGCACTATACCAAGGAGGTGTTGAGGTTGGTAAGAGACTTAGCATTGCATAACAAAGGTGTTGAGTTCTGCAAGAGACTTAGCACTACACAATGGAGGCGTTGAGTTATACAAGAGACTTAGCACTTCACAATGGAGGAGTTGAGGTCTGTAAGAGACTTAGAACTACACAACAAATGCGTTGAGGTCTGAAAGAGACTTAGCACTACACAATGGAGGCATTGAGGTCTAAAAAGGGACAAGTAATTGTCCATCACCGACATTGGATCAATCATAGATCTAAGTAACATGGAGCTCCTTCAAACCAGTTTGGATTATGTGGAATCAAATTGGAGACAAGAGATGTGTAATAGAGTAAAAGAATATCCTTATTGTCAGATATCTGGAAGCTTAGCACCACACAATAGGAGCGTTGAGGTTTCATTCAGAAACTTAGCACCATACAACGGAAGGTATGGAGGTCTTCTTTATGATATTAGAGTGGCACAATAGAAGCATTGTGGGTCCATAACTGACATGTCCAGGATAAGAGAAAAGTTATCAAAGTGAAAAGGTTACAGGAGAAGAGACCCAAGGGCCTACTACAATAGAACTTTCTGAGGTGGTAGCAGATTTTTTTTCCAAATTCAGGATGGGATGGCAAAATGTTCCAATATAAGCTTTTTGGGACAAAAATCTTTTCTTAGTAGGGAGGTGTGATCAGGGGATAATTTTTTATATCAGAAGTTCCCTAAACATCTCTAAACTATGACATTGTAGAAGATTGTTGCAAGAGATTTCCATTGACTATGAGAACATGAAAAACGAACATCAGAAGCTCTAGTTATGTTTGGTCAAAGTTCAGTCAATGCAAAAGTCAACTCTAGTCAACTGATCAATATTGGACCAATGGCACTCTGACACATGGTGAAAAGGCAAAAGGGAGTCATTTCTTGGCTTTTGATCTCCGGTCTTTTGATGGTTGTAAAATGATAAATCTCGTGGGAGTAAGAGGCTAAATTTTTTTAATGGAAGGGAGCCCAGCTGCCGTGAGGACTATGGTATTATCACCGACGTGGTGGGTCCTCAAGCCACCACGTGGCTTGCCACCACTTAGCCATATTTCATTTTGAATATCATAGTATTATATGGTTGAATTTTATATTATTCACCATGTTATTATGTTATTTCAATTTGTAATGTTTGTGAATTGACTGAGTTTATTAGCTCATACAAGGTATCCACGTCATACGAGCTCATCTATAGCTTAACATGGGGTCTATATTGATCCCATTAATCTCTAACTCACCACATAGTGGCATGATAAAATTGTCAACTAATTAGCCCACATAAACTTCTAACCCCAGAATCGATTTTCCAAGTCCACAAATTGATGAATGAGATTTCCAGCGGTGGTAGGGCGGCTTGACACAATCCTCCAACGTGTGGAGATAAACCACGTGAGACCCAGGAGGTGCGGATGGTTATAACCCCACAGTGGTCCTTTGACCACTTTAAACCTGCATGGACATGTGTTATTGAAGCCTACAAACATCTTACTCCAGAGAGCCAAATGTGGGATCTTGATCCCCTCCTTCCAACAATGCCGCCGGTCAAATGTGGGATTTTTATCCCATTAATGCAATGCAATAGTCCAACTAGGGATTTAATCTCATTACACATGGTACGGGATGAAGGCTATTATTAGCCTAAGTCGATAAATAGTTTTGTACCAAATTTTAAGGGACCTAATTTTGCACTATAAATAGGGAACCCATGTCATTGTAGATGGACACGGGACATGAGCCTGAGAAGCTTATTATTGTGTTAATATTAATTCATGGGATGTGAGAGAATTAGTAGTAGGAAAATTTTAATATTGTTTAGTAAACTATATTAAATTCCTAAAATTACTATAGAAAAAAATTGTTTATTGGCCTATTATATTTTAGGCAATAGTAGATGGAATATTTTTTATTGGGAGTAAAATGTCAAACTACCCAATAATCCCATTGAGCTACGTTAATCACTTGCAAATCCTGGATTGTCGACCGAAGTGCTCGAGGGTGCATTGATAGCATCGGAAGGCCAATTGAAGTCAAAGGATATTGTACATCAAGAAGGTGAAGAACGATTCGAATAATCACCAGAATTCTTCGAAGAACTGGAATACTGAGAGGCAAGTGATTTTCTATTAGGTTTTCTTGTGAAAATACTATTGTAAATTACAAGTTTTGACTAGTGGAACAGTTTGAAAGAACCCAAAGACGTAGGCAATTACCAAAATCCAGAATCAATTATTGTGCAATTGTCTTTACCGTCTTGCATTAATTTTTAAATTGATTACTTAAAAGGAGCAAATTGTCAGCAAATATTTAGAGCCTACAAGGGTCCGAGATCAGGTAGATAAAAACTTGATTATTTTTGGATCATCAAGCATACTCGTTTCTATGCATTTTGTTAGGTTGTGGAGCTAAATAACTTCACTGGAGCATGCAATGGAAACTTGTTGGAAAATACAGCAACCTGTCATCGGTCAGACATGACAGACATCGGTCAAAGAAAGTGGGAATCGACATTGCTTAAGGCTAACCGACACCGATTACCTATGTGATGATGTTTTAATTAACTCTAGGGAATTAAATCTATATTTAGCATTAAAGTAGATTTATTGGATGTAATTACATGAATAAGGTGCCCTAAGTTTATATACGCTTATATAAGCATGAAAGCTAGGGTTTAGAAGTGTGATGAATGAAGAGAAGGATTAGATTAGATGCTTGATTCTCCAAGAATGAGAGGATGAAGACGAAGAAGAAGAAGAGGAAAAAGGAACAGGTTACATGAAGACAGAGACTCCATGGAGAGGAGTTCAATAGAAGGAAATAGTAGGCTATTGTATTTCCTTTGTATATTTATTGTCTCATTGTAATGGCTTGCATAGTATGCAAAACACATAGTATTTCTTCTTGTAGATCCACGTGTTGGTGAGGTCTTGAATTATAGATCTATGTAGATCTAGTCTTGTATTATAGATCTATGTTGATCTAGTCTTGTATTGTAGATCCATGAGATCATATTGTATTGTTGATCCATGTAGATCTAGATATTGTGGAGGAGGTCGTCTTCATGTTTGCACAGGTTATGCAGTGATGGAGATACAAACTTGCTTCTTAGTGCACAATCTTAGTTGCACATCTGGTAGACCCATGTGAGAGGTCTTGTTTGCAGATCCACAGAAAACTTGGGCGCAGTTCAAAGATGCAGTAGTTCCTAGTTATGTGAGATCTACTGGTGGAGTTTGGAGGCACGGTTTAGTGTACTTAGGCAGATCCGATTGGAGATTTGGGAGGAGGAGATACTCTTGTAGAGATACATGTACTCTTGTGCAGAAGAGTTGGTTTGTAATCTCTTGTTATATTATATATATGTGAGATCTCTATCTTTGGTGGACGTAGCCCACATTGGATGAACCATGGTACATGTCTGTTATGTGTTTGTACTTTTGTGTGATTTGGATTATTCTAGTTTATACTTCCGCTACCGTAGATTTTGTGGGTAAATTGTTTAGATCCTGTGTGCATGATTTTTTTGTTATTAAATCATAGCACTATTCCACTGTCCCTAAAAACCCAACACATTTATCACATCATTTCTTGTCTTGAATTGGTCCCTCTTGCTCAACATACCTGCCAAGGATAGATCCTCTATATATTTTTCATTCATTGTGTCCATGGAAACACCCATCAATAGAAGACTCTCAATGTAACATTTGCATTCATTTGACAAGTACAAGGCAATAACAACACGGGGTTCGTTAATGGTAGTTTCGTTTACACCAGGACAAGACTCACCATTCACATCGCAATGAAACAAATTATTGCATATTATTATCGCCATTGTCAGTCTCCCATAAAAAACCTTCACATTGAAGTGACATTGACATCCCCCTTTAATTTTTTACCTACTCACTCTTTCACCTGTTGTCAGCTTATTTCTATTGTCATCTAGACCATATGAACACCAATAGCTGCAATTACAAACATTAACATCAAAATGCTATACAAATTTTTACAAAAACACGTATAAAAAAGAAGAGTTAGAAAAGGTTCAAACCACGAACATGTCTTCATTTTATGCAGTTTAGGGTATGTAAGCATATTGATTTACATGCATGCAAATGACATGTAACAGTGTGGGAACGAATTCCCTCCTCAATGAAGGTGAGGCTGCCTTTATTGAAAACCAAAACTGTATTTACACCTGTACATTTGAAATTGTATGTGGGGGGTGTTTTGGAACATCAAAGGAAAGAAAAGTGAATGAGGGGGATGGAATGGAATGAAGGAAATGAATGGAAAGGAATGAATGGAAGGAACATGCAAGAGTTAGGTAAAAGTAGAGCCTAATATTGCATGGAGACGAACAATAAATACTAACACAAATAAAAAAGAGTTTGCATCAGCTAAACAAGAATGAGTAAAAGGGAACACATGTGAGCAAGTAGATAATCAGAGCTTGATCATTGTGAATGAGAACAACATATTAATAGCGTTGACAATAAGATCCAAGACAATATTCGCATGCAAGATTTAAAACACTAACACCTAATGAACATAAGAACATCAAATGCTAAAAGAGGTAATTAATGGGATACAAAGTTCATATTTCATTAACTCCAAAATGTCTTCTCAAAAGAACACAAAGTTTCTTTCTTCAAAATAAAGCTTGCATACAAAATTATTTTCTTCTCCTCTCTCAAAGTCACCCTTTACAAATGAGTCCCTGACTTCCCTTTATAACCCAAAAGGTGGTTACAAAGTAGTTAGGGTTTTACATGAACATTAAATAAGGCACTTAAGTGACTTTGAATTTTTCACCCAACCTTATTAAAAGCAACCAAAAATAGAAACCACCTAAGTTATCCATAGTTTTTCGAAAGTAAACTCAATAACAACATCCTTTTTTAAAAATTCCACTTTTAAAACATATGACAATAACCAGTGCCTTATCAATTGAAATTGGGTCTGCCTATCTAAAACGTATGAGAAATGGACTCTCCCATTTTGTTAGATACCAAGAAAACTATCTCCTTAAACCATCAGTGAAATTAAGATCCACCGCTTTCACCAATTGAAAGGATCTGAACCTTCCCAATGTTTCAAACATATTTTCTTCTTCTGGAGGTTCATTTGGTCAAAGAATAGCATCACAAAATACCTGCAATTCTAAGATCCTACCTGGCATATCATTCAGATTGACCATCTTTGATTGAGCATTCTCAAACAAGTTCTTTAATTTGATGCAATGCTTCATTGAAGCTAAAAAGAAATTGATGGCGGGAGTATCCATGTCCTTAAAAAATTGTGAAAATTGCTCTTCTACATGTTCTGATGAACACCTTTGATTATGTTCATTTATGAATTTGTAAGTGAAGGCTTCATTGCATACGCTCTCATAATGGATCATAGAATCCTCGAGAAGTGTCTTTATTGATTTGAGATGCAGACACCAAAGAAAACGTGTCCCTCAACATTAAAATTCAAGAATTCCTTCAACGGCTAAAACTGAGGACTCCATACTTGTCATCTCCTGTAGACTGGGCAATATCTTATCCAAATTTGATATGTTAGAAACAAAACTTTCCTTGAAAAAAAGAATTGGATCAAGATATGCATTGACATCTTCATGGAGCTTAACTACTGTTTTGATCGTCTCTTGGCCTAAAATGAGAATCTTTGAAAGCCAAGTTTTAGTGACATGGGCCAATGTGTTTATTTATTTTGATAAATTGAGAGTTTCTTCATCAGGGGCAACCACTGCATCGGGTAATGGGAAAGTGGATGATATGGGATTTATCAGATGTTGAACATATTCCACAAATTGATTCTTTTCAGCCTTGAGATGAGAGTTCTAAGACTTATATTTCTCAAGTCTGTTTAGCATGATATCAATTGAATCTCAGGCCATCACCATGTCACTTTCCAATGTGGACTTCCTAAGTCCAAGTCTGGAAACTTCATAATCATGATATGCCATAGCATCACGCTCTTTGTCAACTTGTGGGATGGCAAGATCCGCAAATCTATTTCCGTCATTATCCACCATTATTTGGGAAAGCACTTTAAGCTTCTTGGGAATGATGTCATTTGAAAGTTTGAAAAGGGCATCGAAGTCAATGTACATTGCCTTGATAACCTCTTCATTTTTTTGATTTCGCAATCAACCTAGAAAGGAGTATCATTAACTATTTCTGCATACAGAAGCTCGGAGCCTAAAGCAACATTCTCATTCTTCTCAACATCATGAGATTTCGCAATAATCCTTTCCACGACCTTGATTTCAGGAGAAATAACCTTGATATCCACCTGCTGGTCATTTGGGATATTTTGGGAAATCTATTTGTGAACTATAGGTTCCGAAGTATTCAATATTTGGACTACCTACACCTGAGTGGACTCTTGTGCAAGGCATGGATGAGGACTATTTGTAATACGAGTAGAAGAATTTCTACTTGAAGTGGAAAATCTTGATACATGCTCTCTTCCTTCATAGGGGCTAGGAACCTTAGATTCTTCAGCTCATGACACATTCTTCAATGAAATGGATTTTGACAACCACTCCTTTCTTTCTTGTTGCATATGACTGGATAGCACAGAGGTTGATTGAGAAGGAGCTTTGGTTGACTGGAGACCTGCTCGAGTTGGAATTTTTTGTCATCCTGAGGTATGATCTTGAATTGATTGTAATTTGTCAAGTTCTCTTTCATACCGGGATATGCTTCTTTCGAGAATTGGTTGATTCTTTCTATCAAGAGAAAATTCATCTCTTTTGGTCCAATCAATTCGTGGCAATGGGGTAAAAGCAATTGCATCATATGAAGGATCAATAACATCTTCATCATCATCTACAAATGAATTTGGAGGATTCTTGATGTGAAAGGTCTTGATCTAAGCAAGGGTTAGGTAAGAAAAATCTCATCTTCTTACTTCGTGTTCGTCTAAACAGGAAACCTAGAAATCTTCCATGGTAGGCTTATGTTGATACTTTACTCTAGGAATCTTTTGCATATATCCATTGATATCAAATTGGGATCTCTTCACATATGGATGAATGGTGATGAGGGAAAACTCTTTTTCCATGAGTTGTGCACTGAAGAGAATTGGACACTGGTATTCCTCGATTTGTATTGGGAAATGAATTCCTAAGCGATGTTTGTCACTAATAAGACAATGAACTTGGAATAATTGTCACGTAAGCTCCATTAATGCCCACCTGTCACTAACGTACTTAGGAAGCTTCCATGGAATACCCACAAAGCTGCTTACGAGAATGTAGGAAAAGGATGAAAATTGAATAAACCGCATTTCCCATTGGGAAATGACATCCATGGCCTCTTTAGAAAATATTTCCTTTGTATTCTAATTCAAGTTTCAAATCATGTCGAAGGTGAATGCATCGTTAACTCTTCTGAAATGATGAGAGCTATTTTTGAAACTCAGTTGCGGATAATAATGAAAGACATTATTTGATGGACCCATGACTCCTCTTGTTTCGAGTCCCAAAAATAGCTTTCTTCTAGGCATTGCATAAGTCAGATATGATGTCATGTAGAAAAATCTAATCATCTTCACTTCAATCAATTGTTTGTGAAGGGTATCACTAATGATAGTGGCCCAATCTACAAACTCTTTCTTGGCAAGGATGATATTAATAAACTGATACATCCATGGGTGGAAAATCCTGACAGAGGGTAAACCGAAGACTCGACTCGAGAGATTAATCATGTCCCTGATTTCTTCCATGAACTCAATGCGGTAGAACTATTTAGGAATCCGGTTAACTCAAGGCCTCTTGGTCACTAACTAGTTGCTATCAACCATCTTGCTCCACATGAGGCGTTCTTCATCCCAAAATTATTGTGCTGACTTATGAGTGATTGTACGATGGAAAAGTGACAAGCGAGCATGGGAATCTACAAGTGACTCTTCCTTGCACCCGACCTCTCGAGGTCGTGCCGAGATAGTCGGTGGGGATGGATTATACATGGGGTACAGGTAAGCTAGTTAGGCAATCTTATGTCTTCGACACGCACTAATGGAATCTACGAATCTAAGGCAAAGAAGGTCCTCCTAACCTGAACTGGCGTGATAGATCGGTCGGTGAGGATGAATGGATTGTTTCGTGTATATCTCTAAACATGGTCATAAGATGGATGCTGGATATATAGCGGATTCTATGGCCGATTATCTAGTCTAGTCCAAAAATCTTTAGCTTCATTAGTTGCTATGTCTAACAAGGATAACTGTGCGATAATGGTTGGTGGAAGTGGAGTGGATCTAAATACTAATGTGCGTAAACCAGCATTAATGTCAGATTGACCTGTGGACTCATTGGGTTGTGGGACCTGTGGATCACAACCATAGATTCGAGGTTGTTGTGGACCTCCTATGGTCATGCGTGGAATCAATTTCTAACCCCTAGTACCTAGTAGTCATATGCCTTTTCGGAATCTATGTTTAGAATTAACAATTGTGCAATCTTCTTAGAGTATCTTACAGGCGTTCTGGAAACCTGAATTCGTAAGCTGGTGTTTATGTCAGTAAGAATGTCTCCTTCGTCTGGCTGTGGGACCAAAGGATCACAAGTGAATGTTTGCTCTCTTTTAGGTCCTTCTACAGTCATGCAGATATTTATCTAGGGTAATCTGTAGTTTGGCTGGTTTGACCAAAACGTAGGTGCTTTGTCGTCTTCTATGTTTAGTCCTCTTAGCTGTGAGCTAATTTCTTGTAAGTCTATTGTTGTTTAGAAGACCTGAATTCTGAGATTCTGGTCTATATCAGTTATTGCTGCAACAAGATTGGGCTGAGGTATTATTGGCTCAAATACGTATTCTCTGGGCTCTCTAGGTCCCGTGATTGTCATACAAACGAAACAAAGTAAATCAAACTGAAGCAAAGTAAAACTAACTATGTAAAGTATATCTACAACATATATAAATTCTCTAATTTTGTGTTTTGGATGAACTATTTAAACGAATTTGAAAGAGCAATTATTTAAAATATCTAGCAATTGAATACTAAACTAATAATGAAATTAAAACAAACAAGGCAACCGAGTATAGCTACTTGCTTGTGCAGTTGTAATTCTATTCTAAATAACGAAATAACTTATCTAATCTATTTGAAATATTGTCGATCCTACCTCAGAAGTGAGGAATGAATCATAGTTTCTCATAAACTATCAATCCCCACAGCTTCCCTGGTAAATATCAAAAGTGAGATTAACTGAAATGAAATGATTCACTATTCTATTTGATGTGTTTTAACTAGAACTTTGATAGCTTGAACCTGGACTTTGTAGAACAGTGGTGAATCCGGTTGTGTGTGGCTTTTGTCCCCTCAGTGTGGTCTCCTCGTTCCTTTGTGCTCACGTGAATCCAGAAAAGTGTGTAATGCTAGCATCAACAGAAGTAGGTATTGGAACAATGGCAGCTTTGGATGTAGACTGAATACAATGCAAGTAGGAGAGGGATAGCGCAAGAGAACAGAGCTTGGCTTATGTAATTCCTAGCGGGATTTATTGCGAGTCATATGACACAAAATGTTCAGAACTTGAAGCTATCCTGTTTGATGAACAAAACTTGTAACTTTAATGGTTTCCGACTGAAAATGAAACTATCCTATCTCAATTGATTGTGTGAAACAATAATAACACCAGCACAAGAAGATTATGTTGCTTCCAAATAGCAAAACAACACTAACTTTGCATGCAACAAATAAAACTATTGATTCCTAAGCAAAATTGAAAGACTAAGCTATTGAAATGAGAAATTGAGAGGCAGATTTGAGGGACCATTTACTTGAAGATCAACTAGCTATTTATAGAATTCCCATTTACCCAAAGTTAAAAACCAATTTGAACTCTTTAACCATAAATAATGCAAAAACACTATTCCAGGGAACCAGAATCATAAATACGAGAAAAGGCAGTGAAAAAAGCTGGTAAACATTGAAAATTTACATGAGTCGTGTTAAAAAGAACATTCTAGAAAATGCGTGAAGGACCGCCGCCCTACCTGGGCGGCAGTCACGAGACTACCACCCAGGCAGGGCAGCAGTTTCGTAACTGAAGATCAAAATGCAAAGAAAAAGAGGGGATAAGAGAGAAACAAAGCACGTAGGGGCTAAGTGGGACATATGGGATGTTAACGCGTACTTGGAGAGCTTTTCTGGATCCCGAACACCTTGTGAGGAGACCTGTATCATCATCGGGGCATGTGTAATGTTGTTCCAGCGGTGCAGTACCCTACAATTTTGGGTACGTACATATTGCCCCCTTTGAGAAGAATTTTAGCCATGAAGAGGTGTAAAACGGTGGGTTCAAGTATGACAATCCCGAAATGGGAAGTTAGAATTTATACCTGACAAGCTCGTGTGTCAAAATGACACCTTCCAAGATTCTCGCTACCTGCAAAATGAAGAGGGGACTCAAGTGCAGATAGATAAAATAAATACTAAAATAATATGAAATGAGGACTTACCATTTGTGCAGGGATAAGAACTTACCTCCGTCGGCGCTCCAAACCTACGAAAAGGGCATTCAAAACGAGTCAAGATGCTATATATGTAAAAATGGGCCCATTTTCCTATTCATTTACACGTGTTGATTTGATTGATTTTGAGCTCTAGGACCCACGGTGATGGTTTTTGACGAGAGTATAGTCAAAACATTCGTGACGAGATAGTGATCATGCCTCCATGAGCGAAACATCAACCCGCAAGATCACAAGTTAGTTCTTGATTTAACGTTTTTACCCCTAAAATGTAAAAATGGTGAACTTTTTTGTCACGGGGGGGTTATTTTTGTAAATGTTAGTTTTAATAGGGTCATTTAGGGGGGACACCTAATGGGTAGGCTTTGTTTTGGTCGAAAATGGTCTTTGTTTTGTGTTTTTAGGGAACGTGACCCATGCAGAAATTCAAGACATGACTGCCGCCTTGAGTAGGGTAGTGGTTACACAACTGCTGCGCTGATCAGGGTGGTGGTTACAAGACCACTGCCTTTAAGGTGGCGATTACGGAACCGCCGCCTTGCTCAGGGTGGCGGTCCTTTACAAAATGCCTAAATAGTACTTGTTTGAATTTTTTTTTTGCATTTCTAGCATTCTTATATGTTTTCATGATTTTTCCAATGTCATTTGAATACTAACTTACTCCCTTTTGCATGTTTTTGGGTGTATATAGGTGAAGGAGGAGTATATCCGATGGAGTCGAGAGAGAGAGAGTGTGATTGGCTTCCAGTAGTGTTGGATGCACTTTCTTTGGATGAGTAGGAAACTCTTTAGAGGGCCGGTATATTGCGTATATCATGGGTCTCGCATGTTGCACCTTCTAGTCACATACTTTGTGACTTGTTTTCATATTGGGATGCTGATCGGAACACTTTCTGATTTCCAGGAGTTAGGGGTGAGTGGAATATCACCCTGGAGGATGTCTACCGTATCTTGGGGGTCCTGATCATCAGGAGATGGCTTACGCTTGAGACAGGAGGGTCACGGGTTCAGATAGCACAGTGGGCTTCATACATGGGAGACACCGTTATCTCCACTGGTTCAAAGAAGGGGGTGAGGGTCTGCTCTATTCCTAGCCTGCATATTCCCTTGATTTGTCAGGCCATTATGGGGATCCTTTCCTCGAGATTGATCGGGGACAAGGGAGGAGACACTTTACTTTATTGATGGTCCCCCATTATTACATAGATTGAGGGACATGGCTAGATTTATGCCTAGGGAGTCGACATTCTTGGGACCACCTATCATGATCTGTACTGGGTGGTTCATTTACTGGGGTAGTCCTTGAGCCATCCAACCCTAGTTATGAGCTGGCTCTACGAGCGTTTCATCCCTTATTGGAGAGGTGTAGAGGTGGAAGATCCTAGAGCCCTGAGGGCAGCAAGATGGAAAGATATGTCAGTGCTTAGATCACCCCACCAACCAGTCACCTCCTTGACTACGGATGATATGGAGGCCACACCCTATCAGGCCATGGTAGGGTTATGGGGCAAGGAGGCCCTCACTTTGATCTCTTCGTCTACCACAGGGCAACTTGTGGACAGGATGGGGAAGGTGGAGACACATCCTTTTGCTCGAGTGCCTCAGCAGTTTGGCCTTCCTTACATCGGTATGCTTCCCCCTGTGGCGCCAGTGTTTAGATCGGTTTGGGAGGCTAGGGGAGGTCCTAGAGGCCTGGGTTGGACTGTTGTTACTCTTGGTGTCCCCATTATAGCTAGGTGGGTAATACGTGCTCGAGGGATAGCCAGTGCCCCCTAGGCACCCTTACTTCATATTGTCGCCGGTCACGCCCATAGTAGCGATGACCCCATCGACATAGAATTTGAGTCTGAGGAGTTCACACGGTGATAAATGTAGGAGGAGACCGAGGCTGAGGTCAGTGAGTCAGGTGGAGAGGAGGACATCGATCCCAAGTGGTATGACACTCAGGATATCTTACAGGCGGAGAGGGTGGAGCAAAGTGTGGAGAGGGTGACTCTAGTTTCAGAGGAGCCGCCTTCTCAAGACGTAGGCGGGGAGGATGAGTCCATAGCAGGATGATATGTTGCCCCAGACACAGGAGGAGGACTTCAGTTAGCAGTGGCATCTGTGGCAGGTGCTGACCCTAGAGATCCCTCTTGGAGGCCCAGAGATCCAAGTGAGTTATCATCCTTCTCTTAATGTTTGTTTCTAGTTAGGATTTCCTTAGTTGCTATATCTACTCTTGTTCATTTTTGTTTCTATCTTTTGAGTATTTCTAATTTATTTTCTCCTTTTCTTGTAGAGACTACTGATGAGTAGTGAGACCTGATTCACCGGGTATGCACTGATACCCTGATGATCCGCATGGAGAGGACTCACGCGGAGCTATCCGTGGATGCAGGGGAGCCTTTGGCAGCTGATAGGCATACCAACATTTTTTCTCCTATTTGGCATGTGGCAAAGATGGTGTGCACCCTTAGTACCAAGTTGGCTTGGTATAGGGCAGTAGAGCACCTGATGAGGAGTCATTCTCATAGTGAGGCCACAGCTGCTCCTCAGGACTGTGAGCCCTCGGTGCACTCAGAGCACCGGCATAGCCAGAGTCCTAGACGTGGTCATGCACCTTTAGAGGGGTCTCATAGGGGTTGAGAGGCCACTTGGCTCTCGTAGATTGTTTATACGATTCATTTTGTATTTCTCAGGCTCATTGAGCGTTTTGACCATGCCTAGCGCATGATGGCATTGTATAGGAAACTTGATATATATATATATATATATATATATATTCTTTTTGGATCAGACTCTTGGTATCTATGTTTTTGTGATTCGTTTCCACATGTAAATTATAATGTTGTTTTTATATGCTTTTCAGAATGTATGCAATGGAGAACAATACGAATGCTTTCTTTCTTTTTGTATTTCGTGATGCTGATATATGATAATGCAGACACAATGTGATTTTGAACCTTTAGCTTCTATAAGCAATTTTTTTGGGTACTTCATATTTGTTTTGACAAAATGAGATGATAAACCGGTATGATGAGTAGATGAACTTGCCCCACTCCTAACTCCATGCAACTAGTAAGATGCGAGGGCTCACCACCGAGAGCTAGAAAGGGCACAAGCTATGAAATTTGTTGAATGGTAGTGATGAGAGATAGACAAAGATTTGGTAGAACCAAATTAGGATGCTACAAACCTACTCTACTCAAGTGACTCCATAGTTTAGAATGTGACTTGCTTTGCGGTTTATCTAGACTTAGATCCGTAGATGGCCACATGGTAGACAAAATCTGGTTTTCGGGGTTTTGAGCTCTCTTGGAATTTTGGACATCTAATTCATTTATTTTTGACTCAAGATTTCAAAGGTTTATTTGAACTGTTTGCTTATGACCTTCAACGTTTATTGTCAAGAGGACCCCCTGCACCTTGCCCCATGCTTCTAGTAGGAAGCATGGGCTTATCACCATGGACAAGGCATAGGCGATTAAGGGCATTACCATCCTTTCCCAACCCTACGTCACTAGTAAGAGACGCAAGCTCATCACCGAAGGTTGGTAGGGCAAGGAAATGTGTAAAATAAAATTTTCTGTTTGATCTATATTTGACTTATTTATTTGAGCAAAATGTCAGTATGTTCTTATTTCCAAAGAGATATATGTATGGGATAGATGTGACACTATGAAGCTTCTAGAACAGACCATAGGCAAGACATCTATCCTAGGAAGAAACCAAAAGTGAGAACAAGCATGCAGACCTTGGTATGGTTACCGTTAAGACTTTTGTCATATCTAGCTTTATATGGATGAAATGATTTTGAAACGAGGTGATGTTGTTATGAAAATGAAGAAGTATGATTGGAAGGGTTATGCAAATATTATCAGAAGTTTGTAATGAATTGCTTTGAGAATAAGTTCCTTGATCACAAAATTTTACGAAATGAGTGGACAAAATGAACCTAACTACATGAAGATGCAATGTAGATATAATTATACAAGTAGTGCTGGTTGCTTATGCATAGAATCATTTAAGATGCAAGGAATTGACTGTTTCACCAAATTCCTCACCTTCCAGTGTACATAAGAGATATGCACCATTTCCATAGTCTTTCGTGACTCGGTATGGGCCCAACCATTTGGGCCGGAATTTCCTTCCTTCGCCGGTCTTTTTATCGATATGGCTGTCTAGTCTTAGAACTAGATCTCCTTCATATATATCTCGTTCATAGACCTTTTTATTATACTGCCGGCACATCCGGTCAGCATAGACTCTATGTCATTGTTCAGCATCTAACCTGGCCTCATCTAGGCTTTCTAGTTGGGAGAGACGTGCTTCTCTATAAGCTTCTTCATCCAGAATCCCTTGTAGTGAGATACGGAGACTGGGTATTTCAACCTCAAGTGGGAGAACTGCTTCTACTCCGAATACCAATGAGAAAGGAGTTGCTCCTGTTGGTGTTCTTATTGAGGTTTGGTGGGCCCACAAGGCCGGATATAACTTTAAATGCCAATCTCGTTTGTTTTCTTTTACCGTTTTGAGGAGAATAGCTTTCAATGTTTTGTTTGTTGCTTCAACCTGTCCATTGGCTTGAGGGTAATACAGGGAAGCTGTATGATGGTTTATTTTAAATTTACTGCATAGCTCACGGACTTCGTCATTCTTAAAGGAAGTACCATTATCTGAGATAATGATTTGTGGGACACCGTACCTGCAAATGATCTGGTTCAAAATGAACTTGGTGATCACGAAACCTGGTACAGTGGTGAGAGGCATAGCCTCTACCCATTTGGTGAAATACTCGGTGGCCGTGATTATGAAGTTATGGCCATCTGTTGACGAGGGAGAGAATTTCCCTATCAAATCTAGGCCCCATGTAGAAAAGGGCCATGGAGTAGCGATTGGTTGTAGAGCTTGTGCCGGCATGTGAATCTCGTGGGAAAATTATTGACATTTATGGCACTTGCTTACAAACTCTACTGCGTCGTGCTCTAGAGTGGGTCAGAAATAGCCCATCTGATGTATTTTGTGGGCAGTGGCATGACCTCTAAAATGGCCGCCACATATTCCACTGTGAGATTCGTAGAGAATCTTCTTGGATTCTTTTGTGTCAACACACCTTAGAAGCATTCCATCGAAGGCCTTACGATAGAGCACTTGTTCTATAATAACGTATTTAGCTACGATAATGCATAACCACCTTCTTTGTTGCGGTGTAGCACCTTCTGGATACACATGGTCCATGATATAATTAACGATATTAGTATACCAAGGACATTCAGAGATAGGAGGTCTGGCTTTGATGTAGTATATGCATTCATCGGGAAAATCTAGATCTACTAGATCGCCTCCGTCTAACAGGTTGTCGGCTAACCAATCTGCAATGATTTGTCCCTTAATGGACTTCTGGTTTACAAAAGTTAATTCGAATTCACCCATTAAGGTTATAAAGCGTCCAACCTTTTTAGACAAGGACCCTTGTGTGAGGAAAGTTCGTAAATGGTCTGTTTTCACAATGACCCTTGTTTCTTGATTTAGCATGTAATGTCTTAGGCGTTTGGTTGCAAAGACTATGGCAAGGCATTCTTGTTCTGCTTGCGTATAACACATTTCATAATTGATTAATGTTTGGCTAATAAAATAGATCATGCATTCTCTTTTGTCATTGTCTTCTTGAGCCAACATGCAGGCTAGCGAGACATTGGTAGCTTGCGAATATAAGATTAAAGGGTGGTCTGGCTTAGGAGGCATTAGTGTAGGTGGTGACAACAAGAAACGCTTAACGGCTTCGAAAGCCTCACTGCAATCTTTGGTCCAATCAATACTATAATCTTTCTTGAGAAGATTATTGATTGGATGAATGGACAAAGCTTAAATCTGGGATGAATCTTCGGATTACACCGAGTTTCCCAAGAAACGACCTAATTCCAGATTCATCCGAAGGTGGGATCATTTCAAGAACAGCCCAGATTTTGGCTAGGTCCACATCAATCCCTCATGATGATATGATGTAACCTAGGAGTTTACCTCCTGTCACACCAAACACACATTTTTCTGGGTTTAGGGTGACTTCGTATTCTATCAAACGTGAAAGAATGACGTGGAGCACTTCCGGGTGATCACAACGCTTCTTGGCTTTAGCTAACAAGTCATCTACATAGGATTCCACGTTTTTATGAATAAGATCATGAAATATACATGTCATTGCCGCTGGTATATAGCGCCAGCATTCTTGAGACCGAATGGCATAACAGCATAGCAATAAGTTCCCCAAGGAGTTATAAACGTGGTTTTGGCTTGGTCTTGTTCAGATATTTTGATTTGATTGTATCCCGAGAATCCATCCATGAGAGACAAAAGCTCAAATCCAACTGTTGCATCAACGATGACGTCAATGGATGGTAACGGGAAGTCATCCTTGGGACAAGCCTTGTTAATTTCTCAGAAGTCTATGCAAATGCATATCTTCCCGTTCTTTTTGAGAACGGGAACGATATTAGATACCCACTGAGAATAATCAATTGTCTTAATGAATCCTACTTGGAGGAGTTTCATTACTTCCTCTGTCACCATAAGAGCTACCTTGGGTTTCCTTGGTCTTGATTTTTGTTTAATTGGTTTTGCATTTGATTTGGTGACGAGGTTGTGTACTGCGATGTGTGGTGCAATTCCCGTCATTTCTTTATAATTAAATGCAAAATCCTTTTGATGTTCTCTGAGGATTCGAGTGTGTATTTCTATTTCTTCTGGAGTTAACGAAGATCCTAGTTTTAAGATCTTCGGTTCATCCTCCGTTCCGATGTTAATGTCAATCGTTTCTTCGATTAAAGAAGCGTTACCTTCTTCAAACTCAGGCGGGGTTGGAGGTAGTTCTAGATCTTCTCCATTCTCTACCGCATATATGTCGAGTTCCTTTTGTGGGGGAAGCTCTATCATGGGATTTCCGAAGTAAGAAGACGAATGTGGGATTAAGGAAAAATCTACCATGTGATGGGTGAGATGTAACGCTGCATAGGCATTTAAGTAATCAAGAGTGGCTTTATCACTATCAACATGATCTAAGATAGCAGATTTATTCTCAGCTATGTTCGTTAAAAGAGGGTTTGATATTTTCTTCACTAACGGTTCAGTACGAAGGGATACCATGAAACGGGTGTCTTCCAACTCACTGCTTGGAGTGAAACATGAAGCTGAGGTTGCTATCGAATCTGCGAGAAGATTTTGTTCTCGCAGGATTGCTTCAATTGATATGAAGTTAAATCCTTTGCTCAAATCTAGTACTGCTATTTTGTAGAACTGTAGGTGTTTAGCTCTAGTTTCATACACCTCAGAGACTTGGTTTGTTATTAATTGAGAGTCTCCTAACACCCTGATGTCATTAACACCGAACCCTCTTAGCTAAGATGAGGCCAAGGAGGAGGGCTTTGTACTCAGTGCCATTGTTTGTACATTCGAAATTTAGTTTAAAGGTGAATGGTAGGATCTTTCCCTCGGGAGAAGTAAAGATCACACCTGCCCCAACCCCATAACGACATCTAGCTCCATCGAAATGGAGAGTCCAATATTTATTTGGGAAGATGGATGTTGGGACATTTGCTACGTCTACTTCTTCTGCTTCGGTTACTTCTACCATGCAGAGTTCTTCTGCTGGAAGAGAACCAACTCCTAGGGTATATCCCATGCCTACAGAATCAAATGGCAGGAAAATTGGTAGATCCTGTTCTAGCAACTCGACTATTTTTGCCGTAGTTCCTAATGATACAATGGTTTCTACAATGTTAGCCTCATCTTTGAGGGCTGGGATATTCTTGATTAGGTTCGTAACTTCTAGCTCTGTTGTAGGTACCAACTTTCCTTCTGGTTTCGAGTCGGTTGGCTTGTTAAGTTGGTTTGTTGGGAGTTCAAACTCAGAGTGAATGCCTTGTCTTTTCTTAAGGTCTGCTAGGTGTATATCAAATGGTTTCGGATCGCCTTTTGCTATGAATACCTTTCCTAAGTGTAGGAATCTTATTTCTTGGAATAACGTAGAAGGGATTGCCTTCATACGGTGTATCCATGGTCGGCCGAGGATCATATTATAGTTGGTTTCCCGATCTATAATATAAAACTTAGTGAGGATTGTTTTGGGTCCTAAGGTGACTGGTAGTATTATAGTTCCAATCAAAGTGGCTTTAAGGCTATCATAGCCTCTTAGCGTATTCCGAGTCGTGGAACAATTTGTTTCTCCATACCCTAGCTTTTGAAGGAAAGAGAAGGGAACTATGTTAACTGTTGCCCCATCATCAACCATTGCGCGCTTAACGTAATTGTTATA
Source organism: Taxus chinensis (assembly GCA_019776745.2). Lineage (NCBI taxonomy): Eukaryota > Viridiplantae > Streptophyta > Pinopsida > Cupressales > Taxaceae > Taxus > Taxus chinensis. The sequence goes on from CM034149.1 coordinate 14,367,578, forward strand.
AACCCACACTTGCAAATGTAAGGCTGGATCACCTCTACATGCAATCTCAGCGTATTTTGGCATTTTGTTTATGTCAAATATAAACTCGGTATCCCTATCCGACTGCCCTGGAGGGTGGATATCAAAGTCTATATGGTTTACCTGTGTTTCAGGAGGTGGAGTGATGTTAATTAAATGACCTAAACCTAATGCTTCTAAAAGAGCAGCCCTATGGGTAGGGGAGTTCTTTAATAAGTCCAAAAAGGAGATGTGAGAGAAGGTCTTCGTTAGGTCATTAATTAAATCATAGGCACCTACGGGTTTTACTAATGGTTGTTGAATGTTATCTGTTTCTAGCGGGTAACTTGGACTTGGCTGAGAGGAATACTCTCGTGTCCTTGTTACGTCTTCCACGGGTAGCTCAGTGTCCAACTCAACCAAACTGACTATCTTGGGTCGTAGCTGATTTCCTAATTACGGTGCGACAGGTGGATTTAGCGAAGTCGAGGCTTCATGATCATTGTTTCCTGTCATTACACTCTTGTTCATCCCATTTGGATTTAATTTTTTGTTATTGTGATTTGGGAGTGGATCGTTGAAGATCTTGAGGGGTGCATTTTGAGGGGAGACTGCTCCCGTGAAGGTATTTGGCGCAGGTGATGCAGGATCTGCTAAGAACATGTCTATGAAAAGTTGTCTTTGTTCTTCTGGCAGACGTTGCATGAACTTATTGTAATCGCGGCAAGTCCTAGTGTCATGGCCTCGAATTTTGTGGAAACCACAATATGAGTTAGGATTGTAATTCCTAGGTTGTTGGTTTGGCGCGTATTGTGGTCCAAAACTCTGATTAAACCGTTGACCATTAAAGTTTTGCATTTGTTGTCTTTGGTTTTGGTTTTGGTTCTGATATCCAGTTGAATTTTGACTTGGACCCTGTGTCTGGGTCTGCCTTTGTCGTTGTTGTTGTGGATGATTAAAATCCACCGAATTGATTGTCAGGGTAAAGTTGTTGTTTCGTTGATTGTTAATTGGCGGTGGAGTATTTACAACATTGGCCTTTTTAGTTTGGTCAGTTACTCCATTTGTGGTTATGCTGCGATTTTTGTTAAGGATTTTAGGTCCTTGATTGACGTTTGCGGTAGTAGGATAAGTCGTAGTATTCTGGCTGGGGGTGATTAGCCTCCCATTTGTTCCATACGTCTTGCGACCGCTATCTATTGCCGCTTGATCTATTCGGAGGGCGCTCTCAAGTACTTCATCGTAAGTCCTTAGTGGGAACTTATGGACTTCTTCCTTTACCTCTCTGCTGAGAGAATGAAGGAATAAATCACATAGTTCCATTTGGTCCATGTTTGGAGCACTTGCTGAAGAATAAAGGACTGTACGCCATCTTTGGATGAAATGAGCAACAGATTCATTGTGTTCTTGCTTAATGTGCAAGAATTCCCTGATTCCTGTTCTCAACAGTTTGTTCATGTCAAACACCTTGATGAACTCTGAAACGAGTTGTTTAAACGAATGGATGGAAGCTTCAGGTATTCTGTAATACCAATCGAGGGCGATGCCCTCTAAATTTTTGGGGAATATTTTGGCAACAACCCCATCCCAAGGGAGCAGTTCTCGAATGGCTGTGGCATAGGCCTTAATGTGTGCATTCGGGTCTCCCTCCCCTTTGTATTTGGGAAAATCAGGAAGAGGTCTTGGAAGCATGATGCTTCGTATGGTGAAGTCTAAGGGTTCTTTCAAATATTCTAAATAAGTTCCTATCGCATAGGTTTCGACCATTGATGGTGCCTGCTAAGGGGGTGGAGGTGGAATGGGTTGTTGATATGGCGTGGCATATGCATTTGCAGGGACATAAGGAAATCCCTGTGGTTGAGTGAACATGCCAGGAGAAGAGAACATATCTCCCTACGGTGATTTGGAATACATGTTCAAGTATGGAGGAGTATTGCCTAGGAATGGATTATTTTGTACTAGACCGGGAGATATCATATTTTCCACTGGAACGGTGTTAGAAAACGTGGTTCTAGTTGGGGTTTGTTGTGAATACTGAGGAGGCATGCCCAACGTGCCTATTCCTGTGAGGAGGTCTACTTGGCCAGGGATGATGGGGAGGATTGGAATTTCCTACCTGCATGAATTGAGAATTTTGACTTGCTTGAGCAAGTTCTAACCCTCTAACTTTTTCTACTAAAGTTGAGATGACTTCATTTGGCAAAGTCACAGTATTTTTCCTTAGTGGCATTTGTCGTATATCCTGAGGTTGTATGGGCATGTGGTACCCTGCTATGAACTGATCGTTGCCCTACCAAGTTTCACCGAGGGCATTTCCCATAGGTAGCGGCATGGAGGTGTTTTCTTGAAACGAGACCTCGGGTCATGTTTGTAAACTTCCTATAGGCGGGTACATACTCCGAGAGCGTTGTTCACTCCTGGCATAACGCACTGAATGTTCATCATCTAAAAACATATATGGATCTGATTGTTTACTAATTTGTGGTCTAAACAACACCTGAGGAGATGAACTAGATTCTCCTGAACTAGATTCTCCTGTAAACGTCATATTGTTCAAGCTTGAAGGCTCTGGTTGTTGTGTTTGAGCGAGCTGGTCCAACTCCTCTATTTGGAAAGAAGAACTATATCTAGTCCTTGGAGGCGGAGTTTGTGTTGACAATCGGTTAGTTGAATAGTTGTCACCCCATGCTGAGAGCGAGGGTGATGGCTGTCTATTCAGTTGATCGTAATATGCTTCAAGACCTAGGAGAGGTCTGCCATATGCATCGAATCCCGACATATTCGGGGGGTATATGAATACCCGTAGAATAATGGGAAAGAGCGAAGGTGGATGGAAGAAATAAAACTAAAAGAGGAAGAACTGTTTTGTTCACGTCAGGTTCACCAATTTTGTACGATGGAAAAGTGACAAGCGAGCATGGGAATCTACAAGTAACTCTTCCTCGCACCTGACCTCCCGAGGTCATGCTGAGACAGCCGGTGGGGATGGATTATACGTGGGGTACATGCAAGCTAGTTAGGCAATCTTATGTCTTCGACACGCACTATTGGAACCTACGAATCTAAGGCAAAGAAGGCCCTCCTAACCTGAACTGGCGTGATAGATCGGTCGACAAGGATGACTGCTTGAAGGATCCAATCAATATCGAGCTCTGGCGTGATCTGATCTATAGGTTGTGGGATACGAGAAAAATGACCTGGGATTGTTTCGTGTATATCTCCAGACAGGGTCATAAGATGGATGATGGATATATAGTGGGTTCTATGGGTGATTCTCTGGTCTAGTCCAGAAATCTTTAGCTTCGTTAGCTGCTATATCTAACAAGGATAACTGTGTGATAATATTTGGTGGAAGTGGAGTGGATCTAAATACTAATGTGCATAAACCAACATCTATGTCTGATTGTCCCGTGGGTCCGTTGGGTTGTGGGACATGTGGATCACAACCATAGATTCGTGTTTGTCGTGGACCTCCTATGGTCATGTGTGGAATCAATCCCTAACCCCTAGTATCCAGTAGTTGTATGCCTTTTTGGCCTCTATATTTAGAATTAACAGTTGTGCAATCTTCTCAGAGTATGCTACAGGCGTTCTGGCAATTTGAATTCTTAAGCTAGTGTCTATATCAGTTAGAATGTCTCCTGCGTCTGGCTGTGGGACCAAAGGATCACAACCGAACGTTTGCTCTCTTCTCAAGCCCTTCTACAGTCATGTGGATATTTATCTAGGGTAGCCTATAGCTTGGCTGGTTTGACCAAAACGTATGCACTTTGTCGTCTTCTACGTTTAGTCCTCTTAATTGTGAGCTAATTTCTTGTAGGTCTATTGTTACTTGGAAGACCTGAATTCTGAGATTCTGGTATATATCAGTTATTGTTGCCACAAGATTGGGTTGGGGCACGTTGGCTCGAATATGTATTCTATGGTCTCCTTAGGTCCCGTGATTGTCATACAAAAGAAACAATGTAAATCTAACTGAAGCAAAGTAAAACTAACTATATAAAGTATATCTACAGCATATATAACTTCTCTATTTTTGTGTTTTTGACGAACTATTTGAATGAAATTGAAAGAGAAATTATTTAAAATATCTAGCAATTGACAACTAAACTAATGACGAAATTAAAACAAACAAGGCAGCCGAGTATAGCTACTTGCCTGTGCAGTTGTAAGTCTATTCTAAATAATGAAATAACTGATCTAATCTATTTGAAAGACTCTCGATCCTACCTCAGAAGTGAGGAATGAATCATAGTTTCTCAGAAACTATCAATCCCCACAGCTTCCCCGGCAATATCGAAAGTGAGATTAACTGAAATGAAATGATTTTACTATTCTATTTGATATACTTTAACTAGAACTTTGAAAGCTTGAACCTGGATTTTGCATAACAGTGGCGAATCTGATTGTGTGTGGCTTTTGACCCCTTAGTGTGGTCTCTCATTCCTTTGTGCTCACGTGAACCCAGAAAAGTGTGTAATGCTAGCATCAACAGAAGTAGGTATTGGAACAATGGCATTTTTGGATGTAGACTGAATACAATGCGAGTAGGAGAGGGATAGCGCAAGAGAACAGAGCTTGGCTTATGCAATTCCTAGCGGGATTTATTGCGAGTCATACGACACAAAACGTCTAGAACCTGAAGCTATCCTGTTTGACGAACAAAACCTACAACTTTAATGGCTTCCAACTGAAAATGAAACTATCCTATCTCAATTGATTGTGTGAAATAATAACAACACTTGCACAAGGAGAATATGTGGCTTCTAAACAGCAAAACAACTTAACTATGCATGAAACAAATGAAAAGCTATTAACTCCTAAGAACTGAAAGACTAAAAATATGAAATGAGAAGATGAGAGGCAATTTTTGAGGGGCCATTTGCTTAAAGATCAACCAACTATTTATAGAATCCCCATTTACCCAAAGGTGAAAACCAATTTGAACTCTTTAACCATAAACAATGCAAAAACACTATTCCAGGGAACCAGAATCATAAATACGAGCAAAGGTGGTGAAAAAAGCTGGTAAACCTTGAAAATTTGCACAAGTCGCGTTTGATGTAACACACATTGAAAATGCGTGAAGGACCGCCGCCCTGAGCATGGGCTGCAGTTTCAGGACCTGCTCGCTGCTACGTAAAGAAAAAGGCGGCACATGAGACTGCCGCACAAAAGGCAGGGCAACGGTTGTTAACATCTGAAGTTGAAATGCAAAGAACTTTTGAAGGGAGAAGCGTATTCATCTATTAGGCCTCTTTTTCAAGGGCTATCAGCGGGACACGCGGGATTTAACACCATCATTCCCAGGTAGGGCGGCGATTTCATAACTGAAGACCAAAATGCAAAGAAAAAGAAGGGAGAAGAGGAAAAGAAAGCACGCAAGGGCTAAGCGGGACATGCGGGATGTTAAAGCATACTTGGAGAGCTTTTCCAGATCCCGAACACCTTTCGAGTAGACCTATATCATCATTGTGCATCACGTTTAAAAGATTGTTTTGGTGGTGCAGTACGCCAATACAATTTTGGGTACATTCAAGTAAATAGAAGCATTGTCAGGGAAGTCAGGTATGCATAATGTTTATACTACACAGAATGTGTACTCGTTATGTGCGATACTACAAAGAACGCATACGCATTATAGACGCGTGATGTGTCTTTGTGTTTTCTCTTTTCCCAAGCCATGCCTCAAGGCTTGGGATCCGGTTCAAGCGATCCCCAAGCTCTGAGGCATTGGACCTACACAAGACACATGCAAACTACTTGTGTTTTTACAAAAAAATGGTAAAAATGCCACTATCCTCAGAATATGATAAATGCAAAATAAAACAATTGACCCGATTTAAAAAAATTGTTACACATTGATGTAGACCTAGAGTCTCTTCTTTCTAAAAATGATAATTGTCATATGTGAATTTTTTGACTGGAACTATAAGGTTTCCATACCTATTTATTTTCTAACTATGCCTTTTTAGTAGACTTATTCGATTTCTTAAGTGTAAATTCCTCTATCTTTCTATAGGTGTCTATTAGATTTTTCGGCCGTGATCATGAAATTTTTTTTTAAATTCTACTCAGGCACGTAAAACAATACAAATGGGGCCAGGTCTTAATCTCTGATACCATAGTCAATGCAAAAAACTAATTTTTGACTTATTTTTCAATAACATTAAAATTTCTATACTAGAAAAATCATAAATAATAAATAGTATTCGCTAAAAAAATCTATTAAAAAATGGAGCTTGAAACTATATGCTCCTAGCTATCTGGTTCTACTGAAAGGGTTTTTGAAAATACTAAATGGTGCTCAAAAAATGGTGTAGGGCACGAAAGTCGATTCTAATTTATGTTTTTTAACATTCGCCTAAGAATCTGTTAGTATTTTAGTATGTTTGACCCACTTAAACTTATCTGTTTTCGCGTTGAAATTTAGTAGCTTAGAAACTTATGACTCAAAATGCTACGATTCACATTTCTACATCTTCCATATTTTGGAGTGTAACTATTCTCAAAAAACTGCGTACAAGTTGAAGTTTTTTTTTCAGAATGAATGCATCCAGCTTACAGACCCCATTTTGGCTTGTGCCCAACTTGGTGCACTTACTCTTTGGCAAAGGTTTGCAATGACTTTTCTATCTCCTTGGGTTGAGAATGGAAACTTGTATTTTGTTTGCTTTGGCTTTATGCTTTCCTAAACCTTGACAACGTATGAGTCAGTACCTGAGCACTACCCTGGATCTTTAGATGCCTACGTGGAAATTCTAACTTTCTCTTGAAAAATGTGTGGCGATTATAGCTCTTGGAATGTTCACACTCAGGGATGTAGTCTTGATATAACGTGATCTTAGGATTTAGTTGAATGCTATAAAATTCTATATGAGAAGTGCATGAAGGTCTTCTTGTCTAGGGGTAAGGATGAAGCATCAATGTCCTATCACATCTAGAAAGAAGCTAAATGGTGCATTATGAGGTGACAGTCCCTCCTAGAGAGTTTGGGGAAAGTATCGTTGTGAGTTGGATAGCATTTAGGAGCTCTGAAGTTGTTATTTGACAATAGAGGAAAGGAGTGGATTGTTAGGATTAATATCCCCCTCACATGTTTAAACATTCCATTAATCATAATGTGAGGAACTTTGTAATATAATATGACCTTTGGTTAAAAGATCTTCATATTGGCTTAATTTTTAGGTCTCTGGTTATTATCCTTGTCCTTTATATAGCTGAATGTATTGTTAATAAACAACTTACGTATATAGGAAATGTGAGATATTTGAAAGGTTCAAAGGTAGTTCGCAAGTATTTTTCCATAGGAGTTTGACGGAGAAATGGTTAAAGATCCTATTTATATGGGTTAACCATAATATATTGAATATCCGAATGGAATAAATCAGTATTCCATCTGTATAAACGGGGTAGTGTTGTGTTAATTGCCAAGTGATAAGGTCTTTCAAATGATACAACCATATACAAGAAGGAAAAAATAGAGATCAAGGAGGGATGACAGTTTAAGCATTTTATTTCCCTATGTGAAGAGCATCAAGAAGCTAAAAGCAGGAAACCTAAAAAGAAGGTTGAATTGGCAATCAGTGGAAGAGAACCTTATAAGTGGAGAATTGAGAAAGTTTGAATTGTTTCAGGAAGTAAGGTGTACTCCAGGGTACGGAATATAGTATAAATCATGAAAACCTCGAAAATGGGAAGCTTATAAAACCTACTTTAAGCCTAAAGAAGCTCAGAAAATGAAGAAAGTGGTGTCTTGGAGTGAATGGATGAAGGCATAGGGCTTGAAATTTGGAATTAAAAGCACAAAGGAAAATGGGTATCTAGAACATGTTTCACTTTTATCAAATGAAGGATCATAAATAAATTAAATATTATGAACAATTATTTATGTAGTTTATAACTTGGACTAATTGTGTGATTCTGACAAAAATGGACGAAAAAGGGTATAACGAACAAAAATGAGGTGATAGACGTTATTTAAATCACACAAATTGTAGACACTTTTGAAAATTTGTAAAATGGGTCCTCAAAATGTTTACCATTAATTTTGAAGTCAAAGAATTAGATGGTTTTATGCTTAATTAAATCGTATAATTTGAAGATGCTAGTATGAAGCATGAAGGTTTACTCTCAGAACTGAGTACAGATGAAGTTGAAAACTTTACAAATGCACAAGAATTTTGATTGATGGGTGAATTCCAAGATTGTAAAGTTACTCTTGTAAGCTCTATTAATCATTGGACATGAAGATTTGATGGAGACATGCTTTACCATTTTGTGCTTTCCCATCCTAACAGTGATTACATGAAATTGGCATGGATTTTAAATGATTGATTTCAAATGAGTTTCTAACTCATGAATTTTTGTTTGATTATCATCATCAACATCAATACACATCATTAAAACATTAGAAGGCATCTAATTTTTTGGCTAATTCCCCAAAATCAGAGGTATAAATTTGAGGGTATTGAAATGCAAGGAAAACAACAATTTACATGATCTTAACTGTAAAATACTAGTGCACAATATTTGACAATAATTGATCACATCACTACAAGAATATGGGTTTACGTATCCATCAATTTTTTCTATAGATATTATATTGTATACTAATATCACCCTTACATATGTTATAGATATAGATATATATACACATTTTATTAAGAATGCAAAAATAACATTATCTTCTACATGTTTGAAGGGCAATATTTAAAAATGACAAGTAATTAATCACCTAACAATTATTCGATGGGCATAGGTCACCGTCAAATTTAACCACTGCCCAAGATTTTGCAATAGTTTTACATAACTTGGTTGATTATTAGCACGGGGGGTTCACTTAGTACAAGTATGGTATAGCACGTGCATTCAAAGGGCATTAAAGAATACCCTTAATTCTCATTTATACCTCTAATTATTCAATTAATAATACCCCCCCCCTCCTGTTATATTATTAGAATGAAAATGCCCCCTATTTTTTCCATGTACCTTACCCATTTTTCAATTACAATTTTATTTACCCCTTTTTATTTCTACCCTAATATATTAGATAAAAAATCTATTATATTTCTCACTCATTTTTTTAATATGGATTTCCTCTCAAAATATAGTTTGAAGTCATTGAAGACCAATTACAAATCACCTTATATATGTTAAGATTTAATCATTTATCAATAGTTCTTCAAATAATTAAGATGGTGAAATAATATCACTTGTGTTGAAAAGCATACTCAATCCTAGTTTTCATCCATCTTATTATTTCTTGGTTAATAATCTAGATTTCTTTATTAAAAAGAGATTATAATTTAATTTATGACCACACTAATTTTGCAATTTTAAGGTATTTACTTTTAAAAACTAGGGTTCGAATGTTTTAGTTTTATATTAAAATTAAACCTCCCTTTCCTTTAGCCCACCTCTCTAACCTACCCCCAATACCTGATTCAAAACATTAATAAATCAAACACTTTCACCCCCTCATGTCTACCAGTATATTGAATTTAATTTTATTAATTTTAATTACCTGAATATGAACCCACGTGCTAGGATATTGCCTAGCTAATGAACCCCCCGTGGGTTAATTAGTGGTGAGATGAGTATGTTTTCCTACTCGATCTTCCCCTCCCCTCCTTTTTGGCTATAAAATATATACAGTACATGTAAATTTTCTTCTTAAAATTTGGATACACCTCTTTGTTCCATCCTTGAATTGCTTCTATGAGAGATAAAATTACTCATTCAAATAATGAATCCCACATAATTTATTCGTAAACTTGTATGTAGCAACATATAAACATAAACCTTAAAATAGCATGACCCTTATGCTAATAAGGGTAATGCCAAAAAAGAAATTGCATTCCTACCAAGATAAATAATCTGAGAAAAATATCACATATTTTCAACTTCAAATAGTGTAAATTAACAATTGTAAGAGCTAAGCAAAGTATTAAGTGGTGTTTCATATATAGTGTGAAAAATAAAAACCATTATATTTTATCCATCTATAATTATCTTTTTCAAAAAAGTGAATTTACAAACTGAAATTCAAGAATGTAGATATTTCAAAAAAATTAAATTAAAAATGTGATTTCTCCACAATGAAATTTTAAAAAATGTGGATATTCCAAAAAAATTAATTTGTCTTTTATGAAATTATGGAAAAAATAATAATTTTTCATTTATGAAATTATGGAAAATTGCAGTAAATATCATAAAAGCTATCTATTTATATTGGTAAATCACATTTTTTAACAAAGTTGTATTTTTTATGGATAACAATGTAGATAAATGACCCTATTTCTAGTAGTAATTATGTTTTTAAAAGATTAATTTTTAAAAATATGAAAAGAAAGCATAATTTTTCATGATTAAACTTTAAGAATATAGATATTTTGAAATCATAAATTTGAATTTTATTATATTGTGAGATATCTATATAATATTTTAGAGAAGACACTAATTTATTGTAGATAATTCACAATTTTGTTTTCGAAACTAGTGCATTGTGGACTATCAACAAAAAATAGTTTCGATTTATTGATTATTTATAGGTAGACTTGATTAATAATTGTCATTATTTTTGGTTTCATAAAATATTCATAAATAATATTTGGGTTATTATGTAGATCATCAACATAAAACATTAAAATTGGAGGTGATGTATATTATTCATGACTGAAAATTTTTACCTTGTTTAAGGATTTATCATCTGTGAGTAAATTATAGTAGTGTAGATTATCTACAACTATAGTGTTACTTATATTTTGTTAGTGTATATTATTAAAAAAATAGAAATAACTAGCATATTAAATATCCCAGAATGCATGTATTTCAAATTTTGTGGATAATACAAACTCAATATTATAATGTGTAGAATTTTCACAATTTTATTTGAAAATTAGAAATGGTGCTAAATTTTTGAATCGTAATAAAACCTATTTACTATACATTATGAACAACTAGTATTCAATGGCATACTAAATTGTCTAAATTATACATATAGTTAATAAATTGTGAATAAATTGTTGAGTTGTGAAGCTTAATTACTTCATTTTAGCATGCAATTGGAACTTGCTGGAAAATATAGTAACCGACGTCGGTCAGGGCTAACCGGCGTCGGTCAGTCTAGGTCAGGAAAAGTAATCTGCGCCGGGTTAGGCATAACCGGTGTCGGTCAGGGTTAACCGATCGGTTACTTGTGTGAGAGAGTTTTAATTAACTCTTGAGAATTAAATCTATTTTTAGCATTAAAGTAGATTTATTGGATGTAATTGCATGGCTAAGTGCCCTAAGTTTATAAATGACTATATAAGCATAAAAGCTAGGGTTTAGAAGTAATGGATGTATCATAATTACAAGATAATTATGTGAGAGAGAATTCTTGGTGAAGAATACAAAATAATTGAAGGAAAAAAGTACTGAACATCTGAGAAGTGTAGAAGATTGTAAATCTTCAGTGTATATCTTGTTAAAGCTTTGGATAATAGATTGGCTTGTTTCTTGCTGGATGTAGCCCACACTGGGTGAACCACGTTAAATATGGTGTTGATTTATGTCTCTTGTTTTGTATATTTCTTCTGGTAGAATATCCACTTTTATTTGCATGTATGCTTAGATCTGATATATTGTCTGTACAACTGGTATGCTAACCCCAACAACTGGTATCAGATTTTGTTTGAGGGTTTTTTTGTGTGTTGACAGATTTACTCACATAGGGTTTTTCTAATTGAGTGGGAGCTACAACAATTACAAAAGATAATAAATACAAGGTAGAGAAGTTTGACTACCGAAATTATCAATTATGGAAGATGCAGATTGAGGATTATCTGTATCAGAGAGATTTGTACTTACCGTTGGATGAGAAGTCTAGACCTATGAAGATGACTGATGAAGAATGGAAGATTCTTGACATAAAGGCTTTGGGATCTATAAGATTGAGCCTGGTAGCATCCGTGGCTTCCAATATTACAGAAGTGACTTCTATGGTAGACTTAATGAAATCTCTTGCTAATTTATATGAAAAACCTAGTGCTTCAAATAAAGTTTATTTGATGAAGAAACTTTTTAGTTCTTAAGATGCATGAAGGTGAATCTACCTTTAGTCATTTGAATGATTTCCAATCTATTGTAAATCCATTAAAAGTGGTTTCAATACCATTTGATGATGAAGTAAAAACACTTTTATTCTTATGTTCTTTTCTTGATAGTTGGGACAACTTGGTAATGGCTGTTAGTAATACAACATATGCTAATAATATTTTGAAGTTTGATGATCTAGTTAGTATAATCTTGAATGAAGAAATTGGGCCACTTGTAGGAAAAGTACTAGAGGAAACATCATCTGGAAATGCTTTGAATGTAGAAAGCAGGGGCAGGCAGAAGGAGAGATCCAAGAGTAAGAGTAATGGGAAATCAAAGTCAAGTGATAGCAGATCTAAATCTAGAAGTAAGGGAATTACTTGTTGGAAATGTGGAAAGAAAGGATATGCAAAGAAAGATTGTTGGTCAAAAAATAGAGAGAACCAACAACTAGAAAAAGGTAAAGAGGTGAATCTTGTTGCATCAAAGGTATTGCAAGATGCTCTTATTCTTTCTTTAGATAGTAGAATTGAATCATGTGTTTTAGATTCAGGAGCTTCTTTCCATGTAACCACTAATAAAGGTTATTCCCAGAAATTATGTCCAGGGTAATTTTGGGCATGTCTATTTAGGTGATGATGAACCTTGCAGTATTACTGGTAAAGGGGAAGTTCATCTAAAATTACAGAATGGAAATACATGGGTATTGAAAGATGTGAGGCATGTGCCAAGCGCCTTAGGAAGAATCTTATTTATGAAACAGGGCAACTAGGGTGAATCTGGTTGCCATGGTTCATTTTACAGGAGACTCTTTGGAAAGTCACCAAGGGTTGATTTTGTTGTGGCAAGAGGTAAGAAGGTAGGAAGCGTTATATTTATCAGACCTGTATTACTGATTCCTTTTCTAAAACATTATCTACTTCAGATTCAGATGCATGCATGTGGCATAATCAGTTGGGTCATATGAGTCAAAAAGTAATGTACAGATCTTAAAGGCTAAGGGTAAGTTATCAGATTTGAAAGATTTAGATCTTGATTTCTGTGAGCATTGTATATTTGGAAAGTAAAAGAGAGTGAGATTTCTCAAAGTTGGGGCAACTAAGAAGGAACATAAATTAGAGCTTGTACACTCAGATGTGTGGGGACTAGCTCAGGTAGCTTCTCATGGTGGATCCCAATATTATGTTACTTTCATTGATGATGCTACAAGAAAGGTATGGGTTTATTGTATTAAACGTAAATCTAATGTTTTTGAAACTTTTAAAAGATGGAAAGCCCTTGTTGAGAATGAATCAAATTCTAAGTTAAAGTGCCTTAGATCTGACAATGGTGGTGAATACTGTAGCAAGGCTTTCAATGATTATTATTCAGTGAATGGGATATGTAGAGAAAGAACGGTTCCAAGAACACCACAGGAGAATGGTGTTGTAGAGAGAATGAACATGAAAATCATGGAATGTGCTATAAGTATGAGAATACATTCTGGATTGCCCTTGCAGTTTTGAGCAGAAGCAGTTGATACAGTGGTTTATTTGATTAACAGTGGCCCTTCAAGTTCACTAGATAGAGGAATACCAGAGGAAGCATGGAAAGGAAAAGAGGTAGATATTTCTTTTCTTAAAGTTTTTGGTTCAGAAGCTTTTTTGATCAGATGTTGATAGAGAAAATAAAAAACCTTGGATATCAAAGGATCCTTAGATGTGCAAAATCAAAGTAAGGCTACTGTGATCTGAAGTGCATGATCAAGGTTTTCGTAAAACCCGGTCAAATCCTTCTCAAAGATTGGTCTAAAATTGTTACCATGCTCGTGATCTTTGAATTCCTACTGCCATCCAAGCAAAGGATTGGATAGGGCCCCAACGGATTTTGGTACACAATTACTGAGAAATTTGTAGCAAAATTATATTGCTATGTTGGATTTCACTTTCCATCTAATTCACAATTCAAAGATTAACAGCACTTATAGAAATACACAGTAATTGTGGATCGGTTATGCCTTGACCGGCCTCATCAGATGAACCGCCGATGGTTTATAGAGGATCAGAACCGGTGTTGGTTAGCTGAACTGATGTCGGTTGAAGAAGTGAACAACATCAGTCACTGTCAATAGTTGATACTAAGGCTCCATAAGGTCATCATATTGAAATTCCAAGATATACCAAACTGCTGAGAGTATAGGTCTTACCTAGATAGGGCAAGGAAACTTCCAGAACATATTGTCATCTTATAACCATTTGATGTATTATGTTAGTGAAAGTGGCCACCTCTAATATGGCTTTGAAGAAGCTATTGGCAGGATAATACTCACATTCAGTGGAGCAGACCTGTCAACCTAGGATGAGGAGATGAACTTTTTTTATTAGAACAAGACTATTAGATTTGTGGAAGCAATTACCAGCAGGCATTGAGCCCAAATCACCAGAACAAGTGGGTTCATTGCCATCTCTGGTATCGACAGAGGGTACCCAAGTTGAAGGTACAAATGAGTGGGGGTTGTATTTAATCAGGGATCTTGCTCAAATGTGCATCAACTATTGACATTTGTAAGTGAACATGTGCATAAATAATAATATATTAATATCCTGACATCGATGTTCGTACTAGATTCAGTGGGGTTATAGTACAAAATTAGAACTGATTTAGAGAAACTAGACTGTTAAGACCTCATTTATCTTCTCATCCTTTGATCTTGTCAAATGATTAGAGATTTAATTTTTAGAAGCCACTTGGGTATGAAGTCAATTCTAAGGATATTATTTTTATGCATTTTTTAAACAAAATTACAAACTAATTTATTAAATTTAAGCAAAATCCAGATATAATGTTACATTATTGTTTGAATTAAGGAAAAAAATTGTTCATCACATCACTCATAATTTCCTTGAGATGTGAATCTGACTCATTAGAGTTTACTACTTCAAGATGATTATGACAATAATGGGAGCTAAAGAATCTCTTAATAGACTACTGTTAATAAATATAAATCAATAACAGGATTTTTTAGTAATCCAGGAAATTGGTGAGCTTAAGTGAATAGTCAACGACTCACGACAGCTTGCAAAGAGAAAATTTCTAACACAAGGCAAGTTTCAAGGATCAATTCTTCGCCTGGGGCAACATACATACAAATCAGGATAACTCAATAAATTGTATTTAACATACACTAGCATTTTATGAATTTACAATGGTGTTACAAATCTTCAACTTAGTACATATGTTTAACACTATGTTAGCTCACCTTTTTAACTTATGAGAAACCCTTCACCAAGCCATGTGTTAAGCTTAGGTGTGACTTAGATTCATATGAGGATATCAAATAATTTATGACACGTTTGCCATGGTGCTTCAACAGTTGGAAGTCCCATAGTCTTGCTATGGTACCAAAACATGTAGACTATGATTTCTACATAGCTTAGTTGAAAAAACAACCAGATATATTGCTCACTTTCTAGGTAATGATGGATTTTAAGAGCCAACCACAATGTGATACACAGGGCACTTGAACTATTGGTATATTTTTCAAATGCTTTATACCAATTATGCTATGGAGGTATCGGATAAATTCAAAACATTGCTATGTTCCCTTTAAATTAACGCGTGTAGGGAAAAATAGTGATGGTATGCAGGAATCATATACTACATTATGATATTATTATTCATTGCTAGG
Organism: Taxus chinensis; assembly: GCA_019776745.2. Classification (NCBI taxonomy): domain Eukaryota; kingdom Viridiplantae; phylum Streptophyta; class Pinopsida; order Cupressales; family Taxaceae; genus Taxus; species Taxus chinensis. The sequence goes on from CM034149.1 coordinate 14,383,323, forward strand.
TGAGACACCAACAGCTATTTACGTACACCTAAATTTAAGATTGCACAACTATATGGTCTTCTCCCTTATATAACAAGTAAAGCTAGATTCTTATGTGATTGGTGATTGTCCATAGGCTGGCAACGACGCTGATATGGATTAGTAGTTTTCCCCAACAGAGATGGTAAAATGGATTGGACTAGCTCCACAAAAAAAATCCTATGTTTAGTGACCATTTAAAGTGCAATTTATTTGGCAAAGGGCTTAGCATTTCATTCAATAATGATAACATATTTAGTCTGAGATAAAACTATCATACTTGTAGGGAAAGGAGGATGGACATTTTATATCTAGAAAAGAGTTAAATATGAGCAAGAACCCTGTGGAGTCATGCTAATGAAGCCATTAGCAAGATGCATTGAAGATGTATGTTTTACACTGGACTAGTAGTTAGACTTCAAGATTTTGTACAACTTGAAGATCAAGATACAATTCCAAGGATGCATTGAAGAGTCATGCTCCAACATGTATGGTAGCAAGTACATTAAACTACATAGTGGTATCTTGTTGAGTTGTGAAGCTTAATTACTTCATTTTAGCATGTAATTGGAACTTGTTGGAAAATACAGTAACTGATGTCGGTCAGTCCAAGTCAAGAAAAATAATCCGCACCGGGTCAGGCATAACCAGCATTGGTCATGGTTAACCGACATCAGTTACCTATGCGAGAAAGTTTTAATTAACTCTCAGGAATTAAATTTATTTTTAGCATTAATGTAGATTTATTGGATGTAATTGCATGGCTAAGCACCCTAAGTTTATAAACGACTATATAAGCATAAAAGCTAGGGTTTAGAAGTAATGGATGTATCATAATTACAAGATAATTATGTGAGAGAGAATTCTTAGTGAAGAATCAAAAAATATTGAAGGAAAAAAGTACTGAACATTTGAGAAGTGTAGCAGATTGTAAATCTTCATTGTATATCTTGTCAAAGCTTTTGATAATAGATTGGCTTGTTTCTTGGTGGACATAGCCCACACTAAGTGAACCACGTTAAATCTGGTGTTGATTTATGTCTCTTGTTTTGTATAATTCTTCTGGTAGAATATCCACTTTTATTTGCATGTATGCTTAGATTTGATATATTGTCTATACAACCGATGTGCTAACCCCAACATAAATTGTGCACTATTTTTAGGAACTGTGGCAGGTTTCAAACTTTCTTTGTGAACTCTCATCTTCTTTAGTTTATGTGGAGGCTCGTATTTCTGTATATCTTCATTTTACCAATTGGATTGGGAGGAATGGAGCTCCAGGTATTCATTTTCACTGAACAAAAAAGAAACTAAATACAACACCACACATGTAAAAAGAAACATATAATTAATGTTAGTATGTTATATGACAAAACTAATATACATAATCTAATATGAAAAACAATCTAAAATGAAAACACACTTTCAAAAAAAATATCCAAGAAAAATTCATGTATGAATAATTTCTCTTCGGTGAGCATCTTTAAAAACCTCTGCGCAGCATAGTCTACCACCCAACTATGGGTGTATCGATGTGGCATCCTAAGGGGCAAGCCCCTTCAGCATGCAACAATTCCTAGCTTTGCAAGAGGCACATGCCCCCTTATACCGCAACGAGAGTGAGAGTATGACAATAGAGAATTTTTGTTGCTTCAACTTACATCATACATTCACAACCTTACAATAACCAAAATATAACAACTAATAAAAAAATTCTATATACAAATTATCTACACATTAGCAATATTTACAAATATAATGAATACATAAAATCAAACTTATTCTAATGTTATTGCATTTAACACAAATAAGAGAAATGAAATTACAACTAATGGTTTTCTACATATTAATTACATCACTCAAAATATGTGGAAAACCATTGTGTTTTTCAACGTGCTGACAAACACAGTGTGTTTTGCAATGTGTTGAAAAAGAATAAAGTTTTCCACACATTTTGACTTATGTAATTAATAAAAAAATCATTAAATAAATAATTATACATAATAAATATAATATATTATTGTCGTATTAGTGTGAGTTACAAAATTTTAATTTCGTAAATGAAAATGTGTGAAAAACCGTTGTGTTTTTCAACAAGATGAAAAACACAAAGGTTTTCCACATGCTAATTACTAAATAATAATTGCATCAGTCTTGATGGATATTATGACTTGGATTTTTATTGAGAGCCTATGCAATGGTTGTTAAATAAGTTATAGGTCAAGTTACTAAAGATTTTGAATATTCTCGTCTCCAACAATCTTGATAATATTGTATAGATTCACTCATTTACAGAATCAAAACTACTAAGATTCTAGGCATTCATGTTTGTAGAATAGATAAAGAGCATGTTTTCCATCAAATTCATGATTGAATTTAGTTATCCCTCTACATATATGGTACCAAGGTGCAGTATTTTCATATGCTTGACAATTGTATAAGTTGCCCAGATAGTTATAAAAGTTGTACCTATTCTCATTGCTAAGGGCTCCATGTTCTTCTAGCAAGAGGTTTGACAAAACAATCAAATATTCCAATACATCTGTAATGATCGGGATATATTTTAATTGATTCTAAAAGTTGCTATAATCTCCTTCCTTTATAATAGGTTGGGAAATTATTTTTCAAAAAACATATTGACTAAGATAAATTATTGATTATTACTAATTTTCCTTTGGAATTGTAAATTGGAAGTTAGAACAGGCGATTAAAGTTTGGAGTTTCTTTTCGACCAATATTTCATAAATTCATATAGGCTTTGGCCTCTGGCTTTACACCCTGCCGATTGCATTTCTTGAATAGTTCTTATTTGAGTAAATTGCAGTATGTAGTTTTAGAAAGGGATTAAACGTGGGTTTTTATTTGTTCTTTAACTTACAAGGGGTTTTAAACTGAGGTGTTTATTTCATTTTAAACTCAAAATCAGATGGATACCTTAACAAATAAAAATTCTTTAATTTTCTTTTAATTTCAATGCATACAAGATATGTAATAGTGGAATTTAAACACTTAAAGGATATGTTAATATGTAACAGTGGAGTTTATGTCATAGTGCAGTTTTAAATACCTAAGTGTGCGGCTTGTTATTCTCCAAATTCACCCACTGGCTAGCTTATATTATTCTTCAAATTCACCCACTATAGCTTGGCATGTAGCTTTGGCTTCTGCGTTGATGAAGGCGGTTTAGTAAACTTGGTTTAAAACATAAGGGGTCTCATTAAAACTATAAGGAAACATGCAGTTTTAGCGATAAAGGTGCCTCCTCCGAAGCTCATTTAATGCCCCACCTCAATCCGTGACTTTGGCGGCATGGTGATAGTACAAATCCAGTTTGAATCGTCCTGTCATCCCTCCCATGTAAGCACCTGTTAGGGACCATTGAAATGACTAGAACTAGTGCCGAAAAAAGATGACATGTCATGGCTATTACATGGTGCATGTTATGTTCCATGGGGATATTTTATGGAGGCCATACATACATAGGTGCATTTTGCATGGAGGATAGATCTTGCCTGGTCCTTACTCCTATCCCTATTCTAAAAGCCTACATATATAGTTTTAAATTGTTTTAGGTTTTCCTTAGTGGCATGTGGCTTATGACTATTTTGTTTTTGTTTTTAGTTTCAATTTTTTTTCTTTGTGGCACGTTTCATGAAGGAGGTGACGACATGGAGAAGTTGGAAGTGGTGAGAGGGGGAGGGACATGAGAGGGGGAAGAGGGGGAGTGAAGCGGTGTGGGGGTAGGCACAAGGAGGTGAGGTTTAGTGGGTTGACCGAGGGCTGGCCCTACGTATGTGGGTAGAATGGGGGTGTTGCAGCCATGACGGTCGTGGCCCCTATTTTTTTTTATTAAACAAAACTTTGGTGGAGTGGGTTGGGCCAAGCCCCCCCACCCCAATTTTTTATTTTATATATATATATATATATATATATATATATATATATATATATATTACATAGTTAACTTGTAATGTAATTCAATAAGTAGTCTATATATTGATTGTTAATAGTGTATTTATATTCTAGTTATTCAAATCAATTAAAGTATATTGATTTTTTTATGGGTAAATGCTTTTTACCAGAGCTTTGAACCAAGGGATTCTTGGGTCCCCTCCCTTAAAAGACAAAATATTCACTGCATCAAACATGCAGGGAAGCCCATATATAAAAAAGGATGAAACTATGCTACCCTAAGACTACATACACAAAATCCATACTATATAGCTATAATAACATGGAAAGTATGACAAATCAGACAATATTATTACTTCTTCTTTCACCTGGACCCTCAGAGCTTCTGATGTCACTGGTTCCTTCTTCTGGGCACTGGAACAACGTCCCAATCCTCCCACTCGAGCTACTCTCAATATGAAGACATAGGAGGATTTACCCTTCACACTGAGCTAAGTGATACGTGTTGGAACATGGCCAATAGGCTCTGAAAGAGAATCCAAATCCAAAGGGGCAAAGTGGGATGGACCAACATCCTTCATTTGACACTTTTGATGAACAACAATTACAAAATTTTAAAGGGACTGATTCCTCTTTTCCAGCTCCAAGATGCGTTCCCTGGAAACCAAATCCCCTTCCCCTGTAACAAAGCCCTCAAAATAAGCAGAAGGCATGTAAAAGTTGACCACAACTACCTCTAACCATACCACAAATCTAGGCAGGATGATGTGGTGGGAAAGCTTCAAAATTTCTTCTTTATTTTTTCCTGGAAGTAACATATGGGTAACAAAATTGGAGGCAATATCAGCATTTAATCTCGCTTTTCCCCTACCCTGGACATAGTCCTCACCCAAAATATGTCCCACAACATTGCCCACTAAACTCGACCCAATTCTAAATACCTTCCTTAATCTGGAGGGGGTAATGGGGTCATAAAAGACCATATCCCTTGCCTCCCTCATGAGAAACAAACTAGGATAAGGAGGGAGTTCCATGAGAGCCTTCACCAAACAACACACAAACCAGACGTAGGAGATGCAAAGAAGAAAATAATGAAGAAAAAAGGAGCATGAATCACAATTAAGGATGGCTTCCCATAAGGCAGATCCCATCAATTAAATTGCATCGATTTTAACTTCACCCTTTATAATGATGGCCAAGTTAGGCCATTTTGAAAAATCATTATCTATTAGAACTTTTTCAACTTTTGTCACCCCAAGTTGGTTAAAAAATCAGCCGCTACATTAGCCTCTCTGAAAATATGATCAATGCTCCACGTGGCCACTTTTTTTAACCAAAAGAGTGTATTAGAAATATAATAATCCAAGGCCATATGGGAGGCCTTGCCATTTTGTATTTCCTGAATAATGATTTGAGAATCTCCTTCGATGAGGAGATGAGAGCATCCGCTCTCCACTAGAATCTTCACCCCAAAAAGGAGTTCTTGAGCTCCAGTCAGGTTGTAGGACCCTGCTTAAAGACAAAATGAACTGGCTCTAATCGATTCCCCCATTTCATTGTGAATGATACTCCCTGCCCCTGAAATCCCATTTAACTATATTGATTAAAATTCATTCATACCTATATAATATGTATATATTATCTTCTAAGTTGTTTTAATTAGTTAAGTTATATTATAAATTAATGTTGCAATAATATAACCTATAATAATGTGTAAATATACATGTAAACATATATACTTAGTTTTAAATGATCTTCAATCTTTCAAGCCAAACTTTATATATACTTATCTTACCTTAGTGTTTCTTTTAACTTATCACCATGGTTTATATACTACAAGTATTCAAGTTCTCTAAAAATTTCTTAGATGAGATAACTAGATCGTAAGATAACCCTTATACAACTAAACTATAAATTAGTACATTAAATATACACATAGCTTTAAATGGTTTTAATAAACACAATGGTGAATAAATTTTCCAAGTTATTAAAAACCCTAAGGTCATGGTTAAACTTGGGAAAGTATATTCATAACAAGATTTAAAAATGTAGATAGTACCATTTTAAAACACCTTTACAATACAAGTTTTAAAAATATTGGGGAAGAATAGGACTTCCATTAACTTTTAAAAATGCATTGATAAATTTAGCAAGTAGGAATTTCATTTGACAATTAATTTTTTTTATCATTTCCACCACCTTTTTTTAACTTAAATAAGGCAAACAACTTTCAAGATGCTTCATTGAGCAATACAACACAAAAATCTATTCTTTTATCAATAGACAACCCACAACCAAAGATTTTGAGGAGAGATAAGAACATATCAAAGAAAATTTATACTTCGTTTCACTATCTATTTCCAAGTACAAGTTTGCAACATCAATAATATAACAATAAGGCCTTCCTTTTCTTTTCAATATAACATCATACACTTGCGTAAATAATTATTTCAAGAAAACAAGGAGACAAGAAAAGGAAACTTCATTTTGTTCCGTTAACTAGGCAAGTACATCTATCAATATAAATTTGTTCACGTACAAATTTCAAATGTCACATTACAAAACATAATTTTCCATTTGTTTTACAATGCTCGCCACTACTCACAAAAATAAACTTGGAAAACACTTTACAAGGTCTCCAAATGGCTCAAGGGAATAAGGTACACAAAAACCAATATCTACTTATACTTACAACTTCATTCCACTTCAAAACACTTCTTCACAACACTTCCATATCAAACAAAATGAGGAATCCAACAACACTTACCACCCATCCATGCAATGAGGGAATGATCTCATCCCCATTGCCCCAAAAGTTCTCTAACTCATAAAGGGCTCAAGAACCAACAAACGTGCTTCAGAATGAATTCCACACCCAAAACACACAACCAAGAAAACCATGTTCACAATAATCAAGTAAACAAAGGGACAAACAACCAGATATGCCAACCAAAAAAATGATTTTAATACACACGATCAAACCATTTGTGGTTTGAATTGGGGAAGGAATATACCACTCTGTACCACTTATCACTTCACTAGGAGAGGTTAGCTAGCCCTTGGTTCCTCCACAAGAATAAAAATAGAAAATGGATCCACACTTATACCTCCCAAACCCCCAACCACTTATAGCTCTACTAGGACTAGCTGTCCCTCCCCTTGGTTCCTCCAAAACATAACCTAAAGAGAGAACATATCCCTTACTTTGAAACACTACTTATCTCTTCAGTGGTAAAACGCATTCCCCTACACACAACACCACTTGCATGCCCACTGTGGAATCATGTAAGCTTATACACAACACTTATTTAACAAACTAGCATGTACCCAAGTGGGTAATAAAAATCACGGTTCCGAAATAAGTTCAAGGATATAAATTAAAATACAAATAAAGAAATCAAATGGGTTAGGCATACCTAAAACTCACATGTCCCAAAATGATCTTGAATTAAGTATTACAAAGCACTTTAACAATCCCACAAGCCTTCTAAGAAATCCTCAAAGCAACAACACCTCCCTAATACTAAGTGAAATCCCCCAAAACAAGGCACAAGACTTCAATTTATAAGAGAAATCCAAAGTAGGGGGCCCTTAGGATCATGCCTTATCCCCAAAAATTACTCCAATCCCTAAGCATGACATGAAATCCCTTACACATCACATGGGTATCCCTTACAAACAATCACTTCACTTTTAACATGACTTAATCCATACTCAACCCATTTCCCAAAATCTACACACAAAAATAAATAAACAAAATGAAAAATAAAAATAAATGGTGCACATCCATAGAACTTGATTTTCTAGAAATGCCAAAAATTCATTTCATCGGATCATCATAAATAATCCCAAATCCCAAAAGTCAAAAGGTAAGAAAAGTACTTACAAGATCTCGTTTTGAAAAGAGAGAAAAATTGCAAGCCATAAATGATGTACAAAAGAGCCTTTAAGTGGCCAAAGTTTCATAAAATAGTACACCTACCCTATGGGTAAGTGTATGGGGAGTTTATGGAGTGTGGGACAAGGTTTACTTGTCCCACACACCTTTCAAAAATGCCCCCAAAGGTCAAATTCGAGTTTTACATAAATGAAAAACTTTTCAATCCACAAAACATGGGTCAAACATCCCAAAAGTAGAAAGGGGTTCAATTTAACAATTCAACACATAAACTAATTAAATCAAATTATCAAACATAAGCAACTAGTCAATCTAAAGGTTAAAATAAAATAAAAAAATAAACTTAAATCAAGGAAGAAAAGACAACCTTACAAAACTAAGGTCACTTTGCACAATTACATCCCCCAACCAAATTATGAGCCCGAATGACCCATTGTTGGCCAATGAGTCTCGTGTGAATTAGTCCCCCTTCATCCTCTTTTGTTTGTTTTTTTGTTTATTTTGGAACTAAATTTGTCGAACATATGTTCGTCATTTGTATACTCAATAAACACATCATACCTTCCTGAAATGATATATGAAAGTAAATTTTAACCATTGCGCGCACACACACACACATCAAACAATTTTCTCACAGTTTATATATATCATTTTCAAGATCAAAATATCAACAACAATTAATTTCACCATAATTTTCATGATTATACAATTTTAATAGAACACGAAAACTAACTTGCATCAATTATTCATCTACTAGGTAGTCGTTATTTATCACTCAAGCCTATAAAGAAACACATACATACTAAATTCTAATAATTAAATTTTGTGAATAAGATTTCATAAGTCCAAAATTAATTACTTCTATAATTACCATGTTTCCATATATAACAACTACAAATTTTATTCATTCTTGCAAACTAAATTAAATATATGCAAATCATAATCCAGCAACATCAATAATGTATACTATATTAAAATTTCATTTCGTATCCAATCTAGTCCGATCATAAGGTTGGAATCACGTGCCAACTCAATATCACAAAGGGACATATTCCATGCAAAAACACATCTAAGCACCCTGTGTCGATACAATGTTTACAAAGAGTTATATTAAACAAACTATAATATGTAGGAAGAAAATCTATCTCAACAGTGTCTTATAGAAGTGGGCACTACAAAAACATGCTGACTTTTGCATCAATGACACTGAGAATTATTTTCTTACTAGCTCAATCAATGGAAGTGGTTCTCTTGGTGACGGACTGATTTCTTTTGTAGAGGCAAACATGTTGGATGAATCCATTTGCTTGTTTCCAATTAAGTATTCCATGACTTGTATTTCCTTGAGAGACATATTATCTTGCATTGGAGGGGATGGAATAGTAGGAACCCCTAATTGCCTCTTCTTTGACCTTGTATTGTTTGTGACATGAGGTTTTGGCCTACTTAAACTATCAATTATTTGGTTAACTACACAAAATTATTCTGGGACACAAAACATTAGATTGGTGTCAGGAGTAGCTTCTTGCATCGTCCCCACATTGGGGCTTGGCATTTCCATTAATGGTTCTTGTTGAGTGAAAGAATTTTACACCATGAGGGTTTGAAATTGCACACCATTTGCACAAGTATTTTTATTATGTTGTTGACTGCATGGAAAACACCACTTAGCTTTTTCGATTACATTGTTTTGAATAGGGAAAATTGCCTTACTTGTATTAGCAGCTGGAAGTTGTTATGCAAGAGGAATTGTTTGAAAGGGAAATTTTGGATTAGGGCCTTGAAATATGCACGATTGATAGTTTTGGTCATATATTTGATTAGTATATTGAGTTATTTTTTATTGATAACCTTGATTAAACATCTAATTTGAAGGTTTCCCATGATTAGAACTTGGATACCTTCTAGTTGTATGAGCTTGTTGTCTCTCAAGGGAGACAATCTTATTAGATAAGTTCTTCACCAACGCTCGAATGTCACCATTATCATCTTGCTTGTGGAAGGAATAAGATGAGGAGGTGGATAATGAAGTAATTGGTTCTAGGATTGGAGTAAGAGAAAGTTGAGTGCTTTGGAACGGTTCTAGAAATAAAGGTGTAGGGAGCTTAGGAGCTTTTTTCCAACGTGTATTAGGCAATTTCATCTCTAATAGCTATTGTATATGCATCAGGTAATGTTGTAGCTCCGATAGATTGAATCATTACTAAAATATCAAAATCAAGAGCTCTTAAGAAATACAAGAAAACACCTTGGAGAGTTAGTTTCTGAAGAGTTGGAATCATATCCCAAGTCCTTTGAAATCTAAAGTTAATTTATGTCATAAGTTCATTAAGATCTCTCTTGATAGTAGTCATTTGTTCTAGTAAGGATATGTTTTTTGTCTTTTCTTAAAACTGTCGGCATAACGCTTCCCCAAGCTCATCCCGTGAATGAATAGAAGCGGGCCGTAGAATTATATACCATTATAATGATTCTCCTTTAAGAGAAGAAGATAAAATCCTCACTACTACGTCATCATTAGTCACATAATGGACTGAGCATACATTAACAACATATTGAATATGTTCTAAGGGAGTGGTGGGATTTTCACTAGTAAAAAATGGGATACCTTTTAAAGCATCAACTGTGATTTCATTGTGAGCCGCTAAGGCTAAGAGACTACCTCTATTAAAGGTCACAAAAGGTAAGTTTCTTTGATAAGCAATGAAAGGAATATGCCTTAAAATTTTAAGAGGAAAAGAAAAGGATCTACCAAGAAGAGTGGAAATAATTTTTTTGGAAAGCACAAGAGACCTATGAGTTGATATTTCCCTTCTTCTTCTCCTTGGTGAGAGATGCAAGTGCTTGATTGGATATCCTCTAGTAGAACTTAGCCTTGTTTGTATTGTTCTCATGAAAAGGGGGAACCAGACTACTTGAATTTCAATATATTTGAATTGGGATTCACCAAATGTGTTGAAACTTACCTCTAAAGGTTGAATGTCACTAAGATACACATTGATCTTAATAAAATATGGTCATAGATAAGTTATATGTGACTTAAAATTGTCCTATCGTGCGTAACAAAAATTGTTGTCACTTAATATTGTACCCTTTGTTGATTCTAAGCTCAACACCTTAATGAAACATGTAAATACCTCCAAAGTGTGGGACAATGGTACCTTTTGAGGTCAATCTCTAGAGAAGGTTGGTTCCTTCTACTCTAGCTCACTATAACTACACTAACTAGCACTAAACTACCACTATCTAATCCTAATTTAATCTAATTTGAATGAAATCTTAATTTTAGAGTGACTACTATAACAAATGATATTTTAGGTAATAAACTACAGTAATTTCCAAATAATAAGCATTCAACAATGTATAACCCTAAGCAAATGAGAGAGGAAAGATGACTTAGCTAATACCGTGCAACTTGGGAGTGATTTGGACTGTGTATCTACTAGAACAGGCTAGGAACACTAGTGCAAAGACTCAATGAGGGTTCAAAACCCTATGATTGTACATGAAATAAGTTCCCACGGGAGGACAAGAGTGCCTTAGGCACTAGTGAGTGATCTGGGTGCCTATGTTTGCTTAGATGCTTGGAGTGTGGTCTTTTTTTGGTTGGATAATCTTTTCTTCTACTTGCTCTTTGTCTCTTTGGTTTTCATTGTTAGATCACTTATTGTACCTATATCCTGAAAAATAAATGTCTACTTGCACATTTCCACAAACTACATTAAATAAAATAAAAAAGACACAGAATGTGGAGTCGGACCAATTCTGATGGTCACCAGAAGAGTGAACTTACAACCAAGCACTACACTACATCTCAGACTCCATGTAGTTATTTGTGTGTGTGTGTGTGTGTTTCGTGCCCTATATTTCCATTGTAAAAGTTATACGATGATAACGGGCTAGATATAGATTATATAAAGTATGCAGAATGCATGTGGTGGAATAGAATGAACTCCCCTCCTATATTGTGTATGCAGACCAATATAGCCCTTGTCCCTTGTATGAATGTGTTAGATGTATGCCTTGCAGTGTTTTTGTGCCTTTGTGGTAGCTTAGGTGATGATAGCCAATGCTTGTAGTGTTTGGACCTTGATTTAGAAGAAGTAACTAAGTATATATAAGATTCCCTTGTTGAATTTTGTGATTGACAACTGAAAGGCCGATCCAAAGTGTTAAAGGGTGACCAAGAAGTGAAAATGACTCAAAAGAGTAAGAAGAAAGAGAATGACATGGGTGCCTAGAAGGGACATGAGCACCTGGGTGCTTCTGTCTTGACTGGGTGCTAGTGTTTGAGGCCATCAAAAGATAAATCAGTCAAGTGTTGGTAGAGCTATAAGATGTTGTAAAACTAGTAAAGTGTAAGAGATAAAGCAATCAAAATTCCAAAGGGAGTTGTCAACCACTAGTTTTCTTGCTTAGGAATCATGTATACATTAATATGCTTTAGGACCTAGAAATGTACCTAAGTGATTTTATGTCTACATTTTCCCCCACATTATACTATTGAGTGAATACTCAATAAAATAAAGTAGATAGAAGATGCATACCTTGTAAATAGAAGAGAAGTGTAGTTGATAGCATGTTGAGTGGACAAGTAGTCATCTAAAGTGTGAAGTGGTTGTAATATGGAGTTTGACAAATAGGAAAGGGAGGTAGACCCTAGGGACAAATTCTATGTGTAGTAACATGTTGTTGTAACTTGTGTTTGTTGTTGTGATTTGCTTCTTATTTCTTGTAAGGATGAACCTGCAAAAGAAGAGCAAAAGAGTAGTCAAATTCTTGTATGTAGAAAAATAACGGTGGAAATTGGAGTCGGCTTTGCTAGGGTTTCCTTAGCATGCATGTCTGGTGTCCCTGAGATTCACTTATAAATTTTGGGATACCCCTTTAAAAAAATTCTTCTTACGTTGTGGTAAATTGTTTTTTTTAAATTATTTATGTCTCCTTGTGTAGGTTTTTAGTTTGTTTAGGTTATTACCTTACCTGATTTGGGTTACAAGAATGCTCATGAATTCTTCAAAAGGTTGCAAGAGGTTGCTTAGAAGCAGTTGATAAAATACCCATGTGCTCAAAATGGTCTAAAAGTCCCTAAAAAAGTTAATTGCTTCTTCTCTTAAGCAATCAGGTTTCTCAAAGTGCTTTACTTTTAAGTAATAAGTAACTCATCCTTCAAAACCTGATTCACATTTTTCTCCTTCTTTGCATTAAATAGAAGTGATTTTACTTATTAGAATTGATAAGTAAAGTAATTATAAAACCCCACAAAGTTAACTTTTACCTCTTAGTTTTGCGCTAAACCGAAGTGCTTCTACTTCGCAGTTTTACGCTAAAATGAAGTGTTGTTACTTATCAAAGTTGGTAAGTAAAGTAGTTTTGAAAACCCACATAACTAGATTTTTAGTTTATTAGGATTTTGGTATTACTTGTTTGAATTAATAAGAAAAGTAGTCCTTGATCACCACAAAACTAAGCCTTTTCGTTTCCTTCTTTACATGAAACCAATACCCTATTACTTGTGTTCTTTGCGCTGAATTAGAACTACTTGATTTGGAAAAGTAAAGCAAGTAAAGTCATTTCCAAATGTCACATAACTAAAATCTTAATTCATAAGTGTTCTTGGATTACTTTACTTCTTTAAAAAGTAATAAAGTGAGTTGTTCCCAAATCTCACATATAAGAAAAGTGTTGGCGTGGAAAATGTACGACCCATATTTAATGAGATGGAATATATTAAAAAATGCAAGTAATTACATGTCAAATCCACACATTGTTTACACTCAGAGAGAAGTAACTTTACTTGTGAACCCCGAGAAACCTTGTGCACCCGATTAAAGGAGAATTGGAGCAAATCAACCTCGACCCATTTTCAAAAAAGATTGGTTCTTGTTTTACTTCCTTCTTTTCTGGTTTTGGTTTTCCTTTTTGTTGTTGTTTTGTCGGGTTTGTAGTTTTTCCTTCTTGGGGTGTTTTATTCTTTCTCTTTGCTCCGTGTTTTGTGAAATTGGTTGGAAATTAGGCCATTTTTATTAAAGGGGATTAGGGTTTGGCTAATTTAGTAAATTCGTTGTTACTTTGTGATAAAATGCTCTCAAAATTCCACCATTCACAAACCTTTGTTCTACCCTAGTGAGTTTGTGGGTTTCCATAGGGCATTTGCTTCTTTCTTGGCCTTATTGCTTCTCAATGTATTCCATGGATTCGAGTAGAAATTACTTGCTATATTATTCACATTTTTGAGTTGCTTCCACTTTCTTGCATGCTTTGCACTAAATTGGCTCCCCACTACTTGTTTGTGCCTTACGGTTTTCCAAGTTACTCATACTTCATATACATTACGAGGTTCTTGATTGTTTTTTATTCTCATGCTTTGCAGGTTTCTTGACCCCTTTTTCTTAAAGATTATGTGTTGCGCTAAACCGACCCCTCATTACTTCCTAATACTTTGCGGGCTTTAGACTACTTGTTGCTTCCATTACGCTATGTGCTAAAACAAACTTGCATTACTTAAATTTTGTGCATTGTGGGTTTTTGAGGGGCAATTACTTCCTATACTTTGTGGTGTTTCAAAAATCTCTTAGTTATTCCTTCCATGCATGAAACTTAATTACTCTTACTTTCTAACTTCAAGTTTCAAGTAAGAGCACCCTAAAAACCCGCAATGCATTATAAAATAAGTTGTTTTACTTGATCACTTGTTGTGAGCTAGGAATTAACTTATGAGAAGATCTTTATGTATTTTCATGACCATATGGGATCTGAATATGTTCATAGACCTGAAATAATGTATTTGGAGCACATGTATTACTTGAGAGAAAGAAAATGTATGAGGTAAGGAAAGGATCGCTTAAAGCAAGAGAGAAGCAATTGGAGGTAGAAGAATTTTCTATTATTTAGGAAGACCCTAACCTAGTGATTGAAGAGACCTCTAGTGTCAAGAAAGGTAAAAGAAAGGCTAAGTCCAAGTCAACCAGTGAAGCAAAAGGGACTAAGATGAAGTATGAGCATAAAGGCTATCCAGTAGAATCTTGTATCGCATCTAAGCTTACTGACATCAATGACACAGACATGAGGCATGTGTCCATTAGTGAATTGATTGATATATCTAAGGCCAAAATTCAAACACCTCTCATGCAGGCCTTGACTAATAGTGGATTAATACAAGCAGTTGTTTTTCCTAGTACCGCTCAATTTCCTAAGTTATTCCTAGAATGTGCTTAGCATTATGATTCTCAAACAAGGACAACCAAGGACACCTCTGGTAATTTGGTAGTGAGGCTTGACACCCATTTATTTAAATTTTGTTTGAAGATCCCTACTACAACCAAAGTACTAAGGGTTAGTATGGAGAAAGCT
Source organism: Taxus chinensis (assembly GCA_019776745.2). Lineage (NCBI taxonomy): Eukaryota > Viridiplantae > Streptophyta > Pinopsida > Cupressales > Taxaceae > Taxus > Taxus chinensis. The sequence continues at coordinate 14,398,504 of CM034149.1, forward strand.
AGTGAATACTAGGAGAACAACATGGTTGATGCAATTCAAATCATGAACTTAAATTATTTGAAGGAAAATAAGAAGACCTTAAGATTTCCTAAGACTATTGTAAGATCTAATCTTGTCTAAGAGGTGGATGTTATAACTCAATTTTTGTGCACGATCAATGGAGAGAAGAATGCTAAGCACTTCTCTATATGGATGTACTACTTTATCAAAACGATTGAGACTAGTAAGCCTAGTGCTTTGATTAATTGGGCTGAAATTATTAGCAATAATATTGATAACCAATTACGAGAAGCCATTCAAACCCTTAATTTCAAGATGACTTCTTATCTAATGTATGTTGCAACAACAAATGGTGTTTTTTCCAAGTTATGAAGTAAAGGTACCTCGACTGAAAATCTAGTTCATGAATACTATCCATAATTGGCCATGCCTGGTTATTTCAAGGAGTACAAGCAGGTCAATGAATTCTTTTTCTATGAAGTTTTTGAAAGCTTGATATTGAATTGAAGGCGAAGAGGGTTTTTGATGTTTCATGGAATTCAGTTGTTCAATATGGATGTATTTTTATTCAGTTCTCTCATTTTACTTATCTGAGGGTTTGTGGTTTCTCAAAACAACCACTAAGGCTCCCGAGGTATCCTAATTATAAGTGGATTTTACTTGAACTATGCAGGAAATTAGTAGAGCTTCATGATTTACAATCAGGACTCCTTGGAGCAGTGGTTTGCTTTCTAGTTTTCATTGGAGATTATCATTGTGCTAACCTCCACAAAGCTCGAAATGTATCAAAGGATATGTTCCACAATTATACTCAAGATCATTATAAGGATAGAATAAATTTTGATTACAGAAATATTACACAAAAAACATTCTCATTGGACCACATACATCTCCCCACACTGGAGGCTTTTTGGATATATTGTTGGGATGAATTTGAAATTAGAAGAAGAGATTACAACAAAATATTAGTGCAGCAGATTATAAGTTTGGGTTTGGCAAATATTCCCAAGAACTTCCCGGATGATGGAAATGTAATTTATGATTCATATTATGATAAGGGAGGGGATGATGCTCCACTACTGGCTATAAGGAACAAGTCAAAAACAATTAAGGAAATAACATCTAGGGTTTTGGGTTAATCTTTTGACTGGATTCTTAGTAGAGGTTATTGCTTAGAGGAATCAGCGATGAAAGAAATAAATCAAAAGAAACACCGAGAGAAAAGAAAGACCAGGTGAGAGTAGCGGGGGATCTCCAAGGTCACAGCCAAGTAAGAATCCTAGAACATAATTTACATCATATAAATGAACATCAATTTTAGAAGTTACTCCAAGTGAGGCTTCTCACTCAGTGGTGTCTTCATCTGTTGTTGCTCCTACTATACAAATTCCTTTCACACATGTGGAAATTGTAATGCCACCTTTGAGACCTGATACATTCATTTTCCCTTCAATTATGACAAAAGTTCCATCTCATTATCCTCCTCCTTTCTCCCCACCAAGCAATCCTCCTCCTCCATCTTCAGAAGATCAGTCAACTATTCAACAGGAGGAGATGTATGATGTAGTCATGGAAGGATCCTCACTTAATGAGGTATCCCAATCATTAGAGAAAGGTAAAGTTTTAATGGAAACTGAAGAAAAATAGGAAGGAGAGATTGACAAGGAAGGTGAAGGACATACTCATTTGGAAACAATTCAAGAGCCTTCAATTCAAAAGCTTTCAGTTCAAGAGCCATCAGTACAAGAAGGAGTTCAGAAAGAAAAGGAAGTTGAATTTGATGTTAACAACATAACTAAGGGGGAAAAAGAGATTGAGAGTCAATTAGTGATTCAAAAAATGGTCGAGTTAGAAAAGGTATTGTTATAAGGTATTGTTTCAGAAGCACCAAAGATACAACAAGAGATGATCACTCAACCTTCTACGAAAGTGACTAGTCAAGAGATGGTATTTCATTCTAGTATTCCAATATTTCCATAACAAGACTTCTCTACATGGATATCAACACAAACACTTCCTAATGCTAAGGAAGTAGTCCATTTAGAATAGATGGACTTGCAATTTCTCAAGAGTGTCAAGAAGAAGGGAAGGAGGTCTAGGACAACCAAGGTGACTTCAAATATTATAATTGAGTCGTTGGGACAAAAGTCTATTGAAATATCTACCCCAATAATGGGTAAGGGAAAAGTTGAATTGACCAAAGAAGGTTTGATTGTGACAAAAGTGCCTCTGGGAGAGGTTACTATTGAAGGGATCAAACAAGATACACAGACAATGATTAACAGTCTTTTTCTTAAGCTTGATGAAGAAAAAGCTAAAAATACTAAGCTCAAGGAACAATCATCTAAGCTGTGTGAAATCATTATGAAGGTAGTTAGGTCCTCTTCTCAATTAGTGCTATCAGGGGAAAAATTCAATCCCCAAGTCATTACCATAATGGAAGAAACATGTGATAAGGCCAAGGTTGTGGATGAATGGATAGAAAGGATCACCAAAATAGTCGCTGAAGAGTACACAAAATTTCTTGTCAAGATGAAAGAATTTCAAGATAAATGGGATAAGTTGAAAAGCTTAAAACAAGAAGATTATAATGAATGTGGATTTACATAGCTCCAATTGGAAATCCTTAAAGCAATTCACTCACTTTGTGAAAATGTATTAATTGAAGAAAAAATTGTGCCGGAGGGATCAATAAAGAAGGGTAAACAAGATGAGTTTTCTTGCTCTTTCCAAAAGAAGATTCTTGATCAAATGATAGGAGAGATGAAGCAACTTGATGAATAAATAGCATAAGTTATGGATGAGTTAGATAATGACATCTATGATGTTACAAAGTATAATGCTACAAAGCCCCTAAAATACATGGAAGAGTTCCTTCAACTCTTTCAACAAGTAAAAAATAATTCTACGACTCCCTTCACCTGTAATTCAATGGAGAAATTGTCAAAGCTCCAGGAGGAGGTCAATTATCATGCAGCTTGTATAGAAAAAATAAGAGGTTGTTGCACCATCTTGGCAAGAGAGATACTCATATTCGAAACAAAAATTCAAGCCATTGCAAAGGCTGATGAAAAGGTGATAAAATATATGTTGGATCAGTATGCCTTATACAAAGAGAAGATCAGAAAAGACGTTGAGAAATCAGAGAAGGATGGGACTACATAAAAGGATCAAACTGATGTGGAAATCCTATGGCTAGAATGACTTGTGCTTCTTCTTCTACAAATTCTTCTTCTTATTATTTTTATTCTTCTTTTTCATTTGCTCTTTTGATTGTAACTAATGTAATTGGATCAATTTGTAAAGCTTCGAGAAGGTGGGACAAAATCCGTTACTTTAAGTTATTTGAAAAAGTAAACTTCTTTGTGATAGTGGTGAGTTAGTTATTCTCATTTTAAATAATAGGACATTCCAAATTCATATGTGGCACGTGACGGGTTTATAAAATGATACCTTAACAAACCACAGTCAGGGGACAACAAGTTGCTCCTCTTTAATGGGAGAGGTTCCCTTATTGAAAGCAAGCAACAAAACTTATATACAAATATACAACTTTCAAAGTGTAGATTACTGATACTTTGAAACGTTTTATGCCCAAAAATCATCAATACAAAAGAATGGAAGAATTAAGGAGATGAGAGAGGAAGAACATAACAATACCTTCAGGAAATATAGATAACAGAGTATAACCTTATACGTATTGAGCCAGGGAGGCGCGGAGTAGAATCATTCACTTTCATAATAGATAAAATTTCACAGACACAAAGTTCCAGAAATCATATAAACGAGAACACACAATATTTCTTATCATAAAATATGGATGATTCACAAATTTTTAGACAATGAAAGAAGGAATAACAAAGGAAGAAAGGGAAAGCTTCTGTATTAGTTAATTCGAATCTATTAAATCTACAGAGTACCATGATCTAACCCTAACAATGGTGTGGAGAATCCATTTAATAGCTTCCAAGAACGATTACATTCAATTACAAAAAATGATGAAAATGATTTAAGAAACTGACGTCTGAACTTCTTTAATGTCTCAGTCATTTTAATGCCTAGCGGCACAACCAGACGCATTGAATCACATCCATTCATCTTTCCTTTATAAACTTTTAATTTGAGTCATCCACGTGGGAGATATTTAAACTGAAGCGAGCCTGAGGACGCCTTTTGTATTTTGTGCCATTTAGAGAAATGGCACTTTGGAACATTTCAGCCCACCCATCCACTTTGGATATAGGCCTATCATGTGGCTTTACTTAAGTGGCGATAGAGTCGTGACTCACTTTTAAAATTTTAACTCTTTTCAATGCAGGCTCAAAATCTCAAATTGTTTCACCGACCCGTCTCACCACTTTGACTTTCGATGCGGGCTCAACATTTGACTTTATCCCTTGGCATGAGCGGGACTACGGGTCACTTTATAACTTTAAGCTCTTTTGAAAACAAAGCTAAAATTCCCAAATCGATCTGACGGCCCACCTTCCCGCTTTGACTTTTTAAAGCATCAAAAACACAAAAAGGGGCCCACCTATCCACTACCGCTTGAAACATGGCCATGTGTCCCCTTGTAGGCATGTTCTGCATTTTTGTGTTTTTTTTTACTAAGTCCCTCTAGTTGGCGAGGGATTTATGTCTGGCTGGAGGATTCCCACTCATTTGGAGACTCTGTTTGGACCTGACCCTCGGAGGTGTGTCGATTGGACACGTGGAGACCTAGCGCATGTTTGGGACCTACTTTTGGATTATTCCTTTGAAGTTACACCAAAGGAATATGTGGGGATTTCACTGATTCTTTTATACTTAGTCGATTAAATGGTCGGCTTCGTCCCTTTTTCGGACCTGGGACACGTGGAGGTCTGGCACAAGTTTGAGGAACTGCCTTTGGCTTCGACCCTTGAAAGTGTGTCGATGAGACACGTGGCGACGCTGCTGGCCTTAGACTTTTCAACGTCTGATTTAACTTTTTTGAGGCTCTGACCACGTGGAGAGTTGGCACTCATTTGAGGTCTGTCTCTTGGGCTGACTTCTGAAGTTGCACCCATGAGACATGTGGCATCATCCCCTGGCCCTTCTATACTTAGTCAATTTGGGCCTGTTATGTCTTCTTTTTTGACCTGGGACATGTGGAAAGCCTACGCTCATTTGGGGAATGTCCCTTGGGTCCTGCCCTTGGAGTTACGTAATTGAGACGCGTTGAGGCTTCCATTACTGCTTGTTTCTGCCAATCAGGATCCTTCGGGCCACGGGGCCAATTTGACACTTTTGGAACAAATAACAAAACTGACTAGTTTAAAATATAAACCCGCCACATCGCATCCAATAAGAGATGTCCATGTACTACCCATGGACGTTGGTGCAAAAATTGACAAGGAAGATAAGCCCGAATTTCAAATTGTTCTCCATGGAATGAAAAACTACAAACAATACCAGGCTTGACGCGATCCACAACCAAAGAGAAGGATTGACAACAACTTCCGAATGAAGGAAAATATTTTTAAGCATCTAGACAGGGAAATAGAAAATACTTCGAACTGTGAGGACAAAAGAATTTTCAATTGAAAGGGCGAGAGTAAAACTAAGCACCCATGACTTCAAAACACAGACTACTCTAAGGTATTGGCTCAAAATTCTCAAAACTTAACTTCAAAAAGAAGGGAATTATGAGGGCAACAACAGCTGGCTCTTTCTGGGGATGACTTGACAAAGGAATGAGGAAAGATCAAGAACCATAGAAAAATTCTGGGAAAGCAAACCAGTGCCTTGTCTATTGGGAAAATAGAGTCAAAGGTAAAACCAATACAAAAGACAACAGACACGCAACGGGGAAAAGAAATAAACCAAAAAGGAAAGACCAAAAAGAAAACACAAAGGAACGGCCAAAAACCAGAACATTGTACACAATATATAGAAGGACTACCTAGTCACCTAGGACTTGAACAACTTCAAATACTGCCCACTTTAAGGAAGTGTGAGAGGAGATCCATCCATATAATCCAAATAGAAATAATTTTCTCCATCAAAGTGCCTGATTTTGAAAGGACCAAGCCAAAGAGAATCAACCTTACCATGGCTTCCTTAAGGTTCATGTCTTTTGTCCCACAACAGAACAATGTCTCCCACTTAAAAATCTATGGGTCTAGCCTTCTTGTCGAACAAATCTTTCACCTTTAGTTGATGGGCTGAGATTCTATCAAAAACTTGCAACCTGTCTTCATCCAACTTCTGGAGATACATGATCCTCTTGTCCAAGGAACTGGTAAAGCTTGAATCTTTAATAGCCTTCATTAAGTGCAACACTGGGAATTCCATTATTACTGACAGCTGAGCTTCAACACCATACACCACTTGAAATGGAGACATCCCAATTGCTCTTTTGGGTGTAATTCTATTTTCCCAGAGAGCATCATAAAGTTTCTTGTGCCAATTCCTCTGAGAGTCGTTGACAAGCTTCTGAACTATGGTTACCGAATTCTTATTTGTTAATTCTGCTTGTCCATTCCCTTGGGGTAGTAGTCTGAAGAATGAGCAAGGGAAATTCCATAACCATATTAGAAATCCATCATCTCAGAAGAAGAAAAATTTGAAGCATTATCAGTCACAATCTTGTTTGGTACCCCAAACCTTATCAAGATGTTCTCTTTAATGAAATTACACACCACCTCAAAAGTAATGCTTTTTACTGGAATAGCCTCTACCCACTTTGTGAAGTAATCTGTAGTAGTTAGCACGTGAGTATGCCCAACACCGGAAGGTGGATTAAAAGTTCCAATGAAATCCAATCCCCACTATTGAAAAGGATCATCAATCACTACTAGCTTTAGTGGCAAAGTTAGAATTTGAGAATTTTAATAAATATGGATTTAATCAACTTATATATTACATAATGTTACAATAAATATTTAAATAAACATGACATCGTAACATAAGTAAATAAATAAATACTTACATGAAATAAATAATATAGGTGACACAATATTTATAGTGGAAAACCCCAATAGGGTAAAAACCACTTTAAAAATAACTTTTTACTTCAGAGAACTTATTTTATATCCAGTAAGATCACCTCCTCCTTTGAAACCCTATTTACCAAGGGTAAAACCAAATCACTTAATTTACCCACCTTCGATATATTTCCCTAATATATCAAATGAGGACCTAAAGCCCTTTTTATATAAGGTAATCGGGTATGTCTCCCGACACACCTTTTCAACCTAAAATGGCTGACACATACACCTAGGTTTATAATATTTAATATTAGAAATATAATCATTTCATGATATTAAATATTTAACCTAAAGTATATACCTAGGTTAGCATATTTAATAATAGAAATATAAATATTTCATATTATTAAATATTAACCTATATATTAGTGATGGACCCATATACATTAAGGGTTGGCCAAATCACTTAATCATTATATTCCAACACTTCCCCTTAATGTTAAGTTGGATAACATAACATATGCCAATATATTACCTGCCCCTGATACATTATAGGATTGACAATCCTTAAACCATAAAGGTTTTAGGCTAGCATATCGGTTGAAGGAATTATAACACCTTCATCATACTCAATTTACCTTTTGGTACAAAAGGATTTGGAATCCCAAAGATCATTCCATGATCAGTGGCTAAGTATGATTTGTGAGTTTTACATGTTCTCACAGGTTCTTATAAAAGGTTATTAAACCCAAACATACAGGAGTCTTTTACAACCAAGGATCTTCTTAACAATATGCTTGTACTGGATGTTTACTAGTAAACTCAATAGCACTAAAGAGTTTACTAGAGACCGCCTTTAAGATCTTTCTACACTTCTTTCTAAAAAAGAATTCGAGGAGGTATACATGTCTGAAGGTCTTTTTACACTTACCCGAAGGTCTTTTAGAAATGCCTGAAGGTCTTTTTACAAAAACCAAGTTCCATAGGAGGTGACATTGTCATGCATACTCCCCTCAATAGAAACTCCGACAATCCAAGCTTTTCACGAAAGTGACAAAACTTTGTAGCACTCAAGGACTTTGTGAAGATGTCAACAACATGCTCTTCAGTCAACATGAACTTGAGATTTATCTCATCACTTTGCACCTTCTCACGGGTGAAGCGTATATGTATCTTAATATTCTTTGTCCTCTAATGCTGAACTCGTTTCTTAATCAAGAGTAATACAACTATGACCACCACATAGAAGATAAATACTTCCTTTAGCTTCCATGTGTATCTCTACCAACAACTCTTGCATCCACATAACTTCTTTACTTCTTCCATTGTACTTCTCTACCTCAGTAGAAAAAATAGAGATTTTTGATTGTATTTGTTGTTCCAAGTAATGGTTCTTACACCAAAAAACTTGAACACATATATAGTATATTTTATAACACAACATCAGTATGGTTATAATCACAAAATCTATATAAGATAACATTTTCATTCTTATTGTAATACAACCCATAATTGATTGTTCCTTTCAAATATCTAAAAATTCTTTTTGCAAGATTCTAATGATCTCTAAAAAATGTTCCTGCATAACCCTTGAAGTAATTCCTTTTGTATAGTAAATATCTGATCTAGTTATAGTTAGATAAATCAAATTATCAACTAACGATGTATATAAAATAGGATCAACATTTTTCATGTGCAGATTTATGATCAATATTTATTCCAACTTGCATTGAAGTAAAAAAATTATGTACAATCAATCATAAGAAACTTTTTCAATACAATGGTTGTATATTGTATTCTGAAAAATAACAATAGAATGAAATACAATCATACAAATAACATGATGTGAGAGACATAACTCATTCATTTCAAAGTACTGCTTCAATTTCTCTTTAATCCTATAAATTAAATCAGAATTGTCACTAGACATAAACAAATCATCAACATATATACATATAATGATAATATGCGAACCTTATTGCTTAATGAATATATCATTGTTAAAAAAAATAACAAAACCTAATAGTTTAAAGAAGGAAACAATTTTCACATACCAAGCTCTAAGAGCTTGTTTTAAACCATACAAGGATTTTTCAACTTACAAACATAGTTTTCTTTACTAGTTTGTTTAAAATACTTTAGGTTGAAACATGTAAAGTTATTTTAAATCACAATTCAAAAAATTATTTTTCTTATCCATTTGGTGGATTTTTCACTCAAATTAAGCGGAAATTGCAAATAATGCCCTAATAGTACTCATTTTAGCTATAGAAAATGTCTCAACATAATCAATACCAAGTTTATGAGTAAAACATCTAGCAATAAGTCTAGCTTTATGTTTGTTAATACTATCATCACCATTATATTTTACTTTGTATATCCACCTAGACCCTATAATACTTCACGGCTCAAGTTCATACAAGGTAATTAATGCATAATACGTATGAAGGGTTCTGGTCATTTTCCTAAGGTTAATAGGATTTGAGTTTTCTAACATAAATTGAGCCTAATTTAATTTCTTATTAGGAAGATAAGAGTTTCAGAAACTTCTATAACATCAAAACATCATCATGACTATTTACTAAATCAGAATCAAAACCATCATTTAGAAGCATTTAATGAAGTAACTTCAAGAGAATAAGACAACACATGTAAACATTTCACTAGACTATATCTATACATTTCATATAAGATTCGATAATTAACATGTTCTAGCCTTTCATGTCATAGTTTTGAATTATTCAAACTCTGAGATATAAAACAAGATGTAGAAGAGAAATTATCAAAAATATATAGATCATTTCTTTGAATTCCTTCACCTATTATACTCTCATTACTATCCTTGATATACCAAGTATCCTTCATGCATGGATTCTAGTTGTGTCCATACCTCTTTCAGATGTTCAATATTACCAATGTGTAGAAGGTACTCATCGTTCACATTACATAGAAAGAGCATCTTACATTCGTTGCTAGAATGCATTCATGTTATCTATAGTTGTTTGACAACCAGTGGGAGCAACCTCAGATCCAGAAACAATCATCTAGAGTTTCCTAGCCATAAATTCTATTTTGACCCAAATGTTGTAGTTGGTTTCATTTAGGATAGGGTTTTGTCAAGACAAAAATAGTTGAACGTCATTGTTCTCCTGAACCTGTAAAACACACCCCATTATAATATACAATGTACCATAGAGTTAGATACATATTTATCAATAAAAACAACACTTTTAATAGAATCAGATTTAAAGAAACTTTTTGATCTTAACTAATTATGTCATTACAATGCATATTAATTAACCTCTCATGATCAAATTAATAACCCCCATTATAAAAGGCTTTGCATTATACCTCATATTTATATAAAAAATATTTCCGACCATATAGAAGTGAAGAAGAGACATCTAAGAATGCATAACTTCAAATTTCTGAAAAAAAATTAATGTAGAAAAAAATCTGGGCAGTTTAAATTTGACGTCTAAATGACCGTCATAATGACTTACTTTTTGGTCTATCGTGACGGTCATTTGACCGTCAATTTTAGCACAATTAAAGCTTCCTGGAACCTATGAGCTTAAATTTGATGTCTAAATGACCATCATATTGTTTTATATTTGGTCTACCATAACAGTCATTTAACTATCAAATTTAATGAAGCCAAAACTTGTGTATTTCTAGAATATGAAATTCCAGAATTTCTTCTTATGTATAATATTAGGGAGGTTATATTTTAACACATTATAATGACGTATTATAATTTATAATGTAAAAATATATACATTTTTTATAATAAAAAATGTATATAATTTATAGAATGAAAATAAAAAACAACACATAGTTCATGAAAATTATAAACTATAGTATATTGTTTTTATAATAAAAACACATAACCCTTATTAAATGGGTTTAAAGGACAGACCAGGTTAATTTTACCAGGTGCAAGTAGATTTATGAGAGTATAGATTAACCTACATATTTTATAGAGGGGACAAGTAATTTCACCCGACCAATGAAATAAATTGAAATCCTTATTTTCATGAACCTTGTCTCCTCCCTTCATTTACTCTTAATTTTACCCCGCACACATTTAAAACTATGGAAATATTACAAAATATTTTATATAATTCTTGCAAGCTAAAAACTTTAAAACTTTTATGTGGCTATAACTACCAATATTTTAATAAATATTTACCACACTTCTCATGGACCACCGATAAACTAGCCCCCTTTTTTAATTCTCCATTTATACTTAAGAGTTCTACATTTATCCCTGAGATATTATCTCATTTTATTCTCCACTCTCACTCTTATATAAAAGAAAACCTTTAAATATGTTTATTTATATAGTTTTTATAAACTATAAGATCTAAATGAATGGGGCCGCCTCGTTACATGGATAATATAAATGGTTAGGGACATATGTTAGGTTTTATTTAATAAGTATTAAGATTTTAAAAGTAATCCTTTCATGGCCAAGATATAAACACGGGCCCCCTTACTAAAAAAACTAAGCACGTTAGTTTTTTTAAACATATATAAACCAAATCTAATAAAATTTATATTTTAAGCGGTTTAAAATAACCATATATATAAAATATGATTCAAATTTAGGTTTGTTTCTTTAAAAAAAAACTATATATGCCTAGATTTATAAGTTAAGTTTAAATATGATTTAAACTTAGGCTTAGAATATGGTCAGTTGACTCTTCCCTCAATCCCATGTAATTTTAATATGGTTTAAGACTTTTAAAATATATACTTTTTTTTTTAAAAACTATATAAATTTTAATATGATGTTTATATAAACCTTATTTTATATTATATATATTTTTATTAAAAAATAATAATATAGTTTTCAAATTATATAGGATATAGTTATAGATTAACTATAAACTATAGTTTTTCAAATCAAATCCTTTTAGAGGGGACCAAAGAACATGGGTATGAATTTACCTGTAAACATTTGAAATTATAGAAAACATAAAAATTATTTCATATAGTAATAAAAATTAGGGATTTAAAATTGAAAACCCTAAAAATTTTACCAAGAGTTTAATTGCACAAATGTAATGCCAAAATAAATTAGGGAAAAAAAAGAAGGGAACCGGATACTTTTAAATACCCTTTCAGGTTGGTTGAAAAAACACATACAAATTAAATAAATAAAATACAAAACATTTGATCTTAATTTGTTTAATTTACCTCGCTTTGTTTTTTTTTTATTAATGGTAAATAGTTTTTTGAGAGGGGCCTATACCCTCGAACAAAAAGGCTTCAAAAAGCCAGATGGAAAGTAGTCAGCACAAAAGGAGCCAAAAACCAGCATAGAAAAGATGAACACCAAATGGGCCCAGCCCATAACTGCCAAAACAAAAAGAGCACAGAAACGGAAAAAACCAGCAAAGGAACAGCCAGGAAACAGCAACGAAACAGCGAAGGAGCAGCAACTAAACAGAAAAAGTCAATTGGTTATGGTTTTCTCCACAGCCGCCTTCAAAGCGAGAAAGGCCGAGATGAGGCCAAGAGCTGAGATTTGCGCAGGATCATTCTTGTCTGCCTCTTTGAACACAATGTCTTTTTTAATGCCATGTATCCAGCCAGTTGGAGGGAGGTTGCTCAGATTGCATATATTTTTGATTTGTGTTTCGTGAAAGGTGAGAATCGCCCTCATTGTCGTGCTGTGCCTGAGATGAGAGGCCTGAATTCTGCTATCCAAGGAGAAGAGTTTCTTGTAAATCTCTTCCACCTGGTTGGCCTGTAAGTCTTCTTGATCCCGCACTTTGCGCTTGCCGGTCGACTTGGAAAAATTTGCAGTGAGAGTCTTAAGCGCAGCAACATCCTTGGAGAGATCATCCAGGGAGGGACCAGTGGAGCTAGCTATCACAGGGGAGTGAACAGGGGCATCAGGAGGAGAAGAGTCCAAGGCAGGAGACTCATGGTGCAATAAATACATATTTAATCAACTTACATATTACATAATGTTACAATAAATATTTAAATAAAGATTGCATCATAACATAAGTAAATAAAGAAATACTTACAGAAAATAAATAACACAAGTAACAGTATTTATAGTGAAAAACCCAATAGGGTAAAAAGTACTTTGAAAATAACATTTTACTTCAAAGAACTTATTTTATATCCAGTAAGATCACCTCCTCCTTTGAAACCCTATTTACTAAGGGTAAAACCAAATCACTTGATTTGTCCACCTTTGATATATTTCCCGAATATATCAAATGAGGACCTAAAGTCCTTTTTATATAAGGTGATCAGGTATGTCTCCCGACCCATCTTTTCAACCTAAAATGGTTGACACATACACCTAGGTTTATAATATTTAACATTAGAAATATAATCATTTCATGATATTAAATATTTAACCTAAAGTATATACCTAGGTTAGCATTGGGAAATCCATCATCTCATAAGAAGAAAAATTTGAAGCATTATCAGTCACAATCTTGTTTGGTACCCCAAACCTTATCAAGATGTTCTCTTTAATGAAATTACACACCACCTTAGAAGTAGTGCTTTTGACTGGAATAACATCTACCCACTTTGTGAAATAATCTGTAGCAGTTAGCACGTGAGTATGCCCAGCACTGGAAGGTGGATTAAGAGTTTCAATGAAATCCAATCCCCACTATTGAAAAGGATCATCAATCACTACTGGATTTAGTGGAAAAGCAACCAACTTAGGTCTCATAACAAAATTCTGACATGCTTCACACTTACCTACCCATTTTGATGCATCTCTTAAAAATGTAGGCCAATACTATCCAGCGAGGAGGACTTTATGGGCAGTGGCAGTAGAAGAGAAATGCCCTCCACGATCTTGATCATGAAAAGCTGAGAACAACTTCTTTTGTTGCTCTTTATCTACACACTTCAAGAATCTTCCATCTATGTCTCGCTTGAACAAAGCATTCTCCCATAATACATATTGTGCAGGCCTTAACTTAATAGCTCTCTTTTCCGTGGCACTCAAGTGGGATGGAAACACTCCATAAGTAAGAAAATATGCAACATCAGCATACCATTCATCTATTGAACTGAGGAAGAGGACAACAGGAACATCAACTACTTCTTGGGACAATTCTACATCAGTTCCTTCAGCAATAAGCTCACACAAGCCTTTACCCCAGTCTAGCTTAGTTGGCTTGATATCAAGGTCATATTCTTGGACTTTTGCTACCCAATTGCCTCTCTTAGTTCCAAACTCCTATTGTGTAAGAATAGACTTGATGGTTATATCAGGTATAAGCACAAGAGAGTGAGAATTAAAAATATAAAAATGAAACTGCTTGACAGCTTTGACCACTGCAAAAACATGTTTTTCCATCATAGTATATTTCAATTCACGAGCTTTCAGAACATAGCTCATGAAAGCAATTGGAAGTTCACGATCCTCATAATTTCTCTGAGTTAACACAACATCCAAGGTATTCTCTGTAGCATAGCAATAAATGATAAAATCCTTGTTGAAATCAGGACACGCTAAGATGGGAGTTTTAGCAATGGATTTCTTGATACCTTCAAATGCTTCTTTACCTTCGGAAGTCCAACCAAAGTTTTACTTTCCTTTCATCATCTGAGCAATACTCGAAGTCAGTTTTGTAAAATCATGAATGAATCTTCTCAGGAAGTTTATCTTACCAAAGAAAGAGTGAACACCCTTTTTGCTTGTGGGAAGAGGAATCTGCTGAATTGCTTGAACTCTTTCTGGATCTATCTTGATTCCTTCTTTGGAGACAATATGCCCTAGCAACTTGCCTTCAGTAACATAGAAGACAAACTTCTTAGGATTAAGAGAAACTCCATGTTCTCTGCATTTCTGGAGGACTACTTCAAGATGCTGAAAGTGATTTGCCCTTGTTTTGGAGAAAATAGTCAAATCATCAAGGTACACAACAATACACTTTCCCTTTAGACTGCCAAAATCTAAGTTCATTTCCCTCTGAAAGCTGGCACCAGCATTGATAAGACCAAAAGGCATCCTCCTGTAGGCAAAGGTGCCCCAAGGAGTAGTAAAAATAGTTTTGTGCTGATTTGGGGTACTGAATTCCACTTGATTGTATCCAGAGAATCCATCAAGCATAGACAACATCTCAAAGCCTGTGACAGCTTGCAAAAATTGATCCATCATGGGGAGAGGATAGTTTTCCTTCAAAGAGGCCTGATTCAAATTCTTGAAATCCACACAGATGTGAATCTCACCATTCTTCTTCCTGACATGCACAATGTTGACAATCCATGTTGAATGATGTATAGGGAAAATAATCTTTGCCTTTAGTAACTTTTGGATCTCTTGAAAAATAGTGTCAGCAACATTGGGATTGTATTGCCTTTGTTTCTGCTTGAAAGGTTTGATCCCAGGTTTCAGAGGGATAAAGTGTTGCATTTCCTTTGGATGGAAAGCCTTGAGATCATCATATGAATAGGCAAGAACATCAACATACCTTTTTAGTAGATTTATTGCCTTCTTCTTCTCCTCTTGAGTGCATTATTTTCCAATGTTCACTATCTTAGGTTCATCAAGACTCCCAATATTAATCTTTTCACACTCAGCAAACTGCTAAGCTCCTTGGGAAGATTTAATAATGTACCTATCATGCTTATCAAACAAATCTTCCAAACTCACCATCCCTTTAGTAATCTTGTTACCTTTCAATTTGATGCAACCATCTTGATCCATCTCTTCCTTGATATCTCCTTTATTAGAGGATAGAAACTCTCTAGGCAAAGTCTCACTTCCTTCAAAATACAACTGGTCAAAATCATCCTTAACCTCTAAGAATGAGAGTAAGTGTCGATCATCATTGAAAACATGTCAGTTGCTTGCATTATCTAGTACACTGGGCCTATGAATCATTTCAATGGTAAATTTCTCCTGAGAGAAATTTGGGTGAGGAATCAACAGAGATCCTGAAACAGCTAGAGAATCAACTCGAGTGTTCCTTTCTCTTGGCACAGCTTCAATGGAGAAAGCATAAAAAAACTCAATGAAATCCCTGACAAGATTTCTACAATGCTTTAATCTCCTATTCTTCACTTGAAAAAGATCTCTAACTTGTTTCACAATCAGCTCTTCATCTCCATCAGCACAAAGATTCTTCACTCCCATTTCTTTTTCCATGTTCAATCCAAGTATGAGTGCCTCATATTCAGCTATATTGTTCATATTTTCAAAACAAAGCTTAAAATAAAAAGGATGAATGTTCCATTCTGGAGAGATCAACACCACACCAGCCCTAGAGCCAGCTGAAGAACAAATTCCATCAAACTCCAGAGTCCAAATGCCATTGGGATCATGAATCACTCCCTTAGGAAGTTTTTCCTCTTCTTGTGACATGATCATGTAGTTACCATGCCCTATATCTTCATAGAGTATATGTGCTTTTGGATCATCATTCTTTTGCACAATGTATTCAATTTGTTTCTCGGGTAGCATCTTCTTCATTTTTCCATTGACTGGGATTAGAGCATACGACCAATCCATCTGAATTTCACCTCCTACCTCCTTACAGAAATTTCTACTCAGCAACATCCCATATGAGGGAGGAATATTGGCTACCAAAATAGTGGCTAAGACCCTTTTCTTTGGAAAAGCAGCAAACACTACTTGTGCATCTTTAATTATTCCAACCAAAGGCACTTTTCTACTCTCTATGGAATAGTAGGAACCAAAGGCACGTGTTAGAGTCAGGCCCAAAGCATGAGCTAATTTTGCAAGCATTACATTGTCTGATGCTCCTAAGTCTATAACACAATTACTGAGTTTATGGCCAGCTATGAGAAGAGTCACATAGAATGGTTCAATTTTCTCATTAAGGGAAGTGACTGCAGCCACAAGACTTGATTGAGGTGAGGAAGAGGGAGTGGGAAAAATACCTTTAGAAGTATTGGATGAAGCTTTGGATTTGGAATTGACAAAGTTTACCATTTTAGCAAAAGCTTTTGGATGGGTTTGGTAAAACTCTGCCTCTGAAATTTGGATTTTGGTCTTTTTGAGGTGATCAATGATATCAAAAGATCCAGAGATGGATGGGGAATCATTGCTAGGAACTTGAGAGACTTTTAATTCATCAATTTTAGGATTTGAAGGACAAATGGTTTTGGAAACATAAGTAGAAGAAGGGGAATTAACATTACTCACATTTTGTGTGGAGGCAGTGAGAATAAGAGCTCCTCTTCTTGCAAACACTGGAATAGTTATAGGAAACTCCTTAGACTTCTTAGTAGGCTGCACCACTTTTTCTTTTCTATTCATTTTCTCCCGAGTCATGACAACATATGACTCACTATTCATATCTGCCACTCTTTCATCATATTCATCTTCATCATCCATATCTTTAGTGGTGAAGAAATGAACTTGAGATCCACCAAGCTCTTCCAGTTCTTCATCAACCTCTTCTTCTGGTTCTTCATAGAGTTCATTACACTCCTCATCATCAGGTTCCTGAACTTCACAAGTTGCATTAACTAGAACCTTGATGAGTGGGCCTTCAATATCCAATTTGGTCTGAGAAAAAGGCAAACGGTTCCTGGGCTGAAAATTCTTCCTTGGAATATCTTGGTAGGGAGTATGTTAAGCCAATTATTTCTTGATAATAATGAGATCATTTGCAAGCTTCTGTACTAACTGATCAGAATTGGCTCCAGGGGAAGAGGAAGAAGAAGATACTTTAGACTTGGAAGGTTATTTTTTCAGTTTACCAAACATGATCAGGTCATCCTCCACACTGATAGCTAACCATTGATCAGCCTCCAGAGTTGCAAGGTTAGCTCTCTTTAGTGCATAACTCACTTCGGGTAACTGGGCATTGAGGAACAAGCACTTTTGGATTTGATCTACAGGATGAGTGTTATGTGGAATTTTATGAATGATCTTGTTAAATTTAGCCACAAAATCTCTCATGGGCTCGAATGGTTCCTTCTTGATATGAAAGATTTGAGCTAATAGAGCATACACATCTTTAGCAGGTTTGAAATGCTGCTCAAACTGAGTTGTCATGGTATTCCAATTAGTGATCGACCCAACATGAAGATGATAAAAACAATCAGCAGCATTGTCCTACAATGTCTCCACAAAAAGCCTGATGGAGACATCTTCATGTTTAGCCCCAAGAATCCCACATGCAATGATGAAGGCTGCAATGTGTTCATCTGGTTGAACCTTCCCATCACCCCGGAATTTGGGAAAACTTTTCTTGTTACCCCTAGGTAACTCATGCAATGGCTGAGGAAGAGCAAGAGGCCCAACCTATTGTCCCCAAGGCAAAGGGGCTGCCATCTTTGGAAAATTTGACTGAAGGGGAACTGAAACACCAACAAGTATCAAAGCACGAAGATTAAGACTGAGTTGTTCTTGAGGAATGCTATTCTTGGAATTTCTGTCTTTAACAGGAGGTGTGCTTGTAAAACGAGTTCCTCTATTCTTTCTTGCTGGAAGAAGAGAGAAACCTTGTTGCTCTAGAAGTTGAAAATGAGAATATGTTATTTCGAGAGTCTTTTTACCACAATTATATCTTAGATTCGCTAGATCGAAAATGATCTTGAAGTTTTTCTTTTAGAAAGGGATCCGTTTGAAACGAAATCCCCAATGGAGTCGCCAAAAACAGTTGGATTTATAAAAAGATACCTTAACAAACCACAGTCAGGGGATAATAAGTCCCTCCTCTTTAATGGGAGAGGTTCCCTTATTGAAAGCAAGCAACAAAACTTATATACAAATATACAACTTTCAAAGTGTGGATTCTTAATACTTTGAAATGTTTTATGCCCAAAGATCATCAATACGAAAGAATGGAAGAATTAAGGAGATGAGAGAGGAAGAACATAACAATACCTTCAGGAAATACATATAGCAAAGTATAACCTTATACGTATTGATCCAAGGAGACGTAGAGTAAAATTATTCACTTTCATAATAGATATGATTCCACATACACAAAGTTCCAGAAATCATATAAACGAGAACACAAATTTTCTTATCATAAAAGATGGATGATTCACAAATTTTCAGACAAGGAAAGAAGGAATAGTAGAGGAAGCAAGGGAAAAAACTTGTGTATTGATTACTTCAAATTTATTACATCTACAGAGTACCAGGATCCAACCCTAACAATGGCGTGGAGAAGCCATTAAGTAGCTTCCAAGAATAGTTACATTCGGTTAGAAAAATGATGAAACTGATTCAAGAAACAGACGTCTAAACTTCTCTAACGTCTCATCCATTTCAATTCCTAGTGG
Organism: Taxus chinensis; assembly: GCA_019776745.2. Classification (NCBI taxonomy): domain Eukaryota; kingdom Viridiplantae; phylum Streptophyta; class Pinopsida; order Cupressales; family Taxaceae; genus Taxus; species Taxus chinensis. The sequence continues at coordinate 14,417,709 of CM034149.1, forward strand.
CAAAACCAAATGCATTGAATCGCAACCATTCATCTTGCCTTTGCAAACTTTGAATTTGAGTCTTCCACGTGGCAGAGATTTAAACTGAAGCGGGCTTGAGGACGCCTTTTGTATTTTGTGCCTTTTAGAGAAATGGAACTTTGGAACATTTTGGCCCACCTATCCACTTTTGATATAGGCCTAACACATGGCTTTACTTGAGTGGCGATGGATTCACGGCTCACTTTTGCAATTTTAATTCTTTTCAACGTGGGCTCAAAAACTCAAATTGCTCCACCGACCCGCCTCACCGCTTTGACTTTCGATATGGGCTCAACATTTGACTTTATCCCTTGGCATGAGCGGGGCCACGGGTCACTTTATAATTTTAAGATCTTTTAGAAACAAAGTAAAAATTCCCAAATTTCTCTGACGGCCCGCCTTCCCACTTTGACTTTTCAAAGCATCAAAACACAAAAAGGGCCCGCCTAGCCTCTACCGCTTGAAACATGGCCACTTGTCCCTTTGCGGGCATGTTCTACATTTTTGTGTTTTTTGACTAAGTCCCTCTAGTTGGTGAAGGTTTTATGTCTAACCCAGGACACGTGGAGGCTTCCCGCTCATTTGGAGACTCTGTTTGGACCTAGCCCTTGGATGTGCACCGATTAGACATGTGGAGACCTGACACATGTTTGGGACCTGCTTTTGGATTCTTCCTTTGAAGTTGAGCCAAAGGGACACATGGGGCTTCCACCGGTTCTTTTATAGTTAGTCAATTAAAAGAACGGCTTTGTCCCTTTTTCAGACCTGGGACACTTGGAGGGCTGGCACAAGTTTGGGGAACCGCCTTTGGCTTCAACCCTTGAAAGTGCACCGATGAGACACATGGCGATGTTTGTTGGCCTTAGACTTTTCAACAACCGATTTAACTTTTTTGAGGCTCTAACTACGTGGAGGGCTGACGCTCATTTGAGGTATGTCCCTTGGTCCTCACTTCTAAAGTTGCGTCGATGAGACACTTGGCGCCGTCCACTGGCCCTTCCATACTTAGCCGATTCGGGCATGTTCTATCTTCTTTTCAGACCTGGGACACGTGGAAAGCCTACGCTCATTTGGGAACAGTCCCTTGGGTCCTGCCCTTGGAGTTGGGTCATTGAAATGCGTGGAGGCTTCCGCTACCACTTGTTTTCGTCAATCAGGATCCTTCGGGCCACGGGGCCAATTAGACACTTTTGCAACAAATAACAAAAGTGACAAGTTTAAAAGATAAACCCACCACGTCGCATCCAATCAGAGATGTCCACGTACTACCCGTGGACGTTGGGGCAAAAATTGACAAGGAAGATACACCCGAATTTCAAATTATTCTCCATAAAATGAAAAACTGCAAACAATACTAGGCTCGACGTGATCCATAACCAAAGAGAAGGATTGACAACGACATTTGAATGAAGGAAAATATTTTCAAGCATCTAGACAAAGAAATAGAAAATACTTCGAACTACGAGGATATAAGCATTTTCAATTGAAAGGGCGAGAGTAAAACTGAGCACCCTCTACTTCAAAGCACAGACTACTCCGAGGTATCGGCTCAAAATTCTCAAAACTGGACTTCAAAAAGAGGGGAATTATAAGGGTGACAACAACACATAATGAGAATCTCGAGGAGGAAAATGCTCAACTCCTCGCAGTTTTGTAGCTAGGTACTTATGGAAATGTAACAAATATTTTCTATTTTGTATCTACCTTATGGAGGCTATAAATAGAAAAAGGGGCCTACGAGTCAAAGGATCGAAGAATTTTTAGCAAACACTTGTTATACTTTATGCATTGTTATTTCAAACTTTGGGATGAAATAATCAAATGTTCATTTTGTAAACCATTGGTACTTGAATAAGAAGAAGGAAGATTTTGTGGAACTTTGTGTCTTCTAAAGTCTTGTTGTGTGAATTTTGAAACCTCATGGTAAACTTTACTTTATCTTGAAATTTCGTCTTAAAACATTTCTTTTCATTTGCTAAGAATTGTAAAAATCACCAAGTATCTATTTTTTCCACGTAGCTATAACAAGCTTTGTTCTCTACTTGTTGTGAAGCACATTTCTCTTACATAGTTATTTCTATTTCCCGCATTCTCTTCGCTTCTCTTAGTTATTATTTTCCTGTATAACCTGCTTACTTGTTGCAGAGTTGTTTAGCTATGGTTCATGAGCTATATAATTAAAGTAATACCCCAAATATAGATTAAAAGATCGTAGAATAAATAAATATATCACATGGGAGCTTCATCATTAAATGAAGGGGATTTATCCCATGACTGCCTAAGTTATATGTTTAGCCAAGCATAAAATTTAGCCAACAATGTCATATTGTGGCCTCTTAGGGCATTGCGGTAATAGTACCTCTATCATTTTTTTAGGGTTTCTCGCCCTCTGGGCACTCCTATATAATGGTATCTTCCACCTTGAGCCTAGTTTTTGAATCCATGGCTGGAGCTTGTGGAGTCTCAAACAATGGTACCACCACCGAAATTCCCCCAAAAGTTCGTCTCGAAGTTCTTCCACAAGGTAATTAATCTCCCCCTAATGTTATTTTATGTATTCCTGAATTTAATGTTACATGCTAGTGGTTAGAGCAGTTCTTTCTTATTGGATATTTTGTGGGTTGCATCCCATTTGAAAACATGCTAAAATCATGGGTTAACTCAGCCTAGGCTGCTCACGGCATATGGCTTGAGAGCGTTCAGAACATAACCAAAGGATTTTTCCTTTTCTGTTTCTCTAACCCATTGCATGCCCCAACCATTCTGACCCGTTTGGTCGCATGGTATGTTCATAAATCTCTTTTGGTTCTTTCTCCATGGACCAAAGATTTTGTGGTCTCTTAATATGTGGCCCTCAAAGTGCCAGTTTGGGTAGAATTTCCACCTCTCGTTGTCGTGTGTTCATTTCCTGCATCAAATAACTTCTTTTGTAGGGCGGGTGGTATGTATGGAACCTCAATGATTTTATAACACCCAGCCGCAGAAGCATGTCTGTGTTGGAATCAACCGCTCTCAAGAGCTGAAAGAGTTCATGGAGATTCAAATGGGACATACACGATACTCCTAGCGTATCTTATACATTAACCTACTTAACATTTATTTCTTATGTGAGGCCTCTGATCATAAGATCAAGGACTATCCTCTTTATATCCCATGTAATCACCCAACGCCTAAGGTGGTATCTAAAGTGAACAAACCCCCTCAGGAGGAGGGTGGAAAATGGTTGGTGGATGAAAGAATAAGAACAAACCAACTCAGACCAATGTCCTCGACTCAAATGGCTCCAGTGAACCAGCTGTTACAGAAAAATCCTATAGCCAACGTCTCAAGGAGCCGGTTTCTGAAGACTCACTTGTCCCTTTGCCTAAATTCTTTAGCATGTCCAAGGTAGCCTTAGTTCTCATGGACCAAACAAATCCCATCCAAAGTTCCTCGACTCTTCCACATTCTCAGTTGCTCTTAATAACTAGTTCACAAGGCCCATTCAAAAGGGCATGAAACCCTCCTCGCCACTTTTGGGATCATAGCTCAGCTCGCAATGTGGATTCTACAGAGGAGGAATACAACATAGAATATGCCAGGCAAAGAAAAAATGAGTTTCATGACTTCTTGAAGCACAATAATGCTCAATTCCTGTAGAATCAATTTGATGTATTTGATGGGGATAGGATGGCATTTGACCACCGTTTACCATGAATTGCATTTCATGGAATGTGCGGGGTTTTACAGACTCTAACCGCAAGTGTATTGTTTGAGATGCTTGTCAAAAATTTGCTAATTTAGACGTGTTGTGTTTGCAAGAAGTGAAAGTTACAGGTTTTCAATTGGAGATGGTTTGTAAATCCATCTAGCCTGACAGCTTAGCATTCTACAGTAATCATGATGGGGGCATGGGGGTTTAATATCCCTTTTTCTCCTAAATGGTGGCCCTTTTTTATGGATCATGGTTTCAACCCCACCAATCATGCAATCTGGACCTTATTTAATATAAACAACCACCCTTTTGGCCTCATAAATATTTACACCTCTAATGATGTGGTTGAAAGGGCCAATCTTTGGTGGTGGATAGCTAATGTAATCCCGATGCATATTGGGTTATATGCGGTGATTTTAATATGGTGGAGCTTCCCACTCATAAGTGCGGGCACCTGCCTATGTGATGGACAACTGGCGAAAGGGAGGCCTAGTTTTATATGTGTAATAAATTTGGGTTTTATGACCCTAATGCCTCTTGGATTCCCGCCTCTGAAGCTTGGTTGACTTAGTCCAATCTTTGAGGAGGATCATATCAGATCCTCAAATGGATCAATAGATCTATGCTATCAACTCAATATTTTTTTTATTTGGACAACCATTATTCCTTACATGTAGAAGTAATGCCAAATTTCATCATTTCAGACCACTCCCCCATATGATTCTGTATCGCTTGGAAAGATAGTCAACCTTTTAATCATAAAGGTTAGTTTTTTCTCAATACTACCTTGATGGAACATGGGCCCATCCTCAACCACATCAGGCATGTGTGGAATTTATCTCCTTAGCCATGTCATTACTAGAATTATCACCACCTATGCGTTCCATCTGGAGCCAATGGTGGGAGGATGTTATGACTAGGATGGCCAGATTTCTTAGAATCTATGGTCGATAGTTGGCTAGGATTTGGCGTTGTTCATACTCCACTACCTCCTTGTAGTCACAAAATCACACACTTTAGACATTATTTAGTCTTGGTCTCATACTACTATTCATATGGTTTTTGAGTATGAGATGTAGTGTAGCACTCAATTAGTAAGTCCACCATTATGGTCGCTGAGGACAGTCTGACCCCTTCACACACATCTTTCTTTTTTTTAGGGGTTTGATGTTTATCTTGGGATTTTGCAGGTCTCTCCTTCGTCACTAATTTCCAATGACATACTACACAGTCCAAAAGAGCTAGTGCGACAAGAAGTGAAATCAGGTGAACATCCAACGACACCTCAAAGGAGGTTTACAGACCTTTTTCACAGACCAGAGCACCCATACCTTAGACTAGGGTACCCAAAGGTTCCCATTTACCTCCCCAGGTGTCCCATTCTAGCTTACTATTACAGATTTGTGCTTTCTAGAGCTTCGGTGTGTTCGTTCCTGCATTCTGTTCTTCCAGGTTATTTTGCGACATAATCTTGAGGCATTGTCGAACCAACTAAGCTCTTTCTTACTCTCCTTACACATTAGGATTTTACATTTCTACTTTCTTAGTTGTTTGGGTCATTTCCTTTATGTAATTATATGCTATTTACTGTTTTTCTTTATATTAGATTAACCTAGAATAATCCCACATTTTAGCTAACCACGCATCTGTTCTTAGCCGAGTGGTGGTGGTGCTTGAAGGTGATAAGTTTTGGTACATAATTACAATAAAACTCAGTACATGTATATTGAAATAATATGAAAATATATTCAGGATAATAATACAATGATAGAGATTACATTTTATAGAGTTTACACTCCTACGTTCATGGAGTCAAACTTCATCTTCAATCCCTAGTTAATCTCAACCATCCACTTATCTCTCCCAATCCCTCATATCTCTCACACTCCTAAATAGCTACGTGAGTCATTATTACAACTCGCTCATACACTCACACAATATTAATAAATTATACTATTAATATGAGTTGTATTATGACAACTCATTATTAATAATATTACAATATATCTCACACACAAATATAAATCCAACCCATATCAAATGTGAGCACTAACAATATACTATATATCTGTAATAGAAGGAAATCCTTTTTCTAAAACTCTGCAGCTCCAGTGGTATAGCTTCGTCAAAAAATACGAATTGCAGCGGTATAGCTTCGTCAAAAAATACGAATTGCAAAAAATTACAATGCTCGGGGAGCTAAAATTCATTCCTGTCTTCACTGGCTTAAAGTGGGGGATCGTGTGTCAAAACATTTTTTTTATCTCTCAAAGTCAAGCATCCTTCTCAAAAAAATTGTGCCATTCGTGATGGTGGAACTCATGTTATGGACCCTCGGCTTATGTTGCAGGCCTTTTTCAACCATTACAAGATGGTTTTTCAAGCTCAAGCTCCCTTAGAGGAGCAACATGCGACTCTTGACCAATGTCTAACTGCCATGCCTTACAAGCTCTCTCCGGCTCAAAAGGTTGCCAGTGACCGTATGCTTGCCCTGGATGACCTGCATGAAGTGAAAATTCAAATGGCTGATGATAAGGCTTCTAGGTGTGATGGATTCCCATGTAAATTCTATAAATCACTTTTGGATAATGTTGTCCTAGATCTCCATAAGGTCTATCTTGAAGGCTTCCGAAACCAATCGTTTGGCACTCACATCAATAAAGGGAATATTAAGTTCATTCCCAAACTAGGAGACCCAGAGAAAACTACTAAATGGCATCCTATCACCTTGGTTAATGTCTCATAAAATATTATTGTCAAATCCCTTACGATTTAGATGCGACATATTCTTCCCGTCATCATATAGCCGAAGCAGACCAACTTCATTCAAGGGCGTTACATTCTTGATAAAATCATTTCTGTTGGGGAGGGCATGGAATGGGATCACAAATCCAACCAACCTTTTATGTTCAATAATTGAGAAATATTGCAATAGAATATAATGGTCGTTCATTATTCCCATGCTTCATGCTTTGGGCTTTTTCCCTATCTTCATTCAATATGTTAAAATTCTTTCTGTCAGTGCCTCGACACAAATCACCATTAATGGCCATATATCAATGCCTTTCAACCTCTTTCGATCAACACGCTAAGGTTTCCCTTTAACACATGCTCTTTATGTTCTTGCGAGGGAAGGTTTTGGGTATTTCCTTGCCCAAGCCAAATCCCAAGGGCTTGTCATGGGGATTATGTTACCTACTATGGATAGGTCCCAGTTACTCAATGGTCTCTTTACAGCTGACTTTTTCCTTACCTTAATTGAGGAAGAAAATAATATTCACAATGTCATGCATTGCCTTGATATTTTCTATTTTTCCTCAGGGTCTTCCATTCAATGGAAAAAAATGCAATGTTACAAACAATCCTTCCTCAATGCGCCCTCTTGGTTGGATGTCTATGATTGGAAAATGTTATGCCATTATGAGATGTTTAAATTTATTGGCATTATTTTTACATTTTAAGCGTTTCCTACAGAGATGTGGTAGTATGTGGTTCAACGTGTGGCCAAAATATTGGAATACTAGATCACCAAACTAATGTCCTTAGCGGGTAAATTCCAAATTTGCTCCAAATTCCTTGAAGCCACTCATTTTTATTATTCTTCTTGTTGGGTTTCATCTAAAAATTTTGTGCTGAAGTTGGAAAATCTTCTCAAATATTTTCTTTGGGCCAATGCCTCCTTTGGTAAAAGGTTTGAAAGAGTCACATGGGAGACCTGTTGCCTTCCCCAAGAATTTGGGGGGGTGGGTCTTTTTGATATATTAAGCCAAGGGCAGGCACTGTGTGTTAAATGGATAATTCATTATATTGAAGCTCAAAAAGCTTAGAAAGTAATTCTACGCCCTGACATTGAGGAGGGTTCCCCTTATGGCCACTTAGCCTAGAAAGGTTTAGGGTTTTCAAATCTCCTCATTGCTCTGGTGCGTATCAAGTTGTCATTACATTTGTTCTTAAAAGTACTTGGAAAGCGTAGGAGCAAATCAAACCATGGCTTCTATGAAAATTAAATGGCTTTCATAATGGCATTTCCATCAACGAACACTCTTTTTGGTGGTTGTTTGTCATTCAAATCTAAGATCAGTATCTTGCAGAGGTCCCGGGAATTCTTGCACTCAAGCTCATCAAGCGCATAATTCGTTCCATTCAATACCTTTATTACATGTGCATCCAATCTTGGTGTCCTTGGAATGAGATAAAATATTTATACAAACTTATCACCCATAATCATCTTAATATCACTGAAATCATTGCTTGTGTTCCTGATCATATGAATCATAAGATCTTTGTGCGTCCTTCCTGTCCTTGGTGGACAAACTAGAATTGGTTTGTGGATAACCGATTATGTAATTACTCGGATAGTAAAGGATATTGTTGGCTCTCACCAAATTTTCCCATGGTTGAAAATCTCAACACTCGGTGGGGGATTCATTCCTCTCCTTCCTGTTGGAGAAGGAAGTTTGACACAGTCTAGTCTACTTGTTTTGAGCCTAGAATTGCACATTTGTTGTGATGTATCTTATATCAAGGCCTCCTAATTGGTGCCCAGATGGTTAAAATTGATGTTTTGGCTCCCAAATGTCCTTTCTGAGGGCACTTAGAAACCTTATCACATTTTTTTTGGTTTTGTCCCAAAGCCCAACGGGCTTGGAATTGGATTCATTCATTCATTTTCCCCCTATGGCTAGAATGTTTTACCTAGAAACATATTATTTTAGGATATAACCCAAAATTACCTTTCATGTTTTCCCAAATTTGGCATGATTTAAGAGGGGAAATTTTGTTTTGGTTATGGAAAGAAAGGAATTCATTTTTTCTGCTCATGTTGAAGTTCATCAACAATTCTCCATGTATAATATATTGGCGGTTATCTCCAATGTGTTGTTACATATTCAAGTTCAAGCTAACAAGGTGTCCCTTGAGGTGGATCACCTCTAGAATCTTCTACACCATTCACTTGATGCCCCCTATAATGTTTCTTGGAAACCTTCACCCTCACGACACTCTATGCCCCGCGGCGACTGTCCCCGGGGAGGTCGTCAGAGTCATTCCCAGTGACGCTCTTTCATCCATGTTCGTTAGTCTCCGTGCAGTCAACCACGAAGAAGTATATCTCCCACATCTTGCCATCAGGGTTGGGGATCCCCTTGCCTGCTCGTTAGCTTGGTTGGGCCTCTTTTGTTATCGTCGAGTTATGTACCCATGACGGGTGGAGCCTTCTGCCTCCATTGGATAAATTCCCCCAAATTGCTATTGCCATTTCTACCACGTAGGTTGTTGATAATGAAGAAGAAGAAACCCCGGGCTCTAGTTGGGAAATTTCAGACACCAGCAAAGACCTTCTTGGTCTTGGTTGGCCAGATGATCACGATCCTCCCTCTTCTGGCCTTTATACTGCAGTTGCTTAACTTCAGTGTTTTTAGGTTGTTTTAGTTGTTTTCCTAGGCTTTGCCTAGTCTTCTCATGGCTTTGGGGTGTGCTCTCATATTGCCCACTTTTTGTTGAAATTATCTTGTATAATGTTTCTTTTAATATAATATAAGATCTTTTTCATAAAAAAAGTCTCGTATCTGAAAAATTAGAGTAACATATGTATAAGTATGTAAAATTAGTAGAAAGTGGTAACTAAGGAAAGAGTGCACTTGATGTATGAGAGAGTATAGGATAGAAGATTATCCTATTTGTCTTGGAGATGTTAATGGACGGGGTTAGGAGTGATCAATTCCCAACCAAGAAAGTGTCAAGCCATATATTTGAGTGTACTACCACCAAGGATGAGGTTTTTGGGTGATCTCATGCCAAAATTGAGGTTTTTGGGCGATCTCACGCTAAGAATAATTTTTTTGGGCGATCTCACGCCAAAAGTGATGGTTTTTAGGGTGATCTCACGCCAAGAGAAGAGTGTTGGGGAGAGAGGTCTAATTTTATCTCCATCCATGAGGATTTTTGAATGATAAGTGCCACTACAGATTAGCACATCCCGATTTGTAAATGATTTGTAACCAAATTGTAGATGAATTGTAATTGAATTGAATGAATTTTTTTGACTAAAGGCAAGTGTTTGATACCATAGATCCATAATGTAACTTGTTGAAAAACTATGTTAAACTGAAGAAACTATTTGATTTTCTCCCCCTGGACACAAGTGCCCGGGTGGGACACAAGTGCTCACTGTTCTTGTTACTACTAGGTGCTAGTGTCTGCTCTATGTTTGTTGGTCCAAGTCATGATTCTAGACCAATCTATGTAACTGTGTGCATTTAGCCAATTTTATAATATGTTGTTTTGTTCTGAATTTTTGTGCTACTATGGAAGGGTAATTTGTTCACCTAATAGTTTTCCCCCTCGTTTAGGGTGCATGTGATGAATATAGGAGGATGTGGCCCAAACGAGAAGACCAGAGAGTGACATGCATATCATAGATTGGATACCTACAAGAGATAATGGTGATGTGCATGGTAGAAACCAAGGCACATACAAACAAATATAGACTAGAAATAAGTGCTAGTGTGAAAGAGCTAGCATGCAATAATAATATAATGTATCACGCAACTATGAAGACAAGAGGGACCACAAAAACTCGGGTTGCATACATGGGACATCACTCACAATGTCACAAGACAATTAGGGCTGAAGCTTCCATAAACAAACAATGTATCAAGCAACACATAGGGCATAACCTGCAAATAGTGGCAAATAATAGCAAACAATAAGTAACAAATAACCATGGTTATATAGATATCCTGTAAGGAAAATGCTACACATGAAGCACCTATTAGCCTGTTAAAAAGATAAATAGTATGTCAAAGCATGTATAGATCAATGATAAATTAAGTGATAGTGACAAGAAGTAGTAAATATTGTAACAATAGGACCTATGATGTGTAGTAGGAGAGTAGCAAAGGTAAATGCCCCCAAGAGCCTCGATGGAACTGGTAAAGAATTATTTCAAGCATCATGCATCATGTAAGAATCTATAAAGGTCCTGCATTCATCTCAAGATACCATATGAATGCGTATGTGTTTATGGAAAAATATAATGACGTACTAAGTATCCAACTAGCATATGAAACAAAGTGCAACATGTAAATAATGTTAAGCTAACAAGAGTAAATACAACTAATATAGGTAGATGTTGTGTGAAATGTGATGATGTATTGCTAATATGAAATATATGCAGATGATAGGGGAGTCGTGTTGCCCCCACAACAAGTGGATGTGTGTGACATAAGGTTCACTCTAGGAATTACGCCCTCAATAGTCAAGTATGAACAATAGAACAAGAGTGCGTCATTGAGTTAACAATGGTAAATTATGTAGTACTGAAAGATTGTGTTGTATAGATAGGAAGAAGTAATGGCATAAGAAGCGTGTGAGGAGGGGGGAAGTTTGATGCCCCCTAAGTGTGTATATAAGGATTTGCTAGCAAATAGATATGATCATTGTGAGATGGGGAAGTTATGTGCCCCCAATTATGCATAGTGAACGTGGGGATGTCATAACAAACTCATACAAAGGAGTGTTTGTATCAGTGAATCAGAAGGATCCATAACCAAGTAGGATTTGAGAAAAGCGTGTACAGAATAACATAGTAGTGCGATAGTGTGAAGACATGACCATAGATACATGTAGAAATGTGTGCTCATAGAGTAGATAAGAGAAAGTGCTACTAGAAATATTGACTGGAAGTGCAAAGCAAAAGTAAGGTATAGGTGTGTATGTGAATAGTATAGATAGGCAACTGTTGATTAGAACGTGTGACTATGGAGGGGGGAGTTTAATTCCCCCAAGTGTGCGAGTGATGGAGATCTATCTGATGAGAGGAGAGATACCATGTCATGGTGGCGGATGTGGAAATAGTTCAAGAGTATCGGTTTTGGTGTTGGGAGGATCAGATTTGCAAAAGTAAGTTGTAGTGTTGAAAATAAATGGAAAATGCTTGTTGTGTTAGTAAAGAGGGGAAATGGTTGTAAGTTCCCATGTATTCTAATAGAGCATTATCAGTAAGGAATATATCTAATTTAAGCCAAGCGGGAGAAGTAGGATCACCAATAAGCTCAGGGTATATTAGAGGAAGATTATGAGTATGCGAAGTAGTGTAAACCTTAGGACAAGATGTGGTGAGAATAAAAGGAGTAGGCAGAGGGAGATATATGATGCCAAGTTTGGTGGATTTTGTGGGAATGGAAAGATGCTCTGTAACTTCCTTTCCATCCTTTCCTAATCTAGTGCCAGTGAAACCATAATGAAGCATATATCAATACCCAGGACCATATTTTGTGAAATTAGAAGGAGATGTGGCAAAAGTAAGAGCTTCAAGTGAGTGACCAATAGTGTTGCAAAAGGTAAACGGGGAGGGGTTTGATAAGGCCTCATAGACCACACCATGGTATAGGAATTTAAGACATGCGTATGAAGGTTTGAAGGGACCAAATGCATGGCATGCATCCTAAGTTCATCTGAGAAGAATATTATAATTAAGATTATCAAGAACTACATGGCATGAGACGGGAAAAGTGTATGTCCCAATTAGTAATGGGAAGTGTGATTGTACCTAAGGACCCTTTAGGAATATAATCTAAGCCACGAGTACAAATAGATGAGGGAGTTAAGGAGGCTTCTGAAATGAAAGTTTACTGAAGGAATGATATATTACAAATGTTAAGACTGGATCCATTATCAACTAAAGCTTATTTAACCCCTATATTAAGGATGTGAACTTGAATATAAAGGGGTGGGTCATTATCTAAAATAGATTGAGAAGAAATTTTAGCAGACGTAAAGGTAATATAATCTTCATTAAAAGATAATGTCATAGTGAATCTATGACAAACATATTCGGGATAAGTGTTAGGATGAATGTAAGTGTTAGACAAAAAATTGGATTTAACACTCATATTCGGGATTTTCCTACAAGAAAGTAGGGAGAGAGATACTCATGTTAGTGAAAATGGAAGGATCCAAGGGTATCTAGGGTGACAAGAAGGATGGAGATAATATGCAATACTAATATCTAGTGTTCGAATAAGTGTATGGGTTCACCAAATGATTTAATTTAATTTGAATTAAATATTAATTCATAGTAAATTACTATACTAAATGATATTCATATGAGTATATACAACAATCTACAAGCAATAAGCATTCAACAATGTAAAACCCTAAGCAAACGAAGGGAGAAAGATGAATTAGTTGATCCTATGTAGCCTTGGAATAATTGGGACTGTGTATCTACTAGAACATGATGGAAATAGTGTTGCAAAGGCTCAATGAGGGTTAAAAACCCTATGAATGTATAGGGAAGAAGCACCCACGGGAGGACAAGGCGCCTCGAGCGCTAGTGACTAATTTGAGCTCATGTGTTTGTTTATATGCTTGGAACCTAGTGTTTTCTGGGTCTAAAGATATTCATTCATAGTTGCTATTTATTTCTCCAGTTTCCTTGTTAGATCATTGGTCACACATGTAACTTACAAAACATATGACTACCTGCATATGCCCACAAACCACATCAAATCTAATAAAAAATATGTAGTATAGGGAGTCAGATTGATCCCAACAGTCACATGAGGAGTGAACTTATGGCCGAGCATTGCACTACATCTTAGACTCCATATAGTTCTTCATGTGTGTGTGGATTTGTGTTTCATTCCCTAAGTTGTCCTTGTGTAATTTGCACAATGATAGCTGGCTAGATCTAGATTGTTTGAAATATGCAAAAGTTGTGTGATAGAATAGAATAAAATACCCTCCTATGTAGTGTATATAGATCAATGCAACCCTTGTCCCTTATATGAATGTGATACATGTATGTTTTGTAGTGCTCTTGTGCCTTTGTGCAAGCTTAGGTGGTGAAAGACAATGTTTATAGTGTTTGACACCTTATTTCAAAGAAGTAATTAAGTGTATATATGATTCCCTTGTTTGAATTTCATAATTGACAACTGAAAGGCCAACCCAAAGTGTTAAAATGTGGCCAAGAAGTGAAAAGGACCCAAAATAGTAAGAAGAAGAAAGAGAGGGGCAAGGGCACCCAAGAGGGACTGGAGCGCCTGTGCACTTCTGCCCTAACTGGACATTGTCGGTGTGAGTCATTTTCCACATCAGGTATCGAGTCATCTCACATAAGTGAGGTCATAGGTCTGTGTGTCACAGGGGTTATGATAGGGTAGTCATTAGATTCCTTATGCATTAGTCCCTCAAATGGAAGTTACTTATATTTATGGAATGTAACTTCCTTTCTCCATTGGAGGAGATATGATTACAAGCACTAGGGGTTACATAACACCCCCTATTTGTACCCCTTATTCTTTTTAGATCTATGATATGGACATATGATATTTTCCCCCTTTTGAATCTTTGCATGCACTTCATGGTTGATGTTCACTCCCTTATGAAACCTTATACCATTTCCAGAGTGCAACTCAGTCGATGTTCGCGTTATCCTACATGATCCTCATGCTTCACATTTTCACATTCTTCATCATGGTATCAGAGCACACATTGTTGGGATTTGTGCTACTCACTAGTTCATCATTTCCCTACTACTCTTGTTTTGTGTTCTTCAAGGTTTCTAGTGAAAATGTCGTAATGGTTATTTCATATGTGCTCTACTTGCATTGACTCAGTTTTCAAATCTCATTTCTTGTGCTTGTTTTTTTTTTGAGTGTTCATGGCTCTCCATGGTTTACCGACCTTGCATGCATGTTCTGGAGGTGTTTTGTAGGCTTTGGTTTCAGTTAAAAGGTTTAGTGCTAGTTGTTTTGAAGTTTTTAGTGGTTGTAGCTGCTTTCAAGCCCAACTCGACCCCAACTCGCTGAGCTAGGAACCGAGTTGTCACCCACAAATTGTCCTTTCTTCCGCAACTCGCCACCTTGAGTCTCTCTCTAGCTCAGGTTACTATCCATTCAGTTTGTGCATTATGTGTTATGGTTTGATACGATTTTATTTTGCACACATGACTCGTGTCTATCTTCAACCACTTGGATTTTTTTACATTACATGCTAACTTGTGCTTACCTGGCTCGGAATCACCTTATCCTACAACAGTATGCATCACCACTTCACTGGATCCTTGCATCGTTACTCCTGTATTGGTTGCCCACTCGGCCCCAAATTTTGGTCTTTGGCACGCGCATTGGCTCTTCCTCCCCAAGCCTTGTCTTCATGTGCTTGCAACCTGGTTTGTTGAGCTTTGGTTTTGCATTTTTATTTGCTTCACGTTTGGCTCGTCGCTCCATCCTCAGCTTGTTGTCAAACATGTGTGTTTGGCTCTATCCTACCCTAAAATATCCCACGACCAACTTGGTTTCGTGTTGCACCACCTGTTATGTCGTATAACATGCCTGACATCCTTTACCTAGCTCTATCTCATCATCATCTCGACAGGTTTAAAGGCTCTGACCAAATCCCTCCACATGGAGATCCTACTCAACACTCTGAAGCACCTCGGCTCACCAGCTCCCATGGCGACCTACTTCCGACATCAACTCGATGAATTCAACACTCAGCACTTGTGCATTGATCAACTCGCCTCCCCGCGAAAACCAAATCAGAGTCATCCAACTTGGTTGTCTGACTTCTGACCCAACACACCCCCAGTGCTTCATTACAACTCATCGAGTTACATCACCCAGCTTGACAAACCCTCTGCTACAACTTGCTAGTCTAAGCCCCCTTAGCTAGCTTGCCAACTCAGCCGAGCTGCTCCTCCAACTCACCCTTTTCACTTCAGACCCTGCTCTCCCATTTTTTTCCTACTTTTTTTAATAGCCTAGCCTAATCAAAGGGGAAAACATTAAAATCCATCATTGTACAAGGGGAAGTATCTTTTTGTGAGCCTCTGTATAGGGTTGTTGGGATTTCCAGACCACTTTTATGGCTCGTTGCATTATAGTGATCCTCTTCACCTACGGCTAGTGAGTGCATTTGCCACAGCCTTACGGTAAGAGAGCCTTCTTTTTTGCGATGTGAGACACTGTCTCTCACACTGAGCGGTGTTTTTACTCTTGTGTTGGTTACACTCTTTTGTGTTTTATTGTGTGTTGTTCCTCTGCTTCAGATTAGGACTCATTGTGGCCTCCAATATTATGTGATTAGTCACGTACTGCAAGGTGAGTGGTCAACTGTATGTTGTCACACAAACACACCCTATTGTAATCACGCAATACTTATAAAGTATCACAAACAGGGGGTTATTACTATTCTCGGGTGTTGTATGTCATGCAGACACATTCTCAAATGAGTCAAACATTTTTCCACCTTGCTTTTATCCACACCCTTCTTCTTGTGCACCTTACACTTCTTACTTCTGCATCACGGAGGATGCTCTTTCCAGACTTGAGCATTATAGGATTGTTTTATAGCCTCCGCCACTTCTTATTGGGAGAGAGAACTACACATCATGGTGTGTTTATATGGAATGCTAATTTTCCTACGAGGGTCTTTCACATTTTCTACATGGGTGAGTCTTCCAAACAACGACAAATTTACAACAGATCAGCCTCCAGTTAAGCGGGTTAAACATAGAAGATGACAAAGCGCACATGTTTTGGTCAAATCAACCAAACTACAGATTACCCTAGATATATATCCGCATGACTGTGGAAGGGTTTGAAAGAGAGAAGACATTCGGTTGTGATCCTTTGGTCCCATAGCCAGACGCAGGAGACACTCTCACAGACATAGATACCAGCTTAAGAATTCAGGTTGCACGAACGCCTGTGAGATACTCTGAAAAGATCACACAACTGTTAATTCTGAATATAGAGGCTGAGAAAGCATATGACTATTGGATACTAGGGATTAGGGACTGAATTCACACATGACCATAGCAGGACCACAACAAACATGAATCTATGGTTGTGACCCACAAATCCCACAGCCCAACGATTCCATAGGTGAATCAGACATAGATGCTGGCCTACGTACATTAGTATTCAGATCTACTCCACTTCCACCTATCATCATCGAACAATTATCCTTGTTAGACATAGCAACTAACGAAGCTAAGGAGTTCTGGACTAGGCCAGAGAATCGCCCATAGAGTCAATTATATTTAGCATCCACCCTATGACCTTATCTGGAGACATACACGAAACTATCCCAGGTCATTTTCCACATATTCCACAACCCATAGACCGAATCACGCCAGAGCTTGATATTGATTGGAGCCTTCAAGCAGTCATCTTTACTGATCGATCTATCACACCAATTCAGGTTAGGAGGGCCTTCTTTGCCTTAGATTCACAATTTCCACTAGTGCGTGTCGAAGACATCAGATTGCCTAACTAGTTTGTCTGCATCCCACGCATATTCAATCCCCACCGGCTGTCTCGGCATGACCTCGGGAGGTCGGGTGCGAGGAAAAGTTACTTGTAGATTCCCACGCTCGCTTGTCACTTTTCCATTGTACAAAATTGGAGAACCTGACGTGAACTTCCTACTTTCTGGTTCAGAGTCATATTTCTACTTACTCTTTCAAATAATGTTTATTTCATCTTATCTACCTCATCAGCTTTCACCATCAGCTTCACCAACAAAATTGGTGAACCTGACGTGAAATGAAATAGTTCTTTATTTTCACTTCATCCTTCCGCCTTCACCTTTTCCCATTATTCTGCGGGTATTCATAAACCCCCCGAATATGTTAGGATTCGATGCATATGGTAGACCTCTCATAGGTCTTGAGGCATACTACACTCAACTGAATAAGCAGTCATCGCCCTCGCTCTCGGTATGGGGTGACAACTATTCAGATAACCAATTATCAACACAAAATCCATCGCCAAGGGTCAGATATAACTCATCTTTCCAAACAAGAGAGTTGGATCAGCTCGCTCAAACACAACAAACAAAGCCTTCAGGCTCGAACAATATGATGCTCACAGGAGAATCTAGTTCGTCTCCTCAGGTACTACTTTGACCACAAATTAGTAGACAAGCTGACCCATACCTAGTTTTAGATGATGAACATTCGATACATTATGCCAGGAACGAAAAACGTTCTCCAAATATCAACCTACCTATAGGAGGTTTACAAACACAACCCGAAGTCTCTTTTCAAGAAAATACCTCCATGCCACATCGTATAGGAAATGCCCTCGGGGAAACTTGGCAAGGTAGTGTTCAGTTCATAGCAGGATATCACATGCCTATATAACACCAAGATATACAACAAATGCCACTAAGGCAAAATACCATGACTTCACCAAATGAATTCATTTCAATGTTAGTAGAAAAAGTGAGGGGGTTAGAACTTGCTCAGGAAAATCACCATTCTCAATTCATGCAGGTAGGAAATCCTAATCTTCCATTCCATCCTAGCCAAGTAGACCTCCTCATAGGAATAGGAACGTTAGGAATGACCTCCTTAGTATTCACAACAAACACCAGCAAGAACTGCCATTTCTAACACCATTTTGACACCTCCCAGTCTAGTAAAAAATAATCCATTCTTGGACAATACCCCTTCATACTTAAAACATGTACTCCAAATCACCACAAGGGGATATGTTCTCCTCTCCTGGCATAGTTCCTCAAACTGAAGGGTTTCCTTATGCCCCTGCTAACATGTACACTACGCCATATCAACAACCCAGTCCACCTCCACTCCCTCAATAGGCACCATCAATGGTCGAAACCTATGCTATAGGGACATATTTAGAATACTTGAAAGAGCCCTTAGATTTCACCATACGAAGCATCATGCTTCCAAGACCTCATCCCGATTTACCCAAATACAAAGGTGAGGGAGATCCAAATGCACATATCAAGGCTTACACCACAGACATCTGAGAATTACTCACTTGGGACGGGGTTGTTGCTAAAATATTTCCCAAAACCTTGGAAGGTATCACTCTCGATTGGTATTATAGAATACCTGAGGCTTCCATCCATTCATTCAAACAACTCATTTCAGATTTCATCAAGGCATTTGACATGAAAAAACTATTAATAACAGGAATCAGGGATTTGTTTGCACATTAAGTAAGAACACAATGAATCTGTCGCCCATTTCATCCAAGAGGTGGCGTACAGTTCTTTATTCTTCAGCCAGTGCTCCAACATATGGACTAAATGGAACTATGTGATTTATTCCTTCATTCTATCAGCAGAGAAGTGAAGGAGGAAGTCAAGAAGTTCCCACTGAAGACTTACGATGAAGTACTTGAAGGCACTCTCTGAATAGATCAAGCGGCAATAGATAGCAGTCGTAAGACATATGGAACAAATGGTAGGTTAATCACCTCGAGCCAAAACACTACAACTTATCCTACTACCACAAGCATTAATCAAGGACCTAAAATCCTTAATAGAAATCACAGAGTGATAACATAGATGGGGTAATTGATCAGGCCAAAAGGGTAAATGTTGTGAATACTCCACCGCTAAAAAACAACCAACAAAACAACAATTTTACCCCAAAAGTCAATACAGTGGATTTTAATCATCCACAACAACAACAACAACAATGGCGAAACCCTACACAGGGCCCAAGCCAAAACTCAACTGGATATCAAAACCAAATCCAAAACCAAAAATAATAAATGAAAAACTTTAATCCTAATAGGCAACGGTTTGATAAGAGTTTTAGGCCACAATATACACCAAGTCAACAAAATAGGAATTACAATCCTGACTCGTATTGTGGTTTTCACAAAATCTGAGGCCATGACACTAGAACGTGCCATGACTATGATAAATTCATGCAACGTTTTCCAGAGGAACAAAGACAACTTTTTATAGATATGTTCTTGGTAGATCCTACGTCACCAGCACCAAATACTTTTACAGGGGCAGTTTCCCCTCAAAATGCACCCTTAAGATCTTTAATGATCCACTCCCAAATCACAACAATAACAAGTTAAATCCAAATGGGATAAACAAGGGTGAAATTACTGGAAACAATGATCATGAAGCCTCAACTTCACTGAATCCATTAGTTGCACCACAATTAGGACGTCAGCCACGACCTAAGATAGTCGGTTTAGTGGAGTTAGGTGCCGAACTACCTATAGAAGTTGTAACACGGACACGAGAGTATTCCTCTCAGCTAAGTCCAAGCTACCCGCTAGAAACAGACAATATTCAACAATTATTAATAAAACCCGTGGGTGCTTATGATTTAATTAATGATCTAACGAAAACCTTCTCGCCACATCTCCTTTTTGGATTTATTGAAGAACTCCCTTGCCCACAGGGCTTCTCTTTTAGAAGCATTGGGTTTAGGTCATCTAATTAACATCACTCCACCTCCTGAAACACATGTAAACCATATAGACTTTGATATCCACCCTCCGGGGTAGCCGGATAGGGACACCAAATTCATATTCGAAGTAAACAAAATGCCAACAGATGCTGAGATTACACGCCGAGGTGATCCAGCCTTACATTTGCAAGTATTGGTTTATAATAATTATGTAAAACGAGCGATGGTTGACGATGGGGCAGTAGTTAACATAGTCCCTTTCTCTTTCCTTCAAAAGCTAGGGTATGGAGAAACGAATTTTTCCACGATGCAAAATACACTAAGAGGCTAAAAGCATAATACTACCGGTCACCTTAGGGCCCAAAACAATCCTGGCTGAATTTTATATTATAGATCAGGAAACTAACTATAATATGATCCTCGGCTGACCATGGATACACTGTATGAAGGCTATCCCTTCTACGTTATTTCAAGAAGTAAGATTCTTGCATTTAGGAAAGATGTTCATAGCCAAAGGTGATCCAAAACCATTTGATATACACCTGGATGACCTAAAGAAAGACCAAATGTGCACTCAGAGTTTGAACTCCCAACAAACCAACTAGATAAACCTACCAGCCTGAAACTACAAGAAAAGTTGGTACCTACAATAGATCTTGAAACTATGAGCCTAGCCAAGACAATCCCAGCCCTCAAAGATGAGGCTAAGATTATAGAAATAGTATCATTAGGAACTACTGCAAAAATTGTTGAATTTCTAGAACAGGATCTACCAATGTTCCTACCATTTGATTCGGTAGGCATGGGATACACCCTAGGTGTTGGTTCTCTCCCAGCAGTAAATATCTGCATGGTATAGGTAGAATATGTTAACACAACAAATATCCCAGTGCCCATATTCCCAGCTAAGTATTGGACTCTCCATTTCGATGGAGCTAAATGTCGTTATGGAGCTGGGGAAGGTGTAATTGTTATCTCTCCTGAGGGAAGAGTCCTACCATTTTCCTTTAAACTAAATTTTGAATGTACAAAAAATGGAGTTGAGTACGAATCCCTCCTCCTTGGCCTCATCTTAGCTAAGAGAATCGATGTTGATAACATCAGAGTGTTGGGAGACTCGCAATTAGTAGCAAACCAAGTTTCTGAGATGTATGAAACTAGAGCTGAGCACTTAAAACTCTACAAAACAGTTGTACTAAATTTAAGCAAGGAGTTTGACTTCATATCAATTGAAGCAATCCCATGAGAACAAAATTTTCTCACCGATTCAATAGCAACCTTTAACATCGTGCTTTAATCCAAACACTAAGTTAGAAGATACCCGTTCCATGGTATCTCTTCGTACTGAACCACTGATAAAAACAATGTCGAATCCTCTTTTAAATGGAAACGAAAACAAATCTACTATCATAGACCACATCGATAGTGATGCAACCACTCTTGATTTCTTAAATTCCTATGCAGCGTTACATCTCACCCATCACGTGGTAGATTTATCCCTAATCCCGCATTCATCCTCCTACTTCAGAAATCCCATGACAGAGCTTCCCCCACAAAAGGAACTTAGCATATACACAGTCGAAAGCAGTAGAGACGATTTGGAATTACCTCCAGCCCCGCTTAAGTTTGAAGAAGGTAACGCTTCTCTAATTGAAGAAACAATCGATATTAATATCTGAACAGAAGATGAACCAAGGATATTGAAGTTAGGATCCTTGTTAACTTTATTGGAAGTAGAAATACACACTCAAATCCTCAAAGAAAATTGGAAGGATTTTGCATTTAATTATAAGGAAATGACAAGGGTTGCACCACACATTGTGGTACACAACCTCATCACTAAATTAGATGCAAACTCGATTAAACAAAAAATCAAGACTAATGAAACCTAAGGTAGCTCTCATGGTAAAAGAGGAGGTAACAAAACTCCTCCCATAGGATTCATCAAGCCAGTCGATTACTCTCAGTGGATATCTAATATTGTTCCCATTCTCAAAAAGAATGGGAAGATACGCATCTGCATAGACTTCTAAGAAATTAACAAGGCGTGTCCTAAAGATGACTTCCGTTATTGTCCATAGACATCATTGTTGATGCAAGAAATGGATTTGAGCTATTGTCTCTCATGGATGGATTCTCGGGATATAATGAAATCATAATATATAAACAAGATCAAGCTAAAATGACATTTATAACTTCTTGGGGAACCTATTGCTATGTTGTTATGCCATTCGGACTCAAGAATGCTAGCGCTACATACCAGCGGGCTATGACATATATATTTCATGATCTTATTCATAAAATTGTGGAATCCTATGTAGATGACTTGTTGGCCAAGGCCAAGAAGCGTTGTGACCATCCAGAAGTGCTTCGCATCATTCTTTCACGTCTGATAGAATACAGAGTCACACTAAATCCAGCAAAATGTGTCTTTGGTGTAACAGGAGGAAAGCTCCTAAGTTACATTATATCGTCACGAGGGATCAATTTTGACCCAACCAAAATTAAGGTTGTTCTTGAAATGGTCCCACCTTCAGATGAATCTGGAATCAAATCATTTCTTGAAAAGCTTGGTGCAATCCAGAGATTCATCCTGAACTTAAGTTTCTCCATTCATCTAATCAACAATCTACTCAAGAAAGATTATAGTATTGATTAGACTGAAGATTGTAATAAAGCTTTCGACGCAGTCAAGTGTTTCCTGTTATCACCACCTACGTTAATGTCACCTAAGATAGATCGCCTATTAATTTTGTATTCGTGAGCTACCAATGTCTCACTAGCCTGTATGCTGGCTCAAGAAGACAATGACATGAGAGAACGTGTGATCTATTTCATTAGCTGAACGTTGCTCGACTATGAAACACATTATACATAGGCAGAATGAAAATGCCTTTCCATAGTCTTTACAACCAAACACTTAAGACATTACATGCTAAATCAAGAAACAAAGTTCATTGTAAAGACAAAGCATTCACGAACTTTCCTCATGCAAGGGTACTTATCTAAAAACGCTGGACGATTTATAACCTTAATGGGGGAGTTCGAACTAATGTTTATAAATCAAAAGTCTGTTAAAGGACAAATCATCACGGATTGGTTAGCTGATAACCCACTAGACAGAGGCAATCTAGTAGATCTGGAATTTCTGGATGAATGTGTATACTACATCAAAAATAGACCTCCTATCTCTGAGTGTCCCTAGTATACTGATATTATTAATTACATCATGGATCATGCATATCCGGAAAGTTTTTACATCGTAACAAAGAAGGCAGTTACACATTATTGTAGCAAAATATGTCGTTATAGAGCAAGTGCTCTATCGAAAAGCATTCGATGGAATGCTTCTAAGATGTGTCAACACAGAAGAATCCAAGAAGATTCTCCATGAATCTCACAGTGGAATGTGTGGAGGCCACTTCAGTGGCCATGCCACCGCTTGTAAAATACATCGATTGGACTACTTTTGGCCTACTTTAGAACACGACGTAGTAGAGTTTGTATGAAGATGTCATAAGTGCCAAGAATTCTCCCACGAGATTCACATGCTAGCACAAGCTCTACTACCAATCACTACTCCATGGCCCTTTTCTACGTGGGGCTTTGATTTGATATGGAAGTTCTCTCCCTCATCTACAAATGGCCATAATTTTATAATCACGGCCACCAAATATTTTACAAAGTGGGTAGAGGCCATGCCTCTCACTATTGTACAAGGTTCTGTAATCACCAAGCTCATTTTGAACCAAATCATTTACAGGTATAGTGTCTTGAAAATCATTATCTTAGAAAATGGAACCTTTTTTAAGAATGATAAAGTTCGTGATTGTGCAATAAATTGAAAATAAGCCATCATACGGCCTCCTTGTATTACCCCCAAGCCAATGGACAAGCTGAATCAACAAATAAAATGTTAAAATCCATTCTCCTTAAAACGGTGAAAGAAAACAAACGAGATTGGCATTTGAAGTTATATCCAGCCTTATGGGCCCACCGAACCTCAATAAGAACACCACCAAGAGTGACTCCTTTCTCGCTAGTATTCGGGGTAGAAGTAGTTCTCCCACTTGAGGTTGAAATACCCTGTCTCCGTATCTCATTACAAGGGATCCTGGATGAAGATGCTTACAAAGAAGCACATCTTTCCCAACTAGAAATCCTAGATGAAGCTAGGTTAGATACCGAATAGTGGCACAAAGTCTATGTTGACAAGATGTGCCGACAATATAACAAGAAGGTCTATGAGCAAGACATATATGAGGGTGATCTAGTTTTAAGGCTAGACAGCCGGATCAACAAAAAGACTGTCGAAGGAAGGAAGTTTCAGCCTAAATGGTTGGGCCCATACCGAGTCATGAAGGACTACGGAAATGGTGCATATCTCTTATGCACACTGGAGGGTGAGGAATTTGGTGAAACGGTCAATTCCCTACACCTTAAATGATTTTATGCATAAGAAACCAGCACTACTTGTATAATTATAGCTACATTGCATCTTCATATAGTTAGGATCATTTTGTCCACTTCTTTTGTACAACTTTGTGATTGAGGAATTTATTCTTAAAAGCAATTCATTACAAACTTCTGATGGTATTGGCATAAACACTCTAATCATACTTCTCCATTTTCATGATATCATCAACTATTTTGGAATCATTTCATCAAACAAAGTTAGATATGACAAAGTCTTAATGGTAACTATACGAAGATCTGCATGCTTGTTCTCACTTTTGGTTTCTTCTTAGGATAGGTGTCTTGCCTATGGTCTGTTCTAGAAGCTTCATCATGTCACATCTATCCCATATGAATATCTCTTTCGAAGTAAGAGCATGCTGACATTTTACTCAAAGAAACAAGTCAAGTATAAATCAAATAGAAAATTTTAAATTTACACATTTCCTTTTCCCACCAACCTTTGGTGATGAGCTTGCGTCTCTTACTAGTGATGTAGGGTTGGGAAAGGATGGAAATTCCCTTACTTGCCTATGCCTTTCCTAAGGTGATAAACCCACGCTTCTTACTAGTAGCATGGGGAAAGGTGTGGGGAGTCCTCTTGACAAACAAACGTAAAAGGTCATAAAATCTTGAAGTCTTGAGTCAAAAACAAATGAATCGGATGTCCAAAATTCCAAGAGAATTAAAAATCCTAAAAACCCAAATTTTTTCTACCATGTGGCCATCTACGGATCTAAGTCTAGATAAACCGCAAAGCAAGTTACATCCCAAAATATGGAGTCACTCAAGTAGAGTAGGCTTGTAGCATCCTAATTTGGTTCCACCAAAGCTTTTTGTATCTTTCATCACTATCATTTGAACACATTTCATAACTTGTGCCCTTTCCACTTCTCGGTGATGAGCCCTCGCATCTTACTAGTTGTGTGGAGTTAGGAGTAGGGGCAGGTTTATCTGCTCATCATACTAGCTTATCTTCACCACTTTTCCAAAACAGATATGAGGTATCAAATTGCTTAAAGAAGCTAAAATTTAAAAATCATGTTATATCTACATTATCATATATCAACATCATGAAATACAAAAAGAAAGTAGACACTTGTATCATTTGTTCTCCATTGCATACATTCTAAAAAGCATATAAGCATGACACCATAGTTCACATGAGGAAATGGAAATGCAAGAAAAGCCATAAATGCCAAGAGTCTGATCCAAAAAGAATATATATATATATATATATATATATATATATAAATGATCAAAATTACTGTACAATGCCATCATGCGCTAAGCATGGAAAAAACACTCAAATATCCCAAGAAGCACAAAAATATCACATAAAAATATAAGAGAGCCAAGTGGCTTCTCAACCCCTATGAGATCCCTCTGAAGGTGTACGACCATGCCTAGGACTCCGGCTATGCCGGTGTTCTGAATGCACGGAGGGCTCACGATCCCAAGGGGCAGCTACGGTCTCGCCATGAGAATGACTCCTCATCAGGCACTCGGCTGTCCTATACCCTGCTAGCTCAGTACGGAGGGTAGATACCATCCTAGCCACATGCCAGATAGGGGAAAAGATGTTAGTATGTCTGCCAGCTACTAATGGCTCCCCTGCATCCACAGACATCTCTGCACAGGTCCTCTCCATGGGGATCATCAAGGTATCGGTGCATACCCTGCGAATCAAGTCTCGCCACTCATCGACGGTCTTTGCAAATAAATGAGAAAATGAATTAGACATAAGACAAGAGATAAAACACAAGTATAAACAAAATGAGAGATAGTAACTAAGGCAATCCTAATTAAAAACAAACATTAAAAGGAAGGATGGTAACTTACTCGAATCACCAGGCCTCTAGGATGGATCTCTAGGGTCAGCATCTGCCACAGATGCCGCCGCTGATTGAGGTGCTTCCCCCATGGCTAGAGTGACATAGCATCCTGAAATGGACTCATCCTCCCCACCATGGCCCTGGGAGAGTGGCTCCTCTGAAACCAGAGTCACCCTCTTTGCACTCTACTCTGCCCTCTCTACCTGCATGATATCTTGAGTGACATCCTCGAACTCAGATTCTATTTCGATGGGTATATCACTGCTATGGGTAGGACCCACGGAAATCTGAAGTAAGGTTTCTTGAGGAGCACCGGCTCTCCCTTAGGAACGTACTACCCGCCTAGCCGCAATAAGAATGCCAGGGGTAACAACTATCCAACCCCGGCTTCTAGGACCGCCTCTGGCCTCTCAAACTGACTTATATACTGGCACTATCAGGGGAAGCATGCCCATGTAAGGTAGGCCAAACTACTAAGGAACTCGGCCAAAATGGTGTATCTCCACTCGCCCTACTCTGTCAATGAGTTTCCCTGTGGTGGAGCAGGAGATCAAAGTAAGAGCCTCCTCACTGCATAAGCCTGCCATGGCCTGATATGGTGTTGCCTCCATTTCATTGGTGGTTAGAGAAGCAACTGGCTGATGAGGTGCTCTGAGAACCGACATGTTTGTCCATCTGACTGCCCTTAAAGCTTCGGGATCTATCACCTCTACACCTCTACCATAAGAGAGGAAGCGCTCGTAAACCCAACTCATAACCAGGGTTGGGTGGCTCAAAGACTGCCCCTGTAAATGAACTACCCTATCCAAGTCATGGTAGGTAGTCCCCAGTATATTTTCTCCCCAGGCGTAAATCCGGCCATGTCCCTCGATCTGTGCAATGATGGGGGACCAGCAGTATAATAGTGTATCCCCCCTTGTCCCCGATCAATCTCGAGGCAAGGATCCCCATAATGGCTTGGCGAATCAAGGGGATGGGCAAGCTAGGAATAGACCAAACTCTCACCCCCTTCTTCGAACCAGTGGAGAAGACTGCATCTCCCATGTAAGAGGCCCACTGTGCTATCTGGGCCCTTGAACCTACTGTCTCAAGAGTAAGACATCTCCCGATGATTGGGACCCCCAATATACGATAGACATCCTCCAAAGTGATGGTCCACTCACCTCGGACCCCTGGCAATTGGAAGGTGTTCTGATCAACATCCTAACAGGAAAATAAGTCATAGAGTATGTGACTGGATGGTGCAACATGTGGAACCCGTGATATACGTAGTATACCGGCCCTTTATAGAGTGTCTTGCTCGTCCTATGAAAGGGCATCTAATACTGTCGGGAGCCAGTCACACTCTCTCTCTCTCGGATCCACCAAATGTACTCCTCCCTCGCCTGCATAAACCCAAAAACACATGAAATAGATCAAGTTAGCATCCAAATGAAATTAGGAAAATCATGAAAACACATAAAGATGCTAAAAATGCAAAAACAATTTCAAACAAGTGTTCTTTTGGCATTTTGTGAAGAACTGCCGCCCTGAGCAGGGCAGTGGTTTCACAACTTCCGCCTTAAAGGTGGCGGTCTTGTAACTGCCACCCTGAACAAGATGGCGGTCACGTGACCACCACCCTGTTTAGGGTGGCGGTCATGTCCCGAAAACCCACGTAGGTTTTATAACTTAAAAAAGCCAAAAAACATGAAAAAGGACCATTTTAACTAAAAACAAAGCCTACCCAGTAGGCGCCCCCCTAGATGGACCTTCTGAACCTAACATTTTCAAAAATAACACCCCCATGACAAATATTTTAGCATTTTAAAAGTTTGGAGGTAAAAACGATAAATTGAGGAAAACTAATCTTTAATCTCGCAGGTCGATGATTTGCTCATAGAGGCATGATCGCTATCTCGTTACGAATGTTTTGACTCTACTCTCGTAAGAAACCATCACTGTGGGTCCCAGATATCAGAATAAATCAAATCAACACGTGAAAATGAATAGGAAAATGGGCCCACTTCCATATATATAGCAGCCTAACTTGTCTTAAATTCCCTTTTCACAGGTTTGGAGCATCGACTTAGGTAAGTTCTTACCCCCGCACAAATGGTACGTCCTCATTTCACGTTATTTTAGCATTTATTTTCTAATTTATTTTGTCTATCTGCACTTGATTCCCCTTTTCATTTTGCAGGTGGCGGAAATTTTGGATGGCATCATTGCGACACATGGACATATCAGGTATAACTTCTAACTTCCCATTTCGAGACCGCTATACTCGGAACCCACCATTTTACACCTCTTCATGGCTAAGACACTTCTCCGAGGGGGAAATATGTATGTACCTAAAATTGTAGGGTATTGCACCGCTAGAACAAAGTAACACGTGCCCCAATGATGATACAGGTCTCCTCGCAAGGTGTTCGGGATCCAGAAAAGCTCTCCAAGTATGCGTTATCATCCTGCATGCCCCGCTTAGCCCCTGCGTGCTTTTTTTTTTCCCTCTTCACCTCTTTCCTTTTTCTTTTTCTCTTCAGTTAGGAAACCACCGCCCTGCCTGAGCGGTGGTCTCGTGACCGC
Source organism: Taxus chinensis (assembly GCA_019776745.2). Classification (NCBI taxonomy): domain Eukaryota; kingdom Viridiplantae; phylum Streptophyta; class Pinopsida; order Cupressales; family Taxaceae; genus Taxus; species Taxus chinensis. The sequence goes on from CM034149.1 coordinate 14,446,489, forward strand.
CGCCTTAGACAGGGCGCCAGGGTGGTGGTCCTGTAACCGCTGCCCTACTCAGGGCAGCGGTCCTTCACGCATTTTCTAGAATTTTATTTTAACACGACTCATGTAAAATTCAACATTTACCAACTTTTTTTCACCGCCTTGGGCTTGCATTAATGATTCTAGTTCCCTAGAATAGTGTTTTGCCATTGTTTATAGTTTAAGAGATCAATTTGGTTTTTACCTTGGGTAAATGTAAATGCTATAAATAGTTGGCTTGTGCTCAAGCAAATGGCCCCTCAAATTTGCCTCTGAATTTCTCATTGCAATAGATTAGTCGTTCATTTTGCTTAGAATTCTTAGTTTCATTCATTGCATGCCTAGTTAGTGTTGTCTTGTTGTTAGGAAGCCACATATCCATCTTGTGTAATTATTGTTATCACTTCATCCAAATCAATTGGAATAGGATAGTTTGTTTTCAATAGGAAGCCATTAAAGTTACAGGTTTTGTTCTTCAAATAGGATAGTTTCAGGTTCTGGACATTTTATGTTACATGACTCACAATAAATCCCGCTAGGAATTGCATAAGCTAAGCTCTGTACTCTTGCGCTATCTCTCTCCTACTCGCATTGTATTCAGTCTATATCCTAAGCTGCCTTTGTCCCAATATCTACTTCTATTGATGCTATCATTACACGCTTTTCTGGATCCACGTAAGCACGAAGGAGTGAGGAGATTACACTGAGGGGACAAAATCACACACACCATCAGATTCGCCACTATTCTGCAGAATCCAGGTTCTAGCTTTCAAAGTTCTAATTAGCAACATATCGAATAGAGTACCCAGTCACTTTATTTCAGTCAATTTTACTTTCAACATTGCCATGGAAGATGTGAGGATTGATAGTTTCTGAGAGAATATCATTCATTCCTCACTTCTGAGGTAGGATCGAGAGTCTTTCAAATAGATTAGATCAGTTATTTCATTATTTATAATAGATTTACAACTGCACAGGCAAGTAGTTATACTCGGGTGCTTTGTTTGTTTTAAATTCATCATTAGATTAATTGTCAATTTCTAGATATATTAAAATAGCTGCTCCTTCAATTTCATTCATATAAATTCATCAGAAAAATACAAAAATAGAGAAGTCATATATGCTATAGATACACTTTACATAGTTAATTTCAATTTACTGCATTTGGATTTACGTTGTTGCTTTTTGTATAACAATCACGGGACCTAGAGAGCCTAGAGAATACGTATTCGAGCCAATCGTGCCCCAACCCAATCTCGTCACAGCAATAACTGATATAGATCATAATCTTAGGATCCAAGTCTTCCAAACAACGGTAAATCTACAACAGATCAACCCCCAGTTAAGCGGGTTAAATATAGAAGACGACCAAGCACACACATTTTGATCAAATAAACCAAACTAGAGATTACCCTAGATATATACTCGTGTGTCTGTGGAAGGGTTTGAAATAGAGAAAACATTCGGTTGTGATCCTTCGGTCCCATAGCTTGACGCAAGAGACACTCTCATAGATATAGATACCAGCTTAAGAATTCAGGTTGCACGAACGCCTGTGAGATACTCTGAAAAGATCACACAACTGCTAATTCTGAATATAGAGGCTAAGAAAGCATATGACTATTGGATACTAGGGATTAGGGACTGAATCTATACATGACCATAGCAGGACCACAACAAACAAAAATTTATGGTTGTGACCCACAAGTCCCACAGCCTAATGAATCTATAAATGAATCAGACATAGATGCTGGCCTATGTACATTAGTATTCAGATCTACTCCACTTCCACCTATCATCATCGAATAGTTATCCTTATTGGACATGGTAGGTAACAAAGCTAAGGATTTCTGGACTAGGCCAGAGAATCACCCATAGAGTCAGTAATATTTACCATCCACCCTATGACCTTATCTGGAGACATACACGAAACTATCCCAGGTCATTTTCCACGTATTCCACAACCCATAGACTGAATCACGCCAGAGATCGATATTGATTGGAGCCTTCGAGCAGTCATCCTTGTTGATCAATCTATCACACCAATTTAGGTTAGGAGGGCCTTCTTTGCCTTAGATTCACAATTTCCACTAGTGCGCGTTGAAGACATCAGATTGCCTAACTAGTTTTTCTACATCCCATGCATATTCAATCCCCACCGGCTGTCTTGGCACGATCTCGGGAGGTCAGGTGCGAGGAAAAGTTACTTGTAGTGTGAGGATCTTTCCACTCCTCTTCCTTCAATGGATGATTCATACTTGTCAGACATCACTCTTCTATTTGTCGACCCCCCTTTTTAGGACGAGTATTTGCCAGACCTTGGTCATCTTTTCACAGTGTCTACTTGTGATGTAGTACATGGAGTTCCTCATCCTTCTACAAGTGTTTCAAAGGAGTTTATCTCCTTTATTGGGAGTGCCCCTTTTAAGACTCTTATCACTTCCACATTTCAGGAGACCACCAATGATCCACCCTTACTTGTGGATCCTCTTTCTATTGTGGGGGTTGTTGTATTTCCTTCACATCCCTTGTGCATCCTTCCCATGGGTATTCTGCCTTCACACTTTGACAGTTCTTTTCTCGTGACATTACCATCGGTTCCTTGGTGCTTATTTTCTAGACCTATGTCACACTTCCATGGACCAGATTTAGAGTTCTTTGTATTGTTTCCTTTGGATTCCTTCATGGAATGGGTGGAATTCCAATACTCAATTTTTGTCCTTTTTAATGGCAAGCACATAGTTTGGTGTAGGTGGCTCTTCTTCAGTCCAGAGGCAGAGGACTGTCTCATCGACACTCTTCTTGGATACTTCCTAGAGTTACAGAGTTCAGATCCATCCATGACATCTTATGTGTTCCTCTTGTCTCCTTCTTCTCCTCTCTTCTTCTTCTTCCAGAGAGATTACCCTTTGTATATGGGTACCTTATCAAGCTCCTCAGTTTCTGGGACCCATTTGTGGCATATTTCTTAGATTAGAGAGTGTTTTCATTTCTTGTGGTAGATGTTTTTCCCACTGGGTTTTCCTCCATTTCTTGATATCCTTATTATTCATGGGTGTTTCATCAGACTTTAGCGTCGAGACCCTTTTCTCATTTTTGACTTGCCGCCTCATCCTAAGTTACAATGAAGGGGGGTGTTGGTGTGAGTCATTTTCCACATCACACGATGAGTCATCTCAGTTAGGTGAGGTCATATGTCTAAGTGTCATAAGGGTTATGATAGGATCATCATTATATTCATTACCCGTCAGTGCATCATATGGGAGTTACTTCCATTTATGGAATGTAACTCCCCTTCTCCACTTGAGAAGGTATGATTATAGGCACCGAGGGTTACACATCACCCCTTATTTGTACCTTGTATCCTTTTCAGATCTATGAGATGGACATATGAGATTTTCCCCCTTTCAAATATTTGCATGCACTTCATGGTTAATGCCCGCTCCCTCATGGATAGTATGTAGATAGATAGCCCTTGATAATTGCCATCCCCTTATAATGGCATGTATGTTGTGTGTATATAGGGATCTCTTGTTTGAATTTTGATACTAGTGACATGACATGTTAACTAGAACCTTGGGATAAGGGTGATATAACCGAAAAAGCTGACCACAAATGTCAAAATAAGTGAAAAAAAATAAGCAGGATATGAGCGTCTAGATCTGGACACAAGTGACTGGATGCTAGTGTCTAGTATAAGCGTTAGTGTCTTGGGGAAATGACGATAGATGTGAAAAGATTGACAGAGAGGGATCCCTGTGACCTGGCCAGAAAGAAGTGTGGGAGTGACAAATGTAAAATAAGTGACATATATAAAAGAAAATTACAAAAGAAGTCAATGAAAACAAGGGGATGGATAGGGGATTGTGTCACTAGTGAATACTTTTCTCACTCAAGATCCATATATAACAACATACTTGCTAACTTAGTAATATAGTAGTATGCGTGTGATTTTGTGTTTACACCACCCTGACACCAATATACAACTTAATGAGCTAGAATTGCTTGGGCACTTGGACTTTAACTAGAATGCATGTTACCTTCCTGCAACCCTGAAAGAAACAATGATCTCATTCATTGAGGTCAACAAGAGGATAACCATCCTCCACTCCATGCAACATTCTTCCTTGATGATTGATAGTTGTTTGTCACTTGAATAAAAGGTTGCTTTACACATTAATTTTCGTCATAGTGTGCATCAAACATCACTCCCACCTTTTAAGCTTATTATTAAAGGAACAACTAGAATAGGTAAATATTTCCTTGTCAACACACTTAAATCAACATTTCATCCCTGAAACACTGAAAATAAGTCTGCCCTTCTTGTTTTGGCTCCCACCAGTGTTACAACTTTCAATATTTTAGCTACTATAGTGCATACCTGTCTAGAGACAAATTGATTAAAGAAATGAAACCATTAGAGGGGAAACTGTTGGAGTCTTTGTAGGAATCACTCAAAGATGTGCAATATGTTATTATTGATCAAATGAGCTTTATAGGTCCAAAGTCAATTTCCCTTATGGAATTCAGGCTTCGAGAGGCATTCCCTCATGACAAACATATACCCTTTGGTAGGAGATCAATCATCCTTATTGGCAACCTTAGATAACTCCCTCCTGTGATGGATGTGCTTATGTATACAAGGCAATCATATAGCACAAGATTCTTATAAGGATTTGATAAAGCCATCACTCTTCAAACTATCTTTTGTCAACAAGGCTCAGACCCTTCTCAAGTGTCTTTTCATCACTTTCTTTAAAACATTGGAAATACATAGCCAAATTTGAATGATTGGGAAACACTAATGGGATGCACAAACAAGTTTTTATCCCCTGAAGAAATTAAAGAGTTCCATATAACACCCCATTTGTTTTCCATTAATCAGCTCATCGACCATCACAACAAAATGATGTTGTGCTCTATGGTTGTCCCCATTGCACATTACAACGTGCAGTGCACAAGAAAATCAATTACATGTGACCTTGACAATGACCAAGTGTAGTCTAGACTTCTACTTTGCATTGGGAAAAAGGTTATGCTTACATCTAACCTCTGGGTTGAAGCTAGACTTGTTAATGGCTCCATTGGGATACTAATTTTGATCATCTATAATGTAGGTTCAAGCCCACCAAACCTGCCTCTTTATGTTGTTATTCAATTTGAAAGATACATTGGGCTGACATGAGACCCCCGTAATCCTCCACACTTTTCAATTGCACTCATTTCTCATGGTTCTCATAAGAAATTCCCACTAAAAATGGCTTGGGCACTCACATTACATAAATCTTAAGGGCTAACTTTAAATATGGAAACTATTGACATTGGAGATACTGAACATCAGTGTAATGAATTGTTACACCAAAACTTTGAGGCGTTATTGAAATCCACACATGAGAATCATATCATCATACCATGCTTCCATAGAGCCTGACCTCGGGATGGGTTTATGCCCGTACACCCATACATGTGAGCCTCACTTCACCAACATTTAGGTTCCCCACGGGCCCCAACTACACGACATAACCAACCAAGTGGGATTCAAACATGGGTGGAGGCTCTAATACCAATTGTAAAAAACTATTACACCAAAACCTCGGGGCATTAGTGAATCCACACACCATGATCATAACATCCTAACATGATTTGTAGCCCGGACCTCGAGCTAGATTTGTGCTTGTATAACGGGACCTTGCCCAATCCTATACGAGCCACGTGCAAACACTATAATGCTAGTGTAGCCACCCGTGGTGGGACTCAAACTTGGGTGGTTGCTATGATACCAAATGTAACAAATTTTTACACCAAAACCTAAAGGCGTAAGTGAAATCCGCATATGAGGATCATATCAGTCATGGTATTACTTTCATAACTATTTTTAGAGTACAAAGTATCCAACAACTTCATATTTCATGAGCTTTTATTTTGAGAGGTACTCTAAAATTTCCCTTGGAATGTATGTCCATCTTTGGAAAAAGGAGGAGCGTAGGCTACTTCAATTGCAACCTTTTAAAAATTCTTACTATGTAAATGTCATCACGTAAATACATCCATATTCCAACTTCAACAAATTAATTATTCCCTTCCTCTTGCTTTCCTCTTCTATTACTTTAAGTGCTAATAACAAATCTTCCCTCCCTTTAGTTCATCCACTTATAGCTGCTCTTACGTTTGGATTCCAACATTACTCAACAAACAACTTCAAAATATTTGCCCCACCTTTCCTTTCCATCCCTACATTGATACCCTTCCACATATCCACCCCTATTGACGTTTCTATTGCACCATTCAATGCGATTTTTAATTGTATCAACGTGTATAATCATTAAAAGTACACTTTTCAATGAGAAGTACTATTGTTTTATTCATTATTCAATATTTAACACACACATATACATATACATATACATATATGTACATGTGCATGTGCGTGTACATATACATATTTTTTTTATGAAAAGGGATCTTATATTATATTAATGCAATAAGATACAAGATAGCTTTCAACAAAAAAGTGGGTTGTATGAGAGCATGCCCCAAAACCACAAAAAATTTAGGCTGAGCCTAGAACAACAAGAGCCAAAATTGGCTGAGCCTAGGAGAGTACGACACAAAAAAGGCATTGCCTAAAAACATTTTTTAAAAATCACTATCAAGAAGCAACAACAAATATGCCCGAGGCAGGTAGATCCCAATCATCCGGCCACCCCGAACCAGGCAAGTCCTTGTCAGCATCTAGAAGCTCCTAGCTAGCAGCAATTTCTTCCTCTGCGTTCCTTGCTTCTCCTATGCATAGGAATGACGAGGCTAAGGTAAGGCAATTTGTTTGATGGTGTGCAGAGGTGGTAGTGGGTACCAAACGTATCTTGTTGTGAAGCAGCGGCAGAAGGTGATACCCACCCATATTGGTGAGGTGGTGAGCCCCAGCCCTGCTAACAAGTAGACGTATGCAGCTAAAGATCTCTTGGCCACATGGTGGCGAACTGACTAAGTGACTACGCTGATGTAACAACCCCTAGAGAGCAGTGACAAGTGTGGTTAAAAGCACAACATTGAGATTGGCTGTGTTAGACACCACGGGTTGAAGGCTAGGAGCGCTTGGTGGGAGACGGAGGCACTTGGGAAACATTGCATGGGGCTTCCCCTCAATGGCACAGCTAGGTTCTGGAGGTGATCCACCTCCAAGCGCCACCTTGTTTGTTTAAAATTGAATTTGCAAAAGCACATTGGAGATCACCATAGATTTATTATAAATCGAGAAAGATTGATTAACTGCAAAATTAGCAAAGAAAAAAGACATTTTCTTTTCTTTTCATATCCAAAATAAAATCTCCCCTTTGAAAACATGCTAAATTTGGGTGAACATAGGCAGAAGTTTGGGATTATCTCCCAAGAGGATATGCTGCCAATGTGAAATAGTGGGGTCGTGAAGGAAAAAAATAATGAATGGATCCAATTCTAGAAAATTTGAGATTTGGGACAGAACCAGAAGACATGCAAAAGTGTTTCCAAATGTCCACAGAAGGGGAAATTAGGAGTCGAGATCCCAATTTGAACAAGACAAGAATCTGATAAGAAGGCCTTGGTGTAGAATACACCAAAGGAAATGAGTGATTTTGGGCTCCACACATATAGTCCAAACAATTTCAAATCGCCTACCCCAGGTAGACAGAGTGGTGTGAGTTCCCCACCGAGTATTAAGTTTTTCCACCATGGGCAAATGAGGCGAGAGCCAACGATAGGCTTTTTAGTTAGAAAAGGAGTATCAGCATACCACTTCCAGTCTATCCACCATGGGTGAGAGGAATGCACAATAATATTATGCAACGTGTGATCATGAACCGAATCGATCACAGTAATGAAAGTATCTTGATCTTGGTTGGAAAGTTGAAACAAAGCTTTAAAATTTGACCAAGAGAGCCAAGATTGAGCATTTTTGAAGAAGAATTCCTCGATGATGTAAATTCCATGCTTAAATAATTTGAGCGTGGAGATTCCCGAGACCTCTGCTAAGCATTTTGGGATTGAAAAATCAGTGACCACCAGAGAGATTGTTGATTGAGAGAAAGCCCGTTATGAAAACCATCGCCCTTTCACAAAAGTCAGGGTTTGACACATTCCCATGATTTACAAATACTCTTAAGCACAGAGGTGCCAACAATTTTGACAAGCACAGGAGTGATGAGCAAATTGACAAACCCTAAGCCTTTCCACGTAGGGCAGCCATAAGGAGAACCTTCCACAATGCCATGTCGTATGAGAACTTTCTAATCTTCTTGTCCAATAATGCTTCTGATAACCCACTTAACACAAAAAGCTTGCCCTTGACGTTGAATGTGAATAAGCTCGAGGCCTCCAAAATTACGAGGCAAACAACAGATATCCCAGGCTACCCGATGAAAACCTTTGCTGGTAGAAGCATTAGCCCATAAGAAAGATTTGAGCAGTTTTTCCAACCTTTGAATGGAGGCTTTGGAAGGAACCCAACAAGATGAGTAGTAAACATGGGTGGTTGTAAGAACTTTAGAGTAGATTTGGAATTTTCCAGCTAGGGATAAAGACCTGGTGATCCAATACTCAAATTTTTACTCCACACGTTGAATGACATAATGCCATAGTTCAACTGGGGAGGCTTGAAAAATAAAAGGAATACCTAAAAATTTTAAAATCTCACCATGTTGCATAATTTTCCAATCAAAGGTGGCAAGCAAGTCTGGTGCAGGAAGGAAAGATTTTCGGTAACATTGGGTTTTTCGCCATTGAATGGATGAGCTAGAAGCTAGGTCGAAAGTATCCAAACATTGCATATCATTGTGAATGTTGGTTTCATCCTCAATAAGCATAAGGAAGGAATCATTCATAAAATGCCCATTAAGAAGTTGTGAATTAGGCTCATCAGGCAATGACATTCCATGAACAAGACCCGACGCTTTAGCATGAGCTAAGAGATAACCAAAACCTTCAACGACCAACACATACAATGCATGGGCAAGAGGACAACCTTGTCTAATAGACCGAAAAATCCCAAAAGGCTCCAAACTGAGGCCATTAATAGAAATTTGAGTAGAGGCATCTGTAAAAAATATATTGACGAATTGAATAAAAATGGGTCCAAAGCCAAGGGCCTAAAGCATGGCGAGAATGAATGGTCATTCAATCTGATCATAAGCCTTCTCAAAGTCAATCTTGATAAACATGGTGGCCTGATGAGATCTGCGAGCCCATTCCATGCCTTCCCACACCGCAATGATGTTATCTAGGATGAAACGTCCCTGTATGAACCTTGTTTACTCTGGCTGAATAATAATAGGTAGAAGATTGCATAATCGCAGAGCTAACGCTTTGGTAATAATTTTGTAGGAGACATTCGGCAGTGTAATCGGCTGCCAACAAGTGATTTGCTCGGGATCTCCTTGCTTAGGGATAAATTTGATGTTTTTTTATTAATGCATGGCCCTAGGGATTGGTTATGAAATCCTTCAAGATAGACCTGAAAAAGGTCTTTCCCAACAAAATCCCAAAGAGCTTTATAAAATTCACAAGGGTATCCATCACAACCTGACGCTTTATTGTTAGCCATTTACAGAGTGGCTTCATGGAGGTCTTCAATGGTGAGCATTCTTTCGCAGATCACCTTCTAAGCCTTTGATAGTTTACATGGCATAACAACCAAACATTGATCAAGAGCGACTCGACGAGCTGCAGAGGGTGGTTGAGCTTGAAAGACAAGCTTGTAATGGCACACAAAGGCTTGTAACATAAGTTGTGGGTCAGTAATCTGAGCTTCGCTGTCCATGATAGCTCAGATCTGTTGAGAAGGTTTTCTGGCTCGGAGAGAAAGAATCAATTCTTTCAAAACCCGGTCTCCAATCTTGAGCCAATGCATCTGAACCCAGATTTGAGTGCCTCTGACATTATAGTTATCTGAAATTTGGATTTGATGTTGGATGCAATTGCAGAGCATCAGAGAAGGGATTGCCTTGAAGCACCATCATTGCCCGACTAAGAGCTGAGGTGTTAGTGGTGTATGAGCGGCGCCAAATTTTTGCCAGCTGTTGGACAGAGATTCTAAGAAATCTGGTAGTCCAAGTTAGCGCATCTTCCCGTCATTGTATCCAGTTGGCTTGCATAGGTGGATGAAACTATTGATAATGACTGGGACATGGAATTAAATTCCAAACCCATTTGATATGATTGACAGTGGGGCCATGTTGCATCAAGGCAATATTAAGAAAGAATTGGCCTTTATGACAAAAGGGGCGCGCATCATGCCAACATATACGAAATCATATAGGAGAGTGGACCGAAAGGACAAAGTCAGGCATGACCTCCATTGGTATAGAATAAATGCTATCGAACTCAAAGAAATTTTGAGCTGACAGCATGGCCCTGTCAAGCCATTTAAGAACGCGATCCGTACCTCCACGAAGATTGGTCCATGTGTACCAAGCTGCAGAGGTGGGAAAACGAGATGTGTTAGGATCAAAAAATCTAAATTTATTACGCATGAAGTACCATGCTTCCCTTTCACTAGGTGTCACCTCATAGGAAAGTGGCCACATTTATCATTAGGGGATACTGTAATGTCCCCCCTTTTTATAAAAAAATAAAAAGAAGATAAAATCGATTGGCACATGTAATTTTAAAATAAAATTTTATAAATTGTGCAAATCGAAATAAAAGGGGAAGTTCAACTTCACCTTGAGATAATAAATGCATTTTTTAAAAGGTAAATCAAGTGACTAGGTAAGTCATATTTTCCTGGAAGCATTTAATAATTAATATTTGAGACAAAGTGATTATTCCTGAGCATGGGTCGACCCATATGAGCATCTTTTTAAAATCCCTATGCATTTAATATTTGTTATTGGTGACTTTCAGGCACATTTTAATATGATATTTCCTCCTAGATGATGGCGCCAAAGATGGAGAAGAACTTTGGAGGATGTGCAAGCAAAAACTATAAAAAAAGATGTGGTTACTCCTTTTTTTGGCATGTTGATGGTTTATGAAACTTATCGTCATGCTTGAAGAAGGGATGTATGCCCACTTATGATAAAAAATAAAAGGTGTTTATTAACACCACCATTTGTGAAGTGTGTGTGCCCAAAGAAGCTTGAAGTAATAAGTTTTTGCAATCATTTCTCTCTATATATGTAAGGCGTCATTTTTGGGAGAAGATATAAGCTTTGCTTTGAGGGTTTGGAGTGTGATTTATGATGAATCTCTTTTATTACATGTTGTTGGTTTTTACTTAATGAAGTCGATTTGTTTAGGCATGTGCTAAGAGTGTTTGGAGGGGATTTTGAAGTAATTATAAATCTGTTGTTTTAGATTTATTAATTACAGATTTGGATTTGCATTTATTGACTCTTAAAGTGAAGGAAAAAGTGCTGGAATTGTGTTGCAAATTTTACCTTAACCCTAACAACTGGGTTTAGGATTTTGGGGGCTATTTCGAGGGGTTTCTAGTGCAAGAAAAGTTCTGACTTTTATTATGAATAGAACCTTGTAATTTTCCCTTTCTGTTGCACTTGGTTTCAATTCAAAAGAGTTAGTATTTTGGAAGTTATGGATTTTCAAAGTTTCAGTTAATGTTCAACAGTATTATTTATTATTTTTACTTCTGCAAAGTATATTGGATAAAGGAGTGTAAATACTGACTGATTTGCCCATCTAAACCCTCACCTTGGCTCACTCTAACCCTATCTGGGTTGTATTGAAGCTGACACTAGGGTTAGTTGAGGTAAACCTAGGAGGGTTTTATCTTCTTAGTTGCTTGTTTTGCAAGTAATTAATAATAAATCATTAATATCCCACAAGGGGATATTACAGTGGTATCAAAGATTCTTTCCTCTTTTCGTGTGGGTGTTTTGTGTATGCAGGGTGATAAGAAGTTGTTGTTTTATAAGAGGAGGAATAAGGGAAATATGGATGAAGGGCCTTTCACATTGGATCAAGTCGAATTTCTACAAGAGCTACTGCAAGGATGTGGTTTGGAACTTAAAAAAACCATGAGTGATCAAATGACCAAACTAATCACGGAAGTTGTGGGAAATGGCAAGACGCCAAACTCCAATGGTGAAGGGAGTTCCCATAGTGGGGAGAAGAATTCAACACAACCCACTCCTAAGTTCTTTAAAGGCACTTTCCTTCCTAAGGAGAATCATAGAGCTTTCGAAAAACCTTCAACAGTGGAAAACATTGAGGCATGCAATAATGACTACGACACTTTGCATCCGGCCACAAGGGTCATACTTACTTTTGATGACTTTTGTGCCTTAAAGATGGGAAACAAGACCAAAAGAGCCCATAGGAAACCCCGTGTGGATATCCAACAAAGGTTGGGAAAAGTCTTTCTACTAAGCTTCGATGGAACCAACAAAATCACGGTAAGAGCTTGGTTACAAAAGATGGATACCTATTTCTCCCTCAATCCCATGCAAGAAGAAGAAGCCCTCAAGTTTGTTACTCTTCACCTAGAAGGCATGACACATGAGTGGTGGTTTCATGGTATGCACACCCAAGGACACAACTTGATCCACACAATGGAAGGATTTAGTCACAGGATCATGGAAAGGTTTGATAGAAAAGATCTAGAGCTTCATTTTAGGGAGTTGGCTCAATTAAAACAAATAAATAGTGTTGAAGAATATGTAGCGTATTTTCAAAAGGTTACAGTGATGGTACCGGATGTCAGTGAGAGAAGGTTGATAGTTCTCTTTACAGAAGGCTTGATAGAGCCATTGAAAGGTTTGGTAAGAGATTTTAACCCATTTACCTTGCAAGAATGTATTACTAAATCTCTAGGTTTAAAGTGTGCAACTTATAGAGGGGATTATGGGCCAAAAGGAAATCATTCTAATAACTCTCAAATGCTGCCCAAAGGTGGATTTAAGGGACAACTAAGGTCTGATTTACAGCAGCGCCTTAAAGTGCAAGGAGGATAGCCCCTTGGGTCATCAAAACAAGCCCAAGAAGGCCAAACCAACCATATGTTCCGCCACATAAAAACCAATCCCAAAATGGTATACAAAAATATGAGAGAGATGAGCTAAGAAGGAAATGATTGTGTTTTGATTGTAAGGCTCCATGGGTAAGAGGTCATAATTGCAAAGGTAAAGGACAAATTTATTTCATTGAAGTAATAGATTCAGATTTTGATTTGATTTCATATTCTAATGATACTAACAAAGTGGTGAATGAGGGGGATGATGAGCATGTACAAGAAGAAGACGAGGAAGAAATTGAAGGAGCATTGGTAGCCCTTTCAAGTACTTCTAAGTATCTCCCTTTTCGAGTGGAAGGTATGCTACCCAAACAAAAGTTAATCATCCTCATTGATAGTGGGGCCACTCATAATTTTATTAGTGAGAGATTGGTAACAAGGTTTGGCCTATGTAATGAAGTTTTTCAAGGTTTCAATGTTACCATAGCTGATGGATATATTTTAACATGCTCTAGATAGATTTCCAGACTTTCTATCACCAGAGAAGATTATGAACTTATTGATGATTTTTACATGATTAATATGGATGACATGGATCTTGTGTTAGGAGTACAATGGTTGCATTCTTTGGGGGATTTCACCCTCAATTATAAAGGACATATTGCTCAAATTCATGATTGAGGAAAAGAACGTCATTTTCCAAGGTATGACAAGACACTCTACTCTTTGCAAATATCCACCAAGGGAAGTAGAAATTTGTTCTATATCTTTTATATCAGCTGATTGGAAAGATCTAATCACCCTTGAGTATGTAAAAAATCATTTTTCTAATGATATGGTTGAAGGGTTGATTGTGGATGAAAGGTACAAGGTGATAAATGGTCTTATTCTTTACAAGGGGAGGGTGTATTTAACACCAAAATCAGAAGTTAAAAATCTGATTTTAAAATCAGCACATGATGCCCCTATTAGTGGACATCAAGGTTACTTCAAGACCTATAAGTCGGGTAAGGGAAAGATTTACTTGGAAAGGTATGAAAGGAGATTTTCTTAAGCATGTTAGAGAATGTGTTGGTATGCCAAAGAAATAAGAATGAACATACTTTTCCAGCTGGTCTTTTGCAGCCCCTACCTATTCCCTCTCAAAAGTGGGAGAGTGTGTCCATGGATTTTGTTACCGGATTGCCCAATGTTAATGGTAAGACTTGCAAGTATGTAGTAATGGATAAACTCACTAAGTATGCTCACTTTTTTCCACTCCCTACTAAATTTGATGGTCCTATGATTGTTGATTTGTATTTCAAAGAAGTTTTTAAATTGCATGGTGTGCCTAAGAACATTGTGAGTGATAGAGACAACATATTTATGAGTCTTTTTTGGCAAGAATTATTTTGGTTAGTTGGGACGGAACTCACTCCAAGTACTAGTTATCACCCACAAACGGATGGACAAACTGAAATAGTAAATAAATGGGCAGAAGGGTACTTAAGATATTATGTTTCAGGGTAGCAGTTAACTTGGGTAAAATGGTTACATCTAGCTGAACTTTGCTATAATACTACACATCACATGTCCATTGGAATGTCCCCTTTTAAGGCTTTATATGGTTATGATGCTAACTCTTTCATGGATGTAATGATGACAGATAGTAGAGTGCCTAGTGCACAAGAGTTAGTGCAACAAAGTATGGACATCGTGAAATCTCTCAAAGAAAATCTGCACCACGCCCAAAATAGGAAAAAATTATATGCAGATAAGCACCGGAGTGAGAGGACTTTCGACATGGATGATTGGGTATTTATTAGATTGCAGCCCTATAGGCAATCTACTCTCAAGCAAAGTGGCAAGGAAAAGTTGAAGCCACGTTTCTATGGGCCCTACAAGGTTACTAAAAGAATCGGTGAGGTGGCTTATGAATTGGAGCTACCCAGGGATGGTAAGATTCATAATGTTTTTCATGTTTCTTGCATTAAAAAGGCACTTGAAAAAAATGTTGTTCCTTCTTTGGAGTTACCCCCTTTAGATGAAGAAGGTAAATTGATCTTAATTCTAGAAACCATTATGGAAACAAGGGAAAGGAATTTAAGAAAATGTGTCATCAAAGAATACTTGGTCAAATGGAAGGACCTTCCATTAGAGGATGCTACATGGGAAAATGCTTCAATCTTAGAGCATCCAAGTTTACAATTGCTTGAGGGCAAGCAATTTTGGGAAGGGAGGACTGTAATGTCCCCCTTTTTAATAAAAAATTAAAAAGAAGATAAAATCGATTTGCACATGTAATTTTAAAATAAAATTTTATAAATTGTGCAAATCGAAATAAAATGGGAAGTTTGACTTCACCTTGAGATAATAAATGTATTTTTTAAAAGGTAAATCAAGTGACTAGGCAAGTTGCATTTTCCTAGAAGCATTTAATAATTAATATTTGAGACAAAGTGATTATTCCTAAGCATGGGCCGACCCATATGAGCATCTTTTTAAAATCCCTATGCATTTAATATGTGTTGTTGGTGACTTTCAGGCACATTTTTAAATGATATTTCCTCCTAAATGATGGCGCCAAAGATGGAGAAGAACTTTGGAGGATGTGCAAGCAAAAACTATAAAAAAAGATGTGGTTACTCCTTTTTTTGGCATGTTAACGGTGTATGAAACTTATCTTCATGCTTGAAGAAGGGATGTATGCCCACCTATGATAAAAAATAAAAGGTGTTTATTAACACCACCATTTGTGAAGTGTGTGTGTGCCCATAGAAGCTTGAAGTAATAAGTTTTTGCAATCATTTCTCTCTATATATGTAAGGCGTCATTTTTGGGAGAAGATATAAGCTTGCTTTGAGGGTTTGGAGTGTGATTTATGATGAATCTCTTTTATTACATGCCACTGGTTTTTACTTAATGAAGTCGATTTGTTTAGGCATGTGCTAAGAGTGTTTGGAGGGGATTTTGAAGTAATTATAAATCTGTTGTTTTAGATTTATTAATTACAGATTTGGAACTGCATTTATTGACTCTTAAAGTGAAGGAAAAAGTGCTGGAATTGTGTTGCAAAATTTACCCTAACCCTAGCGACTGGGTTTAGGATTTTGGGGGTTGTTTCGAGGGGTTTCTAGTGCAAGAAAAGTTGACTTTTATTATGAATAGAACCTCATAATTTTCCCTTTCTACTACATTTGGTTTCAATTCAAAAGAGTTAATATTTTGGAAGTTATGGATTTTCAAAGTTTCAGTTAATGTTCAGCAGTATTATTTATTATTTTTACTTTTGCATCGCATATTGGATAAAGGAGTGTAAATACCGACTGATTTGCCCATCTAAACCCTCACCTTGGCTCACTCCAACCCTATCTGGGTTGTATTGAAGTTGACACTAGGGTTAGTTGAGGTAAACCTAGGAGGGTTTTATCTTATAAGTTGCTTGTTTTGCAAGTAATTAATAATAAATCATTAATATCCCACAAGGGGATATTACAGATATAACCATATTAAAATATCCACTTATTACCCAGTAGGCAATGGGAATGGAGTTGGCTATCCACCGCCACAGATCGACCCTTTCGGCCACATCATTTGAGGCGTAAATATTTATGAACCCAAAAGGGCGGCCATTAATATTAAAGAAGACCCATATGACACGGTTGGTGGGGTCAATACCATGGTTAATTAATAAGCATTGTCATTTGGGAGCAAAAAGTGAAATTAATCCCCCATGCCCTGCTTCATGATTGCTACAGAAAGCCAATCTGTCAGGCCAGATGGATTTGCAGACCATATGTAATTGAAAACCTGTAATTTTTACTTCCTGCAAAAACTAAACGTCCAAGTTTGCACATCGTTGTCGAGTTTCACGTACAACATACTTATGACAAGAGTCTGTAAGATCCCGAACATTCCAAGATAGACAATTCACAGGAAACGTTGGTCCAGAGCCATATCCCCATCCTTCAAGCCATTAAAAGGCATCATATTGATTGTGTAGGAAACGAGAAGGATTGTGCTGCAAAAAATCCTATAGATCAACTTGTTTTCGGTTGGCGTACTCAATGTTGTATTCCGCTTCAGTGGAATCCACGCTGTGTGCTGGGTTATGGTCTTGAAAGATACAGGAAGGACTTCGGGGCCGTTTGGACGACCCTTGTAAACTCCCTGACAACAGTAGTGGAACTGAGTGCTAGATGGAAGCATGAAAAACATAATTTGTTTGGTCCATGAGAACCGACGCCATAAGGGGTGTGTTGGAGTACTTGGGCAACTAAGAAACTGAGATTGCAGCAACAATTGGTTCTTTAGTAGCAGTTATAGGCTCCTTAGCGGGGATGCTGAGAGATTGTTCCTTAACAGCGGGCTCCACATGAACATGGGAGCTAGAGGTTGTGGATTTTTGGGCTTTGTTCTTGTTTTGTCGGCCTCCGGCAACTTGCCAAACTTCCTCCTGATGTGGTTTGATGGGCTCGAGAGTTGTTTTGGCCACAGGGTGGTTGCGGGGTACATAGAGCGGGTAGTCCTTGATCTTGTGATCAGACGCCTGGAAACAAAAGTAAGTGTTAGGTAAATTGATATACATGACCTGCTAGGGATAGCGTTTATCTCTCATCTAGATATCCACAAATTCCTTGAGATCCTGCGAGAGATCAATCTCAATGCATACTCGCTTCTACGACTGAGCATGGTAAAACTTATCAGCTTCCAAGTAGACTACCTGCCCAAGCGAAGTGACAATTTGCGGCAGAAAGGGCACGCATGATAGAGGAAGACCAAGAAATTCAACCCATGCAAACACTTTAAGGGCGGTATATTTAGATACCACAAAGTCCTTGTGTCAGGGTGCGAATACACGTAGCGAGTTGCGAACATACCAAGTGGCTTGCTTAGCCAGAATATTGGGCACATTAGTAGGGTCAGAAAAATGAAAAAGAAAGAAACCCTTGGTCATGTTTGAACACTATCCAGGCGGACTCCATGCGGAGTCTAGACTGTGTTAACCTAGGATTTGAGCATGCTTTCAGAGGGGATTCGACCCACAAAATATCCAATGAGGTAAAACTGCTCTAACCATTGACAAACAACATTACATCCAGGAATGGGTAGAACTACATCAGGAGGAGAAAGATTAACTCGTGGAAGACCTTCGAGACAAATTTTTTGGGTTGCTTCGCCAGCGGTGCCATTGTTTGCTCCACTATCTCCTGCCACGTTTGAAACAACTGAGTTTGAAGATGGCGAGAACATTATATAGGGAACGCCTAGAGGGCGACAAACCCTAGGAAAAACTATAGCAATAAATTCTCGCAGAGCCCAAAAAATGTCATAATATGATGATTGGGAATGTGAAACCCTAGAAACGCTGACTTCAATTTTGCGCTAAAGTTGCAGAGCATTTTTTCTTGAAAATTTCGAAATACAAATTCAAAAAGATACCATATATATAGTTTTTAAAAGCACACTCACATAAGTCTTTTCGCTCTCTTTCAACATCAAATCGGGCAAAAGAAACAAGCAAAAGCGACACACAGAGAGAGTAACTGCGAAGACTCGTAGATTCTGCCGTTTGATTACTGCACTGAAAACAAAAGGAAAAAAAAAACATCTGGGTTTTCTTTATTAGGGCGAAAATGGGGGACGACAACAACAGCGAGACTGAGTGCAGCCAGAGTGAAGAAGAAGAAAGGTATTCTTCAGATGGCAGGGACGGTAATAGGAGTAGGAAGAGCAAGGATAGTAGGAGAAATACGAGTAGGAAGAGGCCTAGCTATTACGAAGAAGACGAGGAGTTTAGGGGCAAGAGGGTTGCCAGAGCAAGAGATGTGGTGTTCAGAATTGTGGTGCCTTCACGTGAAATAGGGAAGGTCATTGGGAAACAAGGCGCCAAGATCAAGATTATCAGAGAAGAAACATGTGCCAATATAAAAATTGCAGACCCAATTGCTGTAAGTTCCAGATTAATTTCCCTACATTTATTTATTGTTACTGTTACATTTGTTTTATTTTTATTCAATTTATTTATTTTTGCTGGGTTGATCTTAGGCAAGATGAAAATTGCAGACCCCGTTAGTGTAAGTGACATTTGGTTCCCCCACATTGGTTTTATTTTTATTCTAATTCACTTGGTTGATCTTAGACAGGATAAAAATTGCAGACCCAGTTACTGTTAGTGGCTTTCTGTTTCAGGACGTTGTTTTTATTTTATTTTTTATTTTATGTTATTTCGTTTGGTTAATTTTAGGCAAGATAGCAATTGCAGACGTAGTTAGTGGAAGTGACCGATTCACTTCCCTACGTTTGTTTTCTTTTTATTCTACTTTATATTATTTTGCTTGGTTGATTTAGATAAAAATTACAGACACAATTAGCGGAAGCGACTGATTCAATTCCCTATATTTGTTGTACTCTTATTCTATTCTATTTTATTTTGCTTTGTTAATCTTGGGAAAAATAACAATTCTAGAACCAGTTGGTGTAAGTGACTGATTCATTACCTTCTATTTGTTTTTATTTTTGCTCTATTGTATTAATTTTGCTTGCTTAATCTTGGGCAAGATACAAATTGCAGACTCAGTTAACGCAAGTGACTAATTCATTGCCACATTGATTTTATTTTTATTCTATTTTATATCATTTTGCTTGGTTAATATTGGGCAAGAAAAATTGTTGGCCCAGTTAGGGGAAGTGACTGATTCATTTTCCTACATTGGGTTATTTTTGTTCTATTCTATTATATTATGTGTGGATCTAATCTTTACTGAGGTTGTTAGGGCTACATTGTTAAGATTTGTAAACATGGGTCTGATCCACAAGGATCCAGAAAAGCATCACCCACATCTGCTAAACACATAAGACAGGTTTCAAAAGTCAGCAGGGCTCCAAAGAGAGTAAACCACGGCTGGTTTCATAATTGCCACTTTCTGTGACAACCACCCTTTGTTGGGGTCTACAGAGCTGCGGTTTCTTAACTGTTGGTCTGCTGTCGAGTATTGGGATTCTCTAGTGCACGGGAGGATGTTCCAGACATCACAAATAGGAGGCTAGGGTTCAAGGGAAGGCATTGCTGATCAAAGGATAATTCATAGTGTGTAATTGGTTATAGAAGGAAGAGTATAATTGAAGCACATAGAGGAAAGCTTAGGAGCAGGGTAGCTGAGGTCGTACTTGTTCCAAACTTCTTGGTATCTTCTTACTCTGGCCATAAGGAAAATGGGAATTGAACAGTTGCCATTTCCCGCTAGCTTTTCTCCACTTAGGGTTTTCTAGGGATCATATCTTGTGTCTATTGTCGTCTTGTTTACATTTGTTGTATGCTGTAGTTTACATTCTTGTACAGTATGTATTCATTTCCAACAACTAAAAGTAGATTAGTTCTAGCTCACTAAGGCATCTTTTTGTCATTTCAAGCAAATAGTTAAATTAGAACAACAAGATTGTGGCTCTGTAAATTTTTTAAAGTAGGCAATCTTGAGAGTTTACAGATCATTTTGATATCAGAGCTGATTCATATCTTTGGGACTTTTGGAAGTTTTGATTGATTTGTATGACAATGACAAGATTATAGGGTGAAGAATTATTACCTTGCAATCCAAAGATATATACAAGAAGGTGGAATTAAAGATCCAAAAAATTGTCTAAAGAAGAACGAGAAGAGCTTATCTCGAGAGTTGTAGTAATAGAGGTAAGCATGTACCGTATGTTGAAGTCTTAATGCACCATCTCTGAGCAGCAGAAGCTCACAACTAGGAATCAAGAATTCATGGATATGATAGTTCATGCTCTAGCAATGAAGTTTGGCATAGGAGAAAAGGAAGAACTTCGTATAAAAGAACTCATGGCTGAGCAGCCTCCAAAAGACAATGAGAAACTAGGGTAAAATCAGATTATGCTCCTTTCAATTGAGACCTCTGATTCAAAAATCGCGATTTATCGGTGATAAATCGCGATAAATCGTGTTCCTTCATCAAAACGATTAAGCTTATGAAAAATCGCGATTTTTGTAATCCGATAAATCGCCGATTATTGCGATCAAATACCCTGCAAAATCGGCGAAAATCGTGGCTAAAATCGGTGAAAATCGTGGGGAAAAACGCGGCCTAGGGTTTAACACGAAAATAGACCAAATCGATTTTTTTTAATCTTGTTTTCTCTTTCCATGAACGCGTTTTTTATGCTGCAACTTGCATTTGGCCATAGCGTGTACATTCGACGTCTGTAGGAGGGCATTCGACGTGGGAGGGCATGCAAATTCAGTTCGCGGTAGGTTTGTGGCAGGTTTTCCAACAGTTTGTGGCCATTTTCCAACATTTCGTGGCCATTTTCCAGCAGTTCGTGGCGATTCCGTGCCCTTTTCGTGCTCATTTTCAGCAGTTCGTGGCATCGTGCCCTAGTAGGTATTAATCTTAAATACTAAATACAGTAATAGTAATACTAAAAATACAGTAATATTAAATTATTACAGTAAAAATAAAAATATTGTATATTAAGTATTAATATTAATACTGTATAATATATATTATAAATAATAAATATTGTAAGTGTATACTGTACAGTGTATATTGTATATTAATATTAATAAATACTATAAGTATTAATATTAATATTACGTATTATACTATTAACTATCAAGTATAAATACTGTATATTCTGTATATTAAATTATTAATAATAGTATATTCAAGAATCAATATTGTATAACGATTTTAAAAATATTATCTATGAAATTATCATGATTCATAATTCACTAACGTCTTCATTTTCAATATAGTTTTTTCGTAATTTTTTCTTCATGCAATAGCAATTTTATTCTTAATTTCGTCACGGTCATACAATTTAATTTCTCCAAGGCTTGTAAATCTAAGACAATTGTTTTTTGTTTTGTTTTGTAGAATGGCATCGGGATCCGATTCCGGTTCAGCTGCTCATAGTAAGCCTAAATCAAATGACCCCTCTTGGAAGCATTGTGAACCAGCAGAGGACACTTGTGTTATATGCAATTATTGTGGCATGAAGATGAGTGAAGGTGTTTATCACCTTAAGTTCCACATTGCACGGATACCAGGGAATGAAGTGACAGTGTGCAATCAAGCATCGCTTGAGGCTCAATGAGAGTTGTCTGCTTACCTTGCAACTTATGCAGATAAAAAAGAAGAAAAGAAGAGGAAAGCTGATGCACTTGCAACCCTAACAAATAGAAGGGAAGCGAGGGAAGGTTTTGACGTTGAGGCATCTTCTAATGCCGCAACTCCACGAGGTCAAACACTGGGACAGGGTTCATCCACTAATAGTACTTCAGTGATGTTTTTTGTTCCTCGAAGTATTGGTTCACAACCTTCACTCGAAGGTACTGCTTAGAATAAAGAAATGCAAAATGAAGCAAGAATAGATGTGGCAAACTTTTGGTACTACAACAACATTCCTTTCAATGTGACAAAAAGTCCATATTGGGAGAATTTGGTCACTGCATTGACTGTTGCTGGGAAGGGGTTCAAGGCTCCTACTCCCCATGATTTGAGTGGCCCATTGTTGGAGGATTCCGTTGCACATACCAAAACTCTTGTAGAAGAGCAAAAAAATGTGTGGATAAAAAAATGATGTACCATTTTGTCTGATGGGTGGATAGATGGGAAAAACCACACATTGATTAACTTCCTAGTGGCATCAGATGGGCAATTGGTTTTCCCGAAATCAATTGATGCCTCCCACCAAGTGAAAACTGTAATCACTTTGTGTGATATGTTAGATGAGGTGGTGAAAGAGGTGGGTGTGGAGAATGTCGTCCAAGTTGTGACTGACAATGCAGTGGCATATGTAGTAGCAGGGAGATTTCTTGAGGAGAGGCACCCTACACTTTTTTGGACCCCTTGTGCAGCCCATTGTTTGGATCTCTTATTAGAGGACATAAGAAAACTCTCATGGGTGAAAAATGTGGTTGAGGATGCAAGAAATATTACAAAATTCATCTATAATCACACTTGGGTGCTAAACTTGATGAGAGGGCACATCAATGGAAAGGAGCTTGTGCGTTCAGGGGTCACACGATTTTGCTACAAACTTCATTACATTGCAGAGCATTGCACCCTCATTACCATCCCTTAAGTAGATGTTGTGTGAGCACAGCGATGGTTGGAGTCTCCCTATGCTACGAAGACCAAAAGCAAAAAGGGTCGTGAAGACCGTTTTTGATGATATGTTTGCAACAGCAAATGGAAGAAATCATGAAGGTAATCTAAACTTGAATATTTGTTTATTTATCATTTGTTATATATTTTTTTATTAATTTCAATTTTTAAATATATATATTATTTTTGTTTTAGGTGTCAGAGCCTTTGGTTCGAGTTCTACGGATGGTGGATAGGGAGAAAAAACCCAATGGGTTATTTGTATGAGGCTATGGATGTGGCCAAGGAGGCCATAGCTAAATATTATGGGGCACAATCAGCGAAAAATTAAAATATGAACTCATTTGGCGTATATATTGATCGCAGATGGAACAAGACACTTCAATCGACATATACATGAAGTGGCGTACTACCTAAACTCGAAGTTTTTCTATTCCCCATCATTTAAGGCTGATGAGGAGGTTATGGATGGCCTTAATACATGCATAGAGAGGATGATATCTGACGAAGATATTAGAGATGCAATTGTTGATGAGCTGCAGATTTATAAGACTGCAGAGGGGAGACTCTTTTTCTTCGGCTCTATGTGTGAAAAGAAGAAACACTTCTTAGTCAGGTAAAAAACAAATTGAGTCATTTGTATTTAGTCTCATTACACGTAGAACTAGAAACTAGAAGTCTAGAATTTCTTTTATTTATTCAAGCTTTAGTTAACTTACAAAATTATAAATGTTTTATTTGCAGATTTGTGGTGGAGAAGATTATGGTGCAAAAAACACCAAATCTTCAAAAGCTAGCCATCCGCATTTTGTGTTAGCCATGCAATGCTTTTGGATGCGAATGTAATTGGAGCATGTTCGAAGCTGTTCACATAAAGAAGCGCAACAGGTTGATAACACAATGCCTCAGTGACCTTGTCTTCGTGCGATACAATCTTCGTCTTCGTGTGAGACAAGTGGAGGGGGCACAGAGTTATGATGCAATCGACTTGGCTGACATTGATCCATATGATGATTGGATTGTTGAGCCTGATGATGCGGAGCCTATGTTTACTACAGAGGAGATAACAGCTTTGGAGAGAGAGACTGAAGAAGCAATACCATCAGGGACATTAGAAGTTGGTGATGATCCAGATGATATGTTTGCAAATGACAATGTTGGTGTTGCAGAGGAGGAATATTTACCTTCCACTTCCATGAGGCAGCCGCCAGTGCAATAGACTTATTTTAGGCATGCATAATGAGATAGAATATTATTGATATTTGATAGTGATACTTCAAAAGTCACATGTGACATGACTCTATGAACATTTTTGTTTGCAAACTTTGTACTCTCTTTTTTGGTCAAAACTTAATCGAAAATATGCATATGGGCCTATGGCATTCTATAGAGTCACTTCTCGCATCATTTAACATTGTTTTTACATTTAATTTAAGTATATTTTATGAATTTAAATGTTTTTAAAAGTAGTGATAAAGTTGCCGATTAATGCCGATTCCTGATTTTCGATTCAAAATTTGGCCTACTGATTAATCCCGATTTACGATTTTTTGAACTATGGTTGAAACTAAGGTTGAAATATAAAGCTTTGAAAGACAAGTAGATGCGGAGTTATTAGATAAATGGTTAAAACAATTGGAGGAATATTTTGGTGTCCATAAAGTTATTGAGGCACAAAAGATTACTTTTGCATGTTTCAAAATGAAAGGTCGTGCTCTAATTTGGTGGGAAAGCTATCTAGTATCTTTTAAAAAGAAGAAACTTATGGTAGCTAGGTGGATGAATTCAAATAATGTCTTTGTAAGATTTATCATCTTATTGGGCATAGCGGCAATATTTTAGGGAAGCCCGTGGTCAATGCTGCAGGATTATTCTATTGTGATGTGCCTTTTCCAGTTTTTTAATTTGTTTATACAGTAATAAATTGATTAAACATAATGGATATAAATTAAAATACATAATATAAATACATCATGTTGATTTTGATAAGATTTGTAAGTTAAATAGCAACAAATCAATACTGCGACTTTCATTGCCATTTACCTTTTACGTACAACTATTAACCCATGTCTTTTTCATAACAATCATCCACATATTATTCAAATGTTTGACTCTTTTTATGGGGTGGAAGAGGTAGTTACCAATGGGTGCAACCTCTCATTACATTTATTTGGGGTGTTTTGAATACAAAGCTTAATATAAACTTTATGCTTTGAATAATGCAGTCTTCACGTAATTCTTTTTAACCAACATCCTTTCTTTTTATTTTTCTTGTTCACATGTAATACTCTAGATCCTTTTTTATTTACTATCACCCTTTTTATGAGATTTAGTCACATAACATCTACAGAGTTCTGAAGATAGGCCATACTTAGAATATTGATACGGATGATTGTTGGTGAAATAATTTGTCGTGTGACAAATTAGCTATTTCCACCAACGTTCACGGGGCTACACCCCTCCTTGTGTATGGGGAGGCTCCCATTATTGAATGAAAACTATCATAATCCTATCTATTGCTGTGGGGTGGCCAAATAGGGTGGGGATCACACATGAACACTTCATTGAACCTGTGGCAAAGTGCTTGTACAGGGTACAAGGGAGGAATTTGCAGCGATGAGGGGTGAAGGAGATAAATTAGGAAGGGGAAGGTTATCGTTGTGAGTAGGCATTAGCAGAGTTCACACCCAATAATCGGAGTAGTTCAACATTCAATTGGAGGAAAGCAACAATGAAGCATCTAGCAAGACTAACAAACCAAGACACAGTTCTTTGGATTCATTCATCAAAGATACATAACTCTTTTTTGATCACTATGCTTAGAAAGTACATAAAAGAGAGAAAATAGAGGAACACATAGGAAAAGGGAAATGGAAGAAATGTAGATTTTATTTTTTGTGCATTGGTGATACAAAGTTCAATACTCGAAACCACAATCCACATCTGCTATAAAGAACTAAATTTTCAACATTTTAGGATCTCCGTATCTGCAATGTGAATTAACCTTTCACCTACCTCCCACATGACTCTTCATGATCTCATTCGGCTTGTGACTTTACATCTTCCTAGGAAATGAGAAATAAGTTCCCTTTTTATAAATCGAAGGGACTTTTACAATTCAACTTTAGAAAGTCACTTACATGAATGAGACAAAATATCATGATTGCGTACAATGAAGGAGAGGGAAGAAGTTGCCATATCTAACGAAGAAGCTCCCTATGGTGAAGAACTTTGTTGATTCATGCTTCTTGCTGAAGAGTTTCTGAAGCAGGTTCCTGTTCCTTGAATTCCTTGCTGAATTGAGTCACTGCAAGTGTCAACTTATCTGCCTCTGGAATGCAAACACAGCCTAACACCTTGGTCCACGCCCTGGGAACCTCAGTGATCTTCTTGCATTGACTGAGCCATCCTTCACGATCCTCTGCGATTGCCGAAAGGCAATTTCTGATGTTGGCCAGGGACTTTAAGTCACCTTCATTGAAGAAAAGAGAGTCACCTACCTCTTTCTTGACTAACTCCTGAAAGGAAACAATGAGTTTTTCGAGTCTTTGGAGAGCGGAGGGAACTCAAGTTTCTGAACACAATTGTAGACATCATTCAAGATCTCGAAAGCATGTTGTCCATAAGAGGCCAACTTAGAGATGGCATTTTTGAGGATTCCATATCTTGCATCCATGATGCGGATCCAAACTCGAGACAAGTTCTTTGCAGCTGATGTAAAACACGTTCTTACTCATGGGAGTGTGAGAGTCGAAGGAGCTCATCTCTGACACTAGTGGGAACGCCTCATCCAAGTGAATTACCTCTTTTGCACACTCCTTTGTCTTTTTTACTTCCGACAAAGTTGCAAGAATGTACTTGATGAGAGAACTGACCTCTGGAAACAATGCCTTGCCTTGCTCAATGATTTTCTCAATCCACTTCTCGTTAGCCTTCCCTTGCGTCATGTAACCTTGTGCTTTCTTGATTGCCTCAGGATCAACACTGCTGATCGGAAGAACGTCTTCTATCAGAAGAGAAGATGTTGAGTCGGGTTCCAAGAAAGGTTGAATGTAAGTACTGAGAGCTTTTACTTGTTCCTTCGATTGGACAATTGTTTGCTTGTATTCTTCATTTTGAGTGAGGAGGCGAGAAGAGGCTTCCTTAAACAGGTGAGAATCACGCTCGTGCGAAGCTTGACACAATGAGATGTAGATCAACTCATAATCTGATGGAGTCATTTCCTCAATAGGTTTTTCATTCCTAGGCCTAACAACTTCAACGTCCTGATTACCTGAGATGCCATTGAAGAAGCGGGATGTTGTGTGGGCCTTCTTTCTTTGCTTGGACTTCAGTGTTTCTGAGATTGCTTCGAGACTCGACATGATAGCACGTTGCATTGTTCTTGGTTCACTTCTAAGCATTTCTTGAATGCATGGGAATGGCTCTTCGGGGGCTGATATGATGTTTGTCATCGGAGCACCTTCGGGAACCAAATCTTGATCACCATGGGGAAGCTTTAACGTTGGGGATGACATACCTGGATGCTTCTGAAGAAAAAGATACAACAATGGATCACCCTTTCTTGCCTTCACTTAGCTCAATTCAACCAACTCCCTTCGACTCACCCAATCGACTCTCCCCACTCACCAAGCTCACTTAACCAGCTCACCGAGCTCAACTCACTCAACGAAGAGGCAATGGTGGATCAACTTGACCAATGAGTTAAGATGACCTCTTTAGCTTGAATTACAATGGAGCTCTTGGTTCTTTTCAGACTACACAATGTCCTTGGGTTTTGCCTGCTGAGCCCTGTGATGTTCTGTTTTGCAACTGTGATCAAAATGATGCCTCAAGGCCTCCGTGAAGGATGAATGGCCTTGTTTGAGCTATGCAACCATCACGAAACCCTGTAAAGATGTCAAAAAACAGCGATATGAATGAAAATGGAGCCAACAACAACTTTCTGCACCCAGAACAAAGACTTTCTATTTTTAATAGATGGAATTAGGACATGCTATTTTGGGATATTTCACCTGCTTTGCTCAAATTTGAACTTCTTGATCGTCTGTCATACTCAATTCACTTTGTTGACGATGCCTTGCCATTTTTAGCAAATTTCTATTTTTGGAAAGATGCATTTGCTTTTTTGCCTTTTTGGGAAAGATTGCCTACCTTATCATTTTCAATGTTCTTTGAGTGCACAAGTATGGGAAAATTTGCTATTTTTGTAATATTTCTATTTTTAGTAAGTAACAAGACCGAACACTTACTAAATTTAGAAATGACACTTCCCATGTCTAATTTGAACAAAAATGACTTCACTGGATTCTGCTCACTTTCGGGATCCCGCGCTGAAAATTTCATCTCAGTTCTCTTGCCGGAATGCTTGGAATCTGAAAAAGCATGATCTAGGACATCAAACTAGGGCTTGCTGCCTTTAAAAACTTTGGGCATTGTTTGTTTTCCTGCTACATTGTTCTTGAAGGTGCCTGGATTGAAGAATTGTGAAAATCTCGTTCAGAGCTGCTCACTGGTTTGCAAGATATGAATTTTTTATGGTGTGGAGCATGTGGCAACTCTGGAGAATTTTTGGCAGAGTTTTTGGACAATTTGCAGGTTTTTTGGTGTTATGGAGCAACAACCATGGAGTTCTCATGAAAATATGAGGTGGGTAGAAGCTCTTTCATGTTTTAAAACGTTCCGGCAACACTTTTGGTTCACGGGAGAGGAAGAAGCAAGAAGAGGCATGTTAAAACACTTAGTCAAATTTTGGGTTTTCAATCTTCATAGCATGGGCACTTTTTCTTGTCCCTTATGTCCCCAAGGGACAGGGACAAAAGGGACAGGGACAAGGGGGACAGGAAAATGTGCCTGGATGTGAGCTTGACAAGTGGCAACATTTGACTTGATTATGGGGAAGTGGAGAAATTCAACTTTTTAGCACCATGGAGCTGAGACTGGGTCACATAGAGAATCAGATTGGGGGCAAGAGAGGGGCACATTTTCTTGGCCCCTGTGTCCTCATGGGACAGGGACAAGAGGGACAAAAAAATGCGCCTTCACTTGGCTGTGACAAATGGCATAGTGTGATTCCGTGTGGAGGGAGCTAGAAATGGCTTAAAAATGCACTGCGGAGCTCAAACTTGATCACATGAAGAATCATCAGCAAGGGTTAGAGTGGGGTGCATTTTCTTGTCCCCTTTGTCCCCAAGGGACATGGATAGGAGGGGCAAAGAAAATGCACCCTCCCTGGGTTGACAAGTGTCAAACATTCATTGCACAACGAGAGGGCTAGAAACTAGGTCAATTTGCTTGCGTAGAGCAGATCAGGGTCATGTGGAGGTCTAAGAGGCATAGTTGAGGTTGGGCGCATTTTCTTGTCCCCTATGTCCCTAAGGGATAGGAAAAGGAGGGACAGAGAAATGCGCCACAACCTTGTGCTGACATGTGTCCTCTTGTGAAAATGACTAAGCATCGAAAGCTTACCTTGAGAGAGACCTTGAAGATGAAGTTCCTGGAGCTCCAGGTGGTCTTTTTAGTGATTCCTTATATGAAATTGACTCTAAACAACCATTCTAAGATGAATGGGATGGGTCTCAAGATCCAATTTTGCCTGTAACCCCCTCAAAAATCTTATTTTTTCTCGGGACAGTAGGGTGTGTTTGCTGAAACTAAACTGCCCTGAGAAGCGCCCAAGTCTTGTGAAAAATGTGAAAGTTCCATCATGTAGAGCATCCTTCAAGCTCTCCAATGAGTATTTGTTTGCCTCCTAACTCCTTACGGAGCTCCCGGAATCATCTGCCGAAGCTCAAGTACCATTTTAAACTGCAAGCTCGTTTACCTTCAAAAACCCGCTTTCACTGTACTTGTTCCTAAACCTTCAAATCTTCCCTAAACTTTCCTAAATCACTTCCCTCATCTCATGTTCATCACTCCCTAATGCCACTCCCAGATGGTTTTGAGCTTTCACATCTATCCCGGAGGATGCACACCTGTCCCGAAAAGGCCAAAAATAGCCTTTCTAGGCCTATTGAAGAATCCACCTTTAGAAGCACTGCACTGAATGGAACGAGTCACCCTGTCTCAACATTTTGAACATTTGGGTAGGTATGTACAACACATGAAAACTTGCAAGGATAGGATAAACACCACAGAGAGGGCATATTGATTCAGAGAGGTGCTAAAAAGGATTTTCAAGCAAAATTTTTGATACTAGGGTTAAGTTATCATGTTTCAAGTTTGATTTTGCCCTTACAGAAACACATGACAACAACAAGCTCTAGCTTGGGGACTTGTCCTAGATTGAGCGCAACGGTAATAGGGCAAGCATGAATCCCAGAATCTCAAGTCACTATGTGGACCAACGCCTTGTCCATTGGGCTTATGGAGTCATTTCTTCTAAACAACACACAGACAAACACACACGAAAGGAAAACACACCAAAAGCGGAAAACGACACACAACAGAATGGAAACTATATTACAGAGGAGGGATATTTACAGAGGTGGGGAAAGAATGTACACATACTTGACAATGGGTCGGGAAAAGTACACACCATCATGGAATAATGGACTAAATCTAGACCTCCGATGCGCAAAGATCGTTATCTAATCATATCATGCTCCTGTGATGGCTTTGCATTGTTTGAGAAGGAGGCATACCGAGATTCCATCTTCATATATATATTGCATTGAAAATACCTTACATTCAATCAACACTTAGTTACATGCTTGGAATCCTTGCTTCTTGTAGCCCCAACATGATGCTTTGTGAACATGAGAAGCCAATCCTCCATGTTTTCAAAAGTGTAAACAGTGATTTATCCTAGTGATTTGGCTACAATCATGGCCCCGGAAACTCCTGACAGCGACATGATTGGGAATCCCTTGGGTAACACCTCTAGCAACACAACAGACATTTTATTGGAACTACTCAATTGAATCCAGAAAGTTGAAAATGCTAATCAGCAACCCCAAACTGAGGTATGTGCACTTATTGGTAGGGCCGCGGATGTTGAATCTGAGAATGCCATCTTGAGAGCAAAAATAGCCAACAACACGGATAATACCGGCCCCCTAATGATGCCCTACATGCAGAAATTGTAGACCTCCGGTCTCAATAGGAGGAAATCAGAAATAACCAGGCTTCCTTAAAACTGGAAACGGAATCATGGACCAAGGTTGTTAGCGGGAAAGACAGTGTTCCCCCACCTTTGGTTGCGGTAGAGGCCGTTGTGCAGGCCAAGTTAATTGAGGAACGTACTAGGCGTGACAGGGAACTAAACCTCAAGGTGAGGGGTCTCCCACCCCCCACACCGACACAAGACCCATTGACGGTTGGTAACTCCTTTATCACAGATACTTTGGGGATCCCTGACATTACACTAGAGAGAGCTTGGGTTGGCTATGATTCCACACTTTTCATCCGTTTCAAGACAATTTCTGATAGGTTGCGAGCTCTCAGGGCTAAGAGGGTTCTGTTTTCACGCCCAGACAAGGTCTTCCTTGATGAAGATCTTACCAGGACACAGGTTGGGGAGCTCAAACGCTCTAGGGAGCAAGTTATGGCAGCAAGGAAAACAGGTAAATGGGCGGTTATCAAGAATCTCCGGGCTGTTATTAGGGACTCACCTCCTCCTGGTTGGGAGCCCCACCAAGGGGCTCCCAAATGACGGGCCAAGTGGGAGAGGTATCAGGTCAGAGGCTTATCTATCAATTGTTGGAATGGGAATGGTTCCCTTTGGTCTTCCCCTGGCCTTATGTTAGATGCTCTTGGGGCTGCTGATATCCTCTTCATCACAGAGACACATGAGAGCCCGGTTCGTCCTCTCCTGGGTATTACTGGCTTTCTTTGGCTATCAACTTGCAGACAGGAGACTCGGGGGTTCGGGTGGTGTCAGGGGCTCTGGTGGGGTTTCTTGTCTTTATAGGGACTCCCTCCAGAACAGGATCTCGGTGGTCGGTACCGATGAGTCTGCCAGGTACATGTGGATTCGTATTAGTGGGGTTGCTCGATTCTCTAGGGATTTCTATATAGCAATTTGCTACTTTCCTCCGGCATCTTCTCCTTACGCCATTCACAATGGCCCAAATGGTGATCCTTTCTTTGACTTATATGACAGTATTAGTCAGTACTCTGCCGCAGGGGAGGTTATCATTTTGGGTGATTTTAATGCCCATACCAGGCACTTACAGGTTCCTCTCCATGACAGATCAGAGGATATGTTCTGCACACAGAGGATCGACCCAGAGTCAGTTGGTCTGCATAGGATTTCTGAGGATACAGATGGCCCTTTCACAACTTATGGACGGTTCCTCCTCCAGCTCGGGGAATCACAGGGGATGGTGATCCTTAACGGGATCGAGCGCTTCCCGGATTCACGTTTCTTCACTTGTCGTCCCCATGGTGGTGGCACCAGTGTGGTAGACTATGTCCTTGCCAGCCCGGATATCTCACCTCTTTTCTGCTCCTCCGTTTCCCCCATTCCCCTTGCCGACCATGCAGTCCTATCTTTCTCTCTGGTCACCAGTCCTCCCACCACCACCCCTCCTCCCCACTACCCCCCTCGCATTTCCTTCCAGTTTGATAATGGGGATTACGAAACTTACTCATCTCACATCCGCGACCTTCTCCCCTCTGAGCCTCACTTCTCCAACCTGCCTAGTGCGGAGGCCAAGTATACATGCCTATCCTCTGCCATGTGGGAGGCCGCCCTGAGATCCTTTCCCAGCTCCACCACCCATCCCTCGGCCACTAGTACTACTAAATCTTGCCCTATGAACCAATGGTATGATGTAGAGTGCAAATCCCTCCACCGTCACCTCCGTCATGCCTTTACCCATGCCCTCCCCTCCTTCCCCACTCTTAAGGCAGCCTACCGGTGCCTTCTCCGCCGTAAGAAGCGATCCTTCATTTCCCACCGCAGATATATTCTTTCCACCTCCCTTAGGACTAATCCTCGGTCCTTCTGGCGTACTGTCTTTCCCCGCCACTCCCCCTCCTTCGTGGTGATCGATCCTATCTCCATTTTTTCCCACACCTCTACCCTTTACGATATTCTGGGGCAGCAGTCTATCCAGATTGGCATTCCGCCACCTGGTAATCCCTTCACTTACAGTAATATCAAAGAGGCAATAAGGTTCTTGAACAGTAGCAGGGCAGCTGATGTGGAAGGTTTCCAGGCCGAGTTCTTCAAGCAGGGTTTTGAGGCCTTTGGTAACTATTTGACAAATCTTTTCAATCAAGTGGTTCGTGTGGGTTTCCCTCCTACTTGGTCTCATCATATCATTCACCCGATCCACAAAGCTGGGTCCATTTCTGATCCGAACAATTACAGGACTATCATGGTGGGCCACTCTTTCTCCAAACTCTATGCTACGGTTCTCCACAGGTTGTCCGATGTTTTGGAGCAGCGGCAAGCTCAGAGCCAGAGGTCAGGCTGGTTTTCGCCCTGGTTACCACACCATCGACCACATCTTCACCCTTCGGGCTATTATTGAGGAGGCCCGTCACTGCTCTTCGAAAGTTTATTGTTGTTTTGTAGACTTTCGAAAAGCTTTTGACTCTGTACCTCGCATGGCCCTCTTTCAGAGACTCAGAGACATCGATATTTCTGAGATTCTTATTATTGCCATCATGCATCTCTATGAGTCTGTCCTTGGTCGTCTTCGTACTGCACACGGAATGTTTGATTTCATCAGAAGCACCATTGGGGTCAAACAGGGCTGCCCCCTGTCTCCTACTCTCTTTGGCATTTACATTGATGAGTTGGAATCTTTTCTTCGGGATCACATTCAGGAAGGGGATGGGTGCCTTCTTCACCACGTCTTGATTTCTATTCTCCTATTTGCGATGATATTGTTTTACTCGCCTCTTCTCCTGAGGGGCTTCAGAGACAACTTGATGCACTTGCTTTATTTTGTGATCTTCGGCATTTGACTGTCAATCTGGGTAAGACCAAGGTCATGGTCTTCAACGGGTTGAAGACATCACACCTCCATTTCTTTTTCAGGGGGCAGGAGGTTGAAATCACTAATACATACACCTATCTGGGAGTCCAGTTCTCAGGGCCTAGATTCAGTATGAGGCATGCTCTTCAGCCGAGGGTGAATAAAGGGTATGGGTCTCTAGCCATTCTCGAGAGACAATGCTTTCGACACCACTTTCAGGACATCTCCTCCAAGATGTCTCTTATGAACTCCCTCATCCGGCCCACTGTTCTCTATGGGTCAGTTGTCTGGGGACCCTCCCTCTTAGATACAGATTGGGCTTCTGCCGAGAGGATTCAGACTCTCCTCCTTCGCCGCTTCATCAGATGCAAGCAGACGGTTCCCCAGCATATTATTTTGGCAGAGTTCGGGGCCCGACCTTTCGTCTGGAGACCATATTTGACATATCGGCCTTTCTTCACCGTATCAGGAGGTTTGGTGATTTCTCCGATGAGCGTGACAGGTACCCGTATCTCGCTTATTGTTCCTCTGTGAGTATTGCCCAGGCTATGGGCCGCTGCTGGTTTTCCAGGACTTCTGCTTTATTGGATTCGGTTGGTATCCAGATTGATCGTCTCCCCCCTTTTCAGTATTCCCTGAATGCTCCCAGTCATCTCTTGCCCACCAAGCAAGTGTTGAACAGGTCCATCCGGGAGGATATCTACAGGTGCTTTATTCAGACTACTTGGGTGAATCCTCATGGGGGTTTGCGCCCTAAGATGTCCTTTTATGCAGAGCATTTTCTTGAGATCAGAGATGGACTCATCATCCGCCCTCAGTACACCTTTCGTCACTGGATGCATGCCCTCCGCATACCTCTGGGTCAGTTTCGGGTTGGCTCCCACAGACTTCGATGCGAGACTGATCACCACATTGACCGGGATGACAGACTTTGTAGGCTCTGTAGCCTTCAGGAGGTGGAGACCGAGACTCATTTCATCTTCCCTGCCCCATATACTATGAGATCAGAGGACGATTTCATTGCCTCTTCAGAGGGGTTCAGACCCTCCCGGTTTTCTTCAGATATATTGACCAGCGGTGTCTTGCCCTCTACATCTGTGAGTCTCTGCTGCTCCGGGACCAGATTCTTCATCCCCCTCCGAGAGTCATTCCCACGAGATGGATTACACCTTCTTTTCGGTTCTACCCGTAGTTGGAGGAACTAAATGGCAAAGCCATTCTGACCCAGTTACAGTGCATAGATCAGTTCATCCCCGGTTGGACCTTCACATCTCCCCCGGTCACCACTAGAAGGCTCGGCCGCACACTCGTACCAGAGGGCAGCCCAGCTCCACCCGTCTCCCTGGCCGTCGTTTTAGTCTCAGATCTCAGCAGGGGAGGGGACCCTCGCCCCCCTCTTTGGATTGCCATTCCATCAGGAGCTTCTTTTCGTCGGCCTCGAATGTTAGGAGGGATGTGGCTACCATTTCTGAGTAGACTACTGGTCCTTGTTTGCCCCCTCCTTCATTCCCTTCTCTGCTTCTCCCTTCTTTCTCCCCCGTTTGTTTCATTGCCCCCGCCTGTGGGGGTTTGGCTTCGGAGTTTCTTGTTTGTTTTGGTTCTTTTCCTTTCTTCTGTTTTTGGGAACTCGTTTTGAGTTTTCTCCGCTCGCACTTTGTATATTGTTTGGGCTGTAGCCCCATTGACCTACTTTTGTGGTCATTCGTTGGACATTAATATATTTATCTTATCTTATCTTCCCATACAATAGCTTTTTAGAAACTTTCACTTTGTTGTTGAGGACAATTGTTTTCAAGAATGGAGGCCACATCCATGGTATGAAAGTCTTCATCATCCTCGAGCGAATGTTGCAGCATGGAAACATGTTCAAGACAAGTTGGAGCTTGGGTGAGTGCAATATGATATTGATATGGAAACACGTTCTCACTTTGTTGTCCGGAACAATTTTTGTCGACACCTACTAGCTTAGAATTGACCTTGGCATCCTTTTCAAAACTGCAATCTTTGATTTGGTCATGGAAGCATTCATCACCCTTGAGTGAATATTACAGCATGGATTATTGTTTCCAAATTGCTATGACATCCAAAGGTGGTGAGAACAAGTTTATCTTGACTCCGCTCACAAGACTCTTGCACCTTTTCACTTTGGATTGAACAATTATCTTCAATACAAATTAGCTCAACATTTTTCTCACTATCATCCTCTGTGGCGAAGGTGTTGTCTTCAAGATTGAAAATATTCATAGGAGATTCAAGAATCTCCTTTCCTTTGCATTTATGATCTTCTTCACAAAACAAGAAAGAGGAAGACTTACCTTCACATTCACTCTCATCCACCCATGCATTGAGTAATACATCAAGCTCATTCATTTTCTCTGTATAATCATCAAAAATTGGTACATTGAAAGGAGAAAAACAACTTTCATAATACATATCTTGCATTTCCATGTCCTGAGTCAGGATCTCAAGACCAAGTTGAAGGTCTTCAGTTACTTCCATGTCTTCAAAATGTCTTACAGGGATTTCTCTTCCAAGTCTTTCATACACTCATTCCCACCTTCACTAGAAGAGTCATTGCATTGAGCATGAAGGAGATGATTGAAAATATGATCCACACATGGCCATGATTCATTTGAAACATCCTCATTCTCCTGTTCTACACTTCTTGTCATTCAAGGCTCACCTTCTTGCAAGAATGGGCATACTTGGTTCTCAATATTCTCTAACAAGGAGAAGAGATCCAAGCTACATGGGAAGGGCACACCTTTGAGCTCAAGATCCATTTCATCATCCTCATGATGGGAGGTAGAGAACCATGTTGGGGAAGTAATATGAGAATAATTTTCAACTCCATCTTGATCATTTCTTGTAGCATCTTCTTGTTCATAAGGAAAGGGAGAGATTATGTACTTACTATGATGATCATCATTGTGATCCTTTGGTGAGGATATTGAAATCAACTCTTCAGAAAGGTCATGCTCAATTTTCTCATCCTCAATTTCTAGAAAGAAATTGAATTCTTCCATTTGTTCATCCATGATTGAATCGAGAAGAGAATTTGATTCTTCAACTGTCTCCATTTCATCATTCAACATTTCTACATCACTTGAAGAATCAAAATTGGAAAGGAGATTATCCATGATAACCTCAAATTCATCATCTTTGGTCTGGGATGAAGGATTCATTTCTCGTACTTATTAATGGTTGATGGAGTCTTAGAAAATGCATTAGATCATCTGTTCATACAACAAGGATCTTTCTCTCTTGAATCCATTGTTTCTCCAATGGGCTGTGCCTTGAGCTAGAATGAGTTGATGAATGGAGGTTCAACTATCATGTCTTCTTCATCATCCTCCAAGGTGTTGATTTGATTCTCATCAGAAGGTTCAAGGATATGAAATTCATCAAAAGTGCACAAGAATATTCTAGGAATGAATACCTCATAGTGTAGACAATCATTAGGGTCTTCTTGAGTTTCTTCTTCCTAAAAATTATGAAGTGCTTCAAGATGTTCATACCTTCTTTGCAAGGCCAATGCATAATTCCAAACTTCATGATAGGCTTCAGGATCAAAATTTCCTTCTTCCACACTCAGAAGCCTTTACACATATTCTCTTCTCAAAACATCCATTTCTTCATCTCCATATGCAAGAAAATCATCTAGAGGAAGGGAAATAAAATACAATGTTATGAATTTCTTGGTCAACTACGTGAAGTTGAAAATGTTACATTCAGTGGATTCTCCACCATCATTCCCTTCATACAACATCTCATGAATCTTCTTCATCCATTTCTTGGATTCTCGATCATCTACAGGTGAGATTCCCATTTTCTTTCTTCTAGCAGCACTCTTCTTGAATTGTAGCCACCATGACTTGATGACGGGGTCTTCACAAACAACAATCTTTTCCATTCTTGAAAGTCTTTTCATGGCTACTACAGAGATGGTACAAACCTTCTTTCCCTGGATAGCGATTTCTTGTTTTTACAAGAGACGTTCCAAAATGAGGGCTAATCAAATATTTGCATTTCTTGGCAGTCATCATCTTCTTCTTCTTCACTGTCACTCATTGGTACCAAACTCCAATCTTGAAACTTTTTCATTGTGTTGTAGGAAAGGAATGTGACATAGATTTGTTCCTTGACAGAGTCACCTTCAAAAATTGATTTTTCTTTGAAATCTGATTTTTGTTTTGTTTTTGCAATATATAATTTTTTATTTTGTAGAGATCTTTGCGGGTGCACTTGGGAAAATATCTCCCCAGCGGAGTCACCAAAAACTGTTGGTGAAATAATTTTTCGTATGACATATTAGGTGTTCCCACCAATGCTCAAGGGGCTACGTACCTCCTTCTTTTGTATGGGGAGGCTCCCATTATTGAATGTAAACTAATATAATCCTATCTATTGTTGTGGGGTGGCCAAATAGGTTGGGGATCACACAGGAACACTTCACTGAACCTATGGCAAAGTGCTTGTATGGGGTACAAGGGAGGAATTTGCAGCGATGAGGGGTGAAGGAGAGAAATTAGGAAAGGGAAGGTTATTGTTGTGAGTAGGCAATAGTAGAGTTCACACCCAATAACCAGAGTAGTTCAACATTCAATTAGAGGAAAGCAACAATGAAGCATTAGTGAGACTAACAAACCAAATACACACAGTTCTTTAGATTCATTCATCAAAGATACAAAAGTTCTTTCTTGATCACTATGCTTACAAAGTGCAAAAGAGTGCATATAAGAGAGAAAATAGAGGAACACATAGGAAGAGGGAAATGGAAGAAAAGTAGCTTTATTTCATGTATTGGTGATCCAAAGCTCAACACCCAAACCACAATCCACAATTGCTATATAGAACTAAATTTTCAAATTTCAAGATCCTTTGGAATGGAGAAGCCATCCCAATTTATAGCAATGTGAATTGACCTTTCACCTACCCCCCACATGACTCTTCATGATCTCATTCAACTTGTGACTTTACATCTTCCTAGGAAATGAGAAATAAGTTCCCTTTTTATAAATCAAAGGGAATTTTACAATTCAACTTTAGAAAGTCACTTAAGTGAATGAGACAAAATATCATGATTACATATAATGAAGAATTAGAAAGGGGAGAGAAGAAAGAGGGAGAAAGAGAGGAGAGGGAAGAAGATGTCATGTCTGAAGAAGAAACTCCCTATGCTGAAGAACTTTGTTGATTCATGCTTCCTGATGAAGAGTTTCCGAAATGGGCTCCTGTTCCTTGAATTCCTTGCTGAATTGAGCTACTGCAAGTGTCAACTTATTTGCCTCTGGAATGCAAACGTAACCCAACACCTTGGTCCATGTGCCATGAAGTTCATTGTTCTTGCATTGACTGAGCCATCCTTCATGATCCTTTGCAATTTCAGAAATGCAACATCTGATGGAAAGGGATTCTAAGTTATCTTCATTGAAGGAAAGAGAGTCACTTGCCTCTTTCTTGACTAACTCCTGAAAGGAAACAATAAGTTCTTCTGATGATGAATCTCTCAGTGAGAGGAGGGAACTCAAGTTTCTAAACACAATTGTAGACATCATTCAAGATCTCAAAAGCATGTTGTCCACAAGAGTCCAACTCAGAGATTGCATTTTTGAGCATTCCATATCTCGCATCCATGATGCGGATCCAAACTTGAGACAAGTTCTCTGCAGCTGATGCAAACACATTCTTACTCACGAGGGTGTGAGAGTCGAAGGAGCTCATCTCAGACACTAGTGGGAACACCTCATCCAAGTGAATTACCTCTTTTACAAACTCCTCCTTTTCTTTCTTTACTTCTGACAAAGTTGCAAGAATGTACTTGATGAGAGAAATGACATCTGGAAACAATGCCTTGCCTTGCTCAATGATTTTCTCAATCCACTTCTCGTTAGCCTTCCCCTGCATCATGTAACCTTGTGCTTTCTTGATCACCTCAGGATCAACATTGCTGATTGGAGGAATGTATTCTATGGAAGAGAAGATGTTGAATCGGGTTCCAAGAAGGGTTGAATGTGAGCACTGAGAGATCTTTTACCTGTTCCTCCAATTACACAATTGTTTTCTTGTATTCTTCATTCTGAGCGAGGAGGCAGGAAGAGGATTCCTTGAACAGATGAGAATCACCCTCGTGTGAAGCTTGACCCAATGAGATGTGGATCAAATCATAATCTGATGGAGTCATTTCCTCAATAGGATTTTCATTCCTAGGCCTAACAACTTCAACATACTGATTACCTGAGGTGCCACTGAAGAAGCGAGATGTTGTCTGGGCCTTCTTTCTTTGCTTGGACTTCAGTGTTCCTGAGATTGCTTTGAGACTGGGCATGATAACATGTTGCGTTGTTCTTGGCTCACTCTCAAGCATTTCTTGAATCCATGGGAATGGCTCTTCGGGAGTTGACATGATGTTTGTCACCGGAGAACTTTCAAGAGTTTGTTGTGGAACAAACTCTTGATCACCGTGGGGAATCTATGACATTGGGGAAGACATACCTGGATGCTTCTGCAGAGAAAGATGCTGCAATGGAATCACTCCTTCTTTCTTGAGGTTATGTGATATCTCAATTCAACCAACTTTCTTGGACTACCCTCACTTCCCAGCTCACCGAGCTTCACTCAACCAACTCACTGAGCTCAACTCTCAACTCACTCTTCAACTCACTGAGCTCCACTCAACCAACTCACTGAGGAGAGTGGACTCAACTTGATTGATGAGTTAATGTGGATGACCTAACATTTGAGCTTGAATTTACAATGATGACTTCTGGATCTTGAACCCTTTTTGAATCTCTTTGACTGCACAATGTCCCTTGTTTTGCCTGTTGCGCCCTGTGATGTTTTACCTTTGCAACTGTGACACAAAATGATGCCTCAAGATCCCTGTGAAGGATGAATTACCTTGTTTGAGCTATGAAACCACCTGGAAACCCTGTGAAGATGTCAAAAATTAGTGAGATGATTGAAAATGGAGCCTACTACAACTTTTTGCACCTAAAATAGAGACTTTCTATTTTTAGCAGGTGGAACCAGGACCTGCTATTTTGGGATATTTCACCTGTTTTGCTCAAATTTGAACTTCTCGATCCTCTAGCATACTCAATTAAACTTTGTTGATGATGCCTTTCTATTTTTAGCAAGTTTCTATTTTTAGAAATTTTCCTTTTATTTTTGTTTTATTCTATTTTTTTGCTTTTTGGAAAAGATTGCCTAGTTTATCATTTTCACTGTTCTCTGAGTGCACTTGATATGGGGGACTTACTATTTTTTTAGGTAATTTCTATTTTTAGTAAGTGAGGGCACTAGATACTTACTATTTTTATAAATATCACTTCCCCACCTCTGATTGCAACAAAAATGACTTCACTGGATTAGGCTCGCTTTCGGGATCCCATGCTCAAAATTTCATCTTGATTCGTCCACCGGAATGCTTGGAAATTGAAAAAGCATGATCAAGGGCATCAAACAAGGGCTTGCTGCCTTTAAAAACTTAGGCATCATTTGTTTTCTGTTACTTCTTCTTGAAGGCGCCTGGGATGAGGAACAACTGTGAAAATCTCGTTCAGATTCGTTCACTGGTTTGCAAGATATGAATTTTTTTAAGTTTTGAGCATATGGACAACTCTGGAGAAATTTTGGGACAGAGTTTCTGGACAATTTTCAGGTTTTTGAGGTTGTTATGGAGCAAAAACCATGGAGTTTCATGAAAAATGAGGTGGGTAGAATTTCTTTCATGTTTTAAAACTTTCCGGCAACACTTTTGGTTCACGGGAGAGGAGAAGCAAGAAGAAAGACTTAGCCAAAATTTTGGTTTTCAAACTTCATAGCATGGGGAAAATTTTTTGTCCCTCTATGTCCCCAAGGGATAGGGATAGGGGGGAGAGGAAAATGCACCTTGATGTGAGCTTGACAAGTGGCAACATTTGACTCGATGATGGGAGAGAGGAGAAAAACAACATTTTAGCACCATGGAGCTGAGTGAGGTCACATGAAGAACCTTGAATGGCTAGGAGTGGGGCGCATTTTTTTGTCCCCTTCTGTCCCCATGGGATAGGGACAGAGGGATAAAAAAATGTGCCTTGATGTGGAGATGAAAAGTGGCAGGGTTTGTTTCGATGAGGCAGAGAGGAGAAAGGGCTTAAAAATGCCTTGTGGAGCTTATTTTTGGTCATATGAAAACCATGGGCCAGGACAAGCATGGGGTGCATTTCTTGTCCCCTATATCTCCATGGGACAGGGACAGGAGGGACAGAAAAATGCCCTCACCTTGGGTTGACAAGTGTCAAACATTCATTGCACAACGGGAGGGCTAGAAACTAGGTCAAAGGGCTTGTGAGAGCTTCAATCAAGGTCATGTGAGGTCCAAGAAGGCATAAATGAGGTTGGGCGTATTTTCTTGTCCCCTCTGTCCCCAAGGGACAGGGACATGAGGGACAGAAAAATGCCGCCACAACCTTGTGTTGACATGTGTCCTCTTGTGAAAATGACTAAGTATCGAAAGCTTACCTTGAGAGAGACCTTGAAGACGAAGTTTCTAGAGCTCTAAGAGGTTATTTTTGATGAATTCCTTATATTAAATTGACTCCAAAGAACCTTATGAAGATGAATGGGATGGGTCTAAAGATCCAATTCTTCCTGCAACCCCTCAAAAATCTCCTTTTTTCTTGGAACAAAATGGGTGTGTCTGCTGAAACTGAGCTGCCTTGAGAAGCGCTGAGTCTTGTGAAAAATGTGAAAGTTCCATCATGTAGATCATGAATTAAAGATTTCCAATGAGTATATTTTTTGACCTCCTAACTCCTTACAGAAAGCTCCCAGAATCATTTTCTGAAGCTCAGGTACCATTTTAACTGCAAGCTCCTTGACCTTCAAAAACTCACTTTCACTGTTCTTGTTCCTAAACCTTCAAATCTTCCTAAATTTCCTAAATCACTTACCACATGTTCATAACTCCTTGAAACCACTTCCTGGATGGTTTTGAGCTTTCAAATTTGTCCTGGAGGATGCACACATGTCCCAGAAAGGCTAAAAATAGCCTTTCTAAGCTTACTGAAGAATCCACCTTTAGAAGCATTGCACTGAATGGAATGAGTCATCATATCTCAAAAATTTTAACACTTGGGAAGGTATGTACAACATATATGAGGACTTTCAAGGATAGGATAGGGACATTTCATAGAGAGGGCATACTGATCTGAAGAGGTGTTTAGGAGGGTTTTCAAGAAAAAAACATTTACACTAGGGTTAAGTCGTCATATTTCGAGTTTAATTTTTTCCCTTGCAAAAATTTCCAAATCAAAATTTAAATCCACATAAGATTAAGGTAAATGCACTTGTTGATACTGGTTCTCAATCCGATTTCATTTCATATGAAGTTGTTGGGAAGCTTGGTTTAAACTGAATATATGATCATTCTCACTCCATATCCATCTCGGTTGGATGAAAAAGGATGTTGAGATCCAAGAGACAAATATATGTAAATTCAAATTTGGTATTAACCCACAACATGTTGATGAGATAGAAGCATGTGATTCCTCTTGATGCATTTGATGTGGAGTTTTGAAGTCTTGTATCATAGGGATGTTATTTTCATGTGGGCTAACAAATATAGATGGGTCAGGTATGGGATAAACTACACAATCAAAGCAGATGAGATAGAAGCAAAAGTGATTCCTCTGGATGCATTTGATGTGGTGTTTCGAAGTCCTTACTTGTAGCTTAAGAATGTTATTTTCGTGAGGAGAGCTAACAAATACAGATGGTTCAAGGATGGGATGAATTACAAAATCAAGGCACATCAAAGCAAGCCAAAAGCTTGACTCTGGTAAGTGCCAACCAAGCAAATAGACTCACTCAAGAAAATAACCAATTTTGAATCACTTCTTTTGAAGGATAAACAAGAGGATGAGTGAGATTTCTAAAATAGATTGTGCTGAGACTGCTAACAAAGGGTTGCAAGATTTGGATGATACTGCTGCAATTCTTTTCAAGAAGTTTTCCAAACTCCTAAAACATTGGCCTCTGAAGAAGGGAAGTAAAGCATGAGATTCAATTGCTTCCATGAATCTCCTTTATCTAACATTGGTTTGTACAGGAAATAACTTTTGGGGAAGTAATTAAGTGAAGAAACAACTTCAAGAATTATTGGCACAAGGGGTCATACACCCAAGTACTTCAACATATGAATCACCCATTAGTGACGGAACAAAAGAATGATGTCTCTTGGAGTATGTGCATAGATTATAGAGCCTAGAACAGAGATTGTTATAAAGATGATACTATCACATTTTTGCAGATTAATGACCTATTGGTTCTACTTCAGAAATGGGGCAAGTATAACACTTACTTGGATGCTCAAATCTGGCTATTATCAAGTTCATGTGAAGTTGGATTTATGCAAGACAACTTTGCACCGAAACGCTAGGAAGATTTAGTACATGACAAAACATGGTTTGTCACTGAATGGTTACAAAGTCCTTTTGGCTTATGTACTTCACCTATCTAGCATTTATGGGTATTGACGACAGTGATGTATACATAAACATTCATCCTATACATGTGTCATAGTGTATCTAGTGACAATTTGGGTTCAACATGGTACACCTACTCATCCACGACCTAAGCTAGTTTTAAAACAAGTCTTGCAAGTGTTAAAAGAAAATCCAAATAATATGCAATCATCAAGAAATGTGATATTTGCAAATGCAATCATATTTCTATTTCGGGCATATGATTGGAGGAAGAATTAATCAGTGGACGCCACAAAGGTTCGACGATGCCACGTGAATTTGGCCGTACACAAGGAAGTGCCACTAAGGCTACGAAGTTTTGTTGAAGCAGTACAATATGTGAGAAAGATTCATTCCATAGCATCCCTGACTATTACAATACCTCTACATATGAAGTTGCAACATTTGGTAAAAGAATCTTCCATTGGGGAAA
Organism: Taxus chinensis; assembly: GCA_019776745.2. Taxonomy (NCBI): domain Eukaryota; kingdom Viridiplantae; phylum Streptophyta; class Pinopsida; order Cupressales; family Taxaceae; genus Taxus; species Taxus chinensis. Next base: position 14,491,428 of record CM034149.1, read on the forward strand.
GGAACATGATAAGTCTATTAAGTGATTGAAATATAAAATCAGTGCATGTTTTGGTGTTTACTCTACCTAATTTGCATGACAGGCATTTGAATGTTAAAACAAATGCCGGTGAGTAAGTTATGGTATAACAATTTTGTTGCTAAAGTTTGAGGTAAGCCAGTTTGTTATCATTCAAAGGTATTTACTTCAGGTAGTAAGAGGATATGGCATTATCATAAAGAAATGGTCAACACATTTGTTTCAAACAATAAATTTTCGAAATGGAAGCATTATTTATTGAATAAAAAAACTATTGTGCACACTGGCCACAAAGCATTATTTATTTTCTTCAATATTTGCAAGTACAAAGTAAGTTGCAATTGGCAAAACACTACAAATGGATGGGATTCCTAATAATGGTTTCATTTGGTGTTCAAGTACAAGAAAGGAACCACTGGTGTAGTGGCAGATATGCTATCCAGGCCACCAATAACAAAGCAAATGTGAGCTTAGGCTACAATCTCAGAACTTGATCCCTTCACTAAGGAAGCTTATGGAGAAGAATATGCACAAGATGCAGACTTTGGGAAAACATTCCAGCAGTTGCAGGCCAAAAAGATTGAAAATGAAGGCAAAGATGGGTGTTACTTCAAGGATGCGTTATTCTACAAGCGGGACAAACTTTGTGTGCCAAAAGAAAAGAGACTTCTATTGATGAGGGAAGCACATCAAAAATATTAGACTATTTTGGCGTTGGCAAGACAATGTCCCACTTGTAAAGGTATGTGTATCGGCCCAATATGCAAGAAGTATGAAGATTCATAAGAGAATGTAACTATGTTGTACAAGCAAGACTAAAATTAGAAGGTAGGATTATACATGCCTCTTTCAGTACCTACTAAGCCATGGGAAAGCATCTCTATGGATTTTGTAGGAGTACCTTTGTCTAAACACAGCCATGACAATCTATATGTTACTGTAGATATATTCAGTAAAATATTTATTCTCATTGCATCTAAAAAACAATAAAAGAACACGAGGCAGTCTATTGTTTCAAACAAAGATTCAAGAATTTTGGGAAAGATTTGGACCACGTTGTGGTACAAGATGGACACAAAACTCCAACGAAGCATACCTTTCCATCCAAAAACCAATGGTAAAACATAGGTTGTGAACAGGACTCCGGTACAACTGATAATAGGTTATCAAAGCAAGTATATGAGGACTTGGGATGAGTCTTTGGCATACATTCAACACTCATGCAATGGGGTAATACATACATCCACCAACTAGTCACTTTTTAAAGTATGTTTGGGTTATCTATCCACTAATCCCCGTGATGTTGCAGTAGGCCAGCACCAATGAGAAGAAACACAGGATTTAAAGTGACAAGAGCAGTAAGATTCATTGAGAGGATTAGGTAAATTCATCGCAAAGTAAAAGAACAACTTGAGAAGTCTTAAGCCAAGTACCAAGCCAGGCATGTCCAACACCGTAGAGAGCATATGTTCAAAGTAGGAGACAAAGTATGGATGTACTTGAGCAAAGAAAGGCTTCAAGGGCAAGCAAAGAAAGCTCAAACCTATAAGGTATGGACCATTCATCATTTGGACTAGATTGGAGAAAACACTTTCAAGCTTGACCTTCCACACATAATGAAGATGTACTCTGTTGAAAATTGTGAGAATTTGCACCTATATGAGCCATACATGCTAGATGATGAAAAATAATATCAATTACTACCTTCCATAGACAACTTTGTCTTGGATTCCCAAGGGGAGTTGGAAGAGGTTGTAGTGCTGCAACAAAAAGTCTAAGTGACATGCAGACGGTCAAGAGCATTGGCAAATTGCAGAGAAAGGCAAGACACCAAGGCACACAAAGTGGAACCCCAAGGAGAGGTTGGGAGAGTTGTTCCCACATCTCCTTCCACACTAAGCCTTTGTGTGACCCTAAGCCTTTCAGAAAGGGAGGTATGATTCACAAGGATCTAGAAAACCGTCATCTTCATCGACCAAACACATTAGGCAACGTTTTCAAAACTCAACAGGGCTCCAAAGAGAGTAAACCATGGCTGGTTGCAAAATTGTTACTTCTTGCAGAGTAGCAGTTGGCTAGCTTCCAATGTCTACGGAGATGTGGTTGCAAAATCACCTTGACAGTTTTGTAACCTCTGGTTTGTTGATATCGGCGGTTTCACTCATGTACAAAAGACAAGGCCAATAACGGGCCAGAATGTTGTCTCTTCCCATCTAGTCGACTGTTGGGATTCTCTAGTGCACGATCGTATGTTCCCAACATTATAAATAGGAGGCTGGGGTTCAAGGGAAGGCATCGGTGATTAGAGTTAGTTCATAGCATGGAATTGGTTGTAGACAGAAGAGTGTTATTGAAGCAGAAAGAGGAAAGCTTAGGATCTGGATAGATGATTTTGTACTTGTTCGAAACTTCTTTGTATCTTCATGCTTTGGCCAAAAGGGAAACGGGAATTGAGCAGTTGACATTCCCCAGTGGTTAAACCCCATATGGGTTTTCCGGGGATCATATCTCATGTCTATTGTCTTCTTGTTTACATTTACTGTATGTTGTAGTTTATATTCTTTTACAGTACCATATTCACTTCCAGCAACTAAAAATACATTAGTTCTAGCTCACTAAGACATCTTTCTTTTATTTCAAGCAAAGAGTTGAAGTAGAACAAGAAGTTTGGGATTCTGTAAATTTTAAAGTAGGCAATCTTGAGAGTTTACAGATCAGGGTTGATTGGAATAGATGCCATAATGTTAAATGACAACCTCGCTGCAGGTCTGAAGGAGGTTGAGATATATAAATTTTTTTGGTTTGATAAATTCTCCTTGCAGGGTAATCTTCAGCCTAGATGCCCCAGCGCTGGGTATCTCTTTGATCAAAATCATCCAAATTCATCTTGAGGGGCGATCTTCAGCCTAGATGCCATGACTGGGGGGCATCTCTTTATCAAATTTACCTTGGACGTGCATTCGGCCTTTAGTCAGCTGGAGTGCACAATTTCTAAAATTTATTATGACTTCTGGGGACTTCCAACTTTCTCCACTTTGGAAGCCTCAATGCTTTTACTTTTTGAGAATTGTTTTGAAATATACATTTAATTAAGTTTATGATGTACATATTAGAAACACAATTCCTATTTGATATTTATTTGCATAGCAACATCATGTTACCCCGTGTGCTTTAAGTAGGTTCTAGCCTTAGGTTTGGGTCTCCTATTACTTAAATACATTTGCATTTGGATCCTTTGTATTTGCATTTCTTGTATATTCTAATACATTTGCATCTAGCTTCTCTGTTTGTGTACTCTAAATGGACAGGATTACTAATTTGATTAGCTGTATGGTAATTTTATTCCATATCCAATTTCTACAATTCTAAATCTTAGTACCAAATCAGTAGTTTGGCAGTATCAGCATTACTTTAAATAGGTTTAAGCGTTGATTTCCAATCTCTTGGCACTGGCAGTAATCACAGTAGATTATATATTTCAGTTCATTTGTTTAATTTCATTTCATTATATTTTTTTTGGCTTGGTTAATCCTGGGTGAGGTTTGGGCATTTTCTAATGTTGTGTATGTATATCGGGACAAAATTCTTAATATTTGTAAGCACGAGTCATATTTTAATGGTTGCCATAATTGTTACAATACAACTGCACCACATGTCCATTGCAGGCTGTGTTTTTGTGGGGATTTGAGCCCTGCTCACGCTCTTATGAATGGCCCCCAGTACCATTATGCAGCAACCCCTTGGATGTCACATGGTAAATGGATTTAAATATTCGTATAATTAGGTTTATGGTGATTTTATCCCATTCCCCAATGCGTTCAACTCAAAATTTCAGTACCCGATTTGTATTATGTCAACAGCAGCATCATTTTAGCCCACGTGCTTTAAGTAGGTTGTAAGCTTCGGTTAGGGTCACCTTTTACTGGAGTACATTTGCATTTGGATTATTTTTTATTTGCGTTTGGATCCCTATATTTGCATTTTCTGTTGCACTTGGATCTTCTGTATTTGCACTGCGAATGGATTGGAATATTCATTTGAATAGATTTATAGTAACTTTGTCCTATCTCCAATTTGTGCAAATTCAAAATCTTAGCACCCATTTAGTAGTTTGGCAGTATCAGCATCAGCTATACTTTTCCCATTTGTTTATTTCCAATTTCTTGGTATTCACCATATTCAAATTATTCATTTCCCTACATTTGTTTAATTTTATTGTAATTTTTTTTGCTTGATAAAATTTGGGTGAGGTTATGAGCATTCTTAAATGCTGAGTCCACCTTCTTAAGATTCATAAATAGGGGTTATGTTTGAATGTATGTCATAATTATTACATCACAACCTCCCCACGTCCGCTGCAGGCTGTATTGTTGTGGGGGATTTGAGCCTCGTTCACTCTTTTGAATGTACACTACAACCCCGCGAACAATATATTTGCATTTGACTCTTTTGTAGATGCATTATAGATGGATTGAAATATTAATTTAATTAGGCATTTGACTCTTTTGTAGATGCATTATAGATGGGTTGAAGTATTCATTTAATTAGGTTTATGATGATTTAATCCCATCCCCTGTGTGCAATTTAAAACTTCAGCACACAATTGATAACATTGCCGCATAATTTTAGTGCTTTTGCTTTAAGTACATTTTGAGTTACTTTTTTATTTCAATACATTTTCTTTTAGATCCTTTGTATTTGCATTTTCAGTATATTTCAAACATTTGCATTTGACTCTTTTGTATTTGCATTATAAATGGATTAAAATATTGATTTGATCAGATTTATGGTAATTTTATCTGATCCCCAATTTGTACAATTCAAAATCCTAGTACCCATTTGGTGTTTCGGCAGTAGCAGCATCAGCTAGCCGATTTGCTTTCAATAGGTTGTAGCCTTCATATACAAACCCTTGGCATTTGCCATAGTAACATTATTTGAATTCAAATCCCACATTGTGTGTTCTACAACAGGAAAAACCTCTGCTTGTGAGAGGCTGCGATAAATTAAAAATTTGTAAGTGTCTCACCAAAGGTTCTGGTTTGGTCTTTTGGTGTGGATTTATAATTACAAGTAAAATGATTTGAGTTCAACTTGGGATAAGAGAAGGTTTTTGGTTCTAAACCCTAGGGATTTTTTTGGGTAATGAATGCTTTATAGTTGTTTATGCCCGCACTCGTTTTTGCCAAGATTTTGACCATTACATGGTTTCTATATTTGCGATTACTAGTGTGCATGACCCTTTGTGTAATTTTTCATATGATCTATGAATGCCTTGAAACCCTCCCATCACTAATCCATACATTTCAGAATCCTAGTACCCATTTGATAATTTGCAATAGCAGCATCATTTAGCCCATGTGCTTTGAATCTCTGTTCTAAAAATCGTGATTTATCGGCGATAAGTTGCGATGAATTGCATGACCTTAGGAAAACGATTAATCGCCTGAAAAATTGTAAATTCTTCTATGGCGATAAATTGGAAATTTCAGGCGATAAAACTCATGCAAAATTGTCAAAAACCGCTTGGAAAATCATGGAAAATCGCCGCTTATGGTATGAAACATCCAAACAAAAAAAAGTGCTCATTTCGAAGAGTTTTTCAGCAATTTTATCCTCCGCGATTTGACCTACGAACTTAGCCCCCATGTCTTGCTAGAGTTTTGACTCTTCAAGAAATACCCGCGACTTGGCTGCAGCGAGGAGAGCATGGACATGACGGAAGCATTGACAGGCTTGTTTTGAGTAGCAGAGAGTAATTACATATTGTTTGTATCAGAGCATCTAGCTTTCATGACTTTTTGGTAAACAATCTTGCTCTAATAGGGTGGTTGCATCAGAAAAATTCTTTTGTATTAATACCAAATAAACATCAAGGTCTGCACATGCCAATTTGTATTATATTGAAAATATACTTCTGGCATTCTATAGATTCACTTCTCGTGTCATTTAACAGTGTTTTACATTTAATTTAAGTATATTTTATGAATTTAAATGTTTTTTAAAGTAGTAATAAAGTTGCCGATTAATGCCAATCAATGCCGATTCCTGATTTCCGAGTCAAATTTTGGCCTGCCAATTAATTGCCGACAATGATTTTTTGAACTATGCATTGAATAGGTTGCAGCCCTGGTTTTGAATACCCAGCAATTGGCCAACTGGGTATAATAAGGGTTTTAAGGCATAAACCATTGGGCTATTTTTTGGGAATGTATGCCTCGACTTGGTGTATGCCAGCACTCTCTTTTCCTGCAGTTGACTATTACAAGGTTAATGTATTGAAGATTGCCAATGCGCATAGCTCATTATTTGAAAATTCCACATGAGCTATAAATGATTTGAAGTCTTTCTTCAATTTAGCTAAGGATGATTTTATCCTATCCCTAATTTGGACAGTCCAAAAACCCAGTATCCATTTGGTATTATTGCTATAGCAGCATCATTTAGCCCATGTGCTTTGATTAGGTTGTAGCCTTGGTTTTGAATCCTCGGTCATTTGCAAACTTGGGTTTAGAGAGGGTTAAAACTAAAAGCATTGTGCCCTAGGGAAATTTTCGGGGAACAAATCTCTTTTCTTACTGTTGACTATTACGTAATTTGTATATTGGTAATCGCCGATGTGCACAACCCTCTGTATGAAAATCCATATAAAAATAAAATTTAAATGAATTGAAATCTTCATTAAATCAGGTTTATGGTATTTCTACCCCATCATGTACAAGTCAAAGATCCATTGCACAATTGATATAATTGCAATAGCAGCATCATTTAGCCTATGTGCTTTAAATAGATTGTGACCTTTGTTTTGAATCCTGGGACATTTCCCAACTTGGGATAAGAGAGGGTTTTAGGTCTTAAATCTCGAGGCTACATTTGGGGAATGAATTATGAATGTCTTGGATTGGGGCATGCAATCACTCTGTTTTCCTGCGGTTGACTATTACATGGTTTATACACTAGCAATTGCCAATGTGCAGTTGATTATAATTACATTATTCCTATATTACAGAATATTAACTTTCAATGTTTTTGAGACATGAAAAATGGTTTAGTCGCATCCAAAAATCTTAATAGACCTTGAACATATGATACAGATTTTGACACTGAAAACTCTATTGTTGGAGATTTGATTCCAACATGCCATAGACTAAGATGTCATCTCAATCATCATAGACTAAGACATCAGCTGGCAGACACAGATCCTGGTGACATAGCCTCGGTGCAAATCTCCTCATGTCAATTTGTATTGCTATCGCTAACTTGTTATTGGATTTTTTGTACTTTAGGTGTCAAACCTCAATTCTAGCTAAAGTTCCAACTTATTTCCCAAAATAACTGTCACATGTATTGGGTATTCTTTATATGGAATTTCACTTTGTTTTTTAAATATGTAGGTTCTTGAATTGTGGACTCCCTAGTCGTTTGGGTTTTCTACTGGGGCTTTCTTTTGATTTCGTGTATATAGGCAATCCTGGTAATTGTGGTTTCAATTTTTTTTTCCCTGTCTTCATCCTTTGGTAATGTATTGTGATCCTATCATGACTATGGATGTAGGCCCAAGGTAGTCCACTAGTTACAAATAGAAGGGCCACAATAATATTATCTTCTGTGCATCTTAGACTTTTGAACCTCTGCGGTCCTTTCTGTATCTGGTCGAATGCATTTTTGCATACCAACCATTTTAATTTTGTTTTACTGTTCTTATCAGCTTCGAGTGTTCTTCTGAACTCACAAAAACTCACATTTGCACTTTATTTGCATCCTTACAGATCCACAAATGATGGTATTGAAATCATGTATGTTTTCACAGTGATAGGAGTTTGAGTTGTGATTTCCTGGATTCATCATGTCATTCGACGCCAATTTATTCGACATCACTTCCAACATCTCAATTATTCCACTTGTACCCATCCTCATGGAGCAAATTTTATACTCTCGCTCCCTGAGAATGGGTACACAGAGTACTCGCAATGTCATAAGTGATCTCAAATAACACGATGAATCCAGAAATCCACAACTTGAATTGATGGCATTCTGTCATAATTTCATTAGGTGTGTGACAATACACCACCTCACAGCTTTGTCCATGCCTCTCATTCTTGCATGGTACTTAGACTTCTTGATTCTGCTAACTTGCAGTCTCTGGACTTGGCTTTCTCTAGCACAATGTCATTGACTTGCCTTGATCTTGTGATCTTCGGGCCACTTGCTATTTCCTTTCCTCATCATTGCTTACACATTTCCATTCTGACTTATCGAGTCATCTCCAATGCACATTTGTATTGATGTAAATCTGCTGCATCCTTCATATGATCTTGCAATCACTAACTCAAAACATGGATTCTTTTCTCTCTCTTTCTCTGTTGAGGATCAAACCATGGTGAAACGCTTTGGTGCATTTCAGTTTTTCATTGTAAAGTTCAATTAGATCATTTTCAGTATTGCTTAGGCCTTAACCAAGTACTTGGATCTTTGCAATGAGTCTCAATGTCTCAAAAGTCTGATAGATCCACACCTTCACCCCCAACAGCAGCGCCTTCTTGGACACATTAATAGTTTGTGTTTGGATCAGACTAAACGTCTCTTTGCCATTTCAGTGTTTCTCATAAAAATATTTGCTCTGTACAATGTGCAACGACGCAAGCAGAGAAAGGATAAATAAGTTGTCTATTGTTTGAGAAGGTCCACATAAGTTCATTTGGAAATGGATTTCTGAATTTGCTTGTTCTGATCATTACATGGTAGGTGAGTATGATATGAGACTTCACACATTGATAGGGTATTCTAGAGATATTCAAAAGGAAATGTTGTCAAAGTGAGGTTGAATGTGTAGGCCTTCCGTATGATGTTTAGATTATGTCTAAAATTTTGCTAGTATTAGATATCAATGCGACAATCGGAGGGTATGGACTGTTTCCTTCACCAACTTAATCTTGTTTATATATTGGTAGGGGTGGATTAACTATGATTTGCCCTGTGCAATCTTTCTCAAGCATTACGAGCAGATTGTAATTAAAAATTCCTTCTAACCCATTTGGGCGAGGATGGGAGTTTTGACCATTGCCATATATCGTGGCAACTCTGAAAGTAGCTGTTTGACATTCAAGCTTGGCATCAAGTTGGGAAATTTGAAACCAAGTATCTCATCCTTGAGATTTGGAGTATCAAATTAATGGCTATAATGCAATGCTACCGTGTCTTCAATGTGTATTAATAATATGTGAAAAAATGTAAAAAATCTCATGTTTTTTAATTTTACAATTGAAATTCTCCTTAAGTAAAAAATGGTAATATGTGCTGGACAATTTTCAAAATGGTGAATGTTGGATTTCAGTAAATGGCCAATTGATTTAAGTTTCTTAGGGAGTAGTATTACTTCATTTTTCCATGTTGATGTGAAACATTTTCCCTATGACAAAAACTCTTCATTTAAAATACGACTTTTCAGACGAAGATTTTTAATGCACGATCTCATTTAATGCTACAAGCTAGAATGTCTCTCTTTTGCATGCAGCATCATCTAAAACCAACAACTTAAATATGATATAGGCAAAGATGTGAGAAATTGGATAAAGTACACGATGCTTGTAGAAAATAATACTAATCTTTTGGTATGAAGTTTTATGTTCCCACAAATACTGGGACTTTGTGCTTTCAACCATGTTAATTATGAGATAAATGGATGTTAATCTATTGAAATAGTTTTGTTAGATGATTTTCTTTCAACTTGCAATGTCTATGATAATATGATTATTGACTACATTAATCATAAGATACCTATCCTTTGAGAAACATTTCTAATGGCTACTATACTGTGTTGACGGAGTTTCCTTGTAGGGGACTGCAATTTCATTTGGTCTTTACTAGTTTTGACAATCATTCTTCATGTCATTATATAGTTCAAAACTTCAAACAACATCTGCAGGCCAGAACATAAGTATATATTTGTAGAAGCTAGCATGCAATTGACTGGAATACTATAGCTTTACGAAGGAAGTGTCCGAAATAAAGTAAACAGAAGATTAATTTTTTATCTTAACACATCAATACCTTGGTGCTGGCAGCTATATTTTTACCAAGCTCTCACAATTAGTTAAAGTGTATGCATGAAAGTTAGAACAATTAATGAAACATATGCGTTGTTGATGTGCTCTGTCAGACTCCTTAAACCAGTGCAGATGCATCCACATTGATGGGCGTAGACTACTTTCCATTTGCTATTGCAGATGGGTTATGTAATTTGATTGTAGTTGTTATTGCCTTGTCTATGTTTGGTTATAAAATTCATTGCAATTGATAGTAAAATGCAGCTTGAGCCCGTTTTCATGCTAATGGCATTCTGCTAACAATATAATTTCTCTCCAGCCACTGGAAGAACGGGTAATCATCATTTCATCAAAGGATAAAGAAAATGAAGAAAAGTCTCCTGCAGAGCATGCATTGATTCGAATTGTCACGGCTATTCTTGAGGTGACGGCTGACTCTGCTTTATTGAGACCTGAATACTCTAGTTCTTATTTGTCTTAGAATTTTTGCTTGTATAATGTAATTTTTTTGCCTACGGTTGTGGAATATGTTTATGATCTTCAAGCGGGGTAGACTTGTTAGTAAAAATGCAATTGTGTGATATAGCACATTTTCGTATTATTTTGCACTTCCATGTAACTATGAAGTCAACCTCAACCCCCCTGTACTCAAACTCAAGTCATCAAAGTTCCATGGTTGCTTCACCATGGAAATTCTGCGGCCCTGCAGGAAAGTGGAGGAAGTACCAATACAACTAGAGCTGGTTCCCGGCATGTAGGTCCAAACATGTTGCGCCTTCTAATTGCAGGTTCTCAAGCTGGCAGTTTGATAGGCATGTCTGGGAATACTATCAAAGGGATAAGGGAAGATTCAGGTGCTTCAGTGCAGATTATGCCACAGAATCACTTGCCATTCTGTGCCTCAGCATCAGAAACTGATCGTTTAGTTCAGGTATCCGTGCTTTGCATGGTTACAGTAGACGCTATCATAATATTCACGAACGAAGGATAGAGTTTCAGCATGAGTTTTCTTCAAGTGGAGTTTCTATATACAGAAATTCATAAATTATCTGAATCTCATATAATAATACTATAATGCTATAAGTAGTAATCTGGTGCAATTCTCTATGATTCAGATATCAGGAGAAGTATCACAAGTTCTTAAAGCCTTGGACCATATCGGTGCTACTCTTAGGTCTGTCTGTTCCCAAGAAGCTCTGATATAGTTTTCTTGTATTCATGCTTTGTAGATTTACATTTGACTATTTAATTCTTCAGGTGTTAAGATGCTATAAATATAGCCTATTGCCCATTTCCTTTTGTATACCTTGAGATTTAGGGGACATTTATTTATTATGTACCACTACAAGTAGTGGAAGATAGATGGGCCTTCTTGTGGATATGTTATAAGCACTATTTACTTGGTTGTTAATTAATTTTTTGTGTTATGATGGGAAATGGCATAGGGAAAATCCTCCGAAAGAAGTCATTTCTATGAGGCCAACTTACTACTTAACCCCTGGTGCTGCGAATAGGGTGACATTATTGCCTCAGTCAGTATTGCCAGGATATGCAATACAATCTGGCAATTTCAGTTCTCTGCATTCAAAAGCTTCTGCCAAGGCTGCACGTGGATTTTCGGCATTTTCAGAGGCTTCATCTGCATTTCCCAAAGTAACAGTGGAAATAATAATTAGCAGTGATGTGGTAGGAGGTTTGATTGGGAGAGGAGGCTCAAATATCTCAAAAGTCAGGTCTCTTTCTGGAGCAACTGTTAAGGTACGCCATTGAAAACATATGTGACAAAGCCAATTTGTCAAATAGAACTGCAAAAATGTTGTGATATACGTGCTACAAATGTACTCAAAATTTTCCTATATGATGTAATAATCAGATTACTGGAGAGAAGGATGAAACCCGCACAGTCTATTTTGAGGGCACTGCAGAGCAGGTAAGAAATTTATTTCATTTTGAGACTTACGTTTATTTTTCTCATATCTCAAGGAGGGGAACTTACAAATCTTGTGTTTTTATGATCAGGTTGCAAAAGCACAAAACCTGGTAAATTCAATCATAAATGCACAGCAGCAGACATAATGATGACAGAAGCAGATACAATGACGCAAGATATGTAATGTTATAATTTGGAACTACAAATTCTGAGAATTTAATGGTTTTACTAAATTCAGGATGTATTCACACCCTCAATTCACATTGTTCCTAATTCTTTGTGATTTGTACGGACCTTCTCTTATTCCATTTACTTTATGGCATCTGTCATGTATTCAATTGTTCAATTTATAAGCTCCAATTGCAATTTTGATCTCCCATATAACATTTAACTGAGACGGAAAATTTTGCAGGATAGACCTATTTCTCTAGTAAAATCTCAAAAAAAATTTAACTGAGAGTCTAAAAATTGTTTCTATGTTGCAAGACGTTTATCAGGGACTATGATGCTTTTGAGACAGAACTTGGACCTCACACCTGTAATTCTATGCTATCAGTGATCATCCGGGCGTGAAGGACTCCCTAGTCTTCTTGTCTTTGAAACTTCCACCATCTATCTCAAACCTGTTGCCCCAAATTCATAGTCATTGTTTTATTTGATGATAAATCAAAGATTAATTGCTTTAATCCTGCAAAAACTGAAAGTGAATCAATTTCACCTTTCCATCTTTACTTAGATGGATTGTATCTAACCATACAGCTGATTTATGCATCATCGGGGATTCCTGGAATTTTATGTTAAGTTTCTGACAGCTGCTTTCTGGCAATTTTTAAAGAAGATTTGCATTTTAAAAGTTGAGCTTCAGGCATATATAGATACCGAAGGTTAAAAACATCAGCACATAAAATATCTAAGGACGATGAAAACGCATATATATATATATATATATTATATTTATTTTTGAAACTTCAAAGATGTGTACATCACGGCATTTTTAATCAATAATATAATATCGTAAATAGTAGATGCCTTATTTGCAGACATGCATAATCGGTGGCCAAGTAGAATGAACTTTGATCCATCCAAAGTTTTATGATTTAAATTTTAGATGTTACATTTTTATTTGTGTTGAATTCAATGGTTTTATTTTGATAGCCATTTATCAAAATAATCTAATTACGACTTTTTTTACAAAATGTAGAACATGTAAACGTTTTGCTAAAACAGGACTTACACATAATCAGAGTCTGAAAGCCTTAGAACACTAGAACCAAGTGGTCATATTCAGAAATTCATGGCTGTTTCTGTGTTTTGCCTATTACATTGAAGGATTAATAAAATAGCTGGCTAACACTTATGAACAACAATATTTTTTTCTGGCCAGTACTTTTGACTCTACTCTTGGGGGAACGAGTCAGACAGCACTTTGATATCGGTGTTTTGGAAGATTGGAGAAACAAGTCAGCCAGCTCTTTGATATCAATGTTTTGGAAGATTTCAATATCAACATTTTGGATCACCTTCTCTGTTCCATCTTTAGGATAAAAAGATCATCCGAATGTTGATACCAAATCAATGATTTGTCAAAATTTTCGGTCAAATATTCATTCTGCCAGCTGCACGAAGGTAGTATGAAACCTAGGCATTAGTTGTACAATGGCGGTATGAAATTTGAGCACCGTAATGGGATATTTGGGTGGGAATATTTTCAAGGTTGCATGGTGTGGTTTTGGGTGTTTTTTTTGGGAATATAGGGTTGTCTTGTGATATTTGGCTATGATTAGAGGAGCTTGGGGTCTGGTTTTCTGTGGTATATTTTTATATTTGATTGGCGACATGGTTTCGTGTGTAATTATGACGTTCTAACGCCGAAGGCAAAGTGTCTTACGCATTTATTTACGCATTGTTATAGGTCACTTTTTAAATATGCAAGTCACATGTGATGGTTATTTCAAATATTTGTAAGTATTTTACGATTAAAATCACAAAATCGTCTAAATGGTTGTCAACTTTAACCCTTGCCTCGAGGTAACAAAATAAATTATTAAATTGTTATTGGCACAACTCAACAATTTTTCATTGCCTCCAAGGAATCTTTGTGCTAGTATTTAAACAATTTGATTTTTTTGGTCAATATTGGCAAACCTTGGCCAAAACCATAATGAGTTGTGTTAATCTGAAATAAGTTCTGCGATTTTATCTGTGTTTGGGTCTCTATCATCTAGGAGATGTTTGCCGCTCTCTTAGAGTGTACAAGGGTGCTTCTATTTATTTATTTATTCGGGTTTCCTCGGGGAAACTTATATTTACCTCTATTAATCAAGAAAAATAAATAATATTAATATCTATGGAACGAGCCTCGAAAGTAGACCTAGTAGAGATGTAGCACAAGCTACATATTAAAACTAAGCTAAATCATAAAACTAAAGCAGGTAAACCCAAAACCCCGAACACCTCTTCTCAGGTTGTGGATTCTCTCCATTTATTGGTAACACTTACTCCACCATCTTGTAATATTAGTTTGTGGATGCTCTTTATTTATTTATTATTCTAGATGTTGAATTAACTTAAAAGTTACTTTAAATGAAAATATGGGCCATTACTATCAGGAAATCAATGCAACACCCTTACAACTTGAGGAATGTCAAGCCTTGTCCCAACTCCACCTTAATAGTGGCGTGCTATTAAATGAGTTACATTAGTTAGGGCATCAAGATTTGGACATCCACCACCCCTGGAGCACTACTAAAGTTCCAAAGCTTCTAGCAAGAAGCTTCATCTACATTTATAATGCTCAATCATGCATGGAACATATCGCCTTAGACAAATACTTCCAACTTGCACTCCCAATGCCCCTTGTCAATAAAACAACAACATGCACTTGACATCATTCTCCACCAAATCACCAAGATATACAACCTCCTTTGAATATGATCATCTAAGGGACAATTAGTATTGGAAAATTATTCCTCATCAAGAGGATATAAATAGCATTGCCTTCTGCTTCACATAAAACATCATCGCCATTATTATTGCTCGCTCTAACAGGGGTTGTTGCATTCACCATTTGTGGGTCCACCATTCACGCATGTTTGCATATACCAATAAAGGATATGAAACCACTTGAGGGGCAGTCACTTTCATCTTCCCAAGAGTCTTTAAAACATGTGAGGTACATTCTCATTGATGAAATGAGTGTCATAGGCCCAAAGATGATATCCCTTATTGATCAGCATCTATGGGAGGGCTTTGCCAAATGGAAAAACGTGGCATTTGGTGGGTGCTCTATCATTCTTGTTTGTGACTTGAGTCAAATTCCTCCATTCAATGACATACCCATGTATGCAGGCTCTTCTTACAGTTTAAAATTTTGGAGGAGCTTCTATGTATCGATCACCTTGCAGACTGATTTCCACCACCAAGGCCAAAATCCTTCACAGATCAAGTTTTAGATCCTTCTACTTAACAGGGAAAATGTAGATGCAACCCGATGTGATTGGGAACTTCTAATGTCATGAACATATACCTCTTTGCCTCTTCCGAAAAAAAAATTCCATTCCTCCACCCCCTTATTTGTAAAAAATACTTTGGTTGACCTCCACAATCTTTAAATGTACCCATCGCATGTGTAAATGTTGAAGTCACCAACAATAATGTAACAAGCCATATTGATGATGAATATTTACATCTAAAGGTACTTCCCTGCATTGGCCAAAAAGTTATGCTAACAACCAACCTATCGGTCAAACCATGCCTTATCAATGGTATACTTGGAATAGTCCACTAAATTTCCCCAAAATCCACATAACATCCCAATCTACCCTATTTCCCGTGGAAATCTCAAGCAATTGCCCCTCAAATGCCATGGGCACCAACAATTCATTAATCTCAAGGGTTGGACATGGACAAATCCACAATCAACATAGTCAACAAATATCCACAAGGACTTACTTCTACAACAAGTTCCAAGGTTTGGCCACTCAATGACCTATGTAAAACACCCGCATTCGCATTCGATAACTAGCAATCGCATGTGTTTCATGAGATGTGAACGCCGAACGGTATATGTTATTTGATTTAGAGGTACAGTTATTATTGATCCACTTAATCTGAAGGTTGTTTCTACATTTCAAACTTGTTATAAATTCGTACATGATTACTTGTGATATCGTTTTCGATAGTTAATCAATTTTATAGTTGATGTTGTTAGTTGTGCATTGGTTGTTCAGTTGGTGTTTTGTTGGAGAAACATTTATTATACAATTGATAATGTGTGTGATTGATAGTTGTAGTGTAGGACTTTAGTTGAAACATTACATTGTAATGTTGTATGTGTACATTTAATTATGTTATAGGTTTGTACTTTTAAAGTTGCATACCATATTTCCAAACATAAAATAAATGTAGGTATACGTACACGTAATGAGACATGTATACGTTTGCAGTATTTATATCATGAGTGGTAGCCTTTAGTGGGAAATTTTAGTTTCAATAAACATGATTACATTTGATATCCCTTGAACTACTATGCCGCTTTCGATAGAAGAAATGTTGAGTATAGTAGTATTTGAGGTGCTATGAAAGCAGAAGCTAGTATTTACGATGGGTTGAGTGATAGTAGTCTTGCTTCCTCCTTTCTTCTTGCTTCGAGTGCTGGTACGTGCGCCATATTTGAGTATCTCTCGAATGAAAAAGCGGGTGAAATGCGCAGATTTGCAAGCGAGGGTACTCTGGAGAAAGCTGTGAATGTCAGACCCTGCCTTTCAGTGGTTCCAATGTCGACGGTTGCTCTGTGCAAAGTAAGTCCCTGCGACTTGTGGATAGTTAATCCCCAGGCCATTTTAATCGGCAACTGTCTTCGATTCCCTCTGGAAATAGGGGGTATGGGAATATGTAAGGGGTTGGAGGGATCCCAACATGGGCCGTTGTATCTATCAAATTTTACAACAACAAATAAAGGTAATGCTGGTGGTTGCATTGATGCGTCGTAGACAATGTCTGTGATTGTTCCTGTGGCACCATTCACGAGGCCTGCATCAACCCATAGATTTGCAATAAGCATGATTTTTTGTTGTTTGCATAACAGAACGTTGTGTTGCAACTGATCATCATCAGGATTTCCTGGTCCAGTCCGCCTGTTACTTTCAGCAATGGATTGGGCGATCGGAACGTTCAATGCCTTCAACATCTGTAGGTTGTGGCATGCCACTTGATCATTTTTTGCAAACAAATGTGGTGCATCCTTAAAAATGTTGAGCTCCTGCTGAGTTAGGTGTGTGTCTGTGCGAGACATCAAGAGTTCCCAATCCTCAATTAGAGGGGTCGAATCTCGCATGTGGAGCAGTAAATTCCGGAATGAAACCTGTGCATTGGTTGTTCCTTGTTGCCGAAATATTGTTCGCAATGTAATGGAAGATTGAAATCCCTTCCAAAGGGTTGCTCCGTAGGAATTACTTGCGTAAAGAGGACTGTCCAAAACCGGCGGTAATTGCCCGAGGTCACCGAGGAGGATGACTGATCTGTTCCCAAATTCAGATGTTCTTGAGTGTGGGAAAGCTTCGCGGAGCCTACTGTCAATTTTGCTTAGCAACTTTGGCCCGATGAAACTCATTTCATCAATAAGAACATATTCTATATGTTTCAGCGATTCTTGAAAAGACGATAATGCACTACCTTCAAGGGGTTTTAGTTCTTTGATTGGAATACGCATGGCTGCGTGGATTGTGGATGCAGAGATGTTGAATGCTGAAACACCGGTAGGGGCGAGCACAAGTAGAGGAGAGGGAGATATGGTTGATGCTGTGAATGAATTCCGGATTTTATTTATCAGAAATGATTTTCCTGTGCCAGCCGTTCCTTGAATTATCAATCTTAGTGGAGGTAGAAGGGATTTGTTTGCTGAATGGTGTAGTATGGTATCAAGAGCTATTTGTTGTTCTGGAGACAAAGGAAGTGTGGAAGATGGTGGTGTGGCATGTATGTTGTTGTTAATTGTGTCTGCCTTCTCTCTCTCGATGAATGATGAACCAGTTATCTGCAAATCATGGGGAACGTCGTGTATGGTCCAATTATTGTGTATGTCAAAATCTCGTTTCCCCAACATTTCAAGACTGTCTAGACCCGTGTTGTTTCCGGGGTGAAGTTGTGCAAAGACCTGCCATTCTTGTAATGGTTCTTGTTGAATACTGCATTCGGGCTCTGAGTCAGAACTAACATCTGTTGCAAGTCCTGTGTCTGCGGTAGTGCGTAGAACATGCCACGGTCTGTAGTTGTGCTTGTACATGTCCCAAGTGACATTGATGTCATGTGGGGTTGAGCCAAATTCAAACGCGATATTTCTGAAAGGCTTGTATAATAGGAGTTCTGACCAACAGAAAAGGTCATATGACGTTGATTCTTGAGCAGGGACATCCACAAATCTCGGGTGGACCCGTACAATTGCTTGTATCGGTCGTTTTTTCCATTTATCACCTTTACGGTGCTTGTTGTAGCTCCAATCTCGAGCAACTTGAATAAGTGGTAGGTGTTCCATGGTTGTTGGACGAACTTTATATGCATCCAAGAAAGCGGTGGTTTGTTGTGCATCGGCGTCACTTTCAACGACACGTCTCAGAATCTTTTTTCCAACATTTAATGATACGAATGGACGGCTGCACATAACAAGTGGCATTTTTTGCAGCATGTGGCATGTTTCTTGTGCGCTTATGTCATGTTCAACAACACTTTCTGTGAGCATTTTACGGATCGCGATATGTGCTGGAGAATCTGCGTCTGCATCTCTTGAAACTCTGGATAGCATTTGGTGATATGTTTCTGAACGTTGCTCGGCTTTTGAAGCATATTTTGCAATATACTTAAGAACGGCATGGCGGGAAAGTACCGGTTGGCAATCGACATTTGCTCTCCATATGTATATCATTGTTCGATTGTGGATGTTCAATCTGTCATCGTTTCTGGAAGGGAGGTACTTTATTTTCCTGTCACCTTCAATGTGTAAGGAAGAAGTAGGTTGCATGGCCCAAGGAGCGTTGTACCTGCACTGCAGCTGTGATTGCTTTCTACGCAGGCATGTCTGCTCTGAACATTTAGTGTGGCGCTGAACTCGATTAAGTAGTTCTTCAAGGTCCGCATGCGGGGAGGTGGATAGAATTTGTGTTGTATCTAGCAAGCAAGGGTCATCTAGGAGTGACCTGCGAACGAAATCCAAGCGGTTGCAAGCCGGGCGGGGGTTCCAGGCAGACACGAACTTATCAAAGTATTGTTTTGTCGCCTCAATAACTGTTGTGTCCTCCCAGTCCAGTTCGTCTACCTTTGGTGCATTCTCGAGCCACAATAAACCGTGGACATGTGCAGAGCCTCTATGTTGCCATTCGTACCTGCGAGACGAGGGAACATAAATATTAGATATGTAGTTTGGGAAAAACTTTAAAATAAGTAGATTTGATTACCTGTACCAAAAGTCTACTGCTCCAAGTTCCTTCTGCAATATTTCTTCCCGAAATATTGTGAATCTGTGATGCAGGTATGCTGATACTCGATGAGGGTTAGAGACAATGTTAAGTGTTCTCCAACGTTGGGCGGCTCGAGGATCTGTTGGGCATTCACCAGACATAATATTGTGGAGATCTGGCCATTTAGTGTCTGCAGCACTTAGAGTGAAGAATAAGGTTGGTGTCCCTAATTGTTCCACCATATCTGAAAGCTCGCTTCTACTTTTTGCCCAGAATGAACGTGTCCCTCGAAGGCTCGATCCAAAGCGCATTAAGCTATCTGGGAGGTTGTCTTTGGGGCATTCCAGTAGTTGTCTTCGTAGCTCTCTAATTGTTGGAGGGATTCCAGATTCGGTGTTCTGTTTCATAAAAACTGCTGCCGTGGACTGGCTTCTGTGTCGCATTATGAGGTTTAGAAGGAAGTAACGAAATCTTGGGTGGGAACCGAAACGCCCATCATGGTAACGCATCAAATGAAGTGCGTATTCATGCATTGGAACTTCTTTAATGCGGGGTTGTTGCCACATTGCTTTTCCTGTCGGAAATAAAGTTGGGAAAGCCATTGAGAATAGGCCTTCCGTATTATATTCATTTATTGGCGAAAGCCCAAGCTCTGGCCATGGCATGGTAAATGGAGTGTTACCATCGTGGTTGAGCAAGAACTGTTCGATTTCCTCTTCTTCTGTTCCTGTATTGTGAGGTGTTGGCACGAAAGACGATGAGTGTTCATATGTTTCATCAAAGTGGGTGGGAACACCACTACCATGAGTTGTAGAGCAAGTTTGCATTTGGGGAAGTTCCATTGTGGCTGTGTTGAGAGAGGAGGAAACATTTGACGATTCAGATGGTAGTGAGGAAAGGGCGTCATCGTCGATTAAGACATCTTTGTAATAGGGGTCGTGTTGGATTTTATATTGCAAGGCTGCACAAACACGAGATCTACTGACGTAGAAATCATAATTTTTTAAATTAGATCCTTCCCTTTGTATGAGAACTATGTCCAAATCTCCAAGGCGGCGGGGTAGGGTCTTTGCTATTGAAGTAATGTTTTGCGGGAAGCTTATGGTGTGTCCTGAGTATTTGTATTGCCCACCACGTACTTGGGCGACTTGCATGAATGGATTAACTCGTGCGATAAGCATCTCCTCGATTTGGGTTAAAGACGCAAGAACGATAGGTTGTTTTTCAGGGTCCATGTTGTTCCATGAAGAGAAGCGGTGGCCTTGTTTTTCACTTTTGCATCTGTTACACGAGGGAAAGCCTTCGGAAAAAATTGTTTTAATTCCAGGGTAATTTTCCAAACAGATTGAGCAAGTTTGGATGTTCGCCAACAAATCTATTCTTTTGCGAAACCGACGTTGGGCTTCTAAATTCAGTGAAGAGAGCGGGGATATGGGAAATCTATGTGTATTAGAAGGGGTGGGGTGTTCTGTTTCAGTCATTTGTGGATTGCAAGGTGGAAAGCAGTCTGAAGGAGAGGAGAAACCGGTTGTATATGTGGGATGAACTGAAGAGAGGTCAGTACTTGAGACAGTTTCATGTGGCATCCCAGACATTTGGGGCAAAGTGACAGTTGCTAGCAAAGATGGGTTCGTACGGAAGGAAGTGGCATGCTCTTGAAAGGTTTTTTCCATGGAAGTTACATGCGGAATATTGGTTGGCAATTCTTCAGTAGTTGTATTTGATGGAAAGATTGGAATGTTGGGGGATTGTAGGTTGTTGGTCGTTGTAAGTTGAAAGATGTTAGAGATTTTCGTTGTTCTATGCTCTAATTTACGACGCCGTTGCTCAGCAGTTATGTGTACTTTATTTTTTGCGTAGTTTTCTCTTCGTTGGGCTCGTTTTGCAGGAGTCGACATGATTGCGAAGTCACAGGATTATGGAGTACCACCTGTTGGATAAACATCATTTTGGGTTAGCAAGGAACGATACATAGTTTGATGACAAACAAATACAGAAATAAGTGAAAATGTAAAACTAAATTCAATTGTAATGCATGTGGAGTACCAATGGGAAATACGTATAAGAGGTAACAATTTGATTTTTGAGAAACTACTTTTTTATTAAGGAAAAGAGTATTAGATATATAGAAACATAAAATGTGTTCACATACTACAGAAGGATGTAAATACGTACATAACAAAAATGAATATTTTTTGTATTTATTTTCTTAAAAGTACTAACAATCCGCATAATAGAAGGAGACAATAGTATATCAGTGTATAAGGGAATTCAACAGTTTTCTTTTGAAGCAGGGAAAAAAGTGAAACATAGATATGAAATAAGAAACATAGCAGTCATAGTGCAAAGTATAGAATGGGATGAGTGAGGGTGTAATGTTTGAAGGGATGGGTGGGTTGGAAATCCTTGCGTAAAGGTTATGGAGCAGTTGCACTATTTTCTGCTTTCTTTGAACTGAGGATGACACATTTCAATCTGTTGTTTCCGCAATATGTCTCTTTTTTCAGCGAAAGTGTGAAGCAGTATTCGTTTCCGATGACATTACTTATAATTTCACTAGTCGCATCTTCGTCTATAGTCAATATATGGAGGTCGCTAGCTGTAACACCCATGATTAACTCAGCTATCTCATCAAAAGCGGTAACTGATTGAAGTTCTCCTGTTGGGTCCTTTAGATCGATCCTGAGTGCATATCTATAATCATAGTTTTGCACTTGTCTGTTGCAACTTGAACATAACCATGAACCATTACCATTCTCTTTCACCTTTTTCCTGCATTGTTTGTCACCTTTTTGATGAGGACATGCCTTGTAAAAAAAGTTGTCCATGCTAATATTCGTGATTTCTGCAGTAACCATGGCCCATTCATTTCTCTCAGTGTTCCCCATATTTAGTACCTCCGAAATCGTCGTTACAGAGGTCATGCTTTTTGGAGGGCCTAGAAATTGGGTTGTGATAGAGGGCGTCGGAAGGAAGTAGTCATCGGAATCAACCCAGCCATGAAGTGTATTTGTTTCTAAAATTTTAGGGTTGACGTAACATTTGGTTCTTGAAACAGTGTCCACTGAGCTTCCATTGAAACTGGAGACGCGGGCAGCTTTCAAGGCGAGGACCGGAAGAGGCGGTATACAAAGCATGTCTTCAAGTTCGTTGCTTATATCATCTAAGTGATGTCCCCACAATGTGACACTTACACTGAAACCCGACATGTCCTTTAACTGCAGTGTTCTTCTCTTTGTTTCAGACTTGTCATACCGACGAATTGTTGAGCATGGTGACATCGTAACAACAATTCCAATCAAATCAACTGTAGAACCTTCAGCGCTTGCAGGTAATTCCTTGATTTTGGTGAAGTGAAAGTTATGGGAAGGTATTGTATCTTCATTTGCTATGAGTGGAGATATGGTTGAGGAAGGTTGCAGGAAAATCTCCAAAGCATTGTTCAAATGGTTATAACATAGCTTTGCATCAGCAATCCTCGCAATCCTCCCATTGGAAATTGTATATAGCTTCCCATTCTCAATCTGCTCATAGAATGCTTCCGCGGCCTCGTTGAAACAAGTGATGTGGATTTCTCCTCCTTCCTGATCAACAAAATCAAACCCAAACACGGATCCATTTCCCCTTGCATTGTGATATTGGCGAAGGGTTGTTTTTGCTAGGGCACGGCCCTCTACGGACCACATGTGCATAGATGTATTCAAAGCACTTATTTTAGTTGGTGTTCTCGTAAAATATTTGTTACCCCGATTTGCACTTGCATCTGTTTGTGGCAACTGTCTGTGTTTGAGAGCATTTGTTGGTAGTCGGATTGGAGCACCGATTACCAAATGTGTTTCAACAACAACATCCATTTCAATGATAAGAACGGTGCTGCAATGGAAAAGAAAAACATGATATAATTAGAACTGAGCAAGGGATGGAAAAAATAAATAGAATTAAATTTTAATTGATATAGCGAGTTTATGTACATTGGTAATTGAGCAAGAGATGAAGCTTACAGTTCACTTTTGATCATTCTAACGAGGGATTTGTGTAAGCACACGATGGAGCCTTCTTGTATTGAATTGTCGGTTACACGACTTGCAAATTTGGAGGGTAGAAGTGCTGTCTGAAAATGTATCCCATCTGAAAGGTCAACACGATGTTGGGCTCCCGTGTTGAGAATGGACCTTAGAGAGCTCAAGTGCAGTATCTGAAATGTGGGGTCAACATTGGAACCACCCTCAATCAATTGAGAAATGCCTTCGTGTGTCAGAGTTATTTCCATGGCAACTAAAAGGTGCTCGAGATTGTGAGAATTCTGCAAATATATGGTGGAAAATGTAAACTTGTAGGGCAGTCAATCATGAAATGAAGGATTTGTTCAGGAAATCATGCATTTGTAAAGAATGAGAACCTTTAAAGTTGACTTCCTTATTATTTCATATTTTCTAAAAAGTGCAAACATGAAGTCTAACCCTTTAACAATTCAATATGCAAAAAAGCGATATAATGTACAAAGCTTTGGTTGAAAACAACTAAAATTTGTATGGTTGTTTGTCGGCATTTTAAAACTATATGTATTTGTGTGCAAATATTATGAAGTACACATTAAAAATGTGTCGTTGGTTTACATAAAGAAGCGAGCAAATGTATAAAGGAAAGATATAATGAATAACTCATTAAAAATGTGTTGTTGTTGTTGTTGTTTGTTGAAAAGTTAGATTCTGTGCCCCATATGTTCCGCCGCAATATATACATGCATTTATTTGAAATGAATTACATATTACTATGTTAAGCAAACATAATGGAATACAATAAGAACAATATGTACACTTGAAGTGAGAAGACTATAGGTATTTGTATGGAAACAGAAAGATAAAGAAATTAGGAAAGCATAGTTGTTGGATAACAAAAACTGAACATGTGTTTGATAAGTTTGATTCTCCGTCGGATATATACTACGACAATACATACATGGAATATTTGGAACGAGTTACAGTTTATTTCAAAAATACTTATAAACAAACACTTATAAACTAACCACTACAAGCTATTTTTTAAAATCAAATTTCTTGCTTTTTGCTTGTGCAATTTTCTTTGCACGTTTCTTGTAGTTTTGTCCAGTTGCAGATGCCTCGATTGGAATTCCCATTCTCCTCAATTTGTGTGGTGGTTCATATTTCAGTGCATCTTCGTTCGAATCATAAATCAAGCAAAAGCCTCGTGAATGATCTGCAATCGTTCGGATTTTGGAGAGAAAAATTGGGGATGTTGGCATCAGGTGGAGGCGATCTCTGATCATTTCAGCTATCACTGTTTTAGGTGGTTTCGGTTGCCTACAATGCAAAACATTAACAACACATTGAATACGCTTAAAATTTTCCTCCCTCTGCAAGTGAGGCGTAGTTAATGTCAATCCCGTTGTGGGGAGGGGAATTGTGTTTCTAGTCTGCATCATATTAAACTGGAGAGGGAAAATAAGTATGTTAGTCCACCAAGATGTTCTTAGGTATGACGGGCAGCTTTAAAAGCCTTGTCGCTGATCAGTCTAACGTCCAACTTGGGACGCTTCGAAATGGCCTCATTGGGGAACGAACCCCTCAGCACATAACGAATCCTGTCATTGACGAAGGCACGTGCCCCCACATGTCACTTCGGAAAAAGGATTGGAGTCTAAATATAAATGTAACAATCAAAAGAATATAACATGAAAGCTCTCTACAATAATTTTTTAAACCATAGCATGCAATAAACGAAACAAATGAATAAGCACTTAATCAATATTAAAACCCACCTCAAGTTTGTTTAGAGACAACGCTCTTCTTTACCGCGGGAGAATGAGAATCACAAATAACCTACAAAAAAGTGAAAAATAAGTTAATAAAACTAAATATATCTACACTGCCAATGTCATATTCACTACATAACGCTACCACTCATGATATAAAATTGGTAAATGTATATGCATGAATTTGTAACAAGTTAGAAATGTAGAGATAGAACATTTAAAACATCCCAATATGTATATTCATTATCACGATATGATAGTGGATTTTATTGTATAGTTCTTTAAAATCTTTTGATCTGTAAATCTCCATTTCTACTGTATTTTTTTGGAAAGATTATTTTAAATTTTGACATAATGATATATTGAAATTGATGGTATTTATCACTAATGAATAAAAAAATTATGAAGAAAGTGATAAAATCATTCATCAATATAATCTAATCTAAGATTAAAAACCTTAAAATTAATATTGGATTATTAATTTTAGGGGTGGAAAATCTGAGTATGCCATGTTCACGGTCATAGGTGCAATAAAGTCTGAGTTTTGGTCTCAAAATCTTGGTATGCCATGTTCATGTGTGTGTCCATTGAGGTGTGTTGACTCTAGACTGCTTGGAGATGCTGCCATTAACTTGGACCACTCCTTCTCTTCCCACATCAATGCAAATGGCAACGGCTTTCTTCTCCTTTACAAATAGAATGACATGCACAATTTCTTATTCTTTTGTTTGTACTGATGGAATTTATGTTATCCAAAACATCAAAATTACCGTAGTAGTTCTCTTTGTGTAACAACCATAACTTATCTATCTCAATGAAAAACTTCATTGAATTTGCCAAACAACCTCCTAATCTATTAACTGTCATCACTCCTTTCCTAAAAAGGGAAACTATCATTTGCTATTTCCTTGGTTGAATGAAGACATTTCGACTTAGGATAACAGGAATTCCTTTTCAGAGGTTTTAAAACTATTTTCTGCATGATGGAAACATGCATGACTTGTCATGTGCATCATGGATATCCTTTATTTGCATATCAGGCTATTGGGCCTTTTTACTTATTGCAATTTCAGTTCCACACTTATTTTTTTTGGAACTATACAAGCACTGCTTAAAAGCGATATAAACAAAACGTACACTTTGCCAATACAATACTCCAGATTTCAAGCACTATGCAAACTTCCTCCTGATTTCATTTGCAAATACTGCACAACTGATCTGCATGTGGTTGATTTTCTCAAATACACTCATATTGACAATTCATGATCTGATAAGAGATTTGAGATTTCCTATCATAAAGTGCACACAAATCTCACCTTTGTAAGTACAGGCCTACATGAAAATTACAAAATTGCTCTTGTTTATAGACAAACATGAGCAGACTCTTGTGACAATATACCGCTTTCATTTGAGAAGAAGGGTCTTTTACTTTAATTTTAAAACTGATATATTCGAGATTCCTCTGATATATTTGAGAAGATGGGCCTCCAGATATTTCCGTACAAATGTAAGTTCAGTCGAAGAATAAACGTAAAAAAGATGCGATGTATTAATTACGGGCATAAATTTGCGTTGTTAATGTAAATACGGCAGAGGCGGTTTTTATCCTTACAGAAACGTATCAACACCAGGAAAAACTCAGACTTAAATCTATTATTTGAGTAAATCCAAAACAGAAATTTCTAACCTCTGCGGAACAGAAACGGCGGATTTCTAACCTCTGCGGAACAGAAACGGCGGAACAGAAACGGCGATCGTTCTTCCAATAAAAGACGGGCGTTCTTCCACTGCGGAACAGAAACGGCGATCGTTCTTGCAATAAAATAAAAGATATCGGATCCCTCTTTCACGAAAACGAACTGATTATTTGATGAAATAACCAATACAAACTCCTTATTTATAAAACAGGGCGGAATCTAAAAAAGAGGAGTTAAAAATAGGATTTTAAAAATAGAAACTCAAAAATTGCATGCAAAGTAAAAACGACATGCAAACAGCTGTCAAAAAACGTCTAAAAGGCTGTCAAATTTAGGACAGTCGTAGAAACGTCCGGAGGTCCTCTACCATAGGGGGAACGCCTTCGGCGTTTTCGACGGCTTCTACATCGGTTGCTTTCACAGACATGCTACATTCACTTTATTAATATTGGTTTTGATTTTGTTTTAGTTTATATTTATCATTTTTTAGTTTCTTACGTGTGCTATGTTTTTCAATACAAAATAATGTTGCCAAAGCCCAAAAAATATGCAGTCACGTTTAGGTGTGGAGGAGGCAGAGTAGAAAATTGACATGTCGCTTACTATGGCGTCTGGTTTCTTCGTTCTTAACCTGAGTCTCTGTTATACGATTTGTTTTCTGTTTGTTTATTAAGTCACTCTCCCACTGCCTGTTTTGGTATATTTGTTTCTCTATTATCATATCTTGGCATTTTGGTTAACTGTTAGACCCTTTGTTTAAATTATTCATGAAGCCCATCCACGTTCATCCTATCGGTTACGGAAGGACCTAAAAATAAAAAAAATCCAAAATTTCTAAGCCACACTAAGGACATATCATTTCTGGTTAGAAAAGGACCAAAAACTAAGAGAAAACCTTTTCCTTCGCATAGAAAACCAAACAAAAACAAATATGTTTAAATGAAAAGTGGTTTTACATTTAAATAGAACACAATCTATACATCCATTTATTATCAAGAGTAAAAATTATATTAAATTGTCATTTCAATGGAATAGAATAACAAGAGAAGGTATAGAAAAATTATTTGATTTGAATGCAACTTAGGATGGAGATGATTTGAATGCAACTTAGAGAAAATGATAAATAATAATAGGGGATATGTTGAAACAGTAAGCAAATCAAATTAATAAAGTTGGAGATAAATAGAGTATATGGCTGAAAATGTTATAGTTGTTTCTACCATGGGATGATCACAAATGTTCATTTTTTCAAAAATCTAGGCAATCTACAAATTGATTTGACAATTTTGTATGTCAACTCAAGAGATCCGAAAACCTCTAACACTTTTCGATAATCCCACACATATTCCTAGGAAATGGGTATTCTTCTCTAAAATCAAAATGAAACAAGTTACAATACATAAAAATTGAAAGGAGTTATTAGGCGGATTGTGATGTCCTTCCATTTTTATCAAGCACCTAGGTCGTACAATCTTTCAAACAACACATCAAGTATGTATCCAATTCAATGTAGCTATCTCATTACATTTAGGTACCCAAACATTTATGAATTTCAATGCAATGATAAATGTTAGCTACTTCATTCAATTGTATCAAGTACTTTTATTCACTCTAGAATGTATTGTTTTAAAATTATTTTTCCTTATTCTCTCTTAGAAGGGACATAACATGAGCACATAATAGAGATTATTTAATTACCTAAAAGGGAGATTGGTTTAATATAGACTACTTAAGGGTTGAGGGAGTTTTTGAATTCTTTTGAATGGGTACGTAATAGGCGGTGGGAAGTGTTGTGGGGTTAGGAGAGGTATAGGCTAGATATACATATATAGTATTTGAAAC
This sequence comes from Taxus chinensis, assembly GCA_019776745.2. Classification (NCBI taxonomy): domain Eukaryota; kingdom Viridiplantae; phylum Streptophyta; class Pinopsida; order Cupressales; family Taxaceae; genus Taxus; species Taxus chinensis. Next base: position 14,520,185 of record CM034149.1, read on the forward strand.
CTAATTTGAGTAGGCATATATAACATTGAAATCAATAAATTGATTACCCTCCCACTTTATGTCTCTTAGTTCTTTTGTCTTCTATATATATTCTATTTATGTAGAAGTAATTTTAGGAAATTTATTGTGCCAATTTATAATATGCATTTTTAGATAGAAGTATAAATAAATGTATGGTCGGAGGTAATTTGTAAAATTAATCCCCAATCATGTGTTTTTAGTTCCAATAAATCCTCATTTTGCCCACTAAATAAGTAGTTCTTGATTGTGGCACCATGCCTTATAAGGAACTTTATTTTCTTTATGGATTCAATGATATGCCTTTTCTCCTTAATGCTCAATCTCCAATGAGTAGGGGAAAATGTGTTATCATCGGGGTTTGGGCATAAATAATGCATGATTTTAATAAATTCAAGGTCCTTCCTCAACCGCGTCCAATCTTCCTTTTCTCTAATGATAATATTCGATAGTGATCATGAAACTTTGCATTCAATGTACTTAATGTTCGTCAAGTATAAATACTTAAAAAATTGACAATTAAATCAAAACAAATTGGAGTTTGTATTTTACAGAACACGCGTCCTTTGATCACACTACAACAATTTTGAAATTCATTTCAATTATTTTATTATATAAACACTACCTCGTCTAAATTTGGAGAGGCAGACCCAACTCAACCCTAATACATTACCAACATTCATATATAACTAGCAAGTGCACCAATTGTTGCAAAGACACCCCGATAGAGAATAATGGTTGCATAAAAATATGTGTTTGTGAAAAATGGGACAAGTAAATCCTAACATCATTGCAACACTAATGCTAGGTGGAGCCAAGACAATATTTTGTTGACACTGAATAGTTTTTTATTTTGTGTATTTATTGAAGGTATTCCTTTTCTTTTCTTTGTAGTTCTTCTTCTTCTTCTCTCATGATCTAGCCATTGTTTATCATCTTCCCATATTGATTGACCTTAAATCAATATTATTGTGTGGATTGAAGTTAATTCTTTTATTTCCTTTGTAGTTCATCTCCTTATTTTTTGTGATGTAGGCACCATTTATCATCGTCACATATTGATATACTTTAAATCAATGTTATTTCCATTTGATGAACATTTAGATATTGAGGAAATATTTATAATTTCAGTAAATATGTAGTAGCCGAGTTTGTAGCCAATTTATAGGTCTAAATATTGGTTACCTATGGAAGTGAAAATCAAATTTAATTGGATGAAAAATGTTGGAATCAACAACAAAAGTAGGACTTGTTTTCGAATTATATGTAGTCCCAACCAAGCCTATATGGGCTTGATATTTAAGGAACTCTTAGCTAATTTAATCCCTTTAAGTGAGATATTAATGCACCCTAGGATTTAAGTGTTACAATTCTAGGTTCATTTTTACTTGGTTTGATCACTTTACTATGCATGAAATTTTCTAGGGAGATGATTACCTTACAAAGCATGTAATTTTCTTGGGAGATTAGTCACCCTCATCCTTTTCACAACATGATCAACAGAGAAAAATTCATTTAAAATAAAGGAATTTATTTTTAAGGTATTTTTAATTCTTTTGATGCATCCTTTCAATACGTGTCCCAAGCCTCACCCTTTAGATGATTTATATATGATTGTATAATTTAAATCTTGGTCAAATCTATATAGTATAAATGTAAGGCATTCATTTTATACTATAGATCTAAATATGTTTACCTTGCCATAGTTTCTCATGAAACTTGGACTTGCACCAGGCTTCATGTTGTCTTTGTTTGGAGATGGAACTTACTGAAAAATAGAAGTTATTTAGGCTTCCTAATTTTTCTTTTTAAATGACATGTAGTAAGGAAAACCATTTTCGTATGGAACAACGAACCTAATAAAATTTGAAATTCTTTTTACATGTATATATTTTGGAGTTTCTTTACATTAAATTTTATTTACTTACAATTCTATGATTTCAAATCACACGTTTCAAATGTGGAGGCATCTCAGTTGGGTTGGCATGGGCTCACATACTTGTGTATACATTCTCAGCTGTCAGTTTCATGAATGTATGGGGAGAAATTTTAAGAGCAAAGACTCTCACAACGTATCCTTGAACGAAGAATCTGTTCATCTAACAATCCTTTGGGTCTTTGATCCTCTTGATCTTCTTGTTTTTGCTTAAATTCATGATCAGTTTTGAACATATATTTCAAACCTTGGAAAAAACATTTCCTATCAAACAACTTTTGTATCAATCGAACATTGGAAATCTTTCCTTTGTATCCTTTGTGTTGCTAAAATTTTGATCAATCCTTTGACATTTACGCCTCCAAACCTTGTTGGATCATCAATCTTGAGTCATTGTATTTTTTCCTTAGCTTCCCTTTTGGAAAATCACAGAAGGATCCCCATCTTTACGAAATGTCTAGTTGGTTGTCGTTTTATTGCCCAAATCAACATGAAACCTTCTTCACTTTGAAGAAGTTTGATCATACAATCTAGGTCTAGATACTTGAACCCAATACACGCTGAAAATGAATGATTATCGCAAGGTCCCTTATACATACGAGAATAAGGAATCAAAGTTTTGGAGTTCACATCAAAAGACGCCCATCATGACCAAACCTCGTTTGGTTCTTTGCACTAGAGAACCCATCCAGGTAACTCGTTCCCCACCTTCATCTCATGGTTGGTGGTATGGTTTGGACACTTCTGATCCAAATTATTATTTGGGTTCCCCCACTCTTCTTCTAAGTCTAATCCAAAAATTTAATCTTCTTTTAAGGATTCCAATCCAAATATTTCCTCCAATTCTTCTGATGATTCAAATCCAAACTACTATTCAGATTCATCTAGTTCAACTCCTAAGTCGTGGTCCTCCCCTTCTTCGCAAGACCTCCTTCATCATACTTCTACTGTGATTCTTGAGTCCCCCCTTTCTTTGCGGGACCTCCTTTATCATTCAGCCAATTCAAATCCTAATTTACGGTCATCCCCTTCTCCACATGACCTTATTTATAAAACATCTAATGTGATTCTTCAATCGCGGTCCTCCCCTTCTTCATAGGACCTCTTTTATCAGTCACCTTAACGAACCCTTCCTCCTTTGAAGACTCGTGTGAATCAAAGTCCTTCTAGTCAATCGTCTAAGTCGACTCCTACGTCACAATCCACATAATTTTGGGTACGAAATCCTCATATTCTTCCTCCATGACATCATCTTATAGGAAAACCTATACCAACCAATTCTAAATCCACATCTTCTTCTACTCACGAGACATCTAGCCCTAAGTCTACTTCATCTCTTGAGTCATCTTCTTTTATCAATCATCATCAAACATCTTCTAAGTCTTCCACACCAGTTGGACATTTTTCTTCCAATCAAACCCCTATGGTTGATCAACAACCCATATTGATTGATTTCTTTCATAACAAAGGAGCGATCATGGAATTTATATGGGCACACAAAGATATCCCTTTAAAAAATTACGAGAAAGGATTCTCTTTAGACCTCGATGCGTTCGTGTATTGTCTGGAAAAGGTTGATTCCTTTTATCAAGAAACAAAGGAAGAGTCTAAGAGCATGCAAATTGATCCTCCTCTTATTCTTCCATCATCACATTCTTCATTATGTGAAGAACTGCCTGGGTCTAGTATTGGGCCATGGTCCATCTTCTCATCACCCAATTCTCATTTACATATCACAATTCCTCAATACCATTCACACTTTGTGTCATCGCCAAGTAGCCCATCGACGTCTTCTATATATGGGCCACCTCCAAGTAGCCCTTCATCATCTACTTGTGGGTATCCTCCAGGTAGCCCATTACCTTCTATTTTGGGGCCATGTCTAACTAGCCCCTTGTCTTCTATATATGGGACACCTCTGGGTAGCCCCTCATCTTCTATTCTTGGACTACCTCCTAGTGGCCCTTCTTCCTCTATACTATGGCCACATCTAAGTAGTCTGCCATCTTCTATCTGTGGCTCACCTCTTGGTAGCCCATATTCTTCAATTCTTGGACCATATCCTTTTTGTCCATCATATTATTCTTCTATGAATGATTGTGGCAAGCCTGTCGGCATTTCTCCCATCAATTCTAAATGTCCACATTCTTCTCCCACTTCTTGGGATTAGAAAAGTCACGCATTAGCTTAAAATAAACCTAGAAAAGTTCTTTATCAAGCTAAGATCAAAAATCCAAAGAGATCCAAATCTCCCAACAACTCAAATAATTATAAAATTCAAAATCAAACGCGATTCCATAATGCACACCAACGTACCCATCAAGTATGGCGCAAAGTGCAAAAACCTACGGATAGGGAATTCAAGCTCCCACATACGAAACCCATGTTTCAAAACAAATCATAATCATTTGTTGAGTGTAAGCTCACTACGATCATCGAGATTGGGGATAATATTACACTTGATAGATAAACACACTTAGTCTCTCTTATCAAAGAAATTGTGAACATTGTTGTTGGATCCTATCACTCAGAGTGACATGTTTCATTCCGATAACCATCAAAAAATCAAAAAATAGTTCAAAAATACAAAAGCTCAACATATAAGGAGAAACAAAATAAGAAATACCATACCTTGTGATGCTCCTAACATCTACAAAACTCAGAATTTATGAGTTTGGGACAACACTCTTTTCCTCACCATTTTCTTCATCCAAATCCCTTTTTTCTTTCCTTACAAATGCTCATGCTAGGTGGGAAATGACTTAGAGCAACCATGAGACTCACGTTCCCTTCTTGTTCTTCAAATGGCTCATGGTGAAGGTGAATGACTTCCCTCAAATCTGATTTGTCCCCCATGAGTTCTTTAGCCACCATTCCTCCTTTATCATGCATATACTTGTTGCCAATGTCCTTTTCATGCCTATCAACCAAATCTGATTTCTCCTTGCATTCATTATCAACCCAAGAAGCATTAGTAACAACTAAATATTGATCATTGGTTACTTCTTGACTACCCTCATTTTGTTTGTCCATGCAAACTTGCAAATCATATTTCTATTCCTTATTGGACTCATCTCTCATGATCATTTTATCAACATGCATGCAATCATACAAAGGCAAAGAAACCTCTTCAATCAACAATGAGTCTTTACCTTGATTAATGTCATCTAGAGGCTCTTCTTTCTTCACTTCCATTTGAATTAAATATGATTTTTCTGTGCAAGAACCAAGTCCCATGCAAACATTAGATATCAAAATTTTATCATCAAACACCAAAGGAATCGTATGTTAAAAAATCATAGACTTAGCCGCCATATGTGCCTTCACCTTGCTTGAACATTGCTCAAGAACACCTTGGGCTAGTGTATGAGCAACACATGATGCCTCTTGACTCAATCCTTCCTCAAGAATGAATACCAATTTGGGTGGGGGACTCTCATATTCATTTAACACCAAACACATAATGGTTTGCATGGGAACCATTACCTCTTGAGTATGATCATTATGTATAACATCAAAGAACACTTCAAACATGTGAGAAATAAGATCATTACATTCTAGATCCATCATAACCACACAAGATATTACTTTTTCCATAGTTTTCAAAATAGTAACCCTCTTACCAAATCAAGGGCTAGTGAGGTCCCAAAGGCCTTGGGAACTTCCCACCATGACCTTGAAAATGTCCTCCATGATGACATCATTATATGGAAATTTTGGGGATGTAATCCACATAACCTCACTAGTGTAGATGATGGCCATAATTCTTACTTCCCCATCTTCATGATCCAAAAGTTCATGCCTAGACAACTGCATCACCAAGGAATCCCTTGCAAGAAGCATGTGTCCACAATCCTCGTCTTCCACTATTGCCAAGCAATTTGCTGCTTCTTCCAGAATATTGATCAACCCATCCTTTGACTGAGGTGGGTGCTTGAGTGCTCTACCCAATTTCTGGAAATTTTCTTTCATGTTACATGAACTAGATAAATCCATGATTCATAGGCAATTTCAAACCTCACAGGTGCAGAAGAACATGCTATGATACCACTATAATATCCCCTTTTGGGATATTATTAAAATCTACAATTTAACTTATTAAATTGACTCTAGAAGGACTAAACCCTCCTAGTTTGACCTCAAATAATCCAATGTTATCTTCAATAAAACCCCAATGGGGTTGGAGTGAGCCAAGGTGGTGGATTAGATGGGAGAACCGGTTAGGAAATTAATCTCTTCAAATATGAAATTTATTGCAACAGTTACTAAATAAATAAAAATGCCCCTAGAATAGCTGAACTTCAAAAATGATTAACTTCTTCACCACTCAATATTTTTTTATCAAACCAATGCCAAAAGATTATTCATATTTTTAGCTTTCCATCAAGCTATAGAAAATATTTTTTTGATAAGTAGAAGGCATGCAAATATACCCACGAAATCTGAAACTATGTAGATGAAACCCTGACACATAATAATTAAATATTTCTCACAGACGGCTGAAACTTGGAAGATTCATAACTTGTTAAATACTTCATCTTTTACCATGAAATAAAGTGCATAATAAAGTAGAAATAAAGAGCTTTCCAATGAGCTATCAAACTGAATTTTCTGATCACTGAAACCCCTTCAAAACAACCCCAAAAATAAAAAAAAAACTAGATGTTAGGATTAGAGTAAATGGCATAAATTATTATCAACTCTTTCTTTACTTCAAAAACCCTCCAAATATCAATCCTATACTTGGAAAATTATGCCAACACAGATCAGATTATATATTTAACTTGTTTATCCTCAAAACATGTCAAAACATGACCCAACACAAGTCGTCATAGCTGGAATTAATTGCATACACAGACTAGATTTATTAATTACTTCAAAAGATGCCCAATGTGTCCAAATCAAACACTCGAGCAAGTCACTATGACTTAGAATAATTGCAGCATTAAAAATCATATCATAGAACACTCTAAACCTCTTCAACATTCATCAACAACATGCATGTTTCACTCTAAATAAATGCAACAATCTTTTTGTGTATATGAATTAGTTAACAATGCAAAGGAAATCAAAGCTAACACCTAATAGCTTCAATACAATACTAACTAGATCAATATACCATCATGCTTAGAGCTTAAGAAAAGCTAATCTATTAACTATTTGCATTAGAACATTAAATGAAGATTCAAACTAACATGCTAAACAAATTAACCTCTATCTATAATTGAATGTTAATGAAATGAACCTATTTAGATCCTTAACAATCAAAGGGTTTAATTGTACGCTTGAACCCTAAGGTTTCAAGAATGAAGTCTTGTCAATCCATGGCTACAAGACCATTTGACATATTTCCATATGTCTTCAAACTTGGAAGAATGAATGCAAGAAATAAAAATAGTTAGCTCCACTAATGGAATAATGCTCTAAAATGATAAAATAGTTATAACTTAGGCTCTATGCTCATTTAGGTGTAAGTAGAAAGGTAGGAGGAGGGCTCTTTATATAGCCCAATGTATAAAACAATCTCTACATCCCTTTACATGTGGGATAATAGAGAGGTTGGGTTAGTTGGGGATAAGGAAGGTTTAGGGAGGGTTGAGTCAACCTTAAGAGAGTTTAGTTTGTCCTTTAGTGACTCATAGGGATTGAGAGGGTTTATTAATTAACCAAAGTGATTAATTAATAGGTGTGTAAGCTTATAAAATCTTTTGTTAGAGTAGGTATTTACCTTAGCTCATGTTCACCTAGGTACTTTATTTACCTTTATTGTATTTATTCTCACCCACTTATGTGTGTGAATATTTCTTTTTATTTATTTAGATATCAGGGGGATATTATATAGTTGTTAGGTATAGTTCTTTCCTTGATCTATGGTATTGACTAGATCCTTGATGTTTAGTTCACTCATAATCTATGGTCTTGACTAGTTCTTTCCATCTACGACCTTGACTGGTTCTTAGATTGTTATTCCTTACCTATATAAACAAGGCCCATTCCCATTGTATTTCATTGAGTTCCATAATAATATACGATATTGTTGCTCATTTATTTGCAAAGGTTTTGTTACAGTTATTCTGGCGAATTGCTTTCATCTGATTGATCGTGGTGTTTGATTAGCATCTAAGTTATTGGCTTGGTACGATCTGGTTATCATTCCTTTTATGGTATCAGAGCTCTTAGCTTGATATGATCTGGTTATCGTTCCTTTTATGGTATCAAAGCAGGAGATTGTTATTGACATTTGTCTGTAAGTTTTATTTTGTAAATAAATTCTTTGTTAATTGAAATCCTTAGCCCCTGGTCATATGAGGGCTTAAAGCTTGTGATTCCTACTAGTAGGTGCTTAAATCTTGCCCCCTTTCATTTTATTTGTGTGGTGAAGGAAAGAGCATTTTATTCTGTTTTAGTAGTAACTAAAATAAATAGTAGAGCATAATATTGAAAAGCTTGTAACTTTTGATTGGTAACTCAGTTTTGAGTGTCATTTTATGCAAAAGTGCTTGTTTTTTGTGCTCTTTCCATTGGAAATATTTATTTTAAGAATCACACTATAATTATAAAGTATAATATTGTAATACACACTCATTATAAAGTGCCAAAATACGGGGGGCTCTTGTTGTATTGCTTGGTTCTTGCATTTCTTTTGGTGATTTTTAGGATGGCGTCTACTTCTGCATTAGATCATGTTGATCCATTAACAACACATAATTACCACACATAGAAAAAATAACTAAGCGAAAAGGATTATAGGCTTTAACTTCTTCAAACCAACCAGTGTTCACTAGAGAGTATGAGAAATTTTAGTACCAATGTAAATTTTATGAGTGTATGGGCTTGATAGGAACTTATGTAGGTGACAATATTTTGTTTCATTTAGAAAAATGTAACTCTCCTTTCAAAATATGGGAGAAATTGGAGGATTTATTTAGTAAGGTGGATCATATAAGAGCCATGCAACTTGAAATTGAGATCACCTCTCTTAATCCTGAAGATTTTCTAACAATTATAGACTATCTTACCAAGTTCAAGCATTTGTTGACATAGTTGAAGGGGAGTGGAAGAGATAAGAAATATGAAGAGTGTGTTTACTTGATTCTATCCAAGTTGAGAGGACCATTTCAAATATTTTCTTATACCTTTTTCTCTAGCATGGATGCCTTAGGTGACACATTCAAAATGCCTGACTTAGAAACATTTTGTGAAAGACTTACTAGGGAAGAATCCAAATTGTCTCACCTTGAATCTTCCACCTCTCAAAAGGCATTAGTTGCATCTAATCCTAAGGGCAAGAGAAAACCAAAATGTAAAACCAAATCCACCCCTTCTCCATCTCAAAGTACTCTTAAACCCAAAGAAAACAACTCTAGACCCAAGGAGTTTTCTAAATATAAGAATAAGTCAATCCTTCATGCTCTTTTTGTGGCGGTAGTGGTCATGAAGAACATAGGTGTTATAAGTGAATGCAATCTTTAGAGGATGTAATCAAGAAATAAAAAAATTATATCTCCACTCCACCTCTTTCTAATCAACATGATAAAACACTTAATTTTGTTGGGAGATCTCAGTCACCACTTGCAGAAAATTGGGTTATAGATTCTGGTCCTTCTCATCACATGACTTCTTCCAAGGGGTCTTTTGTTTCTATAGGTTTAAGTTCTACTTGTAAAATTGAGGTTGAAGATTCTTTATTTTTTCTGTTGAGGGAAAAGGTGATATACAACTTGATGGTGACAGTATTCAAGATGCACTATATGTTCCTAACATCACTACAAATTTACTTTATGTATATCAAATTTGTCATTCTGGTCAAGGGAAAACAGTGACTTTTACACCACATGGGTAGAAGTAATAACTTTGTTGGAGCCTTATTCACTTATTGCTCAGGGTATTGTTGATCATAGTTCTAGACTATATCACTTTGAGGGTTTTGATGACACTTTTTCTATAGGGATAGGATTGGTTTCTCATGCAGATTCAGAGAGTAAGCTTTGGCATGAAATATTTGGACATCTTAATTACATATATTTGAAGGAGTTGAGCACTCATGGTATGGTAGATGGTCTTCCTAGAGTTTCTTGTCTTGAGGGAGTTTTCTTTGGTTGTGCATTAGGGAAATAAAACCAAGATCCACTTCCTAAGAATTTGTCTAAGAGAACTTCTTCACCTCTTGAGCTTGTGCATAGTGACTTGATGGTTTTTCCTACTCCCTCTTTCAATGAAGCTAAGTATGCACTTACCTTTATTGATAATTTCTTGAGGCATACTTGGGTTTATTTTCTCAAGTACAAAATTGATGTTTTTTCACACTTCAAAGTCTTCAAGGCTTTGGTTGAGAAATAATATTCAAGTTGCATAAAGAACCTTTGCATTAATAATGGGGGGTACTTCAACAATGAGTTTTCTAATTTTTTGGAAACTCAAGGCATTATTCAACAGCATTATGTTTCTCATACTCCACAACAGAATGGCTTAGTAGAGCGGAAGAATAGAACTTTGAAGGAAATGGCTAACTGTATGATGCATTTTAGATATTTACCTCCTATCTATTGGGTAGAAACAGTTAATTATGCTAACTACATTCAGAATCACACACCAAAGAAGAAAATGAAAGCTTTGGATAGGAAGAGAAAACCCACAGAGCGCTTGAGCATTTGACTCCAGAGGAAGCTTGGTCCAACACTAAGCTAGATGTCTCATTTTTTTGAGTCTTTGGGAGCCATACTTAGGCCTTTGTGCCAAAGAAGAAAAGGAAAGATTCTTTTTTGGATAAGAATCTCTTCCTAAAGGAAGAAAAATGGTTACGTGAGAAAACCCTTGATCTTTGTAGGGTATTGTGAGGACATGCGAGCTTATCAGATTTTAGATCCTGATACTCATGACATTCTTTTTCAAACACATGTTGTACTTTCACTAATTTACCATAATAATAATTACACAGTAATTATTATTCACCTATTACAAATGGAGCACTAAGATATATTTGATGAGAGCTTCACTCCTCATGATTCTTCATCTTCTTCCATGGCTCCTTCTTCTTCATCTCATCTTGAGGATCCTTTCTTGTAGGAGGTTGATGATGAGGTTATAGAATCCATTGAGGATCCTATTCCCACTGACGTTTTCACTATGCCTAAGTGGGCTCGTACTACAATTTTGCAATTCACATTTCTCGCAACCCAGTTGAGCACCAGCGGACCAAGCATATTGAGATACACATCCACTTCATTCGTCAGCACATTCAGGATGGAGTTCTTTACTTGGAGTACATTCTGACTCAGCAACAGGTTACAGACATCTTTACGAAGCCTTTTGCATCACCTCACTACCTTGAGTTGTGTGGAATGCTTTGGGTTTTAGAAGTTGTTCTTGTGGGGTGTTCGTAAGAACATCTTACTTATTCTTCTTTTTCTTTCTCTTTCCTTCTAGCAGGATTCTTTCCTAATTTTGGTTCAAGATTTATTCATGGATATATTGTACATGAGTACCTCATCAGGTCTAGTTGTCGAGACTCATACTGTGGACATGCCACTTCTATTTTGGCCCCTAGCTTCACTTGAGGGGGGGTGTTAGAGTAGGTATTTACCTTAGCTCATGTTCACTTAGGTACTTTATTTACCTTTATTGTATTTATCCTCACCCACTTATGTGTGTGGATATTTCTTTTTATTTATTTAGATATTAAGGTTAAGGGGTTATTATCTAGTTGTTAGGTATAGTTCTTTCCTTGATCTATGGGATTGATTAGTTCTTTCCTTGATCTATGGTATTGACTAGACCCTTGATGTCTAGGTTCACTCCTAAATTTATGGTCTTGACTAGTTCTTTGATGACTAGTTCTTTCCTTGATTTATGCCTTGATTTACGACTTTGACTGGTTATTAGATTGTTATTCCTTGCCTATATAAGTAAGACCCATTCTCATTGTATTTCATTGAGTTCCATAATAATATATGATATTGCCACTCATTTGTTTGTAAAGGTTTTGGTAAAGTTATTCTGAAAAATTACTTTCATCTTATTGATCGTGGTGTTTGATTAGCATATGAGTTCTTGGCTTGGTACGATCTAGTTATCGTTGCTTTTAGCTTTTTAGAGGAATAGGTAGTATGATTTTTGTTATGAGAGGATTTTAATCAAATAAATGACGATTTATTAATTAAATAGAATAGCGAATTAATTAATTAAGAATAATTAATTAATCTATATAGAAAGGGGTATTAATTAATTAGAAATAATTAATTAATCTAGATAGAAAGGAGTGCTTAATTAATTAGAAATAATTAATTAATCTTTATAGAAAGGGGAGCTTAATTAATTATATAATTAATTAATCGAGATATAAAGGGGAGTTTAATTAATTATAAATAATTAATTAATCGAGATAGAAAGGGTAGATGATTAATAGAAGGTCGTTAATTGGCGTCGTTGTTGGATATAATTAACTAACATAATGTAATTAATTAACGACGATAGCAGAGAAAATGTGTGATATTGATGATATATCATTTATTTGTGGGAAAAGGGTATATTTAGCACAATTTAAGTATTTAAGTTGCTCGAGATAATATAGGTGTCTACAGTTGCCCCTCTTTGGGGTGGCATAATTGACACCACTTCAAAGATAGTAGACATATAAAATTTTGAAGGAGTAGAATAAAAATTAGTAGAAGTGAGAGATGCCCCCTCGAGTGTCGATGGGGGGATGAAAGAAGGTGATCAATAATAAAAAAAGGTGAGAAAAATGGGTAGGGGAAGGATGCCCCAGGTGAATCAAAATAATAGTGTTGATAGGAGAATGATGTAGAAGAAAAATGAAGATGGAAAGAAAAGAGAAAGCTTTCATCCAATGTCTTGAAACAATTTTAGTGTCATCATATTGCCAAAGATCTACTTCATTGGTCCTTATTAAAAATATAAGCATATGACAAAACTAGAATGACATGAAAAGCCATAATACGAACAATTTTTCATTTCCGAAAATACCAACTCCATGCAACATAAAAAATGTATTGTAATACGAGAAAGTAAAAGATGCCTAACTCTTTGTAACATACATAATGCAATGCAATACGAGAAAATAAACAAGCTAACCTAACAAAGAAACATAATGCGATGTTTTTGTTATCAAGCTTTAATTCCAACCTATGCAAATTAACGATAAGGATTAAAAGATGGTGCCCCAAGCAAGGATACATGCAAGGAGAATAACATAGGACACTTGAGTCCTATGAAAAGCAATCGTGCGCTATGAAATAGTACCAAGCAACTCATTGTGCCCCAGAGTATAGCCATAGTAAGCAAACTAGCTTTGTTGATAGAGGTAGATCAAGATGATCCGCGAGTCGCGCACAAGAATAGACGAGAACCAAAGAGCGATGTTTTGTAGGATGATTTTTATTGTTTTTAATTTTTTATAAACATATTTGAATTTTTTTATTTTAATTTTTTTTTGAAACTATGTAAAGGAAGACAAAGAAGCGTGGATTCCCCTAGCGATAGATGAGATGTACAAGGGCAGAATGCCACGCATATGCGCAAGAAAGTGAAGATGCAAAAATGCCCTAATGATTAGGTGGGATTATTCAAAGGTAAACTCTTCACACACTGAAGGGGGATCAAGGCCAATGTAAAATAGGTTCAATCATGAGGAAGCGAGGATGCCCCCAGCGTAAGCTGGCCAATAAACACATGAGAGAAAAGAAGTAGAAAATTATCTTATTAAAAGTGGACAAAAGTGCCTACAAACATGGAAAAGAGGACATCTGAAACACATGGATGTTCTAAACTATTTTCGAAGAACAGAGGATGCTATGAAAATACTTAGAAGGCGGTCGATGAAAAAGTGATTAGCCCAAGGCACAAATCATGAGACAAGACATGCGCTAAAGAAAGAGTTTGAACAAGGTCCAAAAAGTAACACTTGATAACATACTAATCTTGTTTACTCATTGAGATCCTGTGTGTGCACATGGAAATGAATCACCGCTTGAAGGAAAGATTTGATAGATAGTAAGTGAAGACAGTAGCCAATGTGTAGGAATGATTTAGTTCGAAAGGTGATTTGTGAATGGATTATGGAAGGAGAGCCATACATTGCTCCGTTTCCAGCTAGGCATCCATAGCCATGACAGAGATGCATTTGATTCTAATCACAACATTTCTCTACTTCCAGTCAGGTGTCCATAGCCCCTATAGAGATTATTGAAAATACCCCAAGAGAGAGTTATATATAAATTTGTTTTTGCTTTTAGCTTTTGCTTTTTGATTGATTGGTTTTGATTCTTTTGCTTCCTGAAAAACTTTTTTCAACTCTCTTGTTTAACAAGGGGTTAAGAACCATTGATGGCTTGATGTAAGGATGTGGAAGTGATTGTAATTATGACATTGTCTAGTGTCAGAAAATACGCCCAAAAATTCTTCCCAACAAGTTTATTATATGTAGAAAACCTTAAAACATTACAAAAACAAAATCAAAGGTACAAAGATCAAACGTTGCAATCAGGTATTGCATACACATGGATGTTCTTTCTTCCCTTTCTTTCATATTGCTCTACAAGTAATCCACCATTTTCATCCCTTTGATGATATTTTGGTTAGCTTATTTTGTACACATTTTGTGACATTTATCTCTATGGTATTCGTTTGACCTTGGTCTTTCATCACCTTGGTAAATTAAAGAATGAATGACCTCTTAAAGATCCTATTAGGAGGAGGCCATCAATTCATCCCAAGAGGAGACTCAGGATAAATCCTATTCTCAAAGCTATACCATTCCCAAAAGAATTGGAAGGGTCCCCCAGAGCAGCCAACTCAATTGAAATAGAATCAACAACAGAAAGATCAAAAGTCAAAGAGGTGGTGTCACATTTGCAGAACCAACACTCACGAAACTGATCACTGCTGTTCTAATGGTTTGAAACAAGGGCCTTCGAGCCAAACAAACACATCTGGGAGTGATGATTTTCAAAAATCCCAATGTCATCCCCACCGAAAAGAGTAGAAGGGACACCTCACCACTCAACAAGATGATGACTCTATTGAGGAGTCACTAGGAGGAGCAGACTATGGACATAACCTTGTGCTACTATCCAAGACTTCGCAACCGACAAAGAGAGTCTGGTTGATAGAATCAGGTGCCACCAAACATATGTCATGTGATAAGAAGTTGTTTCATTCACTGAATGAACAACCAACTGGAGATCAAGTTTGTATAGCTAATGAAAAAGAGTATGTTGCAGAAGGAATAGGCCAAGTCACCATTCCTTTGGGACCACGAAAATATACGCTTACAAAGGTAGTATATGTTCCTGGCTTGACTAAAAACCTCTTGTCAGTGACTCAACTCTTGAATCCTCACCTGAAGGTATAATTTCTTGTCCAAAATGGCATTAAATCGTGTTTGATCTTGCGACAAGGTAAGATTATTGCTATATATTTTCTAAAAGACAGGTTATTTGCTTTATATACTGTTTCATCTTCTGCAATAGCTTTATCTGCATCAATAGTTGAATCTATTGCACTCTAGCATTTTAGATATGGACATTTGTTAGTTAGTTCATTGCATCACATGAGTTCAAAAGCAATGGTCCATGGACTACCCAAATTGTCCAGTTCCTTGCCTATTTTCCCTGGCTGTCTTACAGGAAAACAACACAAGGATCCGTTTCAGGTGAGCACCTTCCATACCAAGAATCGTCTGAAATTCGTTCATACTAATATGAACGTCCCACTTCCTGCTTCATTTTTAGGATATAAGTACTTCCAACCGTTCGTGGATGACCACTCTCACAAGATGTGGGTTTTTTTCCTGAAGAAGAAAAGTGAGGATCTTCAACATTTCTAGAATTTCTATCATTGTGTTGTGAAAGAGACCGGAAAACCACTTCTTATAATTCACATCAAATATGTTCTTGGCCTTCCTGAACCAACAAGGCATTAAGCAGAATTTGACTGCTCCCTACACGCCCCAACAAAATGGCATTATTGAGCGTTGCAATCTCATAGTGATGGAGATGGCTCACTGCATGCTAGCAAAAAAGTTAGAGGAACGCTATTGGGATTAAATAGTGCTCACAGATAGATGAAACTTGGAAAATGCATAACTTGCTCAATACTTTGTCTTTTACCATGAAATAAAGTGCATAATAAAGTAGAAATAAAGAGCTTTCCAATAAACTATGAAACTGAATTGATCACCGAAACCCCTTCAAAACAACACCCAAAATCCAAAAACCAGTCACTAGGGTTAGATTAAATGGCATAAAGTATTATCAGCTCTTTCTTTGCTTCAAAAGCCCTCTAAATATCAGTCCTACACTTGGAAAATTATGCCAACATAGACCAGATTATATATTTAACTTGTTTACCCTCAAAAATGCCAAAACATGACCCAACTCAAGTCGTCATAGCTGGAATTAATTACATACACAAACCGGATTTATTAATTACTTCAAAATATGTCCAATGTGCCCAAATCAAGCACCCAAACAAGTCGCTATGACTTGGAACAATTGCAACATCAAAAATCAGATCATAGAACACTTTAAAACTCTTCAACATTCATCAACAACATGCATGTTTCACTCTAAACAAATGCCCCAATCCTTTAATGGAGTCATAATGCATATAAAACACACATCAACACTAGAGAGCTCAATGAATATAATAAGAGAGTCTTCAATATCTTCAACAATGGCTTCAAATGAAGATTACAATGAAAGAGAGAGAGCTAGGGCATACATCCCATTACTCTAAACATGGAGTGAAATCAAATAGATTCATCAACATAACCCTTTTCTCAATGTCAAAACATATATTTATAGATTTCTCCTAGGGTGGAGTAATTCCCTTTTGGAGGGAAAACCGTAATTTGAAATTATAAGGCATGCTTATAATTTCCCCTTTTAATTTTAATTTCCCCCTCTAAGTGTGGGGTCCCCTTTCTAAGGATTTTTTTAACATTTAAAAGCCACCTAATATTATTTAATTAATTCCCTTTTAATTTTATATTTTTAGGGAATTAAATTAAATAATAAATTGCATTAATTGATCAATAAATGTTTTTTTGTGAGCAATAATACAATTAAGTGGAAAAAACCACTTAACATCCATAATTAACTGAGAAATAATAATTAAATGAATATTGTTTTATAATAAAAAATGATAAAAATCATTCTCCAGGCAATATCATTCAATTACTAGCATAGTTTTCCCCTTGCAACATCCCAAAGGCCCACGGGGAAAGATAGGCCAAGGGTCTTCAAAAAGGGGACATTATAGTCCTCCCTTCCCAAGATTGCTTGCCCTCAAGCAATAACAAGCTCATGTGTCTAGGTCCAAATATGTAGCATTCCAAAAATCAGGCTCCCATGCTACTCAAATAATGTAGCATTTGTAATATCTTTTGATGCTTATTTCTCCTAAAATTTGGGAATGTCTTCTGCTATAATTTCCTTTTCAAATTTACACATGAAGCAAACAAGTTAGAAAAATTAGTGTTGAAAAACACTCTTTCAAGGTGTGTCTATGGTGTGTAAGTCTCCTCCATGTATGGGTTGCCCCCAAATTTTGTTATGTAGCCCCAAATATTATTGGTTTCTTCAAAAATCAGAATTAGAGTAGCTGGTTTCCACCCCCAAATAGTCACCCATAAGCCAAAATCAAGCACCAACAAACATATCACCAAATGCATGCAAGAAATCTGAATTATGGAAGTGATAGTGGAGCTGGTCATAATGATATTATCCATAAAAATGAGAGGAAAACAACTAGCACAATTCAAAAAAAAATTCCCAACATGAATGAACATCAAGTTAGTGAACAAAAGTGGCTCCCATGTAACTAAAATTTCATCCTCAACTATAACAATCTGAAATTTATCCATAGGCATAGCTGAAAATGAAGTGCCTTGAGAAGAGTTCATACCACGTTCCTTCAAAATTTTCATACTTTTCATTGGAGCCCAAAATATGGTGGCCATGCAAGAAACATCAACCAAATAAATACATATCCTTGGTTGATTTTACCCTTGGAAGAATATCAATCAAACACCCAAATGGAAGACATAATTGTTGCTCAAAATCTGAAAATGAACTTCTTACCATGCAAGGTGTAGTCCATGTGATCCATCCTTCCTTCAAGGCTTCCAAAGAGATACGAGTTAGCATCATTTGACAAAGGAAATGAAATGATACCCTTGTATCCAAACCAAACTTACAAAACTCAAATCATTTTCTTCCCATTCAACATGAAGCAATATGTGCAAGATGACACCCGAAATTTCTTCTTTTTCTATGCTCATAAGAAGAGAAGAAAACATAAATATAGTGCATGCATTTATGAATATTATCACAAAGAGACCAAGGAACCTTGTACTTTTATTTGTTCCAATGATCTTCCCTTATGAGGGAAAGTAAAGCATAGGAATCTCTCATACCTTTGTGTCCTCTAATAATGATTTCTTCATACAAAAAAAAAAAGCTTACTATTATGACTTCCTTCATTAGGAAGAGTGATAATCACTCTTTCTTTTCTTCCATCATGTTTCTTATGCACCCAAATTAAGGGCAAAAGTACCAACAAGAGTATGATCTATGTACCTCATATCCATCTCTCTATCATGCTCAGATTTTGTTGGTTGATTTGCATGCCTTCTTCTTATCAAAAAATTATGTTTTATAGCTTGTCAGAAAACTAAAATATGAAGAATCTTTTGGTATTGGTTTGATAGAAAAATATTGAGTGGTGAAGAAGTTATTAATTTTTGAAGTTCAGCTGTTCTGGGGGCATTTTTATTTATTTAGTAACTGCTGCAATAAATTTCAGATTTGAAGAGATTAATTTCCTAACTGGTTCTCCCATCTAAACCACCACCTTGGCTCACTCCAACCCCATTGGGGTTGTATTAAAGCTAACACTAGATTATTCGAGGTTGAACTAGGAGGGTTTAGTCCTTCTAGAGTCTATTTAATAAGTTAAATTACAAATTTGAATAATATCCCAAAGGGGATGTTACATGTAAACATGTTCCTACTTTAATAATTAAATAAATTTGCTAGGTATACATCTATTTTTCCTAAACAAGGTGATAAAAATTTTAGATCATAAAGACTACGATCAATATTTGAAAAACTCAAGAATATAAAAGTAGAGCCAAACATCTTTCCTTCGTACACCGGAAAATAAACCTCGCAACTGAAATGGAAAATGTGTTCATTGAACTGCAATGAAAAGAAATGTGTTTGAAATATGGAGTTGCTCTCCCACATTGATGCATTATTAGATTTTTGAATTAGCGCTTTGATGGCACACTTTATAGGACTTAAGGCTGTACAGTGGAAGGGGTTGATGCCGAGGGTTTATAACCGGCTAGGTTGAACCACAGAGCAAAGGGTTTTTGTTTAACTCACAACAACTTGATGTGTTATTGACTGGATTGTTTAAAAGTAAGTTTGTCCAAGGTTAAAATTATCACATTTAGCTTTCATTTGTGAAATATTTTGTTCTGAAGTTGTCGTTTAAGCACAAAATATTTGTTTTTAAGCAATGGAACTTCCATGGAATAAGATACAGAAGAAAAACAACGAAGCGAGTGTTTCCAGAAGATATGCATGTATTTTTAATCTTACATTCTCCATTTATTATGTTTTCCAGTTTGAATGAAAATATGTTTTAACTGGAAAACCATGCTATTAAAAAATTAGAAATAATATGGAATTTTAAACATATGCTCACTTGTTGTGTTATAGTTGAAATAGAATTTGTGCAAGGCCGAAATTCGAAGATAGAAGCTTTGAGAAGCTATAAATATTCTAGGAAATACGGTTCGGAATGGTCAGGAAGAAATATGTACCCTAAAAAAGGTTTGTAGTTGGTATTTCAAAAGATATGTGACGATTTTACGGTAGTGTGACAATTTTACGGTTGTGCGGTATGTCAGAACCAAGTTCTCCCCCTTTCCTTATATAATTTAAATCACTTCTTCAGAGTAAATATCACATGTACCCTGTTTATATACCCTATTTTTCCTTGCTTGGTAAACTTTATTCTTTGTTGATTAGATTCATGTATGCAGAGTGAGTATCTTGGCATAGAATCTCTATCCATTATTATGTATGGAATCACTAGTGTACCCTGGTTTTTCTATGTACTTTGGATGTATAGTCATGACTACCTTCCCCTAAATTGTACTCACCATCTTCGAGGAAAATGAAGTCATAATGGGATAATATGTTGCATTGCCCTCTAAGGTCAATATTTAGAATCACATAAGGGTCATGGAATTATTCACAGTGTACTTGATAGAATCTTTTAGTTTTTCGCCTATGGTGAAACTCACATTGAGCTACATGATAGTGTGTGGATCCAAGATAAAAAATAGACATAGGAAGCTACAACATCTCATTAATAAAGTGGATATATCTTTGAAATAAAATAATATCAAGGGGGAAGGGTGGATTTGGTCCTCCGTTAAGCCTTTCTATTTGGAGCAGTCTGTTTACAGAAGAAAAAAAACCTTACTAACATCTTCAGGAGTAGGGCAAGACATTTTATTGAGAACACATTTCGTAGGAATCTATTATTAGTATGTATCGACTGGGTAATACGTGGGATAAAATCATGATGGACCCACCACCTTGTCGAACCGCTAGCCCCTTCTCGATCTGGCTGTTGATGCGGTGATCAAAGACAACAATTTCCCATCTAACCATCTTGGGATCCAAGATTCATAAGAGATACAAATTTTTAATAGTGTTACTTGGCATCCTTCGGTCAATGCTGGAGAAATTTTTTGTGGTGGAATTAGTTTTGTTAAGAGAGGCCAATGTATATTTCATGGTTGTCGAGTGCATCTATATGTTGCATTACTTATTGATTTAATATAATTCAAATTAAATATTATTTTAGAATAACTTAGTGTAACAAAAGATATTCAAATGATTAAGTACAATAATATGTAAGCAGTAAGCATTCAACAATGTAAAACCCTAAGCAAATGAGAGAGGGATGACGACTTAGCTGATTTTGTACAACTGAGAGTGATCATGATTGTGTATTTGCTGGAACATGTTAGAAATAGTGTCACAAAGACTCGATGAGGGTTTGGAACCCTAGGAATGTAAAGGGTAGAAGCGCCTGTAGAAGGGCAAGAGCACCCCAAGTGCTAACGATTGATGTGGGTGCCTATGTCTACTAAAATTCTCAGGTTTTGATCTTTTGTGGGTCAAAATATCTTAGTTGTTAGTCATTATTTGTCACTCTAGTTTTGTTGATAGATCATCGATCACACCTATAACCTGTAAAAAAAATGACTACCTACACATGCTCACAAACCACATCAAATATAATAAAAAAAGATGCAGAATGTGGAGTCAAACTGACCCCAACGGTCACCCGAAGAATGAACTTACGACCAAACATTGCATTTCATCTCAGACTCCAAGTAGTTCTCTGTGTGTGTGTGTGTGTGTGTGTATCTGTATCTCATTCCCTAGGTTTCCCTTGTGCAAGTTGCACAATGATAGCGGACTAGAACTAGATTGTCCCGAATATGCAAAAATGTGTATGATGGAATAAAATAAACTCCCCTCCTATGCAGTGTATGTAGATCAATGCAACCCTTAACTCTTGTATGGATGTGTTAAATATGTACTTTGTAGCACTCTTATGCCTAAGTGCAAGCTTAGGTGGTGATAGATAATGTTTATAATGTTTTCCCCCCTTTATTTGAAATAAGTAACTAAGTATATATATGATTCCCTTGTTTGAATTTCGTAATTGACAACTGAAAGGCCAACCCAAATTATTAAAAGGTGACAAAGAAGCGAAAGGGACCCAAAAGAGTAAGAAGAAGAAAGAGAAGATAGGAGTGCCTAGCCACTTCTGTCCTAACTGGGTGCTAGTATCTAAATCCATCAAAAGGTAAATCAGTCAAGTGCCGAAAAAACTGTAAGATGTGTAAACCCAAAAGGAGTTGTTAACCACTAGTTTTTTACTTAGGAATCATGTATACATTAGTATGCTTTAGGACCTAGAAATGTACCCAAGTGCATAGATTTGTGTCTACATTTGCCCCCACGTTATGTTGTTGAGTGAATACTCAATAAAATAAAGTAGATAGAAGATGCATACCTTGTAATCTAGAGAGGAGTATAGCCAATAATGTGTTGAGTGGACAAGTAGCCATGTGAAGTGTGACAACTAGGAAAAAAGAGGTAGACCTTATGGGTGAATCGTATGCATAGTAGCATGTTGTTGGATCTTGTGCTTGTTAATGTGAGATACTTCTTGTTTCTTGTAAGGATAGACCTACAAAATAAGAGAAAGAGAGTATTCAAAGTCACGTATCTGAAAAATCATAATAATGTATGTAAAAGTAATAGAAAGTAGTAGTTAAGGAAAGAGTGCACGTAATGTATGAGAGAGTATAGGATAGAAAATTATCTTGTTTGTCTTGGAGATGTTTTTGGATGTGGTTGGGAGTGATCAATTCCTAACCAAGAAAGTATCGAGCCATGGATTTAAGCGTCATGTCATCAAGGATGAGGTTTTGGGGTGATCTCACGCCAAGTATGAGTTTTTTAGATGATCTCACACCAATAGAATAGTGTTGGGAGAGAGGTATATTTTTCTCTCCTTTCATAATGCTTCTCAAATGATAAGTGCCACTGCAGATTGACACATCTCGATTTGTAACTGAATTGTAACCAACTTGACTGAATTCTGTGACTGACTGGACAAGTGTCTGATACTGTAGATACATATTGTAACTTGATGAAAACTGTGTTGAACTTAAAAACTGTCTATTATTCCCCTATAACATAAGTTCCCATGTGGTACATAATTGCACACCATTCTTGTCTAATATTGGGCGCTAGTGTCTACTCTATGTTTGTGATCCAAGTCTAGTTCTGGGACACTATGTAACTATGTGCCTTTGTTAATTCTGTACTGTGATGTTCTGTTCTAACACTTCAGGCTTCTGGAAGGGTGATTTTTTCACCCAATAGTTTCCCCTCTCATTTGGGGTGCATGTAACAAATTAATGTAGAGAAAAATGAAACTCAAACACAACAAAAGTTACAATTACAACAAAACTCCAACTATGCTTTTATAGGTCTTCTAGACTAGTCTTTTCTCTAGTTCATAAGCTTCTTCCTGCATGCATTTTTTTTATATTTTAGTTCATTTCCCTAAACTAGTGAATTCCACATGATATTAAACCTTCAACAATGCCAATTCCTCCTTTGAAGTGGTTTGAAATTCATCAAATTGTCAACTTTACCTCCCTTGTGTAAAACTGCATTTGTATAAGCTTCTTAAGCAAAGACGCATGCTACAACCATGAATAGGACCAAATAAAACAACTTAGAACAACCTAAGAACATTTTCCATTACCCTTTATCAAGTTTTAAGTGTGTAAAATTTGGAATCTCAATTCCTAGTTTAGGTACCTTTTCCACTAACTTTCTTCCTTCCTTGTCCAAACTTCTAGTAGCCCTGACAAAGTTGTTTTCCATGCATAAATTTTGCTACAAGGTCTCAATTGACAAACTAATACCATGTGGGGACACCCTTTATACTCTATATCTTGTATGTAAACTTCCAACTAGTCCTTATTTGCAAATTTCCTTGAAATTCATCCATCTAGTTTCTTGACTAGGTCTTTTAGGTGCAACGTCAGGCTTCTTGGTAGACCGTCACTAACTCCTCATGATTTTGGCCCCATGTCTCATTCATTCTCCTTGAACATACTTAAGGAATGTGTGGGAAAATTTTGTACCAAATTTCTACTTTTGATTCATTAATTTTGGCTCCTTTAGGAAGGGTAAACTCCAAGATCCCACTTCTTCTAAGTTCCTCTAATTGTTCTCTCACCTGCTCTGTCACAAGAACCAACAAAGAAATGATGAGATAAGCTTTCAAAAAAATTGATTATGATTTCCCCCTTTTTCTAGATGTCAAGTTATCAATTACGAACTTGCACTCCTTTCAGAAATGTCTTTTTCTTCAATTCCTTATTCACTTGCCTGATAGTACAGTGGTTTTCAGGCTCCTACTAGGACTATCAAAAATATCTTGACCTCAACTGAGAGATTTAAGCAAATTCTTGTTTTGTTTCACACATAAACCTAGGACGAAGGTTTCCTCAAAAATCCAAGAAATTTATAAGGTTATTTTTTAAGATAAACATTTTTCCTCTAAGAAACCCTAGTTTCAGGGTTAGGAGCTTTGAGTGAGCCCGAGAAGTGTCAAAAATGCACAAAACCAGTTTTTATTACTTTCAAAACTTCTAATCATCTTGCACTAGACTGTGGCAGCCTACCTAATCTTTTCAAACTAACAGTAATGTTAAGGATCTCCTAAATGACCCTTTCAACCAAAGAACCTGTGCTCTTTCTCCCAGAAAATAGAGTATGCTTCACCTTTTTTGGGTGTGTAATATCACAATGACTATTCCTCACTCAAATAAGGATTCAAAGATGTTTGCTTTTCCCTATCACTTGGCCTCAAATAGATCACCACCTTTCCTTTACCTAATTCATCTTTCAAACACTATCAATGCAAGAAAAAGGTTGATATACAGTCTATCTCACAAAACTTCATTGTATCAATATTTGCCTCATCAACAAAAATAAGGACACATTACCAATCACCAAAGCTTGGATATAAAACTTTACTAGTGTAAATGATTGTCTTCTCACATAAATGTAAAGACTTGGTTGATTTTCTCAAGATTACGCACAGGTTGCATACAAAAATACAGTCAAACCCATCCAAAATTGTAACAACATAGTTATCAATCAATTTCTTGGAGCTCCAATTTCATTAACCATGACCATTCAAATGATTGGAGAAAAATGGCTACAAAATGGTTATATATGTTTGATAAGCCTACCCTAACGGATTCTTGGTTCATTAGTCCCTCAACATACACTTATTAAACCTTTAATGTTCCATTACAAGCCTCATCTAGGCTATAGCTTGAAGTTCTTATGTCCTATAACATAATCATTATGTCTAGACCCACTAGAACTAGTTCAAACCCATCAAACCTCTTAAATTCTCAAAGAAATACATTCACAACCCAATTACAAGCCAAAAATTTCCCTCAACATTCAAATTTCATTTTGGAGGGAAATGACAACATTTGAATTTTTGAAGGACTTATTACATTCTAACACCTATAATTGACTCCTAATAGACCCCTAGACCTTCATAAATCCTAATCAAGTCAAGATTGATACGAAAGCTAAAATTTTTACTAATGGAAGTGATGCTCCTGCATCATACTCCCAAGGGGAAAAGAGAAGCTTCCCCATACTTGAGCTAGCTCTCATTACTCTTCTTCTTCCTTTCTCTACTTCCAGTTGAAGTTGACCCTTTGAAAATGTCTCTTAACTGAATAATAACTCTACTTCATCATCATCATTTTTCCTTCATCTTCAATCAATTATTTTCTCCTTGAAGTGTTCAAATTTTTTATCAAAATATTGCTTCTAGGACTGTATATTTTTTTCCATCTTGTATTTGAGTAGAGATTCTTGATTCACATTTAGCCATGAGGTCTTCTCATTCTTCATAACTGTTATATTGGACTTGTCATGTTTCTACTGCCCTTGCTGAATCATCTCCCTTTTAAGATCATGGAATACTATTCTTTTTTGGTAACCTGATCACCTTCATTTTTTTTTATCTTCCTTCATCTCAACTGATGCATTGTCATGATTGATGCCTGATTTCTCCATACCTCTATCACTATCTTTTGTTTTGATCTTCTTGGTCTTCATCTTCTTGGACATTCACATAGTCTTCCTTTCTTTCACTTTATTTTTTTACTTGTCCTTGTAAATTGCGTTGAATCTGCCTTGTCCACTTTGACTTCACCATATTTTTTATTACTTTATCTTCACCTTCATTCCTTTCACCTATACCTACAAAACCAATACTCAAAGCAATGTTAGAATAAAAAATAAGAGGCTTGCATGCCTCATTCATCCTCCCTATGCTCTATTTTTCTTCCTTTCCACTCTTGACTTCTTTCCATAGCATTTTATTGTCATATTTCTCAACGTCACCAACTATTTCTCTATCCACTAGACCTCTCTTCTGGTCCTCAAACACCTTAACACGTGTTTCTCTTCTCATTCTATCATCTCTTTCCTCTCTCTCATCATCGTCTTCATCATTCACCTCTTCTTGTACTAAAACCATGTGAATTTCTCTAAACACGTGACATCCTTCACTATTAAAAGCCTTGATTACTTATGACTTATGAGACTTAACAACCCTACATAATATCCTTTCACATGCTTCTTTAGTCTCTATCAAGAACTTCTTGGTTGTCATCATCATCACTAGTCATGTTGGTTGTTCTTGTTCACCTTTGACAGGTAGAAGAGTGTCACTAACTCCATTTGCTAAAATGGTATAAGTATTCTTCTTGTCATTATGGACTACCTGCCTATCATACTGTCATATTTTACCTAATAAAGTATGAAAAACATTCATAGAAACTAAATCACATAGCACCTTATCCTTATATCTCCCAATTTGAAACTCAACCTGACATTGTTCCCTAACCAAGATATGATGTCCCTTTTGCATCCATGACACCTGATAGGGGTTAGGGTGTATAGTAGTTTTTATTCCTAACTTCTCTAAAATCTCAAATCAAACAAATTTTCAGTGCTTCCACTATCAATAACCACTTTACAAACTTTCCATTTAGCCTTACATGTAATTCTAAACAAACATCTTCTTCAAGTTATCTCATTCACTAATTTACTTGGTTTCAAAAGCACTCTTCTACACAATAATGACTTACCTCTATATTATACCATTTGATAAAAAACTTTGCTATCCTTTCTCATCCTTACATTCACCTCATTACACTCATATGCCTTATGTCCTGCATACCTTTGACACTTATAAAATCTTCCTACAAATTGCACCTACCTATTTGCTTCATTCCTTTGCATATATCTCACCTCTGTCATCATGTTTCTTTGAATTTCCTCCATGTTCTCTAACCTAAACAACATATCTTCCATTATCCTCTCCATCTTCTTTGTCCAATCTAACTTTCTTTCTTCTCTCACGTGCACCATTTTATCTATTTTCCTGTAATCACCATAAAAAAATTATTCTTTTCAAGAATAAAATTATTTCTCTGATACCACTATAATGTAGAGAAAAATGAAACTCAAACACAAAAAATATAGAATTGCAACAAAACTCCAACTATACATTTATAGGTCTTCTAGACTAGTCTTTTCTCTAGTTCATAAGCTTCCACCTGCATGCAAATTATTTATATTTTAGTTACTTTCCCTAAACCAGTAAATTCCACATGATCTTCAACCTTCAACAATGCTAAGACCTCCTTTGAATTGGTTTTAAATTCATCAAATAGTCAACTTTACCTCCCTTATGTAAAATTGCCTTTGTATAGGCTTCTTAAGCAAAGACACCTGCTACAACCATGAATAAGACCAACTAAAACAACTCAGAACAACCTAAGAACATTTTCCATTACCCTTTATCAAGTTTGAAGTTTGTGTAAAATTTGGAATCTCAACTCCTAGTTTAGGTACCTATTCCACTAACTCTCTTCCTTCCTTGTCCAAACTTCTAGTAGCCCTGAAAAAGTTATTTTTCATGCATTACTTTAGCTACAAGGTCTCAATCGATAAAAAAAAGTACCATGTGGGGACACCCATTACACTCTATATATTGTATGCAAACTTCCAATTGGTCCTTATTTGCAATGTTCCCTCAAATTCAACCTTTTAGTTTCTTGACTATATCTTTTAGGTGCAATGTAAGGCTTCTTGGTAGAATGTCACTAATTCCTTATGATTGTGGCCCCATATCTCATTGATTCCCCTTGAATATACTTAAGGATTGTGTGGGAAAAGTTTGTACCAAATTTCTACTTTTGATTCATTAATTTTGGCTCCTTTAGGATGGGGTAAACTCCAAGATCCCACTTCTTCTAAGTTCCTCTAACTGATCTCTCACCTACTCTGTCACAAGCAACAACAAAGAAATGATGAGATAAGATTTCTAAAATTTTGATTATGATTTCCACCTTTGTCTAGATGTGAAGTTATCAATTACCAACTCCCACTCCTCCTAAAAATGGCCTATTCTTCAATTCCTTGTTCACTTACCCGACAATACAGTGGTTTTCAGGATCCTACCCAGACTGTAAAAAATATCTTGACCTCAAATGAGAGATTGAAGTTAATTCTTGTTTTGTTTCAGGCATGAACCTAGGACGGAGGTTACCTAAAAAATTCAAGAAATTTGGAAGGTTAGTTTTTAAGAAAAACACGTTTTCCTTGAAGAAACCCTAGTTTTAGGGTTAGGAGCTCTGAGTGAGCCCGAGAAGTGTCAAAAATACACCAAACCAGTTTTTCTTACTTTCAAAACTTCTAACCATCTTGCACAGTACTGTGATAACCTATCTAAGATTTTTAAATTGACAGTAATGTTAAATATCTCCTAGATGGCCCATTCAATGAAAGAACTCGTGCTCTTTCTCCTAGAAAATAGAGCATGCTTCACCTTTTTGGGTTTGTAATATCACAAAGACCATTCCTCACTCAAGTAGGGCTTCTGAGATGTCTTTTTTTCCCTATCACTTGGCCTCAAATAGATCACCACCTTTCCTTGACCTAATTCACCTTTCAAATACTATCAATGCATGAATAAGGTTGACATACATTATGTCTCACAAACTCTTTATTGTATCAATATTTGCCTCATCAACAAAAATAAGAACACATTACCAATCACCAAAGCTTGGATATAAAACCTTACCAGTGTAAATTATTGCCTTCTCACATAAATGCAAAGACTTAGTTGATTTTCCAAATATTACACACAGGTTGTATGCAAAAACACAGTTAAACCCATCCAAAATTGTAACAACATAGTTATCAATCAATTTCTTGGAGCTCCAATTTCATCAACCATGACCATTCAAATGATGGGAGAAAAATGATTACAAAATGGTTATATATGTTTGATAAGCCTACCCTAGGTGATTCTTGGTTCATTCGTCCCTAAACATACACTTATTCAACCTTTAATGTTCCATTACAAGCCTCATCTAGGATATAACTTGAAGTTCTTATGTCCTATACCATAATCATTATGTGTAGACCCACTAGGACTAGTTCAAACCCATCAAACCTCTTAAATGCTCCAAGACATACATTCACAACCCAATTACAAGCCAAAAATTTCCCTCAACATTCAAATGTCATTTTGGAGGGAAATGACAAAATTTGAATTTTTGAAGGACTTATCACATTCTAATACCTACAATTGACTCCTAATAGACCCCTAGACCATCATAAATCTTAATCAAGTCAAGATTGACATGAAAGCCAAAAAAATTACTAATGGAAGTGATGTTCTTGCATCACAAATGTAGGAGGAGGTAACCAAAACGAGAGGACCTGAAACTGATATGCATATTGTAGGTTGGATACCTGCAGGGGGTATGGTATGTGCATGGTAGAAACCAAGGTACATGCAAACAATATAGGCTAGAAAAAAGTGTTGGTATAAAATAGCTAGCATGTAATAAAATACAATGCATCAAGTAACTATGGAAATAAGAGGGACCAAAAAAAGTAGGTTGCATACATGGGACAACATTCATAATGTCACAAGACAATTAGGGCTGAAGTGGTTATAATAAAACAATGAAGCATGACATATGGCATATCCCACAAACAATATCAAGAAATAGTCAACAAGCAATAAGAGATAACCATGGTTGTATAGAATCATGTAAGGAAAATGTTACACATGAAACACCCTTATCATGTTAGAAAGATAAATAGTATGTCAAAGCATGTATATATTATTGAAAATTTAGTGATAGTGGCAAGAAGTAGTAAATATTGTAACAATAAGATCTATGATGTATGGAGTAGGAGAGAAACAAAGGTAGATGCTCCCAGGAGCCTCGGCAGGACTAGTAAAGAGTGGTGTTGAGCATCATGCATCATATAAGAATTTGTTAAGGTCCTGCATTCATCTCAAGATACCACGTGAATATTCATGTGTGTATAGAAAAAGATAATGACATACTAAGTATCCAACTAGCATAGGAAATTAAGTGCGACATATAAGTAGTATAAACTAACAAGAATAAAGACAACCAAGATGAGTAGATGTTGTGTGAAAGTGATGGTGTGCTGTGATATGTAAGATGTACAAATGAGAGGGGTTGTGTTGCCCCCCAACGGATGTGCTATGTACCTTGGGATATAATATTATAATGTATATGGGTTGATGGAGATGCCGACATGTGGCACACATCCCCTTATCTTATTATATCATTCATTTATGATTTATTATGCTTAGGAGGTCGGCCTCAGTATTGGCCATAGGTTAGAATGGTATATATAGGGGTTAGAAGGTTGTAGTTAATCATCATATTGAGTATTGGAGTGTTATTGTATGATTTGGAGGTTACCCCCTCGAAGTGGTATTGGAGGTTGCCCCCTCGAAGTGGAAAAGCTATTATATGAGCATATTGTCATCATTTATCTATATTTTGGTGTTCTCTCATGTTATTCAGCTGTATATGTTCTTATTTATACAAGTAATATCCTTACAAGTGGTATCAGAGCAGAGATTTTGGCCAAAATTAGGGTAAAAACCCTAATTTTTTGTTTCGAGTATATCTTGAAGACGGTATCAAATTTTTTCCCAAATTTTTCACCATAATTTTGAAACACTCTAAGTCAGAATATATGAAAAATTAAGCTCCATTGGATATGTTTTACGGATGTTATTAATGTTTTAGGTTTTTTCATAAATTCACGTTTCAAGTAGCAAATTGTGGTATTTTTTAGCAAAATTTATATTTTCGGAAATATCTTGAAATTTCAGTTAGGGTTTGTTCTTTGAGTTTTTATCCGTCTGCGCAAATATTTTCAGAATTCCTAAAACCCTAGTTTTGTGGATCATGGGAATGGTAGCTTTTTTTGGAGATAGCAGGATTGATGCTAGAGAATGGTGGAACAAATTTAGGGATAAATTATCTAAACCATTAGATATTTGGTTATTCAAGTTGTGGATTAGTGGCCCTGCACAAATTTTCTTTTCTGAGTTAGAAAAGGAAAAGTCTAATTGGTCTTTGCAGGAACTAGAACAAGTTTTCATGGACAGATGGGCAACAAAAGAAGAAGAAGACGAAGCAGAAGAAGAAGAAGAAAAAGAAAAAGAAGTAGAAGTAGAAGAAGAAGAAGAAGAAGAATCAGAAGTAGAAGCAACATCAGAAGAAGAAGAAGAAGAAGATGTTGATGATGAAGCTGCTACACAGGATAGGATTTCATATGGTGGTTGGATGATCGAGATTGGCGACAAGTGTGCAATAATTTAAAGCACACTCATTATATGGATTCTTCTTATGTTTTGGGGATGAAACATGTAAAAGAGGGAGGCAATGCTATGTACCTTGGGATATAATATTATAATGTATATGGGTTGATGGAGATGCCGACATGTGGCACACATCCCCTTATCTTATCATATCATTTATTTATGATTTATTATGCTTAGGAGGTTGGCCTCAGTATTGGCCATAGGTTAGAATGGTATATATAGGGGTTAGAAGGTTGTAGTTAATCATCATATTGATTATTGGAGTGTTATTGTATGGTTTGGAGGTTACCCCCTCGAAGTGGTATTGGAAGTTGCCCCCTCGAAGTGGCAAAGCTATTATATGAGCATATTGTCATCATTTATCTATATTTTGGTGTTCTCTCATGTTATTCTGCTGTATATGTTCTTATTTATACAAGTAATATCCTTAAAGTATGTGTGTGATGTGAGGTTCATTTAGGAATTACACCCTCAACATTCAAGTATGAACTGTAGAAAAAAAGTGTTTGATCGGGTGGAAAAGGTAAAGTATGTATACCAGAGATGTGGCAATGCTCAGAAAGGTAGACATGAAGCATAAAGAGTGAGAGATACAGAAATAAAGTCACCAATATGTGACTAGTAAGGGGGGAAATTGAGTTCCCCCCGATTGTGTGTGGGGTGGGGATTTAAGTAAACTCGTTAAGGAGGTTTGTAACTTGTCAAGGTCATAAAAAATAGGATTTGGATTAGAGATATAATATGCAATAGTGTAGGTTGATCATAGAAAGAGCCTATGTGGCATAAAGTATACATGTCCATAGAATATTCTTCATCAATAAAAGGGGGTTACGGATAATCATGTGCGTACCAAAAAATTAGGTTTTGGGCATAACCAAGGAAGGAATCATTGCAAATAGAGATGTGGCCAAAAGACATAGGAAAGATAATAGCAGTGTGATTGGGGTCGAGGGTACCACCAATATAGTCGAGCCAATATTATCTGAGGGTGAATAGAGAGGAAAGGTGTGTACATGCAAGGAAGACTAATAAATGGAAGACACAGAGCCCATAAACAATGGTAATGAATACATATCTGTGATACAAGTTGGGAGAATGAGTGGGGAAAAGGAGATAAGCAAGAGTAAATCCTAATTATGTTAAGCCTTCATGTTTGCAAATAGTGTTAGGACAAGTGGGATCGGATGGGATATTATGCCAATAAGATTCATGTATGAGTAAGGTGCATGTGAATGGTTCAAGCTGCAGACCGAGGGTAACCTTGATAGATGGAGGAGGTGACATGAGGTCCAATGTATGTAGAGTGGCCTGGAAAGGAATCATGGTTGTATTAGAGGGATGAGGTTGCTTAAATTGATACTCAAATGTGCTAATAGAAATGAAGGTGTCTTGGAAATAAGATTCATCTATATCAAGAGGAGTAAAGTCGAGGTTGCACAACTTGTCATCAGTAAGTTCTACAACATTGACCTCGTCATCAGAATCCTCAGTGTTAACATTATCTTGTTGGGTAACATTATCAAAGATATTAGGAGGAGGGGTGGTGGATGTAGTGCCAGGATAATTAGTAAAGGGTGACATGGTGGGACTGATGGAGGGAGATATGGTAGGAGAAATAAGATTAATGGTATGTGTAGGGATGGAAGGGGAAAATGTGGAGGCTAAAGAAGTAATAAAAGCATTAGATTCACCGAGATCATATGTATCGATAGTATGGTAGTGAATTGGATTAATTTGGGGTATAATCATGAAATTGATTGGGTTTATTCAGTAGAATTTGAATGGTTCGGGGTCAGCGGAGATAGTATGCTCATATCCATCATGTAAGAATTTAAAACTGGTAAATTGTAGAAGGAATAACACATATAACATGGATCCATGGTCTACAAAGTAAATAATTGAACTAAAATGATGTATCCATGATATAGAATGATGTGGGAATGGTTTTGGGGCCAACCTATAAAGGTAAGGTGATGGTGTCGATGCATGTTTGAGTAATAGAGTCATAAACACAGACAAGGGTAAAGGATTTGGTGATATGACTATCAGGAATTTTTAGTTGCGTGAGTAATGAGAGGAAACATAAATTTAGAGCATAGCCATTGTCAATTAATATGCACTTGATATGATGACAACCAATAGTAGTTGTAATAAGAAAAGGTGATGAATGATCAACGATGACAATAGGAGGGATATACTCATTACTGAATAATATGGTATGTGGTAGGTTTTTGAAGGATTGAATAAGATGGGCGAAGGCAATAGGAGAATTTGCACTTGTAATTTGAATGAAATGTAGGGAAACCTCTAATGTATAATGTCAATTTGGTGCATTGTGTAAAAGTTCATAAAGGGATATTTTGGCTGGTGTATTCTTTAGTTTCTCAATGATATCATAACCTTTAGAGGTGTTGGTAGGA
Source organism: Taxus chinensis (assembly GCA_019776745.2). Taxonomy (NCBI): domain Eukaryota; kingdom Viridiplantae; phylum Streptophyta; class Pinopsida; order Cupressales; family Taxaceae; genus Taxus; species Taxus chinensis. The sequence goes on from CM034149.1 coordinate 14,553,971, forward strand.
ATTGTAGAGGTCATAGGTGGTGGAATAGAGATGGGTGGAGCCATGGGTTGCCTATTTCATTGAGTGGTGACCACATTAATAGTTGAGTCGAACAATGGAGGCTTGAAGTGAGGAGGGTGTTGGCTACAGATCTGCATAAAATCAGCAGCAATGGCAACCGTGCAAGAAACCCTAGTGGGTGCATATGATGGGTAAGAGGATTGGTCCACAAATTCAAAAGAAGGAGAGAGGATCCAATGCATGTTTAGATGGTACAGTTGGATTGATCGGGTTCACCAATTGATTTAATATAATTTGAATTAAATCTTATTTCAGAGTAACTTACTGCAACAAATGATATTCAAATGATTAAGTATAATAATATGCAAGAAATAAACATTCAGCAATGTAAAACCCTATGTAAATGAGAGAGTGATGATGACCTAGTTGATTCTGTGCAACCTGAGAGTGATTGTGACTGTGTATCTATTGGAACATGCTAGAAACAACATCACATAGGCTTGATGAGGGTTTACAACCCTAGAAATGTACAGGGAAGAAGCATTTAAAAAAGGGAAGGAGCACCCCAGGAGCTAACAACTGATTTTGGCATTTATGTCTACTAAAATACTTAGGTTCTAATATTTTTTGGGTCAAAATACCTTTGTTGTTAGTCACTCTTTGTTGTTCCGGTTTTGGTGTTAGATCATCTATCACACTCATAACTTGCAAAACAAATGACTACCTACACATGCCCACAAACCACATCAAATCTAATAAAAAATGTAGAATGTAGAGTCGTACTAACCCCATCGGTCACTTGAAGAGTGAACTTATGACCGAGCATTGCATTACATCTCATACTCAGTGTAGTTATTGGTGTGTGTGTGTGTGTGTGTGTGTGTGTGTGTGTGTGTGTGTGTGTGTGTGTGTGTGTGTGTCCTATGCCCTAGGTTGCCCTTGTGCAACTTACACGTTGATAGCGGACTAGATCTAGATCCTCTTGAATATATGCAAAAATGTGTGTGATGGAATATAATAAACTCCCCTATTATGTAGTGTATGCAGATCAATGCATCCCTTGACCCTTATATGGATGTGTTAGATATGTACTTTGTAGTGCTCTTGTGCCTTTGTACAAGCTTAGGTGGTGATAGATAATACTTATAATACTTGGCCCCCTTTATTTGAAAGAAGTAACTAAGTGTGTGTGTGTGTGTGTGTGTGTGTGTGTGTGTGTGTGTGTGTGTGTGTGTGTGTGTGTATATATGTGTGTGTGTATGATTCCCTTATTTTAATTTCATAACTGACAATTGAAAGCATGACACAAAGTATTAAAAGGTGACTAAGAAGTGAAAGGGGCCCAAAAGAGTAAGAAGAAGAAAGAGAAAGACATGAGTGCTCAGGAGGGATAGGGGAACCTAGGAGTGTCTGTCCTAACTTGGCGCTAGTGTCTGAAGCCATCAAAAGGTAAATCAGTCAAGTTTTGGCAGAACTGTAAGATGTGTAAATCCAAAAGGAGTTGTCAACCACTAGTTTTCTTGCTTAGGAATCATGTATACATTAGTATGCTTTAGGACCTAGAAATTTACCCAAGTGCATATATTTTGTGTCTACACCCACCAAGGTAAATCTTTAGAATCCCATAATGGTCGTGGAATTATTCGTAGTGTCCTTGATGGAAGCTTTTAGGTTTTCTCCTTTAGTGAAACACAAGTTGAGCTACATGATTGTTTGCAAATCCAAGATCAAAAACAGGCCTAGGCAGCTACAACAACTTATTAATCAAATGGAGATCTCTTTGAAAGAAAATAATATTGAGGGGGAAGGGTAGATTTGGTCCTCTTTTATGCTTTACTATTTGGCACGGTCTGTTTACAGAAGAGAAAAAACCCTGCTAACATCTTGAGGAGCAGGGGAAGACATTTTATTGAGAACACGTTATGTAGGAATCTATCATCAGTATGTATCCACTAGGTAATGTGTGGGATACAATCATGATGGTCCCACCAACTTGTCAAACTGATAGGCCCTTCTCGACCTGGTCATTGATGTAATGATTACAGACTAGAATTTCCCATCTAACCATCTTAGGGTCCAAGATTCCCATGAGATACAAATTTTTAATAGTGTTACTCGGCGTCGTTCGGTCAATGAAGGAACAAAATTTTTGTGGAGGAATTAGTTTTGTTAAGAGAGGCCAATGTATATTTTATGGTTATCGATTGCATGTAGAATGTGAAATTCCCTATCCATGCTGGATGTACCGACGATGGTTATACAAGGGAGAGTTTTGGTGTTGTAAAATTATGTGGGCCCCAAGTTCCCAACCAAGCCCAATATATGAATGCATGTGTCTTAAGGCCAAAAAATATGTGATGATTTTACAGCCGATAAATATGTGACGATTTTTCAACATAAAAATCTATTATTTTAGTATTAAATGTCTAAAAACATATGTTATTATATCTTTTTAATTTTAAATTAATTATTACACCATAAATTTATCAACAACTGATATAAATTCCCAGTTTACCGTGGGTTAGCCATTCACTTTAACGTTAAGTTTTCATGCCATGATGTATTTATGCATTATTTAACTTTCCATTGAACCAATTTTTGTTTCTGTCAAATTGAAGATTTAAATATAAATTAAATCTAAATAATACACGTCACTTTCAATGTTTCCACAGAGATGAATAACCATTGAAGTGTGAATGGTTGAAATTAGGGATGAGATTTGATGGTCGGCCCTACCTATCAAACCAAAAAGCTATGACGTTAAGAGGTTTTAAACATCTCATCCATCTTTATTAAATATCTTTTCTTTATTTAATAATTTAAAAAATGCATTTCTTTTTTAAGTTATATTTACAAGTTTTGAGTAAGTTTATATGTGATGAGGGTCGTCAATCCCCAACACTAATAATGTTTTGATCCAGGGCTAGTGTTTAAAGGATGTATGCAAAAGAAGAGAAATATTTGTTGATGGCCCCTTCTACCAAAAATCCACACTTGCAGAAATATAAAATCACACTTGTTGGAATTAGAAACACACTTGCATGAATTAAAAAGCACACTTCGCAGAAATTAAATTCACACTTACATGAAATGAAAACACACTTGCAAGAAATGAAAACACACTTGTAGGAAAGGAAACAAAACTTGCGAGAAAGAAAAATTGCTAAATTGGAAAGCAAGAATAAACATATAATACACCTGCAAGTTTCCAATAAACTATACATCACACAAATAATTACATAACGCAAATAAAAATACAAAAAAATAATTGCAAAATGAAAAATAAAAATGAATATACAAGCCCATCTTCCTTGGAATGAGTGGATAACTCATTCCTCAGAAAAAGATTTTAATCTACATTATTTACAGATGGATGGAATGCAATCTTTGAATTGATTAGAAAAATGGTGATTACATTCAATGGTGTAGGAGGTTGCATTTATAATTCCATGCTTCCAACTACCTCCTTATTTTAAGGAATACATCTTTATCAACTAAGATTTCAATATATCTAAAAAGCATCAATCTCCACAAAATATAGAGAGAGCTTATCTAATAATACGAATATTTTAGTGAGAATCAAAATAAATATTGATTCTTCTTTATTTTACAAATAGTAAAATACTTATAGAAATATCTATTTTCAGAATGAATTCCAAAAATATATAACAATGTCACCCTTGGAGCTATGCTCATCTCTACAACTCTAGTATTCATCCTTAGAGCTCTAATATCCAACTCCGAAGCTATAATATTCAACTCCAAAGGGATCCCAAAGGGACTTTGAAGCATTCCATAGAGACTCTGAAGTGAGTGGGAAGACTCTAAAGCTTTCTTAAAATGACTATAACTTTTACATATGAACTCGAGTCAAGATGGGTTTTTTGGAACTTTCAAATTTTTTTGAGAGGAATATGAATATGCAATCATATTTGGGTTTGGGAATATTCTTGATGACTATTTTTCACTATTTCCCAAACATATGTTTAAGGAGCCACTCATAAAACAATTAAACATATTTGGAGCCAGTGAAAGAACCTCTGGAGCTAATGCGATGATGAAATAACAATCTCTAGAGATGATATGAGAGATTTTGAAGATCTTCTAAGGTTGGTTGTAGCTGGTGCTTAGCGCTCAAAATTATTTATTCGAAAATTCTAGCAAAGTACGAACTGCATATGGACAATTTGACATCTTTTTCCCAATAATAATTAGAAATAGCTAACAGAAAGATAACAAAGAATTCTAAATAAATAACCATGATATATACTCTATATTTCATCCTAAATAAACCATAAGTTCAGAGATTACACTTAGATCCACTTTACATATGTAGAGAAAAACAATGTGAAATATTGTATAAAGTGGGCTATTTCTTGGGCTCATCATTTCCCCCATGCCTAATCTCCTGCATGTCCTCATGCATGCCATTATCCTCCTTTACAATTATGCTTTATTATTTTGAAGGACAAGTTTTTGTGTGGAGCCCCTCCTGCTGCTTGTTTTTTCTTTTTGCATTGAGTTATAAATAGGTTCTTATGTGGAGGTTTTCCTATTATCTTTCTTGATATATTTTAGCATAGGTTCTTATGTGGAATTTCTCCTGCTACTTTTTTTTTAGTGTAGGTTCTTGTATGCAATTTTTGCTACTACTTTTTTCTTTCTTTTATGAGAGCATGTTCTTGTGTGGAGAGCTTCCTACTATGCTAACAATTTTGTATTTTCTGAAAAACAACATTCACTTTTGTTTCCTTTCTCTTCCTTTTTTTCAGAAAATGATTCTATATAGAAAGGATTCTAATAACACATCTTGATGTTTTGAACTTTTCTAACATAGACTTTGAAAGAATGATTGTCATCATCAAAATCATATATCAAAAGATGCCCAATTTTTTTTCCTTTTTCATCTTGAATCATATGATGTAAAAGTGGATCCGTATGTAATAACAAAACTTACAAGTAACTTTAAAACTAAAATAGAAGAGTAAAATACCTTGGTATAATTCAGTCTCTGTTGCCTCTTCCATGTCAACAAAAGTGAGAAATATTGGGAAAAGTGTTGATAAAATTGTAGTCCTGTTATACCGAGAAACAAGAGCATGAAAGAACAACCAAATACTTTATTGCTTATTTGAAAAATCTGCCATTTTTTGGTTTTCTACTTTTCCATTTTTTAACTTTTACCCTTGATCAACCAACACGTTGGTTTTCTAATCAAGGTTCATTTTCTTAGTACTTGGTCCACTAGCAAGCTAGTTTTCAATATGTTCGATATAAACACATTTTCAGTATAATATGTTATTTAAATATATATGTAATTTTACACTTATATTTATATTAAATGTGTTTGTAATGATAATGACGGTTTTGCCAAATTCTTTCACGTCAAATAAGGATGGGCTGACAGTTTTACAAAGTGTAAACTATAGTTAAAATAGGAAAAAATGTTTGGGGCAGACATCAAATCTCATCTTTGGTTGAAATTAATTTGTGAATAAAATAATAGGTTGACCTGCCATGAGATTTATTAAAGTGAATGATGATTTTATGGCCGACGACAAATTAACAGTGGTGCGACAATTTCTCAATGGTACAGCATGTCAAAACACAGCCCTTCCCCTCCCCTTATATAATTTAAGGAACGCCTTCGGTGCAAATATAATGCTAACATGGAATGAATGCTTGGATATTTATCTAGTAAGAGGGCCCCACAAGTTTCAACTAAAGGTGAAAAAATATCATGTCTTTTGATATTGAATGGGGCCATCAATTTTAGCAATACATTTAAATGATAAAAGCATAAATTTACTCTCCCATTAATATTTAGTGTAATTACATTGGTAGGACTTTACTCTATGAAATATAATCACTTGGAGTACAATTATAGTGTGGAATAGATGGATGATATTTATGTTGGAAAGAGGAAAGGCCCTCTATTCAGTATCATTTTTTATTTCAGTTTCAATGATATGTGTAAAAATGATGCATTTCCTAATAGTTTATGTGTGTACATTTGTAAGTTCTATTACACAATTATAAGATTCCATTTGGTTGGTTTATCTGTGAGTCCACACAAAATCATTTGAATTTTTTCACCCATTCATTGATGTATTTGGAAATAAACGTCTCACCTCATCACTCATTGACAATGAAAAATATATAATTGGGCTACCTTTATTATCGTTCTCATTTTCTAGCCTAAGGAACCCAACCAATCTTCATAGATAACATGATGGAAGGAGACACTCTTCTAATCATTTTTGAGTCAACTGTAACAAGTATACAATCAATTATTGTAATTTTAATGCATTTTGAAGGCATTTAACTTTATCTGTAGCTAGAATAGAGGATCTGAAATCAGTGCAGAATATTTTCAGAGAAGAAATTATTCTTTACAACTCAAATAAAGATTTGCACACAATGATAATAATGATCTTCTTATTCTACATGAAATCATATAGGTGATTCCAATTATATAGGATAAGTTGCTCCTATAATCTAGGAAGTAAGTATAACCACTAAATCCCTCCCCCTGTTACCACTCAAACCAAATACTATTCTCGTGAGTTGTTATAACACTATTAACAAATCACTTGTAGATATAATCTAGCTAATACAAAATATTCAACCACCTATTAAATTTTTACCACATAATTTAACCATTGAGCACTAAGAATATCCTAACATTACCCCCTCAATGCGAACATGGTAGAAAAAATTTCACACATTCAATAGCAGTATACCTGATTCTTGTGGCACACCCAATCTTGTGGCTCTTGATCTTGATATAAAAGAAATGTTGAGTTATGGAGCTCAGTTACTTCAGTTTAGCATGCAATGGAAACTTGCTGGAAAATACATTAATCATTATTAGTTAGGGGGTAACCGGCATCGGTCACCCAGGACCGGCATCGGTCAAGCAAGGGAGGAACCGACAGCGGTTAGGTCTAACTAGCGTCGGTTACCTGTGCGAGGATGTTTTAATTAACTCTCAGGAATTAGATCTATTTTTAGCATTAAAGTATATCTAGTGATTGTAATTGCATGGCTAAGTGCCCTAATTCTATAAATGACCATATAAGCATAAAAGATAGGGTTTAGAAGATGATTAACAAGAATTGGAAAGAACTTGCAAAAATTTGGTGAGAGAGAGAATTCTTGGTGATGAATCAAAAGCTTGAAAGAAAGAAAGTATTGTACATTTGAGAGGTGTGGAAGATTGTAAATCTTCATTGTATATCTTGTCAAAGCTTTGGATAATAGATTGGCTTATTTCTTGGTGGACGTAGCCCACACTGGGTGAACCACGTTAAATCTGGTGTTGATTTATGTCTCTTGTTTTATATATTTCTTCTAGTAGAATATCTACTTTTATTTGCATGTATGCTTAGATCTGATATATTGTCTGTACAACCGGTGTGCTAACCCCAAAAAATGGTATCAAAGATTTGTTTAAGGGTTTTATGTGTTGATAGGATTTACTCACATAGGTTTTTCTGATTGAGTGGGAGCTACAACAATGACATAAGAAAAAAAATACAAGGTAGAGAAATTTTACGTCCAAAATTATCAATTATGGAAGATGCAGATAGAGGATTATCTATATCAAAGAGATTTGTATATACCATTGGATGAGAAGTCTAGACCTATGAAGATGACTGATGAAGAATGGAAGAATCTTGACAGAAAGGCTTTAGGATCTATAAGATTGAGCCTGACAACATCTGTGGCTTCCAATATTACAGAAGCGACTTCTATGGTTGACTTAATGAAATCTCTTGCTAATTTATATGAAAAACCTAGTGCTTCAAATAAAGTTTATTTGATGAAGAAACTATTTAGTTCTAAGATGCATGAAGGTGGATCTGCATCTAGTCATTTGAATGATTTCCGATCTATTATAAATCAGTTAAAATCGGTTGCTATACCATTTGATGATGAAGTAAAAGCACTTTTATTCTTATGTTCTTTTCCTGATAGTTAGGATAACTTGGTAATGGTTGTTAGTAATACAACATCTGCTAATAATATTTTGAAGTTTGATGATGTGGTTAGTATAATATTGAATGAAGAAATTCCCAGGAAGAGTACAGAGGAATCATCATCTAAAAATTCTTTGAATGTAGAAAGCAGGGGCATGACAGAAGGAGAGATCCAAGAGTAAGAGTAATGGGAAATCAAAGTCAAGGGATAGTAGATCTAAATCTAGAAGTAAGGGAATTACTTGTTGGAAATGTGGAAAGAAAGGACATGCAAAGAAATATTGTTAGTCAAAGGAAAAAGAGAACCAACACCCAGACAAAGGTAAAGAAGCAAATCTTGCTACATCAAAGGTAATGCAAGATGCTCTTATTCTTTCCTTATACAATAGAATTGAATCATGGGTTTTAGATTCAAGAGCTTCTTTCCATGCAACCCCTAATAAGGGTTTTTTAGAAATTATGTCCAGGAAAATTTTGGGCATGTTTATTTGGGTGATGATGAATCTTGCAGTATTACTGGTAAAGGGGAAGTTCATCTAAAATTACAGAATGGAAATACATGGGTATTGAAAGATGTGAGGCATGTGTCAAGGCTCAGGAGAAATCTTATTTCTGCAGGGAAACTAGGTGAATCTGGTTGCATGGTTACTTTTACAGGAGACTCTTGGAAATTCACCAAGGGTGCTTTTGTTGTGGCAAGAGGTAAGAAGGTAGGAACGTTATATTTATCTACCTGTATTACTGATTCCTTTTCTGTATTATCTACTTCAGATTCAGATGCATGCATGTGGCATAACCGGTTAGGTCATATGAGTCAAAAAGGAATGAAAATCTTAAAGGCTAAGGGTAAGTTATTAGATTTGAAATATTTAGATCTTGATTTCTGTGAGCATTGTATCTTTGGAAAGAAAAAGAGAGTGAAGTTTCTCAAAGTTGGGGAAACTAAAAAGGAGCATAAATTAGAGCTTGTACACTCAGGTGTGTGGGGACCAACTTAGGTAGCTTCTCATGGAGGATCACAGTATTATGTTACTTTCATTGATGATGCTATAAGAAAGATATGGGTTTATTGTATTAAACGTAAATATGATGTTTTTGAGACTTTTAAAAGATGGAAAAATCTTGTTGAGAATGAATCAAATTCTAAGTTAAAGTGCCTTAGATTTAACAATGGTGGTGAATACTGTAGCAAGGCTTTCAATCATTATTGTTTAATGAATGGGATACGTAGAGAAATAAAGGTTCCAAGAACACCACAGGAGAATGGTGTTGTAGAAATAATGAACAGGACAATCATGGAACGTGCTAGAAGTATGAGGATACATTCTAGATTGCCCTTGCAGTTTTGGTCAGAAGAAGTTGACACAAATGTTTATTTGATTAACCGTGGGCCTTCAAGTTTAATAGATGGAGGAATACCAGAGGAAGCTTGGACCGGAAAAGAGGTAGATCATTCTTTTCTTAAATTTTTTGGTTCAGAAGATTTTGTGCATGTTGATAGGGAAAATAGAAAGAAGTTGGATTCAAAATCCAAGAGATGCACTTTCATTGGTTATGGATCTGGTGATTTCAGATTCCATTTTTGGGATTTAGAGAATTCTAAAATTATTAGGAGTCGTGATGTTGAATGGAATGAAAATAGAATGTACAGAGATCAAATTTTGGTACCCAAGGATGAACCAGTTGAGAATTTTGTGAATGAAAATGAACTCTCAGATTTAAAAGAATTACCGACAAGGTTACACAGTAACTGGTGTCGGTTGACCCCTGACCGGCACTGGTTAGACGAATCGGTATTGGTTACAGAGGATCCAAACCGGCATTGGTTAGGATAAGTAATGTCAATTAGAGGTGACTAACATCGATCACTGTCAAATTTGGATAGGAATGTCCAGGAGGTCCAGATTGAGCCTTCGGTACCCCAAACTTCTGTGAGAAGATCACAAAGGGTAAGTAAACCTCCATAAATATTTACACCTTATCTATTTTATTTATTATTGACTAATAATGGCGAACCAGAGATCTTTGAAGAAGTAATGTAGGATAAGATTCACGTACATTGGGAGCATGACATGGATGAGGAGATAGACTCCTTGGAACAGAACCAGACTTGGGATTTGGTTAAGTTGCCAGCAGGTAAGAGAACATTGCAGAACAAGTGGGTTTACAGGATTAAGGAAGAAGAGGGTGGACAAAAAAGGTTAAAGGCAAGGCTTGTAGTAAAGAAATTTACATAGAAATTAGGTATTGACTTTAGTGAAATTTTCTCTCATGTTGTTAAGATGACTTCTATTCTTATTGTATTGAGCTTAGTTGCAATAGAAGATTTGCATTTAGAGAAACTAGATGTGAAGATGACTTTCCTTCATGGTGATTTGGATGAAGAGATTTATATGCAGCAGTCGCTTGGGTATGAAGTCAAGGGTAAGGAGAAAATAGTGTACAGATTGAAAAAGAGCCTATATGGGCTCAAGCAAGCTCCAAGGCAATGGTACATGAGATTTGATAGTTTTATGCATGAACATGGTTACTTGAGATGTGAATCTGACTAGTGTGTTTATTTCAAGAAGCTTTAAAATGGGAGCTATATTATTTTGTTATTGTATGTGGATGATATGCTTATTGTAGGATCTAGTATGCAGGACATTGGTGAGATTAAGGGAAAGCTAGCTCACACATTTGCTATGAAGGATTTAGGAGCTGCAAAAATAATCCTTGGCATGCAAATACATAGAGACGGAAAAAACAAGAAATTGTATTTGTCTCAAGAGGATTACATCTACAAGGTGTTAGAAAGGTTCAACATGTAAAATAAAAAACCTGTTAGTACACCTATGGCTGGACACTTCAAATTGAGCAAAGATCAGTGTCCATCATCACATGAGGAGATCAAATACATGACGTGAGTGCCATATGCTTCAGTAGTTGGAAGTCTCATGTATGCTATGGTTTGTACTAGACCAGACATTGCACAGGCAGTGGGAGTTGTGAGTAGATATATGGCCAATCTAGGTAAAGAGCATTGGAAAGTAGTCTAATGGATACTCAGGTATTTGAAAGGGACATCTAGCATGTAATTATGCTATGGAGGTTTGGATATTTCATTACATGGTTATTTTGATTCAGATTTGGCTGGAGATCTGGATGCTAGGAGGAGCACTACTGGATATATTTTCACAGTAGGTGGGACGATAGTTAGCTAGATTTCAAGATTACAGAAGGTTGTGGCTTTGTCTACTACAGAGGTAGAGTATGTTGCAGCTACAGAGGCTAGAAAGGAGATGATATGGATGAGTAGGTTCATGGAAGAGTTAGGAAAGGAGCAAGGTGATTGTAAATTGTTCAATGACAGTCATAGTGCAATTCATTTGGCAAATAACTCAGCATTTCATTCAAGAATGAAACACATTTAGCTGAGGTATCACTTCATACGACAGGTATTAGAGGATGGACAATTGAATCTAGAAAATATTCATACGAGCAAGAACCCTGCGGATATGCTAGCGAAGCCATTAGCAAAGGAGAAGTTAGAGCTACACTCCAATTTTGTTGGTCTTCGAGTTTGAGACTTGAAGAGGAAGAAACAAATCTAAGGAAGGATCCAAGAATGACGTTGTATAGGTATGGTGCAGTAATTAATCTCCAAGTGGGAGATTGTTGAGTTGTGGAGCTCAATTACTTCAGTTTAGCATGTAATGGAAACTTGTTGGAAAATACAGTAACCGTCATCGGTCACCCAAGACCGGCATTGGTCAAGCAAGGGAGGAACCATGTAATGCCCCTATTTTACGCACCCAAAAACAACAATAAAATACCAGGATAATTTTTTTTGACTTACATTGCTCACTACACACAACACAACAAGGGCTCCAAGTATAGAAACTCAACTCACATATGGCAATCACATAAGTCATCGACTCACATAGACACATGAAAACGACATAGGCATGTCGATGCCACACTTTTCCCAATGAATGAATACTAGCAATGACCCAACCACAAGAAACATGACTTCAGGAATTATGAACCTAAAACACATCATTTCTTTAAATGTATTTTAGTTACGATTAAAATTCCAAGAACATTATTGAACAAGGATAAATTTCTCGTTTGTCCACCCACATATTCTTAAGTTTATTCCGTGGTTAAAATACAGTTCGACTATCTTATGTTGGCTTCTTATACTTTATAAAAATTTCCATAACTATCATACTTATTTGGCATAAATCAAATTGCATACAAAGTACTTAATTATCTTATTATTATGTTAAGAATATTCTTCTCCAACATTTATTCGATGTCTATAGTTTTACTCTTACAACTCATGTGAATGTGGCTTGGTGTCCATATAGCGATATTAGGATTTAACGGAGATTTAGATGCGAGATAGCTCATTACCAAAAACATACCTCGGTCATGGGTTAGTCATTCCCCTAACATAGTTATTCTAATTCAACGACTTGAGAAATTCCATTTTGATTTATATATGTATTTTGCTTTCTCGAAGGTTGAACACACCAAGGCAATTCATATTATTTGAAACAAAAGAATATATTTAATTGAGATATACGGTCTCCAAGAGTGGCATTATTCTGAACCTCAACTCTCGTTGTTTACTCTTATATGATTTTTTTTCTACGTCACCAAATGGTCTTATTATTAGCATTGTCTTGTAAAAGGAGTTATGACTTACTTGTCTAACCTCTTGAAAACATATATGATTAAGAGGCTTGAAGCTACACATGAACGCTAATTTAACATCTAAAACAACTGAGGTTTAGATCAATTTCCAACTTCACCTAAGGGTCTACCCCTCAACTATACATGTGTTTTAAGCAAGAGGACATATTTATGCTAAACCACCTTCAGAAAGGACCAAGGTGTAATGTTGAGAGAAACCAAGGTAACACATTTAGCTGAGCGGAGCTAAGGGGTTCATTAACAAGAGATTAAGACCTAGAGCAACTAAGTCACAACCTCCTTCCATGTCGTCTGGATCCAACAGGGTTTTCACTCGATGAAGAACTTTAATTTTAAATCTAAGTTTGAAAGACAAGGTAGTCCGCTAGGCTATGAAGGAGGGGTTAGCTCTACACACTCCAAGAAAATTTTGACTGTGTCACTTCTATCAGACGGGTTAAGACAATGTCACTAAACCTACTGACTAAGACGATAAGTCCATTCTTGAGCTCTGATTTGCCTAAATTAGGACGTTCCATCGAGAGAAAAGATTAAGTTCATCCTACTATTTTCAATGTCTTCTACTGTAAGGAGTATCACACATGAAAAACAAGTTATGTCCTGATGTTGAACAAGGGTAGTGTGTTTTCGATTAAAACTCTTTATTACAGTTACAAAGTATGAATGCACAAGATGACTCGTTAATCATTTATTGAACACTAAACATACACTACAAGATATTACTTAAAATTCATTTACCTTCTATAAATATCAACCCCTTTTAACCATGTGTTCTCTGAATCAAAATTGAACCTACGATTAAATGCACATTTCCTAGATGTCCTACAAACCAGCATCTCATACATAGCAACAAATTATCAAATATAACCTTCTAAAACATGAGACTACAAAATACATTTATTCATTTAAAAATGAACTATATAAATTACAATGATAATTAATGCATTACACAACGCCTTTACATCATCATTCTTTCATCCTGTAAAAACACGTGAGCATGATATCAACGATAATTCGATGGCATGGCATCCACCCTAACCTAACATAAGTATTATTTTTCGGTTTCCCATTTACATATAACAATAATTACAATTTGCAATCGAAATAAAAAGGTCTAGAGACATGTATTCATTACATTTCATTTTTCTTCATTTTGTAACCCAGGAGAGAGAAAGAGAAGGGAAGAGAGAGAAAACACCATTTTGTCAAAAGTTCTAATGCACACAAAAAGTTCCACTATAGAGTTTTAAACAGTTATTTGTATGTGTTAAGAGTTTACAGGGTGGTTTGGCAACCCTACGAGGGTCCACAGCTTTCTATTTTTACATTTTCTTACTAGCTACAAAACGTTCAAAACGGGCTCGGAGGCTAAGAAACCGCTTCCAAAATTTATCTTCCGATGAGAACACACACCACGATTAACTTTCTACGTGTTCCCAGATATACCAAGAGTTCATAGCAACTGACGGAATTGGGAAAAAGTGAACGGTTTGTGTTTGGCGGCTAGTTTTCCGGGGCTACTGATCATAGTTGACCCAATGCAAAATGAACAAAAGTTAGTTCGAGTGCCTAGAAAACCACATCCATAACTGACGTTCGATGGATGAGCACGCAACGAGACACTTCCTATAAGTTCCCATCCATAAGGAGAATTCATCAGAGTCGATGAAACTCAGAACTGGAAAACAGTCTTCGAACGAAGACAAGTTTTCTGGGGCGACATGTCGAAATTGGTCTAGTTTGACCTCGTCAAACTGCGACAGGAGGCCTACAAAATGGCTTTTCCAAACTATCCAGAAAAGTTATTTTCCCTAAACTGAATGTTCCATGCAATTTTCTAGTATAAACACTAGAGGTTTACGAAGATGGGAAATAATTTCTCTATCCAGGTTTCAAATGGCGGTTCAAAACGAAAGCCAACTTTCTAGATTTAACAGCTTTCTACTACTGTAAAACAGTGTAACAGGGCTCCTATAAGAGCGTCAAAAAGATCTCATATGTTCGTTTGGGGTCAATCCAAAGGTCAAGGTGACTCCACGCATACCAAGGTACACGAATGAAGCTTCACATCTCATTTTCAGAGTTACGAAGGGTACTTAATGAGTCTCTGAAAAATGCAAAAATTAACTATTTAAACAGGGGAAAGATCAACTTTATTTAAGGGAAGTCAATTTCGTCTTGTCGATAAAACAATATTGAAGTGATCTAGGTGGGTAGGAAGTTTTCTAAATCACCACAGAAGCAAGGTGGAAGTTCATGTTTTAATGCAACGAGTTATAATGACTTCGTGAGTTACAACACGACACTTCATTGTTTTGCAACGAGTTGATATAAACATTTAACGATATTAAAGTCCTAATATTTTAAAATTCTATTAAGTTGCAAAAAAGAACTAAAACACAAGAATTATGAGAGGTAATGGAAGATGAACCATGTCTGGGAGGAACGGAGTCGATCAAACCCGCAGGCTTCAGTTCAACATCTCGCCTGACACTTTGTCAACCAGTTCACGAGCTTGGATCAAATCTCCACCACATCACACCAAATTCCTAATAACTTGAAGTTTTTCCAACAGAATAAGTTGCCCATTATGTGCATATCCTGAAATCATGGCATTCCATGAGACCACATTTCTCTGAGGCATATTGTTAAACAAATTGTGTGCATTCTGTATACTTCGACATTTTGTATACATATCTATGAGAGCAGTCCCAACAACAACATCTAACAAAAATCCATTTTCGATTTTTTTTTATGGATTTCCATTACTAGTTTGAAAGCACCAATTTTTCCACAGGATGGAAGGATGCTAGCAAAGGTTACCGAGTTTGGATTTCACCCACCATAGTAGATTATGAGCACACATATTTCCATGAATGAATCCAAGCTCAACCGATCTTTATGAGCACCAACTTGTTTGTACATCCAGAACTTGCATACAGATCTAACAAACCATTTTTTTGCACATCTTGCAATCATTGCAGTCCATAAAGCACATTTCTTTCAGGCATTGTCGAACAGTTTGCATGCTTCCACATTTTGCATATGTATCTGTCAGGGCACTTGCAACTAAAACACACAAAAATCCCTTCTCCATAATGCTTTGGTGGATGTCTACACCTAGTTTCAAAGCTCGTATTTTGGCACAGGCTGGGAGTATGCTAGCAAATGAAAACTAATGGGGTTGGAACCCTGTTTGCTGCACACGTGAAATAGTGTGACTGTCTCTTGAGGAAACCCCACGCACTCCATGCCTAGCTGAAATCATGTTCCGTGAGAAGCTGACTCGTTTTTTTTTTCATTTGGTCAAACACTCTAGCAGCATCCACCCAAAATATTTGCAACTACAACATCTAACAAAACCTCTCTATTATTTTATACTTTCATAGCAGTCCACGCAAGTGTTTGGCGTGGGCTGGAAGGATGCTGGCGTAGGTTGGGAGACTGGGAGGAGGCCGTAACAACCATAACACCCCAAGAGATGACATCTGGCAAGGCATTCCTTGAACAATCCAAAAAAAACACCCTGGTTTGTAGTGTCACTGCCCACAAAATTTGACCTGGTGTTTTTGCATTGCCGCCCCCAAACTCGCCCATTCCCTAAATGCATAAGATACAACCCTAACTGAATATTTTTGGAGCTTTTCACCCTAGCCTCCATTTCATTTTATTTTATTTTATATTAAATTATATATGTATGTATGTATGCATATATGTGTGTGTATATATATATTGGATTAAGTGACTATGTTAGTTTATGCGTTTTCCTTACCTTTGCTTATTTGGTCTATATGGCATCCTTTTTTTTTTTTAAATTTCCTTTTTTCAAAAATATTTAATACTCGACATTTCCTCTATTTATTTATTTATTTTATTTTTTTTTAAGTTTAAAATTTGTGAGATTGGTTTCTAGATTGGTTCGACCAAAGTCATCTTCGAGATTGACTAGGTAAGATTGAAGCCACCCCCTTAGCGATAACACTTCTGTGGTCCAAGGTTCTCGAGGTCTGGGGCGCGAAGCAAAATATGGCATAAAAGTTTGAAACAGTCATGAAGCCAAAAGATGACCCTCGGAAAGCTTGCCGACTAAGTGTGGCAGGCAGGGATAGTACAATCACGAACAATAAAGAGGCCAACTCATTACCACAACAACGCGAATGTCAACGAGAATAAGGGGGCACTACAAACTGGCAGTGGTTAGGTCTAACCAGTGTCGGTTACATGTGCGAGGATGTTTTAATTAAATCTCAGGAATTAGATCTATTTTTAGCATTAAAGTATATCTATTGATTGTAATTGCATGGCTAAGTTCCCTAAGTCTATAAACGACCATATAAGCATAAAAGATAGGGTTTGGAAGATGATTAACAAGAATTGGAAAGAACTTGCAAAAATTTGGTGAGAGAGAGAATTCTTGGTGATGAAGCAAAATCTTGAGAGAAAGAAAGTATTATACATCTAAGAGGTGTGGAAAATTGTAAATATTCATTTTATATCTTGTCAAAGCTTTGGATAATAGATTGGCTTATTTCTTGGTCGACGTAGCCCACACTGGGTGAACCACGTTAAATCTGGTGTTAATTTATGTCTCTTGTTTTGTATATTTCTTCTAGTAGAATATCCACTTTTATTTGCATATATGCTTAGATCTGATATATTGTCTGTACAACTGATGTGCTAACCACAACAAGAAAGGAATCTCCATATATGGTTTTCAGTAGGTTTACCACAAATATGTACATGAACATGTCCCATCAACTATTCAAGATCCATGGTTTTCATTACTAGTGTTTTTTCTCTCTACAACATCTTTACATCATGAGGTTACTGTTGTCCACTCAAAATTCCCCTACTCTTAAGAAAGTGAAAATTTAAAATTTTGATTTTAAGTGTTTTCTCTGTTGTACTGATAATGTGAAGTCGAGAAATTGAGAAAATCTACGTTTTTGGGTCATTTTGTGTGTTTTTTGGGCCTGTCAGATATTTTTGTCCCGCCGGATATTTTTGTCCCGCATGTCCCAAGTTCAATTGGGCCCTCTGTTCCCTGATCGGCCGGTTCACCCGAAGTTTGTTCTTTTTGGGCCCGTCGGAACTTTTTGTCCCAAATGTCCCAAGTTCGCCCGGACCAGTTGTTCCATTTTCGTCTGATTCGGCCGAGCCGCGTACTTTTGTCCCACGTGTCCCAAGTTCAATTGGGCCCTCTGTTCCCCGATCGGCCGGTTCACCCGAAGTCTGTTCTTTTCGGGCCCGTTGGAACTTTTTGTCCCAAATGTCCCAAGTTCGCCTAGACCAATTGTTCCATTTTCGTCTGATTCGGCCGAGCCGCGTACTTCGCGTACTTTTGTCCCGCGTGTTCCAAGAGCATTTGTGCATCTTTTCCCCGCTTCGCCCGAATCGGCCGAGCCGCGTACTTTGCGCTTTCGCATCCCACATGTCCCAAATGAACCAAGTGCCATTCGTGCTAATTTTTCCCGCTCTACCCGAATACCTTGCTTTTCAAATTAGTAGGTATGTATTAAATGCGCATTCATTTCCTTTCTCTCTCCTAAACAACTATATAACGAGCGAACCCCCTATGCTTTTTGCACACTGCTTTCATGCTATCTTTTGCTCGAACCTTTGCCATCTAAATTCCTGTGCGCGTATCCATTTTCCTCTGCAATTCCTTCCCAAGTCTAGCTTGCAGCTTCGCCCTCCGAATTACTACCAACATGAAGATTAAATTTCAGGGGCAAGAACAAATCTCACCACTAGAGTCTGTCGTTCCTGATATCGGGGATAGTGAAGTCCGCCATCTTGACTTTAGTGATTTTTGGTTGAGGATGACAGACGCAAACCCTACACCAATGGCACAGATGATTCATGACAGTGGTTTGGCTTTCGCTGGTGGTTTCCCAATCTCTGTGCAATGAGAAGATACAATGCTTTCATGCGGAGCTCATTTCAACCCTGATTTGAGTGAGCTGACGAATGTGCATGGGGGAGCTCATTTCCAAACTTGACACTGCCACAATTGGCACTGCCCTGAGAATTCTAGAGATGGATAATGCTATAGTAATGTCTCCCAAAATCAAGCACAAGCCCTGTTCGATCAAGACAGTGAGAAGTATAAGGCATGGGTGGCAGAAGTCCTGGCTTAAGAATACCCTGGAAAAAGGGAGAGGCTATCGTCAAATCACAAGGTTCTTGTCCATGCATACTTTCAATGATATACATTGTCAGATCTTTAGGATGAATCCTTCCAGCTCGGGTCATGGGCTCTAAACTCTATAAGAAATCAAAGTTCCATTTCAGAGCCCACTTATCAATATGGAAATGTGTTGAAGGAAAGCTCCAAAATTTCCAACTGGGCAGAGATCATTAGTATGAACCTAGCAGAACAACTCTCCAATGTCAACAAACCAAGAAGTTCAAATAAAGACTTTCATACTTGATGTATACTCTGGTAGGATCAAGGAAATGGAGAAGTGCTTCTCGGATACATTGATGACTCACAAGGGTCTATATGCCTACTGCCCTCAGTTCCCATGTGGAAACTAGCAGATCATAACCGAAGGCGTTGAATGATGCTTTCACCATGTACATTGTTAGGCTTCTGGAAAGTCAGCGAGGAGATTTTCCCTGAAGTTATGAATCTAATATCGCACTATGGTGCCTACTTCATCCAATTTAGAAAATTTTCTCTTATCTTACAGGCAAGAGCACTCCTCTCAAGATTTATTGTAATAAGTTGAGGTATTGCGATTGGCAATCCTTAACTAATCTTTAGTTAAAAGAAGTAGTTACCATCAGAGTAACTGAATTGTAAACTATATAATGGCCTCTCCTCGCCATTTTGAAAGAGCCAAGAACTTGGCTTATTTTATTGAAAGTGTAAATAAATCATAAAGAAATCAATACAGAAGGGCTTTTCATTCTTGAAGCAAGAAGGAGTCTATCTGATCTCTTTTATCCCTGAGCTTTTCATTTAATCTTGTTAAGATCATTTGTCTATATTATATTACGAAGCTTTGTATTCTTGTAGATGTTATTGATAGAACTTTGTGTCTTTCAAATTTCATCTTATTAGTATGATACAAATGATCTTGTTTCAATTCACTGTACCTTCGCATGCATACGAAGAATTAATCTGTCATCTATAATTCTACAATGGTCATGCCTTTCTACTCGTTCTCGACTTTTCTCATTCCTCAGTCCTTTTGTAATTGATGATCCTTATAGAAAACACTTTCGTAAATATCCAAGTTCCACAAGAAAATCATGTTTTGTATATGTGTAAATAGGTTCGTTTCTGAATAAGGCTCCAGAACCTCTCCCATTAAAGAGGAGGGACTTCTTGTCCCCTGACTGTTGCTCTTCGTGAAGTCCTCCTTTGATGACCAATAGCAACTGAAGCGACTCCACTAATGATCCAATAAAAAGGTAATAGCAGTCCACCCAACCTTATTGATGGAACTACACTTTGTCTCTTGGTCCTCTTGAGACTCTGCGTTCTTAGCTCGATGGAGAAGGGCCTACTTTGCATGGGTGAAGAACTTCTCTAAGTTGAAACAGCTTTAGGAAGCCAGTATGGGGAGTTTTCCTATCCCGAATCTCAGGACCCAATAAATTCTGATGACTCGTGGCGACAGTCATAAGGCTGAGTTACTCCTCCTGATCAAAAAATCTGGAATCCTTCTACGGGTAGTGTATTGCTTAGAGTCCAATCAATTCCTACGCAACGATAGGTTGCCACAGCCTTTGACTATGCCTTATAAAATGATTTGCAAGTTCAGAACTTAGCTTCAAGAAAATTTATCTGTCAGAATTCCCATCGGAGAGTACCACTAAGCCCTGGGGTCAAGTGTCGACATACCTCAGTCCTCAACCTTTGTATGAGTTACCTTGAGGTAATTGGAAGAACTTTCCTAAATTCAATGGTGATGGTAAAGTTCATCTTGATGAACACATCGCGGCCTTCATCTTTTGCATGCAGAGTTATTGGGTGTTGAACATGAAGATGTCTCCGTAAGGACTTTTAATTGAGACTTTACAGGATAATGCTGCTGATTGGTTCTATCACCTTCTGGCTAGAGCTATCACCAGCTGGGATACACTTGCATGAGAACTAGGTTTGAAAACTTGGTTTCAAACCGGTGGAAGACGTGCATGCTTTTGCTAGCCCAAATTTCTCAAATAAAGAAGGATTCATCAAGAGCCCATGAGAGAATTTGTGGCTTAATTCAACAGGTTGCAATTAACAAAATTCCTTCAGACACTCCACTTGTAGATCAAATTCAAAAATGAACTTTTTCCTAAATGCTCAATTGCAGTCTTGAAGTTAGTTATGCACTAAGAAGGGCCAATCTCGCAACATTGGCTGAAGGATCAAACTCTTGCTCATTAGAGTGTTGAAGATGATTTAATCATGTCAAGAAATTTGAGGAGAGATCTTTCTAGACCTAAGTCTTCTTCTTCCTCCTCTTCCACTCCTGGACCTAATACTGATCCATTGGTACAAAAACTTGCAAATGATCTTATCACCATTAAGAAACAATTGGCTCAACATGCTCCATATGCAGACATTCCAAGGAGGAATTTTCAGCCCAGAAATCATTTTCCTACTTCTCAATGCAAGGCTAGCACTTGAAGAAACCTCCTATTAAATTTCATGTCAATGCAACCTGTGAAGTTGATAGAACCAGAAGATGAGGAGATTAATGAAGATTGTGACAGAACTTTTTTCTTGAAGAGGTTGATGATGGAACAGATGAACTTGAGGGATCTCTAAGTTAATTTCTTCACCACTGATAGGCGTTGATGAATGAGGACCCGATTATGATGAAATAGTAGCAGACATGAATAGAGAATCATACGCTGTCATGACTCGAGAGTAGATAAAATCAGAGGGAGAAAGTGATGCATCCCACGAAGAAATCTAAAGAACAGCTCCCGCACAACTATTCCTATGTAATTGCCCTAAAAAGAGGATCTCCTATGCCCCATTTCATCTAGGCACCAAAGGTGAGTCCTCCTCAATTCTGCTACTAAAGTTACTTCCGTTTCCTCCTAAAGGTTGATAATTGCCTATAGATCCCAAGCGATGATAGCCCAACTCAACACTTCTGGCTCTTTTGATATTATTGATCACCTGAAAAAGACTAAGGTTCAAATCTCAGAGACTGAATATTATCAAACCCATCCTTAAGGCTTTTGCTAAAATGATTCACTTTTGTCAATTCTCATTCTAAAACTACCTCTAAAGGCCTTTTACCCACTCCTTCTTCTGCACCACAACCAAATCTTGGTATACCACTGTCACCTCACCCAATGACAAAATCAAACCATTCTATGTGACACTATCGTTTTATAGCATGGCCATAGGCTTGAGTAATTGTGTCATAGACTGCTAGGCCATGCCTCAGAAAATGTGATGATTACCAAAGTATACTACATGCCTTAGGCTTAAAACTCTCACATGCACTTACGGATCTTGTTATTCTATGGAGAGTAAGGAAGTGCCCTTATTCGAAAGAATTAAGGATGCACAAGTGGATTTTGCTAACTTTTCCATGAGAAGAAATTTTCGGTTACCATCCTAGTAGCAGACATTCCTCTCCTGCTGCTAAGTAGTAACTTCTGTAAGGATGTGGGTGGAGAAATTCAAATGGATTGGTCACATGCCCTCATACCTATTAATGGGAAAATGAAGAAGTTGTATCCTGAGAAGCACACCTCTTGAGTATATTGTACAAAAAACAGATGATCCCAAAGCACAAATACTCTATGAGGATATGGGGCATGGCAACTACATGATTATGTCTCCAGAAGAAATCAAACATCCTCAAAGTGTCACCTAAGGATCCTAATGGTGTTTGGATATTAGAGTTTGATGGAAGTTGTTCATCAGCTAGTTCTGGAGCTGGTGTCATATTGTTTCTTCCCTTTGTAAAGGAAGCCTTCATCCTTTGTCATTCAAGTTGCAATTTGAACATACCAATAATACAGCAGAGTTATGAAGCTCTCATTCTTGGGCTTATGAATGGCAAAAGAACAAGGTGTGAAGAATCTTCTAGTTCGTGGAGATGTGGAATTGATTGTCAAGCAAGTTAGAAACCTCTTCCAGGTAGCTTTAAAAACAAGAAGATTGAAACATTACAGGAATCAGGTTTGGGACTCCATTGAATTTCTTGACGCCTTCTCCATTGAAGCAATACCTAGGGAGAAGAATACCAGGGCTGATTCATTAGCAGTCTCTGGGTCACTGATTATACCTCATCCTGACTTTTCCCAAGATAAGTTCACCATTGAGATGATCCATTGACCTAGTGTACCTGATAATACAAATAACTGGCAAGTCTTCAATAATGATCAGCACTTGCTTTCTTTCTTAGAACTCAAGGATAATTTTGAACAATTGTACTTTGAAGGAAGTGACAATTTACCTCGTGAAAGTGTGCCCTTTGACAAAGAAGCCACCCGAGGAGAAGAAACGGATCAGGATGGTATGCATTAAACTCAAGGGAAACAAGATTCCTAAAGGATTGGTGAGTTTAGAGGAACTATTTGATAAACACGATAGGTATGTAAATTCTAGAGCTTCTACTGGACCTCAACAATTGGCTGAGTATGACAAAATTAATATTGGGAGTTCTACTGACCCTAAGCTCGTGAACATTGGAAAATGTTGCACAACAGATGAGAGGAAGAAAGCAATTGATCTTTTAAAGAGGTATAAGGATGTTCTTGCCTACTCTTATGAAGATTTAAAAGCCTTTCCAACCAAAAGATATGCAGCATTTTATTCCTCTCAAACCTGGAATTAAGCCTTTTAAACAAAAGCAGAGGCAATACAATCCCAAAATAGCTGACACAATTTTTCAAGAAATACAGAAGTTGTTGAAAGCCAAAATCAATTTTCCTATCCATCATTCAACATGGATTGCCAATATTGTACCTGTTAGAAAGAAAAATGGCGAGATTCATATCTGTGTTTACTTTAGGAATCTAAATCAAGCTTCCTTAAAAAGATAATTATCCTTTACCTATGATGAATCAGGTCTTACAAGCAGTAACATGATCTAAAATGTTGTCTATGCTTGATGGATTCTCAGGATATAATCAGGTAGAAGTTAATACTGCATATTAACACAAAACAACTTTCACTACCCCTTGGGGTACCTTTGCTTACAAAAGAATGCCTTTTGGGCTCATTAATGCTGGTGCCACTTTTCAAAGAGCTATGGATCTGGCCTTTGGAAGTTTGAAAGGGAAGTGTATTGTTGTATACCTTGATGACTTGACTGTGTATTCTAAAACAAGGGCAGATCATTTTCAACACTTGGAGACAGTTCTGCTAAGATGTAGAGAACATGGGATCTCTTTGAATCCTAAAAAATCTGTCTTTTTTGTCACAGAAGGGAAATTATTAGGGCACATCGTCTCCAAAGATGGTATTAAGATTGATCTTGAGCGGAGTTCAAGCTATTCAGCAAATTCCTCTCCTAACCAGCAAAAAGGGCGTGCACTCTTTCTTTGGTAAGATCAATTTTTTGAGAAGATTCATCCCTGATTTTGCAGAACTAACTCTGAATATCTCCCAAATGATGAAAGACAAACAAACGTTTGGTTGGTCTTCTGAAGGGAAATAATCCTTGGAAGATATTAAAAGAGCCATTGCTAAAACTCCTGTTTTAGCATGTCCAGATTTTAGTAAAGATTTTATTATCTATTGCTACGCCATAGATAACACCTTGGCTGCGGTTTTGACTTAGCAAGATTCTAATGAGCACGAACTCCCAATTGCATTTATGAGCTATATTCTGAAAGATCATGAGTTAAAATATATCGTGATGGAAAAACATGCTTTTGCAGTGGTTAAAGTTGTTAAGCAGTTTCATTTTTACATTCTTAACTCTTACTCCATGGTGTTGGTACCAGATACAACTGTTAAGTCAATTCTTACACAGCAGGAATTTGGATCCAAGAGAGGGAACTGGGTGGCTAAGGTTCAAGAATATGATATTGACATCAAACTGACCAAGCTCATCCGTGGAAAAGGCCTTTGTGAACTCATCGCTGAAGGAGCTAGACATAAGTTACTGGAGGATAAAATTGGTCTTCCTACAATTCTGTTTCTTAGCTCAGTTGACGAATGGTATGCTGATATCGCCCATTTTCTCACCTATGGAGAATGCCCCTCTCATTTGACTACCAAAGAAAAGAGGACTGTTAAACTAAGGTCAGTGCAATATGTGTTGTGGGAAAATGCCTTGTTTAAACGTGGGTTAGATGGAAGGTTTTTGAAATGTGTGGACAAGGAACAGCAGAAAAAGCTACTCTCAGCTTTTCATGATCAAGCATGCGGAGGGCACTACTCATCAACCGTCACTGCTCATAAGATACTTTGTGGAGGATATTACTGGCCTACCTTATTCAGAGATGCATCCAAGTGGGTTGATAAATGTGAGGCTTGTCAGAATTTCGTGGGTAGACCTAAATTAGCCTCTTTGCCTCTTAAGCCAGTTGTAATTGAAGAACCTTTTCAACAGTGGGGTTTGGACTTCATTGGAACACTTAATCCCTCTTCTAGTGCTGGTCATACTCATGTATTAACTGCTACAGATTATTTCACAAAATGGGTAGAAGCCATTCCAATAAAGAGTACTACTTCTAAAGTGGTGTGTAGTTTCATCAAAGAAAACATCTTGGTAAGGTCTGGTGTAACCAAACAAGATTGTGACAGATAATGCTTCAAATTTTTCTTCAACCGAGATGATGGATTTTTGTTATAGCTATGGCATCTCTCTAGCTCACTCTTAAGATTACTATCCTCAAGGAAATGGACAAGCAGAATCCACTAATAAAAATCTGGTGACCATAATAAGGAAATTAGTCAATGAGTCTCAACAAAACTGGCACAAGAAACTCTATGATGCTCTTTGGGCAGATAGGATCACACCTAAGAGAGCCATTGGAATGTCTCCTTTTCAAGTGGTATATGGAGTAGAAGCTCAATTTCCAGTAACAGTGGAGCTGCCAGCCTTGCATCTGATGAAGGTCATTAAAGATACCAGTTTCAATGATGCTTTGGATAAGAGAATAATGTACCTTCACAAATTGAATGAGGATAGATTGGAAGTTGCTGATAAGATATCTGCTCATCAACAAAAAGTTAAGGTACTATTTGAAAAGAAAGCCAGGTTCAGAGATTTCCAAGTTGGAGACACTGTTTTGTTGTGGGATAAAAGGCATGAACCTCGTGGCAGCCATGGCAAGTTTGATTCCCTTTGGCTCGGACCTTTCAAGATCAGGCACTTTGCTGGTAAGAATTCTTTTTACCTTGATTATATGGATGGTTCTTCTCTCCCACTTCCTTATAGTGGGCTATACCTGAAATTGTTCAAGTCATAGGTGATTAGGGAGTCCTTTGTATATTTTGTACAACGTTTTGTTTTTCTTTCCCTTTGTTTTGGTGTGTCGTCCTCTGTATTGGTTTGATTCGATGACTCCGTTGCCCAATGGATAATGTACTGGTCTACTTCCCCGAGTTTGTCTAAGTTCTTACCTTGTCTCATTGCTTGAATTTATGCCAAGTCATCCCCAGAAGGAGCCAGCTATTGTCCACTCAAAATTCCCCTGCTCTTAAGAAAGTGAAAATTTAAAATTTTGAGTTTAAGTGTTTTCTCTGTTGTACTGATAATGTGAAGTCGAGAAATTGAGAAAATCTACGTTTTTGGGTCATTTTGTGTGTTTTTCGGGCCTGTCGGATATTTTTGTCCTGCGTGTCCCAAGTTCGATTGGGCCCTCTGTTCCCCGATCGGCCGGTTCACCTGAAGTCTGTTCTTTTCGGGCCCGTCGGAACTTTTTGTCCCAAATGTCCCAAGTTCGCTCGGACCAGTTGTTCCATTTTCGTTCCATTTTTGTCAAATTGTTTATAAGGTAATGTGATAATACATCCATATAAGTTGAGGTTGGATTTTGAGACCCATCATAATAATAATAGTGATAATATTGTCAAGTTATTTGACCTCCACAAACAATTTGGTTAAAGTATTTACTATATTTATATGTTAAAATGAGTTCTCTATAACTTGTTATTATTACAAAAGAAAAAATACTAACTCAAATATCAAATATCTCACCTGGAATTGTGAGATTATAAAATCTTACTTATTCTTATTATAAACAGACTTTTTAAAAAGGTGGAAGGAAAAAATTAGATATCAATTTAACCTAAAAATTAGACTTTTAAAAAACGTACAAGCTAACAATTTAACCATTGCCCTGCCACTAAAATTGCCTACAATAATAACATTAAATAAAATATAAAACATAAAATAAATAAATAAAAGTCCAGCTAGATTGCAATCCAAAGAAAAGTAAGTGATATTCTATATATATTTGCGTGAAATAGTTTTAATTATGTCTAGTGGAAATTTAATGGCGATTAAAATTTTGACCATGGCCTCATCTATAAACAAATATTGACATAGTTACAGTCGAGTTATTTATAAGGAAAGAAGTTTCTCAATTCAAATGAATCATTAGTAAGAAGAGCCTCTTGTTTCATCTGAGAGAGAGCATGAACATAATCCATGCACAGTTGATCAGCCTCTGGAAACACATCTTCAACCGCCATTGCTACCAACTTGGCTTTTCCTGCATATCCCTGAAAAATGTACCACCAGGCCCTACCATGAAAAATCCCCATTATAAACACATCAAGATAGAAACAAAAATAGTTGGTGCTCAGAGACCCACTTGGGGCAAACCAGAGACTGTGGTCACTATGTGTGAAACAAGATTGCCCATGAATTGAACTTGTTCCACTGGGCCTAATACGTTTAAAAATACTAATATGGTGTTAGAGAGCATTATTAATGTGAGCTCTGCAGGTGCCTGCCATTCTAGTGAGCTTAATAAAAATTCTACAAACGAGTAAGTAAATTGTGCTTCGAAAGATGCCTTCTGGTGGGTATAAGCCTTTGCCACTCTACAATACTCCAGAAACTCGTTATGATGTTTCACTGCAATGGGGAGAATCCACATGCCAAATGCATTTCCCCACCTAGAATCCTCACCATTTTTCATCATCTATTCCATCTTCTGAAAAGCAAAAAAAAAAAAAAAACAATAGATTTTGAGTTTGAAACAGAACACAAAAACACAGTATAGTAATCTGAAACAGAACACAAAAAAACAACAAAGTTTGAGTCTGAACAAGAACTTAGTAGTTGTGTATATATGTAGAGTGTTACATGGAGTCCTAGGGATGATCTAATATTCACTGGAACAAGTTCTCGAATTCTTGGGCTTTTCCATTTGCTTGAATTCTTGGGCTTTTCCATTTTGCTCCATATTTGGCTAGAATGTTGGAAAATAAAACAAAATTGTTTGTTAAGCTCCACAAAATTTAGGGACATTACCAGATAAATATAATACTTACACATTCCCCAGCCTAAATGACACCTGCGACCTAGTGGTGTGTTTCTGCAGGACTTGAATGCACCATATTCCACATTCCCCAGCCTAATAATGGAAACTATAACCTCCACATTACTCAGAATAATTATTCCTTCACTAAATACATTTCCTTTATCCACCTGCAGGTAACAATTTCAGGGTTCTAGCTCATAAAACTTAAAATTTAATGAATTCAAACAAAAAAATATCATCTCATTACCGTTTATTTTTCACTCTCAGTGTGGAAAAGCCAAGCTTCAGAGTGCACTTCTATGATTAAGGTCTCCAAATCTGCCTTCTTTCCACTCACATCAACATTTTCATATGTTTCCACTGAAACATTTGTTGGTGCAAAACTATAAGCCTATATGGTGCCAAGCATATTTTCATCAATTACTGAACTTTATAACATCAATTGATCTTCCTGTAAATATTCGTCATGGACTGACGATCTCAGGGGTTCTGGAATGGAGAGATTAGGAGGCACAATAATATGAACTTCATTCTCGATTTCATGAATGATTTTTTTGTCCTGCTCTTGAGTTCCTCCAATATTTATATTCACGCTTTCATCTGATACAGAAGGAGCCACAATAATATGAGACTTCTTCACAGGGACATGTTCATCAAATATTTTCTCATCATGTTCATTGCTACAAACACTCTTGGCCAAAGTTTTCTGTAATTTTTCATGAAAAATAATCTAAATCTTTGCAAGAAAAATAAAATAGCTAGCATTCACATTATTTAGCCTCATATTCGTGTCGGATTTCTTCTCAAACAAGCCAAAAAGATTAAAGAACAAATATTTGAAATATCTAAGATAGTAAATATATACGACTATAGAAAAATATCTAAAATCCTATAACCTGTAAAGTTAAGACCGCCAAAATTTGACACTTTTTAGCAAAGGAATCTTCAAAGGTAGATGCCTACCGGCGAATAAATTGAAACTTAAAAACTAAAAATTATAAAACAAATTAACAAATTCTATTTTAAGAGCATGACTTGAGGATGAAAGCACAACATAAAAG
This sequence comes from Taxus chinensis, assembly GCA_019776745.2. Taxonomy (NCBI): domain Eukaryota; kingdom Viridiplantae; phylum Streptophyta; class Pinopsida; order Cupressales; family Taxaceae; genus Taxus; species Taxus chinensis. Next base: position 14,583,132 of record CM034149.1, read on the forward strand.
TATCAGCTTTCCCATTGAGAGTGATGCACCTGACTGGAGCAGGGTACTGACACTATGGACGAATACAAGATGAGGAGTATTGACTGCTAATAAGGATTGATTGCCAAGCATGCAGATCTGATACAAAGGAATACATGGATAATTATCTTTGCATGGAAGTCTTGGATAACTATGTTGGCATGGAAGTCTTGGATCTTAGTAATGTAATCCAAACCAATGACGTTACATACAAAAACTTGTAGAATGATTCTAATCTGGGCAGCAACAATAGTGAATCAACGTGGAGGACATATCAAATGTCAAATATTTTGCTTCTTGTTTATACTTAGAAGGTAGTATATTTGATTTGAACACCACCCCTAACAAATTCTAACTCAATCCGGGTCAAGGATCTATGCATCAGAGATTCCTCATTAATAGTTGTTCATATAAAACTATATAATCAAATTGCTCAAGGATTTGGCGTTGATTTCTAGATCAAAACACAACTATGTAGTCTGTCGAATGAAAACTATTACACTAAAATGTGAGGATCTTCTCTAGAATGTATATGCAGATTAAACATGACACCAAATATATTGATCATCAATACTAAAAACCAAATGGGGATTAAGCCTTAGGCAAACTAGGCAACTACCCAGGGCGCCAACGGTTAGTGGGTGCCTAAATTTAAAAAAAAAAATATTCTTTTTGTTATTATTAGAATTCAATATTACTATGATTTACCTGAATTTTATTGATATTATTATAGAGTTACATAAATTTCATGCATACACATAAAATGCATTATAATATTTTTGAAGTAAAAATAAATATGTATATTTTTAAGAGAATTTTTTAGTGTTTTTACCCATTCTCTAATGTAGCTATAGATAATTCCAAGGGTGCATTTTTTTTCTTGAAAAAGGTTTACTTATTTTTTATAATGTCACTGGTGTAACTAGTATAGGCAAGTATAATTGAAGAAAAGAATGATTTAATTCTCTATTCCTAAAGTTTTGGGGGAAATGGACCACTCTTATTTTTTTTCTTGAAAAAGGTTTACTTATTTTTTATAATGTCACTGGTGTAACTAGTATAGGCAAGTATAATTGAAGAAAAGAATGATTTAATTCTCTATTCCTAAAGTTTTGGGGGAAATGGACCACTCTTCAGTTTTGAGTCTCTTCACCTACTTGACATTGGTAAATAAGATGAGTAACAAGCCTTGTATAAAAAATTGTGTTGCATTGTGAGCACCTCCTGATTAATTCTCTCAAGCCATGTATTATTACTTGTCCTTACTTTCAAATTTTATATGATATTTTTATTCTTTTTATATACCAATTTCTCTAAATTAATGATTAATTATGATCCTTATACAACATTTTAAAGACAATAAGGTTCATAGATTTTATTTATTTATTTGATCGGAAAAAAATTACCAACTAAAATTATAAAAGGGCGTCAACTTCAGTTATTGCCTAGGGTGCTCCTAACCTTTAATTCAGCTCTGCTAAAAACATTGATATGGAAACTCCTGTCAAAAACAATTCCTTATACATATGGGCACGACACCGTATAATTGCCCCCATACTTTGTCCTTGATCAACACCTTCAATTAATCATGCTCAAAATAAATAAACTTTAAAACAAACATCAAAATTAAGAATAATTTTTTTTAAAGTTTGTAACTTGTAGTTAATAAATCACATCAAGATACATATATGTTTTAAATGTGCATACTTGTTATCTCCCAAAACACTTTGTGTGAGGTTGAAGCCTGTGAGTTTGAAGTACATGAGATTAAAGCCTATGAGGTTGAACCCTGAACTGCAAAATGTTTCTTACACCATTCAACAATGGTGTGGGCATCAATCAATTGATCTCCCTCATAATCAAAGTTTTGTTTCTTTAGAGCACGTTTGATGCATGCACCCGCACCATTGTGTTCTCCCTTCCCAAGACCACTCTAAAAAAAATCCATAAATGAGGTATTTTTTGATGACAATGATAGCAACTGAGTGCAAAGAAAGGGCGAGAGGATTTGAATTGTGATGCGCAACCATCCGACCAAACAAAATGTAGATCTATTTTTACTCCTCGCTGATGAAGATATTCAAAGAACAAACTAAGACAATGTTGCACAAAGTGGCTGTCATGTTCCTTATCATCACTTATATAGAAGTGATACTCCTTCTTGATCATTCACTTCACATCTGTACTTTCAATCCCATCCAAATCCAATTGTGCATGCCTATAAAATACTTGAACCATGATGGTAACCTGGTCAGTATGATAATATTGTGTTTGAATTTCTTTTTGATGAGAAAATGAGTAATTCTTAGAAAAATCAACCACAGAAAATATGGAACCAATAGGGATTGTGTCTCTATTAGTCTTGAATTGTGTAGCTTGCCACTTTACATAGTGAGAATGTTTGATGTACGGACTAATTAAACTTCAGAAACTTTGCATGAATGTAGCAATGGGAATTTCCTCTTCTACCAAATCCAACCTGGTTGCATCTTTTCCAAGCCGTGTTGAATATTTTATGTATTTGAACCTATAAAATCAATACATAATGGACAAATCGTCATATTCATTTAGAGTAAACATAAAAATCAAAATAAAATATGTACATCTAAATTTAAACACACACACATATATAATATATGTATACATATTTATTTATTTATTAATCATCACCTCTTGCAAGCTACCATTTGAACTATGTCCAAATTTTCATTTGTTTCTAGCAATAATTTCAAGTCCCCACACTTGTCTCATACACCTTTGGTGCAAGTCATACAATTGTTGACATGATCATCAGCTATTATGTAAAGAATAGAAGCTATGAATTCACTGACATGTGTAGGGGGGCATTTTCAGTACCATATAATGCTTCCTGTAACTTTCTATACACCTAAAAAACATATATTTTGAAATACATTAATTTTAAATCACATCTCAAAAAACAAAATTTAATCAAATTTCTAATATATAGATATATATATATATATATATATATATATATATATATATATATATATGAAAGCACACCTCAATATATATGTAATATAATTTTTTTTTTGTACCTGATAGTGATAATCAAACTCAACGTGATAGCGAAAACAACATGTGTCAAGGACTTTATTAGCTTACACATACCAAGGCTTCAAACTCTCAAACATTCATTGTCCAATCTTAACATCTGGATGTTCTTCTGTAAACTTTATGTACATCTCATGTTGAATTATTTCGAGCCAAGTTTTTATATGTTCATCATAGTTATTGTGAACTATCCTATGTTTTAAAACATCCCTCACATTTGGAGAAGGACGAGTCCTTTCAGTCCAAAAATTAGAAACTATCTTCACAATAGTATCCTCTATTTTATCAGAACGTGGATTTCTACACATTAGTGCCCAATTTCCTTCCACAGTAGAATCATCCAATGTCTTCCTCCTCTTTGCATACCTACTAACTATCTTTCTAGATACACCCAATGCCTTGGCAATGGTGGTAACATGACGATTCTTTTGTCGTATCTTCACTTACAACTGAATTTAATATTTCTCTATGAGAAATAATCTTATCAACAGACCTATTTTCTGTACCCAAATAACTTATTCATTTAGAAACATTCCAAACAAATTCTTCTTCCATACGTTTTGACTTTTCTAGTCCAAAATAAACATCCAACAATTCTAATGTTTCCTTCATATCAACATGATTCAAGAATGTAACCAATAAATGTGCTCTATCAACTGTAGTCGAACTAACAAATTCACCTTACCCTTTTTGTTGTTTTCTTTCATGATAGTGGTTCTTGTTGGGAAAATTCTTTTAATTTTTGGAAATCCATCTTCACCAAGTGTTTCACATTTTTCTTGGGAAGTAATTCCATAACTTTTTTTTATCACTTCAGCATATTTTTGTGCATCATGATCTATGTCCATAAACATACACAAGTGATTACACCATTCACGAATGATTTAATATGTATATATATATATATATATATATATATATGTGTGTGTGTGTGTGTGTGTGTGTGTGTGTGTGTATGTATATATGTATATATTATATATATATGTATGTATATATATATATATATAGATATATATAATATATATGATTATATATATATATAGATATATATTATATATATGTATATATATTATATATTATATATATTATATATATATATATGAGCTTATTATATGTATATATATATGTATGTATATATATATATGAGCTTATATATGTATATATATATATATGTATGTATATATACATGTTATGTATATATACATATATATATATACATACATATATATATATACATATATAATATATATATATATATACATACATATATATATACATATATAAGCTCATATATATATATATATATATATATATAAGATCTTATTTAGGAACATGAATATATTAAAAGATTTTAAGAAGATAAATAACTTACTATCTAGTAAACAATAATATTAAGTTGACCAAGCTAATTGTATTTAGATACCACTTCATGAGGTCCTTCTTGAAATCTACTAAACAATAATATACTTTTTCATTTGTATTCAGGACCTTTCGACTAAGTGCTTGAGTGTGACATAATGATCTATTATTGATTAATTTGGTCTGAAACCTACTTTCCCCTTTTCCCACTTTCCTTTTTATTTTATTTTCTTAAAAAATACCACATAACACATTTATTATGTGAGTAAATTTTCACCATGTCATTGAACGTATCTAAACTTAGTAATCAACTTAATTTCCTTGTTGCATGACTACTGGATACCAAATGCATATTTGGATGCCTTTATGCGAATCTCAAAAGGTTTAGGAAATTTCATGCATTGTGACATAAAATAGTATGTAGAGGAATAGTATTACTAACTCAAAATTATTTCGCCATGCATTGGTCCAATCAACCTTAGATTTGACGTGCATTATGTAGTTGACGAGATAGGACATATATAATAAATCAAGGATGAAATGATTATCTAAATTTACATACACTGTCTAAGACAACTAAGAAACTATTTAAGGTAGTATGGAGTAATCAAATATTAAATCACTATTATATTTTTAATATGCATGTATAACTATAATTTTAATGTTGATGTAGTATGTGTAATGAATCTTTGTTCCTCCAAATGAACAATTACCAAATTTTTTCGTATAAATATTATTTTTTCAAAGGTTGTAAGATGCATAGGATGTTATTAACATGTTAATATCAATCCTTACTAAAGATGAGGATTTCAACCAATTAGAAAATGATTTAAAGAGTTTAGGAATGGACGAAGTAGTTATCCATTATATACATAAATTTGATCGATTTATTGGTCAAGCAGAAATTCATAACTAACTCATTTGTACAATCATTCTTGTGTCTTGTAATATTTATCCATAATTTATTTAGGATGGATTAGGATATGGTGGTAACTAGATTTGATGTAAATATTTGTGAAGTAATTGTTAACTAATATTTGATTTGGGAGATCAAAATTTCCTTATAGTAGATATTGGCTCTTCTTCATGTGATCTTTCAATTTTTTTTTTCATTTCATATATATATTTGGTGTTAGAACTATCTAATTTATGAAAGATGGCATGGTACAAGCCTAATATTTCATTCAATTAGGATCTCTTGTGTTATGCATCATACTTAATCATTCTCACAAAATGATCTATGATATAATGGGATCTTTGGAAGAGGGAATCAAGGGAAAAATTAATGTGGTTCTTTACTGCATAGTGTTTTGGAAGGTGTTTTATCTCCATGAAGACTTTACTAAGCCTAATTGCTAATATTGTGTTCTATCATGCTCCCAAAAATATTTTTGAAGAGGTGATTGATCATGATAGTTTGGTAGTTTGAAGTATTATTAACATCTTCACTCTAAAACAAAGGCAAGGTTAGGCCACTTATCTACTCTTTTATGTAAGGGCGATGAGTAAGTATTCAAAGCAAAGTATAATGGTTACCAGAACTAATAGGGGCATTATGGAGGAATCTATCTCACTAGGGAATCAACCACTATAGATGGAGATTAGAGACCAATAGGTTATACCTTCTAAAAGAAGTACGAGAAACACTTCATAACATAGACGAGAGAGAAAATGAGCTACAAAGTAAGTTAGAAGAGGCTAAGACATGTACACAAGTGATAAAAGAACCATTACGAAAGCATCAGGAGTTGATAGAGAGGCGAGTCAAGAGTCAAATGATAGTCTAAGAGAGAGAATGACATGATTATTATAAAATATAATTATCAAAGGGCTAAAATATTAGGGAGAAGGCTACAATGGAAAGGGAAAATCAAGCAAGAAAGTATAATTAGTAAGATGAGAGATGGGGGAAGGGATATGCATATTCATGTCACAATCGTAAACTATGTGGATAAAGCAAGAGTGCTAAGAAATAAAGGTATGTTGAGAGGATCATGTTTGTATCTAGACGAAGACAACCTTTTCGCAGCTGAAAGAGAGAAATGATGAGTGGGAAAAGGTGAGGTTAAAAAGGAGAAAATGATAGAAGCATACCTAAATAATGGGAAAACATATATTACAACTAGATAAACAATAAGGAAATAAGGAATATGTCCCATTTGGGAGTATCTTATGATGGTCAACTAGAATTTAGAGGCTACCCTTGATAAAGAAGAATTGGGTTAAAGCCTATATCCAGAGATAGAAAATTATTTTGAATGGAACACATAAGCATGATGGGTGAAAAATGCCAAATTTTGAAGGATACGAGAAGGTAAAATCTAGAATAAAGAAACAAAATGTCAAGGGGTTAATTATAGAGATATAGATGGGAGGAATACAAAGGTTCTTGTTTTTTGGGAATGACCCAATTATGAGGATTAAGTTAGAAAGGTGTTGGTGGGTACTAAAATAGAGCCTCTCTAAGAGGTGAGAGAGGATGTTGAAGAATGGAAGTTGATGTTAAATAGAAACCCTAGATTTAACTAAGAGACCAATACAACCATGTGTCCTAGAGAGTAACAAGCAATAAAAAAACAAAGTAGATGGCTAGATCAAGATCCAAATTATACTATTGAGTGGTTGCAATATGTTTTACCATGTTTTATATTTAGGGAGATTAGCTGATGTTTTGTTGATATTTCAACAATTAGTGTTTTGTTGAATGATTTTTCTGTGTGGATCCTTTTTCGGTAAGGTTGGTTCTTACGTTGTTTTTGTTAGAGCCTTTTATTTTCACATATTTTTTCTATTGTTTTAGGTTATGGGATCCTATCAAAACCCTTACCTTTACCCAATCTAAAAACATATTATCATATTTACCCTAGAACGAAAAATAAAATTACGATCTATCAAGGGTTTATATGTATGTACCAATTTTTGCAGCCTTGTCTTTCAATTGTTGTGCCTTCTCTCTCTCTGTTTGTGCCTTCCTACGAACTGATCTTCTAGCATTCTTCTCTGCTTTCTCTTTCTCAGTATATTTTTGTTTCTCATTCTTTGCATTTCCCATTATTCCTCCACTTCAATGATTTTCACCTACATACATAAATTGAGGTAGATCTGAACTCCTAAGAATAAACTCAATAAAAAACTATACACATGCAACTCTTATTATATACAAATCTCAATAGAAATTAGATTATTTTTAATTTCAATTTTTTATAACTTTAAAACAACTTTTCTAATTTTAATACAATTTAAATTTAATATACAATTATTTAGTTTTGTAATATATTTTTAAATAAAATAACTATATGCTTTAAAGTCAATTCTATTATATATAAATAATAAAAAATATTTTTTTAAAATATAATAACATATTATATATTTTTGGTCAAAAACAATTAAGAAAAAAAACTACACTTGCTTTAAAACTCTAGTTTTAAAAATAAAATTTGTAAAAACTAAATTTAAAACATAAAAATTAAACAATGTTATTTTAAAACTATAGTTTTAAAAAAACATATTGCAAAACACCAAAATTAGAAGGGAAGTGTACGGGCGGCGCTTTGGTGGCGTGCAAGTGGTTGAAGGGGGTTCACGTGAACGGGGTTTCGCGCGAACCCCCCTAGGTGGCACTTATGTGGCACCTATGTGGCACATTTTGGTGCCAAATCCATTTGGAGGATGATTGTAAGCCAAAATCTGCCACTTAGGTGCCACGTAATTAGGGTTAACGAACTAGTAAAATTACAAAATTTTAACACAAAATTTAGATTTTTATTAGCTTTCTAAAAATATAATTTTCATTTTTAAAAATTTGTTTTACTATTTATTTTTTATTTTTTGCTAACACGTGGTATTTTAGGACAATCAATAGTACACAATCAACCAAATTTGAAAAATAGTAAAATATATCAAAAATTTTGAAAAACATAAACTTACTATTTGTTGAAGTCTTCTTCTTACCTGTGAAAAAAAAAATCAATTTCGATATAAATCTTAAAAGTTATTGGCATAGACATATGTACGTTATTTATTTGAAAATATTTTTACTAAATAATTAATTAAAAATAATATAAGTAAAAAAATACAAAAATTTGATAGGTCTCAAAAGTCAAATCTTGAACATATATCTAAAATATCATTGTGAAAAAATAACTTTTCAGTTAAAAACACCACCAGGGGACAGTCGTTCCTCTTTTATAACATAAGAAACAACGTATGAATAAAATTAAGAAAAAGACCATTTTTTTGCCAATAAAAAATTTTAAAAAAATACATGTATTCTACACTCTAAACACAACATTTCGTTAGTTTGTGGAATTTCATAAATACGTACGGTTTTTTGGCTATTACCTTTAGAAAATCAATGAAATTGAAAATTCATGTTTATAAAGGTACAAAACATACAAAAAAGTGAAACATTTTATTGTGTTTTGGATGTGAAAGGATTCCTAATTCTAGGTCTTTACACTCTGTGATGAATATGGATAGTAATAACTGGACAATCTGTATAAGAGATTATTCTTTCTTGTTATGAATGCATGAACAAATCATATTCAGGGTGCAATAGTAAAAAACATGGGTATGTAGGTGAGTGGAAGCAAGTTCCTTTGGTTTTGGATGACACATATGGATCATATCATGATGATAGTTTTGAAGATGTGCCATTAATTTCACCTGATTATGACCATGTATTTGGACTGGTTAAACAACGTGTGTTTTATTTAAAAGGATTATATAATTTGATCATTGAATATATATGTATAATTTATAATATATGGATCATTGAATATTTCTTTGCATTTTGTTGTAGGTGATGTATTTGTAGTCATTGTTGAAGAAGAAAATATTGAGAAAGTGGATTAGTACTTGTTGTGTTGCACATAAGAGAGAACAAAGCTAATATGTGAAATAACAAGTGAGGAGACAACATTTTATACTGGCTCGGTTGTAGTGCAGGGAACATATTTACAACAAGTGAAAGCCCTCCAAAGTGGGATTCACTTTGTTGATTATAAACCAGACAAAAAGGTGTATCATTACACCCATCACATAATTGCTACAGGGTTACAATTGCATTAGGTTAAAAAAAAAGTGGTCAACAAAAAAAATGGAGACTAGATGTAGAAGACCGTGAAAACTTTTTACAGGTCATTGAACAATGAGTTGAGCCTGTGATGCCTAGTTAGAAACAACCCACTTGAGACCCATGAACAACCTAGGTTTAGTTAGAAAATTATGGAATAATTTTTTTTTATTAGGAGTTAACGACCAAAGTCTCAACGATAATTAAATTCAACTGATAACTTTTCCCATTATATTAATTACTAATTTCCCATTATAAAGCAACAAGTGTAATAAGTCCACACCTAGCTCAAATCTCCCTATAGATTAATTAATCATTGATTACATTGACAATTTAGCTAAATATTCCCTAAATAAAATTTTAGGGTTAAGGGACCCAAAACAATTAAATACCCAAGGTATTTAATTCCACAAGGTCTAAGACAAGAGCAAGGTAAAATTACAATGAAGAATGAAATACATATTTTAAAAAAAACACCAGAGTAAAGTCCTACTTACCCACTCCCAGAACTTGATTAGGAGTGTCTACAACCAGGTTGCAAGGCAACAACTACCACTAACAGATTTCAGAACAATTCTAGTTTGCTAGAACATACTTTCCTTTTACTAACAATTCTCAAGGTTATATGGTTCAAGGTTTAGGGTTAGGCGTTCAGTTAGGTTTAGGGAGGAATTTATCCCCCATACCCATTCTCTAACAGGCTCAGAGTTTCAACTTGATTTTTCTCTTACCTAAGGCTTCCAAAATTTCCCTAAATCATTCCCATTAGATAGGAAATTTTCTCACCTTTCCAGTGATATAAAGAAGTCCTCCTAACTCCTTCAGAAACTATAGTTATGAGCAAACGGACCTTAGGGGTCAAATTTTCCCCAAGGGGACACGTGTCAAGAGGAGAGGAAAAACCCTTTGGTGGGTTGGCGGGTCGCGGGGTGGCTTTAGAAAATTTTCCCCCCTCACGACGCAAATGCAAAATTTCTCCTGCGCCTCCACGGGTCCCCAGTGGACATGTGTCGAGTCCAGGTTCAAAGCGGGAGAGGGTGAGGGAAGGGCAGAGTGGTGGGGTGATTTGGCGAACTTTGCCAAAAGGAAAACAAAAGGTGAAAGGCGCGCGCGGGTCCGCGCGCCCATGAAGGAGAGAATCCCAAGGCGAGGACGGGGTTTCGGGGCCACAGGAAATTGTTCAAAATTTTCCCAAGGCAAAAACAAATAAAACAAAGGATTCTCCCCCTCCCCCGCTGCCACCCCCCAAGGTGCCACGTGGCACCCTCTGATTGGTTGCGGGCCGGCGGGGTGAAATGGAAAATTTTTCCAAAATTTTCAAAAAAGTTAAAGGGCAAAAAGATGTCGCGCCTCCGCCACTGCCCCGTGAGGACACATGGCAGCCTCTAATTGGCTTTGGGCCGGCGGAGTAAAAGATGAATTTTTTCCCGAGCCAAAAAATTTCAAATTTTTTTCTAAGGCAATTCGATGGGAAATTTTTGGGTTGCGCACCCGCCAAGGAAATTTTTTCCTAATTTTCCCGCCAAGGCTCAAAAACTTCAAAGTGCCATAACTTTTGCTAGAAAGCTCAGTTTTGGGCAAACGAGGACTTTTTCGAAAGCTCTTGATGCACTCTTTGCTTAAGAATCATAGATTTTACTTTTTGATAAAGTTTAAAGGGTAAATTTTGTAAAAACGATCTGCAGGATTTTAAAAAGCCAACTGGTAATTTCTAACTTTCAATTTTGATTAAATTGGGTTTCCTCCTTCACTCAAAATGTCAAACAGACATAGAGGATTACTCTAAGTATTTTGAAGGGTTTAAGAAATTAATTTTGTTCAATTGATTTAAATTTGAATTTTTTCCAACAAATGACAGAAAACGGCTGAGGAAGGGATTGTGTTCAAATTTGCAATGGTTAAATTGTTTCCTTAAGTTTTCTTTGTCAATCTGAGTTCCATGCTAATGTATCATGTTAAATGTTAAGGTTTCCAAATTGATTTAAATGTGTAGGTCCGAACTGTGCATTTTTTTAAAATTTGATTGTCAATTTTGAATATTTACAAGAGATCAATTTCTTTAAATTTGTATAACAAATTTTATCTTTCAAGTGTGGCATTTCATTTCTGAACTAATCTAATGCATTCAGTTACTGTAAACAAACCATTCTGGATCAAAAGTAAATACCAAATTTCATTTTTACATAACTCCAAAAATACAAAATACAACATTGTTTCCATGTGCATTTCTTCTTTCCAAACAGAGATCTAACTATCTCTTTTTCCATACAATGAAACATTGCATTTAATTCAACAATGCATATAAGAGAAGGTCTTTCAATTCTTTATTAATTCCAATCATGTAATCTACATATTTCAATGTTGGAAAACAATAACAACATTTAATTTATTTCTTTCTAATGTACAAAGTAGAAAACAAATGTCTTTCTCAATTCAAATATACATTCTCATAATCAATTACAACATCATTTCTCCATAACATAATTGTTACAATTTCATCCACATCATGTGGGAAAGGATTACAAATGAATGTATTTTCACAAGGGACTATCAAACTACATTTGTCCTTGCTCCAGGACAACAACATGCACATTTTCTCTTTACTCCAGTTGATCACAACAAAAGAGAGGGAAAGGAAACGCTCTCCACCCGACCAAGACATCCAATGAAAGGAGAAGTCTTCCTTCATCATTGGCCCTCGAGCCCCAACCAAAATACAATCAAAGGTGTAATTCAACCATGGAAACAACTGGCTTCCACAACACAACATTCTTTCACATACACATTTCCTTTTTTAAAAAATACAATTCAACACAAAAACAGTAGTTCACAACTGCATTTAAAATGATTTCAAAACAAAACTCAGGCTTGATCATGCAAGCCAAAGGAGCAAGGTCTATGAGGGAAGCTACTTATGCCTCCCAATTGGAATTTGGGCATCCACCAATAACAAACTGCCAAAATAATTCATCACACACATTTCCTTATGCCCCCCACAAATCCCTCCTTATGCCCCCCACATATTTCCTTATGCCCCCCACAAAGTAAGAAATACAAGCTATTTATTTTCCATGGTGGATCCCAAACCCAAACTCCCTCCACAAAATTCTGATGCCAATGACATTCCCTTATGCCCCCCCCCACATGGATTCCCCATAGTCTTCTCCTACACCTTCCTAAGGCAGTCTACCCAACCAGCCAACAAATAAAAAAAAGCATGCACCATTCACACAACACAACAAGAAAATGAAAACATATAAAAAGAGTGTTAAATTCCTACCTCCCCATGGTTACTTTTGTCTCCAAATAGCAAGCTTCAAACGCCAAAAACACAGTCCAAAATAGAAATCTCTCAAGCATGCAAAGCTTTCTCCAAACTTCATCCAAAAACAAGAGCTCAAACAAGAAAAATGTGCCCCAAAGTAAGTTGGAAAAAGATTCAACAACCCAAAAACAAGGTGAGAGTTTGAGTTAAATAGAAGAGGGAGAGAAGAGGATGATGTGGATCCATGTAGGATGTCACATCACACATTGTCCAAATTCAAACACAAGACAAAAATCCATTCCCCCAAGCACAATAAAGAGGTGGGTGAAACTATGACAAATTACTTGCACACTCCAAAAAGCCCACACCTCAAGGGACAACAAAATAAATAACATGTAAGAAAGTGCTATCCAAAACAAGCAACATGCTTAGTAAAATTCATTATAAAAGTCTAAAATCAACCTTCCAACCATAGGTATGGTTGGAAAATTAAATTTAGAGGCATGAGACAAGTTTTACTTGTCTCACAAGCCTCCAAAAATAGCCCCCAAGGACAAATTCGAATTTCCATGGAGGTGGAGTATTTCTTACTCCAAAATCTGACTTACACAAGCTCTTACACAACTTACACATCCCTTACAAATTTATTACAAAGAGCCAACAACTTCCATAGTTACATTCCCATATCCTAATTTAATTTATTTAAATTTTAACCATATGATTCTCACATTAATCCATCACAATTTAATTAAATAAAGAAAGGAACACTTCACTAATAAAACACATACAACAATAATAAAAGGAAACACATTAATAAAATACACAAACCCATGGTCTCATTTAAAGGTAATTCCCCCCCATGGGAATCCCTAACAAAACAACACACAAACACAAAACAAGTTGCCATGGTGACCTTGTTGAATTCACCTAGAATTCCACTTTGGTTGGTCTTCGATCCCTCAATGTTTTGTTGTGACATTTTTAACCTGCAAAATACAAATACCTCTTTCGGCTTCGTGGCCATATCAGAACATTAAAAATGAATATAAATAAAATCACAAAACCAACTATATAAATGAATCATAACAACATCGAAGTAACAACTACATCATTTGCATTTTTAATCAACAACTATATCATCATCAAATAATTTTCATTTTCTAGGTTTACTCCAAATATCAAATATCACATGTCTGAACAACATGTCAACATCTATATAAAATGTCTCTAACAATCATCATGCATCATATATGAATCAGATCCAACAATAATCTAGGATTTGACATCTAACACCATACTAAATCCAAACTATAAGGATGTCCATCATATATTCTACAGTATCATGATCAGTAATAAAAAGGTGCCAAAGGGAAGTGGGCACTACAGAGCCACTTGGTATTATATAGAAGGACCTACTATATTATATATTGATTTCTTCCAGGAATAGAATATTTTATCTATTTTATTGGTCATTTGGCATACATATTTGACAACTTTCTTGCTATGATATTAAGGATGGGCTCATTAATAATGTAATTTTGTTCCCTAGTATCTCCAATAATATTCTTTCCATATATATCAATGTTTTTATAATATATGATTCAAATCATAATATATGCTTCAAATTAAGAATATATCAATGTTTTTATAATATATGATTCAAATCATAATTTTCAACATTAGACGTTACACATGACCTACTTATTTTGATCAAGATAAAATTTCATGATATTTGCTAATGTTATCTCATGCATTAACAATCAGCCATCACTTAAACAACACTACCCAATATATATTAAATACCTTCTTAAATCAATCTTTATAAATTCCTTTCTTCCCATCTCCAAATAAAGTCAAATTTACAATTACATTAAAATAGTAAATCATGCAAATGTATTGCATTACATTTACTTCCTTTTCCACCTTTTCGCACACCTACAATAACATGAGTCTGCACAAAGTTGGCATGGATTCACCCTTTTCCCTACTAGTTACACACAATTTCTTATTGCCTTTATATTTCCCAAGTTTCAGAGAGAGGATAGATAAAGAGAGGGAATCTATTATTTTCACAAGATGTTAAGTTTCTATAAAGTTTGAGAGAGATAGTTTAATACTACCAACACTTTCCTAGAACAATGAATATCACATTTGGCAAGATTTACCTAGAGTCAAATTTTGAGTTATAAGACTTAGTAGTGATATGAATAAAAATGACTAAGGTGGATAGGAAATGGCCTTTGAAAAGATTTGACAAGTGCATACATAAAGAAGCAGTCACTTAGCCATTGAATGGTTAATGTAACATAAAGTATTGCTAAATTACCTAAGCATCAAATGATTTAGTATAGAATTTTAAAGAACTTTACATTATATCACAAAAATGAAGGGTATTTAATATCTTATCTATCATTATGCCCATTATGATTTCATCAAGAGACAAAAATGAAAGATAAGGGGGTGTCTTATATTCACATCCATAATTGTAAATATACACAAACTCATAGAAATATAAAATTATGTTACCTTACATATAAATTTATGAAATTCATGTCGAATGAATATATATATAAATATAAAAACCACATGTGTAATGAATATATATATATACACACGTGTCTAAGACAATATATCAAAATATAATAATCATGTCTAGAATGAGTATGAGTATATATACATGTCTAAAATCTCTAAAATATCACTGAAGTCTCCTCCGTGCAATAAGGCGAGTGCCAGACCCCTCACTAGGCTCTGTTGCACCCTGCATGTTAAAAAAAAGAAATATACACGTCAGAAACTATATATAGCATGCACCATCTATTAAAATTTATAAGCAAAATTCTACAACAATTTCTTGATTAATTAAATACATCATATAACAGATATGTCCAATTGATTACCTCAGTATTTGTCCCTAGGTGGATGTTGGGAGTATTTACACTATGTGTAGATCTTTATCCCGTATATCCCTGTGAAAATAAATAAATTAAATGTAAGAAGTTGATAAATAAGTTTTTTGAATAAAGTTCATTAATTTCTAACATTTCAATTTAGATTAAATATTAATTCTATTAAAACACATGTATATATACCTTTGCAGAGCGAGTCTCCAAATCTATGGAATTGCCACCCTCAACCTCAACACTAGCAAATATGTTGCCAAGTGAGCCAAGTTGACTCAGGCCCAGAACATCAAGATCCATGATGTTCTCTGTCAAGAGTTGTATGTATGTCATGTGGGTAAATGGTGCGGGCTGTGAAGCACCACACACTGGAGCAGAAGCCTAAACACACAAGTAAATGTTAAATTTTAATATTAATAAATTGTAAAGTAATGATGAAATAAATTTTTTTTAATTATATTAAGGTTTAATTTTCACACACCAGAATAGAAATGTGTTGAACATCAAGTGTGACAATCCCAGCAACAGGAGGTCTGACTATAGTAACGGCAGTAATACTCTAACTAGAAGATACATTGTCACTCTACTCTATAAAATCTAAAACCCCCAATAGTGGAATGTTGTAATGTTGTGCAATCACCTCATATGCACGCAACAAGTTGGCAGCCATGATGCGTCCTAGTCGATGTGTCTGAGCTGGAGTTGTAAATGCCTCAAATTCATCTAGGGAAATCAAATATGCACGAGTGTATACCTCGTTGTGTGCATCACTATTGCTACTAGAACCTCCACTACTAGTATTGCGTCTTTGAAGGTATTGACCCACATGGTCATAAGAGATCAATTGGGTCTGACGAGAAATGCCCGCAAGACCCTCTATAACAACCTCATGTGTAGTCATAACGGCAGGTGCAACGACATCATGAAAGCTTGATAAGAATGGTTGTGGCCTCAGTACAAGCTATCATGTGTCAACAACTACAAGAGATCCCCCTTTCTATATGCCTCCCTATGGCTATTATGGCCATGTCCCTGCCCCAAATAACTAGGGATGTCTAAAGAGTTCACCTTTAGGTTTAGGTAAACCTCATCATGTAGCATCGTTATGAAGTATAATGGTAATTGGTCATTATTTAGAAATTGGACTTGAGAGGCCACAAATCTAGGATAAATCAAAGGTGTACATAGGGGACATGAATTTTTTTTACATAATATGCCCTTACTTTCCGTTTGTCTGCATAAAAACTCCAACAAGACCTCCTAACAACTTCCTTGTCGGAAAGTCGTAATGTAATCTCATTATATCTTACATCTCATGAGACACTTGATTTTAATGAATCCATAATTTTTTTTATTGACTCAAAATCAAATGGGTTGTATGTTTTCAAATTTGTCTCTATTCTATGAAGATCAACCAATATGTTTTCACAATGGACTTTATACTGCCCAATTGTAGTTGGATTCTCGAGAATAGATTACAATTTTGTAATCTCTAAATCAGTCCTCTCAAACAAATTAGGAGCGGAAGAAGCCATGACTGTAAAAAAATGAAATTAAAATTCAATTAAAAATACTTTTAATGAAAAAATTCTCCTAAGATATTCTCCTATTTTAATGAAAATAGAAATATGATTTTCAAGCTTGAATGCAAATAATTTAGAAAATAAGAAATTGCATATATCGTATTGTCGTTTGTAATAAAAACTCACTAACATAGACTTACCATTCAAAAATGGAATAATGTAAAATCTAAGTTATTCCATTATAAACAATCACATAGTAAATCAACCTCAAATGGCATAGTTCAAGACAAAGTACATGAAAGAGATACATCACAAAAAATAAATTTTATAGGTCACTACTAAAGTAAGTGCTAAGGGAACAAATTTATTACCATGCATCAAAAATCAATGAAAGATCATGTTAGGAGATAAGATGAATTTTTTCAACATGACTAGAAGTACAAACACTTATAAAATGTTTTCTCTATTTATGTAAAATTATCCTAAAATAATTAAAATAAACAAGTGCATTTGTTTTGTGAAATCTAAACCTAATTCATAGTCTCGAAAGAACTCTAGATTTAATATATTTCTTGATAAATTACATGATAATAGGTTCATCCTTATTTTCTACATAGATTGGGATCACTATGCTTAGTGTTCTTTTTATCAAAGGCTCCAACCTTATGAATATGATAAAATTGATTTCTAGCAATTCTACATCAAGCCAAAATGTGAACAAAAGGAAACCATTGAATCTTCTAGTTGATTTTTCTCCCTAGGAATGACACCAATGGAGATGAAATGGAAAGGTTGACATGAGGTGACAAGATTTGGGCATGCACCAAAAGATGTCAATCAATGTTGTGGGGCTTTGAGACTCTATGCATGGCACAAATAATGTATGGTTTTCTGAGTAAGCATGAGAAGGACCAAAAAACATATGTGTGCAAAAGTTCTATGTAAAATTATGAACATACACAATTAGGTGATAAGACTTGACACACTATGAAAGGCATGCAAAAAGTAAACTCAAAAGAAGAGGTTTGTTAGTTGCCTTGCACAACATTATGAGAAGCTGAAAAATGTTGTGAGGTGACTTGCATGACATTGAAAAAGATGAAAATGTTGATTAGACTGAGGAGCTATGAGTGAAACAATTTTGTTAAGGAAAGCCATATGCATGGTGTGAGATGTCACTAGGCGCAATTCAAGCATGATACTTAACACACTCTTAAGGTAACGTAAAATTGAACTCAAGTTGAGAGGTTTGGTAGTTACATTGTACAAAATTGTAAGAAGTTATGAGACAATGCAAAACATTGCAAAATTTACCAATGCTGATTTGATGCAATACTATGTGAATTGTGAGTGATGCAAGGTTATTAAGGCAAGCCTTTCATAGGGTGTGAGATATCAATAGAACATAGGAGGCTCAAGAGTATCTACACAAAAATAAATGTGTGGTGGTGTGTAAATGTTCCACAATATTTATGCACACTTTGTAAGATGCTCATTGCAAACGAACTCCAAGTGAGTAGTATTTTCATGTTGGAATCTCTCTACTTATGAATTTGGTCCTTCTATATCTCATAAAGAGACACAATAGTAGCAAACCTTGATTACAACTACAAATGAATTTTGAGAATGGCATGCTCCCTTATGAAAAATTCCACAATTTCCAACTGGAGTTACAAAACTTGTAGACTAAATGCAGATATGTTTTGTCCTACACCACATATGACATGGACTTTTGGTGGGCGTAATTTTTACCCTATCATACTTTGAGGATGTGAGTCAGACACATGAGTACAAACAGTGTTTACAACTCTTTTTCTAATTGAAACACCTAAAATGTCACCTCCTATTTCCTCTAAAAGTACCGACATATTTTGTTTTGGTTACAACCAAGATCGTGGAACATGGTACCTGAAAACATGAAATGCTTTGTCCATCATCTCCAATTCTACACTAAGCATTGTTTAGAGCTCTTAAAATCAAACCTTATGACAAATATCCTTAAATTTTGAATAGTCAATCATCTATAAACCAACATGAAGTATTAAGCCCCTAGTCAAGACAAAAAACTATGAATCCCGCACAAGTGCTAGGAAAAATTGTTACAATCTGCAATACATTTCAATGGATAAAATTGTCCTTGATAATCAGAGTCACGTGAGCAATTAGCATGTGGTAGAAGTGAATGCCAATATCGTCTAATGCTTTGTCCATTTACCCAAGCTTCACCTTTTCCCATGGTGGTGAAATCTAATCCTACTGGTTCGTGGCCATCTGGTGTGTCAAATATTTCCTATACATATAATTCATTTTAATCTATCCTTGTAACAGTCGGCAGTTGGTTGCTTAATTGCATTTCTTTCAATGTAAAATGAACACTTTGTTCAACTATAATAGGTAGAACTGCTCTGCTAGGTTCCTAAAAATAGTAATTTCCAACTTAATAAGCACATTGCAAGAAATAAACATACTTGTGATGCACAATGAACACCAAAATTTGTGAAGTCTAGTCATGATACAAGAGATTTAAGTAAAGGGGTAATTACAATACATGGGGATGCTATGTACCTTGGGATATGATAATATAATATATATGGGTTGATGGAGATGCCGACATGTGGCACACATCCCCTTAGTTATATGTATGGGTTCACATGGGATATAATATTCTAATGTATATGGGTTGATGGAGATGTCAACATGTGGCACACATCCCCTTAGTTATATGGGCTCACATAGGAATTAATTATATTGGGTAATGGGTCGGCCTACGTGGGGATTAGATGTTACCCATCCTATTTAAAGGATGTGAGTATCATTATGAGAGGGTCATGTATGTATGAGTTGAGTCTTCTACTTGGTAGAGGTATATTGGAGGTGTCCCCCTCGAAGTGGATTCCCATCTTGGGAGATTGTGGAGTTACTCCTTCCTTAAGGAGCATTGTATGGTGTTGCCCTACCTTAAGGGTATTATTCTAAATATATTGCATATTAGGGCATCTTTGCCTCCCATATATCCTGTGTTGCATTATATTTTATAATTTATTGATTTATTATATGCAAGGTTCTTATCAAGTGGTATCAAAGCATTGATTTCGGCAAAAAAAATTGGGCCTAAACCCTAATTTTATTGATTCAGCTATATTTTGGAAACATATGAGAATATTTTCTCAAATTTTTTACCACAGTTGAGAAATGGTTTTATAAAGATACAGTCCAAATTTTAGAATTTTTTGAAGTGTTTTGTGGAAGTTATTGCATTTTTAGGGTTTCACCTAAATTTGCTTTACAAGCTGCAGTTTTTGGAAATAATTTTCTCAATTTTTACCAGAATTGCGAATCCCCTTTAGAAAGCAATGGTAAAAATTTCAGAATTTTTGGATCTATTTTTTCAAAGTTATTACAGTTTTATGTTTTTTCAATATTTTGCTCCTTAGGCCACAATTTGACAAATTTTCCTGAATGTCTTACATTTTCAGAAACCTCTCAAAAATTAAATTGGGGTTTGTGTTCTATAATTTCTGATTTTTGGCCAAATTTTAGCCGAAAGGGTTAGAACAAGTTTTGATCAAAAGGGTCTATTCCTAAAACCCTAGTTTTGTGGATCATGGGGATCGTAACTCTTTTTGGAGATGGAAAGATTGATGCTAGAGAATGGTGGACCAAATTTAGGCATAAATTCTCTGAACCATCAAATATTTGGTTCTTCAAATTGTGGATTAGTGGCTCTACACAAATTTGGTTTTCTGAGTTAGAAAAGGAAAAGTCTAATTGGTCCTTGGAGGA
This sequence comes from Taxus chinensis, assembly GCA_019776745.2. Lineage (NCBI taxonomy): Eukaryota > Viridiplantae > Streptophyta > Pinopsida > Cupressales > Taxaceae > Taxus > Taxus chinensis. Next base: position 14,604,132 of record CM034149.1, read on the forward strand.
ACTAGAACAAGTTTTCATGGACAGATGGGAAACAAAAGAAGAATTTAATGATAAAAGTGAGGAAGAGGAAATAACATAAGAAGAAGAAGAAGAAGAAGAAGAAGAAAATGTTGATGATGAAGTTGTTACACATGATAGTGCATCTCCAAAGAAGGAAGCTTTGATATTTCAGTTTGAAGGGTGTATTCAAAGGAAAAAGGTAATTGTTTCCATAAACCCTAGCAGAAAATATAACTTCATCAATAGGGATGTAGCTCAAAATCTACATGTATAAGCAAAACATATTAAGGAAACTCAAGTGGATGGTAAGCATATTCAAGTTTTTGAAGATTTAAAGCTCTCTATGGATAAATATGTTTTACATTTAGATATTTATGCTTTAGATATGGATGGTATGGATATTGTTCTTGGATATCCTTGGTTAGTGAGCTTGGGAACAATTAATCTTAATGTGCAAAAGAAATTCATGAAATTATGGTACAAGAGAAAGAAAATTACATTGCAAGATATCACACTTAGCAAAGAAAAAAGTAATGTAAAATTGGATCATGAAGATGAATTTGAAGATGGTGAAAAAGGGAATAAGGATGAATCAGAAAAAGAGGATGAAGAACATAAAGTCACAAATAATTTCTTTACTCAAGAGAAAAAAGTAGTAACAAACAAGGTGGAAGAGGACAAGAAAGTTGAGGAAAAGGTTGATAAGGTTGAGTATACGAAGGTGGCACCATATCGACACCCACACCATCATGAGAGGAAAAAATCATGGAGACATGTTAGGACACATGAGGATAGAAATCCATATGGATATACAGGGAATCACATAAATACTTTTGGCTTTACATGGAATCAATGGAACAATAATTATATGACATGGAATCACATGAATAATAATTATGGATATGCATGGATGCCGAGAAGGAACACATATGGACCAATTTGGAACCAGATGAGCACAATGGAATATGGAATTAGGTTTGGGAGTAGCATCACCCCACTAGGATTTCTTATGGGTGGTTGGATGATCGAGCATGGCGACAAGTGTGCAATAATTCAAAGCGCGCTCATTATATGGCTTCTTCTTCTGTTTCGGAGACGAAACATGTCAAAGAGAGAGGCAATGCTATGTACCTTGGGATATGATAATATAATATATATGGGTTGATGGAGATGCCGACATGTGGCACACATCCCCTTAGTTATATGTATGGGTTCACATGGGATATAATATTATAATGTATATGGGTTGATGGAGATGCCGACATGTCGCATACATCCCCTTAGTTAGTTATATGGGCTCACATAGGAATTAATTATATTGGGTAATGGGTCAGCCTACATGGGGATTAGATGTTACCCATCCTATTTAAAGGATGTGAGTATCATTATGAGGGGGTCATGTATGTATGATTTGATTCTTCTACTTGGTAGACATATATTGGAGGTGTCCTCCTCGAAGTGGATTCCCATCTTGGGAGATTGTGGAGTTACTCCTTCCTTAAGGAGCATTGCATAGTGTTGCCCTACCTTAAGGGTATTATTCTAAATATATTGCATATTAGAGCATCTTGGCCTCCCATATATCTTGTGTTGCATTATTTTATGCAATTTATTGATTTATTATATGCAAGGTTCTTATAAAAAAAACTATGAATCCCTCACAAGTGCTGGGAAAAATTGTTGCAATCTGCGGTACATTTCAATGGATAAAAATGTCCTTGATAATCAGAGTCACGTGAGAAATTAACATGTGGTAGAAGTGAATGCCAATATCGTCTAATGCTTTGTCCATTTACCCAAGCTTCACCTTTTCCCATGGTGGTGAAATCCAATCCTACTGGTTCGTGGCCATCTGGTGTGTCAAATATTTCCTATACATATAATTCATTTTAATCTATCCTTGTAACAGTCAGTAGTTGGTTGCTTAATTACATTCTTTCAATGTAAAATGAACACTTTGTTCAACTATAATAGGTAGAACTGCTCTGCTAGGTTCCTAAAAATAGTAATTTCCAACTTAATAAGCACATTGCAAGAAATAAACATACTTGTGATGCACAATGAACACCAAAATTTGTGAAGCCTAGTCATGATACAAGAGATTTAAGTAAAGGGGTAATTACAGTAGATGGGGATTGAAGTCAAATTTGTAACCAATTTAAAAAAAAATTAGTTAAAAGTTCTTCTTAGTTGTAAGATTGAACTTTTATGTGACTTCATGCTGTTGTGGGTATATATATTAACTTGAATCAAGATTTTTTTGTTCCTTGTAACAATCAGCAATTGGTTGCTTAATTACATTTCTTTCAATGGAAAATGAACACTTTGTTCAACTATAATAGGTAGGATTGCTCTACTAGGTTCCTAAAACTAGTAATTGCTAACTTAATAAATGCATTGTAAGAAGACCACAACATACTCGTGATGCACAATGAACACCAAAATTTGTGAAGCCTGGTCATGATACAAGAGATTTAAGTAAATGGTTAAGTACTACGTAGGTATTTTTGTAAAGAAATGTAATGAAATTACTTGTATAATTCAAATTATGAGCAACAATAGAACACCAAATAACACAATATTTCATAATAATGATCTCAATATGCAATTAGAATAGCTTCGCCACTTCGAGGGGGCAACCTCCAAACCATAGAATAAGACTCAAATGCTCAAATGATAATGAAATACTACCTACAATCCCCTATATATACTATTCATATGTTATGGCCATCACCAAGGCCAGCCTATTAAGCACGAGAAATTATAAATGATATAATAAAATGATATGGTAAGCCACAACTCAGCTACTCATATCCTAATACAAGCAATAGGTTAAGGGTGTAACATGCCCTTCCCCTTCAAACCAACATTGTCCTCAACGTTGAATAATCCTGCATGCTGCTGTAGAAAACCTTCATCCTCCCAAGTTGCATCTTCTACGCTCATATTATTCCACTAGATCAGATATTCCTTAATGTCTCTGGTTCTTAGTCTCTTAGTACGTGCTTGCAGAATCTTCTCAGGCTTGAAAATGATTCTTCCTTCCTCGTCTAGTTGTGGTAACTCTGTCTAGGCTTCAAATTTCTCTCCAATAACCTTTTTCAGGCAGGAAACATGGAATACTGGGTGTATCTGTGAAGATGGAGGAAACTCCAGTTTATAAGCAACATTGCCAATTTTTTGTAGAACTTGATAAGGGCCATAATATTTAGGAGCAAGTTTGTTGTCCTTTTTCTATTGCTTTAGGGATAGTTGTTTGTAAGGCTGGAGACGTACGAAAACCCAGTCACCAATTTAAAAATTTCTTTTACTACGGTGTTGATATGCTTATTGTTTCATCCTGTTTTGTGCCAATGTTAAATTCTCCTTCAAACTAGCCAAAACCTGTTGTTGATGTTGAATGTGTTCCTCAACATCTCTGACCTTAGTTTGCACCCTCAAGGAGGAAGTGATAGAAGGTGGATGGTAACCATATAATGCTAAAAAATGGGGTCATTTGAGAAGAGGTATGAAAATATGTGTTATACCACCATTCTGCAAGTGGTAGCCATTTAATCCACCTTTCCTTCTTATCTGATACAAAACAACATAGATACCCTCTAAGCATTTTTTGACCACTTCCTGTGGGCTGCCCATCAGTTTGAGGATGATAAGATGAACTATGAGCTAGCTGAGTACCCAAACATGAAAATAATTCCGTCCAAAAATTACTTGTAAAAATAGGATCACGATCACTTACAATTATCTTTGGGGTTCCATGTAGCCTTTGAACTGTCTCCAAAAAAATAGTTACAACTGTACTGGCTGCAAATGGATGTGATAGGGCACAAAAATGGGCATATTTTGTGAGCCTATCCACAATCACAAAAAATAACATTCTTACCCTCTGAATAAGGCAATCCGGTGATGAAATCCATGGAGACCTCCTCCCATCTCTGGCTAGGAATTGGTAAGGATTGCATCAGACCTCTGTGTTTCAAATGTTTCCCCTTTGTTCTGTTGGACATGAAACCACAGTCAGGCGTGATAAGCACAGTCCCCCCTCCTTCCCAATGAGAAGGTTCCCTTATTGAAAGTAGGGGCAAAACCTATGTCTACAAATGCACAACATTTCATTCAATGGTGGTTTCGTGATATCGTGTGAATTTTGTGCTTTATGCTCTGGAAAGTTATCAATACATGTGGATAGAAGACTTTGAAGAGAGGAGGCTAGGCAGAAGAAGACATTACTTTCAGGGAAAAGAGATGGCATAGAAAACCTTGCTTGATATGTAGCTTCAACAAATGAGATATAGAGTAGAACCATTCATGTTTATAACAAACACAATCCGCAGACTCAAAGTTCTTGAGATTATATAAACTAGGACACAAAGTTTCAAGCATGACGAGGATTAGATGGTCCAACAGAATAAGAACCAAAAGGAAAGTCCCTCCTTCCATAAGAAAAAGTGGAAAAACCTGACAGATTAACATTGATTTCTTACCCTCTTTTGGTAAATTTGTAATTTCAAAATCAAAATTCCAACCATTGACAATGGCTTTGAAAGCTCCTAATATAGCTCGCAAGATGACAGTTAAACTTGGCTCGAGCAAACAAGAAACAGTTGGACAACAAGTTAGTTCCATTATCATTCGACTCACGCCCTTTTGAATTCTTGATTTGCATGAGTTGAAACCTTATTGGCTAGAAAAACCAGTTTTTTGTAAAGGATACGGCCGTTACATTATTTTACCAGTTAATAATATGGGCCATTCGATTTATTTTTACGAACTTTAAATCTGGGCCACCCACGTGCGTTAGTGAATTGATTGGAGTGGGCCTGTTTGGATTCCTTCTACAATTTCCTGCCTTTGATTCTGTGCCAGGCTGACACGTGGCTAGAGTTTGCGGCCAGTTCCCATACTTAAGCCCTTATTTGGCCTATGTTCCTACTTGACCCATGTTGACCCCTAGACATGTGGAGGGATGGTGCTCATTTGAGTTTCTCGTTTTGGAAGTTGCCCTCTTAAAATAGTGTCGAGCTGATAGTGTGTCATCCTTCTGCATCAGTCTTTGGACTTTTCAACGTAGTTTCAACTTCCATGTTATCCTATTAGACTTTACCACGTGGCGAGCTGTTGTTAGCATTTGAGACTAACCCTTTGAATTCACTACTAGGAATGAGTGTCGTTAGCAAGTGGAATCTAGGTCCGAGGAACCGACTAATTCTTAGAGCAATCTGTCCCAAGCGATGGACAAGACTCTATCCCTATATTAAACACTAGGACATGGGGAAGATTCCATTGCAAGTTTCAGAATTTCCCCCATCTTTGGCTTTTCCAAGCTATCTGAGCCAATGGGTGCATGTTATGAGTGCCGTCAACACTGACCATTCTGCAATTTGGTAGCCAAAAATTTATATCCACCTATTCTATCTTTCGTTTGATACTTGGGACATGCGGATACTGCGCTTATCTTGGGATGGATTTGTTATCCACTTGTATTTTGCCCATGGAATTTGAGGATTTGGATGAATGTGAGGCTTCCGCTGAGTACCGTGAAAGTATGTATGAAAACATAATTCAATCCAAAGATTACTTTTCGTATTGCCCACGGATCACAATCACTTAAAATTATCTTTGGGGTTCAAATACACTTTTCCTTTCGACATTGTATATAAAAAAAAAAGAAGTTGGGACTCATACTAATTTTCAAATGGTTCTGATGAATAGGAAAACTGCAAACAATGGGACAGTTTTGTGACGTAGATATCAACAATCACCAAGGATAACAGTGTCTTAAAGACCTGAACTATTAGGCAATCCTGTGAATTCAAAAGATGGAGATTTCCCATCTCTGGCTAGGACATTGGTAAGGGTTGCAAATTAGATCTAGTGTCTTAATTGTTTCCCCTTTGTTCTGTTGGCACCACTTGAAACACTCTGATACAAAATTTGCATACTTTTCCCCCTTGAGTCCTTCCGCGGAAAAGAATTCTATTTTTATTCGCTATGATTTTCTTCAAAATCCCAGAGTGTCCTCCAATATGTGACCCTGCCATGTAGCTCTGCAATAATCTTATGCTTTAACTCAGAATCTTTAGGATTCAAGTATAACTTGTCCTTGTACCATAGTGTCGTAATTACCTTTCCACTCAAATTGAGCGAGGTGTTAGATGTTATAGATCCTTGCTTGATATTCCATATCAGAGATTGTGTATCCTTGTCTTGATCCCAAATTCGAATCTTGTCTTCATCCACCCAATCGGCATGAGGACATGGACATTCCACATAGTAAGGCATCTGTAGATGTATCCCTCTCTGGATGGGTTTGCATTAGCTACTACACTTTCTTTACCCTTTTTGTATATGATTTCAAAATCATAACCCAACATTTTGTTACCCACTTTTGTTGTTCCTTAGATGATAACCTTTCCTCCAAAAATTATTTGAGACTATCGATGATCAGATTTTTGCCTGAAGTGTCAATACCCATGTAGATATGGCCTCCATTGCTTGACCACAGGACGAATAACCATCATTTATTTCTCATAGACAAGTTTGAGCACAATATTTTCCTTTGAATTGGAGACTCTCAAATGTAATTGGTCTTCCTTCCTGCATTAGAACTGCTCCCAATCCTGATCTTGAAGTGTCACATTCAACAATGAAGGTTTTTGAGAAGTTGGGAGTAGCCAAAACTGGGGTGCTGCACATGGCTTTCTTCAGCTGCTCAAAGGATTTAGTGGCTACGTATGTCCAATGGAAGACATCCTTCTTTAGCAATGTAGTGAGTGGGGATTTTATTCTACCATATCCCCTCACAAATCTTCTGTAGTAACATGTTAGTCCTAGGAAACCCACAAATATGATTTGAGAGTTTTGGGCCTTGGCCATTCCACCATAGCTTTGATCTTCTGAGGATCAACTTTGACACCTTCATGGGATACAATGTGACCCAAGTACTCTACCTCTTGTACACCAAAAGAACATTTGGATGGATTTTCATAGAGATTATGTTTCTCCAAAACTTCCAACACTTTATTTACATGTTGTAAGTGTTCTTCCCATGTCTTATTGTAAATCAATATGTCATCAAAGAAAACTAATACAAATTTCCTTTAAAAATGGCCTAAAAATAGTGTTCATCAAGCTTTGAAAGATTGAGGGAGCATTTGTAAGACCAAAAGGCATTACCAAAAACTCATAATGGCCCTCATGAGTCCTGAAAGTCATTTTATGAACATCTTCCTCTCTTATTCTAATTTGATGGTACCCCGAACGAAGATCTAATTTCGTGAAATAAATAGCACCATGCAATTCATCAAGTCAAATCATCAATTACTAGAATATCGAAACTTATCTTTGATGGTGTACTTGTTGAGTTCTTCAGTAATCTTGACACATCCTCCATGTTTCATCCTTCTTACATACCATGATGGCACTGGTGAAGAATATGCACTTTGGCTATGCCTAATGATACCTGCCTTCAACAATTTCCTGACAATACCATTTTCTCGATCTCACTTTTATGGGAATATGGGTATCTGTATGGTCTGATGTTAGGTGTTTGGCTCCCTGGAATCAACTGAAATGGCATGATCAATGATCCCTAACTGGTGGTAGTCCCTTTGGAATATGCATCAAAAATAGATGAGTGAGCATGTCAACAATCTTCTAAAGATCAGGTGGCATTGAAGACTCTGTATTTTATACTTCTATGGAAAACAACTTTGCTATAAATCCATCTACTCCTTTTCTGAGAACCTTCTGTATATGATGAGAGCTAATAATCTATGGAGACTTAGCTACCATCCCATTCAATTGTATTGTTCCTTCCATCTGAATGAAATCGCATTAACAATTCTTGGAAATTCATCTCTATAGTACCTAAGGTTGTGAGCCATTAGACACCCAAAACAATATCTACCCATCCCATAGAAATAACAAACATAGGTGAGTCTAATATGTAGTCTATCCCATGGAAAGTCTTGATACTATGGCACTTTCATGTGCACTTAACTATCCCACCATCCACAATCATAACTTGCATTTCTAGAGCTGGGTAAATAAAACAATTGAGGCGGGAAACTAACTTACTATTTATGAAGTTATGAGTACTCCCTGAGTCAATCAACACCGTCACCTTCTATTTTTTGAGATAACCAATAACCTTGAGTGTTTGAGGAATACTAATACCTGACAATGCATGGCAAGAAATTATAGGTTGGTGATCCTCTACTTCATCTTCTATTGGTTCCTCATCCTCTCCTATAATTTCAGCTTCCTCATTATCCTCATTACCCATCTGTGTGCATGATATATAACAACTGAATTCTCACACACATTTGTGTCCCGGTCCATATTTGACGATCTATCAAATTATTGTTAAAACATAAGCCTTTTGCTCTCTTTTCTTCCATTTGTTGAGGAGAACAGTCTAATTGACCTAGCAAATGAAGGGGAAGATATACTATGGTATCTAGTGTTAATGAAACTAAGGCCTCCTACTACAAATAAACATGTCAACATTCCTCTAACTCGATGTGCAATAATAATAGAATTAGTTTTAAAGCTTGAGTGGATTAAGACAGACGTACCTCATGCTGGATGTATGGTCCTTAAGACCCCCAAGAAATAGAGTCATTCAGATTCTCTTCTGGAATATTCTCCATCCTTAAGGATAGGTTCTAGAATTGCATGCACATAATATTTGACTGATCCTATGTTTTCCATTAACATTTCTAATTGAATAAAGTAGTTCTCTGAAACATTGGAACTATAGTGCAATTGCAAACTTCTTGGTCGGTAAAAATTGTCCAAGTGACACTGAAGACCATTCTTTTGCCTCTAAGCACATAACCATCGATACCAAACAAATTGGTCTGGTTCAAGATACATGGATGAAAATGTCACATTTTGTCCTGATGGTGTTCGAAGGTTGTAACTCAAAGAAGTTCTCCATTTGATTTATCCAATTTAGGGGATCCTTACCATCAAATTTGCGCATATCCACTTTCGGCATCATGTTCCATGGTTGTGAATAAGTTAGATTCTGAATTAGGATGGAAAAATGATCCAACATGGTTATTTTGTCCATGATTTTACAACTAAAGATCCTCCTTGGTTGATATGGGGTGGATTTGGGCCATATAATTTACCCTGTACATGTTGCATGATATCATGTCCAACTTCGCTGATTGATTTGCCGACTATGTCTCCTTTAGAGGCCATCTCATCAATTGTAAATTTCACAGCTCATACTCAATTTGGCTCACCTTATGATCAACTAGAAAAAGGTAAACCCCAGTGCTGGAAGGAATTTATATTTACCCCTTATGACTCCAACTCTTTAATCACTACCCCATCTTTATCTGGGGTTTTACCCAGAGTGAACCAAAAGATTCTTTTTTACTCTTGTGGAAGGTCCCTGCCATGATGTCAAACCTTAGGATTTAGGTTTTGAGAATAAAAATATTGATTCTTGAACAAGTAAAAAAAATAGATAAGATACTAATACTAATTTTTTGAGAAATGACTTTCCGAAAATGTAAAGAACTCTAAAAAAATTCCACCCTTGGAATTTGCACATCTAGGGAGCATTTTTATGAAAAAACCTCTAAATTTGCAATCCAACTTTTGCAAACAATATAATAAAAAGTGTTTGACATTTCCAGAACATTTTTACTTGAAATGATCCACAACTCTTGTAAAAATTAGGTACTCACTAAAACAATTTGATTCTGGTTCGCAAGATATGAGTGAGAAACAAAAAATTAGGGTTTTTGAAACAACCTAATTTTGGTCTAGATCGCACGAACTCGAATCAAGATACCACTTGTAATGAAATTACTTGTATAATTCAGATTATGAGCAACAATAAAACACCGAATAACACAATATTTCAGAATAATGATCTCAATATGCAATTAGAATAGCTTCGCCACTTCGAGGGGGCAACCTCCAAACCATATAATAAGACTCAAATGCTCAAATGATCATGAACTACTACCTACAATCCCCTATATATACTATTCATATGCCTATGGCCATCACCAAGGCCAACCTATTAAGCATGAGAAAGTATAAATGATATAATAAAAATGATATGGTAAGCCACAAGTCGGCTACTCATATCCTATACAAGTAATAGGTTAAGGGCATAACATAAAACTGTGCCCTATAGGGAGAAAGGGGATGTGCTTGGTAGAAACCAAGGCACATGCAAACAAGTGGCTTAGAGACGAGTGTTAGTACAAACAAAGACAAACATGCATGTATAAGTTGAAGTGTAAGCTAAAGGGCTAGATTTGGGCTCGTTGGGCTCACAGTTCAGTTCTGCTCTATGGAGTCTTCGCATGAAGGAGGTAGGTAGAGGAAAAGTGAATTCCTTCATGCCGCCTCCAATATATAAATAAGGGGGTTCATGTGAACTGTGTTTGCGCAAAGGGGGGTTCATGTGAACACCCCCTTCATGTGAATCTTGTTCAATGTCATACATGGAAAAATCGTATGCTATGTGGCACTTCGCATGAAGGTGGTTCGCACAAAGAGGGTGCTTGTGCAAACCCCCCTTATTTTACACCCCACCACATTCCCCACTCACGTTTTCAGGACAATAAGTGGGACATAACACTGTGCATTGACCCCCAGACCTATCCTAAATTGAAATTTGTTCTCACAAACACATTCAATAATATTTTCGTTGGCCTACTCGACCTTTTCTTCCTTGTGCTAACTCTTTTGTTTTTCCACCCTCTTTACCTATTTGAATGAACTCATCCCTGTCATATAATTTTTCCTTCTCACTTCTCTCGTTGTGTTGGTACTTTCCTTCATCTTAGATTCAAATTCAAACTTTGAGCTCATTAATTCTCAGAGCTATTTGAGTGCCACCTAATTAACCTAGATTTTCATGTCCACCTCGTCATTGGTCTTTTCTCACCATTATATCTTTGTCAGGCATCTGGAGTAGTCAATTTTGACTTGTCCATCATTTCCGCTAACTACCAATTTTGTCACATGTACTCTTCACTCACACTCTTTGGTTTTACTTTTATCTCCTTCTTTCATGTAATCATACACTCGAGTTCTATCTTCAACGTCACCACACACTATCTCAAGGCATTCTAGGAATTCTCTAAATCATTCATGCATTTCCCTTGTACTCTAGTTACTTCGTAAAAATTCTTTCATTCCTTTGTGTATTATGCACAATTAATGTTATTGCATAATACTCCTTTGCAGTTTGCACATGTATTCAATCTACTAGGATGAATTAAAACTCTACCATGCTGTCAGAATGTAGGTCAGGTAAATGAGGACTCCTAATCAACTATCGATAGATAGTGGCACTTACCTCAGGAGATGGATCTAAATGAGATAACTGTAATTTTTTCTTCATAGGTGTAGCAATTGGTGTGCAAACCATCATCCTGAATTTCTCCAGCTTTGTCTCGGTATATTTCATCTGAGAAATAAAGACATGATTCTCTTTCAGACCTTGGATACTTCTGCAATCCAAGACCCAATATATAGTTAAACATTAGGGCCGAGATCGGTCATGGTCTAATACGATTTGATTAAGATCTTTCTTCATTGCATCAATCATCCTCATTGAACTTCCAGTGATGACTAGATCATCGACGATAGACAATGATTAATCACAATCATCACCCCCCTATGACTTCTTCATGAGGTAGGGTCTTGGGATCACTATGGATTTAGCTAACAAATCTCATGTTGTATGAGATGCTCAACCCAATCTTCATGAATACCATGCTCTCGGGGTGATCCTGTTGTGAGGCTCATACAGAGATTTTCCTGAGTGTGCGATAGTCTTTTCTTCCTTGACTAGGTACAACATATGCTCCTTCTAAGGCTTGAGTCATATATGCCTTCTTCTTTGTAAATCTATGCTCATTCAGGAAGGCACTTATTTACGTACCAGTCTGATGGACTTTCCATCCAAACGTGAGTCCAGCGAGAGCAAAGATCATCTTCGATCGTTTTGATATTAGCTTGTGGGAGCAAATGTCTCCTCGTAGTCATTTGCCTTCTTTTTGTGCATTCATCATGCATGCACTTCTACTTTCTCTTCCTCTTTTATCTCTTGGTCTCTCTTCTATCACAACTCCTTTCTTTAGCACTCCTTTGCATCTCGCACTTCTTCTTCCCTATATCTTCCTTTATGTCCTTCTCCTTTCCATTGGATTTTGTTATGCACTTTGTCTTGGCATACTTCTTTTTTTATTCTCTTGTTACCTTTTTACAGCAACCTAGTTTCTATACACATTCTCATTTTGTACACTTGCAGGTTGTGCTACTCCTTGTGCACCCTCTCTTCTCATTTTTGCATCTAATTCCTTATGCACTTATGGATTTGGACCCACTATAGACCATCCATTTCTTAGCCTTCTACTCCACCTTCACCCTTCTCTGTCTAGGGCTTCTCTTTTTTGCATGTTTACTTCCTCATGCATTCCTTTATGCACCTTTCTTTTGCGTATGCTTAATCTCCTCGCTTGATGTAATCTCGTAAGCTTCTCCTTTTCTTCTCTTCTGGGCCTCTATTAGACCACATTCCATCTATTGGTGCATTGTCAGACCATTATCCGTTTTCTCCCTGTCATTTCTCTTATGCTTCCTCGTGGCTACGATGTCATCTTCTCTAGTGCGTTCTCATTGTTGCACACTCACCTTGTACTCTTTGTCAGTGGAGCTCCTGCTTCTGCACTAAACTATCTACCTTAGTGGCTTTGGGCCACATCTTCTCTTCCTCTTACTAAGGCAATTTCTCCTAGCCACTTTCTTTCTCTTCTCCTCCTCTTGTGCCCTCTTCATTGTGCAAAACTTTTGGAGCCTCTTCACAATGCTCCCCTCCTTCCTCTATTGCCTACAAGGCAACTTCTACCAGCAACTCTACACTAGTGTCATGCCCTTTTCCCGTTCGGAATTCTTTCTTTTAGGTGCCTCTCATACCGTGCACACATGCAATCCCCTCCTCAGACCACTCCTCCTGAATTACCTTCGAGGCAATTTCTCCTTCTTCGCACTCTTCTTCTCCTGCACGTGCCTCTGCATGCTCTTCCTTGTGATCTATGTTGATATCCCTCTTCATCGGTGTTCTCTTTTTCATGTGCACTCTTGCAATCTTCTTCGTGGGCATCAATTACCTTCAAGGAAACTTTCCCTCTCTTCTCTACATCCTCCGCAATAGTGCTCCCACTATCATGTGTGCCATTACTTGCACTTTATTTTCCCTCTACTAGGGATTTTGCCTTTATATGTAGACTTGAACAATCCTTCATGAGCTTGTCTATGACGACCATCTTCTCTCCTCTAGCAGTCTCCTTTGCCAACGTAATAATCTTATGCACCAAGTGACTTCTCTTTTTACTCTGTGCTCATCTCATGAGCTTTCTCCATGCGTCGTCTCTTGTGCACTCTTTAGCGGTACTCCCGCACTTGTTTTCTCTTCGCTTTTGCACAATATCCAATTGTGCCTCCACGCATACCTTCTTTCCTTTGGTGCTCCACTAGCGCTTTCTTCATGCAATCATCTTTGTGTTGCTAACTCTTGGCCGAGTCTTTCTTCTCCTTCTGGGCGCTTCACCCCGTCTCCTCTAGTGGTCTTCTTCTACATCCTCCAATCTGGTCTTTACACCATTCAGCTCCTCAACACGTTCTTCAACATCTTTGCAATTGCTACATCTAAATAGCCCCTTCTTGGCAGCATCTTGTCCTCATGTGCAAGATTTGGATCTCCTTTGGCCACTACATTCTGGGATCTCTTCTTGCACTCTACCCTCCTTTTTCACAATGGAGAACATAATAACCTTGCTAGTTGCCTCATGTATGCCATTTTGCCAACTATTTCACTTCCTTCTCACGCAAAAGTAGCCTGCTCTAATACCACTTGGTGCAAGGGGTCTCCCCTTGCTGTAGAATCACACAACACGTTGACACAATTAGTTCCAAATTTCTATTGGTTTCTTTAGACCTTAACAACATCTACATATAACTACTCTCGCGGAGCTTACAAACTCACTAATGGAGCATTTTCAGACTCCAAGTGTTTTCCTATGACCTATCCTAGATTGCACTTTGTGCTCACAAGCACATTCAACGACCTCGTCTCTTGACCCTTTCAACCTTTCTTCCTAAGTGTTGACTTCTTTTTTTGCCCTCTTCCTTGTTGTACTCTCTCTCTCATTTGGATGAACTCGTCCTTGTCATATAGTTTCGTTCTCGTTTCTCTCTCCCTGTTGGTTCCTTCCTCCTGCTCAAATTCAAATTCAAACTTTGAGTTCATTAATGTTTTGAGTTGTTTTCAGTGCCACGTTCACCTAATCATTAGGCTTTTCTAACCGTTAGGTCTCCGTCAACTGCTTAGAACAAACAATTTTGACGCATCCATCATTTATGCCAACTACCCGCTTAATCGCGCACTTATTTGCTTGCACTCTTTTGCCACGTGCTTTTGTCTTCTTCTCTCACGCACTCATACACTCGAGTTATGTCTTACACATCTTTGTGCATTGTCTCAAGGCATTTTGGGCCTTCTCCAATCCTTTTGCATGCCTCCTTGGTAATCTAGTCACTGTGCAATCCTTCTTTCAGGCCTTTGTGTCCTTTGCACACTTATTGTTATTGCGCAATACTCCTCAATTCCCATATGTTTCCAATCCATCAAGTTGAGTCAAAACTCCACTATGCTACCAAAACCTTACGCGCACTGTTGTGCATTATTCTTCTACACTTGCTCTTCTCCACAAGCTTTACGTAAAGTACTACACACCCACTTTAACTGCACATTCTACGCATTGTGCTCCTTAATGATAATCCTTGCATAAAGTATTTTCGCACTTCCTCACAATTTTCACTTAACTCTTAAGTGCTTCCTCTTCTTTCCTATGCGCTCTTCCTACCTTTTACATACCCATGCTTAACCAAAAACTATGCAGGATCACCTTGGAACTTAGATGCTCCTGCATCAAAACTATTACCCGTGTATCATTGCACACACCTACAAAGTTTAGGAGTGGGATATCCAATAATGCACTTGTACCTAACATGTTAGGTGTCCACGTTTTCCTACCTTCCCTAGATACTTTTTCAAAATTTCATACCAAAAAAAGAAACTTCACAACTCCTAACATATGATTTATTTTTCAATTATAGCTGGAAATGTTGTGTAGCAGAGGAGAAAATGGAGAGTGATATAGCATAGTCACTTTTTTTTAAGTCAAATCCAAAAAAAATGGAGTCTTAATTTTTTATTTTCAAAAATGTGAATAATGGAGTCCAACAAAGCTCTATGTGGAGAGCAATAGAGCATTTTTATTTCAATTTTTTGAAAAGAATGAAGTCTTGATTTTTAATTTATTTTTCCAAACAATGGAATTTAACAAACATATATGTGGAGAGCAATAAAGCGTTTTTATAAAGATTAGATCCTTAAAAATAATGGAGTCTTAAATTCTTTCCCTAAAACAACGAAATCTCAATTTTTTGTAAATCTAATAATGGTTTTTCCAAACAATGGAATTTAACAAACCTATATGTGGAGAGAAACCAAAGCATTTTTATGAAGTTTAGATTCTAAAAAATAAATGGATCTTAAAATATTTCACCTAAAAAAATGGATTCATAATTTTTATGTAAGTTCGAAAAATGGAATCGAACAAAACTTTATGTTTCATATTCCAATGCGTAGGGAGATTCAATCTAATTGTTTTGAATTTAAACATTGCGGTTTGAACCTAGAACCTATTCATCATAACCTATTTGGCTCCACCATCTCACCTACAATCACATCTAATATATTCATTGTAAATTTTATTGGTAATCTAGAGGGATTAAAGAATAACTAACGTTTTTGAGCTTTAAGGAGTGAAGCTCTAACACAAGGCGAGTGCCACCGATCAACCTCATTTTGAGCAATATAAAATGAGCCCTCAACACATGTTGCAGGTAAATCACGTGATTTGAACCCATGACCTAGGCCACCTAAAGCAGTGGTCGAGGTTGAGTAGCTAACCTCAGGGTCATTCATTGTTAAAATATTAATATATTATCGATTGCATCATACTATTTAAACCCTAATGGAAAAAGGAATCTGCTAATGTGAAAAGGGACTTGTAGACAACGTCATAGGTTTAACAATGGTGTTAGTGTTGGTGTATAAAGGGTGCAAACTAGTTGCTATTTAGTTCACATTCACAATTTATAATTTGATCTTCAATCTCATCGATCATATTTACATGGAATAACATTTATGTGGGATAAAGCACTAGGGAGAAAGAAAAAATATTACCTTCAATAATTGAACTTCACTTTTAATCACCAACAAAAGGCCTATATAGGGGCTAATGTCTTTTGTAGAGCAAATTTTCTCATATCTCAGCTAAGGACAAGCTCGCATTAATCTTTTTTGGAAAAGGGTAAAAGTGGGGGTTTTGAAAGGAGCCACATCCTTGTAAAAAATCCCTAAAGGCTGGATAAAGCAATAAAGCATTACAGAAAGAAAGCCACCTGCAGTAAAAGACAAAGGCCACAAAGGCACAAAAGAAGAACAAGAGGCGAGAAGAGAGAAAAAGGAAAGGATGCAACACCCATTACTACAGTTGTAACCAGTTTACATAGTAGGATCCCGTATGTGGGATCGTAGTTACATTTTAGGGAGAGAATAAGCATTCTTTTTTCTTTTTACGACTATCCAATCGTTGCTCCTATTAGGATCCACATTTTCATATGTGTGAGTTGGAAGTTGAATCTCAGAGGAAGCAAAAAAACCATCATTGGGCTTCTCAGTCTTGAAACTGGTTTTAGAACAATCAATAACATCTCTCAGAGGAAGTGTCAACACCTGGTCCACGAAAACAGCCCCAACAACCATCACCAGAGGGGAAGTCGGTGATTGGGTTTTCTTATCTTCTAAATCCTTTTCTTTGTTAATTTTTGCCCAGTCATTCGTAGAGGAATCAGGTTCATCTTCAATAAACAAAAGGTTTTGATGAGAATCCTTCCACCAAGAGACCTTTTCTTTTTTTAATTTTTGCTTTACTGTCTGACAATTGAAAGCAAGATGCCCTAGAGAAAAACATTGTCTGCATCTAAAAGGCAAGCCTTCATATTCAAGAGGTTGTGACCAAACTCTATCTAAAACTTTGAGGTCAATAGAAGTAGGTAAATCAAGCGAGGTATCCAGATCCACCAATATCCAAGCAAAAGTAGTGTGAGTGTAGAGTTCCGCTTTGGAATCAATGGATAAAACTTTGCCCAAAACATTTCCAACAGCAGTCAAAATTTCCTCCCCCCAAAATTGCGGTGGGAGATGAGGTAAGCGAATCCAAACCGAGTTAACATTGAAAGTGGCGGTGAGTGGATTGAAGGTCGGAAACCACGTTTTCATCAACAAATGATGATTATGTAGTTCCCACAACGTGGAGAGGATAAATTCCCTATATTCACCAAAGCTAAAAGCCACAATAAAAAATCCCCTTGTATAGGGGTAAATATCAATCCGACCTAAAACAAGAGGACGCAAATTCGTAGAAATCCATGAGTGAAGGAGCGGAAGTCCAGGCCAGAGGCCATTGAAGCGACATATCAAATTGTTGGAGGAGAAAAAATCTTCAGTCTCTAACACTGAATCCCTAAGGGATACCAAGGGAGATGATTTAGTAACAGTGAGGGGTTTAGAAAATGAAGAAGCCAAAGTCATAGCATAATAACGCTTCCCAAAAGTATAATCAAAGCCCACCTTATTGAATGGATCTACTGAGGGGAAAACAGTCCCTCTGCTGCCATTGGAGAGGCCTACACTATTGGGGAGAAGAGGACCCTGTGTGGCCAAAGGCATGCCACTAGTAAAAAGGGTGTCATTGCTGGAAGCAACTACAATAAGGGAGACACATAGGGGATGCAAAAAGATGACTTGAGAAGGGTTTGCGGAGAGGGCCATCCCATCGGGACAAACTTTAAAATAAACTCACATTAATCTTAAGTGTGAAACATGTAGGTGGAAAATCCCAAAAGAATCATGGTAAGAAAGAGTTGGGGTCTTTTATACTATCGAGGCGATAAAATCATAAAAAAACTTTATTTTTAAGTGTAATGCTTAGAATGACATCATGTCCAAATATATAAATGATTTAACAATGAAGTGGAAAAAATGGGAGAAGTCATTATTAATTAAACCAACATGAAATCAAAAATTGAAAAAACCAAAATAAAAAGGTGCTATCCCATACACCTTTTTAGCCTCGTAAAATTTAAATGATATCCATCTCTCTTCACAGCTAATACTAAATTTTCACTTTTTTGCATTTTCTTAACTTTCTTTTCCGTGCACTTATGTTTATTCATTTCCTTCCCATCCTTATAGGCATGTGTTCCCATTGTGACTTTGGTTGGATTGCTAGTTTATTTCCTCCTTTGGTTGTATGGAAAACCCTCAACGGTCAATATCCTCTATAAAAAATGCAAGACCATTGAGATGATCACAACCGTTCACTTTACAGGTTTTTTAATTGTTAATTTTTTCCTTGCAACACACATCCACCTTTTCACCATTTTTCATTTAGTTGACTTGTTCTGTCATTTTCCTCCATGTTAGATTTCTCTGGGACTATTTTTAGACTAAACATGCTCGAATTTCAAAACTTTCGATTTGGTGTTGTGCAAAAGTGCAACAGGGCAATTGACAATTCCCAAGCACGACAACTATTCCATAGTGTTAATTTTTTCAAGTATTATCGTTCCAAGATACCTCGAGTCTATCTAGACAGTCCAAGTGACCTCCTAATTAATGGTATCTCATCCCCCTATATGATTTAGGAAATTCCATTCATTCCCCCTAGGTGATTTTAGGAGTTCATTTGCAAAGCTATCTTTTTGTAGTTGTGGGAAGGGTTATCGTTGGCCTTCCTAGAGTTGGAGCAACCTCACTGAAGCATAGCAAGAAGGGCCTAAGTCGATGTGGAGGTGAATCCAAAGGTCTTGGGACATCATGGAAATGGTTTAGGAATATTTTGGAAGGTCTCAGAGAAGTTGGGGCAGTTTCACACCAAAATTAGGGTTCACAGGCCTAGTCAGTGCACAGGCCTAAAACAATTGACTGAAGCTTCAAAGGTGATTCCGGGAGCTCTGGAATGGATTTAGAAGTAAAAAAAACATCAACGGAAAGAGAATTCATAATACCTACATAATGGTGAAATAATATTTTTCACAACACCTTGGCGCATATGATTGGTCAGGCAGTTTTTCTCAGGCACAAGTGGAGTCCCAAATCAAAATTCCTATTTTTCAGGGATCATAATTGATCGAATAAAGACATTATACTCCCACAATTGGATTAAAAATTATATTTCTAGTCAGGATCATATAAAATTTCACCAATAAATTCCATTGGGAGCTCAAGTTATCATTGTTCCAAGTTGCCCTCTCAAAGGCAGTTCAAGAGTTAGTCAATTTTCAGGAGGACACATGTCAGCACCAGGAGCCTGGTGGGATTTCATGTCCTCGACATCCCTGAGGTTAGGTACACCAACCTTGGAAAAATGTTCCCAGCACCCATGTGACCTCTGGGACTCTCAGGTGACCTCCAGACTTGACAGTTCAACCCTAGGTGCATTTTTGGAGCATCCATTCCCTGTCGTCAGATCAAGCACCACGTGTCAGCTCCAGGACCACCGTGGAATTTGATGTCCCTTACGTCCCTAAGGTTAGGGACATAAAACATGGAAAAATGTTCCCAGCCCCTATGGGGAGACTTTTGGTCACCCATGTGACCTACTTCCATTCCCTCGGTGTTTTAAAGCTGATTTTGGAGCTTCTTCATTCCCTGCCATCGGATCTAGCTGCCACGTGTCGCCATCTTGCTCATCATGGAAATTGATGTCCCTCATGTCCCTGAGGTCAAGGAACATCAGGAAAAAAAAATGCACCCAAGCTCCAACTCAAAAATTTGAAAATATTTCTAATTGTTGGTTGTTTCGTTGCCGCTTCTAACTTCTTAAACCTTCTCATTGCCAGAGGAAAAGTTGCAGAGAACACCTCACTCCACCATTGCCAAAGCTTGAACCAGCTCCATCAGAGCACATTATCCTTCACTCCATGATGGCACACAGGTCTCAGAATGAATAATTCATCAAGATAAGAGGGAAAAAAATGGAGAACCGAGAAGAAGAACAATGGAAATCCCCATTGCCATAAAATGAAGATTTGAAGATATCTTGCAAACCGGTGCATGAAATAGAAAAACCATGTATTGCTGAGTTATTCTCTCTTCCAAGGAACATTATAAAATTCTCATTAAAACCTCTAATTTGTAGCAAGGAAATCTCACATCGAATAAATTTCATTTCCGGCTCCACGAAGAATAAAGTTCAATTTCCTATCAAACTAGTCGTACGGATTGAAGTAAAATTCCACATGAAGCACGAGAAGAAAAAACCTATCATCAATGGAATTTAATTTCATCATAAATGGAGGAAAAAAATGAGACCTGAAAATTTCAAGCTCCATTAATGGCTGCCATGACACAGTAGTGGAAAAAATCAGTGAGATACCTCTCCACTTCTCAGTTTCAGTGGGCAAAATCGCACATGAAAATTGGAGGGAATGATCATTGAAAAATCCTAGTTTAACATTGAAGCTAGTTTTTGGGCCATGAAAACCCTATTTTTTAGGGATATGGAGGACTGAGTTTTCATCATATTTCTGCCTTGTCACATGAATAACATCTTTGAAAAATGCAATGAGATACCTCTTCAACTCTCAAGGTTCCAATGGGCAAAATCGCGCGAAAATTTGAGGGGATGATCATTGAAAAATCTAGTTTCGCATGAACTAGTTTTTGCACCATGAAGCCCCTATTTTTTAGGGATATGGAGGGATGTGTTTTTTTTCAGTATTCTACTCACGCCATGAAAATATCATTTTCCCACTTGTTTAAATGGAGGAGTTACTCAAACGTGGAGCGTAGAACCCCGAAATAAAACCCAAAAGTTTCAAGACTTGTTTTTTCGCATCCTGACATCCAACGTGCACTTAATAAAAATAACATGCCTTTGATGTATAGGGGTATGTTACTTTAGGTAATCCACTATTTGAAGAGGATATACGAAGAAGGCAGTAAACACAGAGGGAACATCGCAGGTAAGGTCATCAAAAAGGTCATCTCGGCTCACAATTCACACTTACTAAAAATAGTAAGTTACACTCAAAGAGAAGTTTTGGCACAATGGGATGTACAAGGATAATCATTCAGGGGGACATCATTGTTCAGGATCATTCTAGTCATTTTTCACAGGGCATTCGAGATCCATCTTAGTTCATTCAACTTGGAAAGCGTTCGTGAGCTAATTGGAAGGAGTTTCACAGTGTGCAAGGAGTTCGAAGATTCAGAGTTTCACTGCATTTGGAGCTTTCCATTGACGAGGATCAACGGACTTCATCGGGAATGACATATCCTCTTCTTCTTCTCTCTCTCTTTCTCTCTCCTCTTCCCCCCAACTTTCTCTCACTTTCAAATGTTCTAATTCTTCATTGGGGTTTGCACTTTTTGATATGCCTTTAAGTCACTTAGAAGTGACTTTAGAAACATAATGTAAATTAAGTCACCTTGATTTTATAAAAGGGACTTAAATATTTTGTAGGAATATGAATAGTCTAAAGTTAGAAATAAGGCATATGGAAGGTCATGAGGAAGATGAGGAGCTGTGTCTATTCTATAAATTGTAAATCCATTCCCATTTAAAGGGTTGGTCATTAATTTTGTAGAGCTCAAGAGTGCATTCTACCTTGAGAGAAGCAAAGGAGATAGCCAAATTCTTCCTTCCACCCCTCTCTAATTTCCTCTATTCCTCCACTATGTATAACTTTTGTTTAAGCAATCAATACAAGAAGAAGGAGTTTTTAGCTTTCTTTGACTAAGGGATTTCTTAAGACTTTGTGATCATCAAATTTCATTTGGTCTTAATGTCAGCTTACATAGAGTTGTTTCTTCTCATAAATGCATGTGATGAAGTTTATAACTAGTGTGTGTGTAGGAATCTGATTTCCTACCTGCAACATTAGTTCTCCTACCTTTTTTCTCACTCCCCTTTCCCTCTCTACAAACAAAGTCCTCTCTTGTAGGTATCTGCAAGATTTTCCGCAGGGTCAGTGGAGTGTCCCTGTTGGATCCCCGGTTGAAAGGCCACCACAGAAATCCACCTTTTCATGTGCATGCATATACGACATGCTGCACTGATTAAGTAGAGGGACTTAGATTCCCAAAGCGTTGGCAAGAAATCCACAAGTTTGTCCACCTGAGAATTTTTCTCGCTAACAACGATCTTAAACTTATGTTTGGAGTACTTTAATTCTATGCGGACTTATGACTAATTATATTCTAGTACTTTAAGGAAATTTAGGAGATATTTGTATTCAAATTTAGAGTAATTTGTACTTGAGAGTGCATGGGACAATCTCTTTAAGTAAGTGAAAAATTACATGATACACTTTGACTTGTTTATATTAGTAGAATCCCTCCTTGTAGGTATTATTTACAAATTATGACTAATCCCATAGAGTCTCAGTTTAATGAACTTGTGAGAAGATACCAAAATGAGATCTAACTTTCGCTCATAGTGATTGACCTTGGAGAAGCAATTTTACTTTTGGACCAAAAGTAGTACAAGTCTTTTCATCCCATTTGGATGGTTTGCACCAAATATAAGCTTGTCTTTGTAATCTTTTTTGCATGAGAATTATGAGTAAGTGTTGGTTATCGGTGAGCTGGAATTGTAGCATTTTTGTTGATGAGTTTATATAGACTGTAATAAATAGATAAGACATCTTGAAACTTATTACTAAACTTAATACTAGTTATTATGCATTAAAGTGGATGCACAATGCTTATTTTGACATAAAGAGTAAGACAATAGTTACTCAATTAGTTAAGTCATAGATTACCAAATCTAGTTGTTTATATTTTCCCCTCGTTTAAGATAGGAAATGAAGTTAGACTTGCAAAAGGAATTAGATACATGAGGTTTGTAAACACACTTTATGCTTTATGTGATTGTTTGATCATCTTGAGATACTTGAGTGGTTGTAAGATACCATAATGAAAACATCCTTGACATAAAATGTACTGCAACATCGATAATAGAAGGCTAAATTAAACAGCTAGAATTTTAATATCAAACAAGATTGAAGACAAAAAAACATGCAAGGAGTATAATTGTTTATCTTGTTGAAAAAAGAGTTTCCTTCTTGAAGTCCTTTGAGAGAGGTATTGAAATAAGGACATATGAAGATTAGGGGTGATCAATCCCCAATAAATAGAGTTAAATTAAAAGGAATGATAAACATATTTTTCCAAGCCACAAATAACATAGATGCTAATAAAATATCACACTCAATAAGCCATAAGTAATTTTCTAGAATAACTTCACAAAAAAATATGAAAAAAGAACAATAATATCATATATTATGGAGCTCTATGGAGTACAATGAGAACAGACTATGTTTATATAGGCAAGTATACAAATAAACATAAGAACTATGTCAAGACCATAAATCAAGCCATCTATGACATATATACATGTGTAGACAACAAAGAGATAGTCAAGACCATGTATTTAGGAAATAACTACGTCATCAAAGAACTAATAAATACCATAGATCACACGAATGAACTATACCTATACAACTAGATAATATCATCCTAATATTTACACATAGATATATACATGTAAACATACACACATATGGTACATGTGAAAATATAAGAAAACAGATAGGTGATATACACAGTACCTATGTGATGTATGACATACATGTATACAACCTACGCATAACATAAATATCATAACCATACGTATAAAATATGGGTACACTATACACCACGTCCAAGACATAAGGGTATCACATAGGATACGTATACTATACACCAAAGGTACACACATACGTATACATACGTGATAGGAAGTGCATACATACGTATACCTACTCACCCATACATAAACATTCCAACTATCTATACATACACATATGTATAAACGGGTCATAGGTCCCTATATGGGACATATACCCATGTATTTTTTTTTTTTTAGGCCATTTAAGACACATGTCTCCTTACTCTGTATTTAATGGATGGGGTGCATATAAAAAATATGAAAATGCTGCACGGGAATGAAGTCCATTGATGCCGGGTTCAAGTGATTCTATATGTACACTCATATTATATAATTATTTGATGTGCATAGATGTACAGGCATGAACTACACTCACGCCCCTATATTCTTTGTACCAATTTAGTAGAGGAACGGGGTCTACTATGTTACACATAGATCTATCACATAATATATGTACCCTCATATCCACCCGCCTCATGTATTCCAATGATTTTGAATGTTCTATCACATATATATTCATGATATTAGCGCACCCGGCATCATACCCTAGGATAGTAATGTTTGACATACACAGTCCTTATTGATATTGGCTATATTGCCTGGAAAAAAGATATTATGTTAATTTTTTATATCTGCATTATTCCTATCCATAGTGATTATTCACATTGTATTATGTAATGTGCTAATCTGCATGTAGTCTCCTGCATGTATATCTCGAATGTATGTATATATGTTCTAAAATTGTCTTGCATGAAGAGTGTAGATCAAATTGGATTTACCCTAGTAAATTATTGATCATTTTAAGATTCAAGTTAAGCAGTATATTGGCTAAGAACATCTGACCTAGTTAAAATAATGTGAAGTACTTTCTACTGCATCATAGTAGAATCTTTTAGTCATACTCATATCAGTATGGCCTATTATTTATAGGTGACCAATTGCTGTAGCATCAGTCTTCCTTGTAATAGGTTTCCAGGGATAGCCCTTTTGGTTAACAGGATAGCTATGTTGAGACTGTGTGACAACACATGCAAATATACAAACATATTTACCCAGTAGATTTAGCATCCATAGTACAATTTTTACCTGAATTGGTTATGTACGGTGGTTTCAAAGAATCACGATTTTCTGCCTCTGTCATTTCTACGGAAAACATTTATTCACTGGCATCACTTCTGTGAAGAAGTGGTTTTCACCTCGACTGTATAAGTAAAGGTCTTCTGAGAAAAATACATGAGGAAGATTTCTTTTGAGACAGAGTCTCGCTCCGTCACCCTGGCTGGATGCAGTGGCATGATCTCGGTTCACTGCAACCTCCACCTACCAGAGTTCAAGCAATTCTCCTGCCTCAACATCTATTGAGTAGCTGATGATTAAAAATTAGATGTAAACCACCATATGCACATGGAGAAAGCCCGGCTAATAGTCTTTTGTAAAATAATAGCCTAATCTAATGAAACGGGGTTTGCAGTAAATATGTGAGCCAGTAAAATAATCTGAAACTACTGACCTCTGGTGAACTAAGCCCACCTCGGCCTCCCAAAGTGCTAAAACTCTACATGTGTAAAGAGCCACCGCGTTAGAAGAGCCTTTAGCTCTTTTCAGAGATGTCACTATGGACTCAATGTCATGAGAATCCATTACAGCCATTACTTCTTTTGGAATGCTCAATTCTTCCTCACATGTGGCTAACCCCAGACTAATTTATATATCCGAATGTTTATTCCCTCATTGGACTTGGGCACTTGGGGCACTCTTGGTTTATTTATCTTATTTTTTGCACCCTAGGGTCTTGCTCTGTGTGCCTAGGCTAGAGTCCAGCAGCGCAATTTTACAGGGTCGCTGCAGCCTCCGCCTCCCAGGTTCAAGCAATTCTCCCACCTCAGCCTCACGTGTAGTCGCTGGGATTACTAGGCACACCACTACACCCAGCTAATTTTTGTATTTTTAGTAGAGACAGGGTTTCACAATAAATGGCTGGGCATGGTCCGGAACTCCTGACCTCAGGTGATCCACCCTCCTCGGCCTCCCAAAAACAAAATGCTGGCATATTACAGGTGTGAGCCACTGTGCCCGGCCCTACTCACAATGGTGGACTTTACCATAAAATTTTTTTTTCTTTTTATGTCTCAGAGACAAGGTCTTGCTCTGTCACCCAGGCTGGATGTGCAGTGGAATGTGATCCCTAGGTGCTCACTGAAGCCTCGACTTCCCAGGCTCAAACCATCCTCCCAGCTCAGCCTTCCTAACTAGCTGTAGAATTTTACTACAGGTGTTTATGCACCACCACACTCAGCTAATTTTTTATCTTTTTGTGTTTTCGTGCTAGGCATTGAAGTTATATAAGGAGCTAAGTGATAATTGCTATTGAAATTAATGGACCTATTTGTTATTCCCTTCTTTTTTGTTCTCTTTGAGCCCCGAAAATAAGTTGTTTTCATTTGAAGTTTTTAATGGGATTATAGCTTTGATGTAAAACAAGATCATGACATCATTAGCTAAAATTGCCACATAATGGAGCCTTTTAAGTAGATGCATTGCATCCATGTATTTTTTAATAGTATTGTGGTGGTGTTTATTTGAGTGTCTAGGCCATGTGCTGGCAACAACACACATGGTTTTGGGTATTGGTTTTTTTATTGAATGCTGAAGCATTACAACTGAGCACTGGATTGCATAGATTGTTAGCATCTCCGCCCATGTTTCGGAGGAAACAATACTGAGTAAGTGTATAAACTAAACTAGTAAGCACTTTTAGCCAAACAACTATAGGCAAGGGGCATCCACACTGTCAAAGTCACCCAGGGCACGATCTTGGCCTTAACTACTCGACTCTTCATGTTAAGGGCCTTTGCATTCAATAAGAATTGATCCATGGTGGGCTCTATGCGAGCCAAACAACTTCACCAATGAACCAAACAACCGATGACTGATAAAAACAACTAAATAATAAAAAATGACCATTATTATTTTTTGCTTTGTTATTTGATAAAAACATCTAAATGAATTTAGGAAAATGTATATTAATAGAGGAGGAACGATATTTGTTGATTCCTCTATGAAAAACTACTAATGAGTATGGTTATGGCTCTTAAAAGTTTCTCTTTCAGTGATTTGGTCAAAGTTTCCGTTGTTACATTATCTGCAACTAATGCTTTCATTACATAGTTTTTGCTATTGCATTTCCTGTAACTAACACCTTCATTACAATGCAGATGATTTTTCTCATTGTTTGTTTTTGGGTAGATTTTTTTATTGACAAACTCATAGTAATAACTTCTTTGCCTATGTAATTTAATTGCAAGAATTATGCATGCCATGATTTCACATTACACTTGCCTTGTCCCTATTTTGCGCCAGAAAAACACTTCCTTCATTAAAAATCAAATGATAAAGACCTTTGTGGGCAGGGTATAATTAACTATGGGCCGCTTAGGGGCATTAGACCGGGAAGAATGTTTCACATGTTTTTGAAGTAAATATATGTTGGACAGATCCAAAGCACAACTATGGAGGTCAACAATCTAGATGGACATAGATTTTTGCAGTATCTAATGATTCAACCATCACACTTTGTAACTCTCACATGATAAGAAGAAGATGTAATCTAAAAACTTTTCTATCTTATTGTGTTGGGTATTGAAGTTATGCAAGGAGTTAGATGATAAATGCAAATTGATTTATCCACAAAAAAAAGTAATAGACCTTGTTTATGATCCTCAAAAGTTGTTACCTTCACTGCATTTAGTCCATCTATACTCATTACCCTAACGCCACCAAAATGCACACTTTGCGTATAAAGCATCCAATTTGTATGCACAATAATTTAGAATGAACATTGAATTCAATTGTGATTCATTTATTCAATTATTTTTCAAAGACTACTTTGATCATACAATACTTGAACCTTTCCTCTTAAAAAGCAAGGAGGTTATGGCTGAGATAATCTATTGACCTCCTCCTCATCAATGTTAATAATTCTCTTATGAATTGGATTGGGGTTGATTGCCTTGGCTATTGCAATCCTTTTTCTTTTAGTATGATGCTACGGTTTCTCCAATGCTTTCCTTCCTCCTTGCGCCAATGTATAATCTGAGTTCTTGTATTTGAAAGATTTAATATTTAGAAAATCTCTTCAATACATCTCTTTTATCAATAAATGGTTTTCACAAAAAATGTGAACCAATTAATAGAACCCAAAAACACTTCTTTCCATTTCAATAAAGATACATAATAGAAGAGCTGACATCGAGAAATGAGTTAACTTTTTGCAATATCAGCAGACAACTTCTATGACTTGATGTTTTGTTTTTATTTGGACAGACTCTTTCTTGCAGCTCTTGGTCCCATAGACTCTTTGGTCTCGTGGACTTTATTAAAATCCTTAATTCATTGTTGCCCTTTATATCGCCATTATTGTTTGTAGGGCACCTTTGAGGTGCACTTGCCCATAATTTATTACAATGAAAAGTAGATAACACGCTAGGCTATTGGCGTTTGTAGGGCACCTAGGCTTCAGTTGTACGAAGCAGTATGAAACTTGTGCCCCTGGTGCTCCCTTCCTCAAGTCGAACTAGAATTTATGACGCTCGGAGTTTAAGCTATGTAAAATGTAATGCTTCGTCATAATCAGGAAAAAAATAAAAAAAAAAAAAAAATCAAAAAAGGAAGAAGCAGGTAACACGCCCTGTCTCCTTTATCAACAGTCAGTCCTGCCCGAGTCCAACTTCTCTACAGATTTATACAGATATAAATTGCTGCCCTGGGGTATTGTAGAAGCAAAACCTCTTAATCTTGTGTCTTTAGATTCATCGCCCTAACTGCATCGTCTCCAATTGAGCTTAAATTTCTCCAAAATTGCCAAACAAAATTCCAACTCCTGTTGAAATTGAACGCAAAATATATACTTTTCTAAGCCCCCTAATATTTTCTGTATGAACGGCTCCCCCGACTTTCTTCTGCGGAGTGATGGAAGAGCCTTCTGAAATGGGGGAGCTTATTGCAAATCCGTCTCCGTTAGATGAAGGAAGTACAAATTTACCGTCAAATGGTTCTCCTCAGTCGACTTTGGGCTCACGCTTCTTTTTGGAGGGCGCAGGTGAAGTGGAAGCACTTCTTACGGACAGCTGCCTGTCATGGCATCATTGCAGTGAATACACGGTACAATTCTATGTTCTGGCATTTAATTATTCATGTTTTTGATTACTGAAACCCTAAATGAAACTACTCTCGTCCGAGTCTGCAAGGAGCAAATTATCCCTTCAAGCACTTCCCTTTTATCGGCAGGGATTGGCTTTGTTCCCGAGCTTGGTTATGAGGTCTAAAATTAGTACAAAATCTGAACAACTTATATGGTAATTGGAAAGAAATTCGCTTGCTACCTCTAAATGAGTGGGTATCATACAGCAAATTGGTGTATAGCTTTGCTGTGACCTTAAAAAACAACCTTTACCTTTATAATGAGACCTCTCCCTGTAATGCGCATAGTTGAAAGTCGTCAAATAGTAGAAAGGGTCGCCTTTACTCATTACCATAGTAAAAACAAACCTCACGTTTGAAAAAATCGTCAATTGGTAGAAAGACATCTTTACTCATTATTTACTCATTACCAAAGTAGCAACAAACCTCCAAATTGAAAAATGTGTCAATTGGTAGAAAGACTTGCCTTAACTCATTACTATAGTAGCAGCGAATTTCCAAATTGTAAAAAAACTGTTTCTCGACTTGCCTCTACTCATTACCGTAGTAGCAACAAATCTCCAAATTGTGAAAAACCGCTTTTCTCTTTTTTGGTCACACAGTAAAACCTTGTTTTTGTTTTGTAGAGTAGGTCAATGCTGACAAATTCTCTCTAATCGTAGTTGATCTTAACTAGAAAATTCTATATGAAGTATGTTCTATATATTTTGGGGTATTTGCTTGAAATTTGTCAGTTCTTGTTTTTTTCTAATCTTTCTTTGCATGGAAGAATTTTACATTTTTTTGAATCTCGTGTATTTTATTTTTTAACAAATATGGCTACTATGCTCATTAACATTTTCATTGCTTTATTAGCGCATTATGGACCTTAGCTTCACAGAATGCGCTTGTAAAATGTTGTGGTTCATGGCCATTTCTTTTGAAAACTTTGATGAGATGAGTTTTTTGCTGATCAGAATACTCAGACCACAATTCTGACTGCTGTTGTTCTCCAGAGTCTTGAGGACACCCCATATTTATGTTGAAGCATGATATTTATGCCCTCTCCATTATGTTCCTAGTCAACAAACTCTAGAATAGGGCCCCACACTGTTGACCCTTAAGAACAACAGGGTTCAATTACTAGTTTAAGAGACACATCGTTGTGAGGATATCTTAGAGATGTACTTGAAAGCATTGACACTTCAAAAAAGAGGGAGCCATATCCCTTGCAAAATTGCAACTAAGAAATAGGTTATAGAGAGAGATAGACCCATAAAATGAATCTAAAAGTAGTTATAAGCTGTCCTGATATCCAACGGTTCACCTTTGTGAGAAAAATGGAAGCTAGAAACAGCATTCCTGGAGGTGTTGAAGATCACATTCTTAGTTTTATTAATGTAAAAAAAACTAGCTAAGCTTTTAGAAATATGATAATACATATTCAATGAGAAGAAGTGAATGGGCAAGGAGGATCACATGATTCACATCAAATTACGAGGAAGGAGGATCACATCATCAATGAAAAGAAGTGAAACACTCTATACATGATGAAATGTACAACCATCATTATCAAAGGCGCTCTTATCTAAGAAAGTCTTGAAGCTCATTAAAATAGATTTCAAAGACAATTGGTGAGAGAGGGCACCCCTATTTGATTCATATTGCTCTCGACAAAGATAGAGAGTCCATGGGTAGTTTGAAGTCAACCAACAACTGAATCATGCAGCCTCATGATGGCTGTGATAAAAAGCTCTAAGATACTAATAGCCCACAACCTATGGAAAAGAAAATCTTTGGGTACATAGTCAGGAGTCTTCCTAAAGACCTATAATGGCCCTCCTCAATGATAGCTCAAAGCAAAAACGAGATTGATAATTTGGAAGCCTCTCTTGAAGAGTGTTTGCCCCCTTTGTCTAAATTTACCAAACTCCAAATGCTTCGACAACTTCACGTTTGATATTGTAGTTATACAGTTTTTGAACTATCCCCTAACTTATGAATGGGATAATGATGTATTGCAAACCATAGGAAAAAGTCTAAGAAAATGAAAGATCCCTTCCCCAAATCTGATCCAAATTTCTAGTTTGATTTGTTTGACATTTTGTCAAACACTTAGCATGCAATTACTTACAGGTTAGGTAACAACAATAGTATGCAAAACAGATTTTCCAAATCAGACTCGGAAATGAAATATAGGACCATGCAAGATCAGCCTAACTGCTGCAATAAGTCTTCAACAATGACGACTAGGGTTTGATGGAAAAATACACAAATGGCTTCCAAACAATTTTTTTTTTATCACAAATGACTGGCACTAATTTTATGAGTTCAAACATACAAAGATCTGATTTTATTGATGCCACAAACACTCAAAAATCAGATCTGAAATCTGATTATAAAACTGTCTGAAACCCACTGTGAAAACCCTCTAAAAATTATAAAAATGTTTTGCTTCCCTTCACCAAAATTTGCAGATGATTTGACAATAGAAATCAAATTTAAATACCTTAAAGAACATGCCAAATCAGTCCCAAACTGGGTCGATCCAATAGAAGAAGACTGCTGCAATTTATTCTCCAAAATACCCTCAAAATACACTGCTGGAAATGACTGAAAATAACTCTGAAAATCTGATTACAATCAATGGGAATTTCTGAGTGAAAAACCCTCTCAACTCTTGGGGTTTTCATCCACAAGAGATTAAATCCACAAGGGGTTTCGTCCTTGGAATTTTAATGCAAAAGCTAAAGCTTCATGCAAGAGAAAATGTTATAAAATATTTTTGCATGCCTCTAGGCAAATCGCCTTCTTCTTTATATAGGAAATGGGACCCAAAGTGACCTTTGGACTTCCCATGAAAGTGACATTTGGAATTTCCATAGAAGTGACCTTTGGACTTCCAATGAAAGTGACCCTTGGACTTCCAAATCACAATCTTCCTTAGGAAGTACATTTTAATTAAGTGTTTTTATTTTATCGCACTTTCCTAAGTTATATTTGAAAGTTAAGTTTATTAATTTATTAAGCTTTATTATTTTATTGTATGTGCATTATAATTTTATTTAATATTTTGCACGATACAAATAAAATAAATAAAACTTAGTCACCCTTATATTTTTCCTTTGGCTGTCGGGTTGACAAAATAGGCCAAGGGTCTTGAATTGGAAAAGGAGACATTACAGAAAACGATCTCATTAAATAGTTCTGCAATGGGGAAGACAAGTGATTTCACACCATATTTGAGAAACTCGAGTCCCTTCACAATTTGTTGCATTATTAGTGCATAACTTCCAAGTAGTCATCTCAATGTTACGTGTGAAAAATAAAAAAACATAGGAGAAATTGACAATTGATTGACTAGGAATGTCATAGAGATAACTAGCACAAGAGATAAGGACTTTTGGGTAGTTTTATGAAGAGACATTTTTTTATAGGAGCAGGTTATATGAAAGGTCTTAGGGGAATTATGGAGAGCTTTAAGCATCTCGTGTCGACTTGGTGCAAGGAACTCAAATTAAGGTGATACAAGTGGTAGTTTGAGACTTACAAAATACCTAAAAACCTAAATAGCTGATATGTTTTTGATATGGGTACGGATATGAAGATTCTGATATGCGGTTGTGGAATTTTTGTTTGCCCAGGTTACAGTGTATTTGGAAGAGGGGCGCAGGGATGGGGATTTTGGGACGACAAAAAATTCCTTGGATTTCAGGGACGACTGAGGATGGCTATTATGTATAAATATTAAAAATATACAAATAAATTAAAAAACTTAAACTAACTAGGTTATGTTAATGTATGAAAAATACTTGTTATTATTGACTTATCTTGTCAAAAGTTACTTGCCACTTCATTTAGACTGGTTATATATGTCAAAGGAGTTGTAAAAATAAAAATAACAAAATGGAAATTTAGCAAGGTTAAGATTGTTTGTTCACTATGGAGTTGGTCATTTTATTAAATCTATGAACCTGTTTCATATTAGATAAATTGTTGGTTTGAGCCATTCATCATTGGCTGGAAATTCCTACATTACATTCAAGCTGGAATCCTTCACTAACCAATTTTGTGGGCTTAGATTGCAGATTGACTTTGGTACTGCTAGTGTGTTATTGAAGCTGCAAATTTTAACACTAGAGAACTGCATTCCTTTCTTTCAATTCAAGATAAAAATCGTATTAGGAATAGTATACCTTGCCCATCTTTCCGGACTGCCATTTCAACTCTAGCCAAATCTGAATAGGGTTTCATTTGTGGGGTTTGTAAGGATGCTTTTCTTGAAGTGTTTTTTTTTGTGGGGGGGATGGAGGGGGGTGGTAGGGTGGGTTGGTTGCAGACCTTGAATGCCTTAGCGGGTGCTGAGGTGTCCCTGGGATGTCACATCATCCCTTGTGGTGTCCTTGTAGATCCTAAGAACCGGGTACATCCCCCTATTTTGCTTATATGTGTGCAGGTCGGGGGATAGTGTGTCCCTGTCCCCAAGTCCTCTAAATGTCCTGGATGGCTGGGAAATGGGGGGTTGCCATCCTCACATGACATTGTAAGTTATATAATGCCAACCAAATGCCAATTGACAAGTCATAAATGTTGTGATAAATATTAGATTTATTTATTACATCAAAATTAGTATTTGATATTCATCATGTTGCTCTTCATGGAGAGCATCAACATCATCATATTGCTTTTATGTTTTGTATTGTTATATGTTATCTTTTTGACTTTTTAGGGTTTCCATAGTGTTTCAAATTTTGTTTTTGGGTCACTTTATGCTTTAATGTTGAAAAAAACTAAAAAACCCTTTTTTTGCTAGTGATATGCTCATGTTATCTCCTAAACGGTTTGGGTACACTTGGATACGTCTGTAGACACAAAATCTATGCACTTGGGTACATTTTTAGCTCCTAGAGCATACTAATATATACATGATTCCTAAGCAAGAAAACTAGTAATTGACAATGTCTTTTGTTTCTTTGTCTCTTATACATTTATTGACCTTATAGACCCTACAACCTTATCGGTATTTGACTGATTTATCTTTTATGGCCATAGACACTAGCGCCCATTTAGGAAAGAGGCGCCCAGGCGCTCCTGACCTTTTCTAGCCCTTTCTCACTCTTTTGGGTCTCTTTTATGTCTTGGACATCTTTTACACTTTTGGATCGGCCTTCGAGTTGTCAATTATGAAATTCAAACAAGGGAA
The DNA here is from genome assembly GCA_019776745.2 of Taxus chinensis. Taxonomy (NCBI): domain Eukaryota; kingdom Viridiplantae; phylum Streptophyta; class Pinopsida; order Cupressales; family Taxaceae; genus Taxus; species Taxus chinensis. The sequence continues at coordinate 14,638,404 of CM034149.1, forward strand.
TCACATATACATAGTTTTAGCTCTCAAATCAGGGGCCAAACACTAAGCATTACATACTGTCACCTAAGTTTGCATTCAAAGGCACTAAGCATTACATACTATCACCCAAGCTTGCATTCAAAGGCATGAGAGCATTACAAAGCATCCATCTAGCACATCCATACAAGGGACAAGGGCTGCATCACTCTACATACACAACATAGGAGGGGAAGTTAATTCTATTCCATCTCACACATTCTATACATTTGCTATATTCTAGATGTAGCCCACTATCATTGTGCAACTTGAACAAGAGCATCATTTCACACACATTCATACAGAACTACATGGAGTCTGAAATGTAGTGCAACGCTCAGTACTAAGTTCACTCTTCGGGTGATTATCGGGGTCAGTCCGACTCCCCATTTTGCATCTTCTTTATTAAGTTTGATGTGGTTTGTGGGCATGTACAACTAGGTATTTATTTTGTAGGTTATAGGTGCAAACAATGACATTGGAACAAATCCAGAGCGACAAACAAAGATCAACAATGAAGCTCCTCCTGCACAAAAAAGATCAAAACTTGAGCATTTGGGTGGACACTAGCACCCAGATTCAGTCACTAGTGCCTGGGCGCTCTTGTCCTCCCGTGGGCTCTTCTGTCCTGCACATTTCTGGGTCTCAAAACCTCCAGTGAGCCTTGATGACACTCTTCCCATTCTGTTCCAGCAGTGCCTCAGTCCAGACCACTTCCCGATCATTAGGAAAACAACTAAGTCACCTTCTCTCATCTCTTGCTTAGGGTTTCATATCATTACTTGCTTCTTGCTTGTCCATTTACTGTATTTTATCACTTGTATATCATTCATTACAATAGTTACTTTGAAATATAGATTTAATTCAATTTATATTAAATCAACGTCTGCAGATGTATTTGGCCTTACTAGACTGTCCAGGATGTATCTGGGACATATCCACAGGTGTATTCGGGATGTATTCGTACTAGACCCATTTTTTCCTTGCAACCGGTAATATTGGTATATCCTTGCTTTTGACACGACAGATCTAGGCAGGTTAATAGGTATGTGTTTTTGTCCCAAACTAAAACATGCAAAACTTGCTACATTTATTTTTGAAAAAGTTTAAAAGGCTGTATATTTATAAATTGAAAGTATTACAAAACCCTCCATAAGATTAAAGAGAATTCATTCTTAGGCAGGAAAGACACTACCGAGAGAGAACAACAACATTGTAAAGAGACCGTCCCCAAAGACAAATGAGGAAAAGAGAAACCAACAAAGCTGTAGCAAAACAATGGAAACCAAGGACAATCGGAGAACATTACAAAAAATGGATTGCGAGAAGCAAACTTGGGTAAGCAGATATGGAGATGTCAATCCAAAGACCGGTAGAAAGTTGGAATAACTAGTAGTAGAGAAGGATAGAAGAAGAGATATACACCGAAGATAGATATACAGAACCAGTGAGAGACCAAATTGGTCCCTTGAGAAGCAGAGGTGCTCACAACAAGACTTATATTTCCTTTGCCTTTAGGATCCAAATCCTTGGAAGTATGGTAGGTCATCTGGATATGTCCAACTCTTGGACCTGAAATTTCTCAGCTGGCAAGGAGAGGTGTTTATATTGCTACATAATTTATGCGTGAATATTAGCAAACCGAGTTGTACACCTATGGAATTAAAGCTGCTCACAACAAGACTTATATTTCCTTTTCCTTCAGGATCCAAATCCTTGGAAGTATGGTAGGTTCTCTGAATATGTCCAACTCGTGGACCTAAAATTTCTCAACCACCAAGGAGAGGTGTTTATATTGCTACATAATTTATCTGTGAATATTAGCAAACCGAGTCCTAAACCTATGAAAGCAGAGCTGAAATTATCAGCCAATATTGACTGCAACCCAAACAATGAGTCAGGCTAAAGACATTTGGTTGGATGTTTAATTTACCTTGCATCATCCATGCTTGATCTTTGCTTTGCAGTTAGATATCTTTTGCACTTCATGACAGAATCTAGCATTGGACTAGATCAAAGAGGATTGCGGTAATTACAAGGACTTTTGAACTATAGGATTTTGTACAGCAGAAGGAAGACTTTTTCAGTTAGCAGGTTATACATACCATGACTGGGCCGAATCAGTGGAGGAACAAGAGTCAATATGTCAGCCAAGGGACAAGAATCGTTTCTTGGTAGTTAAGAGATGGTCCACTGTGGTTATGATGTATTCTTGTAGATGTACGGGTTGGAACAGGCTGACACTATCATATTCGATTGTGACATTCTAGGTTTTCAAAAGCTTACAAAGAATCCTTCATATGATTCAAGAGTGGTGATACTGAGATCTAGTAATGTTAGGGGCCAGTTATACAGACAGAGTGGTCGACCATTCTTCAGGTTATCAAACAACCTTCTAGTACTAGCATGGTGGAAGAAATGTAGACCCAACAATGGAACAACAATAAATAGCTAATTCAGGCAAAATACAAAATATTGATGGGAACTTCAGCAACTGGTATTTCAACAAAATAGCACCATTACACTTTTTCAAGTACATCTCATTCTTTTTACCCTTAATGGATTTTTATTGCTGCTATACCTTACCTACATATAAAATGTGTGGCCTCCCTTGATGTGTAGGCGTGGCCCATATTAATATACAAAAAGACAAGTTTTAAGGTTCTTCCTCTTCTTACATGTGCCATTTCATTTACAACATGATGTGGTACTGTCCCTTATTTATTTGACCCCATGCCTCATGTTAGCCATCCCAGCTTGCAAAAATTACAAAGTGTGCATATACATTTATCCTATCTTCACATAATTGGGTTACTATAGCGGAGTTGCAACCAATTGGTTGACATCATCATACAAGAAATGTATTGTTAGAGCAGAGCCAATTGTGGAGTCCAAGCCTCAAGGAAGGTTCGCAAGTTGTGGAAAGCACAACAAACCATTACGAAGCTATGTGGGTTTTTAAGACATGCAAAGAGTTGTGTTGGGAATGACATCTGTTGTGTGCTATTGGGGGCCATGGATGGAATAGTGAATGGAGCAACAACCCTAAAACAAGAAAAAGCCCCTCGAAGATGTCAGTCAATCCATGTGCATTTTCCAAAAAAAGTTGTTGCATCTTCAAACTGGAATTCGAGCTAGATGTGAATAGTTTCAAGACATTGACCTACAGTGATCGTGAGCTTGAGCTGCCCATGCTCGGTAATAGTAAAGGTGCTTTAAGGTGGTGAGATCCTCTTCAAACAAAGCTCATCGAGTTGGATCAAGTCTGTGGAGTAAGTGTCTAAGGCATGACAAAGAACATCGAATGCAATCTGAAATGTGTCCAAGTAGGCCTCTGTCACAGAGGGCAGTTTGCTTGGATCTGAGTGATAAGAGCTTCTGTTTTTTGGAGCTTGGCAGTGTGTTGATAGATTGTGGTCTGTTTGTGTTGGTGCTAGTTTTGTGCAATTTCTTTGTGACTTTTTTGTAGAGATGCTTTTAGTGTCCCGATCTGAGTATTATAACTAGTCATCAATGCGTCGGCTACTTTGATCCAGAATACTAAAGAATAAGGGGAAACAAGAAATGGTGAAGGAAAACTCAGTAAAACTAACCAGTGAAAGGAAAATACATCTGATTGAGGTTGGGTATTCACTTGGACAAAGTGCTGGCAATCCCTTGTGAAGTTTTTTTAATCCGTTCATTATACAAAAACAAATATTATTTGTATTGAGAAGGTGATGGGGAAATAATTATGACTCTTTTTGGAGTGTTTGATTGAGTGGGCAAAACAAATTTATAAAGTCGTATTGCAAAACTGCGTTGTGTGGGCGCTTTTTAGTTTTGCATTAAAGCATGTTGAAACCGATGGTCTGCCCTAGATTGGCAATTTCGCCATGGTTGATGAAAAAAGAAGAATTGGAAGTGTGGATTTTGAATTGTCTTAGTGAGCAGAGATCAAGGGGAATAGGGGAGATTTGAACTTCTTTGCTAGCTTTGGATTTTTTTTTCCTGGATTTAGCATTGTGCAATTTTGGGGTGCATACAAGTACATGGTCAAGCACTGGGGATGCACTTTCCAGAAGTTGAACATCCATGGTTGCAGTAACTAAAATGTCATAGCATGGCAAGTTTGGTGGAATAGGTCCTTGGAAGATTTGCAGATGGAATACTTGATGATCACTGTTGTCTTGGTGGAAGCAATGAGCTAGGTCAACTTTGCCCAACTACTTGACCAAAGTGGAAAGTAGCACTAGCGTGAGGATGTGCCTCGTTGTAAATGTCATGGCAGGACCTTCCTGCTGCTGTAAGGCATTGTGTAGTTGTTCACTAACAAGTTGCACGTTGTTGTGTATTTCAACGATGGAGGCCATGTTTTATGGAAAAGGCAAAAATCCGATTGGGAGACCAACGTGGAGAATGCTCAGGTAGTATGTTCAATAGAAAATGCCATAGCTCAAATCATAGTGACGAGAATCAACTAATCCAAGCAAAGACTCGCCTATCTGAATCCAAGGCACCCTTGACAAGTCTGCAGTTAAGGTTTACAGATTTGTTGAGTCTAGAAGCAAGAGTTGCGAATCTGACATCTGAACTTGGCGAATTTTCCAATTTGAACAAAACATAATTAAGGAAAAAACACAAAAACCTAGACCTAAAAGCCACTCTGACACATTCAAACTATTAACCCATTCAAATACTCATTTAAATCATATTTTCATTAAGCCATTCCATTTTACACACTCACACTCACATACCTTCATCGAATCATTCGGATTTTCTATTTTTTCTTTAATGGACCTGATTTTTCATGTGCAAGGATTGGATACGAGGTGATAAGTGGTGATTGTGTGCATAGGCGGAGCTGATAGAAAAGGATTGGCTGTCTTTTTGACAAATTTTCAAGCATTTAGAAGAGGTAAATTAATGAAACTTGAACTTTTCTGTTATTCTTTTTCTCATTCTTGGATTTTTTCTCGTTATCTTCTTAATTCATTCATATTCAATCTTTCTATTTCAACTTTAAAGATTCTAAATTTAAATTGTAAAATAAAAAAGTTAAAAACCCTTGGTTTTTATCCTTTTCCTCTGCTCTTTTTGCATTTTTCCCACTGCCGTGTTTTTCGGTATTCTATATTGGAGTTTTTTAAGTTAACCCTACCTCTTTTTTTCCCTTCACAATATAGGTTTTTCAATTCTAATATGTCAGAATCACAAAGGAAAGACCCTGCCTGAAAGCATGGCACTCTGGTACAAAGAAAGGGCAGGTTTTTGGCAAGTATTGTGGTGCTGAGTTTCTAAGAGGTAGCATTAATACACTCAAATACCACATTTCTTGCATACCTGGATGTGATATGGCATTTTGCCCAACCTATAGAGCTCAAGGTTGTAAAGGAGGTAACAATTCAATTGGAAAGCTTGTAGCTGAAGTAGCAAAGGGCGAGGCAAAACCAACAAATAGCTGCCTTTTCGGCTCCTCTAATGTTTGGATCAAGTTCTAATAGCATTAGGGCTAGATCCCGTAATTGGAGGAGTTGGTTTGGGCCACACAATGCTCCTTGTTTGTAACCATCTTTGGAAAGTATGGGTGGGAACAAGGCCAAACACAAAGTAGTGAGGAATGCATTGGGTGACTATCAGTATTTTTGTGACATTCCCTTTCATGTGGCCAAGTAACACTTTGCTTTGTCAGTTTATTTTTTCTTTCTACATTCTGACATTGCACCATTTTTATCTATATTTCTAATTCTAAAACCTTCGTTTTGGCAGTTTAGGTTGCCTTATTGGCAAGCATAAGTGAATGCTATTGCTTTCGCTAGTATGGGGTTCAAAGCTACCTTCTGTTGGTATGTAAGGGACCCAATTCTATCAGAGAAGGTGGAAAATGTACAATTTTTGATGGATAGCGGGTTATTTGGAGGAAGAATGGATGCACTATTATGTCTGATGGATGGACTGATATAAAAAATATAACACTATTAAACTTCTTAGTTTCTTTTGGTGGGACTGTTTTTTTAAAGTAAATTGGTGCTTCGGGGAATATGTTGATTATTTATGTGGTATTTTGGAAGAAGTTATGGCATTGGCAGGTGAAGAAAATGTATTGCACATAGTCACTGACAGTGCAGCAAATTATGTTGCTGTAGGTAGACTACTAATGCAAAGGTACCCCTTGATCGTTTGGACGCTTTGCCTGATCCATTGTATTGATTTGATGGTGGGGGATATTGGCAAAATGGAGTGGGTCAAGCCAATTGTGGAGCATGGTTGTAATATTTGCAAGTACTGTTAGAAACTTAGAACCATGCTTGGGTCCTCTCTTTAGTGAGAGTTCATATATAACAAGGGCTGGTCTGACCTGGTGTAAACCATTTTGTGACCTCTTTCATCGCGTTGCAGTCTTTTCTACTATCAAAAGCTTTGCTGAAGCGAATGTTTGTTGGTAAGCAATGGAACAAGTCTTCCTACTTGAGGACCACCACTAGAGTTGATGTTGTAGAGTGGGTGTTCGACGAGTCCAACTTTTGGATGCAGGCAAGGGAGATTGTAGATGCAAGTCTTTTTAAGTTTTTTGAGTTTCCAATTTTTTTTGTTTGAAAAGTTCTTAAGTTTATTTTTTCTTCATTTAAGACTTAATATAGAGTTGATTTTTAAAACATTTTTCAAGCTATGGAGCCATTGGTTTATGTTTCATTTAGTTGATGGAGAAAAACCCGCAGTGGGAAATATATATGAGGGCATTGACCAACGATGGATACAACTACTCTGTAGGCCACTTCATGCACATGCCTACCTTTTAAACCCAACCTTCCATTTCCTTGAGAGTTTAAGGTTGATGAGGAGGCTGTAAGCGACAATGAACATCTATATAGTCATAGAAGCATGGAGCCAAGTCTATAGTTGAGGGTGAAGATTATGTCCAAGATTGAGATTTACAAACAAGCACTAGGGTATCTCTTTTCTTGAGAAATTTTCAAGGCAGCTAGGACAAAGTCTAGGACAAGTATACTTTGAGTTCAATTTTTTTTCATTTTTGTTATTGAATATTTAACATCTTAATATTTATATTATAGATGTATAGTGGGAAAATTGTGCCACTAAGTTGCCAAATCTTCAGAGAATTGCAATCTGAGTGTTGAGCCAACCATGCAATGCTTCAAATTGTGAGTGCAATTGGAGTATGTTTGAGCACACACTCCAAAAAACGCAATAGTTGTCAATGTCAAGGCTAAATGAGCTTGTGTTTGTGCATTTCCACTTGTGCCTCCGCCACAAGAAGATTATAGGGATTGAGGAAGAATTTTGTTGTGTGTTCACACTAGAATTAGATTAACTAGTTATTATCTATCTAGCTTAGTTTTGTGTTAGTTAACACTAAACCAAAGTTGAGCTTAAATTAGGGATTTATTATATTGTTGGAGTGACAACTGTTTGTGCATGTACACATTATTAAGCGCATATATTTGGTTCATTCTCCCATTTTATAGGTTGCTTACAGCAACCAAGTGGTTGGAGTGAAACAACCTTTGTAGGGTATTTCACCTAAACACTCCCTTTGTAAATCACTGCCGTATTGTAAATATACAATGAGAATCTTTGAGATCCAATATCGTGTTATGTGTAATGTCCCCTTTTTCAACTTAAGAGCCCAAACATGGACTTCTTGCCATTCCCTTTCCGTGGCAATGATGCACGAATGAGGTAGGGAAGGAATTGCATTCCATTTCGCTTTTCTTTTATTAATTTTTAATGTCTCCTTTATTGTTTTCTTTAATTAGGCAGGTCGGCTGGGTTGGAAGAGTTTTAAAGGCAAGTTAAAAGCTAAAAAGAAGCCCAAGGAGGTCGGTCCATTCTATTTGGTGTTTGGCGCCAAGCATGGGCAATAAAAGGAGACTTATGACTTCATTTTATCTTCTATCTTTGGCGCATTTACTCTACATTTGATCTTTGGGCTGATTGCTCATTGTCATTTCATTATTGGGTGGCAATCCATTAGTGTGGCATTTCCAGGGAAGACGAAACCCTTCGTTGTGGCTTGGTGGAGGATGAAAACCCTCCATTTTTTGGGTGAAGTGAAGACATCTTTGAAGACCTCTTGCAGATTTGGACATTAAAATATCAATGAAGACATCTACAAGGGTTTGTATGCATTTTGGAGCTCTCCCTAGAGGGAGGGACTTGGGTTAATTGGTTGTTGGGTGCTTCCTAGGCACATAATTCAGATTTTCTTTGATATTTGGACTCCTCATAATTTCTAAGGATGGAATCTATCATAATTTGTGGACATCGGGGTTTGGAAACCCTTCATTTCATAATTTCTATAAGCTGTACTTCTGCTGTACTTAATTAATTTTCCAGCTGTGTGTTTGATGAAGTTGCATAGTGGAAACTGAAAGTGGCTTAAATTCTTCCGAAAATAAGTATCTATTTTCGGGTTGGATTATTTGATGAGATTTGAGCAATTTTTTTCATTTTGGATTGCTGTTATAAAAATTAGACTGCTGATTTCCAGCTGTCATAAAATTCAGTTTGCTGGTTTAAAATCCGAGTTTAATAATTTTGGGTTTTGTGTGATTTCCTCCTTTTTCAGTTGGAAGTCCCAATAAGGAACATTACATATGTGTCGTTAGCCTAGTTTTTCAGTGGTAATGGCATGCTGAAGAGATCCTAATGTGAGAGTGCATAACTCTGATATGGTATCAAAGCTATCTTCCCCAACCATTGGCCAGTTAATTTTCTTTGATTATTAAAATTTTTTTAGCCTTTTTTGAGTGCAGCCGTATGTTTTTTTTTTCAATTTTAAAAATCAAAATTATTCTTATTGCCTGCTGTATGGTAGTGCTGCAGATTTGCATTTATCAGTATGCCAAGAGCACACTGAATGTCCTAGCATTCTCCCCTATTGCAGGTCATTTCAAAATTTTGTTTTCAGCTTGTGCTCGTTGATTAGCTTGAACCAACACAATGAGGTATGCATTGTAGATGGTGTATAGATTATGAGCAATTACCACGGTTGTTCATCCCAAGGAATCCTTCTCCACAACATTTTGTACTATTTTCTATGATTCAGCGTCTAAGGCACTAATGGCGTTGTCGAGCAGAAGAATTCAAGTTTATTTGAGCATGGCCTCGCAATTGATTTTGTTTTTTCTCCACCAGACATCAACGTTGCCAACCTCCTTGCCATGTATATCAACCATGCATCATCTCCGGCTATCCTCATTAGCCAAGTGATCTTCCTTGAAAGGTTTTCCCCTGCTCTCAAGCTACTGGCCCTCGCAATTAATTGTTGTTTTTTGCTGCTAGACATCAATGTTGCCAACCTCTTTGCCATGTCTTTCAACCATGCATCATCTCCGGCTATCCTCAGTAGCCAAGTGATCTTCCTTGAAAGGTTTTCCCGTGTTCTCAAGTTGTTGGTAGCATCCTTACGAGGCTAAAATTTTTGGTCGCCTCTCTCGAGGCTAGCTTTGCCTATGACCTCTCCACTGGTGCTTGGCCTTGTTTTCACTGCCACCCGGTTTGTTGCCCATTGTCCACTAGATCACACCTCTTGTACTAGAATCTGAGAACTACGTTGGCATTTGTATTGTGCTAGGTGTCTTGCCTTTTGAGCTCTAAACAATGCCCCCCACCAATGTTGTGTTCTTTGGCATTCCACTGACACTATTTAATTTTAATTGAAGCGTCTGGAATGTGCATCTATTCTTCTTCACTTTCCCACACTGTTGATCGAGGAACACGGATCCGTCCTTGCCTGTGGAGGTCTTTCAACATCTCCATCCACAAACCTAATTTGTGGATATCCGACATTTCCAAAGTTGTTTCCAGATCCACCTCGTGGCCAAAAATTTGTAGTTCTGAGCATGCAACCAACAATTTGTCGGCAATTTGACAGTTGCCTTGCTTCATATACAATCATGACACTTCATACCTCTCCACAGCAGGGGGAATGTGCATTGGCATTTGCACACAGTTAATACTTGTGATGACCTACACGAATGTCCACCGCCTGTCCCAATCACCCTTGAACAACTCTTCCACCGTCGACCGCAAAAAAAAAGAAAAGGTTTTTAAAACTTTTTCTGTAACTTTTTTTTTAACATTATGCTCTACTGAAATAGATTGTATGTTGAAAATTAGTTAGAATCCATTCAAGGCATAATGACCATCAAAAAGTTTTACCAAAACATTCACATTATCTAGAGGTTGAGGGGTCGAGCCCTAGGGGTGATTTCTTTTTTATATTGATAAACACAGATAAAACAATATGAGTCCATTAAGGACCATGATAATACCAAGTACTAGAACCAGCTCACCAAGGGAGCACACAACCCAATAAGATCACAAACTCAAAAGTTACATCAAAATTAAAAAAGGGGCCACAGGGGCCACAAACAGATTAGCGAAAGAACACAGCTCAGCATACCATCAACCAAGACACATGAAGATTAGATATAAAAAGAAGAGATCATGCCACATCATTCCCTCCCTCCTCAACAGGTTCCTTCTAAAGTCTTCAAGTCCAGTAGTCTCTAACAAATCATCACTTTTATCGTTGAGAGTGCATCGCGTATCATTTTGAACAGGATTAATTTTTTCCACTACTTGATTGACAAGATGGCTCAACCTAAGCCACTTGATCTGTTTCAAAGTCTCAGTCTTCTTCTACCCGTTATCATCAATGACATCTAGTAACATATTCATCATATTATTCAGATTGCTTTCAGTAATATCTCCATCCATGCAGGCAAGGCACCTCCATAACCCAAGCTAAAAAGCAACAGAGAAGGTCTGGACGAGTCCAAAGAATCAGTATAATCAACCAAATGAAGATCCTTGTAGTTTTCCTCACCCTGCAGAACAAAATCATTAAGAGTCTTTTCATACTGCAGCAGAAAATCATGGAGTACATTCATTAATTCATCATTGCTACCAGCACCACTGTTGTCACAACTTATGTCAAAGGAAGAATAACCAACAAAGTTTGGGTCAGGGTAGAATGAATGCTCAACATATGCATCTTTAATAAGGTCTCATTCGTATTCAAGAATTTGGACCATACCAGCATCTTGGTGCAACGGAGGAGGGGAATATTTTGGAAAGCCACAAAACATGAGATGGTTGAGACTTTCAACATTCTGGTGTTAAGAAACTTTTCCGACTCAAATTAGGGATCCTTAGCTAAACAAAAATTTACACAGAAAGGATTCCCACAATGATTTCACTTGTGAAGTTAGCAAGAGCCATGCGTTTGAATTGAGAGACATCATAATGACATTGCTTCCATAAAAACCACAAAATTTCAGTGAAAAAAGAGAGCCAAAACTTTTTTAAAAAGAGAGGGATCTTGGCTTCAAAATACACATAACCGTAAGCGATGTTAATCTAACTGGTGTCTTGTTTAAAAACTTTGGACCAAGCATACAAACAATTCTTCCAAACAAAAATAGTATATGGACAAGAAAACATGTCGTCGATAGTTTCCAGGTCACCACACACAGTACAAAAAGAATTGGAGAAACCAAGTTTGGCAATCACAGATCCAGCAACAAGCTTACAATGCAGTAACATCCATCTAAAACATGACTTTTTAGGCTCAAGACAGGAGACAAATAACCTCAAATCTAAAGGCCCACTTAAAGGTGGAATCAAACCAAGTTTGGCAATCACATATCCAAGAACAAGCTTACAATGCAGTAACATTCATCTAAAGCGTGACTTTTTAGGCTCAAGACAGGAGGACCAGATAACCTCAAACCTAAAGGCCCACTTAAAGATGGGATCAGAAAAGCTCCATTTTTTATTTAGGCGAAGGGGAACTTTGGGGGAGAAGAAGAACTTCAAATATAGTTGTTTGGGAGAAATTTCAATTATATGGGGGCCCTTGATCCACTTCAAGGAGTCCCAAAAAGCATCCTCGTCTTCCATGATCAGTTTCTTTTTGCTAAAATCATTTAAAGCATTGAAAATCATCGTAAAGTTCTAAGATAGGATTGGGGAAAACGAAATTTCCTCTCAATCTTGTCCCAAGAAAGCCAGCATCCATATGACTGTAAGTCATTGAACATTCAGATGCCCTTCATTTACCAGACATAAGCAAAATACCCTCTAGTCAGAGCAAGAAAATTATCTTTGATTTTCAAGTTCCGCCATATCGATCTACACCCCTGACATCTGAACCCCAGGTCGCAGAAGTAGGTTGAGCAATGACAAGATGTTTAACAAGCTCTCATGCCTTCCAAATAGATTGGAAGATAGGAGACCCAACACCTTACAGAGAAATAGCTGATCAACAGGTTAGCAATATGCAGACTTTCCAAAGGGGCTTTCCTTTGGGGAAACCATTACCAATATTGTGCCTAACCAAAATTTTCTAGGGCTCATTACCATTAAATGATCTAAGAATCCACTTTACAACAAGAGTTATGCCTTGAGTCTTGATGTTCTATATACCTAGCCCACCAAACTTCCTTGGAGAACAACATATTTTCTGTGCAACACCATACCTCTTTTGTGTCCCTTGTCATCTGACCACAAAAAATCTCTGAACATTTTATGAAGCTTTTCAAATTGATAATTATTGAACATCCAACAAGAAGAGAAACAACTATTATGTGATGATAAAACCTTTTGACATACGTGAATTCTGCTTGGGAGAGATAAAACATGACCATACCATTTAGAAAATTTCTTATTAATCTTCTCAAAGAACCAACACACATATCTTTAAAGAATGGAGATAGGGAAAGGGAATACCCAGATATTTAACAATATCAATGGGGCCTTTCCAAGACCAACTCTTGTTAATGAGCCAAGTAGGAGGGGAGTCATCCCAGCCAAGAACCAAGGATTTATGGAGAACAATTTTAGAGCTAGAAGCCAAACAATAGATTTCAATTTTGGGAAGTATCTGGTTAAAGTTATCTTCATCAAGGAGGGGGAAAGGGGTGAGTCATCAGCAAAAGAAGTATCCGTGAGGAGTTCATGGTTGAGAAGGGAGATACCTCTAACGGGGGGCCTAGAGAGGCATATCGAAGCAAGTAATGAAGAGCTTCAACAACAATAACAAAGAGAGCAAAAGCAAGAGGGCAACCTTGTCTTATGGATTTGTGCAGGTCAAAAGGGTCCGTCAATTCATTATTAAATTCAATTTGAGAAAAGTCATCTTTAAATAGCTGTGCAACCATTTTACAGAATCTTTCTTGAAAGCCAAAGGCTCTTAACATCAATTCAATGAAGGGCCATTCAATTATGTCATAAGCTTTATCAAAATCCAACGACTTCATACACACATTCTATTTAGAGGCCTTAGCCCAATACACACCCTTCCAACTTGTGATTAGATTATCCAAAATATGTCTTCCTTCCACAAATCCAGTGTGGGTGACCGTGAGCATATCAAGAAGCACAGTGGATATTCTTCTAGCAAGCAACTTGGCAAGGATTTTATATGAGACATTTATCAGAGTGATGGGTCTCTAATTCTTGAATTGGTGAGAATCTCTTTCTTTAGGGATTAGTTTAATAATACCTCTGTTAAGCTCAACAACAAGGGACCCATTTTGAATAACTTCCTTATAAACATCCAAGAGATCAAGCCCAATCTAGTCTTTGTTAGTCTTATGAATTCAACATGTAGACCATCAAGGCCAGGGGCTATGTCTTCCTTATGAATTCAAAATTTGTTGAGGGGTGGTAAGAAGGCCACATTTGTTTAAAAAGGGGCCATATATTTCTTGTGGGTCAAATTTTTATGTTTGAGAAATATTGTAAAAGAGGGGCTCCATTTTCTATAAAGCGGGAGTCAATTTTTTTTTCTCACAAAGGGGTGTTTTTCAGCCATTTCAAGGGCCATGCAAGTGGTAAATTGTTTTTGGCGGCTTGGGGCACTGCCCTTGAACCCTGCGAGGGCGTTGCCGCTTAACCCGTTGGGGGCTACTGCCTCTAGGCTTATGCACCTTGACCAATTCACTTTTCCAAGGGCCTTACTATTTGTAAGGGTATACTTCTACTTGGAGGCACTTCGTGTTGTTGAAGACCAAAGGGTGAGGCCTGGTTTGGTAGGTGGTCTGACCCCCTCACAGATAAAGCTCTTTTTGCTTTCTATCATGGCTTCCTGCGTTGACCTTTGAGCTTTGCAAACGGAAAATGAAATGCTCTTCTCTAAAATCTGTCAGCTTCAGGAAGACCCAATCAAATTTGTAGAAGAGAACAGGAAGATCAAAAATTAGAATTCCCATCTCTTCTCTCTCATTTCTGGAAAGGATGCCCTTATTCACTCCTTTTAGAAAAAACTTGTTAGCTTGTGGCATCAGATTAATACTGTGGACCTACAGACCACAACTTCTACTCCACAAGCATTCATTGATCCTGCATCTATTGACCTTGATTTGTTAGTTTATGAGTCCACTCTTTTATTTGATACTCCTAATGCTGCAACTTTCGCTTTAGTGCTTGTTGCTCCTAGTGCTACACATTCTGCTTGCCCCACTTCAAATTTGCCTGTATATTTACTTGGTTTTTTGGAGAAACATACTGCCTTTGGTTCTTGTGTGCTCCATTCCGTGGGTTACCTTGGCAGAGGTGTTGGTAGACATCTTCAAGGTAGTGTTGCTCCTATCTAGCATGTTAGCTAGAATTCTTGCCACAACATTGGTTATTTAGAAGGAGATTTATCTTCATTGGGGTTATTTGATGACAAAGCACCAATTTTTGTTTGCTCTACTCTTCGTGAGGATATTGGGCGACATGAGATCTGCTACACCTTCACTCGGGCATGAGAACTCTGAGATTACAATTGTTAGACATGACCGACTTAGCACACATTTCGATGGTTCCTTGTGCTAATCGATTGTGCACTTCACACCCAATCATATGCAAACATCTTCTTTTACCATCCATATTCATTTGGGATGGATTTCTGATCACAGGGCTAGACTAAAGCAAAATTATCTAACCACCATGTGACACTGAGACGCTACCTTTTTTGCTTGCCTTAGAGGATCGAGCTACTCTAGTAGTCCCATACTACGCCTTGCACCCCCATTTCATTGTCTAAACATTCCCAACATCCTCCATCCTAATGCACAAGTGAACTCCTCAAACACCCTTCATATCTCTGCCCATACAACCGCTCGAGAAGACCACTCTTCGAATACCATGACCGTCCATACAACCGCTAGAAAGCTCTCAACATGCCTTCTTAGTCCACCCGAGGGAATGCACAACTCCTGCCTCCATGAGTTGCCCTTGTGCTCATTGGGTAGTGTTCTGTGCTCCAAGACTCCTTGCACCACTCCTAGTGTAACCAACTTGCTCACCAACCCGCCTCAACACTACTTGGCTTTGGGACCTCCTTGGGCTCATCTTATGGTTCATCCAATCCTCCATGCACAAGCCTTACTCACTTTCCAATCCCCAAGTGTTGTGCCATTAGAGAGCCCAAATTGACTCGCGTTGCCCAGCTTTGCGTTGTGCTGCCTCTGTGCTGCTTGCGTGCGTTGCCTTGTGTTGCTTGCATGCGTTGCCTTGCGCTACATCACCTAGCTCTGTGCTGAACCAACTCAACTAGCTCAACTCGCCCAGCTCAATGCGCCCAACTCGTCTGGCCTAGCTCTCCCAACTCATCTCTGGGGGCTGATGCGCCCAAGGTTGCCAACCCCATGTTGCGCCCAGCCGGCAGTCTGCCTCGATCGGGAGCCAACTCGGTCCCTTGGATAGCGCCTCACGCACTGTCCTGCTTGGAAGGTGTTCGCCTTTCTTGGGGAGGTGGTTGCTTGGTGACCCACCCCCTTATACGCTCCCCCACTCAACTCGGCGACGCCCTTGGTGCCGTTGGTCGACTTATGCTGCCTACACAAAGGAGTCCAGAATCAAGCTCTAGGACAGAGTTGCAAATGCACTCCACACATGCAAATGCACATCGAACACATCGGCCAGCACTAACACGACACAACTCAACTTCTTCAACATCTCGTTGCGCCAAATCCTTGTGTCTGGGACCAAAAGTGCCAAATCCCTCAGCACTTCCGCTGTTGTAGTTCTCTTAACTCTGAACTACACTTAACCAAACACTCGACTTAATGTCTGATGGGATACCCCTTCTTCAATTCCTGCCACCACTTAGGAATGTGAATGATGCACATGTTGCTCTGTTATGCTCTGAGCCCTTCTTGCACAACAAAATTTACTTAATTTGCACAAGCGTGACACCTTCACCATTCAACTTCTTAGTCTGCTTACCACTCGTATCTTTTGATGCTCCTTAGTTGGTTGAGCTCTTCTTTTGGTAATTGTTTGTTTAGGAGCAACTCTCTTGTTATTGATGGTGTACTCTAGAGATTGACAACATTCTAGATTTTCTTGCCTTACTTGGTGGGTTTGTTTTATTTATGGGATCATTTTGTAGTTGCCCTAAGTTTGCAGAGTCATGAAGTGTTTTTCTTTTTAACTGTAGTTTACCCTCATGCGCGTGTTTTTCATTTTCAACGCTTTTTCTCTACTTTAGTTGCATGACTCTCACATCACCATTAGTGCCATATTCTTATGAGATCTTTTATTTGCATTTGCGCTTCTTCGACAAATTGACAGTCTTCTTTTCATAAGGAGCTATTCTAGTGCACATAGTGTTAGCTTGTCTGTGTTTGAGTAGTAGGCTTCATACAAATTTGTTGCGTCACTCCACCCAATCAATAGTATAAGGGGTGTGGTGCGTGTCTTGCTTGTTCAGGTCTTGTATTCTTTGCTAACTCTTGGGACACATCTACTTCATGAAGTCGATCGAATTAAGTTTGATGAGCTCTTGAACTATCGACACCACAAACAATCTCTTTGAATGAAGCTATTCTTTTAAATACAATGTCAATTATTTTTTAGTGATCGAGTAGTGGATCTAGATCATTAGTGCAAGATTGAGTTTAAGTGACTTTCTTTCTACCAAACGTCCACTTCAACATTGTGTTTGATTCTTCAACCATGCTTCTTGGGATGCCTTACAACATATGTTAGCTCTCTCTGCTTTTGCCATTGTTATTTATTGGTTAATCTTACGGTGACACATTTCACCCACAATGACTCTTATTTCCCAATTTTTTGTAAATGGTTCCCCGATTTGGCCTAGTTGCTTGAACCTATATTTGAGGATCTGTCTCCTAGCTTTTCTCATTTCTATCTACCTAATTTTGCACTTAAGGTAGGGTGTTGGAGTTGTGTGTTCGCATTAGACTTATATTAACTAATTATCTATCTAGCCTAGTTTTGTGTTGGTTCACTCTACAACTAGAGTTAAGCTTAAATTAGAGAGTTATTGTATTGTTGGAGTGACAAGTATTTGTTCACGTACAAATTATTGAGTCCACATATATAATTGATTTTCCTATTTTCTAGGTTGCTCACAACAAACAAGTGGTTGGAGTGAAACAACCATTCCAGACTATTTAACCTGGACACTTTGTAAATTAGTGTTGGATAGTAAATATACAATGCGACTCTTTGAGATCCAATAGTGTGCTATGTGTGCATAACTTAGTTTGTCTATGTGTGCATAACTTAGTTTGTCTGTGGTAATGACATGTTGAAGAGATCCTGATGTGAGAGTACAATACTCCAATATTATCCCCCATTGAGTTGGATAGTATGACCCATAATCAAAGTGGATCATTGAGGATGATGAGTTTGTATTTATAGAGGACCATACATGTGTTGATGTGGTTGATCGTGAGGTAGAGCTTGAGCGCTAGGGGAGGAGGACTGACCCTGGACATGTAGGAATAAAGATGTTGTTGATGACGATCATGTTGCTACCTCTACTACGAGTAGAATGGTGTCATTGCTTCCTTGATGTACACAAAGTGTGCCTGGTCCAACAAGGTGCTTCTTGTGTTGGGACAAGTAATGTGGCCTCCTCTCAACCTTAGTTTTATTTTTTATATTATGTTTTTTGTTGATGCCATGACCATGGAATTATAATTTTTTTTTTGTACAGGGAAATAAGTTCATGACTATAAAAGAAACACTTATTTCATATCAGCTTTCAAGTTTCAAGTTCAATTGTTCAACATTCAATATTCCATTATGTACTTATTTGTGTATGTTAGATGTAATTAATTAGTTTCACATGTATTTTATTTTATTTATCTATTTTTTTGAACAACAGAGCATTATATTAAGAATAACACAAAATTACATATACGACTGTGCCAAGTCTGAAAGCTATTGGTCCAAGCTTGAGCATCATACAAGAAAATAACAGAAGAAGTAATCATGACTGAGAATCAAGATTAAGAATCTATTTGATATCCTCCTGAAGCTTGTTGGACCACCATGGAGGGGGCATGCCATAGCACAACAGGTCCTTGTTGTCCAGAGCCCAGTTAGCCAGTCCATCAACAACTTTGTTCCTTTCACGAGGAATATGATTAAATTGGACCTCTTGAAAATTTCCCCTTGGTTTATTTTCCACACCTCTTTAGCAATACGCCAATTGGGAGGAGAGTCGCGTTTGTTATCAGAAAGCAGATGAATAATGATTTGGGAATCCAACTCAACTTGGATCTTATGCCATCTAATTTTCAATGCCTTCTGTATGCCTTTATAGATAGCGTAACCTCAACAAGATTATTAGTAGTAAATCCAAGATTTTCAACAAAAAAGAATTGGACCCCACAGTCAACATCCCTATCAATGCCTCCCATAGCAGCTTTCCCAGGATTTCCTCTGGAAGCCCTGTCCATATTCAACTTACCAAATCCAGGAGGGGGATTATTCCAATCGCCATCCCTTGAAGCTTTCTTCTGATTCTGCAACCTAGGGAAAGAAACATCCTTAGGATCAAAGTTAAGCTGATTACAAATATGTTTCCATTCCGGAGAAAGATCTTGAGACAGAGATATCTTATGTTTCAGGCTTTCCGCTATGTTGATTTTGGTCTTCTCCCAAACAAAAGATCTATCTTTATTGATTTGCCTGAAAATTTATTGTTTCTTTCCTTCCAAATATTCCAAAGAAGAGAGATACCACTCCACATCACGGGGATAAGATTTTTGCCTTTAGGGAAGGATTCTTGCCAAACTCTAAAATCTTGCTCAAGAGATTCACAATTTATCCAATGTAGCTTAAATAAAGAAGCAAGAAGTTGCCACAATGGGATAACCCAAGGACATGAGAAAAAAAGATGCGTTGAAGACTCCTCATCGTGAAGGCATAAAGCACATCGAAACGGGCGATACAAACCTCTCTTCAGAAGGCGATCTCCAATTAAGACTCTTCGGTGGATGAGAAGCCAAAGAAAAAAACTGACTTTAGGCCACATACTCGGATGCCAAATGTGCTTGAAGAGAATCTGAAGAGGATGAGGATTTTCAGTGACCAAAGAGGCATAACCAGCAACAATAGAATAAGTACTAGAGACCTCCTTTCCCCAACCCAGCTTATCAGGTTCTGGGGAAGATGAAAACGGATGAACTTTCAAAATATTATTAAGCAACACCTGCACTTGATATATGGAATGCATTTTAATAGTTTTTTCGTTAAAATTCGTTGTTTTTAATGATTTTTAAAATTTGCTGAGTTTTATAACTGAGTTTGGATCCGAGTGAAAAAAACGGTTTGTTGAGTCCAAGTCTTATGACTATGGCTCAAACAATTGGAGCAAAAAATTACTCACAAGGAATTTGGGCGATGCGAAGGCTTGCATGCTCTTCTTCTACCATATGAATTAGCTGTTTGTGAGAGGGTAGGGTGGTTGTATCAGCTGGTAAGCCATTGATGGAGGCGACAAAAAGTAGATGTTGGAGTATGTTCACATTAGGTAGTGGTTTAAGGTATTTCCTATGTAGTTGTAGCTGTGTTCACACATAATAGGCTCATTATAATGAGTTACATAGTTGTTTTGTTATAATCAAGTTTTTCATTATAATCAACAAACTTGGTTTCCTTTATGAGTTTGTTCAAACATTGTTTGTTTGAACGTAATTGTAAAAGCCTATTTAATAGGCAAGCATGTAATGCATATTTCAGCAGAGTGGAGATAATATAGTAGTTTTTGTTGTGTTGCTTTGTGCTCACGTTGTGTGTTCAAGGAGATCCTGAGTGTGAATATTAATTTAAAGGCTTAATTTGTCAAAGGTTCTTGTGTAGATCCTCATGGTTACCTTGATATGGTATTCGAGCTTTAGAATTGGCAGAAGAAGCCCAATCCGGTTGAATGGCCGTGTAAAACTTTGGAAGGGTTAAAAATGGGGGGTTGCATTGGAAAGACCTATCTCAACCTTAGTTTGGTGAGCTCGTGCAACTCAGCCCCTTTATTCTTGCACCTTGGCCTAGGATTGCTTGGTGAGTTGGAATGAAAACCGCATTCAACGGATCCAACTCACCTCCTATTCTCCTTAGTCTCCACCCCTATTGATCTTGATTAGGAGAGCTCCCCTTTGCTGGATTAGGGTTGTTGAAACCCAAGTCTCTGTTTTTCTTGTAGCTATATATCATACATTTGACAAGTCATACATGAGTTCATCCTGTGAAGTAAATATCTCGATGTGGTGGTTGTCTTGCAGTCTAATCCCAAGCGGCTCAGTGAACACTCCCCTTTGCTTGCGGCTTTGAACGGTTCGTGGACTCAACAAGACTCCTTTCTCTAATTTGCAAAACGGGTGGCAAATCTCTCCTTGTAGTCTTGATTCTGGCGGTGGCGGTAAAATTTCTCCTTTACAACTTCATGTTTCAAGAAAATGACCTAATCTAACTAGATTTCAAGGTACCCAACCATGTAGGTGAGTTATTTTTTTTAAAATTCCGTTTTTGGAAAAGTTTAAAAACAAATTTAGTCTTGGATGTGCTTGCAAAGTCATAGCGCAATTAGAGGAGCTGTTTTGTGAAGGCATTGACTGGTTGGATGTGGGTTCAAAACTTGAAGAAGTTTGTTTATAAAAAAGAAATTGCTAATTTTAAACGTTTAAATACAATTTGCCACTTATGTGTTTGAAGAGCTAGATAACACACTTGACAAGTGAATTTAGGGAGACCAGTCCCTCGACATTTGGTCAAGGGGTCGAATACCCTTGCCTAAATATATTTTTCCTGAATGTCTTTGAAGAGATACTTAAAAAAAAATTCAAAGGAGATTTTTTTTTCCCAGAAGGTGGTTTATATTTTTCAATAAAACATGATTTTTGACAAGGGTATTTTTCTTGAAGAAAACAATTCTGGGGGGGAGTTTTCTGCTAACCAATGATGTCTAGGGCTTTTTTCTCCCCCACTTCTTCCTCTTCCTCGTTCGTAATGGATAGCAGGTTGTTCGAACCCCTGAACTCATCTAGCTATCATGCCTGCAAACTGAAAATGAGACAGTTGCTCTAGTCCGGAGGCCTATGGAGAGTGTTTCAAGAAAACAATCTTGCGTTCACCTCAGAGAAAGATAAGTACACCTATGCATGCAAGTAGGATGAAGCTCTCAGATTGATTGGCTTGAATGTGTTTAAGAGTTTGTAGTTTCATATAGATGAATACAAAACTCCGAAAGAGGTATGGGAAATCTTTAAAAAGCTCTTTGGTAAAGTAAATGAATTCAGGATATTTCAGTTAAATACAAAGTTGAATACCTGTTCGCTTGATTTTCTGTCTATCAAAGAATTTTTTGTTAAAATTCAAATCACCTAGATCATTATCGAAAACTGGTGGTAGAGAAAATCAGGGTGATGAATGTATAATTTTGGTTTTTTGTCTAAATTGAAAGGTCCTTGTAGTGTGTTTGCATCCACATTTTACTCCACAATGGATGCTTTAGTATTTTTTTTAAGATGCCTACTTTTGAGCTGTTTTGTAAAAGGCTTACTCATGAACAAACAAAATTGTGAGCACTTGATTCCTTTCCTAGCTCAAGTCTTGCACTAGTGGCGAATTCATCTTATAAGAAAGGATAGGAGAAACTTAGGAACCACACTCCAAAATAATAGTTGATGTTTACCTAATTCTCTCTCTTCTCTTAGTCAAGGCTAGAAATATGGAGAATATATAGGACTCCTAGTTTGTTGCACGAACAAACTCCTTATGTTTGCACACTAAAGTAGGAAGATATTTTGTTCCCTATATTGGTGTGTGTATCAAACCTACATGAATAAAATAGTTATGAGAATCACAACTATAAAATAATAATAAGATAAATCTAAACCTACATGTCTACTTTACCTGAAGTGAGCTTATTAGCTGTGTAGTAAAACTTGACGTAAAAGGTGAATTACCTTACTTAAGTTTAACACATTATTCCAACACCCTCCCATAAGCGAAACTCAGGGAGTGTAAAAAAATATGAGTCGTGGCTACTAGCTTGATAAGGTACTCATGTACAATCAAATTGGTAATAAAAAAGAGTTACCATGGATGAAAAGTTATATTGCAAATATCCAAAAACCAATAATAACAATAAGGTGGATAGATAACATATGCTACAAAGCATCCCAAGAAGCATGACTCAAAGCTCACACACAATGCTGAAGTAGATGCTTGGTGGACCAAAAATATAAATCTTGCATGAGTGGTCTAAATCCACTGCTCGATCACAAAAAACAACAGACGGTGTAATTCACCAAAATATCTCCCTCTAAGGAAACTGTCAGTGGTGTCGATAGTGCAAGAGGTCACCACTGAAAAGTTACCATGGATGAAAAGTTACTCATGTACAATCAAACTGGTAATAAAAAAGAGTTACCATGGATGAAAATTATATTGCAAATATCCAAAAACCAATAATAACAATAAGGTGGATAGATAACATATGCTACAAAGCGTCCCAAGAAGCATGACTCAAAGCTCACACACAATGCTGAAGTAGATGCTTGGTGGACCAAAAATATAAATCTTGCATGAGTGGTCTAAATCCACTGCTCGATCACAAAAAACAACTGATGGTGTAATTCACCAAAATATCTCCCTCTAAGGAAATTGTCAGTGGTGTCGATAGTGCAAGAGGTCACCAAAAATAAGGTCGATCAATTGCCTAAAAAAATGTGGCCCCAAGGAGTAGCAAGGAACACAACACACAAAGAAGTAGGATTTGTACAACACCCCCCCATACTGCTGATTTGGTGGAGTGATGCAAAAAATCTATACGAGTGAAAAAAAAACTTCACTACTTGAATAGTAGAATGCTAACTTTGGGTTTTACTAGACTAGCTACACTTCAGAAGGAGAACTAGCTCACTATAATGTTGAAGAAGATTGTCAATATGCTGACAAGAAGTGTTGACAATACAAGTACAATTTCTCTCAAGAAGATGGCCCTAGTGGTGATGGGAGAGTGTAGCAATTGAAATGGTAAAATAGTGCCCAAAAAATATAGCACAAAGACATGAAGGTAAACAAGGTTGAAATAGCAAACCCCCCATGACACTTTATAACTTAGTGCGACTAAAAAATAATCCCAAGAAACCACCAAATGATGCATATAACTCCAAAATGCTATCAATCTATGGAAGATGCCATGAAAAAAATCATGAGAGTCACTCCTAAAAAAACTTCTAAGAAATAAAGCTTACTATGAAAAAGAGCAACAAGAGGTAAGAGGAGCTATGTGCAGATCAAGAAGCTGAATAGTTGAGGATCCATCCTTGTAGTGCCCTCTCAGAGAATGCTTACGTTTCTGCCACAAGTTCTTAGAGATCCATCCCAAATGAACACAGATGGCTGACGAAGATGCTTGCATATGGTTCAGTGCAAAGTGCACAACTGGATCATGCAAGGGAACAACCAAATGTGTCCTAGGTTGATCATGTCTGACAACTGAAATCTCAGGTTTCTCAGGTTTAAGTGAAGATGTAACAAAATTCATGTGTAGCTCATGATCCTCACTAAGAGTCTAGCGAACAAAAATAGGAGCTCTGTCAACAAGTTATCCCAATGAATTATTACTTACTTCGTAACTAATGCCGTAGTGAGAATGCCACTTAACAGGCTGAATAGGGGAAGCAATACCCTGTGAATGTCTGCCAATACATCCTTCAGAAAATCCTATAGAATAGAGCATGTGAGAACCAAATGCAACAGTATGCTTCTCAAAGGAGCCAGGCATGTGAGTAGGAGCTGAAGTGGAATACATAGAGTGTATTACTGCAATAGGAACAAAGGCAAAAGTAGAATATGTAATAACAAGTGGAATAGGCTTAGTAGCAAACACTGTAATAGGAGCATCTACAACAAGAGCAGGCTCAAGTATTGACGAATCGAGGTCAATGGATGCAGGAGCTATATCTACAAGTGGACTAGCAACAAGGTTATGACTGTCCACAATACGAGGATGCTGCTGCAAACTAGAAAGTTTTTGTTGCAAGGAGTGAATGGGAGCATCCTTACTGTGCAGGAGGGAGTGAAGACGAGAATTGTGCCTATTTAGTTTTCTGTTCTCTTCCACAAATTTTACCACATCCTTCTGAATGGCACAAATTTCAGAGAACATCTCATTCTCAGACTATAAAACAATGATGTCAGGGCAAGAATCCATGAGAACCAGTAAGAGAGGCAGTAGGAGAGAATGAGGGAGAGAAAGGAGCAAACAGGAAAAGAAAATAAGTTTTCCTGTGAGGGGGTTTGATCGCTTGCCAGACTAGATCTCACCCTCTAGTCTTCGACACACGAAATAATTTGCCACCAAGTAGAGAGGAAAACCTGAAATTATTGCACAATGGACCAGGGAGCGGGGGTCTGGGAGCGGCAACCCCAAACGGAGTTTAAGGGGTAGTGCCCCTTATGGGGTCCAAAGGCAGTTTCCTTGGCGCATTCCCTGTTTCGATACAAGGTGGGGTCGAGGGGCAGCACCCCCGACGCCAATCACAAATTACTCTTTCAAACAACCTTTGAAATGGCCAAAAATTCAATTTTTAAACAACAAAAATTCCTCCTTTTACAAACAAAAATTTGCCTCTTTTACAGTAATTTAGCTCCTTAAAACTGATTTTGCCCACTGTTTGTACAATATGGTCCCCTTTACAAAAAAGGCTCTCTAAAGTTTCTTTCAAAAGAATGACTTTTTTGCATTTTTTATTATAAAAAAGAGATGTCGGTCAAGGGAATATAATCCTTGACCACTTGTAAATCAAAGGCACTACCGAAAAACATAAAAGCCAACTACACTTCAGCTTTCAATGAAATTATCATGCATGACGCTTATATTAACCGCTAACTTATTTGTTAGTACTTAAAAAAAACAATATAACTCTCAACTCTTACCCGTTAGCTGAGTCGGGTTGTTGAGGTGGCATGCACGTTGAGATCGTGAAGTTTGCTTTGCCAATTATTAATGTAGTTGTTAGTGTTGACTGAGTTATCATATTCATCTTTCTAATATGTTTATAGTTTCTGCTTGCATTTGTATATTGATATCAAATATAGTCTTTTTTTTCAAATGTTGTAAAAAACAACACTTTTAAGGTGTTATAGTTTTTTAGGGGTTTTATTGTTATTGTGGGGAGTTGCCAGTTGAGTGAATTTGGGCATTGTGGCCCATGGGGATAGTGGATGGCCTCATCCCTTAAAATTGCTCTCTTTCTTGCATTCAATGTTAAGTGGGGAACAAGTTCTTAATTTGTGGATTCACAAAACTATGTCCACAACGGTTGTGCATGATCATGCAATGCAAAGTAAAACTTTGTCTGTTTTTGCTTGACTTTGAACCATTTCTTTTCAAAATAGATATTGGCACACATGTATTTCAACCATGGCTGCCCCATCAAGACTCCATAAGACTGCTCCGTAATTGATTTATTCATGTCCATTACTTAAAGTTGGAGCAGACCCATAGGTCATCAATTTGGATGATAACATATCACATGACCCCTTTTGGTCATTCATGGATGTTGTTGTCCATGCAAAAAATGCTTGAAGGGTTGAGCTTGTGCTGGTGTATCCGGCTCCCATAAAACATTAGTTATAATTTCAACCCAACTCCCTTGGTCAATGATGATATCAGGACTAAGGGTGCCATTGAAGTGGATGCTGATCCGTAGTTCCCATTCTGAATATGACACACATGAGCGGTTAGGGAAGTGATGGTAGTGCTATCTATGGAAATGGATATAAGCAAGAATGCCATCTTTTGAAGGGTAGCTTAATCCAATTACAAGTTGCGAAAAGCATGTTCTAGCTGGCAAAACTTCTTGAACTTGGCAGGGGGTTGGGACATGGGCATGCAAGTGATGTTGTGGAAATCCAATTGGCATTAGGAGTTGAGGGTTTGTGATGGGTTGTTTTCCTTCTTGCTACTAGAGTTGTGATCGTCCGTGTCTTGTTGTTCCATAGTTGTCAGGGATAGATGTTGACGTTAGAATAGGCGTTGGTTGCTTCCATGGAGGGTTTGGACAATCTAGCAATTAGGATGCGCTCTAGTGGCGACAAGCATTTTTCGAATATGATCAAGGGGTAGAAAACCATTTGCCACAATATGCTCAATGAGATGAACATTGCGTGGGTTTACCAAATTTGGGAAGGTTGTGTGCCATGTTGTTGTCAATGGATCTGTTGATTCTCTATTTTGGGACAGTCACTAATATCATGTCGTGGCTTGTAAAGAATATTGAAGTGTTGAACAAATTGAGATATACAATATTGAGCAGTATGACCTCATTGCCATGGAAAGCATTGTAAGATCCTAGTAGAACCACTCAACTGTTGTTGATTTGCACCTATAACTGAAGCATGAACCATTGGTGCTAGAGGGTTGAGGCATTGCTAGAATTTGCGTGGATTCTCATGATATTGTGGCATGTTGGAAGAATGATTCCACTGTGCTACTTGAATGTTATTAAAATCCCTAGATCAACAATAGGGTATTAAGGTGTGGTTGTCTTGGGCGAGGTAGGGGTAATTGAGGTGGCGTTCATCATAGTTCTAATTGAAGGTGTTTGTGGTTAAAATAGTAGAAAAAGGGATTGTGCAACAGGGCATTTGGGGTAGTGGTGACATGGAGATAGTTATAGAAAAGTGTGATGTTGGGGAAAATAGACTAAGGGGTTTCAAAAAATGGGATGGGATGCGGGTTGGCAGATTTTTCTTTGGTAGAGAGGGCTAAAGCGGAAAAAGGCGTCCAAAAAGCATTCATTCTGGAGGTGACTCTATTTACAACAACAATAAATGTTGGGTTACTTGGTCTTGGTGATGAATTTGTGGGCCAAATCCTCATCTTGTCACCGTGTATTCTACCATTTGACTTCCAACGCACATTAACAAATGTTAGCATCGGTAACTAGGTAGGAATATTTGTCCACCAACTTTGTAGCATAATCCATGGCGTCCTTGTAAGAGGCATGCTTGCGCATGTCCTATCCAATATTGATACATCTACAAATATGTCTTGAACGGTTTGGATATTGTAGACGTATCTGGACTGTTTGGGACATAGCTTTTGTGTGTCGGGGGCAAAAGAGAGGTTTTAAATATTTTTTCAACATTAAAATATAGTGACCCCAAACGTATTAAATAAAACTCTATGAAACCCAAAAAGACAACATAAAACAACACAAAGCTCCAAAGCCAAACACTTCTCATTACTCTCATTGCATAAGACGTATCCGAACTGTCTGAGACATATCTTGGCGTATCCGTGACAAAAGAGGGTTTTAATATGTTTGCTATTTTTTTCAACATTAAAACATAAAATGACCCAAAAAATAAAAAATAAAAACACCATGAAACCCTGAAAAGTTCAAAAGACAACATAAATGATAAAACAACACAAAACACCGAAGCAAAACACTTACTTGTCATTCCTCTCATTGCATACTTACCAAAGCAAAACACGTAAGATCCACTTGGGAGTGGTAGCAGGAGTGCTCTGAGCCCATGCAGTGTTAGTGAACCGCATCATGATGTTGATGCCCTTGATGAAGAGCAATATGATCATAATGACTATTGAATACTTATTTTGATGTAATAATTAAATTTAATATTTATCATGACAATTGCAACTTGTCATTTGGCATTATATAAATTATCATTAGTGTTTTGTACTAAGTGGTTAATTCTTATGCATAGAATTTATATATCCTTTAATTTTTATATGTTTGTCGTACTGCTTTAGCCAAAGTCGTATTTGGTGCCAAAAATAATTGCCGTATTTGGGTATCGGATTCTTCATATCTGTACCCATATCTGAGATGTATTGACTACTTAGCTTCTAGAGGATTGTAGGTCGTGTATGCTAGTAGAAGAATGAGGAATACCTTGCTTCCTCCTAAGATTGGTCTGATGGGCACATTTTCCCTGCATTGTTCTTCCAAGGACTTTGTCAGGCTTTATACTGGCCATTTTTTCTCTTAACTTTAATGCAGATTATAGGCTTGTTCTCCATTGGTATCCTTTTCTTAGCTCTATCATCGATTCTTTTCACCATAGGGACTTCCCTTTTACAGGATTGTTTTGTATCACATGGCTTTATATTTACTGACCTTTCTAGGGTTTACGTGATTGGATTTACCCTCACCTCATTAAGTTCTATAAGTTCCTTGTTTAGTTTTAGATGCTTTAGATTTTTGTTTGTTTGTTAAAAGTTTCTTTTGCACTCCTGATTTGCTATTGAACCTTCATGTACTTTCAAGTCCCATCATTTGTCTCAATTTCACTATCTTTCTTTCAGTCTCTATTTTCTCCTCTCAATAGAAATGACATGTCCAGTCCATTTCATTGGTTCTCAGATATATCCCTTGCTTGTGTTCTAATCATTTAGCTGCTTACAACTGCAATTTTGACATGAAAGCAATTTATTATCTTCAAGCTCTATAAATTGTAGATTAAAATGCCAATAGTTCTTATATGACCAGATAATAACCCTTGTGATAATACTCGTTTGTTTCATTTTTTTTGTTGTTAGAAGAACTTATGAATTTGGTAAGTGGGCTCTTCATTAGAAAGCCTCCTAGGATGGTTACCCACTTGAGTGGAGGCTGCTTATACTGAAGAAGGGTTTAAATCAACAGATGCATTTTTACTGCAGGCACTTTTTATGTTCCCCTTTGTATACTGTGACTCAGTTCAATTCAACGTCAGGCATATGTATCAGTGTCTGAATAAAGATTAAACACTCAAACTATGGTGCAAGCATTTGCATCTTTGCTTATAATGTTATGAATTTTTGTTTTTTACATTCATATATTTAATTTATTACAGCATTTATGTGTCACTTAAAGATTATATATGCTTGTTTTAGTTCTACTTATTGAAACATGGGCAATCTTTTCATCTCTAGGAAAATAGGTTTTGATATTTATGGCATTTCTGTTAGCGTGGCAGGAGAGAAGTATCTCAACTTGCTGGGGATTAACTACTGTTTCTCAAATGCCAAATGAGCTGTTACTATCCAATATTTATGCTGTGGAGCTTGCGGGCTGGGGTTCAGTTAAAGAATCAAAAGCTGCTGCGGCAATGTACTGCATATTGGGTCTCAATTCAAAGGTTGTGGAATATTCTCGTTATTAATTTGTTCTTATTGTGGTTCTGTACACTTAGATTTCTTTTTGTCTTTGGAAATGACAAAGTCTGTCTTATGTACTGAGATGCGATCCTTTTGATCTTTGGAGTCCTGCAGTTTTATCGCTTTATTGTCCACTTTGCTGAAAGGTCAAGTAAACCACATTCTGTGTTGATACCAAGGGCACTTGTCTTTGGCCATCCAGATCCAGAGACATGTGAAGTATGGTTCCAGCGAATCCATAACCTCATAAAATTGGATGCCAAAAGGCCCAAGAATCTTTTGGTACTGTTTTTGGACCAAACCTTCTTGATTTCTACTCATTATTGTGAATATTTAATTTTTTTTTTCTGGCAACAACTTTGAATGAGAAGGGTTGACAAATCATAACTACGGTACCAGGTTTTTGTAAATCCTCTGAGTGGAAAGAGGCGTGCTTCCAAAACTTGGGAAGAGGTTCATTATTTATTTGATCGTGCAAAAATAAATACGAAGGTGAGGTAAATGCTTTCAAACAGTTTTGAAGTAAACCAGAAGAATTTGAATAAATATAGGCTAATACAGATATGCTATTTATCTGTCTGATGAGACAGGTGGTGACAACACTAAGGGCTGGACATGCATTTGATATTATGAAAGAGATTACAAACGAGGAGCTTTATTCTTATGATGGAGTTGTTACTGTGGTATGCCATATTTTTAAGATATCTATGCTCAAGAGCTTGAATTCATAAATAAATTTTATTGCAGTCAAAGACCATTAATTTTAAACTTAGTCAAACAATGTTATTACAAACAAATAGTATTGTTACAGTCAAACAGGAATTATTACAATGAATAGCAGTGAAAGAACTCTAAACTTAATCAAAGACATACCATGCTGATGTATGCTCGATCACTGACACCAAGAATTTCTTAAAGCACAAAATACAGTCAACAGGGTGCCTATGTCACACTCATGTCATGCCGCAGTCATTCTAATGCCACACTCATGTCATGCCATAATCATTCTAATGTCACACTCATGTCAAGCCACAGTCATTCTGATGCCACACTCATGTCATGCCACAGTCATCTCATGCTGAAGTCATGCTAATGCTAGCTGTATGGATCACCATACTCGTCGTCACGCATCTACTAGGCTAAGTCACGAGGTTCATGTTCTTGTTTTGCAAGGATAAAATTCATAACAAGCTCTCCAAACGATAAAAATCGAGAAAAAAATTGTGACATGTCCCTATGCTCGACCCTTCTTTTTGCAGGGATCCATACACTATCTTGCTCACTATCAGGTCTCCTTTTTGTGCTAATCCCTCCAACTTTATTTCCTTCTTCGGAAGGGGCTATGGCATTTTTCACCCACTGCTTACTCGTGAGTGGCGTAGGGTCCATGGTTTCTGGCCGAACCTTTTCTTGATTTCAGCTATGGATCCACCTCTGACTTCTACTTATGCTTTGTCTTTCGCTTCTGCGTCGTACTTCACTTGATGGATTTTTAGAGTCTGCTTCCTATCACAGTCTTTGTTGTCTTTCTTGTTACTCCATCGATTGAGTAGACCATATAATTTCTTGGTCCCCTTCTTGATTGTATTGTCTTCTTCTCCCACCATTGTTCGGGGTCAATAGCATTAATTATTTCTTGTACGGTATCGGTCCTCATCTTTTGGAACTCTTTGTACCATTGTGATTTCTTTTGTCATTGTGGATCACGGTTAGGTTGAGCACAAAGATCTTATAAAATAATGCAGTGCCTCGTTGACAAAAAGTATTATTGATCAATGTTCACTTTGAACCGACTTTAAAGTAGACCCGACGTTCTTTAAAGGCACTACATGAGAATGTTTTTAGAGAAACTATACTACAATAAAATAACAATTTCAGAATAGTATATGCATACCGCACTACAACATGGCATAATATGAGAGTAGTTGATGCTTTAGTCATAGGTAATGCTCATTACACGTTGTTATGTAAAGGGAGAACTTGTGATGCAGGAGCATCCTAAGTGAACGAACAATCTTGCATCAAGCCAAAAAGAAGCCAAATCTTCAAATAATGACCAATTGTTGGAGTGCGCAAGAACCCATTTGCAAAGGCTGGAATTTTTGCAATTTTGGACAAGGTGGGGCGCGATAAGTACACAATGAATGGGAAACATTGAAGGCTAGAAGAATGATGCACAAAACCTCATGGAGTGGATATGACACAAGAAGGGCGCGTAGGTCATACATGTAAGGGAATATAGATTTCAGTTGGCCGCTTGGACGATTGAAGACCGAGGTAATTATTGAGGGCATGTGTCAAGAGATGTACGACTACATGGGGAGCATTTCAGATAGGCCAGTCAAGGTGTGTTGTATGAAGATCTGTTAGACGAAGAGCATTAACTAACACTGAATTTTTGGGGAGATATGTGGGGGACAACCTTGAGTTAATTGGAGCATTTAAGGAAACAAAGCTCGAGGATAGGAAGGTTCAAGAGATATCGGGAAAGGTAGGGGCTAATTCAAAAGAAGAAAAGGCGGGAAGTATTGGGCGCAAAAAAGGGTATGCGAAAAGGAAGACGCCGCAAGAAATTGTCAGAAGGATAAGCCCGAGAGAGAGCAAGAGCTCGACATAGGAGAGAGAACAAAGCCTTGAAGTTCCACCACTGGAGGTAGAGGGTTAGTTGTCACAACTCCCCTTTTGTAAAACCGGTCTATGCACATTGTAAACCTTTGTCATTATCATAACATAATCCGCTATGTTTCAATATTCTGAGTATGCTGTGTTGGGCATCTCTTGATTGGGACCCCTAGTCACGACTACACCAACTTGGTACTCAACATCTTTTCCTTGAGGAACATCATTCTATTTATATGACATTTTGACCTCATAGGTTGTGGGTTAACACACGTATCAACAACCGAACATACTAACAAGAGTCGAGGTGACTATATATATATAGACCAAACAACATGTAAGATAGGTTGTGTGCCTATGAGGTGATAGGTCATGTCATGTCTATTGATAATGAACTTTGGAAACTAACGATGGTTAATTAGGTGTATAACAAACCCTCCAAGGTGAAGAAATAAACTGGAGGGAAAAGGCTATAATTAAATTAAATTAATTCTCCAAGTGGGGCTGCCCCTTTTGGAGATTGTTATGGAGGTTTGTGCCATCATTTGTGTATAAAAGGAGGTCGCTTGGCTTGTTTGAGGATCATCTATTCCTTATCATAATTATCATGAGGTTTTTGGGCTGCTGCTCATTCCTTTCCGTTTGAGGACGGAAACTCTCTTGTAGGGATGCAAGTGAGGATGCAAATCCTCCTTGTTCCCTAATTGAAGGACGAAAACCCTTCAATCCTCGAGGATTCTCCATTTAGGGGTTTCTATTGGGCTTCAATAAATTGATTCAGTGATTTTAGCAAGGGTTCATGCGATGAAGGGTTGCTAGGGCATTTTTGGGAGTTTTCAGATCCTCTTCTAGGGCGGCAACTGCTCCTGGGGTGAAGTTTGTTGGCTTCTAGGGCACGGTTCTATCGGTAATTGGGTTCCTCATATTTTAAAAAATGTTGATCGCACTTTCCGGACTTGTATTTGGGCTCTGTAATATTATTTTCAATTATATTTGTGAAGTGCATTTACTGCTGTCTTTCATTTATTCCAGCTGATCCAAAAATGTAAAAAAACTATTTTCCGGTGGGCTTTCGTCATACAATTGTTCCAACTCATGAATAAAAGATTTTGAAGGGTTTCTATATTTATTTCCAGCTGTTGTGTGTACGTGAGCTGCCATAAATTAATAAAAATCAGTTGCTGCTAGGGTTTAGAAATTTATTTCAGTTTGCTATCATTGGGTTTTTCTGCAAATTTTGTACCTTTCAGATTTGAGCCCAAAAGGGACATTACAAGTATGCCGAAGCAAAGCACATTAATGTGCAGAAGGACCAATTCTTACGCGCAATTACAAGGCTGGGTAGTAAGCCAAAGCTGGATATCCCAAGTTATTCCGGGAATTTGAATCTTGAAGAGATTGTCGACTAGATTGCTGAGATTGAGAAATATTTTGAGTATGAAGATGTTGAAGATTCCAAGAAGATGATATTTTCCTGTACTAAGTTGAAAGGTCATGCTTCTTTATGGTGGGAACGTATGCATCCCGAAAGGGTATGCAAAGGTAAAGAGAAGATAAAGAATTGGGATAGATTGGTTGTGAAATTGAAGGCTAAGTTCATACTTGTGGACTGCTAATTAAACTTGTTCAAGAAGTTGCAGAATTTGCGGTAGATGGAATTGAGTTTGAAGGATTATACTGAAGAGTTCTATAGACTCTCTAGTAGAGTGAGTCATGTTGAAGATGCCACAAAAAATATGTTTAAGGTATGTTAATGGATTTCTTATTTACATTCAAAATGAGTTAAGTATGGCTAGACTAAGGTTTGTGGAAGATGCCTATTAGTTTGTGCCGAAGGCAGAAGAAAAGTTCATGCAAACGACAAAATAGTGTGCGAGGGAAAGGAAAGTTTCTGTGTAGAGGTGGAGGGTTGTCCAGTGATATTTGAAATCATGTACAAGAAAGTGAAATGAGTTCCACATGATCAAAGTCATGCACAAGAATTGGAAGTAGATCTTCTTTCAGAAGAAGAAGACATGGAAGAGGTAGAGGGTTCAACAGAACACACTTCCGTTGTGGAGAATTTGGACATTGTGCGTTGGAGTGTTTGCAACCACACCAAAATAGAAGTGCGAGGAATGATGCTAACAACCATGTGCAACATAAAATATGAAGCACATTGCATCTAGTAATGTAGAAGAGCCAAAGTGCGGAGAAGCTCTTATGATAAAGAGATGTTGAAGTTAACTAAGGTAGAGAATACCCCTGTGTGAAGAAAGAATTTATTCATAACCATTTGCAAGTCTGGAGGTAAATGCTGTAAAGTCATCATTGATAGTGGTAGCATTGGTAATCTCCTTTCTATTGAGATGATTGAAAAGCTTGGTTTGAATATAATTGTGTACTCGAGTTTGTATAAGTTGTTCTAATTATTGAAGGGACATCAATCACATGTGAATGAACAATGTGATGTGCGCATCAAGATTCATGCATATGAAGACAAGGACCTGTGCGATATAATGCCCATGGACGTATACCATGTGGTGCTTGGTCAACCTTGGCGGTTTGACATCAGAGCGGAATATGATGGCCATGCGAATACTCACATCTTGGTGAGGGACAAACAATAGTGCACTTTACATCCTTTGAAGGATGCGAGTGTAGAATAAGAGAGGTTTTAAGGTGTTGTTGTAATAGGAGAGTTCAAAGAAGGAATTGAGCTTCTTTTGCATTTGTTTCTCTAATTTAAATGTTTTTTAGAATGTGTTTGACTTTAGCAAGTCGGCTGAGTTTTAAGGCATTTAAAGAGGCATAATAAAAGAATATAATGACTTATAGGGATTGAGCTTGCTCTTCCAAGCTTTGGTGCCAAGAGGAGGTTATAAAAGGAGACTTAGGAGTTCATTATCACCCATACATCTTTGGCGCATTTTCTCTATTTGGACATTGTGGGCTTGTTGCTTCTTGTTCTTCCACTCTTGGATGAAAACCCAAGTCTGTGGTTTCTTCCTAGAAGGACGGAAGCCCTTCTAGTGGTGGTTGGAGGACGAAAACCCTCTTTCCTTGGTTGGAGTAAAGATATATTGAAGACCTTTCGACAGATTTGGGTTTTGGAGGATCAAAGAAGTCATCTACAAATATTTGCACGTATTATGGAGCCTCTCCCATGTGGAGCGACTTGTTTTGGTGAAGGGTTTGGTGCCATCTAGGGCACGACAATTAGATTTGAATGCATATTTGGTTTCTGTATTATTATAATGTTGGAATCATGTAATGACCCTTTCAAGGGTTTTAACCACACACACAAAATGTAGATCTAAATTTTAGTTTGCAGCAGACTATAAAGACAAAATCAGTGACTATATCTATCTTGAAATATGCCAAAAATCACCAATAAACACCATAAATCAACTTGCCACAATTATATATATTTTATGGAATATTAGGAACCAAAATCAAAATTCACCAAACTTGAGATTCTGGCCTTATAAAATATTACAAATTAGATTATCAAACCAGATTTCTCAAATATTTCACCAATAGCTCCAAACCCTACCCAAGGTAGGTCGCTCCACCCTTAATAAATCAAATACTAGCTGAAAATTACAAGTATCTCTTCAAATTAGTCTCTAGAATCAATCCCAAGCCAAGGAGAAGAGTTTTCGTCCTTCCCTTAACCTCTAGAAGGGTTTTCATCCTTCTAGGCAAGTACACACGAGAGTTTTTGTCCCCAAGTGCAAGAACATGGAGCAATAAGCTCACAATGCCCAAGTAGAATAAAATGCGCTATGTCTAGATCTCAAATGAACCCTCTAATCTTCTTTTATATCCTCCTTTTGACACCAAGGCTTGGAATAACAAGACCGATCTCCTAAAGATGTTCTTTTCCTTCATTAGCTTCCATTAATTAATTAAAACCCAACCGACCTGTTATAAGAAAGAGAACACTAAAAAAACATATTAAAAATTAGTAAAAATATATCCAATGGAAGCTCAGTGTTCTTCTCCATCTTCTTCTCTTCTTTGCCACGGAGAAGGAATGGCAAGAAGACCAAATAATAGTTCTCAAGTGGGAAAAAGGGACGTTACAAATCATCATTTACATGTGAAGTTTGGGGTTTCTAAACCATTATTTCATAATTTTATTGGAGTGGTACTTGGCTGGTTTTTCAATTAATTTCTTGCAGTGTTTTGGACCAGATTTCTCATTGATTATTGGTTTATTGGATGCCTAAAATACAACTATTTTGACAAAGTTGTTTTAAAGAATTTCAAGTGTTTTACATGTTTTTTGGACTGCTGTCCTAAAAATCTATTCTCTGTCCAAATATGGGTTTTATTCCTAGTTTGCTGGTTTAAAAATCACAATTGAACATCTTGGGATTCGTGCTAATTTCCTACTTTTCAGTTGTATCCCTTGGAAGGAATACTACAGTGGTATCAGAGCTTGGATCTTCAAAGGCCTAGGGTTTCAGTGGAAGAAGGCAACAAGGGTTTGATACTATCAAAGCAGGACAATATGGATCCTCAAGGAACTAAAATTGATAAGTTGATTGCAGGTCAAGAAAGATTGGCCAACACAATGGCCCAACTAATCCATGCCATGCAAGGCTCCAATGGTGGAGTAATCTGTTCAAGGGAAATTATTCGTTCTCCGTCACCCAAAGAAAGCAACATTGGTACATGGTATGAAGAGTATAGAGCTCTTTCGAAGGAGATCTGTGATGCCCTACCTTTTTCAGAGTTCGTAAAAGTGGAAATAGAAAGAGTGGACATTGGAACTTGGTCTAAGCCACGAAGCATGCACAAGGGTCACGGGAAGGATATCCCAACCTTGGAGGAAAGGAGCACCTTTATGTTGGCTAAACATGAAGAAAGCATGAAGTTTGATGAAGAGGGAGTCAAAACCCCAAGTTTGCCATGCAATAATGGAATCATTGAGGAAGAAGGGTTGGTGATCAAAGGACCTAAGGCCTAGACACTTACACCCATTCCAAAGAGATAACAACATGAGGTAAATATTACTCATTTTGTGGTTAATACTGAAAATGTTTTGACATGTCATGTGAATCTAGAGATGAAACAAGGGGTGTGGAGCAAGAAGGGGAAGAGAAAGGGCTGGTTGGAAACCCTTATCCAATGAAACATGATGACCATAAGCTTGTTGGTCTCTTGAGAACAACAATCAATAAGGAGCCCAGGGACAAAGGTTCGGTGCATGAACCTAGAAAGGAAGGAGAGATCATAAAGCACAAGTTGGAAGGTATAAACCCTTGAATCTTTCATGATGATTCTATGATTTCTAATGAGGGCATGTTACAAGAAGATAAAGAAGAAAAATCTGAATTGCAAGATGGTGAAGAGATGTTGAAGGGTGAAGCACAACTGTCAAAGGACGACCAAAGGTATGAACATGATTCAGATTTGTTACTTCCTACCATGCTATTTCAGAAGAAGACTGATTTCAACTCAGAAATTTTGAGTCACAAGATTGGGAGTGTAGAGGATGTTTCGATCACTCCTCATCCGCATGGGAAGGTAGATATGTGGAAGGAAACTCAAGGTATGATCAGATTTCCTGTTTGTTAACTTTCCCTATGTCGCTGCAATGTGTTTCTTTCTTTAAGCAACATGTAGAAATCAATATGAAAAACTTGTGGGATAGCTCTTGGCACTTAGACCTTCCCTTGCATGGTTGTGTGGGCATAAAGAGTTGGATTCCGGTGGACTTCTTGCATTATAGAAAGGAAGTCTTTGGTATTATTACTCCTTGCACATAGTTAAAAAAGAAAAATTGATGGAGGATTATTTTGAAATCATTATGTATGCTAACATGGTCATGAAGGATTCTACCCTCCAAGGACAAGCAGCCACGGGTTTGATTAATGGTGAAGTCACTCATGATTCCATTAATGGTTGCTTAGTGGCAAAATTGGAATTGAAAGTTGAAGATTACAAGGGATACACGGTGAAGATAACGGATGGCTACTCTATGTCATGCACAAAGAAATGTTCCCAACTCCATGTTACATTGGAAAATTATGAGTCATGTGCTGATTTTCATTTCATTAAACATGGTTGATATGAATAGTGTGTTTGGGGTCCAAGGGTTGCTATCATTGGGAGAGCTCACCTTCAATTATCAAAGCATGGAAATAAGATTCTCAGGCAAGGATAAGAAGGTTACTTTTCAAGGTATGCTTCTGAAAATACCTCAAGTTAAGTATTTGGTTGAAGATACTTTTCCATGGGAATCACATTTCTTATCTAAGACAATTGTTGATTGGAAGCCTTACATTAGCAGAATATAAGATTGCTAATGTTGTTTTGGAGGAAGAAATTGTGGATGCAAGGTGCAAAAATCTGGATGGGATCATTCACTATAAGAATGAAGTCTACTTGGTTTCCAAGTCGTGGATGAAGAACATGATAGTGTGGGCTGTTCATGATGCCCATGGGCTTATCATCTGGGCTACTTCATGAAACACAAAAAAGATGAAGGTAAAGATTTCAGTTTTTCTCTTTGCTTATGGAATTTGATGAAAAAAAATGCTAGCATGACATGTTTAAGGACGCATAAGCTTGAGGAGAATTCTGATTTTTCTCTCTATGGATTTGCTAACCCAGGGTTCCATGAGAAACCCAAAAGAAGTATGGAAAAAGAGAAGCCATTATGATGAAATTGCTGCTGTTCACATGACCGCCAAAGAGGGGAATGATGACTCTAATTTTTAGTATTATGGCCCCATGATAAGGCCTGCTGTTCCTAGTTTTTCAGCGTATGTCAATCAATTTTCAGCCCCTACTGTACTCACAATTGTTTTTCCCATCAAATTTCAGTTCGAGAGTTGTGTCGTGATTATAGGGCTGATTTTGCAAAAATCAGACTGGGAGCTGCCATTAGCAGCCATGAACAACAATGTATTTTCTTTTTTGAGAGCATTTCATCAGGGAATAATGAGGAAGGAAGATTTCAATTGAATGGAGGAACAAAATCAGATTATGATGTGTTATTTTCAGATTTGAACATTTTGATTTGTGAAGGAAAAATGCATTGATTACAAATGTTTTTGGGACAACACTATTGTAGTTTTGGGAAGCATTCATTTGAATAGAAATTATGAGAAGATGATAAGCAAAGAGATGGGCAATAAAGGAATGAATTTGTTTGGGTTGAAGCTCCTCAATCTAACAGGCACATGGTCCAGATTATGGGAGCACTACAACATGTTCCTTCACCATGACATGATGATGGTTGGGCACCTGAGTTTGTAATTGCTTGGGGACAAACAATTTTGGGAAGAGAGGACTGTAATGCCCCTTTTTCCCACTTCAGGGCTTGAATTTGGACTTCTTGCCATCCCCTTTTCCATGACAACAAAGTAAGAGAGTTTGGAGCAGGAATTGAGCTTCTTTTGTATTTGTTTTTCTAATTTTAATTTTCTTTTAGCATGTGTTTGTCTTTAGCAGGTCGGTTGGGTTTTAAGGCATTTAAAGAGGCATACTAAAAGAATATAATGACTTATAGGGGTCGGCCTTGCTCTTCCAAGCTTTGGTGGCAAGAAGAGGTTATAAAAGGAGACTTAGAAGCTCATTTGCACTCATACATCTTTGGCGCATTTTCTCTATTTGGACATTGTGGGCTTGTTGCTCCTTGTTCTTCCACTCTTGGACGAAAACCCACGTGTGTGGCTTCTTCTTAGAAGGACATAAAACCTTCTATTGGTGGTTGGAGGACGAAAACCCTCTTTCCTTAGTTGGAGTAAAGACATATTGAAGACCTTTCGACAGATTTGGGTTTTAGAGGATCAAAGAAGTCATCTATAGACATTTGCGCACATTGTGGAACCTCTCCCTTGTGGAGTGACTTACTTTGGTAAAGGGTTTGGTGCCATCTGGGCACGACAATCAGATTTGAATGCATATGTGGTTTCCTTATTATTTATAAGGCTGGAATCATCATTTACACGTGAAGTTTGGTGTTTCTAAACCCTTATTTCATAATTTTATTGTAGTGATGCTTCACTGGTTTTTAAATTAATTTCCAGCAGTGTTTTGGATCAGATTTCTCATTGATTATTAGTTTATTGGATGCCTAAAATACATCTATTTTGGAAAAGTTGTTTTAAAGAATTTCAAGTGTTTTACATGCTTTTTGCACCGTTGTCTTAAAAATCTGTTCGCTGTCCAAATCTGGGTTTTATTCTTAGTTTGCTGGTTTAAAAA
Source organism: Taxus chinensis (assembly GCA_019776745.2). Lineage (NCBI taxonomy): Eukaryota > Viridiplantae > Streptophyta > Pinopsida > Cupressales > Taxaceae > Taxus > Taxus chinensis. The sequence continues at coordinate 14,678,674 of CM034149.1, forward strand.
TCAGAATTAAACATTTTGGGATTTGTGCTAATTTCCTACTTTTCAGTTGTATCCCTTGAAAGGAAGACCACAGTTGTTGATTTCGGGAAAGCAGTTCTTGACCAAATTGATGGGGGAGAATAAATGTTTTGCTTTCATTCCAAAACTTGCATGGAAGGAGAAAGCTGGGATAGCAATGCCAAAAAAACCTTTGCATGAAGTGGAGAAGATGCGAGGTGAGTTTATGGATGTCATGTCGTAAGATATTCCAAATGGTTTACCATCCATGCGCAATAAGAGTCATCAAAATGGATGTGATTCAAGGGTCTAGTTTATCGAGCAAGGCCGTATATAGGATGACGCCTGTGGAGAATGACAAAAAAGCAAGTGTAAGAACTGCTCGAGAAGATGTTGATCAAGGAATCTCGCAACCTATGCACAATACCTGTATTATTAGTGCCAAAGAAGGGAGGTGAGTGGAGGATGTGCATTGACTCTAGAGCTTATCAACAATATTACCATCATGTATAGGTTTATATTTCTATGCATGGATGATTTGATGGATTGTTTAAGTGGTGCAAAGTACTTCACAAATAACGACTTGAAGAGTGGGCATCCCTAGATTAGGATAAGAAAAGGTGATGAGTGGAGGACTGCTTGCAAAACATAAGATGGATTGTATGAATGGTTGGTCATGCTATTTGGGCTAACCAACACACCAAGCGCATTCATATGACTCAAGAACGAAGTGTTGAAGCCTTTTCTAGGCAAGTTTATCATTGTCTATCTAGATGACATTTTGATTTTTAACAAGATGCAAGAAGAGCACTTGGTCCATTTGTAGGTGTTAGGGCGTTTGTGTAAGAGAAATTGGTGGTAAAATTGAAGAAGTGCAGTTTCATGGAGTTGTTATACTCGGGATTTGTGATATTTCAAGCAAGATTGAAGATGGATCCCGAGAATGTGCAAGCTATAGAAGAATGGCCATCACCCAAGAGTGTTTTTTGAAGCACAAAGTTTCCATGGTTTGGTGAGATTTTAAAGAAAGTTCATACGAGACTTCAATGGGATTTCCACACTGATCACAAAAGTGACGTGGGGAGATAAGGAGGAATTTGTGTGGATAATAGATGTAGAATATGGATTTTAAAAGCTGAAGAAGTAAGTCACAAAACAACCAGTGTTGGCTTTATTTGATTTTAGTAAGGTATTTCAGGTTGATTATGATACAAGCAGAATAGCCATTGGAGTTGTGATGAGTCAAGATGGTAGGCCTGTATCCGATTTTAGCAAGAAATTGATTGACCCAAGGAAGTATTCAATTTATGATAAGGAGTTTTAAGTGATAGTGCAAGCTCTGAAGAAGCAGAGGCACTACTTGTTGCCCAAATATTGTGTTGTATGCAGACCATCAAGCGCTACAATTCATAAATAGTTTGGGTAAGATGAATGAAACACATATGAAATGGGTGGAATTTGTACACTTAATATTTTACTCTTGCTAACAATTTCCCTTTGCAATCCGTTGTTGCATTGATCTCCCTGAGTGCATGCATTAAGGGGCATCATCGTGAGTGGGGTTAGGTTGCTTAGCAATACCTGGTGTGAGAGATTTGTTGTGTAGTCCCATGCATTATATGTCTTATCCTTTACCACCTCCTTTGTCAATATCCTTTCTATCTTCTTCTGATCTCTTTCACACCTCCTTACAACACTTCCAAACCCTCTTTAAATCATCTTCACATCTGCTCTCAAGTGTTTGCTGCACTCCTACCTCCTTTCCCTCTTAGGACCATTATGCTAATAGTTGTAATCCGATAGTATCGACGATGCTCAATATGGTCTGACAAAACTTTCCAACACATGGTCAATGCCGTCGGCTAATGAGAGTTTGTGACTTTAGGTTATGATCCCTTATTTATAGGCATCATTGAAGTCATTTCTTAATAATCACATCATCATATATTGGTTTGCCTATGCTCAAAGCTGGTCTTAAAGGTTTAGGTCTAGATGTGCTTACACTTGGAGATCTATCTTTGGAGTATTGGGTCTAGAAGACTCAAGAATATGAGTTGCAACAACAAGGTTTACCAAGTCTTTGGAGTCCCCAAATGTGGTCTACTTAGGTCTTTTTCCTATCCTTTTTTGTGGACCACAAAAACTCTTTCATAAGGTGCTATTAATCTCGAGGGGTTAATGCACCAATGGAGTTTTCGCAAAGGTAAGTATCTCTAAGCTTGCTTTTCCTTTATGCATATTCTGATTTGGCCGATTTATGATTGATGTATCATGCATATAGACCAAAATAGAGTAACATAATTTTTGTCTATTGCATTATTCTTATTATTAGCCCTTGTCTTACATTCACCACTCGGCTTATACAACCCTAATTTAGATCCTTGGCATGCACTTGCCTCCTTTATTCATGTTTACAACCTAGAACCTAGTAAGGCTAGTGTTGTTTTTAAACTAATGCTAATGTAAACAAAGACTAACACCTAAATAGTCTTAATTAGCAAGAATTAAACAACATTATAAACACCATCATGATAAGAATTAATCAAGGGTTAGATGCTAACAATTATCAATACAAAACTATGAAATCAACTATGTTAAGCACCTAAATATCCTCTATTCTCTAACAACATATAAATGAAGGAACCTAGGTAGGTACCATGGCTATCAAAAATAGTTGTCCTTAATGTTCCAAGAACCTAGGAATGGGGGCTAATCAAAGTTGGGCTACAAGACCCTTTTGACACCTCCCATATGACCCAAGCACTTTAAGAAATAGGCTTAACTCTTCAAAATGATGAACTCTCAAGAAAACAAGGTGCAAGTTCTTAGTCTCTTTGTTATATGCTTTGCATTTGCTCTCTAAGGAGTTTAGGTGTAAGTATAAAGGTAGAAGGATGGCTCCTTATATAGCCCAATGGATAAAGGAAACAATTCATCCCTTTGCATGTGGGATAAAGGTAAAACATGATTAGGAATGGATAAGGTTGCTTTATTAAAGGTAACCTTACTTTAGAAGGGTTTAATTTATGCTTAGCAAGTCATGGGAGTTGGGGGGTGTTTTAATTAATCAAAGGTGATTAACTAATAGGTAGATGTAAGCTTATAGAAGATAATTAGAGGAATATTAGTACGATTTAGGCTATTAGAAGGGGATTAAATCAATTAAATATTGATTTATTGGTTAAATGGAAGGGAAAGCTAATTAATTAATAATAATTAATTAGTCTAGGTAGAAGGGGTGATTTATTAACGGAAGGTCGTTAATTAGGGTATTTGTTGGATAGGAAACTTAATTAATTAGCTTAGTGTAATTAATTAATGATGATATGAGGGAAAATGAGTGCTTTTGATGATATGTCGTCGATTTGCGAGAAAGATGATAATTAACGCAATTTAAGTATTTAAATTGCTTGGGCGTAATTATGGGTGTCTACATTTGCCCCTCTTTGGGGTGGCGTAAGTGACGCCACTTCAAAGATAGTAGACAGGTGGAATTTTGAAGAGGTAGAAGAAAAATTAGTAGAAGTGAGAGATGCCCCCTCGAGTGTCGATGGGGTGATGAAAGAAGCCGATCGACGATCGAAAAAGGTGAGAGATAGATAGAAGAATGGGAAGAGGCAAGATGCCCCGGTAAGATGGAAGAATAGGGGTGAGAGGAAAGTGATGTAGAATGAATATGGAGGAGGGGAGAGAAGAGCTTAGCCTCTAGCCGCTATGTATTGGAACAATTTTGGTGTCATCATATTGCCATAAGAGCTATGTCATCGGTCCTTATGAAAAATATAAGCATACGACAAAGGTAGAACGACATGAAAAGCCATACTACGAACGATTGTCCATTGCTGAAAACACCAACTCCATGCAACATACAAAATGAAATGCAATACGAGAAAGTGAAAGATGCCTAACTCCATGCAACATACAAAATGTAATGCAATACGAGAAAGTAAACAAGCTAAACTAACAGAGAAACATAATATAATGTTTTTTATTATCGAGCTTCAGTTACGACCTATGCAAATTAACGACAAGGGTTGATGATGGTGCCCCAAGCAAGGATACATGCGAGGGGAATAATAGAGGACACTTGGGTCCGATGGAAAAGCAATGTGCACTACGAAACAGTACCAGGCAACTCGTTGTGCCCCAGAGTACGGACGAAGTAAGCAGCCTAGCTTTTGTTGATGGAGGTAGATCAAGATGATCCGCAAGTCACACACATGAACAAGTGAGAACCAAAGAGTGACGTTTTGTAGGATGATTTTCAATTTTTAGAAGTTTTCTGAAACATATTTGAATGTTTTTTGATGATTTTTTTTTTCTCTAACATATTTGAATGTTTTGGTTGATTTTAAAAGTTTTATGAAACTATGTACAGGAAGATGAGAAAGCGTGGATGCCCCCAGTGATAGATGGGATGTACAAGGGCATAAGGCCACGTGCGTACCAGAAAGGTGAAGATGCAAAAAAATTCCCAACGATTAGGTGGGAGTATTCAAAGGTAAACTCTTCACAGGTAGAAGCGGGACCCAAGGCCATTATGGATAGGTTCAACATAATGGTGAACATAAACCAATGAAATGCTGGGAAGAAGCAAGGATGCCCCCAGCGTAAGTTGGCCTAAAAGCACATGATAGAAAGGAAGGAGAAGATTATTTTTGTGGAAGGGGACAAAGGTGTCCATAAACATGGAAAACAAGTAATCTTATACACATGGATGTTCTGAACGAAGTAGAAGAATGATGTGAATGATATGAATGTAGCTTAGAAGCCTCGCGATGAAGAAGTGATTAGCCAAAGGCATAAATCGTGAGATGAGATATGGACTAGAGTAAGAGTCTGAACAAGGTCCAAAAAAAGACACTTGGTAACATACTAATCCTGTTTACTCATAGAGATCCAGTGTGTGCACGTGGATTTTATTACCTCTTGAAGTGAAGATTTAATAGACAACAAGTGAAGAGACCCTAGCCAATGTGTAGGAATGATTTATTTTGATAAGTGATTTTGTGAATGGAGGGTGAAAGGATAGCCGTACATTGCTCTGCTGCTAGCCAAGCGTCCATAGCCCTGACGGAGATGTATTTGATTCTAATCACAACATTGCTCTACTGCCAGTCAGGCGTCCATAGCCCCGATAGAGATTATTGGAAATACCCCAAGAGAGAGTTATATATTAATTTACTTTTTCTTTGTAGCTTTTAGCTTTTGAGTTTTGATTGATTTTGATTCTTTTGCTTTCTGAAAACTTATTTCAGCTCTCTTGTTTGACAAGGGGTTAAGAACCACTGATGGCTTGATGGAAGGAGGTGGAAGTGATTGTGATGACGACATTGGCTAGTGTCAACAAATATGTCCAAAATTTCTTCGCAACAAGTTTATTAGATGTTTGAATGTGATAGGATCTCCATGAGGTCAGTCGTTCTTTAATTTACCAAGGTGATAAAAGACCAGGGGCAAACAAATACCATAGAGATAAATGTCGCAAAATGCATGCGAATAAGCTAACCAAAATATCACCGAAGGGATGAAAATGGTAGGAAGACTTGTAGAAGAATAGCAAGGAAGGGAAGAAAGAAATATCCATGTGTACGCAACACCTGATTGCAATGTTTGATCTTTGTACCTTTGATTTTTGTTGTTTTTTTTTCATGTTTTTTTGTATTTTTGCATTGTTTTTTATTTTTAGATTTTTGATATATATATATATTTATATATATATATTTTTTGAACCATTGTTACTAACAAAGTCACTCTGTGTGATAGGATCCAACAACGATGTTTGCGACTTCCTTGATAAGGGAGACTAAGCGTGTTTGTTTATCAAGAGTCATGTTTTCCCCAATCTCGATGATCGTGGTGAGTTCACACTCAACAAAGGACTGTGATTTATCCTGAAACATGGATTTTGTATGCGGGAGCTTGAGTTCCCTATCCAGAGGTTTATGCACTTTGTGCCATACTTGATGGTTATGTTGATGTGCGTTCTTGAATCGCACTTGATTTACAACTTTGAGATTGTTCCAGTTGTTGGGGGATTTTGAGCTCTTGGAAGTTTTGACCTGAGCTTGATAATGAACCTGTTTGGGTTTCTTATAAGCTGACGCTTGAATTTTCTGACCTCGAGAAGGAGAAGAATGCGAACATTTACGATTGATGATAGGAACGATAGAAATGGTAGTGGGCTTGCCACAACCATTGATAGAAGAAATATGTGATAGATGAAAAGGATACGGTCCAAGAATTGAAGAGGATGGGCTACCAGGAGGTGAGCCACGGATAGAAGGTGAAAGGCTACTAGGATGTGGCCCAAGAATAGAAGAAGAAGGGCTACTAGGACGTGACCCATAAATAGAAGATGAAGGGCTACTAGGATGTGGCCCAAGAATAGAAGAAGAAGGGCTACTAGGACGTGACCCATAGATGTAAGATGATGGACTACCAGGATGTGGCCCAAGAATAGAAGATGATGGACTACCCGGGGGTGATCCATACATAGAAGATAAGGGGCTAGTTGGATGTGCCCCAATAATCGAAGATAGTGGGCTACTCGAAAATGTCCCACAAATAGAAGAGGGAGGGCTACTAGAAGGTGACCCACACCTAGATGAAGATGAAGGGCTACTTGGCGCTGACCCCACAAGAGATTGTGATTGAGGAATTATGATAGACGAAGAGTTATTGGGTGATGAGAAGATAGGCCATGGATCTATGCAAGACCAAGGAGTTTCATCACATAATGAAGAATGTGAAGATGGAAGAATAAGAGGAGGATCAAGTTGCATGATCTGAGGCTCTTCCTCCGTTTCTTGATCAAAGGAATCAACCTTTTCCTCACAATATGCAGATGCATCAAAGTCTAAAGAGAATCCTTTTTTGTAATCTACTAAAGGAATATCTTCATATGCCCCTATAAATGCCCTGATTGTTTCTTCATTCTGAAAGAGATCAATCGGTATGAGTTGTTGATCGATCCCTAGGGGTTTATTGGAAGAAATAGGTTCACTTGGTGTGGAAGACTTAGAAGATGTTTGATGATTATTGATAGAAGAAGATGATGTGGGGGACGAAGAATATGTGTAGCTAGATGTCTCAGGAGTAGAAGAAGGTGGTGTGGACCTACCTATACAATGGTATGTCGTATGTAAAATAGTAGGATTAAGTCCAAAGTCTGTAGATTGCGATGCATGGGTCGATTCAGATGTTTGTCTCGAAGGACTTTGAGTCACACGAATCTTCACAGAAGGAAGATTCCGTGGGGGTGATTGATGAAGAAGGTCCTGCAAAGAAGGGGAGGACTGTGATTCAAGAATCACATTAGATGAATGATGACAAGGGTCCTGCGAAGAAAGAGAGGACCGTGATTCAAGAATTGTATTATACTTCTGATTGGAGGGATTTGGAGTCGCGTGTATCTTCAAAGGAAGAAGACGTTGTTGGGGTGACTGATAAAAGGGGTCCTGCGAAGAAAGGGAGGACCGTGACATAAGAGTCATATTATACTTCTGATTGGAGGGATTTGGAGTCGCATGTAGAAGGTTCCTGATAAAAAAGAAAGGGAGGACCATGACTTAGGAGTCGCATTAGATGACTTAGGAGTCGAATTAGATGAATCCGAATAGTAGTTTGGATCTGAATCCTCAGAAGAGTCAGAGGAAATATTTGGATTGGAATCCTCAGAAGAAGAGGAAATGTTTGGATTAGAATTAGAAGAAGAGTGGGGGGAACTCGAATAATAATTTGGATCAGACGTGTCCAAATCATACCACCAACTATGAGATGAAGGTGGGGAACGAGTTACCCGTATGGGCTCTCTAGCACGAAGAACCAAACGAGGTTTAGTTGTGATGGGAATCCTATGATTTGAATTGCTGAACCTAGGTTCTGTATTTTTGTAAGTATGGGGAACCGCGCGATAGTTAGTCATTTTTGGCACTGTTTTAAGCACAAATGTCTAGATCTAGATAGTGTGATGGAACTCCTTCAAAGGGAAGGAAGTGACATGTCAATTTGGGTAGCATAAGGACAACAAACTAGAAATTATGTAATTATGTATATGTGTGCGTGATTTTCTGAAGAAGGTCTAAGGAAAATAGACATCGTGATGATGCAATATCGATGAGATCGAGAGGGATTGTCCTAGAAAATAAGTTTTCTGAATGAATAATCACAAGGAACAATCATGCAAGTGTGAAACACAAAGCCAATCAACAAGGAAATACACCATATGAAAATGCGATGCAAAGATGATCAACAAGATGTTTTCACTTATGCCAAGTTCAAGGAAATGAACAAAACGTAAGTAAAAACAAGAAGTCAATGCGATCTCCCAATCAAGATATACGATGAGCGAGCTCAAACTTGATTAAGACCTATATCTCAAAAAGTGCCAATTACAATTCGTGAATGACACAACAATATCACCAAGATATGTTAACCCACTTTGCGAGAAAGTGAAGTATTGATATCGAGGTGTTATTGATATAACACACACAAATGGTAACACCTAACACTCTTTGAAATCGAGGTAATAATAGAACCAAACTAAAAAGCTCAAAGTATAGCTAGGAATAGTTAAAAATGTGTGCAATGTAACCGTACAATATAGGTATTTATGTCGAGTTTACAAGAAACAAGACGTAAATATCGAAATTGTAGTGATACGATACAAACAAGCTAACTCTTCTAAGGAAGTCCGTGGTGATGAACCATGCCTAACTACAATGATGACCTTGACATGGGTATCAAGATCACAATGGCTACCAATGACGCAAAAATGCCTCCGCACACTTTAGACGTTTAACTAACCCAGCCGCAAACATGGATGGGCGTAAACGGACATAAAAGTGAGAGAAACAGTCGATTGGTAACACAAAGGTAGTCACCCTTCTTTTGATCAACAAAGTGTCAAAAGAATGTGAAGGAAGTAAATCAAAAAAAGATGAAAAATGCTGGCTTCACTTCGGTAGAGTTTCACCTCGCCCTAAGGCAAGTAAAAACTAGGCGAAAGTACCGCGTCACACGTTTCTCAATGAAAATATGGTTCACAACTCAACACTGTTTTAGAATGGTCAAAGTGGGCTCCTGGCCAAAGTATATTCTCCTAGGTGGTTCTCTCGCCCTAGGTGTTACAAAGTTGCCACGAGTGAGCGCGATTTACCCAAAAAGTCACACTGACTAGTTTGGGAGTATCTCGGCTTTACTTTACCCCCTTCAAGAACAGTAGGCAACTAGTGCGTCTACGTGTACTATCACTGGGGTCGCCACAACGGACAACCTGTAACGCTATCTCACAAAGGAATCACTAGTCAAGTAGGTAGTGCGGAGCACTTCCCGTTTCGTCCACAAGGTTCCCTCTTGCGTGGACTACTTTGGGGTTCCTGGAACCACCCCCATTGTTGTAGCTTAAGGCGTTATGCCAAAGGGGTTATGTTCCAGTTGAGCGGAGAGGGACGTACCCTTTTCTGAAACCTGCAATACAATGTTTTGAATATGTTGTTCTTTTTATCTTGTTTAATTAGGTGTGGTTTGCTTGAACACCTTTTGGCAACCTGTATAACAACTGTATTAGTAGTTTTTGATTTCGTTTTGATTCCTCCTTTCTTTGACAAGCGTTTTTAGGTCCTGCACTCAAGCGTTAGTAGTTCTCCAAGAAAATCACATTATTTAAAAGAGGATTAAGAGTTGCTTTTGATTCTCAAGATCATCCAAGGATGCAAGAGAAGAGCATACACAACAAATAATCCAACTAAAAAGTAAAGAAAATCTTTTCAATCAATGAACCATACAAAATTCTTGATAAATGTTCATTCCCCTAAACCAAAAGTGAAAGATGAAGTTTCTAATTTACCAAATGTTATAAAATGAAGACTAAAGTTGCTTTTGATTCTCAAGATCACCCTAAGGTGCAAGAGAAGAGCATACACAAACTTTATCCCAACTATATAGAAATGGAAAACTTCAAATCAAAGGAAATGCTTTATAAAATTAACCAAAATATGAATTTGTAAAATGGTTCATTCTCAAGATCACCAAAAGGTGCAAGAGAAGAGCATACACAAAAAATCCCAACTAATAGAAATGGAAAACTTCAAATCAAAGGACCATTGAAAAATGCTTTGTAAAAGGTTCATTCCCTTAAGCAAAATGAATAATAAATTTCTAAGTTTAATCCCAATGTTAAAAAGATAGAGATCAAAGTTGTTTTTGATTCTCAAGATCACCAAAAGGTGCAAGAGAAGAGCATACACACGCTTTGGTCTAAATCGAGTAAGCATGGAAATACAACATTCATCAAAACATTAGACATGTTAGAAAATGACCAGTTTTAAACTAACAGAAAAACCTACAATTTCTATAAGTATAAATCCAAAATTTATGTTTTCATTGCATAGTTAACTTCAATACCTTTCCAACGCAAAAAAAATGGAGTCATTTCGAGTTCGGGAGAAAAAGTTATGGCCTTCGGAAGATGGGTTACGCATATGCTCTTATGCTCACGGGTATGCACTTGACATGCACTCAAAAAATGTCAAAAAAAACGTCTCTTAATCTGCAAAATGGGTAAATTTTTCCAACCAAGATTCAATTTTGACAACAACCCATCACATCAATATATGAATAGAAGACTCAATGCTATCAAACATTAACATACATGCTCAAGAATTTAAAATTTTCAAGAAATTGACAAAACTAGCATGTAGAATGATGAAAAAGTAAGCTCTAAAAATGAAAACATGATGAAATCTTGAAATTTTCTCACCAAGATTAAATTTTGACAGCAACCCACCACATTAATATGTAAATAGAAGACTCAGCACTATCAAACACTAACCTACATGCTCAAGAATTTAAAATTTTCAAGAAATTGACAAAACTAGCATGTAGAATGTTGAAAAAGTAAGCTCTAAAAATGAAAACATGGAGAAATCTTGAAATTTTCCCATCAATTCCAATTTTGACAGCACTTCACCTCCTTTATACCTACAAGGAAGACTCAACACATGCAAACTCAACAAAACAAGTTAAGAAAAACAAGTTAGATCAACATGTGTAAAAGAGGGTTAGTAACCAAAAATGAAACTTAACTACAAAAACTTGAAATTAAGTGCAAAGGACAATGGAGTAAGTCCCACCGGGTGTGCCAAATGTGTGCAAGTGTTGTTTTTAAACTAATGCTAATGTAAATAAAGACTAACACCTAAATAGTCTTAATTAACAAGAATTAAACAACATTATAAACACCATCATGATAAGAATTAATCAAGGGTTAGATGCTAACAATTATCAATACAAAACTATGAAATCAACTATGTTAAGCACCTAAATATCCTCTATTCTCTAACAACATATAAATGAAGGAACCTAGGTAGGTACCATGGCTATCAAAAACAGTTGTCCTTAATGTTCCAAGAACCTAGGAATGAGGGCTAATCAAAGTTGGGCTACAAGACCCTTTTGACACCTCCCATATGACCCAAGCACTTTAAGAAAGAGGCTTAACTCTTCAAGATGATGAACTCTCAAGAAAACAAGGTGCAAGCTCTTAGTCTCTTTGCTATATGCTTTGCATTTGCTCTCTAAGGAGTTTAGGTGTAGGTATAAAGGTAGAAGGAGGGCTCCTTATATAGCCCAATGGATAAAGGAAACACTTCATCCCTTTGCATGTGGGATAAAGGTAAAACATGATTAGGAATGGATAAGGTTGCTTTATTAAAGGTAACCTTACTTTAGAAGGGTTTAATTTATGCTTAGCAAGTCATGGGAGTTGGGGGGTGTTTTAATTAATCAAAGGTGATTAACTAATAGGTAGATGTAAGCTTATAGAAGATAATTAGAGGAATATTAGTACGATTTAGGCTATTAGAAGGGGATTAAATCAATTAAATATTGATTTATTGGTTAAATGGAAGGGAAAGCTAATTAATTAATAATAATTAATTAGTCTAGGTAGAAGGGGTGATTTATTAATGGAAGGTCGTTAATTAGGGTATTTGTTGGATAGGCAACTTAATTAATTAGCTTAGTGTAATTAATTAATGATGATATGAGGGAAAATGAGTGCTTTTGATGATATGTCGTCGATTTGCGAGAAAGACGATAATTAACGCAATTTAAGTATTTAAATTGCTTGGGCGTAATTATGGGTCAAATGTGCATAGATACGTATAAAGATGTAAAATTTGCCAATTGGTAAAGGGGAATTTAGGGTTATATCACCTGTTATTAGTACTCGAGAAACCATGTGAACAACTATGGATTTTTTTTTGGGTTTTCCTAGACTACAAAAGGGTCATGTTTCTCCCTTTATTGTTGATAGATTCTAATAAAGCTTATTTTAATGCTTGTAAGAGATTAGTGATGCTACGCATATAACTAACTTGTATTTTAGGGAATTTGTGAAATTGCATGGTAGGCTGCATGGTAGTATTTGATTGAGGCACTAAATTTGTGGGTCATTTCCGATGCACATTATGGAAGAAACTGAACACGAAGTTGCAGTTTAGTTCTACATATCACTCATAGACAAATTGTCAGATAGGGCTTAACATGAGCTTTGGCAATTTTCTGATTTGTTTGGTTAGAGAAAATCTAAGTTACCGAAACGTTTTGGATACGGGAGCGGGAGCGGGAGCGGGGTATCTGATACGCGGAAACGGCAAATTTTTTTTTGACCCCGGATACGGCAGTACAAAAACTATATAAAAATTAAAAAATATATAAATCTCAGCCTTCTAAATAGGAATTTAATTATAAACCACATATTATGTATATGAAAAACAAGATAAAGGACAAGTTATACTATTAACTATAAATTTATAATAATGTACAGTATATACAAAACGAATAAAATTAAATTCAGAAGATTCTTTCAGAAGATTGCAAGAAGTTGCTTGGTCCAAAAAGGTGCAAAAATGGATTTTATGAAAATAAGAAAAATATTGCCATCAATGCATAGAGCTCGAGAAAATATACACTTTTAGAGAAAACGACACCTGAAACGGAGCCACAAAATGAAAGTTATGGCTCATCCAAGTTTTTACTGCTACATCTTCCCGGACCCTTTCCAAAAATGGCAAATTTTTTTTTGTCCTTGTGTTTTTTCACCGAAAATACAAAATTTGCCAAAAAAGGAAAAAACAAATCCATCTTTCACTCAACATTATAGCTTCCGCAATCGCATACACCACATCTAGCTCCTCATCTAGAGCGTTATTCCTTGAACCTCATGGGATGTATGGTTATGGGGTTAAGATCTTGGACTAGGTGGAGTTGTGACATATAGTAACGGGCTATAGGGTAGGGTAGCCACTAGGGGAGTAAGCTTTCCAGATAGTTTATGCCCTAAGTCTAATTTAGGACCATGCCTCAATTATGTGGTTTGTTCATACAGATTTAGGTAAGAAGCATAGAAATCAAAGACTTTAGGAGATAAATGAAGCACGTGCACTAGTAAGTGCACATGTAGTTGGAGGAAAGAAACATTCACTTTTACAAGATTTGCTTGGTTTATGGCTAGCATGCTTGTGGGTTTTCTTTGCATTTCTCAAAGGATTGGACACAAGTCGATTCTAGTGCACCTACACAAATAGTGTTAGCATATGTGGAGAGAGAAAGAATAAAGAAATAATAGAATGTACAAAGAACAAATGAAGAGTAATCGGAATGCACACATTATTCATTGTGTGTCCATCCTTTTATTATGTGAGAGATGGTTACAAAATGGTTGAAGTGGTTACAACCGTTTATTAGTTAACACTTAACTAATATTAACATAACGCTAATTTATAAGGCCTTATAATTCTAATAACCCCTCTTAAGGCTTACACTATAGAATAGATATTGACACAAAGATATTTAAGGTAATAGAACCAAATAAGATCACATGCATTCATTCATAAGCTTCCTCTCTTTGAACACAGTGCTTTGACCAGGTAGAACTCCATCAAGTTACCTTCCTAACCCTCGTAAAGGTGTAGTTCTCAAGCTGAATTCCCGAGTTCCAGGATTCCTAGAACTCCCTGAATTACAAGAATCTCCCGAATTATTGGACAACCATCCATACTAAGCTACTGCCCCAGTGCTCCATCAAGTTGTCTCATGACCCTCGTAAGGGAAAATTGTAAAATTCCCTAGATCCATAGACTCCCGAACTATCTGGGATAGCCATCCATGCCTGAGTTTTAACCTACACTGGATCTCTTACTGCCTTCAAAGTGTGAAGCTTTTTATAAAATACGCATTCTCTATCAATGAGTTCATCACTTTCAGCATCCGGCGGATCTTCAACAATGGCGACATTAACTTCATTTGATTTGTCTTTCATTTGGATTTTTACTTTCCAAGTATGAAAGTTGAGGCCAAAATATTTGTCTAATGGAATTTTGATTCTCAAACAAAATAACTCATAAAATAACCCTTTTCCAAAATATAAAATGATCCTGCAAATTAGTGTAGCAAGAGTTGTAAAAACTGATATTTATTTTTTCTAAAAGCAAAGAAATGAAACTATATTAGGTAGGTTTGTGCCCTAGCCGACTGGTTGTGACTGAAAACCGACAAATTGTGTGCCTTAGCAGTGAATGACCCTTGAAAAATTGCAAATCTAGAAATGCATGACTGTATTTTCTTTGTTTTGCACTAGCTACCTTCAAAAATCATTTTTTTCCTCTTCCTTGTGATTTTGGATTGTGTTTTCTCAAAAAAACGTGCCCTAAATCATGTTTTTCTCTATGCTGCATTCTGCCTGTCACGTTTTTCCCTGAAAATGTCTTATTTTTTGTGCCCTAATTGCACGAATAACCCCCAACCAAAAAATAAAAAATGGAAAAATTCCTATTTTTGTGCCCCAGCACTTCAAAAATGTCCTAAAATTTGTCTGAAAACACAGCCAAAATTGTGCCCTCGAATGGTGTTTTCATGGATTTTTTTTGGCACCTTTGCAATGGCGTCAACTGTATTTTGTGGTTATGTTCGTTGTAAGTGCCCTCGAACTGAAACTGGGTCGTTTTCTGCCCTTTTTTATGACGTTTTTTTTGCCGTATGTTATTGCTCGTTTGCCCTACGATATTGCTCTTGCGTCTAGCATTCAAACTGGTCTTTTGCTCTTTTGTGCCCTAATGGGACTGGTTTGAACTTCTTCCCTTCTCTTTCTCCTTGCTTGCCCCGCTCTGATACCAATGTTAGAATATGTGGAGAGAGAAAGAATAGAATGTACAAAGAACAAATGAAGAGTAACCAGAATGCACACATTATTCATTGTGTGTTTGTCCTTTTATTATGTGAGAGATGGTTACAAAATGGTTGAAGTGGTTACAACCGTTTATTAGTTAACACTTAACTAATATTAACATAACGCTAATTTATAAGCCTTATATTCTAATAAATAGAGATTTTTGAGAGGAACACATAATAACTCGAAGTGGAAGAAGATTGTACCATGCAAATTTTCTGAAGCAATTTGTGCCCAATGTAAATAGTAAATGTAAAATGTGGTTAGTATGTGGTAAGTTAGTAAGTTAGAATAATAAAACAATTAGTATTGTTTTATTATTATATTGGTGAGAGGTTGAAACCATATGGGTGTATGGTTGTACATGAAGACAAATGTTGTTGTAAGGATTGTTATTTTACATCTCCTATATAATGGAGTGTAATGAAATAGTGAATGCATAATAAAAATATAATATAGAGTTTTTGTTTTCAATTATTGTCTGTGTAGCTATTTTATGGATTCTTTGTATTAGATCAGATTAATTTTTACATTTGGTACTAGAGCAGGTTAAATCTGTCTCGAAGAAGATCTCGTAACTTTTGTTTCGCGATCTGGGTTTCTCCAAAATTTTTTGCGTGGAACGATCTGTTATACAAGAAGCTACAATAAAAATTTCAGCAAAATCCAGTTCGTAGTTTGGAAGAAACGTGCAATTTACTATACAACACATTGATCACTGTTGTTTTTTTGAAGAAATCAGAGAATCAAAGGTAATTCAAATCTACATTCAATTATTTTTGGATATTTAGATTCAGTAAAATGGAGTAAAGTGGATACACCATTATATAAATTTAATGGGCTGAACTTCCATACATGGAGAGTAAAAATCCAGATGCAGTTAATGAATAAAAATCTATGGAGGATAGTAGATGGAAACGAAAAAACACCTAAAGATGTAAGCAAAATTGTAGAATGGGAAAATAGAGATGAACAAATAACAAATGAAATTGACTATAATTATGAAGAATTTCTATACTAAGTGAATTTCTTGGAGGAAGGAGGCACAGGAGGTTGGAGGTCATTTAGCGACCTCTCGTCAGTCACCAATGATGGGGCCGTATCAGCTATGGTGATTTTTTTATACAGTGTGTTCCTATTGTGGTTTGCAGAATAAAAGAAATTTCACATTGAGGGGGGAACATGATCTCAATGTTCCATTTCTAGTTTTCTACATTTCTGGTATTTTCTATATGAGCAGCAGATTTCAGCAGAATTTCCTATGTTATTCCCTGCAGCGAGATGTGATGAGGGCTAAAAATAATACTTGGCATATCATGATGTGGTTGTAGGTAAACCACTTGAAAACCTTCATTTTTGGTTTGTGGTACACCACTTGTAAAACCACTATTTTTCGGTTGTTGGTAAACTCTATACAAAACCATCACCCTTTTGGTTTGTGGTACACCACTTGTAAAACCACCATTTTCGGTTGTTGGTAAACCCTATGCAAAACCATCACCATTTTTGGTTTATGGTAAACCAATTGCAAAATCATCATTTTTGGTTTATGGTCAACCCTATGAAAAACCATCCATTAGGTTTATGATCATCCTGTAAAATCATCAGATCATGAGCAGGTGCAAGTATAAGGCAGGTTTTCCCCATGTTCGCACTAAGGGGGGGAATGTTAGGAAATATATCTTAGTGCTCCATTTGTATGTACAGGTGAATAATAATTACATGTGTAATTATTATTATGGTAAATTAGTGAAAGTACATTTACTATGTAAATGTAAATAGTAAATGTAAAATGTGTTTAGTATGTGGTAAGTTAGTAAGTTAGAATAATAAAACAATTAGTATTGTTTTATTATTATATTGGTGAGAGGTTGAAACCATATGTATGGTTGTACATGAAGACAAATGTTGTTGTAAGGATTGTTATTTTACATCTCCTATATAATGGTGTGTAATGAAATAGTGAATGCATAATCAAAATATAATAGAGAGTTCTTATTTTCAATTATTGTTTGTGTAGCTATTTCATGGATTCTTTGTATTAGATCAGATTAATTTTTACAAAATACACGAAGAAATTGAGGAAATTCTAGATTCTTGCATGACAAGAACAATGAGTAGAAAGGAATACAAAGAATATTTGGTCAAATGGTTAGGAAGAGAAGTTGAGGATGCATCGTGGCTTGCCACAACTGAAATTGCTAAACTTGGTTCATCCATTGGAGACCTCATGAAATCCACATGAGTAGGGGCTGATGTTTTTCCTTACTAGAGGTGTATAATGCAAAAGCATTCGCATTCACTTGCAATCATACATCACCAAAAAGAGTTAGGAGAATAAAAGCGTGCATAATATTGTGCATTGCGGCGTTGGGAATAAAAGAGACAAGGCATGGGAGATTGAGGTTTTGCGCCGTGTTTTGGGGTTTTGTGTTTGCAAATGCTTTGGAAATTTTGCACCTTGAGTGTTCTTTTTCGTGCCTATCAATGGAGGTTATACACGTTTGCGCCATTATAAACCTTGTGGTTCTTTTGTATTCTTGTCAACATCATCACGATTGGATGTGAACACTTGGGCCTTGATCTGTTTTCTTTGCTTATTGGATGACCAAGTGACTTGTTATATTTTGATCGGATGACAACACCCGCATGAGTGATTACTTGTAAAACCAAGTGATCTAAATCGACAGTGACTTGATTGAGCTAAAGGAATCTTGCAAAAGCATCTTTGCTTGTAAAGCTATCTTTGTTTCTTCTGCTACATTTTATAAATGGAGGGAGTGATGGAGATGTAGACGATCAAATAGCTACTCAAGGAGGTTAATAGTAGTGACGGGCACCGAGAGTGAGCCAGCGAGTGAATTGAGAGAAAGCAAGTGCTTGTAGAAGCGAATTGTGTGTAGCTTAGGCAATTGTTGAGCTCCCTTTTCTAGTGAGCTGAGTCTGGTTCTGTGGAAGCGCTTTGAGAATTTTCAAGCTTAGTTAGGATAGGTTCTAGGATTGAAATTCTTTGAGAACTTTTGTTGAGCCTGTCAAAAGACTGAAAAAATGGGAATGATATTGTGCCCATGTCTCAACAAAAATTCCCACAACCCTGCAGCTCTACAATTTTTTGCATTGTCCGTTACAACTTGGACAACATTTTGAGGCCCCACCGCCTCAATAGATTCTATGAGGATGTTGGCAATGAATTGGGCATCCTTCACTTGCCCTTCACAATCAATTGCCCTGAGAAACATTGCCCCTTTAGGACACACGACAACCACATTGATCAATGGCCTATTTGCTGTATCTTTCCATCCGTCAGAAATAATGGACACTCCTGTTTCGAGCCATTGAGTCTTGATGGGTAACAATGAGTCTTCAACTTTTTTTCTTTCTTTTGACAATAAGGTGGTGCGCACCTTTTCATACCTTAGGCTAATGTACCCTTTAGGGGCTTCATTAATACATCTCACCATATCTTGCCAGTATGGTGATCTAACAACATTAAATGGGACACCACATGCATAAATAAAGCGTCCAACACTTTGGTTAGCTATGTCCCTGCTTTCATTCTGGAATGCCCTTTCGAATGGGCCTACATCTTTTGTTCTTTTGTGAGAAAGAGGTGAATCCTCTTCCCCTCTAGTTGCAATAGGTGTAGACAAAAATGGGTGATCTGGGGCCACAACATCAACAAAAGG
This sequence comes from Taxus chinensis, assembly GCA_019776745.2. Taxonomy (NCBI): domain Eukaryota; kingdom Viridiplantae; phylum Streptophyta; class Pinopsida; order Cupressales; family Taxaceae; genus Taxus; species Taxus chinensis. The sequence goes on from CM034149.1 coordinate 14,697,589, forward strand.
AAAAACATGTGGCTTGTTAATGCTATGTGATCTTCCTTTTCTTGCCATAGGATGATTGGATTTTAATGCAACTGCTGCATCTACTTCCTCCTACTCTTTGATGTATGCAAGGGTCTTTGCACGTGGCAACCCCTTTCCATCCAACCCTTCACATGTTCTAATTCCGTGGCCAATAGCTCCACACAAATAGGCTTTCACCCAACTGTAAGAGCTCTTAAATTGCATATTACATTGTGAGCAAACCCAAATAAAGCCCCCTCCACCTGGTAATTGTTCTAGTTGTTTGACATGGCTCCAAAGGGGGGAGGATGGATCACTTTTGTTAAGGACACCTTTACTACCTTGACCCACAGAACTAGAACTCACAGCCATTTTAAGTTTTTATCTGCACAATGCATTTTTTAAAAAAAGAAAACAAATTTAGTCATGAGAAAATGTTGAAACTTTAAAATTAAAATTTAAATGAAATCAAATATAGAAAAATGAAGCTTAAAACAATAACAAAAAACAAACAAAAAACAACTAAAAAATAATAAAATATTAAATACAAACTAAAATACTTTAAAAAAATCACAAAATACTTACCTCAATACACCCAACATCAATAATGCAAGCTCCTTGAACTCCTTGGCACTTATTGCAAGCTCCTTCAACTATATGGCACTTGAAATCAACCCTAAGCAATTGAAAATAGTGGAAAAATTGAAGGTGAGAGTCAACTATGCAAATAAGAGGCAAGAATGCAAATGTGAGGTAAATGACTTGTTATAGAGTTTGGGGGCACAAATTAGGGTTTAAAAGAATAATCTATTGTTTAAAAAGTCGGTTTGACTTTTTTTGACCAAAAAACAAAAAACAAAATTAAAAAAACTGTCCAAAACTTGGCGGGTACGGCTGGGTAAGGGCAGGGTTCTTCCTGCAGGGCCCGGGTACACCCGGGTACGTCTGTGGACGTACCCGGGCCCTGGAGGAAGAACCCTGCCCATAGCCCCTGCGAACCAAACCTGTACCCCGAACTCGCAACGTACCGAACCGGTACTTGTAGTCCCTAGGGCACGTACCGGCTACTTAGGATAATATCAAAATTATGATATTTTAATGTTAGAATGAGGTCATCATTATGCCCCCATGGATTCTAAGATGTGTATTTTGTAAATAACTTGAATACTTAGAAATGCCTAGGAGGCCCTTGTACCCATGTTGGGATGTACCCGGTCTAGGTATGGGTACTGGTACTACCCTGATACATGTCAAAAACGTGTCCAAATCTTAGGTATGGCTATGTCGTACTGTACTTGGGACGTACCCATCCCATTTCAATGACGTTAGGGGTTTTAAAATGCCAAAATAAAAAAACTCACAAACAAAAAAAGTAATCTTAACCCTAATCTACGTACCACAATCGTTTAATGACACTATCCAAAAGTTCTATAAGCACCTCTTTGCTCCATTTCAAAACACACTTCAACATTATCAGTTTTTACAAATTTCGGAGCTTGAAGGAGGAAGAATCAAGAGCAACTTGAAGGAGGAAGTTAGGAGCTTCAAAGAGTAAGGAGGAAGGAGCAACTTGTGTTGAATATTTATACTAAAAACCATTAGTTAGACAGTTGGAAACTGCCTCTAATTGTATGAAAACTGAAAACTGAATGTAACCACCTCTCTATAATAGATAAGACTCTCACACGTCCATTCTGGGCAGTGTGCAGATTTGCTCTTCTTACTTCTCTCTTAGTTTTTTTCTGCTAACATTGATATCAGAGCCCGAGGAAGCCCTTGAAGGGTACGAGAGAGTGAAATAGTTTGCGGAAGCCCTGATAGGGCACAAACTGAAGTCGTGGGCACAAATTGTAGTCGTTTTTTGTTTTCACTCAGGAATGAGACTTAGAGTAAAATAAAACTATGGAGTCGAAGTTTGTACTCGTGCATAGTTGTAGACTTTAGTTTTGAATTCACTGTAAGTCACAATCTCAAATAACAGTCTCGTTTTTATGTGTATTGCGAATTTTCGAAATCATTTTTCATATATATATATATTTATATAGATAGTCCAAGTCGCAGTGGATTTTATAGTTCGCAATGAATTTTCGAAGCCATTAAAATCACACACACACATACAATTGCGATTACTGATTTTCGAGGGCAAAAATATTGGTTTTCAAGGGCAATATACAGTTGCAAATACCGAGTTGTCTTCCATTCGCAAATAATGATCCTCCTTGATATACAAACTCTGTTAGGGCACGGAAAAAAGTTTTTTACACAGTTGAGTAAGGAAGAACGACTATTGCAAAGACCAGTCAAGGTTTTCCAGTCCTAGTCGCAGATTTTACAACTTTACAGTCACGAATTTACAGACACTAAGGGCAGAAGTACTATTTTCTTCTGCTAAAATTCCGGTAGTGAATCCAATCACCTAGGGCACAAACTTCAGTCGTGGGTTACTCTAGTCGTGCATCAATTATCCTAGTGGAGGCCAGGATAAGACTCCTGGTATTGTTTGTTATTTCTATTTTGTTTTGGAATAGTAAATGGCTAATATATTGAACCTGATTTTGCCGGACTCGCCAAAGTTAACAAGCACAAATTTCAATGTATGGAAACACAATTCTAACCCTTGCAGAATTTTGTGTTTGTAAGAAGATAATCGCGGGTAGTGAAGGTCGACCAATGACGAACTTTGCTGATTACGATAGAAGTCAAAAGGAGGCTCTATTACTTCTCAAGTTGGTGTCGGATGATTTGATACCTGAAGTTCGCAATGCCATTGGGGCTAGTACACTATGGGCCAGACTGAGGGATAAATATCAATCGACATAAAAGGGTCAGGTTTTATACCTGAAGAATATGTTCTTTTCCGTGAAGTTACAAGGTGGATCGCTGTTTGAGCACCTACTTCGGATGAAAGACCTCTAGGACCAGTTATCTTTCATCAACAAAAAGGTGGACGGCGCTGATATGGTGGCTCCGGTTCTGAACAACTTACTTTCTTCATATGACTCATTTGTGGAGGCACTCTATTTAATGGCAGAAAGTCAACCTCTTATGTTTCACAACGTGAGTTCCTACTTGTTGCAAAAGGAGGGGAGACAAATTTAGGCAGAATCTAGTTGTGACCAATCAAAGAGTGCTCTTGTCAAAAGGAAAGTGGAGATGTCATTTTGGCGAGTCCTCTACTCGGTATTAGGTCACATGCTATTGCTATCACAAGGTTGGGCACCTTAAGAAGGATTGTTGGAAGCGGAAGTATTATCTTTCGCAACAGAACAAAAAGCCATGTGATGAGGAGCATGTAGCAGCAGTTGCAGAAGAACGGGATTCAGATGATAGAAATGCTCTGTATTGTTTTACAACATCATGCTCGCATGACAATAGTACTAGTTGGATCATTGACTCCAGCTCATTCACACACTTTTCATGTCAGAGGGACTGGTATGTTTCATTTATTGCAAATATATGTTTTGAATTAGTATTACTAGTTGATGGAGAATCACTTGCAGTAGAAGGGATAAGAGATATATGCATTGTATTGAATAATGCTCATAAACTGTTGGTACGGAATGTTAGATATGTACCTTCTTTACAAAAGAATCTTCTATCTATTCGTCAATTAACTTAAATCCCAATATTTCTGCGGGAAGAAGTGTGTTGTCTCTAATGTGAACCAAAGATAGATGATTGCCCTTGGTATTGGGAAAGGTGGCCAAAATCGTCTTGTTGATACTACTACAATTAACATGAATGCATGTGTGGAGGACAACTCCACCATACAGGATGTGCAGGAGGCTGCAATGCCTTGGGAGGAAACCATTCCTCACAGATTTGTTGACTTGGATATAGTCAACCTACATGCACTTATTATGTAGGGAAGATCCACTATACTAGATGTACCGGAGGCAAACATGCCTTGCGAGGATGGATTTCCTCATTCTGAAGAACAATTTGTTGTGGATGGAGACTACACTATTCCAGATGCACTGAAGATGCATGCTGAGACATGCCAAGCCACTCACTTAGGGGTACTTGCTTAAAGGACAGTAAAACATGAACAATTCAAACATTGTTGATGAGCATCGTTGTTAACTGCTCATTTAATCAACTTAATTGTTGATGTCATTCTAACAAGGGCAGTGTCCAAGGCTATATGCTATAAGATTCCTTTGAGCAAATAACAATTGCTTGGCGGGTCTGTGTGTTTGAGGGGGTTAAGTCCTAAATGTTGGAAATGAAATCTAATCTTTGATAGGGAATTACACACGGTTCAAAATAAAATCATACTTTCTTGAAAACCGCTGTTCATCAGGGAAGCTATCATCAATAGGATCCTCCTCTCTAGGCATGTCTAACCTTGATAAAAAATCAACAACCCAGTAAGATTTCCCTAGAGTATCAATAATAGTAAATATCAAATTCTTGTAACAGGAGTAACCATCTAATGATTTTACCTCCTATTGGTTTATTCATTAAATACCAGATAACTGCATGGTCAGTATATACAAATGTCTTATACCCTGTATTATAATGGCGAAATTTATTTATGGTATAGCCAACAACTTGGAATTCTTTCTCAATAGTAGTATAATTATTTTCTGTGGGAGCGAGATTTTTACTGATGTACTAAATAGTTTACATTTTACCATGTTCATCTCTCTATCCCGATACTGCTCCTATAACAGTGTTAGAAGGATCAATGTGAATATGGAAAGACTTTTCCCAATTGGGTCCTTTCAATACTGGAGTCGAAGTCAGTTTCTCTTTAATCAATTCAAAAGATTTTTGGCACTTCTCATTCCAAATGAATTCACTATCCTTAACTAACAAAGCAAACATTGGTGCAACAATCTTACTAAAAGATTTAATGAAGCGCCTATAATATCCCCTATGCCCAAGAAAACTTCTAGCATCTATCTGATTTTTGGGTGCAGGTAAGTTTGAAATTACCTCAATTTTCTTTTGATACACTTTTATCCCTTGGGCTGAAATGTGATACCCAAGAGCTATTCCTTCGTCCACCATCATTAAGCACTTTTCATGGCTCAAAAATTGGTTATGTCTATTCACATATTGTCAATACTTTGTCCCATTTGGCCAAAGCTTCCTTGAAAGATTCTCCATAAACTGTGAAGTCATCCATACACACTTCCACACAATCATCAGTTATGTTAGAAAAATATGGCCAAGATTGCTCTTTAAAAATTAGTTGGTGCATTACACAAAACAAAAGGGTAACAATTCTGTAAGAAAATGTTCCCCAAGGGGCAATTGAATGTTGTTTTATAATGGTCTTCTATACCTGCCCTTATCTGATTGTAACCACTAATCCATCTAGAAAAGAAAAGAATTTATTTCCTCCTATGTTATCCAAGACCTTGATCAGTAAAAGGTAAGGGAAATAGTCTCTTAAAGTATCTTTGTTAAGCTCCCTGTAATCTACAAAAATCCTCCATTTCTCATTCTTTTTAAAGAAAAGAATTTCCTTTCCTACTAAGTTATCCAAAACTCAATCAATAAAAGGTAGGGGGAAATAGTCTCTCAAAGTATCTTTGTTAAGATCCCTATAATCTAAAAAAATTCTTGATTTCCCATTATTTTTAGGGACTATCAAAAGTGTTGAGACCCACTGACTATGTGATATAGGATAAATGAATCCAACTTGCAATAGTTTCTCAATTTCAATTTTAATAATGTCTTTTAATGCAAAAATTATCCTTCTTTATGGTTGTTTGAATGGTTTGACATTACTCATATAAATGTGGTGGGTACAGATAATATGATGGATTCCTTTCATGTCACTATAATCCCATGCGAAGGCTTTGGTATGGTTCCTTAGTACATCAAAAACTTTTGGCTTCTTCATCATTAGTTAACCAACTATTGCTGTTTAGTTATTTTCTTACATAAATGGAAATATGTTTTTTTATAGGATACACTAAATTGAATATTTTAAATTCACTCAATAACGAATTCAAGGGGAACTCATGTGGAAATAATATGTGGGATGCAGTCATTTCCCTGGAAGGTAGGACTTCTTTGTGGAATCAATGATGTTAGAGGACAACTAAAGCTTGTTGTAGATACATTTTGATCTATTTCTATCCAGCTCCTCATATTTTGTTGTAAAGGGATGGGGTCATACCTTTTGTGAAGAATGACTGATTAGATCATTTGAGCATTTTTAATGAGGGAATGTCATGTTTGGAGTCCTAGTTGAGGGACTCAGAATTTGAGCAAGAAGATCGAAGCAAGACATGAAGAAGACTCTAAGAAGAATCCGAAGCAAGAAAGAAGACTCCAAACTTTGAGAAGACTCTGAAAGACATGGAGACTCTTGAGCTAGTTGAGGGAAAATGAGATGGAGACTCCAAAGCTAGTTGAGAAGACATTGAAGTGATACTGGTCAACTGCAGAGCTCACGTTGACTCCTATTTGATGTATGAAACATGATTATTGATTGTAATCATAGACAAATATGATAAATTTTAATTAGTAACTTCATAATAATTGACCCAAATATACTCCTTTACATCTAGAAATGGTTTTATAGGTGAGGAACAAAGAGATTTTTTTTAGCATTTATTCCACATGATATTGTCATATCTCCATACGTGTAGTCTATTAAAGATGCTACAGTGGATAATCCATGGTCTCCCTAGAATAATTGGATATTCATGTATCTTGCTCTTCGGTTGAAGAATCATAAAGTCCACAGAATATCTCGTGATTCTATGGTCACCATGAAATCCTCTATAATTTATTCAGGTTTGGAAACAGATTGATCGACCATTTGTAGAATGGTAGTAGTGGGTTGAATCCTATCTAATGGACAACTATTTAAAAGTAACATCAATTATAACATTAATAGAAAATCCAAGATTAACCAACACATTTTGTATTTCCTTTTTCCCAATTGTTATAGTAATGATGGGACTACCAGGGTCACCATACATAGGTAGTAATAATTTTCCTGATAATAGGTCAGTAAGTTTTCCATCTACCAGTACAGTTTTGGGGTATTGTTTCTTTCTTCTTGGAGTTTTAATGCAAAGGATTTTAATTAATCCATTCATTTTTGGTACATCATTTGATTACTTATAACAATGGAATTTCAATGTTTAATTTATTTATCTCTCAGATCATATAGAATTTTTTGTTTATAGTATCTTTGAGTCTTTCTAGGAAAGGAATTGATGGAGGGATTGTAGATTATTCTTGATGTCCTTCTATTTTCTCTTCATGTTCTTTTTCTTTCCCTTTTATAGTTTTTGGTTTTTCATTTGGTCTTTTAGTGATGACAACTGGTGGGTTATCTAAAACTTTCCTTGATCTTAATTGAATATCCTTATAATCTATGACATTTAATTCCATGGTTTCTTGTTCAGCTCCAAAGACAGGGGCTATTTTGCTATGTTATTTGGATTTTCCACTGGTTATGTAGGTATTTGAGGTTGAACGACTGATTCTATTTGTTCAGGTTGAGAAATGAAGGAGGAATTAGTTCCTGGTGATGATGTTGTGGTTGTTGGGGTGGAAACCTCCTTTGTTGTGGATAGTTGGTAGACTGGTTGGTATATTGTGCCCACTGTGGATTAGTCCATGGCCAAGGATAGGGCTACAAAATCCAAGGTTGGGTGCCTAATATTGAGGTTGTTGGGGCATCCATGGTTGGGGTGTCCATTCTGATAGAGCCCAAGGCATCGATGCTCTTGTCAGTGGATACATGTTTGCAGCCCATGGTATCATCCATGGATTGGAACTATTTCTTGGCATGAAATGGGATTGTAGTTGTGGAGGCTGATTACCTTGTTTTTGTACAAAATTGAGGTCTTCAGATGGTGTGCGCTTTAACTGGTTTTTGAGGATTGGTAGGAAATGAGAGTCCTTAGTATCATGATATTTTTCACATATCCCACAAATTTCAGTTTTGTCAAGGGGTAGTCTCTAAGAGCATGCTTCTATCTACACCTTGGAAAATACATTGCTAGTGGCTCAATGTTGGCTTTATCTTGTGCTTTCATTGGTAGTGTTTAAGTGTACCAAGATGCTTGATATGGATATTTCTTCCATTAATTATTTTACATATGGGTTGGATTTTTTATCTCTCCTTTTCCTAGGTAGTGTTACAAACCTGCTCGTTGTGTACTAAAATGCTTGTATTTTGGACAAAATTTTGGAGAGTTCTTCCTATGCTTTCATGCCATATTAGTGTTCAAGTGTACCAAGATTCAATTTTAAAATTGGAGAGCTCTCCTTTTTTTATCTGGGTTGGCTCTCCTTTTCCTAAGGCCCCCTAGTTCTAGAGTAGTTTCTACAAACCTGCTCAATCTGGTGGAAAGTTAAATGATTCACATCTCCTCCTCCCATAAGATTAAGAGATTCTCTTGATTCTTCATCCAATCCTTTTAGGAAGATGGTTTTAGTTAGATCTTCACTTAAAGGGTGTCCACATTTTCTATGAAGAAAGAGGAATCTATCAAGGTAATCTTCTAAATTTTCATCTTCATTTTGTTTGACCTGGAAGAATTCTTCCTTTCTTCTCTCCCCCTACAATAATCCTTATATTTTTCTAGGAAATTTTCCTCCATTTCTACCCAAGAGTGGATGTTGTTTGGTGGTAAGATCATAAACCATCTCATAGCTGAATCTTTCAATGTAGAAGGAAATAGTTTTAATTTTTTGTTATCATTCCTATATTCATAGGTTTGGCATATTACTTTAAACTCAAATAAGAACTAATCTAGATCTTCAGTTATCATACCTTGGAATGTGGGTAACACAGATGTGGATATGTTTTTCATGGGGGTCTTTTCTTCTTCATTTATGACAATGGGGTAGGTAAATGTTCTTTTGATGCATAATGACTTCCCATTGCAAGGGTTATTTTGGGATCTTGGGTTCATTTTCCATTCTCTCCCAATTGACTTTGTAAAGAATGTTCTTCCACTTAGGTGCAAAATTTGGTGTGAGTGGGAGGCTACTAATCTAAGATTGATAACTTAGATCCTTTGATATAGATTTTCTTATGTATAAAGGTCCTATTTCAAGAGAATATTCTGAAGCTTGTGATAAGGAAAAGGTGGTGTCCTCTTTGGTAGGAAAACAGAAATCTTCTTCCAAATTTTCTGGTTGATCAAGGGATATTTTAGGAGAATGTAAGGAATGTGGTTGAGGACCTTTTGGGAGAAATATACAATTTGAGTCTCTTGGGGTATGCTCATATATTGGTATAACTAGGTAGATTCTTATGAGAAATTTTTAGTTTAATGATTCTTATTAACACTAGAATTTCCTCAGTAATGGTGCCAAAAATGATGAGCATAATTGTTAACTCTTCATTTAATCAAGTGTAATTGTTGATGTCATTCTAACCAGGGCAGTGTCCAAGGCTATATGTAATAAGATTCCTTTAAGAATATAACAATTGCTTAGTGGGTCTATCTGTTTGAGGGGGTTACGTCCTAAATACTAGAAAGTGAAATCTAATCTATCATAGGGAGTTACACACACAGATCAACATAAAATCAAACTTGCTTACTAGAATTGGAACACATAATACTTAATTTGGAAATTATTAATACTGAATCAAAGACACACTTTCAGGATTGGAAATTGAAGAATTAAAGTTAAAACAAAATTTAAATGCATTCGAAATGAAATCACACACTTTTTGGGAATTTAAAGTTGTTGAGACAAAGATTAAAAATAATGTGATAGAAATTATAGTATATTTGCTAAAAACTAACAAACCATAAAAGATAAAATAATGATTAATATAGACTAAATTATACTAAACATAAGTAAGCATGTGCACATATATTAAAACAAAAATAACTAATACAAAAAACTAGACATTTTGAATCCCAAGGCAAGTAGGCCCTTGCTCTCCCTTCTATCAGAACCACACCTTGCATGCTAAATCACAAAAGCATCAAATTTATTTAATTGATTTTTTTAGATCATATAATAAGATTGATTACAAAATATTGATTAATGTTATCCCCTATGACAACTAGTGAGTGCTGATTATATTATCTTTCTCCCTCAATTGATGTCTACAAAATAACTAAATGTATCTAAGAATCTATCTCATTTCAATGATTGGTAAAGAGGTTCCACAATAACTCCATATTTCAAGATCAAATGATGGAGAGAATTAGGGAACCAATTGACTCTAGAGGATTCAATGACAACAAAACATATAAAAAAAACTATACGATCAATCTCTAATTGTTGTTTTCTAATTCTAGTATGTACTATTCTTGGATAAACATGGATCGCATGGCCTTGATTAACATGGATATTCATGTCCCATTGCATGCTAATACCATTGGTGGAATTCTGAAGTCATAGGTCAGAATCCAAATCCAAATGATTAGACTTTGAAGCCACAAAAAGAGATTTTGAAGCCTAGTAGACTAGTTCTCTAGTGTTTAGAACATTGTATCCTTGATAAAATCATACTTTTCCTCAATCTGGATATATTTGTATACACAAAAATAAATTATTTCCATGTTATTTGGTTAGAACAAAGTGGTGGAACAAATACATACATAATAATTCAGTAAAATACATATATATTTTACTTTAGATTAGGAAAAAGTTATAGAATGTATGCATATTCAGATGAAGGGGTGAAGATAAACAATGTCATTATTAGGCCACATGATCAAGGTGACTTAGATTGTAGGCTAATTGAGTCTTTGTATAGACTCTAGTAGGCTACTCAAGCCTAGAACAAATTTCTCTATCCACATCTCCAAGTTTTTGATTCCAACACTCTAGAGATGGGGTTGACACTCTCGGCCATTGATGATTCATCGTTGGTCAATGATTCACGTAACGAAGAATCAGTTGACCACTTGCCATATCCTCTGTTCACACGAATAGATTCTTGTTTTGTGGTCCTCCATTAGACAATTGCAACACAACATTGTACTGCTGATTTCTAAGTACCACCTATGGCATAGTCTATAACATAGTTCAAAAAATCGTTATCGGCGATTAATCGGCAGGCCAAATTTTGACTTGGAAATCGGGAATCGACAATTTATTGGCATTAATCGGCAACTTTATCGCTACTTTTAAAAACATTTAAATTCATAAAATAAACTTAAATTAAATGTAAAAACAATGTTTATTCGTAATACGATTTTAAATATATTAATGCGTAATACGATTTTAAATTATAATATATTAAATGTATGCAAAAGAAAATATACTGTAATACTATTATATATATATAAATTTGTAATATATTATAACGATAATATATTAAAAATTCAAATGTATGCAAAATGAATTAATTTGTAAATTCGTTTATAACTTTAAGTTTATACACAGGGGACAGTATATTATTTAAAATCGTAAAAATAAAATAAAAAAGAAATATAATGTAATAATATACATCTCTGTTTCTATACAGTAGAATTTACGAACTGGCTAGGGCACGGAATAGCACAAAACCTAGGGCCACGAACTGGCTGGTAGTGGAAAGCTGAAACCACCACGAATTGGCTAGGGCACGAAATCGCACTAAACCGCCACGAAATGGCACGAAACCGCCACGTTATGCCACGAAATGATGGAAAACAGGTCGCAGGACAAAAGACGAGTTGTAGAAGAAAATACGAGTTAAGGCAAAAAACGAGTCGTTTTGGTCGCGTTTTGCCTTTAACCCCCAAGTCATATGATTTTCCACGATTTCCATGCGAGATTCAACGATTTTTTAGGGTATTTATCGCCGGAAAAATCGCGTCTTATTGCCTTTGCACAAATTGCAATTTTTTGAAAGTTTTGTCGTTTAGCTCAGGGTAAACGATAAATCGCGATTATCGCGAGTTTTAAAACAAAGGTCTATAGATCTACTTACTAAAGATATGGGCTTTAGGACATTTGTCAAATTTTAGGACAAACTTAATCTTGTTTCCCGTTTAGTCATTAAGAGGGGGTGTTGAATATTTATACTAAAAGCCATCATTTAGACAGTCGAAAATTGCCTCTAACCGTATGATAATTGAAAACTGAATGTAACCACCTCTCTATAATAAATATACTTTGTCACGTCCATTTTGGGCAGTGTGCAGATTTGCTCTTCTTATTTCTCTCTTAGTTTTCTTCTGCTACCAACTTGTAGGAGAAAAATCAGGTTTTTCTCTTGAGAACTCTTTGGTTTTCCCGCTTTGTATCGATGCTCGCTGTTGTTTGCAGTACCTTTGACTTACTTTTGTGGTCATTTGTTAGACATTTAATATATTTTATCTTATCTTATCTCTCAGGTGCGCAAAGTTGTGTAGTCTTGTCCTTAATGGCTAGCAAAAGAGTAATATGATCAATGATCAGTAAATGACTTGGTGCTTTAGGGACCCCTCAATCATGCTCATTGATCATCAAAGCAGTTTGGTAAATTCTATGAATGTATGTAATATTTGATTTAAGTTTTAGTTTTGTATGTATTTTTAATTTTTTAAGAGTTTACAATTTTAAAAGTAGTTATGAGCTTTGTTGTTTTTTAAGGTTTTAAACGTCTTTGTGCATGTCTCACCTCGCACTTTTTATGGCGTTGGTGATCAAAAGCAAAGAATGGGTTTGTTGTCAAGTTTTAAATGTCAACTTTGTGTATGATGCACCTTTTACGGCGAACTTGGTGTTTAAAGAATGGCGCCGAGGGTTTTATATGTTTGCTATTTTCTAGAGTATATTATGTCATTTAAAAAAAATCCAAAATCCAAACTTTGTGTATGCTTTCACCTCACATCCATTAGTGGCTTAACTTGGTGATTTGAAAGCTAAAAAAGGACGCCTAGGGTTTAGTTATGTTTGTTGTTTTTTTAGAGTTTAATTAACTATTATAAAACAATAAAACTCATACTCCAGTGAATGCTCTCACCTCGCACCTTAAATGGCGAACTTGGTGATGGAAAACAAAAAATAATGCAAACTGTTTGTTTTGTTTTTTAATTTTAGTATTTCTCATTGTAGGTTTACAATTAAAAAACATGAAGGGCATCAAGTTGAGCTTCAAGTGGAGAGCAAAGGGGAAGCAAGTTGGAAGCGAGGCCCACAAGGAAACATTCTGGGTCCCATGAATGTGAAAAATTATCCTTCTTCTCCTCTATAAAGACATGTAGAAGTGTTGGTGGTGGCATTAAATGTTGGGTATGTAACCATTGCAACATATCATTTTAGTCCTCATATGCCCGCCTAAAAGCTCACCTAATTGGGATAACGGAAAAAGGGATTAGAAAGTGTGACAAGATTGAAAAGGCACAAATATCGGCGTACGTGAAAGAGCTAGAGGAAGCTAACTTGCAATTTGCAAGAGCTCGCTCTAGAACAGTTCCTTTGCAAAGGAGGGGTTTAGGAAAACCACCCACACACTCAAATCATCCTTTCATTCAAAATCAATTTGAAACTCTGTCAATGCCGCTTAAAACTCCCTTAGATGAAGAGGACACCTCAAGAAAGAGAACAAAAGGACCCCTGGAACAAGCATTTTGCATAGAAAAAAGTGTCATTGTTGATGAATTGGTGGCTCAATGCATTCATGTATGTGGGCTACCCTTCAATGTGTTGTGATCACCATATTGGCAACAAATGGTGAAAGTCATTAATGAGGCACCATGAGGGTATAAAGGCCCTAGCTATGAGAAGGTTCGCACATCCCTCTTGGTGAAAGAAATGGAGCATATACAAACTTTTTTGTGGCCAATTAGAGATTCCTGGAAGGATTTGGGAGTGTCCATTATTTCAAAGGAATGGAAAGATGCATGAAATAGACCCCTAGTCAGCATTGTTGCAGTAAGCCCTAAAAGGGCAATGTTCTTGAAGGTCGTGATTGTGAAATTGAAGTGAAAGATGCACAGTTACTAACATTTTGATTAAGGTTATTAAGTTAGTGGGGCCCCAAAACATTGTCCAAGTCATCACAAACAACGCAAAAATATTGCAAGGCATCAGGGATGATTGTAGAGGGGGGATACAAGCACATATTTTGGATGCCTTGTGCAGTAGACTCCCTCGATTTGATGCTACAAAAGATTGGAAAAATCTCGTGGATAGAGAAAATTTACATAAAGGCAAACAAAATTCAAATGTTTATCACAAATCATCACATGTCTCAGGTCATTTTTAGGAGATTCTTTGGGTTGGAGTCGAAGATAAGGGAACAATTCATTAGTTTCTAATTTGTACAATCTAAGTTATCTAACTTTCAATAATATGAATTTATTTTAGAATTGTACTTTATTAAATTCTTTTAATTTCTTTTTACACGGTTGCTTGAGATGTCAAATTTTCCTCACACGCTTGTTTTTAGATGATTTGTGAAGGGAAAACATGTCTTAAGTAATAGGTGATTGACAACATTTGGACCGTGTGGAGGCAAACAAACTCAGATAGAGCCTATAAGATAAAATCATTGATACTTGATGATGATTGGTGAGCCAGGGTTGAGTATTTTCTTAGTTTCACAGAGTATATCCTTTCTATGATCAAATATATACACACAGATAACGTTTGCATAGGAGAAATTTATGATGGAATTAATTCCATGTTTAAAAAATAAGAGAGATCATACAAAACAAAGAGCAAGACCCTAAAGAAAACTTTAATAATGAAGTTAGGAGTGTGCTCATGAGGAGGCGGAATAAAATGACCACCACCCCATTGCATCTCTTTGCCTATGCCCTAAATCCCAAATATTATAGCAAAAATAGTTGAGTTACCTGGTAGGCAACCACCATATGATGACCAAGACAATGCAAATGAAACGAGGGCAGCATTTAGGAGGTTGTTTCTTTGATCTTGCATTTGTAGCTGTGCATCTCCACAATGAAATGGGGATGTTTGTATCTTCAGAAGGTTAGAAAGGGATCTTGAAAAGCCTTGACTCTTGCTGAAAAGTACAACATGACTCCAATAAAGTGGTGGTATGTACATGGCCATGATGCCACGAACCTACAACCTGTCACCATTAAACTTGTCTCATGGGTTTAAATAATAAAATTTTAATTGAAAATTGTTGTTTATCAATTAAAATTTAAGATATTAACCAAAAAAAATGTACAATATTAGTTTTTTTGTAACATGTGGCTAGTAATTCTTCAGCAGAGCGAAATTGGAATACATATGCATCTTCATCCACTCAACCAAAAAAAAAAAGTGCAGCTGGCATCTAAGAAGGTTGAGGATTTGGCATGTTGTGTTCCAATTAGTGCCTCCTAACGCACAAGGCTGGAAAACTATACTAAAGGTCCTAGCAAGCTTTTGGATATTCACCCTGAGACTACTGACTTTGTTGTTTTTACTAATACTTTCACCCAACTTTCACTACTTGGTATCGATGATGAAAATCTAGGGAGTTCTTCAAAAGGGTTGGGCAGTGGAGCTAGTGTCAATGGGAGTGGAGCTACTAATGGAGTTCATGGAGTTAATTTTGAAGAAAATCTAAATGATATGTTCTAGAATCTAGATTTTAATCATGACCATATGAAAATTGAAGCAAGTTGAATGTTTTGAACTTTCATGAATACAAAGTATATTAATTGTTTTACCTTTAATGGACTAAAAATGAGTATTATGCATTTATTCCTGGCAATATATATTAAAAATCATGCTTCTCGCTTTAAAAATAGCATGTTTAAGCGACAGCCATTTCCAATAAGTTAAATTGAATCCAATTGTAATCCTTCACACTTCACCTCACTTAAGCTTCACAGTGCTCCTTGACAATAGCCACTGAAAATAGATATTTAATTTAATGATTTAATGCTTCAAAAATCATTAAATATAATCCTAAAATGGGGCGCACTTTTTGACATGACACGGGGCAGCCATTTAAATAAATTAAATTTCCGTCAGATGTTAATCCATTAGTTTACTATTTCTTTTATTCCTCATTTGATTTCTTGACTTTCTTCCATAGCCTGGGCGCCAAAATTAGGTGAATAAATATTAACAAATATGTTATCTTAATGCATTATTATTCACCAAAGGTGGGTCGCACTTTTTGGAATAATAGAATTCATATTTTTAAAAACACATGGCAATGGGAATTAGTTTACCCTGAACAAGGCAGCCCCGGAAATCCCATGATCCACTTAAGTGATTTGTACTTTGATAGTGGGATTATTTACCCTGCAAGGCAGGCAATAAAATCCCATGATTTCACTTAAGTCACTTTTTCTTTATTTCACCATGGGAATTTTTACCTTGCAAGGCAGACAGATAAATTCCTGCCTGCCTGTATGCCTCTAATTTTCCCACTGTAGCGTAAGTGAATTTTATATCACGGGAAAAAGTACCTTGCTAGGCAGGTACAAAATTCCCACCTTGCTTGTCTGCTTCTATTTTTTCCCATTGCAGCTTGAATCCTTTGCTTGGTTCCAAAAATGTGCCCAACCCCACAGGGACTTGGCACTGATGCACGACTTCGCTTATTTCCTAGTGATCCAGACCTCTGATGGTGACTTCCTTCAGGCATAACGTGCGTATATGTTTCCGGATGCTCCAGGTCAAAAATCGGGCTTACCCGGCAAAGGAATTGCTTCTAGAGAAATTTCACAGAAAACGAAACGGGACAACACAAAAACACGAAAAATTGCCATTGAAGTTACAAATGAAAGCCCAAAACTCTATATCGACAAGTTAATGACCCTTCTGGTACATAGGAAGAACTGGCATGTTCGATCATAACAAAGTTAAAACGGAGCGCAAATAGCCTCATACGGGGCTCAAAATAATTCTCTACAAATTTTTTGCAGACAAATTCTCGACGACAAAATATAACAATGTTGGGCATCTGGGTATTTGACGAAAAAGGCTAATATGGCTCTTTGGGAATATCTTGACGCACATACATAGAACTTTCAGGCAATACAATCTCAGAAAACGACCCATTATTTTAAAAGTACAATTTTTTTTTTGGATAGGGTAGTCATAAATTTCAGAATGAAATTTGGGTGACACCAATGTTGCAGATTGAATCAAATTCTGGATACAGATGCCAAGAAGACAATTCAGATATTTTTACAAATCATCACGTCTCATGCCATTTTTAGGAGATTCTGGAGTAGGAATTGTTGAAGGTAAGGGAACAATTCATTAGTTTCTAATTTATGTACTCTAAGTCATCTAACTTTCAATTTCAATTCAAATATTTTCCTTAGGTGGAGTCAATTTCCTGTAGATTCTCGTTGCAACTTTATTGACAACTTCAATATCTGGTAATATGTGGTCTTGTATAAAAGAGGAGGCAACCACTTTGTTACCTCTCCGAAATCAATCATTCAGAATGGGAATTATTCCTGCAGGTTCGACTGATACTATAGTGATCAGGTACTATCTACCTACCCTCTTTAAATATGCTCTTCAATTATTGGAACAGAATTCACATTATATTATGAACCATCTTTTGGTACCGTAAAATTTAGATGAAATTATGTTATATGTGTGTATTGTTTTGGGTCGAATATTAATACGAGGCTTCAGTTTTTGACTTGCTAGTATGCCACATGTCTGATCCAAAAAAGTTTGTGTTTTTGTTTCACTTATCTATTTTGTTGTGGAAGCAAATGTTGATTTATTTTGAGCATTTATTGCATTCATAGACAACTTTTCATTGAGTCACAAATGCTTGCAAGCTAATGACAGGTCCTTGGCTTGCCAAGTTGAGCTATAGAAACTCACAAGTGAATGTTGAGGAAATGGTTCATTATTTTCCCTCATTTCCCTTTTTGGCGCCGTTTCAGTTATCTTAACAGCTGTTTTCTACTGTGAAACTGATTTTATGCTTTCAATTACTGATTTTTTTTTACCAAGTTCTAAGTTTTATATCATCTGGGAAATCTTTCAATTTGAGAAGAGAAAATTTCATCTTTGATAATAAATTTTAGGCTATGATGATTGATAACTTGATTATTGATTGGTATCTCATATGATGAGTAATTTCATTTTCTTATTTAAAACTTTACTGTTAAGATGAGAATGGGCTGTATCTATGTTGATACCTTTTTGATGCATGGATTTGTCAAGCTTTGAATATATTATATATTTTTGGGTTTGAGATGTTTTGTGGAGTATTTGCCTTTTTGTGATTCAATCCAACCCTTTTGCTTGTCAAATTGAAGTCATGCAACTTTTTTATTAGCTAATCAAAACCATAGAAACCATTAAATAAACGTGTTCTGGTGTCCATTACCCATTTTTCTTCCACACATTGGGCTTGCATATAATGCCATAATGTATTGACAACTCAACAACAACCTTTTTTGGTCAATTTTTGCTCATGGCCATTCAGCCCTTTTTTCAGGAACCTTTGAAAAGAATGATGCATTATGTGTTTGAGAAAGACATGAAATCACTGGAAGGTCTTATTGGTTATGCAAATAAAACATCAATGCCAGAGTTTACTTGGTTGCTAAATTGATTATGAACTCGCACTCACAGCCTGTATTGATATAGAAGTTGGGATTATTAATAGTAGGTTTTATGGATTTCATTACCACATGGATGGGCCCTTTTGTATTTATTTTTGTGCTAGGGATTGCCTTGTCTATAGTAATAGAAATATGATAAAAATGTACCTTTTAATTTATTAAAATGTAATCACCTTGACCATCCTTTATTTATTGTCTTTCCTAATTATTTTATTTTTTGGTGGTCATGATAGCACTACTGGTGCTCGGGATCCTGTTACTTCTGCAATGCAAATAATTCTTGGTAAAAGAATACAACTGGATATTACTCGAGTAGTAAGCTGGAAGAGCAGTTCCAAGTCACCTGAGGAGGCACCCTGTGTTCGCTATATAGCCTCTTTTGCAGGGTAAGCACTAATCTTGCCCGGGTAAAAATATTTTATGATCTATTGCAATGATTGAAATTCAAGACGACTAAGTAAATACAGAAAAGAGCTACTATTACTTCAGTAACAAGTCACATGGTACTTAGATACATCATACAAATGCATATACGAAAACAGATGCAAGAATTCGAAACCTCTGTTGCCAGGATACAGGAATGGGTTTGGTACGTGGATACATTGATTTAAAAAAAACCTTGGGTATGATACGTTTTGCGTATGTCCGTGTGTATATATATATATATATGTACTCATTTTTTAGTCCATAAGAAATACAAAACTTGAAAAATATAGTAGGATCAAGGTTCAAAACATTCAATATGCTTAAAGGTTTATATTTTCATTCATCATGTGGCTAATATACACATGATATATGAATACCATATCAATATGAATACAAATAATCTAGAATGTATTATCTAGATTTTCCTCAAACAATAGCTGTCTCCAAACGTGACGTCTCCTCCTTTGAATGATCAATAAAACAATGACTGCTTCTAAACAATGGCTGCCTCTAAACAAACTTGATCTCCTTGCAAACAATGGCTGCCTCCGATCTTGTCCTCCTTGCAATGGTAGCCTCCAAACAAATCCTCCTTCCAATGGCTGCCGCCTCCTCAATTCCTTTTTGGCTCTTTGCTCGTTCACTTGCAAAATCCAACAATGAATTGCTTGTGTGTTTTGGTAATGCAATGCTTGAATGCCTTTTTATAGCTTTTAGAGTCAATTTTTGCTCATGGCCATTCAAGCCCTTTTTTCAGGAACCTTTGAAAAGAATGATTTGTTTATGTGTTTGGAAAGCATTGAAATCACTGGAAGGTCTTATTGATTATGCAAATAAAACATCAATGCCAGAGTTTTGCCTTTTAAATTGATTATGAACTCGCACTCACCAAAGCCTGTATTGGTAGCCGGTACGTGGGTACGGTTCGGGTACGGGTACGGGGATCCGGTACGTCATTGGTACGGCAATTTTTTTGGAGGCCCGGGTACGGCACTTGGGTACGGCAGTACAAAAACTATATAAAAATTAAAAAATATATAAATCTCAACCTTCTAAATAGGAATTTAATTATAAACCACATATTATGTATATGAAAAACAAGATAAAAGACAAGTTATACTATTAACTATAAATTTATAATAATGTACAATATATACAAAACAAATAAAATTAAATTCAGAAGATTCTTTCAGATAATTGCAAGAAGTTGCTTGGTCCAAAAAGGTGCAAAAATGGATTTTATGAAAATAAGAAAAATATTGCCATCAATGCGTAGAGCTCGAGAAAATATACACTTTTAGAGAAAACGACACCTGAAACGGAGCCACAGAATGAAAGTTATGGCTCATCCAAGTTTTTGCTGCTACATCTTCCCGGACCCTTTCCAAAAATGGCAAATTTTTTTCCATACTTGCGTTTTTTTCACCGAAAATCCAAAAACGGAAAAAATTGCCAAAAAAGGAAAAAAACTAAATCGCAGGCCTCTTTTCATTCCAGTGGCTAATATACACATGATATATGTTATAGCCGTCAATACCCGCGCACGAATCTAGGGTACTCCCGAAGGCCTTCTAATAGCGTTTCCAAACGTGACGGTCTTGACCTTTGTTTTGACCAAAAAACAAAAAAAAAATTAAAAAACGCGTCAAAAAAGGGTCCGGTTCGGTGCGGGTTCAATGGCCAGGGTTCTCCCTGCAGGCCCCGGGTACGGCCGGGTACGTCACACTTTCACTTGCCGTACCCGGGGCCTGCAGGGAGAACCCTGGCCGAACCCACGCCGAACCGGACCCGGACCCCGTACCCGCGCCGAACCGGACCCGAACCTGCCGCCCTTAGGGGCCGAACCGGCTACCTAGACCAAAACCTGCGGGTATGTCCCGGATATGTTTGTGACCCCCTTCGGATACATACCCAGGACGTATCTGTACCGTACCCGGGACGGATCTGTACAAGTACGTATCTGGGGGGTTTGGAAGGGGAGGGGAGGGGATGTACCCATGCTTCCCAGTGGAAGGTTATTCTTAATTTTAAATGGAGATGGTAGAGGACTGTGGTTAGGTTTCTTTGCTATGGTATTGTGCCCATATTCAGACTCTGCAGAAACGTCACAGCCACACATTTCAATATGGATGTACAAAACTCCAAGATGCATCTAAAACTCGATCTATAGCATCCTGGACGTAGGACCTTACTGACTGCCGCATCCGGTCCTCAAAGGACCTACAAAGCCTTAAAAAGGACATAAACAGACAAAACAGACCACTAGTCTGTTTTCAGATATGATACATTAAATATAAGATTCAATAATAATCAATTAATGGACTATTCAAAACTCTAATTAATGGAATATTAAAGTTTTAATTTTCGGGAATTTCAACAGACCTTTCAACAATCTCATGAAAGGAATTCGAGGGGATAAAATGAGGATAACTATCTTGTAGAGCCAAATTAATATAAAAGCGGAGATAAAGGACAGCAACTTTATGAGTAACATTCCGATTTCTGTATTGATATTTCTGATGTGCTTATTTCCCCCCTTTTGCATTGTTCTCAGACAATGGCTGCTTGGAACATGTCTTGTGAGTTTTTTTTTTGTGGAGATTTTCCTTATAAAACTTTTGAAAGTGTTTTTTCCAAACAGGCAACAACTTCTATTCTGGGGAAATATAACTTGTGATGACATATTAGATTTCCCCAATTACATTATATGAAACTTTACAGAAAAGAAACAGAAGTCTATTTTTTTTAGTTTAGGTTTCTTGTACTTTTTAATGAAGTATTATAGTAATTGTTTTTGGCAAGTTTTCTGTTCGGGAATTTTGTTTTTATTTTGTGTTCTACAAATTTTATCTTGGCAGGTATGGATTCTATGGTGATCTCATCAAGGAGAGCGAGTCACACCGATGGATGGGACCTGTCCGCTATGACTATTCTGGAACTAGAGTGTTTATGAGACATAGGTACCATCTGTTTCCAAAACTATAAGTTTGATAGATTAACAACTCATTCTTTAGAGAATCTCATTCCCGTGAATACCTTTTTTTTTTTAATTTTTGGATTTTAAAGCCATAATTGTCTTGCAGATCATATGAAGCTGAAGTAGCCTTTGTTAGAGTGCCAGATGAAACAGTCACTGATGCAACCAAAAGTGACCTAGCTGATGGCCAAACAAATGCAGCAGGAAATCCGAAAGAAGAAATATGCCGTGTAAATTGTGCTCTTTGTGCTGACGGAACAGAAATGTCATCCCACACCAACCCACAGCTTCCAAGGTGGTTGAAAGTAAAGGGACTCTTTCTTGGTGTGGGCGCTGCTGTGATGTCTTGTCGGAACGAAAAAGCACCAGATGGGGTCGTGGCTAATGCACACCTAGCTGATGGATTTTTGCATCTTGTACTAATAAGAGATTGCTCACGTGCCTCTTTTTTACGGTGATGCCAAAAATTTATTAGATTTGTGTTATGTATTTTATTTTTCTTGCGAGTATGATTTATGATTGTACTGATCTGGTCAAGCCGACTTTTGGAACAATTTTTCAGTCTAAAACATTCAGTAAAAGATTTGTCATGTGGTGTAAGCGTATTGTTCAGTAACATTTCTTGAACTTTTCCTCACTATATTTGGCAATACATTTGTTGAACAATTCTGAAAAATGTTAACTTGTGTTAAATCTAGTTATGTACACCATTTCTCAAGTATATCATTTTCCTCAATATCCTGTCTTACGTTTACTCAGGAAACAAGCTGATTTTTATTTCAAAATCAGAAAATAGCAATAATAGGATACCCTTAGCCCTTGGTGTAGAGACATTGCACCATGAGCAGTTAACAGAGATAAAGTTTAACTTGTCAAAATAGATAGCAAGCGTTAGCTCACGAGTACAATATTACTCTTTGCAACCATAGTTGTTTCCAGACTAGATAATTATATGGTTCTTGTGTAGATTGATGTTGAAAGCTTTTGTGGAATTATCTGAAATTTTCCTTTTGTACTTGGAGAAGAAGGACGGTTTGCCCTTTCCTCTCATATGGCATCTTCTTGCGTACTTCTTTCAGGATCAGTTTCCTCAATTGAGTGGAGATTTTACAGATTCAGTATTGGTTTTAGAAGAGTTGAGTTCGTCTCCTTGGGCATCTTTTCAATGTTCAAAGATTGAATGAAGCCTTTACTTACTTTGATGTCTGTAAGGATTTCTTCATTACACCTGTTCATTTTGCTCATTTTCCTTTAAAGTTTTCAAACTCAATGCATTGATTTTGAATTTTACTTTGACCAAATCAACTTTCTATTGCCAACCTTTTAAAACCTAAAATCCCGGTTTTCCTTTTATGTGGCAATAAGGGGCTCCGTTTCATTTTTGAGAAGAGGATGTCTTTCGCAGCTGCCCACATGTGATAGCTTTTGTGCGGGAAACATGCTTCCTCATAATTTACAGTTTAGGTCGAAACTTTGTCTGCAAATTCAGCATTAACAGGGTTTAGCAACCCTTTTTTATACGTCCAAAAGTACATTCATTGGGCATATAGATTAGAACTACATAATTGATGAAGCAGATTCCAAGGTGAAATTTGCCAAAGCATTTCCAATGCAAGGGTGAAAGGTCGAGGAAAATAGGAAATCCATGTCTCTTAAAGTGGTATTATATTCAAATATCTGCTTTAAAACGAAATTAGGCTGAACTCCGTGGCTGAAGAAAAGTCCTATTTATCCTCAGAACTTATCAGTGAAATATACCTCAAACCCCACATCGTTGTCATTGGATAGATGAAACCGTAGAAATAATGAGTAAACTAGGTATGAAACATGGTGCAAATATGGTAGCAAATTTCCACTCATCACCAGGTATTAATGTACGTGGTTCATAAATCGATCATACATAGATGAGTGAGCAGATGGTTGCTCTTATTACAGGAGTTTACCCTTGAAAATTGAGGCCAGACCAGGAAAGCACCATATGATGGCACAATAATTGTCACCCATAAGTTTAGTAGAATCATCTGCTGGAATTTTGGATACACCCAAAATGTGAAATCCTCAGATTTTGCAGTACTGTTGTCTTGGTACGGGAATGTAGGGAACTGTCTAGCCATAGAAAGTTTTCCCAAGGACATTTGTAAAGCTGAGAGGAAAAACTATTGTGAATTCGGGATTATTTAAGATGATCAATGGCTTACTTTAAGATGGGACTGGAGACTAGGTACTCCGACAATGCATACTGCAGGAAATAATTCATGCAATTTTAAGAGTCTAAGCTCATGAAGGCCACATTGGATGCCCTGTAGTCTTGTGGGGATCATGTGGCCCAAATAGTTTACAGATGCAAGGAAATGGGTGGTAGCATGTGATAATTGCAAATGCATGCTGAAATCAACGATTCACGTGATTTTAAGAGTCTAAGTTGATGAAGGCCATATCAGATAACATGTCAGGGCTCTTGTGGCCCACATTGTTCATAGATGCAAAGGAATGGATGGTGGCAAGAGGGAAAGTGAGCTGTTGACACAGACGTAATGCACTTGTACGGTCAAATGAGTTTCAGCTCAAGAATTAATCAAAAGATAGGGCATGGACTTCATAGGTTCGTTTGAAAAAGTAGGAAAGCCAACTTTTTTCCTTGTTGGAAAAAGCCAACACAAGAATAGGGAATGGAAATGTATCTAATGAATAGGGATAATCCATGATAATCTCCACTTAACCTAGTCTCAACCTAACACCTATTTACTAGGGTTAAAAGTACTTTGTACACTTTTTTACAAATGATGAAACACATAGGTAAGTTGTGAATTTTAGGATATAATACTATCCTAAAGCCCCTATACATCCCATATCATCATTAAAGAAGCCAAGCTAACTCAGACAATGTAGGTTGTTGCGACATAACAATTAAGTGGGCCGAGGCTCTAGCAATACCAGATAAATTGATGGTGAGCATGATTGAGTACATATGCGATCAAATATTCTCAAATTTTATAAATAACATAAGAGCCCATTTTGTGAAGAAAACTTTCAATACTTGATAAAGGAGTTTAAAGTTGTTCACTTGTTGTCTAGTTCCTACCACCAAAGGGCGAATGGCTAGGAAAGAACAATCAACAAGATTTCCAATATTAGTCATATAGAGGTCACATGGAATACATGGTAGCGATTGTGAAATGAGAATTCTTGCATTGTTGAGGCATATAGGATGGCTTCCATAGCTATGACGAGACACTCTTAGCCTGTAATGTCCCCAAATGGACATATTTCTCCCTAAATGGATTTTAGGCAAACCCCAACCTCAAAATGCAACTTATAGATAAAATGCCCAATAAGTATTATGCAGATCTGAATTAAATAAGGAAATAGTGACTAGGGTAAAGACGAAATCTCATACAAATCGGCATTCACATTGAACTAATTCCACTCAGATCTGATACCATGTAATTATGAGGCTAAAATATGCATTAAAACTCAGATTTTTGATGTTAGACAAGTCTGAAATTAATTAATTTAAGTGTGCAGATATGCTGTCAGGTATAGGTCTAAAAATTGCATTTATAGACACCCAAAAATACTGAAAATATATTGGTTTAATTTATTCAAATCAGATGGGCAGATGGCAACATAAATCAGACCTGGAATGTCTCACATACACCACATATTAGCCAAGAAGTGAGTCGCTCCACCTATGGAAAAAATAATAGTTGATGCCCTAGCTCCACAAAACCCTTCACCAATCTGCTTAATTCTCTGTTGCAAAACTTCAATAACACTGCTGGAAATAGTAAAAATCTTTGAAGATACAATGGATAACCCTGAATAGGAAATCCCCAAATTCTCTAAGAGGGTTTTCGTCCTCTAGAGATAGATCCTAAGGGTTTTTGTCCTTATAATATTTCTACAAATGCTCAAGGCTTCAAATACAACTTAGAAAATATCAGATGGTCATAGAATACCTCTCAAGCAAGTCGACCTCTCCTTATAAAGAAAGAAGAGACCCAAAACAACCTCCAAGGCCACCAATCAACAAACTTGAATATTTAATTCTATTTCACCCCAAAAGGCCTTTCACAAGCAATTCACATTTTTCTAGTGTGGATAACTCTTGCCCATATGCTTTTGCCTTTTCTAACCCATTTTTTATTGCCCCCAAGGCAAGTCGCACTTCTCCTAGAAAATACAATTTAAATAAAGTGCTTTCTTATTTTTCTATTCCCACTTGACTTTCCTAAGGCAAGTCGCATTTTTCCTAGAATGAATAATGTTGGCTAAATGCACTTTACTTTATGTTGCCCCTTTCTATTTTTTTTTAAGTTACTAATAAATTATTATAAGTGCTTTCATATATTCCCTTTGCTACGGACACTTTATAATAATTAAAAATAATTGAAGTCACCCTTATTTTCTTCCTTTGGTTGTTGGGTTGACAAAATAGGCCAAAGGTCTTTGAATGGGAAGGGGATATTACAATCCTCCCTTCCCAAAATTGCTTACCCTCAAGCAATTGCGCATTTGTTTTGTCCAAGTGCCATGCACAAGAGACAAAACATGCTGAAATGATTCGCAAGCCTGGCACCTGTACCTGTCAAGTGGGCTAAGACTTGCCACCATATATCACCCACAAGATGTTCGTATACACATACTTGGAGCAAGGGTTCAACAAACTCCACATTGAAGACTTCATCTTCTATCTTATCATGCATCTTGTGATGGAAATAAAGTAGAATAGGCAACAATAAATAAGACACCATATTTGGCTCTTCATACCTTGGAGTATCCTTGTCAAGCGTGGTCTCCAAAATGACTTGACATTGTTCAACAAATCCTGAGCATTTTTGGGCTGGATGTCATCTTGATAATACTGCTGTAACAACAAAGATGAAGTACCTCTTACCACATTATCCGCATCCCGTGCAATCTACTCCTCATGTACCTCCTCTTGTACTGAGTCCCCTTCGTTTGGAAATCGGGTTTTCACCACCAAACTCTCCTCGTCAACTTGCAGATCTAGATTTTCTTCCTCCATAGGGATGGACTCCATGATTTTGTCTCCTTGCTCATCCTTGTCAATCTGCACATCAAATTTTTCTAGGAATCTTTGTGAAAAATCAGTGAGGCAATAGATTCAACCCCTTGGGTCTCCAACAAAAGTTGTCACCATGTGTTTGCTACTCCAAACATATATCTAGAGATGAGCTCGAGGGCATCATCTTGACACATAGGATTATAGTAAAGGAATGTCTTAAATTCTTGCAACCAACATCTAGCTGATATTGCCTCAGTTCCATCAAAGAGAGGGATGTCGTATCACTTCGTCTTTTCTTTCAACTGCATTCAGATATGATTGTTTTCTCATTCCTCACACAAGATGTTAGGATTTCACGCTCTGATACCACTATAATGTCCCCAAATGGACATATTTTTCCCTAAATGGATTTTAGGCAAACCCCAACCTCAAAATGCAACTTATAGATAAAATACCCAATAAGTATTATGCAAATCTGACTTAAATAAGGAAGTGGCGACTAGGATAAAGAAGAAATCTCATAGTAATCAACATTTGCATTGAACTAATTATACTCAGATCGGATCCCATGTAATTATGAGGCTAAAATATGAATTAAAACTTAGATTTCTGAAGCTAGACAGGTCTGAAATTAATTAATTTAAGTCTACAGATACACTACCAAGTACATGTTTGAAAATTGCATTTATAGACACCCAAAAATACTGAAAATATATTACTTTAATTCATAAAAATTAGATGTGCAGATGGTAGCATAAATAAGACCTGGAATGTTTCACATACACCACATATTAGCCAAGAAGTGAGTCGCTCCGAAAAATAACAGTTGATGCCCTAGCTCCACAAAACCCTTCACCAATCTGCTTAATTCTCTCATGCAAAACTTCAATAACACTGCTGGAAATAGTAAAAAATATTTGAAGATACAATGGATAACCTTGAATAGGAAATCCCCAGATTCTCTAAGAGGGTTTTCATCCTTTAGATATAGATCCTAAGGGTTTTTTGTCCTTAGAATATTTCTGTAAAAGCTCAAGGCTTGAGATACAATTCAGAAAATATCAGATGGTCATAGAATACCTCTCAAGCAAGTTGACCTCCCTTTATAAAGAAAGAAGAGACCCAAAACAACCTCCAAAATATCCAATCAACATACAATGATTTTTTTTTATGCATTTTCCACCCTCCATCCTTTTTAGGCCAATTTGCATTTTCCTTGGGAGGATAATTTTTGACTCGTGAGCTTTTTGCCTTTTTCTATTTCCACTTAACTTTCCTAAGGCAAGTCACATTTTGCCTAGAATAAATCATTTTGGCTAAATGCACTTTACTTTATGTTGCCCCTTTCTATTTTTCTAAGTTACTAATAAATTATTATAAGTGCTTACATATTTTCCCTTTGCTATGGGCACTTTATAATAATTAAAAATAATTTAAGTCACCCTTATTTTCTTCCCTTAGCCGTTGGGTAGACAAAATAGGCCAAGGGTCTTCGATTGGGAAGGGGATATTACATAGCCAAGGTATATACAGGCAAAATGTTGTCGTTCTTATGGAATTATTGGTTGCGAGTTTGTAGATACCCCTGGTCAATAAGTCAGGTGATTAGTATAACTTGACGATTTGACCAAAGTTGAGGAAGGTTGGATGAGAAGAGTGTAAAAAAACGAAGGGAAATTGAAGTGGCTCAATGCAAATGAAAATATTTGTATGAACATGGCATAAAATGCCCTCATCATTACAAATTAACTATAGCTATTTTTCCATGGCGTGATGTCTAGTGATGTGCCACCCCATCAGAGTCTGAGTGTATTCAATCTTCTAGGTGGAGCACAATGGACGAAGCATTTGAAGACTTAAGTGACTTGGCATTTGAAGAGTTTGATTCAAATATTGATACATTTGGCATGGAGAGGTCATTAGGAGAGGGTGGTTAGGATTTTGAAAAATGACAACTCTCATTCTTAATCATTATTCACAATTAGGAGTTAAAGAAGCTATTGCTAAGGATATGGGGAGTTAATGCCACATGTAAAAAAGGCGATACTAGAGAAGTTTAAGGGCATTGCCACTATGCACAACCATAGTATTGATATTCGTACTCCGATTTGAATCAACAAGGACATTTTAGACTCTAGCTCGAACTTGGTAAAATCTTGGATTATCTCTACAAAATAAAAAATTGTAAATTCTAACATTAATTCATAGTTACCCCAAGACTCTGGGATGACAATTTTTTTCCAGGATTTTGGAGACGACAATTAAAAATAATATATATAAATATATATATATATATATATATATATATATATATATAAATATATATATATATATATATAAACTAAGACTTGAAGATGAAAGGGTGAAGGCTGAAACCATTAATCCAGTAATTCATCACATAAGACAAAATCCAATATTTATTATTATGTCATTGACATAAAATCGAGATAAATTGATAGTGATACAATAATACATCAACAATAAACATGCACATTGCAGCCTCAAAGCTGAGATTCACAGCAATGAAAAACAAGAGACGTATAACTCAAGAGTCATGGGTATATAATGATGATACCTATTACAATATAATCATTAATGAAAATGAGAAGAGCACGTGTTATATCCAAAATCACAAAAACTAAAACATAGGTTACATTAGGGTATTTTTTTTGGTTGCTGAAATGTTTAATTGCTGTAAGGGATGTCAAGACATCCCTTGATTGTCGCCGGCATGTCACAGTGTTCCCGATGACATCTGTTGGATTTTGCAATACATGGAACGAGTTATTGGTTAGCTTTGACGTTATATCCCTCTACTCCAAGGTACCAAGTGATGAAGTGATTGAGGTGGTCAGAGTATGCTCATATAATAAAACAACTATGTTAGTAGCTTTATGTTTGAGGTCCATCATATTCTTTTTCAAGGGCATTATTCATGAGCAAATTGAGGGGATGGTAATGGGCCCCACCTTGTCACCGGTGGTGGCCAATCTCTACAAGTAGTACCTTCTATTGTACACCTACATGGTCAAAGAGATATGTTGACGACACTAATTTATGTTGGTAACATGTAGGTTCCTTAACAACAAGCCTGCAACTTTCTTACCATACACTAAAGGAGTGTCCAATAGGATTGTGAAAATCCTAGGATGCCAAAACATCAAAACCACCTTCGTACCCTTAAAGAAGTTGATAAACTCGTTAAAATTGGTTAAGGCCAATGTGGAGCCATGGTCTAAAAACAAGGTTTACAAAATTGGGTTCCCTTGTGAAGCCCCTTGCATTGGTGAAAAAGGGAGGTCCATCCAGAAGAGGATCAAAGAGCACGAGCAGATAAATGACTAGAGAAGAAAGAGAAGTCGGTGTTGATTGAACACTCCGACAAAACCAACCATTCCATTTGCATTGAGCAATCAAAGTTGCTTGTTGTGGAAAATCATTATCATAGACAAAAGTTGAGAGAAGTCGTGGAGATAGGGAGGCACTTGCTTAGTTTGAAAGGAGACAAAGAAATGGGTCATAATCATGCTTGAAGACCCATTATTAATAGTTTGAAAAGGTAAGTTTGCTTTTTGACAGGTTTGGGTAGGGTGAGCACTATATTTAGTTTTCTAGAATGTTTTTTATTTTAATATGCTACCTTTTCTTCCGCCTCTCGCCCCCTTCCATTCCCCCCCCTCTCACTCCCTAGATTGTTGAACAATTGATTGTTGTAATATAGAACCTTGACTTCAGTAATAGAATATAAAAATTATTTATGGAGCCCATTCGGAATTGCTATTTATTGGCAGCTCCTTGCAATTGATAAATCCATCTATTGAACACCTCGATAAGACACTGGTTTAATCTATTTAAAGAGCCCGAGTTTGTTGCTCTCGCACAAGTATCTTCCTAATGATTGATCATGGGATGTGATCCGAAACATCGATAAAAAATTCCCACACAATTTATCCAAAAGCTTCTCCAACAACAATTTATATAATTTTTGTTTGGTCGTACCCAAGCTGTACCCAAGCCCAAAAAATAGTCAAACATGCATACCTGAACTCCTTACCCATATCAGTACAAATACCAGGATTGATTACTTAGTAAATACTAAATAATGATTAGGGTTTATTAACTAAATGTGTATCTAAAGCATCACCCATACCCCAAAATCATAAAGAAAGAAAGAAATTATATTAATGTCCACAAATGATGAAGAGGAGGTCAATGGGACTTGAGGATACAATAGTTATCAATAAGAAGTTCTAGGAAAAGAGAATCTTAGAAGCAAACAAAACAAAAAATTACAAATAAAGCAGTGTCACTAATATATGTGATAATGAAATCAATAAAAATAACAATGAAGGGTGAATAAAACTCCCAAATTATGTGCCGGTGAAGAATGGATGGAATCTTATCGACTATCTTTATTTGTGCCTGAATTGAAGGAGTCGTTTGGGCCATCATCGTCTGCTATGGAAGATGTGCTAGTACGGGTCCGGGAGTGTCCAAGGTCAGAGCGGGCTAGTCTAGGATATCCTAGAAGGAAGCAAAGCGCTTCCTCTAGAATCTCTCCTAACATTTAAGGCTAGTGTAACCCCAATAGTAGAAATGAAGCTTGTATCATAATTCTGTCCTTGTGGTGTGGGGGGTGACTAGTGAGTAGTAGATCCATGTCATTAATAAAGGCCATAACGATGTTGATGGAAGGAAGCGGAGCTACGGGGCCGAGGGGGAGTAAGCTTGGGGGTTTCAGTACTTTGAGTAGCAATAGTGTGTTGGGAGAAATAAAAATTGTAATTGTCCAATAACTATCTCATAAAGCCTCCATGTGGTAGTAAGTAGAGACTTTAGGATGCTGATATCTCTCAACTTGTAGAAAAGTAGGTGTCTTAGAACCGAGTCAAAGGCCTTTTTGAAACCAACAAAACAATAAAAGACTTTAGAAGACCTTTCCTCAATTATAGCTTGAAGTGTAAAGATGTGTTTAGTAATCTGATGGTCCCTCTTAAAGTTAGCTTGCCCCTAGCTTTGAGATTATTCCTTTCCAAGTATTCAAACAACTACATGTTCAAAACCATGGCATAAAGTTTGGAAAATGCATGCCCAATCATTATGGCTCCATAGTTGCCAGGGTAGAGAGATCTCTGAATTTATGAATAAGGTGATTGATGTGTTGGGACCATGACCGAGGAAAACTTGAGCACACTGCATTAGTAAAGAGCATGGAAAGGGAAGAGGCCAAGGAATCCACACCATGTTTTGATGAATTCACTTGGAGACCTTTGTAATCCATTGCTTTGGTGGTGCACAACTTCAAAATAACTCTCTTGATGTAAGAAGCGGGGAAGGCAAAAAAAGATGATAGAGGAGTGAGGGCAGTGACATTAGGGTGGCTTGGAATATCATAGGGAGAGCTAGCACAAGAGACCCATGCGTTGGGGTGATGTTAGAAACTTAGCTTTTTCATGGGAGAAGGGTTTGCCAAAAGGTCTTAGGTGAGCGGCGGAAATCAACAAGGAGTGCAAGTTGTCTAGATGCAAGAAACTCTTGTGTCTTATGTTGGAGAAGACAACTGTACTCTTTACAGAGGTCGGGGATGGAGAGAGGGTCATTGGCTAGAAAAAACTGAAGTCTTCGACGAAGTGATTTACACTCTTCATCATACCACTGGTTCATGATGTAGGTCATGTGGCAAGAAAGGGACCTGGAATGGTGTATGGAGTGGGGACAAGTGTCAAGGGTTGTGTCCCAGAGCGTTTGACGTAAGAACTCATACATGGATTTGGCGATGGGATGAGGGAGTAGAACCTAGACATGAGAAGGAAGAGGTGGGCAACATAGTCAATGGTGGAGCCATCATCAAAGTGGATTGTGGTATGTTTAATGCTAGGGGTGGGAGGGCAGGGGGCGGAGTGGGAAAATCAATGTGAAGGGTGAATGTCAAGATGGCATGGTCAATAAGTGGGAGCTAAGGAAAAATAAAGAAGTCGTAGATGCGGGGGATGAGGGATTTGTTGGTGAGAACATAGTCCATGATGCTTGCACCATTACCATGGGGAAAACAAGTGAATCTACTAGAGTCAGGGGAGTAAGGAATCCTGTTGAAAATGTGGAAGCACTAAGATTCAGCCAATCAAAGGTGTCTCCAATAGGCCGTAAATGTAGAATTCCCGTCAGCAAAGTCTCTTTGTAGACCAAACTCCTTTAGATCTAACTCATGAAGGTATAACTCATTCTGTGCAAGGTCATGAATAGGTGTTTGGAGGTTCCTTGTACGGGCATTAAAATCGCCCAAAAAAATGATGTCACTAGTATTGGATTATTGAGAGATCTTTGGATGGAGGTCAAGATATGGGTTCCCATCGACATGAATGACAAACAAAGATGCGGCGGGAGGGAAGTAGCATACAACTATGAAGATTTCTCAAATAGAAGGTGGATCCCCTGAACATGCAACCACATGTATCTAGAGTGGACTTTAGAAGCCATAAGTGAAACTTCAGACTCGAGACTATCCTGAATGAGGCAAGCCACACCAGCTGAACCAAAAACACCGCTTGATCTACGGGTCTCCTGATGAGAAGCCAATACCCATGAGCACCCCATGACTGGTTATAAAGTGAAATAATTAAATCATCATTCTTTGATTGGTTATATTGTATATTCAGGTACATTGATGCCCTATCCAAATATATCTCTCAATTCAAGATAGAATTTTTATGTTCGGTCCTAGTAATGGAATGTTTGTATTTTCTTTCATCATATTGGAGCTGAGGCAGTAAAGCTCCCCAACCTTGGTCCTTTTCTTGAGCAAGTATTTGCAAGAAGATTGGTGCAATCACTCTCAAAAGGTCATGATTGCTTGCAACTTTAGATTGGTAGGGTTCGGTTGACTCTTAAGCTTGTTCGCGAGGTTGAAACCTTGGGGCACAAAAATTTGAACAATATATAATGTTTCATACCCCATCCCCCATCCCTAAAATGCCCTAGACATCTGAAATTTGTTGGGGATGCATCATTAGGTAACATGAATATTCTAATGAGAACTATTGGAAGATTATTTTTGGGACTCCTTGTTTTCTCATTGTAAAGAGTCCTGTCTATTGAATGTATTTATACACACACATGTTGGTTGGTAGTTCTCTAACTGTAATCGGTTATGAACTGTCTCAAAATTGTTTCAACAACATTGTAACCACTCCCAACATAATTATTTGAAGGACCTACACACTCATTGGTGTGCAGTCCAATTCCTCTTCACTATTTTCTCTCTTCACATCTTCTAACATTGGTATCAAA
Source organism: Taxus chinensis (assembly GCA_019776745.2). NCBI lineage: Eukaryota > Viridiplantae > Streptophyta > Pinopsida > Cupressales > Taxaceae > Taxus > Taxus chinensis. Next base: position 14,731,739 of record CM034149.1, read on the forward strand.
GCCACTGTTCAAGGAAGCCATGGGGGGTATGGACAATGAGGTTCAAGTTCAAGGAAGCCCCAAAGTGGGTACGAACTGTGGGAGAAGATTTGAAGAATTCAAAGGGAAAAACAAAACCTGTAAAACACAGTCACTGCTAGGGTATAGGACACTGAAAATCATTCTTGTTTTCAAAGGCAAAACACACAAATACAATCATTCATGAGAAGGGCATGCAAATATAGGCATTTGTGATTGTAAGATAAGTTGGAGGAGTCAAACATGTGAGCAAAATATTGTAATGTTGTAGGAGAAGACATTTTTGAAGTAAATAGTCACGTGTTTTACCTGTCAGGGAGGAATATAGCCATTTAGGGAAAAGTCGTGAGGTTATGTCATTGAAACCAAAGCATTATCAAAGGAGAAGATCACCAGAAATAAGGGCACATTACAATCGCGTGTAAGGAAATACAGTTGTGGGAAGAGGACATGGCATCAAGGTGTCAAGATTCGTGTATTTTAATCTCCAGAGGATGTCAAACATGTGAAGGCAGAAAAAAATAATTACAGTCATCTAAGGCTCAAGTTTTCTAGTCTTGAGCTGCAAAAGTTTGCCCACTATGTTATTTTTTTATAATTTTTGTAGGCGGCGAACAACAAAATCAAATTAGAACTGCCATTCTTTTTGTTTATCCCTGCACGGGGTTGTATAGAACAAACTTCCTGAGACTTGATTGTTGTGAAGACTATATCTTTCTGTTGCAATTGATTTGCGAGTCAAAGTTCAAATTCTGTGTGAATAATGGCAAATATTCAGAATTTAGTTCTGCTAGAGGCACATAAACTAATGGGAAAAAACTATACTGTTTGGAATCATAAAATTCTGACTATTTCAAAATATAGAGACTATAATAAAATAATGCTTGGTACACAAGGTAGGCCAGTTGCAAATTTTGTGGATTATAAAAAACATCGTAAGGAGGCCTTGTTGCTGATGAAGCTGTTGGTATTTGATGAATTGATACATGAAGTCTGAAATGCCATTATGGCAGGTTATCTATGGATTAGTCTGAAGGACAAATACATTACTTCAAAGAAGAGTCGAGTGTTGTAACTGAAAATTTGTTGTTTTCAACAAGGTTGCAAGAGGGTGGGTTGCTGTTAGAGCACCTACTGTGGATGAAAGACCTCCAAGATCTGCTTACCTCCACTAATAGAAAGGTGGATGATGATGATACAATGGCATTGGAAACCGTTTGCTATCATCATATGAGTTATTTGTTGAAGCCCTCCATTTGATGGCTGAAAGTCAGACTTTGATTTTTAATAAAGTCAGTTCCTATTTGTTACAAAAGGAATGGAGACAAACTCAAACACTTGAGTCCAGTTTTGGACAAACTGAGAGTGCTTTTGCTTTTTAATCCAAAGGGAAACAAAAATGTTAACATGAAAGGTCATGTCATAAATATCAAGTGTAGTGTTACTACTATCATAAACTTGGTCATGTGAAGAAGGATTGTCGAAAGAGACAATACGAAACACAAAGTAGAAGGGACAAGCAAATGTGGCAGCAGTTGAACGAGAATTTGAAGAAGAGTATGCCCTCATGGCATCATGCTTGGATGTCAGCCCTACTAGGTGTTGGTTCTTTGATTTTGGAGTATCAAGACACTTCACTTGTCAAAACAATTGGTAGGTAATTTTTCATTCAAATTTTAGTGCTCTTAATTTAGTTTCATTAGGGGATGGAAGATCTCATGTAGTAGAAGGGATAGGGGATACCCACATCATATTGAATGATAATGCCAAATTCATAGTTACAAATGTTCCTAACAAAAATAAGAATCTACTTTTTATAAGTCAACTAACAGAAAACCCCGACATTTATGTAAGCTTCGTTGGAAAGAATGCATTGTGTCTAATGTAAAACAAAACAAAGTTGTTGCCCTAGGTATTGGGCAAGGAGGCTTGTATAGGCTGGTTGACCTAACCGCAGTCAACTCACATCCCTTAATTGTTGAGGGCAATACCAACATTTTGTGGCATGAGAAATATGGACATCTCAACCTTCAGTATCTCGCCAAACTTAGTTGAGCCAACATGGTTCTTGGTTGCCTACTATCCAAAATAAACAATGTGTGTGCAGGGTGTTTCATTGGAAAACAAAAAAGGAAGCCATTTCTAATTGAAGGTGCTTGGCATGCCAAGGGGCTTTTAGATCTTTTTCATGCAAATCTTTGTGAGCCATCATGGAAGTCTCTAATTGTTCTTGGTGCGAGGTACTTTGTAATGTCCCTAACTGGCCAGTTAGCTCAAATTCATCAAAATTTAACCTGTGTAGTAGGGGTTCGTTCCTTCCCCTCTCGTACCCCCGGAATATCTATTCGGTATGGGCCCGTTCTGGGTACGATACAAATACATCCCGGGTTTGTTCGGGTACGTCTATGACGTACCTGTAGGGTGGAACAATGGGAAACATAAATTTTTTTATTTATTATTTTGACTTGGCCAATGACCAAAAAATTGAACCCTAGACAAGTAGAGTTAGACAAATATGTGTTTTTCATCTTATATTTTGTTCTATTAAATGCCATGCTCTTTACAACTTGTCTATGAAAATTGCAGTTTTAACAAGTAGATGCAAAATAATATGGAGTTCACTTTGAATAAAAACATATATAGGGCAAAGAGTAACCTTGCAGTAAAGCTTATGAACAAATTTCAATCTAGAATTCACTATAAATCTAATCTAATAGACATGACAGATTAATAACTTGTAATGTCCTTGTTTAGGACAAGTTAGCAAATAATATAAATGTGATCACACACTGCTGGAAAATAATTGATTTTCAAACCCGAACTGCTGCTATTTTAAAAAATTCATATCTTTGGCTAGAGAAGTCCAAATGCGCTGAAATTTTGGATATTGGACCACAAAAATATGAAAAATAATATGCAAAAATCAGATTTCGCACAGCCAACATGAAACCCTAATTTTTCCCTAAAAAGTAGGTCGCCCAACACATTTAGGGCACCAAATCTACTCCAAAAATTATAGAATCACATTCTCCTTATTTCTCTTAATTGCTACAATCACATTTAATATTAAATTGATCCCAAACTGCAGATCTGAAATTAAGATTTAATTGTTAGCAACGAAATAGCTGACAGACAACTGAAATCTTTTAAAATTTATAACTCTTTCAATATTCCATATTTTTCCTTCAAATAAAATGCAGGTAATTCTATAAATTAAGATCTTTCCAAAGAACTAATGATCTGAATTTTATGATAACTGATACACCTCCAAAACAGTCCCCAAAATCCCCAAACCAGTCGGTAGGGTTAGAATAAATTGCATAAATAATTTCCGCCACTTAATAACCCTTCAATACACTCAAAATAGCTGCCCGAACTTAGCAAAAATAAGCCAACACAGATCAGATCTTGAATATAGATGATTTACTCTTAAAACATGCCAAAATAAGACCCATATCAAGTCGCCATAGTTGGAATAATTATAGCATCAAAGTCAGACTATAAAGACATCAAAAATCACCACTAATTATTCAAATATGCTCATCAAATGAATGTGCCACATCCCGAAACAAGTCGCCACTGTTAGCAAGTATGAATCATGCAAAGAACATACTTCAACACAAAAGAACTCAACAAATAGAACAAGAGAGAATACTTCAATTGATCAAAACCAGCTCACTTTCTATGCGAGAGAGAGAGAGAGAGAGAGAGAGAGAGAGAGAGAGAGAGAGAGCATTAATGGGCATGCATCCCAACTCCAAGCATGGAGTATCAAATAAATCTCATCATAACCTAAGTCTAACAATGATCCTAACACTCCTTTTATAAGCAAGGAGGCACAAAATTCGAGATCCCTAAGAGAGGGAAATTATTAAATAAAAGTAGTTTATTTTGCCCTAAGTGTGGCGTCCCCTTTTCAAAGGGTGATTTTAATATTTAAAAGCCACCTAAATATTATTTAATTAATTCCCCTTTTTAATTTGCATTTTGGGAATTTAATTAAATAATTAAATACATTACTTGCTCCATAAATATTAAATAATTAAATAAATATTGCTTTATAATGTCAAATGATTAAAATCACTCTCTAGGTAATATTATCTAATTATTTAATATAATTTCCCCTTGCAACATCCCTAAAGCCCACGGGGAATGATAGGCTAAGGGTCTTCAAAAAATGGGGACATTTCACAACTAAATAGACATATTCTGCATATTGGTAAGTGCATTGAATTGATATGAAAAAACGGATATGTAATTACACTATATTCGATAGATCCTGTTGATTGTGGTTTTTTTATAAGACTTTGTTAATTCACGAGTAATATGTTCTATAGATGAAGCTTCAATACAATATGTTTGACTGGATTATTATTTTTTCATTTGTATGAATGTAGCTTTGCCATTATATATACACAGTAGAATGTATTGTGCTATTTGTGCATATATATATTTTAATTTTCAATATATATGTATGGACGTATCGTATTCAAAAATCAACATATCCTCGTACCAAACCCGTACCCGTACCCGTATCCGACAACATAGCTTTTAACAATCAACAAAAAATATCAATGCAAGCTGATAACATCAATGATTACAAACATTAAACCAAATGTTGATCACAATCTCAAGTAGTTGAATCAAACCTTCATATATTTTGATATAAACCCTCAAATGCATCAAATAATAGATCTAGCATGTAGATGATCAATTCCAACCAATGCGCTGGCTGATTTGTTTATGAACAACAATATCAAACCCTAGGGCAACAATAGATCTCAAGTATGCTTGTTGATTTATGAATATACATCAATGTAAACCTTGGAAAACTGGAACAACAATAGAACATGGATGTACTTGCTAATTTAAACGAGAACAATGATATCAAACTCATATTAGATCTGAAAACTCACAAAACCGTCCAACAAAGATTATACGACAATATATATGGGCAGTGACAATGATGTACTATGATGGTGTAATGTCCCCATTCCTACCTCCATGGTCTAGTGACTGGTTTTCCGTCTTAGCCTTGGTCATACCCGAGGGGCTAGTGACGTAGATGGTTGTTGGGTATGGTTTTCACCTACATTTCACTTATATGTTATGTTTTGGCGTTATGCATGTACTTTATGATGACTTAAGTGAAAAAGGTGGGTAATGTTCTATTTCTTCGTCGGGGTCACTTAAGTGGACCTTTTTTTGGCCTAGGAGAAATAAAGTCACTTTAAGTGACGATTAAAACATGACATGCAGATCTCCAAGGGGGGTAAAATTAAGGTTTTATGGGAACTTTTATGATGGAAAAAGTTATAAAAGGTGGTGTTTGGGGAGGAAAAAGCATGGGGGATCATTTTACCATCTTATGTTGGAGCATTCAGCTTGCTTTCCTTGCTTGTGGAGGTGAAATTTCGTAGGAACCCTAGCTTCGGTAGTGAAAGATCTACCCCTAGCTAGTATAGCACTCTTCGGTGGTGAAAGATTCAGTCCTAGTTTGTTATTGTGGAGTTTATTCAGATCGAGTTGTCAGATTCAGAGTTTTAGAGGCTTGCTGATCCAGTTTCAAGTCCAGAAAGAGAAGACATCCATATTCAATAAGAGAGATCATCTATTTTATCAGTGGAAACTTCATTGCATGTTGATGCATGTCATTGCATGTTGATGCACTTGCATTATTGCATGTTGTTGCATGTTAGTTTAATTGCAATAAAAGTGAAGATATTGCTTATTTTATGATTTTATACCTTGCTGCCATAACTGTACTTTGCTGTCATATTTTTCTATATACTGCTGTCATAAAAATCAGATTGTTATTTGTGAAAATTTGGTTGGAAATCTTGAATATAAAATAAATCTGGAAAAGGGATATTTCAGGTGGTGACACTAGGAGGAACAATGGTAGTGTATGGTGGTGATGTATGACAATAACAAACCTTGGATAAAGTTTGATATTAATAGTAACAATAGCAAGTAATGATTATCCTCAATTTGGCACTCCAAACAATGAATATTGATGATGAACAACAACAACATATGATGACAAATTCTAAAAATCAGAATAACAATTATTCGCTTGCAAGTAAAATTTGATCCAATCCTCTACAAGTTGAAATCTTTCATAATTTAGGTATAGCGACATTGTAGCAAGCTGAAAATGATTTCAATTCTTTGAGCACAAATGTGATCCCTGGGTGGAATCACTCTTATGGACGTCCCCGGTTTTCGTCCTTTAAGATCTCTGAATAGCCAAAGGTTTTCATCCTTGGGTGCCAAATCAAGCCAAAACTCTCACAATGAAGAAATGCCATATAAAATCGTGATCCCCAAATGAGCCCAATTGCCCCACTTTTATAATTTCATTTTCATGTTTTTCAAGGAAAAATACTCATAAAGCAATGTCCCCTCCTTTTATGTTAATTTTGAGTTGCTTTAAGTTGCTTTAATAATAATCATCTTTTTAATAATAAAACATAAGCTGCCTTTTTATGAATATAACTTAATGTTAGTTTTTGTACAACTTAAATTAAATTATTAAATTATTTCCCTTGCACTACCACTTTAGCCTACGGGAAATGGAGAATAGGCTAAGAGGTCTTCTAACTGGATTAGATTTGAGATTTTTTAGTGCATGACATACTTTCTGTTGGTGGTGGATGATTATTCTAGAAAGATGCGTGTCTACTTCTTTAAAAAGAAGTTTGACTGTCTTGTTTCTTTTGAGAAGTTCGAGGCATTTGTGGATAATCAGGCCAGCAGATAGATCAAGACATTGAGATTTGATGATGGGGGGAGTTCACTTCCAAGTACTTAAAGGATTGTTGCAGTAAAGAAGGCATTCATCATCAATTGACAACCTTGTATATCCCACTGTACAATGGGGTGGTTGAGAGGCAGAATAAAACTAAGAATTATCATGGAGATGGCTTGGTGCATGATGCATAGTAGAGGTATATTGTTCAAATATTGGGGAGAAGTAGTAAACACAACTGTATATATTCTCAATCAGAGTGCTTGCAAGGCTTTGCAAGAAGTTACAGTTGAAGAAGCTTGGTCTGGAACCAAACCTGAGGTATCAACTTTTTTTTTTGTTTTTGGTTCAATTGCATATACTTTGGTCCTTGATAAAAAGAATGAGGACTCTAAAAGTTCAAGATATTTCTTTGCTAGTTATAGTTGATCAATCCAAGGCTTATAAGCCGATAGATATTTCCACTAACAAGTTAATTGTTATTCGTGATGTTGATGTGAAAGAAACAAAGTCATTCTTTGCATGTCATCAACACACGGTTGTAATCAGCAAGCAGTTGGCTGTAATCAGCAAACAACGTCTGAAGATGTTGTGATTCCTTTACCTAATGAAGAGTCTACTTCATCTCATACTCCTACATGGACTCCACGACAATTTTTGACACCCACAAGTGATACATTGGTACATAGTTTGCCTATTCATCAAGTACTTGCCACATTTATTCGTTGGTGAATACTCGCTGAATACTCATTTAAACTCCGCAAGTTTTTCCTCATAACTTGCTGTATGCGCCTGGGACATGAAACACTCCCAAAATGCCGGCTTTTACGTTGCTAAAAATACTGGTTTTCATCTTATAAATGCTTCACACTCCCTCACTTGTAATCACACAACTATTGAGCATCCTTTACATGAATTGAAGAGATTTTATAACAAATTTGAAGAATTTCATTTGGAGGTAAGTTCTTTTTGCCCTCTTTTCAAGAATGTAAATTCTTTCTATATTTATTTATATATTTTATCCAAACATGATTTGCAAGTTTGAATGCATTCCATATGATTCCAAATGATTTTAATTGTTATTTAAATTTGTTTATCATCGTTAATGAACAATTGCATGGAATGTATTGTTTAAAGTTTTTTTTTTTTTTTTTGGGAATTTATTCTTGTTTGTAGGGTTTACAATTACAAATTTGCAACTACGGTTACATAGGGTTATCATTCCAATTTTTAAATTTTTTAAAATCATTTTATAATGTTGTTTTTGATTAAATTTACAGTTTTTAAATTTTTAGATAGTTTTATAAAACTTTTTAAAAATTAAATTTATGGTTTTTTAATTTTTTAAATGTGCAAGTGTTGTAGATTAGAATATAGCATACAATGGCTTTTGGGTCATCATCAAGTTTGGCATAAGGCTCAAAATCAACTAGCAGGAACCATTCTTGTGAATGCTCGTAAACCACTTGGAAGTATGTTGTACATAGAGCAGGTTAGGGGACTGTAATTTGCAATTTTTGCGAGAAAACGTTTTCTAGAGGCATTAATCGCCTAAAGTATTATGTCGCATCTATTGTTTGTTTGCCATATGTCTCAATGTTACAAAAGAGGCAAAATGAGAGATGAAGGCAAAAATGGTAGAGCCAGACGAGAAGAAACTAGAAAGGCAAGGGTGCAAGTAGTCATAGTAGCAACTGTTAGACCTGGAAAGAGGAATTAGAGGACGATGTGGCAACAATTGTGGGGCTCTATTTGCGGTCCACGGATATGAAGTGAAAGAGGCATATCTGACTCATCGAGTTCAAAGAGATGCATAGTTTTTTTGTAAGAAACATACACGGGGCGCAACCTTCGCTGCAAAGTACAAGTTAGAACAAGGATGTGCACGAGGAAGAAGATAAGATGTGTGAATTTATGGTATTACAACAACCTTCCTTTCAATGTGGCAAAGAGCTCGTACCGGGAGTACTCGGTGACAACATTGACAGTTTCATGGAAAGGGTATAATGCATCCCCTTCAAATGATTTGAGTGAGAATGCTCCTGGGTGTTGTTGCAAATGCAACGTTAATCCTGGAAGATAAAAAATAGCAATGTCAAAAATATGGATGCACCCTGCTTTTAGATGGGTGGACAAATGGAATGAACCATACCCTCGTTAATTTTTGGCGGCTTCAAATAGTGAGATGGTAGTTTTTGGAGTCGATGCTAACATAGTAAAAAATGTAGAAAATTTGAGCCTTATGTTGGAGGAGGTTGTCTTAAAGATGGGTATCCAAAATGTTGTGCAAATTGTCACTGACATTGCAACAACATATGTGGAGATTGGGAGGCTAATGTAAGAGAGTCATCCATCACTCTTTTAAACTCCTTGTGCGTCCCATTGCCCTGACCTTCTTTTGGAGGGAATAGACAAAATTGATTGAGTGAGACTGGTTATAAAAGATGCAAGAAATATAGCCAAGTACATATAAAATCACCCTTGGTTTCTCAACTTGACGAGATAACATACCAAGGGAAAAGAGCTTGTGCAAGCGGGTGTCATGAAGTTTGCAACTAACTTCCCGACATTGCAAATTAGTTATAGTTTGTTGTCATTGTTGAAGCACACATGTTTGAGAGTCGAGCATTGCTAAACTGACACTATTCAACGGAAGCTGATGGAGAGAGGATTGCAAATATAGTTTTTGATGATGTCTTTGCAAAGAGAGTTATAGAGATCATCAAGATAACTTCAAACTTCAATTTAAACTTCAAGTTGATTTTTTTATTTTTTATTTTTGAATGTATTGTTATTTACTTTATTTGTAAGTTTGTAACTTTAAAGTTTAATTTGTGTGTAGGTGGCAGAGTCGTTGGTGAGGGTTTCGTGCTTGGTTGCTGGGGAGCAAAACCTGATGAGATACATTTATGAGGCCATGGATAGGGTCAAAGAGGCCATCCAAAACTATTATAGGGGGTACAACCAGATTTGATCCTTTTTGGGAGAAATTGATTGGAGGTGGAACAATCAACTCTACCAACCCATTCATGCAGTGGGGTACTACCTCAACCCTAAATTTTTCTTCTTCGATGGCTTCACAATTTTTAACAGGGAGGTTATGGAGGGCCTTTTAACATGCATTGAGAGGATGATACTAGAGGTTGAGGCGAGAGACCTCATTATTTTAGAGTTGCAAAATTACAAGTATACTAGGGAGAGGCCCTTTCTTTGGCATTAGCTGTTCGAAGGAGAACCACCTAGCGACTAGGTCAATGACTTTGTTTTTATGCAATACAATCTTCGGCTTCACACAAGAAAGTTGGAGGCCACATCGCAGGAACTTATTGATTTGGATGAGATTGATCCATATAATGATTGGATTGGGAAAAAAAGGAAGCCCCCCACGTTCACAGAGGTATAGATAGCTGTTTTTCAGAGGGAAGCTATGGAGGGAGAAACACAAACAAGAGATATTGGATTGGATTAAACGACATCTTTCTCGATGATGTTAAACATACAGCAGAGGAGTCACAGACATCTAGTACCAGGGTGAAGCCACTATCGCAGCAATCTAGGAGGAACAAGTAGTCGCAACCAAGTGCGAGGAATAGTAGAGTCACTAGACCATCTCCCTAATTTTTTAATAGAAAATGGAAAAGGACATTGTAAACTATTGTGATTTGTAACTTGCATAGATATGCAATTTATGATGATGAATTTCAATGACAATCATCATAAATTCATAAGACTTATCAGTTGGTTGTTGTATTCGCATAGTGATTATACGAATTTGTACTCTATTTGTATTCAAATCTAATAAAAAACACTTCCCAAATGTTCTCACATACTCATTTGATACATCTTGTAACTATATTTTGCATAAAATTTATGTTTTTAAAGAAATTTGTGCATTTTTTTGAGTTGTCCAATATTTGCCGAGTCTTGCCGAGTTTTTACTGAGTTAGTTTTTTTGTGTCTGTCAAATATTTTCCGAATACGAGTATGCTAACTATGCACTGGTGCATAGAAGACGCCATCCTCAGTTGGTTCCTTATTCGATAGAGCCTTAGTCGGAATAGAATCTTCAATGCTACGAAGGCCTAAGTGGTTTTACTCCACTTTGCAGAATGTGCGGGAGGATGAAATGCCTCAATTAGATGCACAACCTTGGAGGACTAGTAAGAAAATTGCTGATTTATGGCAAAAGGCATACTTGAGTGGGAAACTACCATGCAAATAGAGTATGATGCCTTGATAAAGAACAATACTTGGACATTGGTGGAATTGCCTCGAGGGAAACAATCCACTAGCTGCAAATAGGTATTCAAAGTCAAGTTCAAAGTTGATATTACTTTGGGTAAGTACAAAGCACGTCTTGTTGTGAAAGGCTTCTCGCAACAAGAAGGAATAGATTATGAGGACACTTTTGCTCCTACTACAAAGATGATTATCTTTTTCAGTTGCTTCTTTCAATTGCAACTTAGTTTGGATGGAAGGTTTCTCAAATGGATGTGAAGAGTGCCTTTTTGAATAGAGACGCGGCGAAGGAACTCTATATGGCGTAGCCTGAAGGGTTTCAGGCATGTGGCCATGAAAATTTGGTTTGTAGACTAATTAAGTCCTTGTATGGCTTTAAGCAGGCTTCTCGAGCCTAATATATAAAATTAGATCAACATCTATAAGATTCCAAATTCAAAAGGAATCTTTTCGATTGGAATCTTTATGTCAAAAGCAATGGTGATGACATTGTGATACATATTGTTTATGTTGATGATCTTGCTGTCATAGGTAGTGGGGCCATTGCTATTCAACGAGTAAAATCAGATTTTTGTGTTGCTTTTGACATGACTGATTGAGGTCTCCTACACTATTGCCTAGGTGTAGAATTTTGGCAACGTGATCCTTTGATTTTCATAGCTCAAGTCAAGCATGCTACGAATCTATTGCAGATGTTTAGGATGTTTGATTGTAATCCTTCTTCTACACCTATAAAGGTTGGGCTGTAGTTATCAACTCATGATGATTCACCACCGGCAAATGAATCACTCTATAGACAATTGGTGGGCAACCTATTATATCTTACGTCTACTCGGCTGGACATATGTTTTGTTGTTAGCTCTCTTTCTCGGTTTTTGGCTAAATGAAATCTCACACACTGGGGAGTAGTAAAACGACTTCTTTGATATGTCAAAGGTACTCTTGAATTTGACATTCTTTATCAAAGAGTCACAAATTTCAGCGTGTTTGGCTATACGGACTTTGATTGGGGAGGTTCAGTGGATACCCAAAGATCTACCATTGGATACATCTTCACTTTGGTTTTAGGAGTCGTTTTATGGCAGAGTAAGCTTCAATGCACTGTGGCTATTTCTTGCATTGAAGCAGAATACAAGGCAACTGTGAGTGCCAGTTGTGAAGTAGTTTGGCTACGTCGGATTCTCACTGATCTTCAACTTCCTTAGATTGCACCTACTCCACTTTCCATATGTTGTGACAATCAAGGTCTACTGAGGATGGTAGTAAAAAAGCCCGTATATCATGCTTGCACCAAGCATATTGAGATTCATCATCACTATATTCGACAGTTAGTTGATTCTAATGATATCTCTTTTCACTTCTGTCCTAAGGAGCAGCTTACAAATTTAATGACTAAACCTCTTGGTCCTATCATGTTTGTAAAATTTTGGGACAAACTTGGTGTTGTTTATGGTTTAGTCATCAAGGGGGGTATTGAATGTATTTATCCACACACATGTTGGTTGGTAGTTCTCTGACTGTAATTGGTTATGAACTGCCTCAAAACTGTTCCAGCAGCATTGTAACCACTTCCAGCATAATAAAATGACGGACCTACACACTCATTCGGTGTGCAGTCCAATTCTTCTTCATTATTTTCTGTATTCACATCTTTTAACGCTCTCTCCTAGCCACATAAACATTGTACCTTTGTTGCAGATCTGTTAACATTTTTCTCCAAGTTCAAAAGTTTTCTTTTAATTTTTTTGTTAGCCTTTTTTTATTTTTAATATATATTTTTTTAGGTCTTGTCCCGTTTCCTTCCAGGAAGGTTCCCCTGTTCATGTAAGGGCATGAGGCCTTTGGTATTAAGTAGGTAGACTGCCCACCTGCTGCTGGCCACCTCTTGGCAGTTAGCCAGTGTTGTACTAATGTCTCTCATCTGAGAATGTTTGTAGGAGTCTATAGCATGATCTGCAGCCGTCCTACTATAATGCCCATTAGCCTTTGGCGTCAAGTAGGCAGCCTGTCCATCTGCTGCTGGCCACCTCTTGGCAGTTAGCTAGCATTGTACCAATACCTTCCCTTTGAGGATGTCTGTATGAGTCTACAGCAGGAGCTGCCGCTGTCCTACCATAATGCTCATTAGGTGTGACCCCCTTGCAGAAGCATGTCACCTGTGGAGAAGGCTGCACCAACCATGGGTGTTCACCCTCACGGGGCAGGCTGTACAACGTGGGTGGAGTACCTGCACAAAGGTGAGTCTCATTCCACACCCTCCTCATTCTTGCTGTTGCCACCAGAAAGAGAGGAGTCTGAGAGGGAAGAGGAGTCTTCTACAACACAAACATCAGCTCTAATACTATCTGTCCTAGAACTGGAGGAGAAAGTCTGAAGGCTGATCATTTCAGAAAGGTCGAAAAATACAGTGGCCATGTGATTTAACCAGTTATCTATCAATCCCTTCCATGGGAACCAATCTGTCTAAAGCCTCTTTCAAGTGTTTCCCGTTGTAAGCTGTAGGAAGTTAACAGAAGAAGCCTGAAATGTAATTTTATGGTGTATGGATGCAGTTTTATTGAATAGTGTATGTAGCCATGATTTAGTTGAAAAATCTTAACTTTTTTTTTTGTAGATGCTTTTGACCGGAGCTTAGAACCGGGGGTTCTTGGGTCCCCTCCCTTAACAACGTCCTTAGACAAGATATTACAATTAATCCATCACAAACTGCAACCACTGAGCCTGCACCGACGATGCAATTTTTCCGCTACCGCCATTTTTAGAGCCACTAGCCGCCGCGAACACCAATGCCGACGATGCAAAGTCCGCCACCGCCGAGAATGACCGCCAGCTGTAACCACTGGTGATGCAACACACGCCACCACCAGTAAACCACGCCAAAGGGATTGCGCCCAGCGGGATTTGAACCTGGGTGGATCCAGACACAGCCGTTTAACCGATCCACCCAAACCCCATTGGCTGAAAAAATCTTAACATTCTTACCTCTATTAATTTCTCTTAGTTTTTGAATATAATTTTCTGCATTCACATATTTCACAGATAAAATTATGTAGAGCTCATGAAAAATCAGGAATGTTGAAATCTATAGTGGGAGCCCTAGTCATTCAAAAAACATAATTATAAAATCCATAGCCTGGACAGTTTGGCAAATGGAGAGAGTCTTCGGTGAATGTAGGGACTTGATGATCCTTCAGAATTTGAATAACCATCAGTTTTCCAGATTCCAACCTACTACAACCCATATTCCGTGGCATTCATTTGCATTTCACAAAGAAAACTCTCGTGTCTTTACAACTGTATAAGTATGTGACAAAGTATCTAAAGTTTTTGCTGTTCATCCTGTTATTTGCATTGCGTATCATAATTGTAGTATATCTATTTCTTTAAAATCAATTTGGTTTTGAACTTGATGACCTTATTGAACAGCTGAACAATATGAATATATTGATTTTGATGATTAGGTAAGAGCTAATGCCATGAAACTTAGTGTAACCCTACAGTCTGGATGAATATGTGCAGGCATCTTTTGCAACTTAACAGAAAGGGTGCAAAGCCTCTAGACTTCAAGTTTGTTGAGCACTATAAGGTATGCCTTAATTACAACTTTAATAATTGTTCATGTCCCAGGCATTATTCGTTAGCTTTTCTGACATTTTTCATGTTGTTTCAATTTATCCTAACGAAGCTATAACATGAAACTCTTATATTTTTGTGGTGACAGACATCAGCATTCACCTTTGTATCTCATGGTGAAGAAAGTATATGGAATGTAGATGGTGAGCCTTTTCCTGCGCATCAGCTTTCAGCACAAGTATTTAGAGGGCTGATTAATTTATTTGCTACTGGTCCTGAAGTTTAATGTACATGCGTCATAATAATATTATTCTTTGTTTGAGGCTTCACCCGCTGCTAGAATTTAAACCATATGTATATTAGTGGAATCATTTTTTCAACCGTAGAATAAAATATTTATTGCTTACGCAAAGCAATACATAATATCTGTCAATATGGAGATTCGAAATGTGCGATAGTGATTAGGAAAACATAACTCCCAAAACCAATGTTACTTGAGACTGTTCCAAAAGGGATTAAACGTTTTAAGAAGCATCAGAAGTTTATGAACAAAATTATTATCCCTTATTACTGCTGCTCATTAATATTGTATCATTTTCTTCCTTTTTTAATTAAAGAAGCACAAGATGCATTTGAGTTTTGTTTAAATTCTTAACCAATCAATTTCTGCTAATAATGCATCGAAGTTTTCTTTTTTCATGATTGGAATTGAATGGTTTATTTTATTCTCTCAAGAGAAAATGGGAAGAATGCATCGAGCCCTCATTAATATTTTATCATTTTCCCCCTCTTTTCGAATCAAGGAAGCACAATAAGAACTTCAGTTTCTTTTTGAATTCTTGATCAATCAATTTCTACTCATTTTCCTCTTTTTAAATTTAAGGAAGCATGAGAAGAATTTTAGTTATTTTTTAAGTCTTGACCAATCAATGTATTGAAGTTTTATTTTCATGTTTGAATGGTTTTTATCATCTAAAAAGATAATGGGAAGAATGCATGCGCCACAACAGAATGGCTACCATAAGGTTGATCCTTAGCAACTAACACATGCCGGTGAAATATGAAACATAATATTTTGAAAGTTAAGCTGTATACCTTATGGATTTAACTAATGTAGTTCACAGATTTGAGTTGACTCAAGGGAAAAGCCTTGGGCAATCATTTTTTGGTGATCTGGCCGTTGCTTATGGTTGAAGAACCGGTTGCCATGAAAAATGGTTCTGGTCAATAGCTTTGAGAAACTTGACTGCAAAACAACCAAACAATGGCCTTCTTGCAATCAACAGGAGATAAGGTCCAGGTTGCAGCTACGAGGAATCCAAAATACCATGGATTTTGGGTTGTAATGTCTTTCCACCTAATTTTTATCAGGCATGTAATTATGCTTATTTCCTACATGAATATATTACCATGCTTTCATTCAAAATTAAGGATTGTGAGTTTTTGCGTTGCATTTCTTTTATGTAAAAGTTTTCTAGACTGAGCGGAATGTAAGTTTTAATACATGTCCAAAACTCACTGTATTAACGATATATTTTGTGAAATGCATGTGCCACACAACGTAATGAATAGCTTAATCAAATATATGATGTTGGAAGAAATAAATAATTGGCATAGTGTTAATGCCATTTTAACTAAAAGGATTTGAACAGTTGCAATTTAGTTGCTCAAGTGGCCGACCATATGTAATCTTAAAATCATTTTACTTGTAAATGTAAATCGATATCAAAAGGCTAAACAGGGGTCTTAAACATTTTAAGTGTTTGGCTAAAGCTGCTGTTGTAACACATAACCCGGAAGTTAAAACATCTTAAACATCTTTTGTAGAAAGCCATTGGAACACACGTCTTAATTTTTTGTCCCGTTGTTAATAAGCATCTTTATTGAAAGTATATTTTAAAAAATGAAAGCAAAAATAAATATGCATGACATGTTTTCAAAAAATGAAAGAATATTGTGCAAAACCTTGATTGGATGTTGCTTCTACTTTATCGTCTATGAAGCTCATGGAGGACCCTTTCTTGGATAACTAATAACTAATATGTTTGTACGCTAAATATTCATGAGTGAGACCAAGTGTAGGGGTTAGGTAACCAATTCAAGTATATCTCTGGGATTAGCAAGCCCATGAATTTGGGCAGAGGTAAATTGAATTGACCATTTAGTATTAATTCCTCCCGCCTCTTAGGTCAGCATGAGCCGTTTGAGTACTACTTAAGTTCATTCGAGTATTAAATTTGTGTGGATGATGTATTTGATTCAAATTATTTGGTTTCTATACAATTTGGGGTATTGGCACACACATCTTATACATGTATTTTGTAAAAGTAACAATTCATTTGCTTGATATTGTTTATCAATATATGGAATACCAATTTCATGAACGATCATTCCACAGACAATTAAAAATCACACTTAAAAAGGGGTTAACACTACAAACATAAACTCCGCCACCTAATGATGAAATATTAATATATCTTACGAGCATGTAACCAACATGATACCTTGATGTATTGGCATTTTAATTTTAGATTGAGGTTGAGAAGCCATCCTAGATGGTAAAAATTCAAATTCAAAAAAAAAAAACGGAGGATGTAATATTGCAAATTCAATCAATTCCTATTTTTTTTCTAGAATGAAAAGCGAAGAAATTTTGTATAGTTTGTTTTTGTTCACAAACATGGAATTCTAGTTACAAGCAATGATGTGCCATCACAGCTAACACATTATCTTCTCCTTGAGTACAAACATTATATAGTCCATTTGCTCTTGCCACTAAAATTGGTATTGTGATATTCCATTCTAATTTGGATACCATACCTTCCAAATCCATTTTGATTATTTCTGGAGTACAAGTACCTATCCATATGATGTCGGGATCTCTATCTTTTCTTATTGAATACAAAGCCTTTTTATCCTTTATAATTATATTGAGTCAAGGCATCTCCCCCTTCCAATTATGCTATTGCATGGAGGCTTAGCAAAAATCACGACTCCAAGTGCATTTTGCATAAATCATCTTTATACACACAACTAAAAGGAAACTATCTTCAATCTTTTTGATATAACCCATACAATGAATTGGACAAAAATTATGATAATTACTTGTTTGACATTCAATAGTGAGAGTTTCATAAAATTTCATCAACATAAATGATTATAACCATGTTGATTAAATTGCTATAAATCCATGTAATCTTCCTTATTTTGATGTCTCCCTTCATCAATATGATTGAGATAAAGGTTATAGAGTAAACTGAATAATTTCCGATCCTGAATCTCCTTTGGTACAATACCTTTTATTTGGGACAATATTTGATCCATTATGTCTCAATAATATTCATACATTAGTTAAGAGATGGTTTTGATCCAACCATTTCAAATAAGGTTTTTCTTTTGAATTTTGAAACTCGAATATCTTCACTAAGAGGTGAAGACTTCTATTCCAGGCATTAAACTTCTGTATATTTATTCATAAGATTTTTTTTTGATGTACGATGTCCAACCAAGGTTTCTAATCAAAGTGGATGTGTACACTCCTTGAGTACAAACATTGTCCCCCACATCTAGCTCCTGCATATGGCCCTCTAGCTTCCAAACAATCTACCCCTCAACAACCCTCATGAATTACATCTTCGAATCAAATATGCTCAATGATAATTCTTGGACTATTAAGTATCTATAATTGTAGATATCAAAAATCCAATTTGTTTCACTTCTCCACCATGTTTGGCTATGGCAATTAAAATATTACTAGCTGATTTACCAATTTTTCCTTTTCCATCAACTACTATTTTCATCTTTTGATCTCCTTTTATTCTTTTTGATCTCCCAAATGTTTTTGTTATCCGTTTAATCTAATTTTCAGTTAAACTTTGCCTTATTTAATTATGATCCATTGTTTCAACTTGTTTAATAAACTCCCAAACATTTATTATATATTTCCATGTATCAAATAATATTGACAAATTCTTTCCCTCAAAGACCGTTTGATTAATTGGTTCCTACTAATCCAAGACTCAATGAGTACAAGAAGAAATTCGATTTTGGAAGGAATAATATAACTCTAAATTACCACTATAGAAGTGTACAAAATTGATGTGAGAGTGCCTACACAATTTTCAAATCATGAATCCAGTCACGCATAATATCGTGCAAAATGCATAGAAATTGATCACTACCACTTAGCATTATGTTAAAAAAGTAACCAAATCAAAAATCTTAATATATCTCCCCCACTTGGAAGTGAAAACCAGAATGTATATTAGATTATGCATTTTTGTGCGAAAAATGCCATTAGAGTGTAGAAACCTAAATTTGGTAATTAGTTATTTGATATTGGTAATCCGACTCATATCCTTTAGTCATGATTTGCGTGCACAAACATAGCTTAAACACATTATCTTACTCTCTTTTAAGGCTTATAGATACTTCCTATTCTCATATTCTATTGCTTAGACACCTACAAGACTAATCTCATTGCTCACATGTCTTATACCTCATGTCAAGCTTTTCTAGATTCCCACTTGCAATAGAGTATCTTCTTGGGCAATGCCGCACTATTGGACATAAATGCCATATGGTTTTATCATCTGTTATACGGTTATGTCTTTTGTGGACCAATGATAAAATATTCTTATGTTTATTTTTACTCCCCTCCTAGGTTGGCCTTAGTGCGAACTTATATCCCATGAAATGTATAAATACAATTTAAGCATACTCGTTTACTCACATGACATTCTCCTAGCATTCTCAAGAATTTCCTTAGCTATATCTATCAAATCTCAAGCCAAACTGCCCTAATCTTCCCTAATTCAAAAGTAGGCATTAGGAACAACCTATATGCAAGTCAAAAGCACTAAAAATTAGGTTAAGCGCAGACCAAGCCAAGTCAAAAACCTCTCAATTCAAGTCAAGAGCATTATCAAGCATCTAAACATAAGCATTATTTCCAAAGACATTACAGAGGGTTACTTTAGCAAATATCTATATACAAACATTTCTATTCAACATTTTATTTGACATTCTATCCAACATTTAAGAGGGTACATCAAAACTATATTTAGCTAGCCCACTATTGGTGTCAAAACATGATGACAACCAGAGGGGAGAGAACTCTAGATTTGCATTCACTCATGCACATGCACTAGGAGAACTACGTAGAGTCCTAACCCCTCATTTGGGCAATGTAGTGCAACACTTGGCTTGAATTAATAAGGGGTTGGCCACCAAGTGTAGTCAAGCTCAATCATCACAAACCCTTTTTTATCTAACATGTACTTGAGTGTTGGTTCAAGAAAATAGGGTTATATGATTGTCGGGGTACACACAAACATTACAAAACATGAGAGAGTATAGGAAGACACAATAAACAAAAGTGAAGTGACTGAGATCATCATAGTAGTGTAAACCGGTGTAGGGAAAAATTGTAGAAGTTGGGAAGAAGCGTTCTACTTTAGTATCCAAGCTTTCTGCTAGTGTCCTTCGGGTTTTGGAGATGAAAAATCTTCCACCCTATCTTAACTTATTCTACTTAGATTAAGATCTAGATAAACCCACGAAGCATCATAAAATTTGAGTGGACCTCTCATCTAATGTTTTATTATACTTAACATGTGCTTAATCGATCAAATCATTCTCAATAATTTACTTAATGTTAATACCCGTATGTGAATGCTTAATCTATTAATATGAACATACATTGTTTCTAGATTCCGATCCTAAATCGTGTTTTAATCCACCATCTCTAATTTTAGGGTTGAATCATTTGTTGAACCTACTTATTGATCGAGCATTCTTAGCTACTTTGCCTAGGGGGAACCCTTAGAAAATCAAGCCTTCTATCTCTTTGGCTCCTATTTCATTGTCCAATGCTTCTTTTCTATGCCTTTCTGTCGAAGTACTAGGATTAGTGGCCAACTAGTCGAACATATTCATATCCCTTATACCTCTTCAAAGGGAAAACAACTAATGGCTACCTATTCTATTACTAATGTTCCAATTATTCATGAGACTGTGAAATACAATGAAATTCACATGTCTTCTCCTTATCTAAATACCTTGGACAACCAAACTAACCTATATTTGTTTGAAGAATACAATATAATTCACACTGTGAACTTAATGGTGTTGACCCTAATTAAGTCCATTTCTTATCTAACTTTCACAAAGCTCTTCAATTAAATCCTTGCCACATTGATAAAAATGATCAAACTTCTCATTGAAGCCAAAGCTCATAAAGATCAATCAAGTCAACCTCACCAAGAAGCTCCCTTGCGAATTATCAATTATACAAATACTTTGTCTACCTCTACATTTTAAAAGGAAATTCCTTTCCACCATCTTGATCCTTCATCCACCATGTTATCTACCCTTGGTATGGGGGCAATCATTCTACTCACCAAATTCCTACATGTCTTCCACTTATTAGTATTGCTCTTTCACGGCCTCTTTTGCACACATATGGACTCTTGCATAACTCATCTACCACACGTTTCCTCATGCAGACTGTTCATAATATGTAGGCTGAGATGTTGCAATTAGAGCAGGGTGTGTCTAAGAAGTCTCGTGTCATGGATTTATACACTTTACTTCATAATTCATTAGCCCCCGAGGCTTCTTCTTATCCTTTTCTCATGTGTTTTGTTACTCCTAACCTTCCAATTTATGATAGTTAAGGAGATCATGAACGTCTTCCTTCCATTCTTGTGTCATGTTCAAATTATGCTTACAACAATAAGATCCTTACTAAGTTATTTCCACGAAGCCTCAAGGAGTATTCCCTATAATGGTTCTATGACCCACCTCTTCAATCTTTTAGCTGATCAATTTTTATTTTACCTTTTAATTAATATTGGCAAGAAAGTATCTTATGCTCAAATACCAAAAGGTAAAAATGTTTATATATACAAGATCATGCTTAGTAAGATAAACAATTTATTTTATAGATATCGAACTTCAGGGTCTATTCATACAAATTTTACTAGTTCTAGCTCTTTTACAAGAATGTAATATGTTTTTCAAAGTTTCAATCTTTCAATAAGCTATGTCACATTCTTAAGGAATGAGATGTCAAACTTTTGGCATTAAAAAAACTTAAATATGGGCCAAATATACAATCTACACTTAATACTAAGTTTCAAAGAAAACAAAGTCAAATCTAACAACAAGAATAATGGAGTAAAGCTAAGAATCAATTCTATATCTCAACCAACTAAGTTTCAATTACAAACCCCTCTTAAGTGGCAATTCACACGACTACCTTCACCACTGAATATTATACCTAAGCAATTACTAGAGTGTAACCCGTGTCTCTCCCTCTACCTATGGAGGTTGATACAAGCCAACATCACTTTAAGTATTTTGGTTCTAATGTGTATTGTGACTGTGACCATTGTATTCACCATTCTACAAATTGATGCTTCAAGCTAAAACATGTCATCCAAGACGTTATTGATAAGCAAATTATTAACGTTGAAACTACCTCATCATACAACAGAGCCTAAAGGCCATTCTAAGGTTCATCATGTATACAATGTGCATCCTGCCCTATCTTCTTATAGCCATCAATCCCAATGCGAAGCTTAAGATATGTAATGACACATTACCTCATCAAACAACAGAGCCTAAAGGCCATTCTAAGGTTAATCATGCATACAATAAAGTTTTCAAAATCAAAACATCCATAACGAGTAATTTTTCCTAATTCTACTCCTTGTGCAGAAATAGTCAGATGCATCCTGCCCTATCTTCTTATAGCCATCCGTTGGATTCCATTGTTAGAACTATCAATACTAATTTGCCTCCATGACCTACCGTTACACTCAATGAAAATGAGCTAAACATTGTAGATAATGTTTTGGATAACAACACCCTATTTATTCGAGTTTATTTCAATTAACAACCTATCCACAATGTTATAGTTGACAGTGGCTCAAATGACAATATTTATATTATGACATTACTTAAGTATTTGTTTACAAACCTTGGGATGTCTGTGACTTGAGAATTTTTTTTAAGTCCATGTGTGAGTGCATGCATTTGATACTTGTGTACCATATGAACATTTGATATTTCTATGTGATATTCCAATGATGATTATCTTTTGTCTAATATGGACACACTTCAATTAAATTAAGCCATGTGACCTACAATCTATCTCTCTTGACTTAAAATATGGGGTATTCAATGGGGATATTTTATAAATATCAATGCAAATGAGGTAGACAAACATACTTATAAAATTATAGAATATACGAATAGGTTATAAGAACAATTCTACATGGCTAAAAAAAAGATTGTGTGTAATTTATATACAAGGATGATACCATACAATTGGATAGAACTGTTGTACGATAATGTCATAAACATTGATGGTTCTTTCCTTCCTAGCTTTTGCAGTCAAATATATAAATCCTTAAAATAATATAGATTCTACAATAGTTTAGAGAATAAATCATATATAGGAACACATGTTACAATACATATTCACTTCGTTTATTACAAGTGCAAGGGAATACTTACTATTTCAAATACAAGTTATAGATTTTTCTAGTCACATGTTATTTCTAATTTTCAAGTATAAGATGTTCAATAATTTATGAGCCTAAATCTATCTATAGTGGTGTAGTTCATCGGGGTGGGCATATTTGGTCTAGTGACACCCAACAAACTTAAACATACATATTTTTAAGATCTTATGGTTTCACCCTTCTTCTAGTTGGACTTATTATGTCCCAACATCTTGATTTATTTGGTTATTGTTGTTCTATCTTCAAGTGTTGGACATATTGCACCCCAACCTCTTGTTTACTTTATTATTACTCTTATAGATTTGTATGTTAGGGTTCTTACATTCCCTAATTTATTTATTTTTAGGTTGGTCCTATTGCACTCCTGACCTTACTATATCTCTTCAAATTGGGGATTCGATACTCCCAATTTTCCATTGTCGGTTCCACAATTTCCATCTCCATGTGCCTTGACAAGGGGGCACAATATTTTACATCCATTGGTTAGAGTTGGTCTTAAAGATACATTTGTACTCCTTCCTTGTTATTGTATACTTTATTAAAATCAAATTTCAATTTATTCATAGTTAAAATTGTATCAATTTTTTTATTATATGGGCATTGAATACATTCTTGTGTTGTAGATTTCACCCTTGGGGGCATCTTGTGACCATTCAAACATTTCAAACAATCAATCAATCTAGTAAACGAAAAGTGTGTGTACACATTCCAACTTGTTTTCCTTTAAGCTACATAATTTCATTTATTAAATTTAAGGGGGAAAATGTAGACACCTAATTTTCGTAATTAAACACTTGATATTGGTAATTTGGCTCATATCACTTAGTCACGACTTGTGCACACAAAAATAACTTAAATACATTATTTTACTCTCTTTTAATATTTTCAAACACTTCATATTCTCTGATTCTTATGATTAGACATCTATAAGATTGACCTCATTACTCGCACATATCTTATATATCATGTCAAGATTTTCTAGATTAACACTTGTAGTAGTCTATCTTCCTCGACAGTACCATACACTTTAGATGGAAATAATGTATGGTTTTGTCGCCTATTCTATGGTTCTCTCTTTTGTTTACCAATGGTCAAATATTCTTATCTTTATCTTTATTTCCCTCTTAGTTTGTCTTTAGTGTGAAATTATATCTTATGGAATGTTATAAATATAAGTTAAAATTTTCATTTACTCGCTTGACACTCACCTAACATTCTCAAGAGATCCTCTAGCAATATCTATCAAATCTCAAGAAAAGTTATCATAATCTTCCCTAATTCAAGAGTAGACATTAGGGGTAGCCTCTACGTATGTGATGCAAGGGAATCAACTTCAAGGTAACTATCTTAGGTTCTTAAATAATCATTGGAGCTTTTAGGAAGACCATGGGGTACATAATAAGTCAAGATATCCTCCATGGAAACAAAGGAGTACTTTCCCTCCAAGTTCATAATTCAAATATTTGAAATTGTAAAGAAGCCTATAAGGCATGGAAGAGACATAAAACCTCTTGATTAGGAGTTCTAAATGTTATTAGGACCTATTGAAGTGTTAGTCATGTTGTAAAAGGCCCTTCAGGGGTATATGGGCACAATGGTATATTCAAAATGCAAGGGAAGTGTATTCTCTAGGTTGAGAGGTAATATCATGAAGGGAGATAGTTAGTTAGGGTTATGGATGAAGATGGAATGTGATAAAGGCTTGAATGGAGAGTTAGATCATTCCTAGAAGATGAGAAGGTGAGAGGAAGGTAAGTGAAGAGAAAAAAAGCTCAAAATTTGGTAAGATATACAGTTTATTATATGTATTAGCTCAGTTTCGATATCAAAATCTTGTTTATGGAGTTTACAATTCTGAGTTTAATAAGCATGTCTTGAGAACTGTTAATTTATTTATACAAATTCCTGATGAACCACTGAAAACCCTCTTTGGAAGATAGTTGAAGGTTGAATTAACAATACTCTGCCATTTGTATGTAATGCTTGGGCTATGCATAATAGAGGATAAGTGTTATAAGAAGATTCCATGTATGATTGATTGATGATCCTCATGATGGGAAGGCAACGGATTTGATTCTTTCTAATTTGAAGGTTGTGTAATGTATTCTTCTTCTTAACATTAATAAAACCCTCAATCCGAATTTGGGAAAATGAAGACTATGTTGTATGGACCGTGTCTACTTCCTCGCAAGGAAAAAATGTCATAAGATTGTATAAAGAGGTGTGAATGTGCTTAAGAAATAGATTTTGAGTGGATAAATAGGTTCCATATTGATGAAAATCAAATATCCTTCAAAGTTTAGTTAAGGAACTCTTGTACCCTGTTTTAACATGCATGTATAGTTCTAATCTTGTGTTTTGATGAAGAAGATATTGTTGTTAAACAATAATGTTATCTCATACCTGTGAAGAGATCCTATACAGACATCCATACCAAATCTTGAGTCTTGAATCATCGTTCTCCAAAAATTATTGCAAAATTTAGCTTCTCGGGCCTAGAAGAAGCACACATAGGATTTGAAAAGTAAATTTGCATTATCTTTTGATTTGGAAACTCATGAAATTTGGTAATAGGATCTGTATTAGTAATGGTCAAGTGTTGATGAACGTTTGAAATCAGAACAAGCCTCAACCTACGAGATTTATTTGACAATTTGTAGGAAGATCATGAAACACAGTCAAGAGGATGTTTTAGTGTCTACTAGGAGGTATCAGGAACTAAAAATTTTACAAAATGAATCCAATCGATCTGAAATTGTATATGAAAGGTTGAGGTATTTATCAAGGTAGATTTTAAATGGTTTTCATTGAAAGAGAATAATGTTTTAGATATAGATGACATAATTTGTGCAGGTTGTTTGGGGACAGTTTGGAGAGCTAATGGTGAGTTTAGTGATTTTCCAATCTTGATGGTCTAAATGGATTATATTCATGTAATAAGGAGTATTGGAGTCAGGAAAAACTTGGTGTCATGGTCAGTTAAAGCATAAAAGGACCAGAAGTTGCTTGAGTCACAAAGAGACTAGTGAATGACAACATTGGCCAATAAGGTGTAAAGTTGAATTTCTTGTTTTTGAACTAGATAAAGACTGTGGTGATATAAAATAGACTGATATAAAAAGAGTATTGAGCTTAATAAGGCCATATAAGGAAAGAAAAGTCATATCTTGTAAGTTTAGAGCCTTCTAGGCTATTGACAAGATCTTCAATACCTCCAAAATCGAGTAGTCCTTTAAATGAAAGTAATCTTATCTTGATGAATGCATGAAATGAGTCTAGAATTCCTTCATCATTTGGTATTAGAGAAGGAATTGATTATTGATTGATTTCTAACAAGTGAATTGGGAGTGTGCAAGTTGCTTCTGTGTGACAGGTGATTGGGAAAGGAGAATAAAAAGATCAAGATGGACAGGGAAGAGTTGGAAAGAGATTTAGTGATGTTGCTAAGTAAAGGACAAAGGTAGAGTGAGAGAGAAAAGAAGGATATAGAAGAAAAGAGAAGATAAAAAGCAAGAAAACAAGATATATGGTTTGAGTAAGAACTAAAAGAATTGAGAAAGGATGTAGCCAAGTTAGAAGAATTGCTAAGTATGGAAAAAGTAAATGGTGTGACAGGTTATGTGATAAGAAGAAAAGTAAAATTTCCTATAGAGATGCTAATGAGAAGAAGACAGAGAATGAGATCTTTGGAGAGAGAAAGAGAGATGAAGAAGAGAAAAGTATCTAGAAACGATTCATTCTTGAAGATGTTTTGGTTTGTTATTTTTGCTATTTAATGCTATGTTTCAATTCTTAAACACATGTATGAAGAACATGAGAGAGAAAATCAGAGAGAAGGAAAAGAAAATGAAAGCAATGGGACTAGAAAAGTATTCATCAAAGAAAATGGGAGTAATGAAGAGAGAATGTAGGTTGAAGAAGGCTTGGATCAAATTGACAGTGAAGAAAATGAGGAAGATGTGGTGTTTCAAGATTCTTTGGACAATGTACCAATAGAGGATGATAAACACGAATGGCTAAACAAGAAGAATACAAGCCAAGAAAGCATGGAATGTAATGAGGACAAGGAGCAAAGCATTAAAGAGGTAACTGAAACTTTTAGTATTGATCCTAAGAAAGCAATTAAGGATAAAGATGCTGATGTACAAATGAGTGCAAGATAATACATTGTTAAAGGCACAAACCAAGCATTTGATCAGGGGTAGAGGATGATTATATGGCTCAAGAAATCAACAATGGAAGCAAAGGAAGTTAATCCTAAGTCAGTGAATGGAAGAAAGATGAGTTAAACCTCATGAAGATCAAAACCATGCACAAGATGAAAAGAAAAGTATGAAAAAATAAGGATGTGATACAAGGAAGGAAATATGAAAGAGTGAAAGAGGTGAAAAAGATGGAATATGCAGCAGTAGAGGAAGAGTATCAAATTTTTGAAGAGAAGAAGAAGAACCCAAAACAAGAGAAGGATGAAATTGACAAAGAGAAAGAAGAAAGAGAAGAGGAAAGAAGTGATGAAGTTCTTGAGAACATACAACAAGGAATATTAGAGGAAGAATCAAACGATGAATATGATGAGGAAGAGAGAATGAAAAAGAGAACAATAATAAAGAATTGATAGACACAGTTCAAGAGGATAAGAGAATGCAAGAGCAAGAGGGGAAGCTTCAAAATAACATGTAATTTTGTATAAAAGACATACAATTCATAAATAAAGTTAAGAAGGCTTATGAAGAAGCCATGGATAGCGATGAAAAGAAGCAGATCCTTAGGAAGGTGAAAGAGGCATTCATGCCTCGTAATTTTCAATCTAACATTGATTTGAACTGTCATTGTGCAGGTATAAGAGAGGAAAATGAAAATGAGCATCTTTTAAAAGGCATGAAAGTGATATAAGAGAAAGAAGATACCAAAAGCAAGTGTAAAGGAGAGATGACACAAATAAAAACTAAGACACTACTAGAACACAACAAGAAAGAGCAATAAAAAGAACATGCTGAGCTACTTAAGAATCAGAAGACAAGGAAGAAGACAAACAATGCATTGAGATAGAAGCTCAAATTTTCTACCCTTTAGAGTATGATGCAGGAGTATAAACTACAAGGTATCTATCTTGGGTTCCTAAGAAATTATTGGAGATTTTAGGAAGACCATGGGGTCCACAATAAGTCAAGATATCCTCCATGGAAACAAAGGAGCAATTTTCCTCCAAGTTCATAGTTCAAATATTTGAAGTTGTAAAGAAGCGTATAAGGCATGGAAGAGACATAAAACCTCTTGATTAGGAGTTGTAGATGTTATTAGGACCTATTAAAGTGTTAGTCATGTTGTAAAAGTATCTTTAGGGGTATATGGGCATAATGGTATATTCAAAATGCAAGGGAAGTGTATTCTCTAGGTTGAGAGGTAATATCATGAAGGGAGCTAGTTAGTTAGGTTGATGGATGAAGATGGAATGTGATAAAGGTTTGAATGGAGAGTGTTGTCTCCTGAAAACTGCTATGCGTTTTCATAGCCAATTTTTTTTTTGAACTCATGCCCTTCATTGGTGTTTAAGCTAAATTAGAGATTCAAGAAATTAGCAAAGGTTGTTACCTAGAGCTGTTTAAACCTCTGTTTTGCTTGTTTTTAAAAATCCTCCATTTCTCGGTCTGTGCACGTAATATCCTCTTTGTAACCTCCATTTTTGATTGAAATTGTTCACTTGTTCTATGGCCTAGGTTTTCAAATCATTGTTTTACCTCCATGCCTCTGGTTCACGAAGGAAATTCGAAGATTGGACTCGAAACGATGAAGTTCTCTTCCTTCGTGTATTTTCCACTGTCGGGATGACATGTGTCTTTTCCCCATCAAATTTTGGCCCCAATGAATGCAAGTACATGGTCAGATCCTATTGGATGGGGAGGAATGGGATTTTTAGTGAACTTAACACTTTTGGAAAAAATAGTAAATTTGCCCCACAGACCCAAAAAGACAAAATTACCGATTGTAGAAAAATCAGAAGTTTTTGTCCCAGATTGCACAAGTTCAATTGGGACACTTAGGACCCAAAAAGCCGAATCGGTTGAAAAATTCAAAAGAGTGAGGGCAGGCCAATGGAGAACTTCAAAGTTTTTAGCCTTTTTGCTGAAAAAGGTTAAATAGGATAAAGGTTCACCGCGTCCCCAAATCCTGCAACCAATCAGAGGATGTCACGTGTCGAAAACCAAATCAGAGCAATGGGATAGCAGAGGAAATAGAGTTTTTGTGCCTTTTTTCCAAGAAGGTTAAAATGTTTAGAAAAGAGCTGTGACCCTATCTCCAACCAGAACATGCCACGTGTCCTAGTCAAATCAGAGAAGCGGGTTGGCGGAAAATTTTGTGTTTGTGAGCCTCTTTGTAAAAAAGGTGAAAAGTTAAAAAATGACCCATAACCTCGATCAGGCTATAAAGGTAAAAGTCAAAGTTGAAGCCCATAGGGAAAAAGTCAAAGGTGAAGCCCGCCATTGAAAATTCAAAGCGGGAGAGTGGAACGATGGAGGAATTTGAGTTTTTGAGCCTTTTTCCAAAAAAGGTTAAAATGTTGAGAAAAGGGCCGTGACCCCATTTCCAATGAAAATGTGCCACGTGCCTAAGTTAAAATGTTGAAGCGGGGGTGCGGGCCAATTTGTTCCAAATTACCAAATCTCTAAAAAATCGTAGAATGCAAAGGGCTTTCCCCCGTACCCGCTCCAATCTCTTCCTACCACGTGGACGACCTAAATTCAAAGTTATAAAAGAAAATCAAACGATCTATATTCAAACTGGAAAATCAAATGTAACGTTCACGTTACAAGATCTAGTTTTTAACCCGCCATGAGCATTTTCTTTTTAGCAATGGAAGAATTTGAAGAGGCGTAAAAGATTTGTAAAGTTGTAACCATTTTGGCATGAGATATAATTTCTCATCCGAGCCATTACAGGGGGGTGATTGATTTCAAAAAGACCAGAGTGCTCTGTACCTGGAAAAGACAGCAAATGCCATACTTCTTCTATTTTCCCTTCTCCTTAGATTTTCCTCTATTCTCAAAACTCTTTACAAATTCTGCTTTAGCTTCAATAATAAAAGAAGGAATTTTTACCTTTTTGATTGAGGGATTTATTGGTACCTTGCGACAAATGAATTTTATTCGGTCTTGTAGCTTCTCATGCGGATTTGTTTTTCTTCTAACTATAAATGCATGTAAATGAAATTTCTAATTAATGTGTGTGGGCATCTAATATTCTACTCGCAACATTAGTTTATCCTATCTCAATTCCCACTCCCTTTCCCATTCTCAGAAAAAGTTTCTTCCATAGTGAGAAATTGCTAGCTTTGCCACAGGGTTAGTGGAGTGCCCCTGTTGGATCTCTGGTCGAAAGGCCACCATTAAAATCCACTTTTTCACTCATGCGCATACAGAAGTTACACCGTTCAAGTAGATGGACTTAGATTCCCATAGCGTTGGATTGAAACCCACCAATTTGTCCACAAGACAAATTTTCTCGCCAACATTTTTTGATGCCCAGCGTGGGGCAGATTTTGCAGCATTTGCACCTAAAAACGACCTCATGGTCATAAAATACAAAAAATATTCTAGAAGAAAATTTTCTGGAGATTGAATAATCACACAAACTACATGGATGTAAATCATGGCTATTATGGGAAATACTCATGTTGAGAGACCTAATTTACTCTTTCACATCCAAGAAGACATTGCTTTTGATATGAGAGAAGCTATTTGGCATAATAGACAAAGTGTCAATCAATACTTCATTGCTATAAGGATTCTACACCTGGAAGAGGAACGTGCTGTTGAATTGGAAAGGAAGAGACAAATTCCAACACCCCAGAGAAGAGCATAAAATTTCAATCTAGCTGATAGAAGATACACTCGACAATTGAGGCAAGGAGGAAAAATTGATCCCATATTTGAAGAGCTTGAAAGAGAGGCAAGAGCTGAAGAGGAGATAAGGGCTCAACTTGAAGAAATAGAAAGACTCCAAATTGACGTAGAAGAAAGAGCAGAAATAGAAGCAACCTTAACAAGACCGATTGCTAGAAACATGAATAGAATGGGTGATCATGAGCGTGAAGTACGCATGCCTAACGTACCATGGGGAAGAAATACCAGTCCACTTGCTCTTCCACAACCACTTTATGAGCTCCCAAGTGGCTCAAGAAAGAACTTCTCAAAATTCAGAGGGGATGGTTCTCAACTCCCCAAAGAACATGTAGCATCATTCATCACTACTTGTGGAGTGTTGGGAGTTGAAGATGAAGATGTTTCAGTTAGACTCTTTGTGGAGTCACTCCAAGAAAGAGCTATTGGATGGTTCTACATGTTGCCCCCAAGATATGTCACATGCTGGGAATATATAAGAAGTGCATTTAAACATAGGTTCAAGAGCATAGAAGATTGTCAGGATCTGCTGGTCCAATTGGTTCAGATGAAGAAGGAGACCTCCGAATCAATGAGAGATTTTGCAGCAAGGTATGCTAGGTTGACAAGAATAATCCTAGAAGATGTGGTACCCTCTGAAAGCAACTTGAAAAGGTTCTTCATCAGTGCTTTTCCATCAAAAGTTGGTTTCTTCCTCATAAGAGCCCAACCAAGAACATTGAGGGAAGCTCAAGACTTTACAATTGAGACTGATGATGATCTAATTCTTTCTAGAAAAGTGAAAGGACCAAATGGGAAGAAAAAAGGCCAGAGTTCAAATTCAGTCACCACTGATCCAATATTCCAAAAAATGGCAAATGACCTAGTTGCTTTGAAGAAGAAACTGTCATAAATCACAATGAGTAATGCTCTAAGGAGACCAAATCCTCCTGATAGACTAAGAATTTCTCCACCTCCTCGTAGGATTTCTCTTGAAGCACCACCAGTCAATGCCATCTATGACACTAGGGAATCAGAAGAAGGAGAAGACATTGAGGAAATTGAAGAAGATAACATGGATGACTATGAAAATTATCTTGAAATTGAAGAGGTTAACATGCACAATGGCTTGATTGAATATGTTACTGACGAGGAGGAAGGTGATGAAGAAGATCCAAGTTTTTCATGTGTTGTTTTCACTCATGCACAATCCAAGAATGGTGTTTCAGCCTCAGCAGTTGCAACTGAGAGTAGGAAGAACAAAGAAGATAGCTCTCCAAAGCCTCCACTAAACAAGATCATCAGTAGGGGATCACCATTACCACCTTCCATGGAATCAGCTAGAGAGAAATAAAATTCACCAATTGTCAAGGATCACACTACTGTGCCAAGTGAGTTATCTGATTCTTCTCCCAACTAAAAAGTTGTTAAGAGAAATTCTCTTCTAAATGTTGGTTCTGCAAGAACATTTAAATTTCAATCAAAGGCTACACTCCCACCTCCTTCTAAGCCAATTGCTACATTTGAAAATGAGAACCCAACACCAAAAGTAACGACACATCTACCATTTAAGTCCTCATCCACTACTAGAACCTCTTCCTCATTTACCATAACTTCATTTGACTTTGTAGAGCATGCTAGAAAAACCAAAGTCCAGCTCTCTGAAATTGAATACCTGATTACACATCCTACCCAATTTGACAGATTTATCAAGGTAGTTCGGGGTGGTAACTCTACATCCCCAATCTCTAATTCTAAAGGCTTACTTCCCACACCATATTCTCAAAAAATTATAGCTCTCAGTGTCTCCACCACCAACAGAGTTGAGCCTTTTTACATATCACTTCTCATCAAAGGCTTCCAGCTAAAAAATTGCATTATAGATTTTAGAGCCTCAGATAATGTGATGCCAATAAAAGTTACAAATGCTCTTGGCCTCACTTTGACCCGGGTAAATGGCACATGCTACTCAATGGAATCTAAACAAGTTCCATTGGTAGGAATGATTAAGGATTCTCAAGTTATACTAGCTGATTACCCTGACAATAAGATACTCTTAACCATTTTGGTGGTAGACATCCCAACATATTTTGGTATGCTATTGAGTAGAAGTTTTTGTAGAGATCTAGGAGGAGAAATAAAATGAATTGGTCATCTGCAACTATCCCAGTGAAAGGAGAAATTAAGAAGCTACTGCTAGTCAGAAAAATGAAGTTCACAGTTAAGGAAGAATGATGATCCAAGAGCTGATATCCTTTTTCAAGATTATGGGCTTGGAAATTACCTCCTCACATCACATAAGGAAGAGGACCTGCCACTTCTCATGGAGGAAGAAGAAGACAAAATCTAGACAATGGAGTTTGATGGCAGTCATTCTAGAGTAGGTTTAGGAGTTGGTGTAGTATTATACTCTCCCTCCAATGAGGTATATCCTTTTGCGTACAAGCTGCAATTTGACAATACAAATAATACAATAGAGTATGAAGCATTACTCTTAGGCATGAATACAATAGAGGACATGGGAATCAAGAAGTTGAGATGTAAATATGATGCAAAGGTTGTAGTGAAGCAGGTCTGCCAATAATATCAGGTGAAAAATCCTAGACTCAGGCACTATAGAAATAGAGTGTGGGATTACATTGAATCCTCTGATGCATTCTCCATTGAAGCTATCCCAAGGGAGCAGAATGAAAAGGCTAATTCTCTAGCAGTGTCATCTTCCTTAGTGACACCTCATCGTTCTTTTGGAAAGGATAAAGTGACCATTGAGATGTTGTTCAAACCCAATGTACTAGACAATGCAAATCATTGACAGGTCTTCAATGATAACAATCAAATCCTATCCTTCTTAGAACAAAGGGATAACTTCAATAATATTTTATTTGAAGGAAGTGAAAACCCACACCGGAATCAGTCCCCAAAGAAGAGAAGGAAGGAATTGGGGGAATTGATGAAGAGGGAGTAATCAAATTGAAAGGAAACAAAATCCCCAAAGGCCTAGTTTCTTTGGAAGACCTCTTTGACAAGCATGACAAGTTCATCCAAGAGAAAGATAAATAGTCTTCTTGGTGTCCATCTGATTTTGATCAAGAAAACATTGGCACTTCAGAGAATCCAAGGATGGTTAACATTGGTAAATGCTTCTCACCAGAAGAGAAGAGAAAGTTTGTTGCTCTGCTAAAAAACTACTCAGATGTCCTAGCCTATTCCTATGATGAACTCAAATCTTTTTAGCCAAAGGAAATGCATCACTCCATTCCTTTGAAGAAAGAAGCTAAGCCCTTCAGGAAAAAACAAAGGCTCTACGATCCAAAGATTGCCGATGTTATCAAAGAAGAGGTGACAAAGATGCTCAATGCTAGAATCATCTTACCCATCCAACATTAAACATGGGTGGCTAACATTATGCCAGTAAGGAAGAAGAATGGGGAGATAAGGATTTGTGTAGACTTTCGAAATCTAAATTAGGTGTCTCTCAAGGACAACTAACCTCTTCTAATCATGAATCATATTTTACAAGCAGTCACTAGATTTGAAATGATCTCTTTGCTTGATGGATTCTCAGGGTATAACCAAATCAAGGTGGCAAAAGAGGATTACAACAAAACAACCTTCACAACACCTTGGGGAACTTTTTCCTACAACAGAATGCCTTTTGGCTTGATCAATGCTGGAGCCACTTTCCAGAGAGCAATGCACTTGGCCTTCAAATATTTGAAACATTGCATTTTCATTTACCTTAATGACCTCACGTTTTTTTCAAAGAGGAGGGGAGATCATATTTGTCATTTGGAGCAAGTCCTTGCAAGGTGTAGGAAACATGACATTTCTCTAAATCCAAAGAAGTGCATTTTTGGAGTCACAGAAGGTAAGTTGTTGGGACACATTGTGAATAAACATGGAGCACACATTGATCCTGAGAGGGTCAGAGCTATCCAAGCACTAGCCTTACCAACCAACAAGAAGGGAGTTCATTCATTCTTTAGAAAGGTAAACTTCCTTCATCGTTTTGTGCCTGAGTTTTCTGAACTGACTAAGCATATAACTTCCATGATGAAGCCTCAAGCAAGTTTCAAGTGGAATAAGGAAGGAAAAACAACATTTAAGGAAATCGAGAAAGCCATTTCCAAAGCTCAAACTTTTGTATCTCCATATTTCAGCAAGGAGTTCATCATGTATTGCTATGCATCAAAACATACACTCTCTACTGTCCTTGTTCAGAAAAATGATGAAGGTTTGGAAGCACCCATTGCTTTAATGATCTATCCTTTAAAAAATCATGAGCTAAAGTACAACCAATTGGAGAAACATGCCTACGCAGTGGTCAAAGCTGTTAAAAGTTTTAGATTCTACATTCTCAATTCCCAAACAGTGGTGATGGTCCCTAGAAGTGCTATCAAGTTCATTTTGACTCAACAAGATCCTGGGGCTAAGAGAGGAAATTGGATTACAAAGACCCAAGAGTATGACTTGGAGATTAGACCCTCTAATCTGGTAAGGGGAAATGGTTTGTGCCAACTGATTGCTGAAGATGAAGCTCTCCAGGCTCAGTAGGGAGAAAAATATGATGTTTTCTCAACCTTTTCAAGAGATAGTCCACAGGAGCTCTTTGTCACCACTACTGATGAGTGGTATGCTGACATTTCTTACTACCTCACTTATGGATAATGCCCTCTTCATCTTGATTACAAAAAAAGAAGGACACTCAAGCTAAAGGTAGCCAAGTTTGTGATTTGGAATCATGTACTTTACAAGAGAGGCCTAGATGGTTGTTTCCTTAGGTGTGTAGATAAGGAGCAACCTAAAAAGTTGTTTAGGGCATATCATGATCAAGCTTGTGGTGGAAATTTCTTAGAAATGGTCACCGCACATAAGATCCTCAAAGGGAGATATTATTGGCCCTCCATCTTTGCAGACACTCAGGATTGGGTTTCCAAATGTAAAGTATGCCAAAAATTTGTTGGAAAGCCACAACTAACTGCATTACCACTCAGGCCTGTGGTGATTGAAGAACCATTTCAGCAATGGGGGCTAGATTTTATTGGTGTTCTGAATCCTCATTCTAGTACAGGGCATACTTATGTACTCACTGTAATTGATTACTTCACTAAATGGGTGTAATCCATCCTAACCAAGTAAGCCAACTCTAAAACAGTCTACAACTTCATCAAGGAGAATAGAATTGTTCATTTTGGAATACCACAGAAATTTGTTGTAGACAATGCCACCTATTTCTCTTCCAAGGAGCTCATAGAGTTTTGTTATGGCTTTGGGATCTCCATTTCTCACTCTTCTGACTACTACCCATAGGGAAATGGGAAAGTTGAGTCAAGCAATAAGAAAATTGTGACCATTGTTTGCAAGCTGGTAGATGAGAATCAAAGGAACCGGCACAAGAAGTTATATGATGCATTGTTGGCTAATAGGATCACTCCTAAGAAGGAAATATGTATGTCACCTTTCCAAATGTTGTATGGAGTTGAGGAAGAAATTCCCCTCACAATTGAGATGCCAACTCTCAAGTTGCTGTAGGAAATAGAAGACGGTCAATATAAAGACTCCATTGACAAGAGGATCCTCTTCCTGGAAAAGCTGGAAGAAAGTAGATTCCAAGTGGTGGATAGAATCAAAGAGAATCAGTCGAAAGTGAAGAAAATTTTCTATAAGAAGACCAAAGCAAGGAATTTCAAATCCAGAGATTTTGTCCTGCTATGGGACAAGAGAAGAGAACCAAAGGGAAACCATGGAAAGTTTGATTCGTTGTGGCTGGGCCCATTCAAAATTCATGGAGCTTGTGGTGAGAATGTTTTTCTCCTCTCATACTTAGATGGAACTCCATTGGATTTGCCTTGAAGTGGGAAATACTTGAAATTATACCATCAGTGAAGGCCTTTGTACCATAGGTGCGTTTTTTCCTTTTCTGTTGTGTGGTTTTGGTTTGGTTTTGTGTGTTTTTGTTTGTGTGTTCCCTCCTTCTTCCATTATCTCTTAGAATTGTACATGACTCTGCAAGGCCCGATGGATAAGGCACTGGTCAACGTAATATGTTTTGAAACTTGAGATTTTGGATCCTCATGTCGTGCCTTAGCCATGCCCAGTTCACGCCATGTCCCTAAGCTAGAGCCAACTATTGTCTCTTGAAAACTGCTCTATGTTTTCATAGCCAAATTCAATTTTTTTGAGCTCATGCCCTTCGTTGGTGTTTAAGCCAAGTTAGAGATTCAAGAAATTAGCAAAAGTTGTTCTCTAGAGTTGTTTAAACCTCTGTTTTGCTCATTTTTAGAAATCCTCCATTTCCCGGTCTGTGTACATAATATCCTCTTTGCAACCTCCATTTTTGATTGAAATTGTTCACTTGTTCTATGGCCTAGGATTTGGGTTTTCAAACCATTATTTTTCCTCCATGCCTCTAGTTCATGAAGGAGATTCGAAGATTGGACTCGAAACGATGAAGTTCTCTTCCTCTGTGTATTTTCCACAATAGGGATGAAGGGTGTCTTTCCCCCATCAAATTTTGGCCCCAATGAATATAGGTACATGGTCAGATCCTATTAGATGGGGAGGAACGGAATTTTTTGGTGAACTTAACACTTTTGGTCAATTTTGGAAAAAATGGTAAATTTGCCCCGCAGATCCGAAAAGCCAAAATTGCCGATTGCGGAAAAAGTGGAATTTTTTGTCCCAGACTGCACAAGTTCAATTGGGACACTTGGGACCCGAAAAGCTGAATCGACAAAAAATTCAAAAGCGTGAGGGCAGGCCAACAGAGAACTTCAAAGTTTTTAGCTTTTTGCTAAAAAAGGTTAAAAAGGATAAAGGTTCACCGCTTCCCCGAATCTCGCAACCAATCAGAGGATGCCATGTGTCAAAAACCAAATTAGAGCAGTGGGCTGGCTGAGGAAATTGAGTTTTTGAGCCTTTTTTCCAAAAAAGGTTAAAATGTTTAGAAAAGAGCCACGACCCCGTCTCCAACTAGAACATGCCACTTGTCTTAGTCAAATCAGAGAAGCGGGTCCGCGGAAAAGTTTGTGTTTTTTAGCCTCTTTGTAAAAAAGGTGAAAAGTTAAAAAATGACCTGCAACCCCGATCAGGCTATAAAGGTAAAATTCAAAGTTGAAGCCCACAGAGAAAAAGTCAAAGGTGAAGCCCGTTATTGAAAAGTCAAAGCGGGAGAGTGGAACGACGGAGCAATTTGAGTTTTTGAGCCTTTTTCCAAAAAAGGTTAAAAGGTTGATAAAAGGGCCGCAAGCCCATTTCCAATGAAAACATGCCACGTGCCTAAGTTAAAAAGTTAAAGTGGGGGCGCGGGCTAATTTGTTCCAAATTGACAAATCTCTAAAAAAACATAGAATGCAAAGGGCTTTCCCTCGTACCCGCTCCAATCTCTTCCTACCACGTGGACAACCTGATTTCAAAGTTATAAGAGAAAATCAAATGGTTTGTATTTAAATTGGCAAATCAAATGTAACGTTCGCATTACAAGATCTGGTTTTTAAACCCGTCATGAGCGTTTTCTTTTTCACAATGGAAGAATTTGAAGAGGTGTAAAATAGTTTTAAAGTTGTAACCATTTTGGCATGATATATAATGGCTCCTCTGAGCCATTACAGGGGGACGGTTGATTTCAAAAAGACCAGAGTGCTCTGTACCTGGAAAAGACAGAAAATTCCATACTTCTTCTATTTTCCCTTCTCTTTAGATTTTCCTCTATTCTCAAAGCTCTGTACAAATTTTGCTTTAGCTTCAATAATAAAAGAAGGAATTTTCACCTTTTTGATTAAGGGATTGATTGGTACCTTGCAATCAATGAATTTTATTCGGTCTTGTAGCTTCTCTTGCGGATTTGTTTTTCTTCTAACTATAAATGCATGTAAATGAAATTTATAATTAATGTGTGTGGGCATCTGATATTCTACTCGCAACATTAGTTTATCCTATCTCAATTCCCACTCCCTTTCCTATTCTCAGAAAAAGTTTCTTCCCTAGTGAGAAATTGCTAGCTTTGCCACAGGGTCAGTGGAGTGCCCCTGTTGGATCTTTGGTTGGAAGACCACCATTAAAATCCACTTTTTCACGCATGCACATACAGAAGCTGCACCATTCAAGTAGATGGACTTAGATTCCCATAGTGTTGGCTTAAAACCCACCAACTTGTCCACAAGACAAATTTTCTCGTGAACAAAGAGTTAGTTAGATCATACCTTGAAGATGAGAAGGTGAGAGGAAGGTAAGTGAGGAGAAAAAAAACTCAAAATTTTGTAAGATATACAATTTATTTTATATAATAGCTCATTTTTGATATCAAAATATTGTTTATGGAGTTTACAATTCTGAGTTTAATAAGCATGTCTTGAGGATTATTAATTTATTTATACAAATGCTTGATGATCCACTGAAAACCCTGTTTGGATGATAATTGAAGGTTGTCATAATAGTACTATGCCATTTGTATGTAATGCTTGGGCTATGCATAACAAAGGATAAGTGTTATAAGAATATTCATGGTATGATTGATTGATGATCCTCATGATGGGTAGGTATTGGATTTGATTCTTTCAAATTTGAAGGTTGTATAATGTATCATTCTTCTTAACATGAATAAAACCATCAATCCAAATCTAGGACATTGAAGGATGTGTTGAATGGACTGTATCTACTTCCTAGTAAGGCAAAAATGTCATAAGATTGTATAAAGAGGTGTGAATGTGCTTAAGAAGTAGATTTTGAGTGGAGAACTAGGTTCCATATTCATGAAAATCAAAGATCCTTCAAAGTTTAGTTAAGGAATTCTTCTACCCTATTTTAGCAGGAATGTACAATTCTAATGTCATAATTTGATGAAGAAGTTATTGTGGTTAAAAAATATTGTTAGCTCAAACCTGTGAAGAGAGCCTATATAGACGTCCATACCAAATCTTGAGTCTTGAATCATTGTTCTCCAAAATTTATTACAAAATATAGCTTCTCGGGCTTGGAAGAAGCACACCTAGGGTTTGAAAAGTAAACTTGCATTATATTTTGATTGCACCAGTGGAGACTCATGAAATTTGGTAATAGGATCTGTATTAGTAATGTGAAGTGTTGATGAAGGTTTGACATCAGAACAAGCATCTACCCAGGGTATTTCTTTGACAATTTGTAGGAAGATCATGAAACACAATCAAGAGGCTATTTTGGTGTCTACTGGGCCATATCAAAAGGTATAAATTTTACAAAACAAATCCAATCAAGCTTAAATTATATAGGAAATGTTTTGAGGTATTTATTGAGGAGGGGTTTTAATGGTTTTTTTT
Organism: Taxus chinensis; assembly: GCA_019776745.2. NCBI lineage: Eukaryota > Viridiplantae > Streptophyta > Pinopsida > Cupressales > Taxaceae > Taxus > Taxus chinensis. The sequence goes on from CM034149.1 coordinate 14,772,021, forward strand.
GAAAGAGAATAATGTTTTAGATATAGCTGAAAAAATTCATGCAGGTTGTTTGGGGACAGTTTGGAGAGCTAATGGCGAGTTTAGTGATTTTCCAATCTTGATGGTCTAAATGGATTGTCTTCATGGAATAGGGAGTATTGGAGTTAGGGAAAATTTGGTGTCATGGTAAGTTAAAACATAAAAGGACTAGAAGTTGCTTGAGTCATAGAGATACTAGTGAATAACAACATTGGCCAATAATGTGTAAAGTTGAATTTCTTATTTCCAAACTAGATAGTGACTGTGGTGCTATAAAATAGACTCATCTAAAAATAGTATTGAGCTTAATAAGGCCATCCAAGGAAAGAAAATTCATATATTGTAAGTTTAGAGCCTTCTAGGTGTTACAAATATATTGTGTAACATTATTAATATATTGTGTATGTTATTAATATTGAGTTAATATAACTCATATTAATAATATAGTTAGTGTGAGTGTGTTGTGATAACAACTCACGTTGATTAGTCTTGAGGGATATTTGGGATGTTGGAGATATCTTTGGGATGAGAGAGATTGTAGGGGAAGTTGGAGATGTTTGTTACTCCTTGTATTAAGGAGTGCATCCTCCTATTTATGTGTATCACTCTTATATTAAGATATCCTGAATGAATTGAAGAACATATTATTATTTCTGGTGTTAATCTTGTGTAAAGCTCGTGCATTCTATATCAGTGGTATCAAAGCAGGTATGACTCTGTGAGAGTAAGTATAGGGGTTGCAACATGGTGCTTCACCTATGAGGATGATAAATATTATTCCGTGAGATTGTGTGTGGATAGATTCAATGACTCCACGTTGTTTTCATCAGCTTCTGCATATATTCTCCATATCTGATTTATGGCTGCACTTATGAATGTTTGATGGTTGTGTAACCTTCCAAAGTTCCATCGCCAAATCTGACAAGGAGATATTTTTTGGACATTTGTACGCATTGCATCTCTAGTGAATTCTCTACCAACGTGTAACAAGTGTACATTACTTTATCTCACGTGATTAGACTCATCATAGCAGAAGTGTGGATTTGCATGTCATGCCAATAATTTTCCGTGTATGCATGTTGTAATCTAGATCATCCATTCATTAAATGTGGAGATCAACACATGTGCAACACTGCTTATGCATTCAACTCTGCCTATGAAACATCTGTGTGTGTTTCTGCCAAGTTACAAGGTAGCTCTAGTTTCCATTATCTGTGGAAGCTAGAAATCCACATATTACTCCATCCATATATCAAAAGCATTGATGTAGAGTGGCCATCCAACATGTGGATTCAATAGTAGAATCTTGTGTTTGTTAACGTGTCCAATCTGAATATTTTTGAATCATTTTACTTAATAGAATGGCACTGTTGTAAGAGATCGGTTTATTACATTTAAGAATTTTCCTGCATCGATCCCCTCTTACCGCAAATCTGGTATCATTTCTGGCACAGTCTCCAACTATTTCAAGCATCCGCCATTGAAGCTCGCGTGAAAATATATCATAGCTAAAGAGTGGACAGTCAGGAAATTGAATTTGGTAGCGTGATTTTATTTATTTTCAAAATAGTTATTTTATAATTTTTTAGGATTGCCTTTAGGGGAAATTTTGTGGTATGTTTGGTACGAATCCAATATTTAATTGGATTATAATATTAGTTTGTTTTAGATTAGTTTTTATAAGTGGTGTCATTTGTGTAAACTTGAGTGGAGACACCACTTGTTGTGTCAATGTCATAAATGTAATGTGTTAATCTTGTGTAAAGCTCGTGCATTCTGTATTAGTGGTATCAGAGTAGGTATGACTCTGTGAGAGTAAGTATAGGGGTTGCAGCATGGTGCTTCACCTACAAGGATGATAAATATTATTCCGTGAGATTGTGTGTGGATAGATTCAATGACTCCATGTTGTTTTCATCAGCTTCTGCATATATTCTCCATATCTGATTTATGGTTGCACTTATGAATGTTTGATGGTTGTGTAACCTTCCAAAGTTCCATCGCCAAATCTGACAAGGAGATATTTTTTGGACATTTGTACGCATTGCATCTCTAGTGAATTCTCTATAAAAAGTTAACCAGCAGCAAATTCTAAACCAAAACATATCATTTCTCTTTAACCAGCTCATCCATCATTTACATGCATCCATTCCATTCTTTGACAAGGGTTGTGATGGTCTCCTTCCAATATTTATAGTTGGGCTCTTTGATCACCACCTTCGGGCCTGTGCCATCCAACTCTTTTTCTTTAGCCAATTCCATTGACTATATCATCTCTGCCAATAGTTTGAGATGGAAGATAGTACTCTTTACATTATCAGAACATGGGCATCTCTGATTTGCATGAGTGGCCATTCCTTTCACGTGGATTCAGCATAGTCTTTCTCCATGTGTCCATTGTTAACGTGTCCAATCTGAATATTTTTGAATCATTTTCACTTGATAGAATGGCACTGTTGTAAGAAATCGGTTTATCAACATTTAAGAATCTTGCAGCTCCTTAATCGATCCCATGGTGACCGCAAATCTGGTATCATTGTGCCTGTTGCATGTCATTGTCTCCAATTTTTAGTTCTCAAGCATCCGCCATTGAAGCTCGCATGAAGTTTTGATCAGCAGCTTAAGGGTGGACAATCAAGAAGAGCTCCATTTGGTAGCGTCATTTTGTTTATTGTGAAGACAGTGGATTTTATAATTCCTCAGTATTGCCTTTAGGGAAAATTTTGTGGTATGTTTGGTACAAATCCAATATTTAATTGGATTATAATATTAGTTTGTTTTAGATTAGTTTTTATAAGTGGTGTCATTTGTGTAAATTTGAGTGGAGACAACACTTGTTGTGTTGTCATAAATGTAATGTGTGTTATTATGAAAAATAAAATTTAAGTGTCAAGTTATCAAAAATATCACAATAATAAAGTTTTTGTGGGTCTATATTATCAAATTTTAAAATGTGTCATTAAAATCCATTTTTAGTTGAGTCGAAATGTTATGATTGAGAGACAAATCAAAGTCTGAAAAGTGTAGTAATTGTCATTACATTGTCAAAATCAAGTATTTTATTGTAGATTCCTTTTATCTTTTTTATGAGTCAAAGTAATCTTCAAATTTATTAGTCCTTGTCAATTTGCGATTCATCGTCAAAAGACATGTCATTGTAAGAAGTCTAAAAAAATAAAATAAAATTTGCCTCACGGACGCATTTTCGGTGTAACCCGACATTCGTAAAATAAATTGTTTCACATTGTAGGGGGGGACAAAATAAACCCAATGTGGAAACTATTGAGCATCCAAGTCAAATCCAGCTGAGCTAGTAGCATGTTCATGGAGGAAGGAGGCAACGGAGGCCGGAGGTCAATCAATGACCTCTCGTCAGTCACCAACGATGGGGCCGCACGAAGCTGTGGTGGCAGTTGTGTGTTTATTTTTTGTAATAAGAACAGATGTCACATTCTTGTTGAATTGTAATGTGCAAGAAATTCCTATATGTAACCTCCTAGTAGAAAACATTGTAAAGTATGTCTCTAAGTTTATTGTAACACTCATAGATTTGGAAAGGGTTGGTGGTAGATCGAGAAAACCACAGATGTAAAAGGTAGATAAACTTTTACTGATGTAGCGGTCCTTTGACTGCCTTCCTTATTTATGAAGATGATGCTCCAGTGGAATTCTGAGTGCGTTCTTTTCATGGAGTAAATGTGGGATGCATTCCTTCACATAGTTGTGGTCATGTGCAGCAAGATAGTCAGCCAGTTGGAAGTTTACATGCCTTTATTTGATCCAGATTATGAGGCAATCCCATGCAACATGTTGCAGAAAAAGGAGCTATGTTGTACCATTTCAACATTAGGGGAGTGTATATTGGGAATTAATAATGTTAACAATAGGGGAGTGAATGTTACAAATATATTGTGTAACATTATTAATATATTGTGTATGTTATTAATATTGAGTTAATATAACTCATATTAATAATATAGTTAGTGTGAGTGTGTTGTGATAACAACTCACGTTGATTAGTCTTGAGGGATATTTGGGATATTGGAGATATCTTTGGGATGAGAGAGATTGTAGGGGAAGTTGGAGATGATTTTTACTCCTTGTATTAAGGAGTGCATCCTCCTATTTATGTGTATCACTCTTATATTAAGATATCCTGAATGAATTGAAGAACATATTATTATTTCTAGTGTTAATCTTGTGTAAAGCTCATGCATTCTGTATCACTAGGCTATTGACAAGATCTTCAATATCTCCAAAATAGAGTAGTCCTTTGAATGAAAGTAATCTTATCTTGTTGAATGCATGAAATGAGTCTAGAATTCCTTCATCATTATGTTTGAAGCACTTACAAGTGTTGGTGTGAGGTAATTTGCTTGCCATATTAGGGCATTGTCCACATCACTTGCCGAGTCATGTCACTTAGGTGAGATCATAGTTCTTAGGTGTATTTAGGAACTATTTTAAAATTACATCATAGAATCTCTCATACGTGTTAGTGTGCATCATACAATAGTTAATTTTAGTTTTTGGAACATAACTCCTTTCTCCCTTGTGGAGGTATGATTGGTCTTACATTGGGAGTTACACAACACTCCTATTTTTACCCATTTTTCAGATATACAAGAATGAGTTGACCCTTTTATTTTGCATCCACATTTCATGGCTGAATACTTTATTACTACATGGAACTCCATCGTGCTTCCATTGGAGTACAAATCAGTTGATGTGCACGCCATCCCGCTTGATCCTTGTTCTCACATTCTATCACATGGTATTAGAGAATGTTGTTGGGATTTACGTCACTCACTATAATCCATTGCCTACTACTCCTAGTTTTGTGGTTTTACTGTTTCTTGTGCAAACTTCATAAACCTTTTTTCATTTTGTGATTTACTTGCACTATTGGGTTCATCTCAGTCTTGTTCAGATTTGGTGGTTGTTTTGTGTGTTTATGGTGTTTTTGCAGGTTGTATTTGGATGTACAAAAAAACATTGGTTTTTTTGTAGGTTTCAGTAGTTGTGTCAAGTTTGGAGTGTTAACCAAATATTTTTTTGGCCTAACTCAGCCCCATCTTGCCGAGCTGGGAACCAATCTAGCTAGCTTCTACTCTTCGCAACTCGCTTATCCCTTATACACTTTAAGTCGAGCCCATTTTTTAACTTTCCTTGGAGATCTATCTCCTCCTTATAACTCCTTTGCGTATGACATCTCCCATGCAACAACACTCTTGAGATGGTTTCCCTGTTCTATTCATGTTGGATTTTCGTTAGCTCGTCTTGCCTCTATGTTCTATTATAGCTCAAACCTAATCTTGCATTGGATTTCTGTGTTTCGTTCACCCTATTCAAGCTTAGTTCTCTCCTTTGGTGACCCTATGTTGAGATCGATCAATAAGGTGAATCCACCTTGAACCATGATTTGTGGTCTCCTACGTTTACCTTTCTCAGATCACACTCTTCCGCTACTTGGCACTTTTTTCACGACTTGGTTTACATTTTCATGATCAGAAAACCCTATTGCCATTTCTTGACTACTTGAGCTCGAACTTATACACTTGATTTGGCCCTGTGCACTATGTTCACGACCTCCTAGTCACTATGGAATCTCCCCTGGGATCACCGACGTTATATCGACACTCCTCGCCCTGGCCTTAACACATGGTGTTCACTGTCCCTACTACCAAATGGACCATTTTCTTAGACTTGCTAATATTTGGAGCCTTGATGCAACCAACTCACCTCTTTACACCATCTCACCCAACCTACTCGTGTTGAATCCTTCATGACTCATCTAACAAATTGATGATCACCTCGCTAGCTTGTCACCCACCTTAGCATCAGCTCACCTGACTTTCCACCCAACTCGAAGTCATCTTGCCTCAAGCAGATTGGACCTTCCTCCCAACCAGCTAGCTTGCTATCCATCTCACTGAGCTAGGTTGGCCCCTTTTGAGCCAAATGTTTTTTTCTTCCTCTTTAATTTTTAATTATTTTTTTCCTTTCTTAATCTAGTTTTAATTAGATTAAATTTAATTAAGGAAATTTGATTTAAAAAGTTAGCAATTATGGGGGGAGTACTTTGTTTGGCTTCAATATATGGTTATTGGGATTTTTCTGGCCATTTTTGGATATTCATCATTGTATTTCTCTTCTTCCCTTGCGGGCTAGTGAGTTCATCCACCACAACCTTGTGGAAAGAGAGCCCATTATGTAATGTGAGACATTTTTTCTCACACTGAACTCGATTTTATCCCCTTGTTCCTTGCTTTCGCCCTTTCTACTTGTTTACGGTGTCGTTCCTATGCTTTCAATAGAAAACTACTATGGCCTTAACTCTTGCACGATTTTTCTCCTACTGCAAGGTGAGTGGTCAACTATTTCAATTTACATGATTACACCTTAATGTAACCAAAAAAATGTTTATAAAGTGTCATAAACAAGGGGGTTATCATTATTCTTGGGTGTTGTAATTACATGCAGACATATTATCGGTTGAGTTCGATGTCTTGTAACCTTGTATGTGTTCTTACACCCTTCATTTCTTGCATTCCAGATGTATTTTCAGATGAGTCCAATGCCAATTTGAGCATGTTTTTCCTTGTGACTCTTTTACACTGAGTGCTCTTTTCGTGAATGTACCATGTAGGATGTTTTTTTTATACTCAAGCTTTGCAAAGTTGCTTCTCAACCTTCACATATTATTCTTGGTAGAGAGAATTATACATCAGGGCGTGCTTGCATGGAACATTACCTTACTCAAAAAAGCCTTTTTCTTAATGGGTAAGTTCCTGCACCTAGTGATCCTTATTGTCTTGAAGGATGGCTCAACAACCGTGATCAGATTTATGATTACTTATTGATACACATTTCTAGGCCTCTATAACATACTTTTTGATACACGTTTCTAGGCCTCTATAACATCATGTGTAACATAAAAAGTGTCCTCACACAGTTTGAAGAATTCGTCAATCCTTATTTGGAGACCCTTTAGAGATTTCCCTTACTGCTTCTTCTTCTGATACAATTGCTTCCTCCCTTTCTTCACGTGATGATAATTATGTTGAAACATATCTTTTTGTTCCTATTCTTGTTGACTAGGTTTGTTCTTCTAATTCCGATGAAAAGAGTACTGATGAGGAATCCTCTCTTCCTTCTCCTGGTCTACATTTGGAGAATGTTTAACCTCATCCCTTCCCATAATACATCAAAAAAATCTTGTTCCTAGACTCATAATCTCATTACATCTTCCTTTGTTTCATAGCCAGTGTGTGAGGCTTCTTCCACTCCTCCTCCTTCATGTGTTGATGATTCATACCTACCAAACATTTCTATTCTATTTTTTGAGAAACCCTTTTGGAATGAGTATCTATCGGACCTTCATTATCTCTTCATAGTGCTTACTTGTGTTGCAGTATAAGGAGTTTCTCTTCTTTCTATAGGTGTTTCAAAGTAGTCTGTCATATCTTTTGTTATAATTTCCCCTTCTTGTAATTTCATCTCTTCCACTAGTTCATGGATCATCACTGATCTGCCTCTTTTTGTGGATCCTCTTTCTACTTTTGTGGGGGTTCTTGTTTTACCTTCACTTCACATGGACATTTTTTTGGTGAATGTTCCATTCACATACTTTGATGGTTCTAATTTCATGGCATTACATTTAGTTCCTTTGCACGTGTTTTCTAGACCTATGTCACATTCCAATGGACCAAATTCAGAGTTATTCGTACTACTATTTATAGTAAATTTTGGTTAGATGATATAAAATGTAGAAAGTACTAAAAAAATCCAATAAGTAGGGTTTACCGATACTTACACCGAAAATCACAATGTTGGTATGATAGAGTACGCAAAAAATGTGAAAATCCCCTCCTTTCACCAAGTGAGAAGACCTGTATACAAAACAACTGAATAAAGAAATATTAGATAAATGTGATAACAAGTTTCTCTATGAATTTTGATTCCAGGAATCCGAAGGATTTCTTGAAGGGTGTCAACTTGTTGATACAATTAAGTGGTTTTGATAATGATAAGATGAATGATAAAGTTAATTTATAATTAAAGGGGGGTGGAAAGATCCTTTTTGGTGTTGTAAGTGGCCCAAGATAAGGTAGTAACAAGCTCGAAATCCTCAAAGTATTCATACTAGAAATCTTCAATGAATTCTCTCTCTTATTGAATGCCATCTAGCTGTTCTTTGATGTATTTAATTTCTAGTGTGAATGTGATGGAACACAAGTTGAGTTCATGGACAATGTCAAATTATTCCTACATGAATGGTTGCTGGAGGATCATGAGATTGTATATGATAGTGATAGATTGCTGAAAGTATGATATATGCTAGAAATGATTAAAAATGATAGGGATCGAAAGTGATCGGGGAGGAAATGTTGATTTTAACAAAAGACTGCTAAAACAAACACTGATTGATGAAAAAATAATTTGACAGTGTCGAGGTAAACTGGAAGGATTCCAGAAGCCTATGAGATCCTAAAAAAAGAGATACAAATATGTGTGGGAGGATAAATTGAAAGAAAGAGGGTCAAGGGATTGATTAATGACGATTGTGGGTCAATGACGATCACTATGGGAAACTATTTTTTTTTAAAAGGTTGGGTAAATGATTGAATGAGAGACAAAAATTGAAAAGGATATGAAATTCAATGTAGACGACAAGTTTACATATGTGACTAATTTTAAACAGATGTAAAAAATGAAATAAATAAAGGTACTAACCTTGATAATGTGCTGAAGGTGATAGAGATTCCAAAGATGTTTTACAGTGATATGATGAAGCTTTCCAAGGCTTTAGCAGTAGGAGGTTGGTGATTACAAGCATAATGACATTACTCACAGGTACTACAATTCATCCTTGCATACATATTCCAAATAACTATGAGATGGTAGAAGAGGTTAGCTAAATTGAATTGACGACGCCTCCAATGGCCATCAATGATCATGGATCACCGTCAATCTATTTGTAGAGGTTAAAACCAGCAAAGGAAATAATGAAAAAGAGGTTAAAACTAGTTTCCATTTGTGGGTTTAGGTTGTTTTAGGATGGTGGGAGGTTATGGATTTAGGTAAGAAGAGGTTAGGGAGTTAATATGGATAGGGTAAATTAGGCTAGGGTGGTATTAAGTGGTTTGGGGGAATGTAAATAGGATTTATGTAGGTATGATTGTAGTTTTATAAGGTATTTAAGATAGGGATAATAATGATAATAATGATAATGCGATTAATGTGCATCAGGTCACCTAGGGGTGAAAAAGTGGTGTCTATTTTTTCCCCTTTTTGTTGAGTTGTTTGTAGGCACATGTTGTGAGACAAAAACTAGTGTGAGGATGCCACAGTTTTGTGATAATGATATTGTTCCCTCCTTAAGCCAATGAGAAACTATGTTGGTCATCTAATTGAAGATAGTTGATTGTTTGAATGGGTTTTCTTTAAGATGCTCTGGGATTTGATTGTAGTCTGCAATGACCATGCCAAAGGTAGTATAGATGGTAGTAATCTTGGAAACACTTGGTAAGGGGACATTATACGGCCTCTGACAGGTGACACTAATGTGGACCACCCACGGGGGGTCCACTTATTAAAAGTATGGTCTAAAACATTCATTCAAAGGGTATTAAAGAACACCATTAATTCTATATTCTACGTCTAATTATTCAATTGATAATACCCCCTCCTGTTATATTATTAAAATGAAAATACACCCTATTTTTTCCATGTACCTTACTTACCCATTTTTCCCTTACAATTTTATCTACCCCTTTTTATTTCTACCCTAATATATTAGATAGAAATTATATCATGTTTTTAACTCATTTCTTAAATATGCATTTTGTCTAGAAAGATAGTTTGAATCCATTCAAGACCTATTACCAATTACCTTATAAATGTTAAGATTTAATCATTTATCAATAATTCTTTAAATAATTAAGATGGTGAAATAATATCACTCGTGTTAAAAAGCATACTCAATACTAGTTTTCTACCATATTATTATTTCTTGGTTAAGAATATCTTAATTGAGATTTCTTTATTCAAAAAGAGATTATAATTTATTTTATGACCATACTCCTTTTGCAATTTTAAGGAATTTAGTTTTAAAAATTAGGGTTCAAATGTTTTAGTTTCATATTAAAATTAAACCTCGCTTTGACCCACCTTACTAACCTACCACCAATACTTGATTCAAAATATTAAAAAATTAAACCCTTTCACCCCTCATGTCTACTGGTATATTGAATTTGATTTTATTAATTTTAATTACCTCAATATGAATGCACGTGGTAGGATATTTCCTAACTAATGAACCCCCCATGGGACCACCTATAGACACATGTTTCAGGAAGATGACTATATGGAGAAGATCCAATGAGATCAATCTCATGGGGATGTGTAAATCCGTGGGACCAAAGGGTCAAAGGAAACATCCACAGGGTGTGCAAAACTTGATGTATGGTCAAAAATAGAGTTTTGACAAGGTGCTGAGCATCAAAGCAAAGGAATAAAGCTTTTTATGAGATTGTAACATGATAAAAGAGGTCTAGGTGACTAAACTAGGTAGGACATGTAAAAAAGGGTGAAACCATTGACGATTATGGATCACCGACGATTCTGAAAAAGAAAATTAGATAAGCCAAGGTGGATGTGCAAATATATCATTTGCAACATGTCTTGGTGAGATTTCAGAGCTACAAGTATGCATTTTTGAGTGTTTATGTGAGATGGATTTGATTTGATTTTGTTGTTTTTTTATTTTTTTGTGTATTTTTTGAAAATTGGGGCAGGAACAATTGATTGACGCCAATCATATGCTTGGCATAAATTGGTTGGATCACCATCGATTGGTTAGGTGAAAACATCGCCGATCCTAAATCAACCATAATTAGTTTCATTTTAGATGAAATTGCTAATTGATATGTGTTTTGTGTGTTTTACAGGTTAGAGATACTATTTATATTTGTGATAGGGTCCGAGAGATGTTGGAGAGGATTAGGGCTGATGTGACATATGCATAGTGGAATCATTTGATGGATATTGGCTTAGGAGGATTCCACCACTACCAGTAGATTATGCGAGATGTGGGGCTAATGGTAGCTTTGATTGATAGATGGGATCTGAGTACATGGACCTTCGGGTTCCATACAGGCGTGATGAATGTCACATTTGAGGACATGTACATGATTATGAGATTACCGATCCAAGTTGAGCAGGTAGTACCTATCACCTGAGAGGCTCGTGTTGAGACTATGAGGCGACTATATGGTGATGATGCACCAAAAATTGGATACACAGCTAGGGGTTTTCACATCAAGACCTACTATTATGGACATGTTCTGGGTAACCAGATGATGTCCGTAGTTATGTTGGCTATTTCATGTTATGCACTACGAGATTCAGGGGGTGGCATATTTCCTTGGACACTTGTGGTTGTCGTTGCAGAGATTATGGAGCATCATATTGTGTATGCATGGGGTTGTGTGTTATTGGATTAGGTTTGTCATGAGCTATGAATGTTTTTTATAGGGTGGAGGTATGGTTTGGATGTGGGGTTTCTATTGCATTGTTGCGCATACAAGAACATAGCCATTGTGAGGCCCTCAAGCATATCTTGGAGGGTAGTAGATCTGGTGGAGTATGTTGTAGGGTTCATGAGATGGAAATTTTATTTGATGAAAGATGATGGGGTTGAGAGAGACTAGACCTATTATACTGATCAATCATAGAGTTTATCTGTAGATGATGTAGTATGGAGGCCTTATGTGAGATACCCTACATGGATTAAGATGGATATAGATTTGGTAGGGCCGAGGAGGGTGCAATTGGTTTAAGAGAGGAGGGTGGAGATGATAGAGGCAATTCAGTTTCCTCAGGTGTGGAAGCATTTTAGATTTCTATAATAGATTCCTGGTGAGTTGGTAGTAGTAGATGAAGCAGGGATAGTTGAGGAGGTTGGGTATCCAGAGGTAGTGGATGTTGATGATGTGAGGGTGGTGGAGGGATTCAATGAGTGGTGGACACAATAGTGGGATGCTCATGGAGATAAAGTGGGGTAGAGACAGAGGGGTGGAGATGTAGAGGAGGAGGGTGACAATGGAGAGAAGCTAGTGCATTTGCAGGCATCGTTTTATGCCTTACGATTAAAGAGGGATATAATAGTGGTTGAGCGGGACATCTCTCACATGAAATGAAACATGTTCTTGCAGGAGAGAGACCAAACATGCATAGAGTCTAATACCTATCTGTAACATTGAGATAGATATCATGAAAACGAGAGGCATTGCAGGTGAAGTATGGAGAGGTGGGGTGAGATTCAGAGGCTGCCAGAAGTTTCACCTAGGGAGAAGGGCCGAGTGTAGGGCAGTAAGTGGTACATGCAGGTGGAATTCCAGTAAAAGTAGGGTAGACGGGGCCTCCTGATTTTGTGACCGTTGAGTAGTATCAAGCACTGGGTAAGGAGATGAGATAATATGAGCGCTTGGTGACAGAGCGCCTACCTGGTGTGCCTCGTTATGTTGAGAATATATCAAGTGAGTAGATATCAGATCAATAGGATAACTTTGCAAACACTAAGAGTTTCACATATCCGTAGAGAGATCCAGGGCTTGATGGAGGAGCCGCAGGAGGCCAGGGTGGCAAGCAAGTGTTATATTTATATTTTACCACATAGTATGTGGATTTTGTACATGACTCAGATTTGGATGATTTTGTGTATGATACCTTATGATGCCTTTTGTATAGACATTTGATGATGATGATGATGATGATGTGTGTGTGTGCATGCACGTGTGTGTGTGTATGGTTATGATTTTGGATTCACGTGTTGTTGATTTATCTTGATGTTGATGTTGTATATGAGTTTGTGATGGGATGTTTTGAGATATTAGATATCTTAGATGATGTTAGATTTGTAGATATTTAGATATGAAATTCGATGTGTTTGATATGGTCATGGTGTGACTCAATGTGGTGATTTTTATATGTGTTTTAAAATGTACTTTTTTCACTATGGCTAATAATAAATGTGAGATGTTTACTTTTTAGACTAGATTTGATTCATATGTAATGTGATGGTAAATCAAATATATATGACAATGCACTTGAGGCCTTGTAACAGATGTTAACATATAACTAACAATAATTAGTCACATGTAAGATCTTGTATATATGGGGAAGCGAGGTTGTATACCTTCCTAAAACATGGGAAGGGTTGACATATGTACTTTTTATGGGAGAGTAAGTTCTCCTTTTGATGGCTTGTAGGCTTATGCCCTAGCTATATTTTATTGCATGAACTAATCAATGCAGGAAGTTTTCTTTTGATGGGAAAGCTGATCGATGCAGAAATATTTCTTAGGATGCTTTTGATATTTTGACTTTGATGTGAAGGATGATCAATGCGAGAAGCCTTTTTGTAATGATATGGGTAACCATCCTTGGAGGGAGTGGTCTATAATTTTGATTTGATTTTTGATAGATAGTTGTCCTTCGTGGGATCGGTCTATACTTGGATTGACAAATTTCCTTCGAGGGATCAATATGTATTTTTATAGAATGCATCCATATATGTATATTTGAATTTTCTTTTTAGTTGAGGACAAGCCTAGTAGACCATTTTAAGGAGGGGAAAATACACATGTATAAACCACACATGTGTACCCCTAACGTGTTTTTAGCTGATAAATGAGGGTGAGGTGAAAGTAATGATTGGGGGGTTCATACTTATGAAGAGGAACTTATCCATGTGGAAAAATGAGATGAATATAGTTGTGGTGTTCACCTTTAAGGTCATGGATGTAGAACATTTACGACAAAACACATAATTCCTAATCATTACGGCAGTGAATGATAGGTTAGTGGTGGGATGAGATCTTTGATGTTACTAAGGTCATGACGATAGATGTGTTACCAATATAAAGGTCATGAGGTTAGATTTAGAGGTTTCTTTTCAGGTTTACCATCAAGGAAGGATAAATGATAGGTTCTTGACCCATATTGATTAACAAAAATAATCTAAATAGGAGGACTAAAACATTTTGTAAATAAACAAGCTAAACAATAATGAATGATAACAAACTGATATGCTAAAGTAATGTAAAGTAATTGCACATGACTTGATCTAATGGAAATAAAACCCTAAATGCTAAGAGGGAAGTAAGGAAATGACTTAGCTAATTGATGGTGACTGTCGCAGGTTGTCGCAGATCTAGAATTAGAATTTGACAACTGTGCAAAGGAACACTTAGTGACCCTACAAAGGGTAGATCTGGACTATCTGAAGTGACGCATAGGGGCACCTTGGAGTGTACTAGGACACCCCAGGGTGCCTTGGTCTAGATTTCTGGGTGCTTGTGAACAATATAAATGACTTAAAACCCTAATTTGGTACAGTTAGCTAAGTGTCTCTGAATACTCTATTGTCTGTCACACTGGATTCACCAGATGAATTTGGATGATGCCCTACACATGAAGAAGAAGAAGTGTTCAGACTGACCTCAACTGCCAAAACGGTGGACTTATCACTGATTACTGCACTACATTATGGACCCTGATGTAGTTATGGTTAGTGTGTGTATGTTTTTCCCTAGGTGCTCTCGTTCCAGTTGCACTTTGTGAAATAGTGAGCTATGGTAGCTATAGAAGATGTAGATAGTAGAATAGAATGAATAGAATCCCTCCTCCTCTAAGAATGTGTGTGATGTAGACTTTCCTAGCTTTAATATATGGTGCTATGTGGATGCAAGATGGTGCAATGGATGCAGCCCTAGATGGAGTGATAGTAGTGATAGGATACAATGACCTAGGACCCTCATTATGGTCTTATAAGCTTTATATTTATAGGGCTCTCAAGTTTAATTTCGTAATTAATCTTGACAATGCCAACTGAGGAAAAGATAAAGATGACCAACGGCTAGAAGTGACCCAAAAAGGAGTGAAAGAGGCTAAGCATAGATCGGGGTTCCCAAAGTGGGACTGGGGTGCCCGGGGCACCCCAGTATAGGGTGGGGCACCTAAAATTAGGGCTAGAATCTTGGGGAAGTTAGAAAATGGGGTGATAAGTATCGGGAAATATGTGGGAAAGACAAAGTAAAACATAAAACAAAGATGGAAAAAAGGTGGGATTAATTGGTACTTTGTATACTTGAGAACCTTCTAAATAGTAGTATAAGACTAGGCTAAATATTGTCTAATGTGTAATATTTGTGTCTACATTTGCCCCCACTTTATGTTGGTGAGAGAACAACTTGGTAACATAAAGTAGATAGAAAAGCATACCTGATGTCCATGTAGAGTGTAGAAGAAAGCACGCCGATGGACTAGAAGCATGGAATGACAAAAATAAAGATGTGGAGGAGTGTGGATTCTAAAGATGAAACATGTGTAAAAAGAAGTGATGAGAGTGAACCTAGGGCGGAACGCATGTGTAGTTGTTGCATGTGTGTGGTGTACTTGCATGGTTAGTATGACAAGTAATGTCATCATGGTTGTTGTTGTTATTGTTGTTGCCCCCAATTTGACTGTTTGTTTCTCATATGACGGACCTGCAAGGAGAAAATGATCAAGTAGTCAAATATGTATGTATGTAAAAATGTTGTGTAAAATATGTAAATGTAAAGTATGCTAGAATAGAAAAATGTAAATGGAAAAATGGAACATGTGCACCTGATCCATGTCAAGAAAAAGGGTGTAGAAGGATATCTTGTGATGTCGCAAGTTTTTTGGGTGATCTCATGCCACCCTGGCTGAAGAAGTGTAGGGAGGAAATGCTCGGTGTCCTCCAACTCTAACCACTTTTGCTGAAATTTGTTGAAGAGATCTTTGTACTGCACTAGTTGTTTGGAAGATCCTATGCCACTGGATGGAGAAGTGTAGAGAGGCCACCCACTGTAACCCCTGAGCCTATGACCGCTCCGCATAGAATTGCCAAAGGACACCATGTCCTGTTAAGGCCACTGTGTATGGAGTTTGTAGACTGGTCTGAACTCACTCATTGTGTGTGAACGGTGTAAATACGTTGTGTTAGTAGAAACCCTCAATGATGCCCCCTTCTTTGGGGCCACATGCGATGACCCTGGAAGGAGAATGCAGCCCCAAGAGAGGACCAACCACACTCTAACCTTGTAGCCAACTTAACCCTACAGGGGGAAAGGGAAAGCACTTGGTAGATACCAAGGCACACACAAAAGGGGATGGCTAGCCAATACAAGTGTTAGTTTGAACACATGCATGCAAATAAGTGTAAAAGATGTAGATAATGTAAAAACTACTAAGAAAAGTAGTGTAAACACGCAAGAAAACAAGGAGACCACACAAAGTCAGGTTTCAAACATGGGACATCACTCACGATGGCGCAAGACACGCAAGGCCATCATAGCCGCAAACAACAGACAAGTGTGCACACAAGCAAAGGGCAAAGCCCACATACAATAGCAAACAACGCAGACAAGTAGAAATACAAGTAGTCATGGGAACATGTAGTCTTGCAAAACAAGTGTTACACATGGAACACCCGTTAGCATGTTAGAGTGAAAACCAATATGTCAAAGTGTGTATAAGACAAGTAGTATAAGATGTTAAGTACAAAATGAAACAATAACACCTGTATGAGATGAATGTGGATGCCCCCAATGACCAATATAGTAAGGGTAGAAGGTAAGCATCCATGCCGCGTGTAAATTTCCTGCATCTGTGATCACACTAAACAAAGGCGTGAATGTGCATGTGTGTATGATAATGACATATAGGAAAGCAAGCTAACATGTGTAGTAAAGTGAACATGCAAAACACTAGTAAGAAAAAGTAAATGCTACCAAGACAATGCAGTATGTTGTGGATGGATGGAATGGAATGCAAGATGGAATGATAGGAGCAACGTGCCCCCTCAAGTGTATGGAAGTGTATGCAGTGAGGTTCATTTTATTTTCCCCCTCAACAGTCAAGAATGAACCGTAAACAAGAGTGCATCATCGGGAAATGGTCGAGTAGTGTTGGTTGTGTCTAGCGTGCTATGATGAGTGTGTATGTGTAGTGGTGATGAAATACAACATGTGGAGAAGATGCGCATGAACCTTATAGTCGAAGCATATATCACAAATTTGTTGATTGGAAGAGTGATGATTTAACCCTAAGCATATATCACTATAAGATGAATGGATGGGAATGCATCGTATAGGAAGGTGTGCGTGGACCCTATAGCCTAAGCGTATACCATGACTTGGTTGGATAGAGGAGTGATGATTTATCCCTAAGCGTATATCACTATAGAATGAGTGGATGAGGATAAAAAGTATGTGTGGACCCTATAGCCTAAGCGTTTACCATGGCTTGTTGAATGGGTGAGTGATGATTTATCCCTAAGCATATATCACTACATGAGTGGAGAAGAAGGGATGATCTAGCCTATAGCGTATGTCACTACTAGATGGTATGAGGGTGGATGAAATAAGAGTACGAGTGGTGAATAATCATATAAAAGGTGGTGATGTTAGAAAGTGTATACCACTAATGGATGAATATAGAGAGTGATGATTGTAATAGGATACCGCTAAGTAAGGAGGGGGAGAGGTATGAATAGAATATGAATGATAGAGGTGACGAGATGTAAGAGGATAATGTAGAATGGGTGAAGGGAGTGGTGATTTAACCTAAGGTGTATACCACTACATGATATGATGACGAGTATGGGTGATGATATAGCCTAGAGCATCGTTGTCATAGCTTGATGAAATGTTATGATGACATGTCACATGTAGGTAAGGTCCATTTGATTGGTAAACCTTCAGTGAGTATGGACTGAGGAACTAGAGTGTGTCATAGGGTGGTGAGTGCAACAGTAGAAGAGTGTATACGACCAAGGTAGGTGAATATGTGGTGTAGGAAATGTAACGTAGTGTGTGTAGTAGGTATGGAATATAATGTAATATGTGGGTAGGTAGAATGTATACTGGTGATAGATGAAACTAGACCCAAGTATAAGGGAATCTAGTGTAGGAGAGATAGGTAGGATGATAATGGGTATGGAAGGATGGAATGCAATAAGTACTGTTATAGGAATGGAGCCAATGATAATAGATAAAAATAGACCCAATATAAGGAAATGGTTGGATGTAGAACGTAGCATGATGTATGGATGACATAGAAAACTAGACTCATATTTGATGATGAATCAGTGTAGCGTGTATGAGATAGATGAGGTAGAAATGACTAGGAGATGAGGTATGTATAGGATAGTTGGAGAGATGTATCAATATGGGTTCCAGTATCAGTGTAGTGTGTGGGGTTCAGTGTAATAGTAGATCCCTCAACATTATCAGTGTGAAAAGCACTAGGGTGCGTCATCGGGTAACGAGGGTCAAGATGTGATATCAAGTATGTCTTGATAGAAAGATGACTTAAATGTGAAATGAGTGATCAGTAGGGTGTTATGCGCCGCAAGTGTGATATGATGACAGAAGAATATGCAGCCATCAAAGGTTCATGCCCTTGTGGGAGAGCATTGGGATGTGTCAAGTAATAGGAGAAGAGGCTAAGATGAATGGTAGGATGAGGTTAAATTAAATAATTTGAGCGATGATAGAGATAGATGAAGGTTGATCATTAATAGGAGCAGTGAGTCAGACAATGATTGGTACATGGGGCGTGATTATTCATGTTGTAGAATGGCCAGGATATGGAGGTGACTTTGTGAGAATGCTAGGTTTACTTTGACTTGGAGGTTGTGGTAAATGACTTGAGAAATAATATTGCAAATTAATGTAGCCAAAAGGAGGGAATGACCTGTCAGTTTGATCTTGGGTCTAACATAGAAAAGATGCTAGTAATCCAGGAGTAACATTAATGTGAGTGTGAAGTAACATAGGGTCAGGTAGATAAATGAGGATGATCAAAGAGGACATTATCAAACCATGGTATGACATGTAATGGATGAAAAAATCATGAATGAGATGTAGAGGAGGAGTAAACATATTGAAGTCATCTTTGTATTTAAGACAAGTTGATTGTAGGATTTGAAACATGTAAGGAATGGATTCATCGGAGCATTGTTTAAACTTGGGAGACAACATGCATAAGCCAGAATTGATTCAACCAAGGGTTATTAGATGGAAGGATGGAATGTATGTGATAAAACATCACCTAGATGGGTGAAAGAGCTTAACGGAAATGGGTGACTGGTTTGTGTGGAAGAACCAAGTGGGAATTGGTGACATAGGGTCTTGTGACTATTACAAAGTTCCATAACTTGCGAGGTAAAGTATGATTTTCATCGGCTTAGAAAAATCATCGATGGGACTTGTTGCGACAAGAAGGATCACTAGATGGGGTTCATTGGGTCACAATATTAAAAATGGGACGATGGGTTGGAACATCATAGACTCAACATGCCTTGTGTCAAAATTTAGGAATGCGACATGTAGTGCAATAAGGGAATGTATGCATGGCATGGATCCAAGGTCAACCTAGGAGGTGTTATAGTTGTAGGTAAATTACATGAATGCCAAAATGGTGACTATTTTTGGATATCAATGGTAATAATGAGGTTTAGATACCTAAGGGTACAGACGACAGAGTTATCAAAGCCATATATGGAAGCACCATGATGGAGTGGAGGGATGATTCTAAAATACCTAATTGGTAAAAAAGTGTAGAGATGGGTACAGGGGTATTAAGCCAGATCCATTATGCCTAAGGCTACACTTGAGCACTACGCATTGCATAGAAACATGAGGGATATGAGTGGTAAATTTTGCAGTAAATCTGTGAAAAGGGTGAACATCAAGCTACTGTGTCAAATTAGTGATCCTCATCATAAGATCTCATATGTTGAGAAATTTCAATGCCTTGTGCAATTTGGGTGTCATATGGGTGGAGCATAATCTAAGTATTTTTCAGGCAGAAAGGAAATCGGGTATATTTAGATAGTGGATCAAAGAGATATTCGGTGGAGAGGAGAAAGAAAATCACAATAGGTGGGAAGAGGTCCAAAGCAATTCACTACGAATAATGGGATATTAAATGGAAAAAAATGAAGGAAAGACCCTAAGATGAAGTGGAGAAATTAAAGGGCTAGCAAGGTGAGAAAGACACGTTGGGTTCACCAAAATGATTAACAAAAATAAAACCTAAAGGGACCTAAATGGGGTATTTAGGGTATTAATGCTAATATAAGTAGGAGGACTAAAATTTTGTATTAAAGAGGCTAAAAATTAATGAATGACAACAAACTAATTTGATAAAGTAATGTAAAGTAATTGTACAACTTTATCTAATGAAATAAAACCCTAAATGTAAGAGGGGAGTAGGGAAATGACTTAGTTGATTGATGGTGATTGTCACAGGTTATTGCAGATCTGAAACTAGAATCCGACAGTGCAAACGATCACTCAGGGACCCTATAGAAGGGTAGATTTGGACTATTTGAAGTGACACAGGCACCTGGGAGTGTACTGGGTGCACCTTGGGGTGCCCTGGTCTAGATTTTGGGTGCTGTGAACTATGTATAAATGACTCAAAACCCTAATTTGGTATGTTCACTAAGTAGGTCTAAAATACTCTCTATCTGTCACACTGGATTCGCAGATGAATTGGATGACACCCTGCACATGAAGAAGAAGAAGAGGTCATGATGACCTCAGCTTCCAAACCAGTGGACTTATCGCTGAGTGTTGCACTACATTACAAACCTTGATGTAATTCTTGTGAGTGTGTGTATGTCATGCCCTAGGTGCTCTCGTTCTAGTTACACTTTGTGAAATAGCAAGCTATGGTAGCTATAGAAGATGTAGATAGTAGAATAGAATGAATAGAATCCCTCCTCCTCTAAGAATGTGTGTGATGCAAACTTTCCTAGCTTGAATGTATGGTGTTATGTGGATGCAAGATGGTGCAATGGATGCAGCCCTAGATGGAGTGATAGTAGTGATAGGATGCAATGACCTAGGACCCTCATTATGGTCTTATAAGCTTTATATTTATAGGGCTCTCAAGTTTAATTTCACAATTAATCTTGAAAATGCTGACTGAGGAAAAGATAAAGATGACCAACGGCTAGAAGTGACCCAAAAAGGAGTGAAAGAGGCTAAACATAGATCGGGGCACCCAGAGTGGGACTAGGGCACCTCATGGCACCCCAGTATAGGGTGGGGCACCCAGAATTAGGGATATAATCTCGTGGAAGTTAGAAAATGGGGTGATAAGTATCAGGAAATATGCGGGAAAGATGAAGTAAAACATAAAACAAAGATCAAAAAGGGTGGGATTAATTGGTACTTTGTACACTTGAGAACCTTATAAATAGTAGTATAAGACTGGGCTAAATATTGTCTAATGTGGAAATATTTGAGAGACATGTGGAGAAATGGGATTTTAATTTCAAGGGGTAGAACCACCTCAGAGATCTAGACTAAAGAGAAGGGTGTAGCACTTATAGGAGTACGAAGGCTAGTTTGATAGGACCATAGAGAAAACATGATTTGGAGATGCCAATTGTTTCCTTCTTGGTCGACATTTTTCAAAAGGTTTTTGTTGAATGTTCTGTTAGAAGCTTCTGCTTATTCATTTTTCTGTGGATAGTAAGGGGATGAAAATATTAGCTTGATATTAAAAGTGTCGCATAATTTCTTCATTTTTTTTGAAATATTTTCCATTATCTATGATAAGCTTGTGAGGGATGCTGAAGCAACATATGATATGTTGATAGATGAAATCGAAGATTTTATTTGCTTTAGTGGACACCAGGGGAATAGATTCCACCCATTTAGTGAAATATTTAGTAGTGGTGATGATCGAGTGATGTCATTATGATGAACGAGGGTTGATGGTTAAGTCCCCATTATGAGAAAGACCATAGATCCTGAGTAGGTTGTACGGTCTAACTTGGTATGTGAGTGAGATTAAAATGTTTTTGACATTTAACAAACTTTTGGATGTATGCACAACAATCTTGAATAAGTGTGGGCCAATAATATTCCATATGTAGGAGGTGTTTAACAACAATCATACCATTGATATGTACACCACATATGCCATCGCAGACTTCTTGGATAGATTTGGTAGACTCATGGGATTTGAGGCATAATATTAATATGCCATCAAACCCACATTTGTAGAGAACCCCACCTACGATGACTTATTGAGTAGTTCTTTGAAGAAAATATCACTTAGCATTTTTAAATAGGTTGGAGTGTACTTTTGATTAAGAGATATAATCATAGGTTTGAGTGTACCAAAGATCTGTTTGATTGTCTTCGATGAGATTGATAGAAGGTAGTTCATTGGTGTGAGAGGGTTGATCAAGTATATGCACAACAACAGACAATTTGGAATCATTAGTTGATAGTGGAATGAGTGATGCAAGAGAAGCGATGGTGTCTACAAATTAATTGGAGGGTAGTGGAAATGTTTGGATGGTGTATTGATCAAACCTAATTCTAAGAGGAAATCAACAATGTTGTTATATTTTTGTAAAGTTTCATTTTTAAATTAATAAATTCCTTTGATTTGGTTGATGGTGATTTGAGAGTCTCCATAGATGTCCAAAATTTGAACAAAAAACATGAAAACAATTTGGAGACTCATGATGAGAGCTTCATATTCAACCATGCTATTTGTGCATTTGAAATGTAATTTAAAGGATAGAGGGATATGAGTCACCCAAAAGAGGTGTGATAATGATACAAGCACCTCCCCCTTGCTAAAACCTAGATCTGTCAAAGAGAAGTGTTATTCTGATAGGAGTATATTCTTGATCAATGGTATTGATGGATTCATCGGGAAATTGTTCATGTGGTAGTTGGTTATCAAGAAGGGGAGATGTGGCGAGTTGATCAGAGATGGATTGTCCCCTTAATATATTTTTGTGCGCTATGAATTCTAGACCAAAATCAATCACGAGCATTATAAAACAAGTGATACAATCAATTTGGTATGGTTTGATACTGCATTACTTTGATATTATTGAAACTGATGACAACATACATTTTATGATTTAGGAGATAGTGATGAAGTTTGGTAGTTGTAAAATTAAAAATCATAACACAAAATTTTCTACTTCAGTGTAACGAGTTTCATAATTTTTAAGAGTGTACACCTTATATAGTAGACAACCAGTTATCCACCTTAACTCATCCCAATGAGATAGCATAACACACTATGGCATGGTCAGTGGTAGATATGTATATGATAAAATGGACATCCCCATAGCATGGATGTGTGAGCATGGGTGGTGATAGAATTTATTATTTGATATCCTCAAATGCCTTTTGACAATTGTGATCCCGTTTGAAAGTTGACATCCTTACAAAGGAGATGGTGTAAATGGATGAATAATGATTTGAAAGATGAGAGATGAAGTGGTGGAACTGATTAAAGTATATATTGAAATCTACGAAGTTGTTTGAGGTTTTAAGAAGGAGGAATGTATCTTGATGATAGCTTTAATTTTGGTAAGGGTTCCACTTTGATGCCCCTGATAGAAACAATGAAGCCCAAGAGATATTTCTAGTGAGGACATCTGAATACACACTTAGCATGGTTAAGGTGGAGGAATTATTGGATAAGACGAGAAAACATGACATCATGGGAAACTGAGATGATCTCTAATGTTTTTTATATTTTCTTAAGAGGTCATCAATGTAGTATTACAAAATGTTTTGAATGATATCATGGAATGATATAAGTCATGGCGTGTGTTGATAGGTTGCCCTTGTATTTTTAAGTCTCAAAGGGCATAACATGATAATAGAAAGTTACCCAAAGGAGTAATGTAGGAAGTTTTCTTTTGGTCGTTGGTTGTGATAAGGATTTTAATGTATCCAGATAATCCATCCATAAGAGATAACATTTCATGGCCAGTGGTAAGATTGACAAAGTTAATCAATAATAGGGAGAGGGGAAGTCTTCTTTAGGATAGCTGAGATCCAAGATATCAAAAGTCTGTGTAAATGCGTAACTTTCATAGAGGCTTTGGCTACGGGGACAATATTGGAAACCCATTGTGGATAGTCAATGGGCAGTATGAAGTTAGCATAAATAAGACGTTGTAACTCTTCTTTGGTAATGAGGGTCTTCACAAGGATACATCCTATGTAGTTTTTGTTTAACAAGTATTAGCGTTAGGGACCACGATGATGTTTTGTACGAATGATGTTAGGATTAATACCTGGCATGTCACTATATGACCATGCGAAGGCCTGACTATGTTTGGAAAGTAAAGAAGGAGAAGTCCTTTAATTATTCAAAATCCAAGGATTGTCCAACATTAACTATATGAGGGTATTGTGAATTCCCTATGTTGACGTTGATAGTGGATTCGTTAATAATTTTAGATGTGTTTGGTGGTAGATTCTTTTAAAGGTAATGGTCCTCTACCCCCATATAGGATAAGATGGATTGATGATCATGAAATTGAAGAATATCAATGGTAACGAAATCTTCCTTTACCATTTTAGGTAATTCAAATGGAATGGTCTTAGTTCCATCATTTGTTTGATAAGTGAGAAGTCATTAAGGTAATCATGTTGATTAAAAAAATTCAAAGGGGATGGAAATGTCTTGGTGTCGTCATTACTTTGGTAAGTGAGTGGTCATAAGGTTCTTGTATTGAATAAAAAATTTATGAGGGATGGAAATGATGTCATCTGTGTTTTAAGATGAGGAGGGAAAAAGGAGACAATATCTCTGATGTTAGGTTCGTACATTGATTATTTATTTGACCTTGAAAAGACCGCTCAAGGTCGGAGCAAGAAAATATAGAAGGAGAGGAGAGCTGAATACATCAAATAATAATAATTCTTCACTATACATATATTAAAACCACACTGCATAAAAATCATCCGGGATATTACAAATATATATAGGAGTACATTTTCCTATTATCTAGGAAACCTCCTATAACTTCTCCAGCTATTATTGATGAGTTGTTAATACAACTCTCAACATACTCCTAGATTAGTGTTATTGTTACTCACGTAACAATACACACTCTAAACAATAATATCATAAATATTAATGGAGCACTAAATAAATATTTCCTAACATTCCCCCCCTTAGTGCGAACATGGTAGAAAAAACATCCACACTCTCAACTACAGTATGCTCACCCCTGTGGCATGTCCAACTCTGTGACTCATGACCTTGATCCAAAAGAAAGGCTCGCTCCTTCCATGGTTTTAAACATGTTTACCACAAACCTTGACGTGACAGGAACCTCATCAACTGTCGACCTCGTGTGGTTTTCTGGATCCTCCCACAAACCCTTTCAAGATCCATGAACTAACTTAATTTGGTGCTACTGTTCACCACTATGCTTATACATCAGGGAATTATGTAGGAAACACAACGTGCATATCTCAAAACTACACAATAGAAGATATATTGAAAAAATTTCACATTACTTCCTATAAGAATCGTAATGTTCTTAATCGTAGTCTCTGTCATTGATCACTATCACTCGATCTCGAACAACATAGAAAACTACCACTGCCACTAGAAGCTTTCCTTGACTAATTCGTTTTGGGTGCAGAATGGGAATGGAACATTGGTATGTATTCCCCCCCATAATGTGAAATTCCACTCATATAGATACTGAGAAGAAAAATACATCGAAGAACATACTCCTGAATGGATCTTGCTAGTTAGGTCTTGCTGCACATGGTCACTAATGCTAGTGAACATATTCTTCTAGCTGACCATCGTCCAAAGAAGTACGACAGTCAGAGGACCAAGTCAGTCAGAGGATCACTGACAGTCATCTGTGCTCCAACACAACTCTCTTTCCAACATCCATCAAATACCACACAAAACAGGAACACTGCAAACTAAAGCACACTGAGAAAATGGAAACCACACTGAAAATCATATACTCACACCATACATATGCCACCATAGCTTATGTGCGGCCCCGTCGTTGGTGACTGACGAGAGGTCGCTGTTCGACCTCCTTCCTCCGATGCCTCCTTCCTCCATCATATGGGTGCTTAACTCAGCCGGATCTGAACATGAGACTACATGGTTTCCACATTGTATTTATTTAAGCTTCTCCTCTCAATGTGAAACCTTTTATTTCAGGACATCGGGTACAACCGATAATGCGTCCACAAGATGGCCAAAATAGAGGGTAATTTTCAATTTTTTTTATTTTCTCCCAAAATTAGAACCACTAGGACGGGAATAAAAAAATATACACTTTTGAAAAAAACGCCGTTCGATTTCGAGTTACCATGCAAAAGTTATTGAAGTTACAATTTCCCGTAAAATCGTTGAATTTAATAAAAATTGACACAATGATTAAAATTTTCCTCAAAATAGAGAGAAAACTTATCATGTGACCAGTCATTAGAATTGGGAGAAAATTAAGATTCCAAAAAAATCAATTTCCCCAAGAACTGGCGCCAAAAATAATTAATTCAGCCAAAAAAGTAATAATTGCCCTCTAAATACAATTATTAAATAAAAACTATAGGAAAAATTAATTTTTCAAAACTATAGTCTTTATGAAAAATTAAAATAATTGGACAGAGTTGGATATGCAAAAAAACTCAGGTGAATCTGTCATTCAGATCTTCCTTGTATAATATTCACTTATCTCTGCGCCTTTCTCCTTTAGATCCAATGCACACTGGTATGCAAGAAGCTGGGAAATCAAATCTGCACCTTATTTGTGGCTTTAACATTCCAATACTATGAATTTATTTTGCCTCAAATTATAATCATATTTCTACAATTCTCCAATTCTAACACCACTGGTGACTAACTGCACGAATACTTGGCCGCATGCAGATCCAAACTAATGTGTAAAATAGATTCTCAGCGATATTACTTCTGTCACTAAAAAATCATCTATTTTGTGATGTAAACATATTTTAATCTATAAATCAATATCTAAAACCATTTCTGGGTTTTGTTCTACCTAAAGTTAGCTTTCCATAACATTTTGAATCGCCCAATTTCATTAAGAAACACAAAAGATATCATCATTTCAATAAACCTGTGTCAAGCTTCAACCAGCAACCTTTCTATATGCCTTTATTTGCAAAATTTCCATTTCTTCCTGAAATCCCCATCCACCTTTCTGGAAAAACCACGCTCTGATATCACATGAAAAGACCGCTCAAGGTCAGAGCAAGAAAATACAGAAGCAGAGGAGAGCTGAATACATCAAATAATAATAATTCTTCACTATACATATATTAAAACCACACTGCATAAAAATCATTCGGGATATTACAAATATACATAGGAGTACATTTTCCTATTATCTAGGAAACCTCTATAACTTCTCCAGCTATTATTGATGAGTTGTTAATACAACTCTTAACATACTCCTAAATTAGTGTTATTGTTACTCACGTAACAATACACACTCTAAACAATAATATCCTAAATATTAATGGAGCACTAAATAAATATTTCCTAACAGACCTTCCATATGTTTTCGGTGTAGGAAGCGAGTGAAGGGATAGAAGGTGATACTCTCCTAGTGAAGGACGTTGCATGACGTATTCAAAGGAAGTATCATCTAGTAAATTAGATGTAGAGACAAAGGAACTGGTAGAAGCTTCATCAAAGGAGCTTGAGTTCATTTTAGGAATGAGCACATTATTAGGTCTATATATCATATGCCATGCTTTAAAGGGATTCAGGTTAGCTGTAACAGTAAAGGTTTTACCTTCTCTGGTAGTAATATGAACAACATCAATTTGATGGAACGGGGTCCTACTGGAAGAAGCCTCACTTTTGTCGAATGTGGATGGAGTGTTGAAACATGGTTTAGAAAGTGTGGCTTTAGGGAAGCCATTTTAAGGGTGTCAACCAAGTTTACAAATGGTCGGGAATCATCTATCAGTAATAATATGTATTGAAGGGAATAAATCATCACTTTTGATGTTGGGGCAAGGTTTGGACAAGCTCATAAAGGGACATCTTCATAGGAGCTTGGTGGAGTTGTTTGGTAATGGTATTTTATACAGAGTAGGTAGATTGGATGTATGACATGAAAATGATGAATAGCTTTACTTTATAAGAAGGTGGAGTATTAGGTGATTCAGGAGCAAGAGGGATAAATACCTTGGTTTTGTTTTGATTTTAAGCCTTAGGGTCTTGTGCATGGGCTCTAGTAGTAATATGAACAACATCAATTTGATGGAGCGGGGTCCTACTGGAAGAAGCCTCACTTTTGTCGAATGTGGATGGAGTGTTGGAACATGGTCTAGAAAGTGTGGATTTAGGGGTTGGGTGAGTTTTCTTGGTTTGATTTGGATTTCTAAGATATGTGGGGAGAAGCCTTTTGCTAGCAAGGATTTGACTAATAACGTGAAGGGATTTGCAGTCCTCTGTGGACCGTCCCGAAGTGTGACGATACTTACAGAATGCTTCATAGTTGTACCAAAATGGTTTCAAAGCTTGAGAGCTAGATGACTTGAGAGGAGGTAAGGTTTTGATAGATAGTTGGATGAGATTTTTGAGGGTTATATCATAGTACCCTGTCAAAGATGATATTGAGGGGATTTGTGTTTCATTTGATGAGCTAGAGATTGGGGCGGATGAGGTTATTTTTTCTATTACACATTTAGGTTATGATTGAGGAATGGCCTTGGATTTAGTGATGGTTACTGTGAATTTGGATAAAGGATGGGGCCCTAATATGGAAGGAAAAGGCCTTGTACCTTATGATGAGATTTTTTGACAACTGTGAGATACAATTTCAATTTTTCTAGAATGTGGTTTGTGGGTTGTATGACAGTTTTATTGAGATTCTACATATGATGTCGGGTGACGTGTTAATTGCAATAAATTTTAGTGATTTCAATAGCGGGTTTCTTTTCTAAGTATTTTGAAGAGGTCACAGACATGTTTGAAGAAAATTTGGTAGATATGGAAGGGTATGAGGTCTTGTTAACAACAAGACTAGAGGAGTTAGATGATTCAGTTAGTGCTTCCGTAATATAAGTAACAGGTGTTGGAGGCATGGCTAAGAGATCTTTAATAGTGTTAATGGTGTGATAAGAGTTGAGAAAATTAGATTGGGGTTTTCTAGTGGAAGGGTCATGATTTAGAAAAAGATGTATAAAGACGTCCAAGTTGTAAGTCACTTCGGTTGATAAGATCTTGGAGGACCTTTATAAATGAATGAAACCTTTTGATGTCGTGGCCTCAGACTCGATGGTATTTAAAATATTCATTTTATCAATACCATGAGGGTTTTGAAAAAAATGTGTCGATAGGATGGATATACATGAGCGTGATCATACATGGAGCTAGGAGTTTGTCAAAGACCACACTGTAGGATTCTCTGATGGGTGTATAATTGTGTTTAGGATGGGTGAGTTTGGAATTTGAATGATCTTTAGATGTGGCTTTTACAACGATTAGGTTGGCTGAGCCTTTGGACTTATCATTACTGGAAGGAGGTTTGAAAAAGGAATTAGGATTTGGTTTCTTTGATTGGAGTTTGAATTTACCATCTTAAAGGGCACAAAATTATAATTTGCGAGCCATGGTAAAGGCTTTGTCAAATGTTTGAAAATATTGAATTTGAAGCGTTGAGAATGTGTTTAATGCATGATTGAGAAAATAACTTTATCAATTTGGTTTGTGGAGGCAAGAAAGATAATTGATTGATGATCCCATGCCAATGGGTGATGAAATTTGCAATAGATTAATCTTCAATTTTTTTGATAACATAGAGGTATGTAATGGAGATCTTACGGGTAATATTTATAGAAAATGTTTCTAAGAATAATTGTGCGAGATGTGCAAAGGAGAAGAGTGAGTACTGTGGGAAGCTATTGTACCAATCTAATATAGTTCCTACTAAGGACATAATAAATTTCCTTAACATAAGGTCTTGGTCGTGTGTGATGAGATAACATGTGTGACAAAAATCTCAAATATGCTATAGAGGGTCCTCCTTATTGTAAAATTTAATAAATTTTTGGAGTTCCCAATGTGGGGGATAGGATTTGAAAGATACAAATGGATGAATAGGTTCATTACAGACATGTTCATATGTCAATTTACTTTTAAGAACCTTAGAGGTAGCTTTAAGACTTGAGATCCTATTCATTAATGCTTTTAAGGGATCATTTTGTTTTGGTTGTTGAGGGTTGAATGCTAACAAACTAGGTTGATTATAGGTATGTGGATTCAATTATTGGTATGAATTATATGCTAAAGGGATATTATGTTGGAGAGGAACACTCATGGGAATGTTGTATTTAGGTTAAGAAACTAAAGGTTGAAAGGGTTGGATGTATTGATATTGGATAGGAATGGAAATGTTGATAAAGGGTTGAGATGACTCTGATATGTACTGAGATGGGATAGAAGTGTGAATGAGAGGTTGAGATGCTTGTGTTATATGGTAAGAATGGATTTGTGAGATAGGGGATGTCGATGCCTAATGTGAATAGGGGTGAGTACTAATAATGGAACTAGTGTTGATAAGGGGTATCAACGCACGGATAAACATGACCAAAATCTGAACTATAGATGTAGGTTGTTGTGATAGGATAGGTTGAGATACAATGAGAGGAGTTGTAGAAAGTGGAATAGAAACTGAGCTTGTAGGAGCACTAGAGGCTATGGGACTTGATGTGGAAGGAGACTTGCTAGTATTGTTTTGCAAAGATGACAATCCTGATGAAGGATCTAATGCTGAGGATGGTTGTTGGTTGGATGTGTCTTGCGAAGAAAAAATGTTAAGGTAGAAAGTGATGAATGGGATTGATGTTTTGGATCCACCAACAATGGAATATGGATGTAGTTGCTGGATGACAAGCTCATGATTAGGGTTGATTAGTCGGGAAGTGTTGAAGGTGACTATAGTAATAGGTGGTCATTTTTTAGGTATTGTTTGTTGGATTGATACACCTCAAGAAGTGAGGTAGGAATTAAGGGCCATCGGGTTAGAATCCAAAATATCTATAAAGACTGGATCACCACTATTTAAGAAGCATGGGATGGATGGATTTGGTTTTTTTGATATGAATGATTGACTTCTGAAGGTGATCGAAGTTGGTCGATTAATCCTAGAATATCATGAAGGTGAGATTGGATATTATCCAAGGATTTTTGGAGACAATCGATTATATTGTTGATGTTTTGTAGAAAAGATTGTTTCCTAGTTAGAATGATGAACTAATTGAATAATCAATGAACAAGAAAGAAAATAAAAGTGGTTGATTATAAAAAATTCAAATAAGGATTTTTATTATTATCTTGATTAAATTAAGAAATGTGTGAAATGTGAAAAATGGATAAACAGGTACTAAGAGAAGGTTGTCTAAGGTTGGTTTCAGGTTATTTAAAGGATGGAGTCCTCGATATACTTGAAGGTACGTGAGGCCCAAATATGTGTTGGTTTTGGTATGAGGCATGATATTGGAACCTACACCCTCACTTTATGGTCCCATAATGATAAGGGTGTCAGGTGCTTAGCCAATATACCACCCAACAGAGTTTTTATACTTGACTAGAACACTGAGTTGGCTTATCCTCTTGGTGGTGAAATCCAAGTACATCCACATGGGAAGGAGTGTTTAGATATGAATTAAATTTGATGTGGTTTGGTTGTGTGTGAAGAGAGTTTCATGAATGTAATCCTTTTAAATCCTAATTAAGTAATGTGAGCAGGTAGATATGAATGTTTGTTTTAAGATCCCAAAGGAAATATTCAATTCGACGGGAACAAACAAACAAGATACAATTCTAAAAGGAAATGATTAAAGATAGGATATCGTACTTGTAATTGATTTTCCTTTTTAATTTTTGATTGTAATGTTTTAAAGCCACAACAATAGCAAGAAAGTCCAAGCTGAAAGGGTTAGATGATATGATAATAAAACAAATTGAAAATAAAAAAAATAAATGAAAAAGGGACTAAATAGGTTCCACTGGGCATTCTAGGATGTTTATGGCAGTTTTTTTTTAGGTGCTATAAAGTGCAGGAAGTACCAAAAACTCAAATAAGTATGGTTTATCAATACCTACATCGACAATCGCAATGTCAGGATGATAGAGTGCATGAAGAATGTGAAAATACCCTCCTTTCTCCAAGTGAGAAGACCTGTATACAAAAATATGAAATAAGAGATATTACATAACGATGATAACAAGTTTTTTGGTGAATGGCTATCACATGAATCCAAAATAATTCCTTAAAGGGTGTCAACTCGTTGATACAATTAAGTGATTTTGATAATGATAAGATAAATGAAAAAGATAATTCATAATTCAAGGTGGATGGAAAGATCATGTTTGGCGTTACAAGTGGCCCAAGCTAGGGCGGTGGCAAGCTCAAAATCCTCAAAGTAGTCATATCAGAACTCTTTAGCAGCTTCTCACTCTTCTTGAATGAATTCTAGTTGTTCTTCAATGTCTTCGATTTACAGTGTGAGTGTGATGGCGCATAGGCTAAGTTCATGGATAATGTCAAATTATTCCCACATGAATGGTTGTTGGATGATCAAGAGATCATATATGCTAGTGATTGGGTGTGAAGGACCTGAAACTGTCATCTATAGAACATACATCTTGCAAACAACTTGTTAGATCTAATAGATTATTGAAAGTATGATATATGTTAGAAATGATTAAAAATGATAGGGATTGATGATGATCGAGGAGAAAATGTTGATTTTGAAAAAGGACTGATAAAACACACCGATTAATGATAGAAGGATTTGACAGTGTTGGGGTAAAATAGAAGGATTCTAGAAGCTTATGGATCCCAAAAGTAGAGATAAAAATATGTGTGGGAGGTTAAATTGAAAGAAAGAGGGTAAAGGGACCGATCGATGCTGATCGGGGGTCGATGACGATCATTGTGGGAAACTATAAATTTCCAAAAGAATTACTAAAATATTGAATAAGAGACAAAAATTGAAAATTCTATGCAAGGTGATGCAGACGATACGTTGAAAGTTGTGACTAATGTGAAACAAATTAACAAAATGAAAGAAACAAAGATACTAAACTTGATAATGTGTTGAAGATGATAGAGCTTCTAAAGATGTTATCCAATGATATGATGAAGCTTTCCAAGGCTTTTCCAGTAAGAGGTTGGTGATTACGAGTGTAATGATTTTTTTCACAGGTGTAAAAGTTTGTCCTTGCATAAAGATTATGGATAACTAGGAAATGACGAAAGAGGTTGGCTAAATAGAATCGACAGTGATTGCAACAATTGCCGACAATCACATATCACCGTTGATCTGTCCACAGAGGTTAAAACCAACAAAGTGAAGAATGAAAAAGTGGTTAAAATCACTTTCCATCCATGGATTTAGGTTGTTTTAGGAGTGTGGGAGGTTATGGATTTAGGTAGGAAGAGAATAGGATGTTAATATGGTTAGGGTAAATTAGGCTACAGTGGTTTTAAGTGGTTAGGGGGAATGTAAATAGGATTTATGTAGGTATGATGGTAATTTTATAAGGTACTTAGGATAGGGATGATAATGATAATAGTGATAATGTGATTAATGTGTGTCAAGTCACCTAAGGGTGAAAAAGCGATGTCTATAACTGCTACCTACAATTTCCTTCAAAGAGTGGGAAGACTTCTAGTACTCCATTTCTATTCTTTCTAAGGGTAGAAAAATTATTCGTTGCGGATGGATCTTCTTCAATCTATAGGGAACATCATCAACAATCTTCTTGGAGACTTCATAGAGTTACAAACTTCAGATCCATTGCAAGCTTCTTCACCGAACCCTTCACTAAGGCCAAGTATCCTTACTTATGCTCTCATCTTGGGTGAGGTCAACTTGGCTTCACATATTATTATATCTCTCTAGTATCGTTTGTATCTTCAATTATCTTCTTCTTTTAGAAAGATTGCAGTTTATACATGGGTACCTTATCAGGCCTTTAGTTGGTGGGACCCATTTGTCACATCTTTCTTAAGTTGTTTAAAGGATTCTTCTAACTCTTGTAAGTGGATGCTTTTCCCATTGGGGTTTCCTCCATTACTTGAGATCCTTGTTGTACATGGGTACCTCATCAAATGTAGCTAGTAAGACCCATTTATCATTTCTCACTTTTCATGCCTCATCCTAAGTCCTTGTCGTCTCGGGGCATTATCCACATCACTTGGCAAGTAATATCACTTAGGTGAGATCATAGGTCTTAGGTGTATTTAGGAGCTATGACAGATTCCTTCATAGAATATTTCATACGTGTTAGTGTGCATCAGTGCACCATATAGGAGTTACTTTCCATTTCTGGAACATAACTCCTTTCTCCCTTATGGAGGTATGATTGGTTTTTCATTGGAAGTTACACAACACTCCTATTTATACCAATTTTTATAATCTATGAGAATGATTACACTCTTTTATTTTTATTGCACATTTCATGGTTGAATGCTTGCACTTACTAAATGGAACTCCATCATGTTACTGTTTGAGTGCAACTCAGTTAATGTGCACGCCATCATACTTGATCCTCATTCTCACATTTTCCCACAAAAATTAGGTTAAGATAATAACAAGGAAAATTTAAAGGAACCAATAAAAAAACCTTGTAGAAAGGATGGGGAATCTTTCCATAGTAGGATTCAATTCTCTAGAGAATCTATAAAAAATAAACATCGATCTAGGGTTAAAAATGAAGAAAACGTAAAAATAATTGTAGGTGAAATGGTGAATATATCCTTATTTCTATAAGTTTTAAAACTATTTTGGTGAATCTCCTTTTTAAATATGTTAACTAGAATTTGAAGTTATAGTTATTTATGATTTTAAGGGTAATTTGAGGTTTGTTTCATTAGTAGTTTCTTGATTTTTCATTTGTAAAAGAGTATTTAATGGGTGTGTTGTATTTTTTCTTATGTGTGTAAGATAAATTAGAAAATAAATCAAAAGAATCAGAGGGTTTTCAAGGGAAATTATATTTGTTTCACTTGAAGTTCTAGCTCCTTGTTTATATATTGCTTTGACCATGTCAAAGTAAATTCAGTAAGAAAGCTCCATGGAAGGTTTAAACTTGGCCAATTTATTCCATGAGTAACTCATCGACATTCCCACACATGAGAGAGCTTGGAAATAAATATTCAAAGGTTAACGTTTTAATAAGATCCCATAGCACCGATTGTCACCACATGTTTTTTAAATATCTATTATATGGAAAGTCAATATAAGTGAAGCAAAACTTGAGTCCACGTGTCTATAATCGACGCTCAGTAAAAAAATGAATGATATAATAAGAGAGGTGTGTACTAAGCTTTGACAATTAAAAACATCGATGAACTCCAAGTGTCTATGATCGACATAGATTTGGAGGTTTCACAAGAGAAATACAAAGCTAAGGCGTTTATGATATCAATGATGTCATCAAAGTTCAAATACCACTATTTTCATGAAAATGGTTAATTTGGTCATCCACTCAAACTAAGAATTAAAGGATAAAAGACCTAAAAGACTCATATAAACTCTAAATGATTCAAAAAATCTTCTTTTTCTATACAATCTAGGTGTAAGGTAATGCAAGTTATTACAAATAATAGTTAAGGAGGTCAAACCTCCATTGAAGAGATGTTGGGATGATGAATTACAACCTGAAAAATGAAGGTGCCTAAGGTTGGGGAACATGGAAATAGGGCACGTAGGTACACGTGGAGATGTAGCAGAAAAGGGTGCGCTCGAGAAGGTATGAAAACTTGGAGACTAAGCAAAGGCTATTTTGGACAAGTGGGAGATCAAACGACATGCACAACTTTGGGCTAATAATAGGATTAGATATGTAGTTATTATTAGATAATCTATTATTAACAAAATTTCATGCTTTTATATTTATCTTGTAGTGGTGCATGTCTATTCTTAGCATGAAGCCTATTTTGAGGATGCTTAGGTGGTGAAGGGAAATTCGCCACCCCTATAAATATGTATTGATTTGCATGGTTGAGGAATCCATGTTTTGTTAGTGTTATACTACTAGTTTATGAGTGCACATGACTTATGATGACACACTTATATATGTAATTATCTTATGTGTTTTATAGTGATTAATATAATGGATTTATGTGGTTAGATAATGGTTATTGACATATTTGTTTCTGGATCGTGTATGGTGAATATGATCTTAATTATTGTTTAATCCTTCATGCACTATGGTTGTGATCTAGATCTAGTTATGTTATGATTTATACTTGATTACTTGTTATGGATATGGATTATATGTGTGTTTATCATGCTAACTCCTTAACAAAGCTACCATAAAAGAGGGACCTGGTACCCTTACACGCTTTTGGTGAGCACTCAGATATGTTTGAGTGATGTGCCAACACACCTTGGGATGTTTGGTAAAATAAAAGACTACAAGAGATGTATATGTGTGAAGCTATACTAGAGGAAGGATAAATTGAAAAAAAACATGGTACCTAAGAAAGATGAGTCCATTTTATGTACATAGAAATAATTTTGAGATAAGTTTCTCATAAAAGGTCTGAAAACTCACATTAAGAGTTACAGTGACCTTTTCTGAGAACTAAATGATTATAATACAATTTATAAAGGGATGGATCTCTTTGATGAGGAGAAAATTTACTATGAATTCATCATATAAATTAGAGACTCTGGAGTGCATTAAATTGAAGCTAAACTAGAGGTTTTGGCATGTGGATACTTGTTTGGGATGTATTTTATTCACACACTCTTCAGGATGAGAAAATAATCTCCAAGGCTAATTAAGAGGTCATTATTATAGCATCCTTTGAGACATTTAACAGTATGTAAAAAATTAACCATCCCACCACTTCCTATAATTATAGTACTATTAGGGAACACTTGAATGAGAGGAATGTGTTTGAAAATTTGAAACAATGGGCAATAGACCCCACTATAATCAAATAAAAGAAAAAATATTGATTCTTATTGCATTATTCAGAACATGGGTTAGAGTAGCCATGATTGTTAAATAGATTATATGGAACAGATAAGGATGACCATGTCAATCAAGCATGGGTACCTCTATCATGGATGAATTTAAAAGATGATAAACATGGATTTTGGGGAACTGTTAGAGTTTAATTTTTATTTTTTTGGATCATGTAGTTCAAGGAGGGATTTTTAACATGCTTTCATATGGTGGACCTATTTTGTGCTTCTCTCACCTTTTCATTCCCATTTTCTTATTGATTACCTATATCTACTTCCTTGGCACATGTAGGATTTTATAGATTGTATAATCATAATCAAGGTCTTGCTATCAGAGAAATATGTAAATATTTCCATCCTAGTGTCTATTTGGTCATCCAAGGTGTTGTAAGACCTAAAATGCTCTTGGTAAAACAAGAATCAATCACTCATTGGAACCTATTAGTACTATAGGGATTATACCTGTTGTTAGGATAGAGGGATGTTTGGCACCTCCTTTCAAACTACAAAGACATGTTCTAGACAAAAATTCTACAAAGAGATATATTGGAAATTTAAAAATGTCATTAGAGTTTAGTGCAAGAAGGTTTCATTGAGGTCGTATACTCACCTGCCATTTTCAGTGGTAAAATATAAATTCACAGTGTACCCTGCACTACAAATTTTTCCATGTAATATAGATAATACGAGGACCTTGCTATACACATTTTTAGGGGATGGGATCATCAAGGTAGGGTGGTTAGACATTTACAAATAATGAGCTATAGATACCAAAATCCTTATGTGCATTCTCTTTCGATATCTATATTCCATGGGCAACATCAATAGTTTGGTTCGATTGGTCAAACCAAACATAGTTGTTCATTTTCACATGAATCAAACCAATGTGGATTAAATTTTAGAAAAAATCAGGGCTACAAGGTTTCTCAAGGATTCTCAAGATGATAAATCTCAAGCATCATCAAATCTTGGTTATCCTAAAAATACATGGGATGATTTACAGAGAAGTATTTTGAGAATAGTGCTAACATCCCCTTCTTTAATAATAAATGCATCAAGAACAAAATAAGAGGATTATACCTACATTCAAATAAAACCTTCAGGTCATGTGTCTCTAATGGCCTTAATGCCTTTAGTTTCAATTCTTCTGTTATAAAAGCCTATATTTGGAGAGGTGAGTACGCATCCTAATAATTTAGTGAGTGGAAAGGGAAAAGGAAAACAAGTGTAGGTTGATATTGATTCACTCACTCAGAAATAATCTTGGACCCCTTCCCAAGAATCTATAACGTCAAGTTTTCATTTCCTCTATGGTTGGTTTGGTAAAACATACTTCCCCTACCCATATTATGATTAATGGAGGTGCTTGTAGTGTGGATATTTCCACCCCTCTTCCTGGTGGAACCATTCCTCCCATTATTTTCATGCCTCATCCTCCATATCCAATTTTCACATAACAATTGTTTCCACTTTATGAATTCCACTTATACCACCTGACCATCCTCATCCTCACCTAAAGTGGTCAATTAATCCATTAATAGGAATATATAAAGTAGGACCCCTCAGTACCCCATATCCTTTATGGAGATGATACTTTCTAAGGGATTAAACATACCTATGGTATTACGTGACTAAATCACCAAATAGGGATGATATTTAATAAAAAAATGAAATCGTTAAAATTTAAATCAAGCCAAGTGTGAAGGAGTGAAGTCAAATAGTAAAAATGTTATTCATTCACATGAGAACATGGGTGTATTAAAATTGACAACATGAATACATAAAAATATTAGGATGTGATGAGCCCAAAGAAATAACTCATTTCATACAATATTTACCATTCGTTTCCCTTGCATAAAGTGGATATAAATGTAATTTCTGAACTTATGGTTTATTTAGGAAACAATAGAGAGTATATATCATGGTTATTTATTAAGAATTAATTTTTATCTTTCTGTTAGCTATTTCTTATGATTATTGGGAAAAGGATGCCAATTAGTAAATATGTAGTCCATAATTTGCTATAATTATTGAATAAGGATTTTTGAGCACTAAGCACCAACTACAAATAACCTTGGAGGATATTCAATGTCTCTCATATCATATCTAGAGATTTTTATTTCATCACTAAATTAGCTCCAGAGGTTCCTTCACTAGCTCTAAAAATGTTCACTAGTTATATGAGCGGCTCATTAAGCATATGTTTGGGAAAAAGTGAAAAAATAGTCATCAAGAATATATCCAAACCAAAATGTGGTTGCATATTAAGATTCCTCTCAAAAAATTATGCAATTTCAAAAAATAATGATCTTGATTCGATTTTGTATGCAAAATTTATAACGGTTTAAGTATTGCTTCCGAGTCTTCCTAGAATGGTTAGGAGTCTTCCCATAATGCTTCAAAGTCTTCCCAGAACACTTCAGAGTCTATATAAATTAAGCCAAAAAATTAAAAAATATATTTTGAGAGAGGTTTCTAGTCATAATAAAGAGTTTGAAAAAAACCTCATTTTGTTTTTCTATAATTTTTACCATTTGAAATAAATCTGACTTTTACTTTGAAGTCTACAGGTCTAGCTACGAAGTCTTGGATAATTTAAACCATAAAATTCAAATGGATATCATGAGAGAGTTTTTTACTCATAATAATGATTAAAAAAACCTCCTATTTTTCTACAGCTTTCACCATTTGGAATAAATTTCACTTTTACTATGTGGCAGTCTGAGAAAAAGTGTACCAGGTCAGCACCAAAAGTTATATAATTAGAGAACAAAAGGTCAAAGGGAAAAATTTGAGAGAGATTTTTAGTCATAAAAATGTGTTGAACAAAAGCCTCCTTCTGATTTTCTACAACTATCATCATTTATGAAAAATGGTTGTTAGTATTGCTTCATAATCTTTCCAGAATGCTTTAGAATCTTCCCCAGGTTGCTTCAGAGTCTTCACATATCACTTTAAAGCTGATTATTAGAGCTCTGTGGATGAATACTAGAGTTACAAATGTGAGAATTACTCGAAGGGTGGAGTTGTTCTCTATTTTTGGAAGTCATTCTAAAAATAGATACTTCTGTAAGTCTTTTATTATTTGTAAACTAAATAAGAATCAATATTCATTTTGATTCTTAACAATAAAATATGAGATTCAGATTGTTAGTTAGCATTAGATAATATCTCTCCATATTTTTTGGAGATTGATGATTTTGGATATATTTAAATCTTAGTTGATAAAGATGTATTCCTTAAAAAAAAAGAGGTGGTTGGGGGCATGTAATTATAAATGCAACATCCCTAACCATTGAATGTAATATCTATTTTTCTATCAATTCATTATGAAATTCCATTCCATCCATTTGTAAATAATGTAGATTAAATTCCTCTTCTAAGGACTAAGCTTGCCACTCATTCCAAGGAAGATGGATTTGTATATATTATATATATTAATTCTATAATTATATTTGTTTTGTCTTTTTCTTTTTGGAATGTAATTATCCTTTTGATGTACAATATTTTGTGATCCTACAGGTGTTTTATGTGTTTTTCTTTTCTTTCTAATTCAACAATTTATTTTCTCACAAGTGTGTTTCCCTTCCTGTAAAGTGTGTTTTAATTTCATGCATGTGTGTTTAAATTTCCTAAAATGTGTGTTTTTCCTTTCTTGCAAGTGTGACATTTAATTTCCTACAAAGTGTGTTTCAATTATTGCAAATGTGTTTTAATTCTCTGCAAGTGTGGATTGTGGGTATTGGGGACCATTTCCATATATATATTTATACTTTTGCATATAACCTTCAGACACTAGCCCAGGATTGAAACTATTAATGTCGGGGATTGACAAACCTCAACAAGATGTTTATGAAAAATCTATGATACATGAGTTATGTTAATATATCATATATTCAAAGAGATATAAGAGGGTGTGTCCATTAATATTACCTCTTGAATAAGATAAATATTTGTGGAAAATATCACGAGATGGATGGATTTTTTTTATATAAAAAAATAAGACTCAAGAAATTCAAGGGAAAAGGTAAAGTAATGAGATATGGACATCTTGGATACATTGAGATGGGGGCCCACAGAGTGGGTCCAAAAGGGGGTATAAAGTACACCCCTTAAATTATCTTGGCTAGTACTTCTTTGATTCTCTGTAAGAATTGACGTTGGAAGTATTTCAACTTGATCCTAATTGTTTGGATGTTGCCCTTTGCTTGGAATTTCCCCCTTCAAGAGGTTTCTATCTCCATAGTTTATCTAGATATGTATTAGAACCCTACTTTAATGATAAATGTTTTGGTTATTAATATTTTAATTTAAAAAAGTTCTATTTCTTTTATTTTTTTATTATATTATTTTTCAAGATACAATGTAAAATTTGTTATATAATTGTATGGTATTTTAAATGGAGAAATAAAACCTCATATATGGATCTTCCTTAATTGTTGAATCCCCATCTCAGGGCTTCTCTTCCTTTCATTACTAGGTTTCCCCTTCCTCATGCACCACTACATATTTAGTGAGTCATCCCATTTATATTCCTATTTAGGTTACTTATTACACCCTTACTAGTGATACTATTTCCACGATATCATCCACCACTGATATTACCATGATTTTCTCCACTGCTGTATAAAATTTATAGAATTCTAAAGATCAAGTGTAGCAATGCAAACATAAATGGAAATGAAATAAAATGATGAGAATATCCCAGGAAAATGTATACAAGCCTCTTGATGTCACTTTCATTATAACAAGAAGGAGAAAAGGTAAAAATAACTACTAATAAAGTGACCTAAGAAGGTAATGAGGTAATGATCAAAATAGAGGAGGATGTCATGGTTTTTGTTGGAGCTCAAATATGAACCCATCCCAAATCAGATTGATTTGGGGCTTGAGATAACATGATACTATCTCCAAGTTGTGGGAATCGAACTGAGATAAAACTCTAGGGAAGGCCGACTTCCTCTACCTATTCCTAATGTTAAACTACTCTTAATGCTGGAAATGAAAATTTTTGATCCTAAACTAACATTCCAAGGGACTAAGGTTAGAAGGAGCTCCATAAACTGAAATCCTACACTATAGGAGGTGATGACACCAAAAATAAGGGGAAAGATACTTCTAAAAGAGAGAAAATGGAACAAGATAATGATGGACAAGGCAGAAATGATAACCATAGTCCAGAAAAACATATAAATTCCCATTTTCACACAATGCACAATATAAATGAACCTTGTAATATAAAGAAACATACACAACATACATGAAAGTAAATGAAGAGGTAAAGAGATGCAATCGATCACTAGATAAGGAAGAAAAGAACTACAAAACCAATTTATTGCTCTAAGATGATGCACAAATTATTACAATGAAGGAAGGATGTATGAATTCATTTACAGAATCATAGTCCAAGGCTTGCAACTCTAGAATACTTATGCAACAGTTATAATGAAGCCCTTGTATTCCCAAAGTATCCAACATTAAAAATGTGTCTTCCATTAAAATATATAGAGAAAATGGGAAAGAAAGAAGATGAAGAAAAAAAAACTCACACAAATTTATCCATTCACCCACCAACATGATGCAATAAATGCATGAAAAACATCACGGGTAACCTTACAAACCCATTCCCCCAATGTACATTTCTTCAGGAAGAAGAAATGGGCACCATACTTGATTAAAACTGATTCCAGCTACCTCGAACTATGCATTTTAATGATGGAGATTTTTTTTCCTTTTTCTCTCACCCACTCTCACTAAAATTATGATTTCTTTATTCCATGATGAAGAGATCTGAATTACAAATCCAATGAGTATATTTTTGTCAGATTTAGTGGGGTAGGTGAAAAGTTATCTCTATGCAGGTTTGAGGTGTTCGTTTCACTCATTTCCAAAAGTTTTGGCCTTGTTTCTCTAACTACCCCACGGTCCGCACTATACTGGCCCTTTACTGTTAGAAATAATCTAACACTTAATTCACCATATGTGGATTAATGTGTAATTATAATAAAGTAATGATTTAATTACTTTAGTTAGCTTAGTTGTTAGTGTGTTGTTATCATCCCTTAGATTGTGGAGGATGTTCTTTAGTTAGAATATTGTTCTCAGATGATTTCCTGTAGAAGCTTTTTAGGGGCAATATGTTATTTTTGCATATTTTATTTATTTAGGATATTTGTTCCATGTATTGTGGAAGAGATAGAAGCTGTCCAATATCTATAAATATTGCAGCTCTCTCTTTTGGTTGTAATGCTTCATTTTTATATTAATAAAATCATAGCAAGCTCCGCCTTGTTTTTGCAATTTAATCTGGTTTACAGATTTCATTTACCTTTTTTATATTTTTCTTTGGGAATCAAATTTAAAGAGGGTATGGGGAACTCATGTGTTTGTGGAACTGGGGCTTGGTTTCCTGGCGGGCTCGAAATCTCTACACTGGCCACATAATTATCTGCCCTTCCCATTCCTTTGGTTTGTGGGTTTCTTAATACTACAGGGAAAAATTTCCCCATGCTTTTGTGTTCTCCGCACCCAGTTCTTGGCCACAAAATATCGTTGAAACCCTTCACCTTTGCATTTTGGCCCTTCAGCCATCTTGGTGAATGCACCCTTGAGGCAAATAAGTTCCCTGTAGGCCATTTATGCCTAAAATTATCGCTCCATCCGCAATTAATGTGCCACTCCCACCTAAAATGTAAATCAATGAGTAAGCTGATGCGGGGAACTCCTAGCCTAATGGAACTAGTTATGTCAGGTCCCTGCTCATCTACATTTCTGCAGTATAAAACATTAGTCCAAATCCTTAAAAAATTGGTCCCAAGTGCGGGGAACCCTTGTTCCATCCGCACTAGTTCTATCCAACCCCCTAGAGCCGTAATACACTACAAAGACTGTTTTTTCTTATTTTCTTCAGATTTCTCCAACTTTTTGGATTTTTCTTAAACTAGGGGAGTTAGCGAAAAAGAATAGGATGCCCCAAAACCCAATTTTCTCAATTTTAACCATTTAATCCCTTTTTTAGCTAAGTATGAAATTATGAATCCTAGAAGAATGAGTGAAATGCATCCAAATGGCCATAAGCTCCCAAAAACATGAAGTTACCTATTTCTCCAGATTCTCCACTAAAGACCCATGAACAGTGCTCAAGTCCAAGTTTCCCAAGTTCATTTTTTTCAAGGGG
Source organism: Taxus chinensis (assembly GCA_019776745.2). NCBI lineage: Eukaryota > Viridiplantae > Streptophyta > Pinopsida > Cupressales > Taxaceae > Taxus > Taxus chinensis. Next base: position 14,816,097 of record CM034149.1, read on the forward strand.
TGCAAAAATGAAAAACTATTTTATCAAGGAAAATAACAAGATGAGGTGAGCCTACAATTTACCCATTTAACATCATGGAGGCCTCGCTCAATAAGAACAAGGGTGCTGTGTAAAAAAATAGAGAGGAAACTAGCACAACTAAATTCTAAATTTCAATCCCCCTTACTCTTTGGTCTTAGGTAAACCAGGCCCTCAAGTATCTATTTTTTAATTTCAGGTACATATCTGCTTCCAAGGATAAAGCTAATATTTTAAAGAGAAAGTTGGACAGATTATTCTAGGTGGTTAATGATATCAAATTGAAGATATATTTGATTTATGAAATTTTTAAGAACACTTTTCTTCCCAAGGCTCCACTAATGAGCATTGACAATGTAATAATAATTAAGAACAAGTTAGTGTTATTCAAAATTCCCCTTTCAAAGGTAATTTTGATAACTTGCATCTTGATCTTGGCTTGGGTAAGAGTAAAATTGGGAAAAAGAAAAAAATTGAAGTGTTCTAGGATTCCCCTTTCATTTACATGACTCATTATTCTCATACTCAACCAAATTTTTATGTAAAAGATGCATAAAAATGGTAAAATAGAAAAATTTGGATTTTTGAAGGCTTCCCTACCCTATTTTCCCTAACTCCCCAAATCTCAAACAAAAGTTTAAACATGTTAGAGAAATTTTGGAAAAAAATAAAGAAAAATGGGTCAAAGGGTTATTTTAGTGTATTTCAGCTAAAAAAGCTCTTGGGGGTACGACATGGAATGACAATGGATGGAACTAAGGTTCCACTAATCTCTTTGATTTAACAAAGTCACCGAAATGCTAAGGAAGTGGGATGGGATATGTGTTTTAGTGCGGGTAAATACGGAAGTTCTAGGAGCCTAGATAGAACTGTGTTCGGGAGGGTCAGGCCAAGGTTGTTAAGCATTACCGATTTCAGCCACAATGACACAGGGGGTAGCTCGATTGCGGACACGATGCATGTTTACAAGGATCAAGATGGCCCAAGGGGTGTGAGGACATAAGTTCCCCATAGAGGTTGTCAGTTTCCCATAGAACCAAATCAAGTTGAAGTACAAAGAGCAAGGGAGTTTGGAGCGCAGCAGTAGTAGGTATGCGGGTAGAAGGGGTTGAGAGTGGAACTATGTTTCTCATTGGAGGAACTAGTAAACCCATATGGAGTATCATCCCACAGGTTGATAAGATGGTAAAAGGTGCTAGGGGTATAAGTGTTGTGGGGAGATGATGGTGCAGTTTTGAGGAACATTGTTCCTCGCCCACGGGGAGTTAGATCCCAAAATGTAAAGGGACTTTGAAAATAATCCCCGAATGATCGATAGGTCTGCAGGACAGATGGAGAGGGCCCACTTGGCACAAATAACCCATGTACCACCAAGTTCCTAACGTATCTGAGGTGGATGAAAAATCCCAGAGCCATCCAAAATACAAAATAAAAATCCCACAGTCCATGTGAAAACTGTGGGCATGTTTAAGGAATCCTAGAGGCTTGAAAAATTTCCAAATGGGTAAAAATGACACCTTCCTAACTCGCATGGACCATTTTCTCCTTCCCTCACCTCCACTAAATCCAATGAAAAATTTAGAGTCACTGGATTCATAATTCTATCCCCTACACTCATGAAATCAATAAAAAAATTGGAAAGTAGGTGGAGTATGGTGGGACCAAAAACAAAGAAAAACTCTCTCATTCCAAAGGAACAGCATCCCATGCAGTTGAACTAGAAATGCATAAATGGAAGTATGGAGGCATTTTTCTTCCTCCAACAAGCTAATGGTACAAAGAAGAGATGAGATTTGATAGGGTCATCCATACCATGTTTACAGAGTCCATTTACTGATCTTTTGTTGGTGGGTGAAGCCCATAATTCGAATTCCCTTTCTCTCTTTCTCTTCTAAACTTTTATATATGTAAAAAAGAGGAGCTCATTTGATAGGTTGTTGGATATTTTTTTAAAGTGCTCCTCTCATTCTTCTCCAGGTTGTTGCAGGTGTATTTATGGAGCTTCCAAGCCTCAATTTTCAGACATTTTACAGGATGAATTCATGCCTCTTTTCTTCAACGTGATGTACTATGTGCAATCAATTTGAAGAAATAAAATCACAGTTTTATGGTTAGTGCTTCTACTCTATGCTTGGAGTTCCATTACATTCTCTTGACCTCTACATTTCATATTTACAGGTATTTTTGTGCATTTTCTTGGTTCTCCATGCAAGGTCTTAATGGTATTTTGCTTCATGGAAATGGTGTTTTGAGATGCTTGTTTGTGGATTGTGGTGTTGTTTTTACCCTCTCATGTCTACATTCTCTTCCCATTTTTAGTCATTTTGAAGTGTGTCACACCACCCTTCTCTTTGGTGCTATCACCTCCTTAGCATAGGATTTCTTTCATTTTCATGCACTTTCCTCTCTCCATGGTCCCTTAGAATCATACAATAGGAGTAGATAACAATGCATTTCCTTGCATTAGGAGTAGTTTTAACATTAGATTAGGAAGAGGAACCAACCTTCTATGGATAATTTTATCTTAGTTTCATGGTCCCACACCTAGAGATAATTCCATGTTTCCTAAAAACATTGATTTCCCATTCAATTCACATGTAAACAAATTAGAGGGTGTTGTTTTTTGGTTATAACAATTTTGGCACACCCGATGGGACCACATAAGTCAATATTTCCACTTTTATCAAGTTTGTATGTGTATCTTGGTAAAATTATAGCCTTTGGAGGCTCTACAGTAACACATTTGACAACTCCAAACATCAAAATCTACTGATTTTAGTAGTTAAAGTGTCTCAGTCTATGAGAAGAATTCAAACAAGGTCTAAAACAACAGAAGGAGTATTTTAGTGCCTGCACCTATCACCAAAAAGAGGAGTAAGGGGGAGAATAGTTCAAAGATCACCATCTCCACCAAATAGAAACCTTTTAACACCACCACATGGTAGGCCCTTCTTATAATCCACTAGAATTATTAGACCTATCATAATGGCTGCACAAGAACTGAATCCAAGATTGGTCAATTTTACAGGCAGCATTCCACTTTCTTTCAATGCTAAAAAACCTATTACAGTAGCAACTTTGAAAAGTATTCCATTATTTACTGGAGATAATCATGCCATTCCTGCTGATCATATTCAAGACATTGCCAATTTTTGTGTTATCCATGAAATTTTTTACATGGATGTAGCGGTGAAAATTCTAGCTTCCTCATTCAAATGAAAGGATATATAATGGTTTTGACATCTAGTAGTAGGGTCCTTCAAAAATTAGAACACACTATGCACAACTCTTTGTAATCAGTTTGGAGAGAGGGTGGATAATCTATCTTTGTTAGAACAGTTGAAAACCATCAATAGAGCTCCAAATGAAGTCAGGGAAGACTTCAACTTAAGGTTCAAGAGGACATGGAACAAAATTACAGCCCATGTAAGGCCAACTACTCAAGGTGCATTTCTCTACTTTTTGAAAACCCTTAATTCTGATATTGTTGTCATGATTCAATCTATAGGAGGTGCAACATTACCTGATGATCATGCAACAACCACCAATTCTCATTTACCCAGATATTGGAAACCCTAACTCTAGCCAAACATCTGAATTAGATCCTATCCATACTCCAATAAATCAGAATTCTAGTGAGGCATATACTTCCTCTAGCACCTCATTTAAGCTTCAGGAGGTAATAAAGCAATTGAAAAATCTTGGGAATGATTTGGTGATAATTAAAAGGCAACAAGCCCAAATTTTTAGACCTTATCAACCTCAATACAAACCAAACAAACCTCCATACCAACCTCCATATCAACCCAATAAACCTCTTGCCCAAGATATAAATCATAATCAAAGCCAATTTCCTCCTGCTAGGCCATTCCAAACTTATAATCCAAATACATCTTGTTCATAAAGCTTTGGTTCATGTCTAAAATTATCTTGTACAAGATTATGAGTGGTGTTTCCCTTATGGTCATCCACATAATCAAGTAACATGCCCCAATGACATTATAAGCCAAGATTTAATGGTGAAAAGTGCATTTTCTTGCCAAGAAACAGCTGAAGAGGAAAATCAATAGCAAACATTTTCTTAAGAAGCACTTCCAAGTGACACTTCACTTGTGAATTGGCAAGCGAAGGAATTTTGTGGAATAAATTAGTCTCTTCCTCAAGGTGTGACAACAAACACTAAATATAGGAAAAGAGCTATGGAGGAGGGGAAGTCATCGAATATGTAAATTGAGCAACAGGGGCAGAAGCTTGATAATATTTATTAAACTCAATCAACCAGTTTACAATAGAAGGACTGAAATACTTATAGGTATTGTACAGTCATCTGCATACAAAGAAATATGTTGCACAGGTAAAACCATACTCACAACTACTTCCAATAATACATCTAGGAAGCATATAAATTTTTATAATAATTGTAACAATTATCAATGTGAAACAAAAATACAAATATGGTTTAAAACCATATAACAACATATAATTATAATATGGTTTATAATATAATCATATAAATATTATTATTTAATTAATAAAATTAATTAAATAATTAACCATATAATGCATAGTTAATTTATCCTAACGTTCCCCCCTTTAATTGTGAATTGTCTCAAGAGATGAGGAGAGGAACTCTCTGAACAACTTGAAACTTATCACGTGTAAATGACTTTGTGAAGATATCTTCCTGTTGTTCAGCTGTTGGACAAAATCGAAGCTGGATGTTGTGCTTCAACATATGCTTCATGTATGAAATGAACATGTAATTCAATGTGCTTTGTCTCTCTCATGAAATACTGGATTGCGAACAAGTTTGAGAACACATTCATTTTCAACATACATGATGGTCGGTTTTGTCTTGTGGTATTCCAAGTACCTTCGAGGATGCGATGTATCCAAATCACTTCACAGATAGCTCCTCCTATAGAAAGATACTTAGCTTCTATGAAAGAGTAAGAAACGAAGTGTTGTTTCTTGCTTCCCCCATGATATTGGTCCAGATCCCATAAAGAATACAAATCCAGAAGTGGATTTTTTATCATCAATGTTATTTACATGATCTGAATCCAAATATCTAGTCAAGAAGTAGTTGTCATGTTCTCCTTGTATTCTAGACCAAGATCCACTAATCATTTGAGATATCTCAAAATGCTCCTTACTACTTTCCAATGACAAACTTTGGGTTCCATGTATGAACCTGGATAGATATCTCACTGAACAAAGTTGATATCTGATCTAGTGTAGGTCAGGTAAATGAGACTCCTGATTAGCTACCGATAAAGAGTGGCACTTACCTTACGAGATGGATATGAACGAGATAACTGACAATCTATTCTCTATGGGTGTAGCAATTGGTGTGTAATCCATCATCCTAAATTTCTCGAGCATTGTCTTGGTATATTTCATCTAAGAAACAAAAATGTGATTATCATCTCTGCCATACTTCCAATCCAAGACAAAAGTGCATCAGCCCGAGATCAGTCATGTCGAACGATCGATTAAGATCTTTCCTTCATTGAATCGATCATCCTCACTAAACTACCAGTGATGACTAGATCATTGATATAAATAATGACAATCACAATCTGCCCCCCCCCCCCCCCCCCCACTTTCTTTTTGAGGTAAAGATTGGGATTGTATGAATTTTTAATCAAATCCATGTTGTACGAGATGCTCATCAATCTTGATGTCCATGCCTGGGGTGCCTGTTTGAGGCCATACGGAGATTTATAGAGTCTGTATACCTTTACTTCTTGACCAGGTACTACATATCCCTTAAGTTGAGTCATGTAGAATTATTCTTATAAATATCCCTTTAGGAAGGCAATTTTTATGTCCATCTGGTGGACTTTCCACCAAAATTGTGTAGCTAGAGCAAAGGTCATTCTGATTGTTTTGATCTTAGCTATGGGAGAAAATGTCTCCTCATAGTTAACGCCTTCTTTTTTTGGATACCCCTTTGCTAAAAGTCTTGCTTTATACTTATCCACTGTCCCATCTGATTTATACTTTGTTTTAAATATCCATCTGCATCTAAAGGGTTTCTTCCCTAGTGGAAGATCGACAAGTTGCCAAGTGTTATTTTTCATCACTGATTGATGTTTAGAGTCCATGGCATCTTTCCAAGATTTTTACTATAGGACTTTCTAGACTGTTGAGGGCTCATATGATTCAATAACTCTACTCATCAAGGCAAAGTTCACTTCTACTCTTGCTTTACTGTGAGTCCATGGTCCATGGGTGGATGTATCCATTGAAGCATCCATTCTTGTATCTCGTAATGTACTTATACACCATTTAGGCATATGTTGAACTGTTCCCATGGGTTGTGGTTATATCTGATCAACACCATCATCCCCATTATCAATTTCACCTTTAGAGGGAACATCAACTTCAATTTTTATAATAGGTGAAAAATCTACTTCTTGTGAGTCTGGAGGAGGATTCTCTACTTCCTTCTTCTAAAAAAACTCAACATCTGTACTAGTGTAGAATTTTTTAGCCTTAGGATCCATCAATCTATACCCAAGAGTCTCTTGACTGTACCCAATGAAGATGAGTTTCTGTGACTTCATGTCCAATTTGTTTCTATTCTGTTTGGGTATGTGCATGCTTGCTTTGCAGCTGAATACTCTGAGGTGTGTAATAGATGGTTTCCATTTTGACCATGCTTCTTGTGGTGTTACTCCGTCAAGAGCAATAGTGGGCACTCTATTTAACAAATACACTATTGTCTTTGCAAGTCTGGAATCATTGATCATGCATCACACCATTTCTATGAAAGTACGATGTCTTCTCTCAACAACACCATTTTGCTGCGGTGTGTGTGGATGAGGAATTTGTCAACGAATCCTGTGAGTTTGTAGGTAGTCTCTGAAATCATCATTGGTGAATTCCCCCCCTTGATCTGAGTGGAGAGTTTTGATGTGATGACTAGTTTCGTTCTCAACTGCTACTTTGAACTTTTTGAAGGTTTCAAATGTTTCACTTTTCTTACGAAGACAAAATCCACATTTTTCTTGAATAGTCGTCAACACAAAGCATGAAGTACTGGAACCTCGAATGACTTGGTTGCATCGGACCACAAAGATTGGTATGAACTAGGTCAAGTTTACTATGATCTCAAAATGTACTCCTCTAGAATGAAGATCTGTGTTGTTTTCTTGCTAGGCAATGAGGACACTTTTATGTATCCTTCTAAAGAGATGGTAGCCCATGTACCATATTACACTGGTGAAGTGTTTTGAGATATTTGAAACTTACATGACCAAATATCCAATGCCACAACTATGCTGAGGTGGATTTCTTAGCCACAAGTGCTTGATCGTCTTTGTGAAGAAAATCAAGTTGGAACATGTGTCCCACATTGGAGGCTTTTCTAATTATTTTTGAGCCTCTTGATTTGTCTCGAATCAAACACATTTTCTTGTCGGATTGACTATCAAAGTCAATTTTTAGGCTGTGATTTAGGATTTAACTAACTGAAAGTAGATTCTTTGTCAACTCAAGGACATATAGGACATCTGATAGTCTGCATTTGCATGAACCAAGGGGTAGAGAAATGTTCCCAATCCCCTGAGCTGTATATAAAGAATCATCTCCCAAAAAATCATGATTTTTTGATGGCATGTCCCTCATTGAAATAAACCAGTCTCTGTGGCCGGTCATGTGTCGAGTGGCCCCCGAATCAACATACCAAACATCACTAGATGGACATGGATGGTTCACTTGATCGAGCAGTGAACAAGAAGTCTTCATTTTCTGACTGTTCTTATTGCTCAGCGATATTACCTTGCTGATGGGGTCTTCTTTTCCAGTTCCCCTTTTTCTGCCCTCAATTGTAGTTAGAATGTCCCTTGTTAGATTGTTGTGGAGGTCCAGAGTTGCTTGATGAACCTTTCTTGTAAGTATTATACCAACAATATTGTAGGTTATGTCCTCTTTTTCAGATTGGACATTGCTTCTTCTGTTGTCTATCCCCTTGATAGTGATTTTGATTTTGGGATTTTTGATAGGAATTAGGTTTTCCTTTACTTTTTCCTTTCCATTTTTGATGTGAAGAAAGTGCCTGCTCCTCTTCATCATCATTATTGTGGATTACTTCCTCTTGTTGCAGTAGGTTTACCAGCTTGTCAAAACTGACTGTCGTATCTAACATGTTTAGTGTTGTGATAAAAATGTGGTAAGAAGAGGGGAGTGCTCTCAGAACAGGAATGAGAGCATCATCTATGACCGGTTCTCCCAGGGCTAGAAGTGAAGCCCTCAATTTTACAACTCTTCTTAAGAAAGCTTCTATTTTTTCATTCTTCTTAAACTTTAATGTGTGTAACTGACTCTGCAAATTCAGTATAACATTCTTATTTTTGGCCTTATATACTCCGCTCAATTTATCCCACACTTCTTTAGCTGTTTTGGCATCTCTAATGTGGGGTTGCACATCATCAGACACTCCAAACAAGATGATGAGTTTGGCCTTCTGATCTGCTTTATCAAACTACCGCTGTTGTGTTGTATTAGTAGTTGATCTGGTCAGAGTACCATTCACAACAGGCTAGATTTCTTCAAACTCAAGTTGTGTCTTAATTTTTGTCTTCCATGTAGCATAGTTGTTTCCTCTGAGTAATTGTGAATTCAGAAGAAAAAATTTGGGGGCATTGGTGCCCATTTTGCAGAGATCACTGACAGGGTTTGGCTCTTATCACTCCAGGTATTAGGTCTCCCAATCTATATACCGTCAGTCTGATATACCGAACATTTCTATATACATGCCCTTCCGATATACCTGGTGGTATGTGGAAGAAGCTCTTCCTTTCTATATACCCGATGGTACATGAAAGAGGCGTTAACGTACATGAAAGAATTCAATACGTGGTACCAAGACAATACTGATGGGGTCTATGTGATTATTGACACCAGCTCAAAGAAATATCCTCATGTGCACGCATAACTTCACTATATACTTGGATAATTTCTCATTCCAGATTTATGTCGTGCAATCATTCACAGACGGATGGGATGGTTCATAGTGTGTGCATTGTGACCTTATTACTCCCCGTCGATTTAAAGGGACGATGCCCAAATGAAATTGTTGCAGCTATATTAGGCTATTAAGTGTAGTAGTAGTCGCGAATGGCTTTACCCGTAAGCACTTCCCAGAGGCACCGTATATACCGAACGCTATGAATGAGATCTAGGATCTCGTGAGTGTTACATAACCAATTTTTATTGTTTTTTATTACAATATTCTGCCAGTTTCTGAGTAGTTACAAAGTTTTCAGTTGACTATGGCAACCTACAAATTAGTACAATATAATGCAGTATACAAATTACATTCAAAAATCTAGAAAAATTGAATGGTAGGAATTTTTGTTTTGTTTTGCGGGTCTTGGTGGTCTCCGGAGCCCAAAACCCAAAATGCCGGAAACCGCAAAAAAATGCCCGAAACCGTAAAAAAATGCCCAAGATGAAGTTTTTAGATGTCGTCTCTCCTTTGGCAAAAAATGTCTGAGAATGAAAAAATAGAGCCAAATGGGAGAAAAAAAAAATTTAGACCCTAACTTAGGGATTTCCTCCGCTAAATTTAGTTAGTTATAACTAAATTCATTTTTTTGGCACTAATTTTGGTAAATCTGCCAAATATTCCACTAAATTTCAAAAAATGAGTTTTTGTGTGTTGGGGCAGGATTCGACCCCCATGCACCTCTCACTCCCAAGGCGCATCTCACTACCCAACTTGGCTCACATGGGCGCTTGACATAGACAAATGAAGCAAAATAATATTTATTGAAAGGTAAAATAAGGATCTTGACCTGTGAAATATCTGACTTGGCTGATTTGGAATCCATCTGGAGTTGTGACGTGCCTAACGAGAGACCTGCGTGGCAGGCGAGTTTGAAGGAGGGTTTAGGGTTATTTGAATAAATAAGTCGGATCTCCACCACTTTTCACGCACATTTGTTTTAGCCACTCCCTATCTCCTTTTGCTTTGATTTATCCCCAATTTGGCGTGATAGGACTGAATATCTACACAGTTATAGGAATACGAGTACTTTCTCGACAGGCCACAGTTGATTAGCTTTAGCCACTAATATTGCTTTTCCTGCTGAAACTTGCAGGTAACTCTGCACCTCTAGAGCAATGCAAGTCAGCGGCCGCGTGGCTTTAAAAACGAATTACCGCAGTTGTATTGATATGGGTTGATATGAACCCGCCGCAAGAGTTGAACCCGCTTTGAGCAGTAAATGATTGGTAGTCTTTGAGTCGATGATTGAACTCCGTATTCGCTTGTTGTTCCTGCAGCTCTTGTGTGCAGGTCACACCACTTGGAGTAAACCACCCCAGTGATCAAAGACTTATATGGATGTCTCCACCATTTTATTGCATTATAGCGCAGGATCACAGCTGGAGTTTCCACGCCCTGGTCATTCAGAAAATATTAAAATACCAAATTCACATTTTTTTTTTGGCTTTCTTCGTTTGGAATTGTGCTCGCCTGATTCATATCAAACTTCACAACTCTAATACACAGCTCGGTCAGGGGATTTTTCAACACGGTGGCTAGGGGCACAGACCTCCAAATCCAGTGGTGCTGCTAGCTAATGTTAGTTAGAGACTAACACTAGCCTCTCCCATTTTAGAGACAAAACCCCTAATGGGGGAAAAAGAATTTAAAAAAAAAAAATTCTTTATACCTGCAACAAATTTTTCCTGGTGTTGAGTGCACCAGTGCAAAAAAAATTTGCATTCCAAACACCTGGAACTGAACAAGAGTTTGTGAGGTTTGCAGGGATGGTTCTGGGAAGCTGCAGGAGGCTAGCACTGGCTCTCCTTTTGTTGCAAAGATTTCTCCAAAACTCCACGAATCTCAGTTGCTCTCTCTTCTGCAACCTTCTCCATAGCATTGCACAGGAGCTTCAATCTCGCTCTTGGTACCAAATGTAATTTCAGCAAACAAGGGATGGAAGCCTGTATAATTTATTAATGTGAAACACAATTAACCAGTTTACAATAGGAGTGACTGCAATATTTATACATATTGTGACAGTCAATGTGCAGACAAACAAATATGTTGCACAGGTAAATACAATACTTACAACTGCTTCCAATAATGCATCCGGGAAGCATATAAATTGTTATAATAAGTGTAACAATTATCCCTGTGAGACAAAAAGACAAGTATGGTTTAAAACCATATAACAACATACAATTATAATATGGTTTACAATATAACCATATAATATTATTATGTAATTAATAAAATTAATTAAATAATTAATCATATAATGCATAATTAATTTATCCTAATAGAATATAGGTCATTCTCAAACTTCTCCAACACTCCAAGGAGGTGACAACTCAAACAAATTCCTAAATTTACAAAATCAGACAAAGTCATCTTCCATACTAGCTCAAGTGTAAGAAAAGGTTGTGGTGAAAAAAGGGAAGCAAAAGGACAATCCAGTTCTATTCAATATCTTGTAGAAAATGAAGAAAATGAATGTAAGCATATCTATGTGGGAATCATTGGAAATTCCAGGCCAAAGAGACCTCTTGCAAATAGCCATGATTAACTTGTCTATACCAAAAGAGTCATCCAAGGAGCAAGAACGAGTCCTCACCAATGCAATACAACATAAGGAGGTCCAAACAAATAGAAACATGAAGCCTCCACCATTTGATGTGTCCTTGATCATTAGGGATAATATTGTACACAACTGCATGATTGACTCAGGGGAAAGCAACTTGATGATGCCAAAGCAAATTGTAGATTAGTTGGGCCTTGAGTATGAGCCTATTTCAAAAGTAGTAGTGCAATTTTATGGGATAATAGTGGGAATTGTTAGAGTCATCAAAGGGTTAAATCTCACACTATATACATGTCCCAATGTCATAGTTCCTCAAGATATATATATGTGATTGACCTACCTCCACTCTTTACCCTATGCTTATCTCGAGGCTTTACTGTTAACATTGGAGGATACTTGTCAACTAATTTGTCTCACATGCTCTTTAGGGCCAGATATGGAGCCAAAACCACTATCAGTTCTAAACCAATAGCTACGTACCACATTGATCCTTATGTACCAAGTACAATCAATGCCAATTGCACAATATTTGATCAAGAATATTGCCTAAGCACTCAGGAGACAGAGACTAAAACTAGAGGCATTACAAATTTGACACTTGATTAATGGGCACACAAACGGCATGTTTATGATCCATACAAGGAAATGGAGGAAGCTGAATTGGGTATCTACTGCCTACATGAAGAGAAATCACATCTCCCTAGTGTCACCAAGCCAGATGATGAAGATGAGAATGAAGTTTGGAAAAATTTATTTTATGGTTAAAGGAGAAGACAAGGTGCAGGAGAAGGAGCATTTCTTGTGTCCCCAAAAGGTATCAAATACTACTCTTCTTTCAGATTTCATTTCACTTGTTCTAATAACATAATAGAGCATGAATCACTTTTCCATGGTCTACATTGGGAAAAGAAGAAAAATATCAAGAACTCGTAGACATTTGGGGATAGTGTGTTGATTGTAAATTAGGTTAGAGGAAAAAATGCATCCGAGAATGATCTAATCAAGGCTTACAATAATAGGGTAAGGTATTTCATAGAGGATTTTGAATAATTTAATATCAATTCCATACCAAGGAAGAAGAACGAAGCTGCAAACATGTTTGCAACAATTGGGGCAGTGTTTGACATTGCTGAAGATATCAAGAAGGACAAAACACAACCTCATATCAAGGTGGTATTGAGACTAGATTTTCTAGATAATAACACAAGTATGCAGGTGTTTGAAATTGACCAAAAGATCATCAATTTCCTTCAAGAGGAATCTGAGTTTTCTTCAAGAAAGCAGGATAAGTTGGAAAAGTGGTATGGAGACCAAGTGGTCCAGCTAAGAACAAACAAGATACCAAAAGGTCTAGTGGCTCTAGAATCAATCTTTAATCCCAATGACCAGTTCAGGAAAGAAAAAGTCAACATCATGGTCAAAGGTGAAGATTCAGAGTCCATTTCAGTTAGAGAAGGTAAATTGCTCCAAATTGGCAAGGTAAATACTCAACAAGAAAAACATGATTTTGTACAACTTTTTCAAGAGTTTCTTGATATATTTGCATGGAGATATGAAGATCTTAGGGGATTTGATCCTAGTTTAGCTCAACATACTATTGAACTAGATTCAAAATTTAAACCCATTAGGTAGAAGAAAAGGCCAATTAATCCTCACATACATCCTCTAATGAAGAAAGAATTGAACAAGCTAATTGAGGAAAACATCATTTTCCCTATCAAGAACTCATCCTGGGTTACAAACCTTGTGCCAGTCAGGAAAAGAAATGGGGAAATCAGGTTGTGTGTGGATTTTAGAGATCTAATTAGAGCTTCCTCAAAGGATCACTACCCATTTCCCTCAATGGATCAGGTTCTACAAGTATTATCTGGTTTAGAAAGGTTTTTACTTCTAGATGGCTACTCAAGTTACAACCAAATCATGGTGAGAGAAGAGGATCATTTCAAGATAGCTTTCACCACAAATTGGGGCACCTGTGCCTATAGAAAAATGCCATTTGGCTTATCCAATGTGGGGTCAAACATTCAAAAGAGCCATGTACATGGAATTTAAAGGGATGATTAACAAAATTGTTCTTTTGTATCTTGATGATATTACAGTATTCTCCAATAACGCAGCTGATCACCTCTCCCATCTCAGGAAAGTGTTTGAGAGGTGTAGACAATTTAGAGTTTCCCTGAATCTGAAAAATGCATATTATTGGCTCATGAAGGTAAGATCCTGGGACACATTGTGTCTAAAAAAGAATTAACTATTAATCCAGAGATATTTGATGCCATCTTAGCATTACCACTGTCTAGTCACAAGAAAGCTATCCAAAGTTTCTTAGGAAGGATCAAATTTGTCAAAAGGTTTGTGCCTGATTTTTCTAATCTTGTCAAGCCATTGAAACTGATGCTGAAGAAGAGAACGAATTTCAAATGGACAGCTGAGGGTAAAGATATATTTGAAGCTATAAAGCAAGCAATATAACAATCTCCAACTCTTGTCAATCCAAATTTCTTAAAATACTTCACTCTATATGTTTTTGGTGGCTCAGACACAATATATGCAATACTAGTACAACTGAAGAAAGAAGATTTGGAGCAACTTGTTGCATTCTTTAGCCATAGCCTTGAAGACTACAAGGTGAGATACTCATTCATCAATAATCATGTTCTTACTTTCATAAGTATTTTAAAGAAATTCAAGCACCTAGTTTCCAATAACAAAATCCACTTGCTAGTGTCACATGCCAGTGTGAAGGATTTCCTCCTGAAAAACGATTTAAATGAAAAAAGAGGTAGTTGGATTACCAGAGTGATGGATTATGATATAGATATCAAGGAAACTAAATTGGTTAGAGGCAAGGGATTGTGTGAGCAACTAGTCTCAAATCAACATGTAGAGTTAAAATATGAAGGGAATGTTTTAGTGCTCCAGGATGATCAAGAACAACAAGCCAATGTTATACCCACACCTTGTTAGACTCAAGACATGATCAGATTCTTCCAAATAGGTCAATTCCCTCAAGGATTAAGTAAAACTAAGAGAAGGTATTTTAGGCTCGATTCCATTCCATTTGTTCTTATTAATGACATTTTGTTTAGGAAAGATGTGAATGGTGTTCTCTTAAGGTGCATTAGCAACTAGATCAAATTGAGAAAATATTACATGAGTTCCATGATGGGGAATTCGGAGGCCATTTTGATCCAAGATTCACAGCTCTCAAAATCATGAAGGCTAGTTACTATTGGCCCACTATTTTTAGTGATTGTTATGCATGGATTAAGAAGTGCAAGAAATGTGCATTTTTCATAGGAAAAGGAAAAGTTGACAGCCCTTCCACTCCACCTAATCCCAGTTGATCAACCATTCATGCATTGGGCTTTGGATTTCATTGTTGTCATCAATCCAAACTCAATCCAAGGCCACAAGTGGATTCTCACAAAACTGATTATTTCACCAAGTGGACTGAAGCAATGGCACTCAAGGAAACAAATGAGACCAGCATACTGGATTTTTATGAAGGGAATTGTAACCAGGTTTGGTGTCCCATCTACTATCATATTTGGTAATTCTTTAGCATTCCTTGGCACCAAAATCTCTAATTGGGCAATGAAGAACATAATATATCTGAGCATTTCCTATAACTATTACCCCTAGGGTAATAAACGAGATGAGTCCATAAATAAGAACCTATTGAGGATCATAAGAAGGCTTTTAGATGATAATCAGAGGAAATGGCACACAAAACTAAAATCAGCCGTGTGGGATGATAAAATCACACCCAAAAGATCCACTGGTAGCTCTCCCTACAAGCTAGTATATGGCAGAAAAGAAAGGATTCCCATATCTCTAGAGTTTCCAACATTGGAGCTTCTCAAGAAGCTTGAGTTATCTAAGTTTGGAGCCATGGAGGTCAGATATGCAGAACTCATGGAGTTAGAGGAGCTGAGAAACCAGGTAATTCAAACAATGGAAAAATATCAAGCTCTAATCAAGAGGAGTTTTGACAAGAAGGCCAAGGCTAGAAGCTTCCAAGAGGGAGACTTAATACTTAAGTGGGATGTAGATAGGGCTAAACCAGGTAAACATTTGAAGTTTGATGCTATATGGAGTGGTCCCTACATGATCTCAGGATGCAAGACAAATAATGCTTTCCAACTGTCAAATTTGGATGGAAAATAACTTTAGATTCCAGTTAATGGAATCTATCTAAAGCATTGTTATTGAAGTGAAGTCCCATCTTTATACATATTAGTTTAGGTTTCTAATTCCTCCAAGTTTTTTTCAACACAGTGTTTTTATTAGTAGAGTAGGTTTCCCTTACCTAAGTGCTTTGCACATGTTTAAGGATGTTACAAAGGTGTTGTGGGAAGAGGTTCAAGGTTTTAAAGAATAATTTCCATCTCCAAGAAATCTCAAATGTAAAGAAACTAAAAAATCAGATTTAGAGATAGTTTTAACTTTCTCATTCTTCTGTCTCTTCAGATTAGTTGCATGCTGAGATTCTAGTGCCTCTTGTTTGGTCAGAAAATTAGTTTCAGGGGGTAGCTTGAGGAATTTCAGAGAGTATGTTTTATAGTACCTTGCATGTTCTTAGTCCTGGTAGACATTCCTCATCAATTTTATTCAAGGTTCTCCTTGGTTTCGAGTATAAGATCAACCTCGAATTAGTTTTCCACACTCATTAAATCTTATTAAAGAGAAAATATTATGAAATTGTAAGTAGTTCAAGTAGTCTCATGTCAACTTCATCTCTAAACAGTGTTCTAGGTAGTTTCAAGGGTGGAGGACTCAGTTTTAGATCAGTTTACAGGGAAAAGAAGGTAAATTGCAGGTTCAAAACAATTTTCCACTCACATAAAACCTTACTCAGAATATGTTTTTATGATGTAAGTGGTTAATTTGAGCATTTTCAGATTAGTTTTGGGTCCAAGAAGTGCTTCAGATGGATTTAGGGGCTGAAGTCCAAATTCAGATCAGTTCAAGCTATTAAAGATGATTCCATGTCAAATGGAAAAAAAACGCTGCTAATGACTTCATCTGGCAGGAAGATAGTCCCATTAAGTCACCAAATTGTTATCCAAAATCCCCCCCCCCCAAAGGTAATTTTGATAAATTTTATCTTCATCTTGGATTGGGAAAGGGTAAAACTGGGAAAATGAAAAAATGAAGTGTTCTAGGATTCCCCTTTCCTTTGCATTGTTCTCATACTTAGCCAAAAAATCTGATAAAAATGGTAAAATGGAGAAATATGGCTTTTTGGGGCATCCTACTCTATTTTCCTAACTCCCCTAGTTTAAGAAAAATCCAGAAGGTTGGAGAAATTTGAGAAAATGGGAAAACATGGTCAAATGCAGTGTAAATCGGCTAAATTGTCTCTTAGGGGTACATATGGTACAAGTTATTGTAGGCCACAAGTTATCTGATTCGCCAAAGTCACTAATTTATAAAGGGTTGGAGAGGATGTGATTTAGTGTGGGTAAATTAGGTTTCAAGGGCCTTGGTGGAACGTAAAATTTCGGGAATCGGGTCAGAAAATATTACCGTATCTCAAATAAAAGTGCAGACTTCACAGATACATTACGTGGTTCACCCAATTTGGACCGTAGTGTGAAGGGGCCAGAATTTATGTTGAGTATGTATGAGTTGGTGGTGATGGGATCACAAGGCTCAGACGGAATAAGGGGCACAGGGACTTAAGTTCCCTATGGAGGCATATTTTCCGCAGGACAAAGGGCGGGGGCATATAGTTATATGCGGGCCACATAATGGTGCAGGAAACAAGGGGTTGTAGGGAACAATGTTCCCTGTTGAGATTATAAACCCATAGAAAAGAGGAAGGTAGACAAGACAGTAGAATGCAAAGGTATAAGGATTTCGAATAACTGGGGGTTGTGGGGAACAATGTTCCCCGTAGGGAGTTAGAGCCCGAAATGTAAAGGGATCTTGAAAATAATGTAAAATGGTAAGTGCGAGGATGACATATGGTGTGGGCCCACAAGGCACAAATAACCCATGTACCCCATGTTCCCAACGTACTCGAGGTGCCAAAAAACCCCGAAACATCTGAAATACAAAGGAAAAAGGCCAAATATAATGTGGACTGTGCAAAAATTGAAGGAACAAAGCCCAATTTTTTTGGAAATGGTCAAAACAACACCTCCAAACCCATATTTCCATAGATCAACCCTCACTCCACCAAATCTGACAAAATTATACTCATTGGATTTTTATTTCCAAGCTCTTCATTATGAAATAATAAAAAATTGGAAGTACGTGGAGTTGGTGGGAAAAAAATTGAAAACTCTCTTAGTCCAAAGGAACACATCCCATGTGAAATGAAATGCATTAATGGAGGCATGTAGGCAAGTTTCTTCTCCAAAAAGTTAAAGGAAATGGAGGGATAGGAATTAATAGGTTCTCCATGATGTTTGGAGGCCATTTAATGACTTATTTGGTGGTTGAATATAGAATTCTATTCTCTTTTCTCTCTTTCCCATCTAAACTTCTATATATGAAAAAATGAGCTCATTTCTAGGTTATTAGATATTCTCTATCTGCTCCTCCATTTTTGTACATGTTGATGTAGGTGTATGTGAGCTTCAAGCCTCCATTTTGGGCATTTGTAATATATTCATGCCTATTTTCCTCATTGTAATGAATCGTGTAATCATATAAAGTAATAAAATCAAGTTTTGTGGCTATTATGCAACCCTTAGTTGTGTTTCATTGCATTCTTTGGCCTCTACATTACATTTGAAGGTATTTTTGTGCATTTTTTGTTTCTTGCAAGCTCTAAATGGTTATGTTTAATGGAAATGGTTTTATAGATACTCGTTTCTAGATTGTGGTATCATACATTCCCTCTCTATCTCCATTGCTTCCCATTTTCATTCATTAGAGAGTGTCTCAACCACCCTTCTCTTGGTGTTATCACCCCCTTAGTGTAGGATTTCTTCATTTTCATGCATTTTCCTCTCTCCCTAGTCCCTTGGAATCATAGAATAGGAGTATATAGTTGCATTTCCTGTAGTATGAGTAGCTTTAGCATTATTTTAGGAAGGGGAACCAAACTTCTCTAGAGAATTATCTCAGTTTCATAGTCCCACAACTAGAGATAATTCCATGTTTCCCAAAAACACTGATTGCCCATTCAATTCACATTCAAGCAAATAAGAGGGTATTGTTTTTCGGTGATAACAATTAGCTAAGGATAAAATTAACCTTTAGAAGCATATTATTCCCTTGCAGTCACAGTCAGGCACATGGACTTATTTTGTCATAATACCATTTCTTTATTTTTAGAATTCAGGTTAACTCAGTTGATTGATATAATGGTTCATGTTTATTCTATAGAAAAGTTTGATGTGTCCTTACTTTATTTTATGGTTGCATTTGATAAAGAATTGTCAAATATAAGTGAGTTGAATAATATATAGTTGCATGACTTCATCCTCAATTGAAGTTTGAGAAAGATAAAAACATAAACATATTTTAAGATGGAATGTTGTTGGAATTTGTGTTGTCCATAAACAAGAGTGAGGAGCCATGAAAACCCTTGATTATAAACACCTCTGTTGTGGATCAAAATGATCAATTTTACAAATTATCCCAATACAAAGGAAAATATGTGGATTCATGAGTTTTATTTAGTCATGCAAAATCAAAGTGACCATTTATCTTGTACTTTTTTAGAAATTTTATTCATACAATGTGGAGATATCAAGTCACGATCAATTTTATTTGTTGATAATTCTGTAGAAATTAAAGCTCTATGTTTAGATAAATACTTGTAATTATGGGACCCTATATGACATAAAGAGGATTTGGATACATCTCATCTCTATATATACATTCAAATATTAATTTTAAAAGGATCTTGATGCATTGAATTCAATATAGAGAAGGAATTTTGGAGCTTCACATGGTTGTGAATTATTTAGTTTTTTTCAATTATTGATTCATGTCTTGATATGTAGACAAAAAATATCTTTTAACTATTAAATAGAGTTTGGGTTTACACTCTTGAATATTTATTTTAGTTTAATTTGAAGACTCTAGAGTAAAATATTGAGCATAATTGGCCTTATTTTCATGAGATACTATTTATTGCACTTATTTCTATGGATGTGCTTTGCAATCTTAGATAATTAAGTGGTTTAGAGATGGTAGGTCATGAATGATTATTATTTTTTCTTGTTGAATATATGGAAAATTCCATTTAATATTTATGCATTCCCCCAATATTTTTGGGGTTTACCTAGTATTCTATTTTTTGCTGCTTCCAATAGTCCAACCCGCGGTCTGTGATAGTCATATAGTAAAAATTTAATACCATCTCCTATGTACCGTTTATAATTTACTAAATTCATCCTCTTTATTAATGTCCTTGATATCCTAGGATTTATTCATCCAATGTTTGTGCATAATTATATTTTTCTTAGTGGTTACATGCAATGGAAAAACTTCATATTCATTATATATTCATTTAACAGTTGAATTAGGAATTAATGTTTTTTTTACTTGATAAGCTTAAGAGGTGGATTTTTGAAAGGGAATATAACCCTTGTATAATACTAAGAGATTAAGATTTAACTTCACAAGTGTTAAAGAAAAATAATGTACATGGTATGAAATAAAGGTAAAAGAGAGCCCCAAATGATAAAATGTGAAATAATATAGAAATCAACAACCAACTAGCATCAATGTAATAAACCATCACACCAAAACTCAAGGTATTAGTGAAATATGCACATAAGGATCATAAAATCCCACCACGCTTCCATATCCCATACCCTAGGCTAGATTTGTGCCCATATAGTGAGACCACAACCTACCCTATACAAGCCCCGAGAAAACACTGCAGTGCCGACGTAGCCACCCATGTTAGGAATTGAACCTAGGTGGTCACTCTAATACCAAATGTAACAAACTGTTACACCAAATGCTTGAGGTTTTTGTGTAATGAATCATTACATTAGCTCCACGTTCCTTTTCCTTTTTTGTATGGAATTTAAAAAATATGTGATGCACTATGCTATTTGAAAACCTACTAAACACTACACTTTCTTCATTCCGTAGAACACTAAGTTCCAAAATTCTACAAAAGACGAAATTTTCCATTTCCATAGTAGAATACATTTTTAAATTAAAATTTGTGGAACACTTCTCTTATCCCTATAATGTCATGAAGTACTTATCCTTTATTTCATAGCTTAGGAAACCCATAGAACACTAAGTTCTAGATTTCCATAGAACACTAATGTTTTCACCTCCACAAATTTTCAAATAAAAAGTGCCTAGGTCCTTGACTTAAATGATGTTGTCAAAATATCATGGGTTCTATTTTGGACAAAATTTTGTTGAATTTTAGGGGACATTTAGATGTTATATGTAAGGACATGTAACATGACATATCCATTGGATATGGAGTCAAGAATATAATTTAGAAATTAATACCAAACTTAAAAAACCCACCATGAATTTGCATGAAGCACTGAACTTGGTATTGGTTCTAAAATTGGTCTTTGTAGATTTAAGTAACACGTTGATTAGATGAAAAATACTTTGAAATATATCATTCTCTACCCATTAAAGAGACTCATCTGGAATATGCACAACTACAATAGAGGTTCACAAATAATATGTACAAAAGATAAATCATGAATGATCTAAATGAAAACATGAAGAGTATGCAAAAAAACTTGTTTTATCAAAAGAAAACTGCACTAATCCTACTTTAACTAGGAGAAAAGGAAGCTGAACAAATTCATATGCTAGTTGGGAAAAGTAATTTCCCTTTCTTACAAAATTTGGCCATGAGATTAGTTTTGTAACTGGACCAAGTGGTGAAAGTGACAACATGGCCCATACCTCCTTTTTGCTCAAAGTACCAAAATTAAAGATAACAAACACCTATTCAATTTTCTCTAAATTTGATTTGAATGGGTGCTTGGGATGACCTTTGAAACTTTGGAATTCTTCCTCATGTTCTGAAGTGAGTGTGATTGGTGGAATCCTTTTTGCTCAAAGTACCAGCGTTAAAGATAACAAACACCTATTCAATTTTCTCTAAATTTGATTTGAATGGGTGTTTGGGTTGACCTTTGACACTTTTGAATTCTTCCTCATGTTCTGAAGTGAGCGTGATTGGTGGAAAATCTGATTTTGGCTTTGACCTAGATAGATATATAATTATAATTCCAACTCTAATAACTAATGGATTGATTATTTTTATTTCCCCATCTCTTCTACATTCTATTTCATGAGTAAATATATTATGTAAATTTTCTTCATGTTTGAGAGGGTTTGCAAGTTGTTTAAAATTATCTTTTATTGTTTCCTCCCTTATGACCGGATATGATTCAATATTGGTCTCATAATTATCCTCCTTGACATGGAGCTTAATATGATCTTCATGTTCGATCTATTCCTCTACTTTATTTTCCTCAGGGATTTCCTCCAACTTAAATTCCATGAATGAGAGTGAATATAGATCAACATATTCATCACCAAAAGAGAGAAATAATCTCTCAATGATATTTTCTTCGTTCAAAGTTGTTACATCATATTTGTCCTCCTCTTTCTTGTGATCTTCAACCTCAACCTTCTCCTTCTTGAGCTTAGCCAATTCATCCTCCTCAACTAATTTTGATGCATTTGTAAGAGGTTGAATTTTAGTTTCTTGATGAAGAACTTGTTTGACTCTAAACTCTTGGCTCCAATCCTTAAAAATCTACCTCTAACCTTCTTTATTTATCTACCCTACCAAGTGTTTCTGATCATGAAGCTCATCCCAAAATTGTTTTGGATATATGAAAGGAGAGAAGGATTGAGCTTCTGACTTATTTTGTAGAGGTTCAAATGATGGAGGAGGTGTAATATCCTCTTGCAAAGGATAATGAATAGCATTAGGATCTTTGAGAAAGCTAGTGATTTGATAGTTAGGATTAGATGGAGCATATTGAAAAGAACGAATGAGAGATTTATATGATGTTAGTGTAAGATATACCCATTTAAATGGTTGTCTACAAAAAGGTTGATATAATTCCTTTAAATCAATCCACTCTAATTTCTAATTTAAGGATTAATTCATTATTTCTAGATTCTATTGAGGGCTATACCAACTTAGTAGAAGACCATCACATGAAAAGGGATCCCTAAAACCAAGTCTAGTTGCCTTGATTTCACATGCCACCTTTTCCTTTTGCATGCTTTCCTCCTTATTATTGAACCACACATGGAGATCATCATCTGACGTGAAAATTCCTCCATTATATGTATATACATTTTCTTAAAAACATCATAGTTAATAGGATAACCATATGGAATAATGGGCGTTGGATCATATCGATATTCATTTAGGATATGGATCACAAAAATAATTTGGAGGTTTTTTTTTGGAAAAATAGATATGGAGGGGAGCAATACTAATCTTGAAAATGAATATCCTAATGAGGAAATTAATTCATGATTGCAAAAATTCATGAGAAGGGAATACAAGAATGGAAATGGCAATGATATGTAAAAAGAGAGAAATGGGTTTGTTGGATCAATAGAGTCACCAAATGTGTTGAAATGAAGCCTCCATAGGCTATATATCACCAATAAACACACCAATCTTAGTGAAGATGATGTAAATATCATCAAACTGGTCCCATTGGGTGTGCCAAAAATTATTGTCACTTGAGATTGCGACCCGCTAAAACTAGGTTTAACACCTCAGTGAAACATGGTATGACCTCTAAAGGAGGGACTTGACTGTATGAGATCAACCTTTGGAGAAGGGTAATATCCTCTACCTATCTATCCTAATACTAACACTACTCCTAAGCTAAGAATATCCTAAGAATTCTAAGGGAACGAGGTTGAGAGAGAGAATTGCATGAAATAAAACTACACTAAAAGAGTGGAAATGACATTAGAAAATAAAGGGGATCTCTCTCAATGAGGTGGAGAACATGATAAAAAACACAGGATGTGAGGGTAGATAGATGTCATAGATAAACACCATGCAAACCATTCCATCCCTCACATTTTAGAGACAAATAAATGGAAACATATAATTATAACCCACATACGATATGCCAGAAATGAACAGAGAGGTAAGAGACAAGAAATACAAGTAAAAGGCCACAATAACAAGATTTTATTGAAAAAAACAATACACATTCCATTACATTAACAAGGAAGGGAACTAATTGAATTAAATGTGATCAAAATAGGGAATGTAACTTGTGAAAGATTGGCCACCATTTTTACATGGCGACTTTACAATCAGGAGGGGATTATTTTATGATGATAACTAAGTTAATTTTATAGAGAAAAAGAGAAGAGAGAGGGATAACATCAAATCATGCAAGTAATGAAGGGAAAATATCACTCATTTTCCACCACAAAACAATCTCCATTGATTTCATATGCTAGGTATGGGCACCTAAAATTTCTCTAATCGCATGTCATTAGATCTCCAGTGCATGACGATGACGATGTTAGGTGTTGGAGTCATTTATCACCTTGTTTAAATTAGGTATGGCTCTATCATGATTCACTTAATTTTTATGTTCTACCACCATTTACGTGTCTTCCATAAATTTTTCTTTGCCTTGTTAGTTTTTTATCACATACGACTTCATTTTTGTCTCCCGTAGCTTCATGATGTTTCTATTTGGTTAGTGGCCTTGTTTTCTAATTTCCATGGTATTCCACATCTTTCCGCATATTTTTGCATCTTCTGAATGATCTATAAATTTTTCATTCATTTCCACCGTAACCTAGGAACAACCTCTGACTCTACGTTGCATTTTTACCACCCGCATACATGTTTCTCCCATGGTTTATGCTTCATTCCACATAGTCTTTTGTGTTTCTTGGAATTTTTCCCTATTACTTGGATTCCTTGTTCTGCATCTTTACATTTTCCTTGTCTCCACTTTGTTCCACAATGCCACATAGCCTTTAACTTTTGTAATGTAGACCTCCTTTGTATAATGGGTTTTCTTTATTTTGTGTCTTTCCTTTGTTTTGTAGATGACCATTTGTTTCGTGGTCTTCTTATGTAATTGAGGAATAAGGATGAAATCCTAGTTAATATTATTGATGTGAAAATAAATTTTGAGAATTATAAATTGTTGTAATACTTATAGGCATTGAACAACATATTACACGATAGTAAATTGTTACACAAGTGCAACAATAAACCAAATTCATATGTGAACAAACAATATGACAAATAATAATGACTATAACAATATAACCATACAACCATGAAATTAACTAATTACTTAAGTAATAAGTACTTACCTATGGTAATAATGCATAATTACACTAACACTAAGGTTTTACCTAACACCCCCCTTAATTTTACATCGCCTCAAGAGAAGAGGAGAGGAAATTTTTGAACATCTCAAGATTTTTCACGTGTAAGTGACTTTTTGAATATATATACTCTCTATTCAGATGTTAGGAAAACTAAAGATGAATATTGTGTTTAAAAGCATGCTCGTGAATGAAATGTACTTATACCGCAATGTGTTTTATTCTCTCATGAAACAATGGATTATAAAAAAGTTTCAGGACACCTTCATTATCAACATACAAGGTTGTAGATTTCTCCTATGGTATTCCAAGTCCCTTAAGTATGTGATGTATCCATATCACTTTCTAGATATCTCCACCTACAACACAATATTCAACTTCTATGGAAGATTGAGAAATAAAGTTTTTTTTCTTTCTTTCCCATGATATCGGATTAGTAAAAAAGAAAAAAATTCCATAAGTGGATTTCCTATCATCAATAGTACATGCATGATCTGAATCCAAATATATAATAAAAAAGAACTGATCATTCTTCTTGTACTCTAGAACCAAACTCATAGTTCACTTGAGATATGTTAAGATTTGCCTTGCTGCTTTCTAATGAAAAAATATGGGTTCTTAGATGAATCGTGAAAGATAGATGACCACAAAGATGATATCTAGTCTAGTATAAGTGAGGTAAATAATACTCCCAATCAATCATCGATAGAGATTTAAAGTTACCAGTGGAGATGGATCTATATAATTCAACTGAAGTCTTATCTTTAAAGGTGTGGAAATCAATGTGCAGTCCATCATCATGAATTTATCAAGTGTTGTCTTATAATATTTCAAATAAGAAAAAAATATATGATTCTCCTTCTGTCATAATTCCAAACCGATATAATAGTGCATCATCCCACGATTTGTCATGTAGGAGATAGATTTATATCTTTCTTTGTTGCATCATTCATCTTCACATTGCTTCTAGTGATGAATAAATCATCGACATATAAAAAAATGACAAACTCCCCTCCTTGATTCTTAAGGTAGATATTGGGATCATGTGGATTCCTCTTGAATCCATGTTAAATGAGATTCTCAGAGGATCTTGTTTAAGACCATACAATGATTTGATGAGTCTAGATACCTTTGCTTATTCTCCAGGTACAACAAAACCTTTTGGTTGAGTCATGTAGACTTTTTCTTATAAGTCTCCATTGAGAAAGGTAATTTTCACATCCATTTGGTGAACTTTCCATCCAAACTATGCAGGTAGAGAAAAGATCATCATGATCATTTTGATATTAGTTATGGGATAAAATGTATCCTTATAGTCTATGCCTTCCTTATGAGCATACCCCTTTACTACAAGTCTCACTTTGTACTTGTCAATGGTCCCATATACTTTGTACTTTGTTTTAAAAATCCATATGCATCGAATGGGCTTATTCTGTGGTGAAAGATGGACAAGATTATATGTGTTATTTTTCATCACTAATTGATAGTCAATATACATGGCATATTTCCAAGTTTTTAATAGTAGGGATTCCTGAGCTATAGAAGGCTCAACAGATTCAATAAATCTACTCATTAAGGAAAAATTTACCTCTTCAGAAGATTTGATGTGAGTTCGTGGTCCAGGAGTGGATATGTTTGAACGACCATCTAATTTTACAGCTTGAATCATATTTGTATACCACGTAGGCATACATTGAGCTGTTCCTGTGGGTTTTTATCTTGTCAAATCATCACCATCATCCCCATCATCACTTTCATCATTAGTGGAAACAACTTCTATTTTCACAATAGGGGTTCTTTGAACATCAAGTGATTTTTTGTAAGGATCATAGGCTTCTTTCTTCTAAAAACACTAGACATTCCTTCCATTATATACTTTTATGGTCTTTGGATCCATAAATTTGTATCTAAGAGCTTCTTCACTGTATCCAATGAATATGTATTTATCTACTTTCATAGATGGATTCTTTATTTTCTTCTTGGAAATATGCATGATATATTTGCACTCAAAAACTCTTCAGTGTGCAATGTATGGCTTCTATTATGGCCATTCTTCATGTGGCATTACTCCCTTAAGATAAAATCTGGGTGCTCTGTTCAACATGTACACTATAGTCTTCGCTACTTCGGCCAAAAATGTATTCACTAGTCTTGAATCATAAATCAAACATCACACCATCTCCATGAGAGTATAATTCCTTCTCTCAAAAACACCATTTATTGTGGTATATGTGGAGGAGGCCTCTTTCAAATACTATGAGATTATAGAAAATATTTGAACTCATTACTAGTGAATTCCCACCTCGATCTGAGTAGAGAGATATGATTTTATGACCAATCTAATTCTCAATAACCACTTTAAAAATTTTGAAATTATTGAAAGCTTCATCTTTAGTATGAATAAAATAAATCCACATTTTTCTAGAATAATCATCAACATAAAGCATGAAATACTAAAATCTAGAATGACTAGGTTGCATTAGACCGCAAATATTGGTGTGTACTAGATCAAGATTACTTGGAGCTCGATATGTAATTTTTTTAGAATGAATCTTTGTGTTGTTTTCATGTGAGACAATTAGGAAAAAAAAATTTATCCTTCTTGAGAGATGAAAAACCTCTCACTATGGAATACCAGAAAAGTCCATTGAGATATCCAAAATTGATGTGACCAAGTCCACAATGCCACAATTATGTGGAGGAAGTGTCTTTTTTCATAAGTGTCTGATCATCTCTCTAGTAAAAATCAAGTTGGAACATTCGTCCCACATTTGAAGCACTTATAACAAATTTTGAGCTTCTGGATTTATCTTGAATCAAACATACTTTCTTACCATGTTTGAAATCAAAATCAATATTTAAATTGTGATATAGAAGTTAACATATTGATACCAAATTCTTCATCAAACCAAGGGCATACAATACTTTTTCTAACCTATAATTTTTTGAACCAAGAGGTAAAGAAATGTTTCCAATACCTTAGACAATGTAGGATGATTCATCACCCAACGAGACATGATTTTGGAGGGTGTGCCTCTCATTATGGAGAACCAGTATCTGCTTCCAGTCATGTGTTGAGTAGCTCCTGAATCAACGTACCATATAACACAATAAAATTTGATTTCTTCACTGGAGTAGGAAGTGTACATGAAGTCCTTATCATCTGATTGGTATTCTTATTTAACAATATTGCATTATTGATAGGGTTTATTACTCTAGTTCCTATTCTTCCACCCTTACTTGTAGTTGGAATGTCCTTGTTTAGATTGTTGAGCATTGGATCTCAAATTTCTTGAAGAAACCTTCTTGTAATTTTTGTACCAATATTATTTCACATCATGTCCTCTACTACAAATAAGACACTTTTTTATTCTACTTCTCCCCTTTCTAATTTTGCTTTTGGGACTTATTAGAATAATGAGATTTGTTCTTCCCTTTCTAATGAGAAGAAAGTTCCTACTTTATTCTTCATCCATGTTGTACATTAAATATTATTTCTACAACAAGTTCATCAACTTCTCAAAAATTATGGTCTAATAAGAAAAGTTCATTTTCGTCACAAAAATCCTATATGAGAGAGGAATAGATCTCAAAAAAATGGGAACGATAATGTTATTTGATATTTCCTCTCTCAGGGCTAGAAGTGAAACCCCTCAATGTTGTAACTCTTCTCAAGAAAGCCTTGCATTTCTCATTTGGATTGATTTTTAGCGTATGTAGTTGAGCCTACAAATTAAGTATAGTTTTCTTATTCTTGGCCTTGTAAAATGCATGTAACTTATCCCACACTTCTTTAGCCATTCTAACATCTCAAATGTGTGGTTACATGTCATTTGACACACTGAACAAGATGAAGAATTTGGCCTTCTAATTGACCCTATCAAATTGATGCTGTGTTGAAATTTACTTTGATATGATTATGAAACCATATTCAATAGGCCATAGTTCTTCAAGCTCAATTTGAGTTTGAATTTTGGTCTTCCATGAGAAATAGTTGTCACCACGGAGTAGCTGTGAGTTAGGAAAGAAGATATTTGGAGTTTTTTTGGCCATTGCGGGTGATTAGAATTACCCTAATTAAATGGTTCATTAGTAAAATATAAATCAATACAATATATTAAAAAAATGAGTACAACCTCTTGTGTGGAAAAAATTGACTGATAGGAAAAGACATATTTTCGAGCCTTGGTGGTCTCCAGAGCTCTATAGTGCTCAAAAATTACAATTCTATGCAAAAATAGAAAAAACAATGCCTTTTTATGCAATACCCGTTTATAAAATTTTCTCAAAATCAATTTTAGGAGAAATTTAGAGAAAAAATTTACCCTAAGGTAGGGTTTTCTTCACTAAATTTGAAGGGGATTTCAGCTATAGCTAATAGGTTTGGAGGAGGTTTTGTGATAGGTTTGGTATATTCTGTTAATTATATCTCCAAATAAAAATATATGGGGGGAGGGGTGAAGGGGATCGACCTCTAGACCTCCCCATATCTAAGGTTTTTATAAAAATTCCCCTAACCAGTACAACACACTAGGAACTTAAGACTTATGTTGAAGAAATATTTATTTAAATTTTGAAATAAATATACCTTTAAAAACAAAATCAAGACCAAATCGACATGGATACGTGATGATATTTCACTTGATCTTTAGGGTTTCACTACTTTGTTTGACTGATTTCATTGTTATTCAGCTCCTCGAGTTAAAGATGAGCTTCATGGATATTTTCTCTGCCACTTTTATTATTTTTATAGGATCAATGGTTCTATAGAAGAGGGAGATAATGTGGATCGGGTCAAGCAACCATGTAGCTCAGTCTGGTTATAGGGTCTTAGGGAACTATAGATACATTTGTTTGGTTTACTTTCCCAAGACTCTACTCGGTGGAGTTTCTCACCCTTGGGGTATAAGCTTGACCCTTTAGATAACTCGGTCCATAGATCTAGTCCATGGATGATCAATACAACTTGGACTCTTAGAAAACCATCTCAGTTTGTAGGGTAACTAGCTTGTAACTCACCTCTAAATAACCTGCCATTAATGCAATGTAACTCATTGATCAAATCATCATGAGCTTAACTCACCAAGGATAATACAACTCGCCTAGAGACCTGCTCAACTTGGTCCTTCAACCACCCATCTCACCTTGATGGGCTATGTGGAGATAATCAAATCAACTTAGGTCTAGACTTTTGAGCAAAAATCTAATCTTGTAGGGACTATTTTTATCTCCAGTAGATGATAAACCCTGTATTCGGGGAAGAATTCCT
This sequence comes from Taxus chinensis, assembly GCA_019776745.2. NCBI lineage: Eukaryota > Viridiplantae > Streptophyta > Pinopsida > Cupressales > Taxaceae > Taxus > Taxus chinensis. The sequence goes on from CM034149.1 coordinate 14,846,271, forward strand.
GATTTTTTAATTTATGATTTTCTCATATTACTGTTGAGAGGTGCCTAGTGTAGGAGGCAATTCTTGGGTGACTCCTCCTTGCCCAATGCATATCAAAACTATTTTTTCTTTTAAATTGAGTACACAAGATCTTGTAGAGATTATCAGGGTGCGGGGATGCAAGATGGGGCTGAGAAGTTGTAGGAGGCATTTTATGTCTCTCCAATGCATGTAAATTCATCTCCAAGATCCTCAATATATTTTTCTCTCCTTCCAAACTTTCCTTGGATACTTAGATAGGATTCTTCACCAGCTCTAATACCAAATGTGATTGAGGAATAAGGATGGAAGCTGAGTTAATCTTATTAATGAACAAATCAAGTTACATAATAATGAATTGTTGCAATACTTATAGGTATTGAACAAAAAAGTGCACAACAGTAAATTGTTATACATGAGCAACAATGAAAAAAAAACATACGTGAATAAATAATATGAAAAATAAGAATGGTTATAACAATATAACCATACAACCATCCAAATAACCAATTACCTAAGTAATAAATACTTACCTATGGTAACAATGCATAATTACACTAACACTAAGGTTTTACCTAACATCTTAACCTTAGATGACTTTCTACATTATCCCCTAATGTATAATTATGTGGTCCTTTTATTTTGTTGTGTGGAATTTAAAAAATATGTTATGCACTATGTTGTTTGAAAACCAGTGGAACACTACACTTTCTTCATTTTGTGGAACACTGAGTTCCTGACTTCTACAGAAAATAAATTTTTCCATTTCCACGAAAGACAACATTTTCAACTTAAACTTTGTAGAACACTTCTCTTATCCCTACAATACCACAAAGTACTTATCCTTAGTTCCATGACTTAGAAAACACGTGAAATACTAAGTTCCATATTTATGCAAAAACAATGAATTTTTCACCTTCGAGGTTTTTTTTTAAAAAAGCACCCAAGTCCTTGACTTAAATGAAGTTTTCAAAATAACATGGGTGATATTTTGGAGAACATTCATCAAAATTATAAACATGCATGTAAACCCATGATGTATTGTCAATTTTTTTGACCCCATCAATGAATAGTCAGATAAATTTCTTATTTTTTAATTTTTAATTTTAAATCCTTCTTCTCAATAATTGTGAGACATTCTACCATCTCTCAAGCACTGTTATCTGACCAGTTTGACCATGGAATGTTATGAGACCAAAAATGTAGAAACAAAATCTTATAAACTAAAAATTTCGAAACAAGTTTACCTTTGTTTAGAATATGGTAAATGGTAAAGAATTGTGCATTTTTGGTATGTAGATTAGATTGATTAATTTTTACAAATTGAGTTGTTATTATTCCCCTTTCTTAGCTAGATGTTGAAGATATTTATGATCATTTTTCATACTCCAATGCATATCTTACATACATGCATTCTTTTGCATTTTTCCATCTATGTGTTTTTTGTCCATATTTTTGCTTGACTAACACATATTTTTTCACAGTGTTTCTTAATTGTGTCCAACTTAGGTTGAATTTTGTGTTCCTTTCCTATTTTATAACTATATATTGTAAATCTACATTTTTTGGAGTATCATTAGACCTTACTGGCTCTAACAGTTTAATGAATGGATATTTTATTCATAGTCAACCTCAAAATACCTTCCAATTTTCCATCTAGTTCCTTCCTTCACATGAATTTCTGAGAGATGGTATTGTCATCTAAAGTTGGTGTCTGATTTGATGTAGAAATATATAATGGTATTTGCAGTTCACCGTCAATAATTTCCTCCAGTTTACTTCTCTTCCTTCACTTAGATTGTTTAGTATACTTTTAAACTAAAGATGGTGTTTGATGAGAAGTTGAAATATCTTATGGTGGTTGGATCTAATATCAGGGTTGTCCTCTAGTGGAGGCATAAAATCATCAATAATATCTTTAAGTGGTGACATGATTTTGCCATTGATTTTTTATGTGGGACATCATTATCACTGGGGTGTTTTACATGTAAGAGATATTTTCTATTATTAAAATTTAAAATTAAACATGTGTACAAGGAAAACTGAAAGAAATGAAGACATAAGCAATAAGAACAAACCTTCCTTTGAGTCTTCATACAACCTTGAATGATAAAAATGAAGTTTGGAATGGAGTACCACACTTGTTGGATCTCTTTAGATGAATCGATTGTGGATGCTCCAATATTGGCTCCAAATGGAATAAAAATGCCATGAGAAATGGGGGATCGAATGAACATCCTTTTAGTATGCAAATTCCAATGGAAAGTGGGCAGAGTGTTGTTACAAATGCTTAAATCTTCATATGATCAATGGTGAAGGATTGAGCCTCATATTTATAGCTGAAGGAGAGGCCATGGATTGTGAATCAAGGTTTGAATGAGTTATAGGAAAATGAATGCATTTCCCTTAATTAACAAGTTGATTTGGTCTATGTAGTTGAATGTTTTGAATATTCATTTAAAGGGCGATGAATATTTAGTTTTTTGATGTTATTCGAGAAGGTGGGTTTACTTGAATATTTTGTTTCCACTTTTGTAGGGTTCTAGAACTTGAGTGGAGTGAGCTAGTTTAATTTTAGTGAGTTGGATGGTGAAGTGGAGATGAGTGAGAGTGAGTGAATAATGATCTATTTATTTATTTAAATAGATAATCTAACTAGCCAAGGGGTGTGAATGTATGATTTAAACATGCTCGAATTAATTAAATTAATTCTAAAGGGATGTGGGTGAATTCTAATGGAATGTGAGAGGATAATGGTATAGAATGCATGCTAAGACTAATTTGGCACATCATGCAGGTAATAAGGATGACTAAGAATAGGTATTTTTTTATGGTGTCTACATTTTCCCCTCTTTAAAGTGTTATTATGAAGTAATAGCATTTTAAATATAATAGACACATGTAGATCAATGAGTAGTTGATGGGTAAGTGTGGTGGACCTACTTTATATTCCCTAGCGAAGCATTTGGTTTCCCCATCGATTAGGGATTATGCTTAGGGATTTCCCCCTCAAGAGTATGGGTAACACTATGAAGTGGTGGACAACCACTTGATAAGAGGAAGGAAAAGTGGAGGATACAAGAGTGAGTAGAAGAATGATGTGAGGTATTTGTCTCCTATCATGAGATTCCATTCAGATATTGAAATCTAGAACAAACATATTTTTTTGTTGCACAATAGAGATTTGGCACCATGATTATGAAAGAATCATGATGTTTAACCAAATACGTGTGTAAACAAACACAACACGTAAAAACAGAAAGATAAGAAAGGAAAAAACAAACCTCATATACACATAATAATGTATGCACCAAGGCTATAAATGAACCAAGATGATAATGAAATATGTGTAATTGGTTAAGAAATAATAACAATACAACACAACTGTAAATAAAAACAATTAAGTATGCCCCTAATGTGTTCCATAGTTATTATTAAGCATATTTTGATGCCCCCAGGAAACGATTCATGCAAGGGGATTGGATCAGATTGAATAGTGGAGTCAAGTGACTCCTAATGATACTCTTGTTGGATCATGTTGAAGAGTAATATGAGATTGAATGGGTCATTACTCCAAGCAAGGGAGAAAATGAGAGTTGATATTTCTTCAAGCAAGGATACATGCAAGGGAGATGATTTGAATTTCCCCAAGAAAGAATACATGTAAGGGGTAATATGGTATGTGTTTGATAGTCAGGATATAGTTGGAAAAAACACTAGAATAAGAGTTAAAAGTTTTATTTTGTTGAGTTGAGTTGGTTTTTTTGGTTTTGTAAATTTTTAGGATGTTGTGATTATTTCAATGTTTTAGGATTTTGAATATTTGATTTTTAAATTATTTTATGATTGTTGAATGTTTGTAGATTTTTTTGTATTTTTAATTTTTTTTGGATTTTTTTGTTCTAACATTTAAAACTAGTGAGGTGTAATGAAGCAATCTGCGAGCCACCCAAGAATACAAAAGCACATAAAGCCTTATGAAGATCAAGGGATGTATGCAAGTGAAAATGGATAGAATAAAATATCGTACATGCCCTAAATACAAGGAAAAATGATAAAAATTGGTTTGGGATGAAACAATAGGATGGACAAGATGGAGGAACTATATAAGTGAATGTGATAAAATTCCCCTGGCACAAGAGGTATGTATATATGGCTTAGGAATCCCTTCAAATGAACCACATTCATGGGTTCTTTAACCTCTTCAATGTCTTTAGTTGATAGCTTTATGCGTCAAATCCAAATTTTACGGTGATAAGATAAGGACCTAAGATTTGGTTCAAAGCCTTGAACCAATTTTCATCTAAGAGATTAATCTTATTGAGTCGTATCGTTGTTGTTGCATTTATCAAAAAAAGGCTTCCATGGATTGTGACCCTATACATAGCGACTGTAAACAATGTTAGCAAGTCATAGGATTTTGCACATTAGATCACCTTGGGATATAGGAAAGAAATCGTGGGATTTTTTTAGATCTATTGTTTTTTTATGTTCGACCTAGGGATTGTTGTCTTGGTATCCTGCACCCAATGTTTGTATCTAGTTGATAGTTCTTTCGCTTTTGTTGTATTTTTAAGGTCATGTCTTTTGGTAATTTTTACTTGCAGGTGGATGTGACTTTCTAACAGTAAAAACCCTAGCCCTTGAGGTGTAAGGGCTTATGTAAAGTGATTCTGGCTAGTAATTGCTTAAATCTTAGCCTGGTAATTATGATTTACATCTGTGTTGAAGGCAAGAACAATCTGGGTTAATACAAAATAAATAACAGAGTAAAATATAAAAAGCTTGTAACTTTTATTGGTAACTCGGTTTTGAGTGTCGTTTTTTGCAAAAGTGCTTATTTTTTCATGCTCTTTCCATTGGAGTTATTTATTTTGAGACTTGTACTATAATTATAAAGTGCCAAATATGGAGGGATGTTGTAATCAATTGTGGATGTAATTTCGGCTGAGCCCGATGTCCTAAATTTTTGGGAGTTGCAGTTTTTACCTATCATGGATTTTGAGAATGATATGCTTTTCTTTGTAGTATGTGGACTTCAAGAGGATATTGTAAAATTTGTGGAAGAAAATAGATCACTCAAGAAGTGAAATTCCCTTCTACAATCACTCGTTCACGGGATATAATAATACACTCCCTGCAGAACAAACTTCCTAGCCTACAAGCATCACCATCATCTTGTGGACAGTCAATCCATGTAGTCCACTTATAAGCTATTGCTCCTAAACCCACTGACATTGATGTCTTTGAGAACTATTCCTGCTCTTGATGCTCATACACCTATGAAGCTTGTTACTGCATGTTCTTCCACATTTGTGCCTATTACAGTACCACATGATGTGTATCCTATTTCTACTCAGCTGCATGGAGAGAAACATACCACTGCATTCAGTTCCTCACATGCTCCATTCTATGGGTCTCACTAGCGAGTCATTGATAGACATTCACAGGGTATTATTTCCTCTATTCCACATGTTAAGTAGAATGACATGACATTGGTTTTCGTGTAGATACTTCATTGGGTTCTTTAACCTCTTCAATGTCTTGAGTTGATAGCTTGTATGCATCAAATCCAAATTTTGCAGTGATAAGATAAGGACCCAAGTAATTTGGTTCAAAATTCCCTTTCTTGTCCCGTTATTTGTTTGTATTCTTTTTATTTTATTTTAGAAAAAGGTCGAAGAGCTCAATTTTTCGGTGGTTTGATCTTCTTGTTGTAGTTGCAAAGAAGCTGATTATGATACACTTTGAGATGGTCCAAAGCACTTTCGACATCACTCCATTGACAATTTACTTGCATGGAGCTATTTTTGGTGAAGCCCTAGTGTCAGTTGTTTTTGAGTTCTATGATCGAGCAATGGATTCAGACCACAGTGCACACCAAACTTATTCAGCATTGTATGATTTTTTAGAGCTGAGCTTCTTAAGATATCTTGTAGTGAGATTTTTCTTTCTCTACTTTCTTATTACTGGTTTTTGGCACCTTGTGGTGCCCAATTTTCCCAGTTATTGTATGTGGGTACCTCATCAGGTCTTGTTTTAGGGACCTACATTCTTTTTTTTCCCACCTAAGCTATGCTTACGTGAGGGTGTTAGTGTAGGTTATTATTTATTTATTTATTAGGATACTTCTTACACTTGTGTTAGCCCTACACTTGTTGGGTTAGCTTGCTTAGGTGTATAGTTATGTGGAGTTAGCTTGCTAGTTATGTTGAGTAAGCTTCTAAGTTATGTTGAGTTAACTTACTATTCTTCTGGAGTTAACTACTAGTATTATTTAGTGGGAGTTCTTCACCACTGATTTAGGTAGTAGTTGCACTTCCCTCCTCCTATATGTACATGTTTCTTATTGAGTAATTCAATTCATTGCATTGTAATGTATTGAGCATTATAGATTATGAATGGATTTCCATATATGGTATTTTAGCTCTTCTATTTTGAAAATCTAATATGGTGTTCTATTATCATTTGGGATCACGTCTTGGAACAATCTTCTTATCGTTCCTTTTAATCTCCCCTCCCCATGTAAATTTTACAGGTAACAATTAAATTTATGAATTGTAATGAATTTTAAATCCCCTTCCCTTACAAAAAAACTTACCAATGTACCAATACATTAGGGATAATTAGGGGTAGACCAGTAAAATTGGCATGTTGATAGGGTTTGACTTCAAGGATTTAATGGTTTTTTTTTTTTTGAATAAATTGCCGATGATCTAGGAAAAAAAATATGATTGTATGTTGTATTTTCAAATAACTTGATTGTAATATGAATATGAGAGACTAAATTACTTTCAGTAACATATGCTCAAATGCAATGCCTCTACCCACCTGTGTTTGGATATGGAATCCATGGCAATCCCTTAATGATATTATGGTGCATGATTTTGAGGTTAGGTTGAATTTTGTGATATGATCGATCTACTCACTCGACTAGAAAGGCCGACTAAGTGTAGCTGATGAATTATAAGTCTTGAAAATGTGATTATGTGCAAGTGACAATATATCCAAGATCTTTCAAGCTAAACACTGTCATTAAAAAAATTGCACCCCATGCAAGAATCCATGGATAGGCCAATTATAATATGATACACAAGGAGGATTGTTAAGAGTCTAACACCATGTGTTACATACAAGATGTATTGATTCTATGAGTTTCTAATCTCAAGAGTAATTACATGATCTGAGTGGTATTAGAGATTTGGGATTGAGTCTGATGCCTTTGAGATTTTAGTTAATAGATGTGTAAATGGGATTAGCCTCTTGTGATAAAGGGTAACGGAAAGTGATGGTATAACATGAAACATGTTGTGCTAAGGATCATCTAAAACAAAGAATTTATGAAATATTTAGAATACCTTTGGTCATGGATGAAAGTGTACCATTTCTCATATGTTACTAAGGATTCCTTCAAGACCAATTCAATCTGAAAAATTGATAGTTGACTCAGGTAAAATCCTTATCAATAGTTGAGTAGGTTTAAATCATTAATATAATTTTCAACTAGACACTCACGCATATGTGACCCCTCTTGTTGGATTTCAAATCAAGATTGTATTGTCTTAAGATGATAATAAAATTTGTTGATGCTTCCTTTAAAGGATGACTGGAACTGGATCAGAAACGTGATCAACTTTTGAAAGTAACCTTGGACTATTAGGTACACATCCAAACATAAGGTGGTTTGTTATTATTGAGCTTGTCATATTGGGACTAAGTATTAAATATGACTTGTTTTCAAGTAATGAGATTGGGATATTGTATAGAACACTGCTAACTCTTTGAGATTCCATAAGATTTATAATTTCAATTCAACTATGAGGGATTCATATTTTGAAATATTATTTGTGTATGGGAAGGTTGAGTAGAAATATTTTGGAATGACATTACCATCTACTATGATAAGTAAAATACCTACTCCTGATCCATAGACATTGACTAATTTTCCATCAACATTTCTAGGGTCTGATAGAATGTATTGTGATAAAAGTTAATGACCATCCTCTTGGCATCTGAATAATTTCACATCAAGTGACTAAAGATATTCATCATAGAGGTGTTTTTATATTTTAATACCTGTAAGATATTTTCCTTGGTGATGGAATGGTCTCCTTGGCTAATTATTAAGAAACTCGATTTCATATAGCTTACTAAGTAGAATGAGCCAATTATTGATTTCATTATACTAATTGGTCGATGGATTATATTCTTAGTAAGATGTTTGTAGGATATCCCTTGCAAATTTTATCAATATTACAGGTGGTTCAATGGTGTTATATGTTTATCAATTCCTTCTTAAAATATCTCATCTCAATGCAAATGCTACTGCTAAAAACACTTTCTCAACTTGTAAATATTTTATCTCATGATCAATAAGTGTTCTAGTTCTTTCCCTTGATCTTTATGTTCTTCTAGAAAAGATCCAATTGCATGTTCTGTAGCATATGTGTAGATAAGAATGTTTTAATGTGATGTGGGTGGCATGAGAATTAGTTTGGGAGGCTAAGTTATCATGCCCCTTATACATTTATAAAAAGAAACTATTATGCATGTATTTTAGTTCCCACTGAAACTACACATATTTCTAAAATGACTAGTGGAATAAATTTCAACACTGATCGACTCATCATTCTTCACATGAAAACTATCCTGATTGACTAAACATCTTCTTGAAGACCCCATGAGATGATCAATAATGTGATTTTGGGGAGGAGGAATTTAGACATATTGTAATCATTCATATTTGGAAACATATTTCAATCGTCTATTTCTGTAACAACACTACTTCTCGTGAAACAATTATTCATAGTAATTTAATCTAGATGTTATTCCAATTCATACATTATCTATTAGGATTTTTTGTGCAAGCCACTCTTGTGTTCTCAAAATATTTCAAAGATGTGCCACAATACTACTGGATGATTCACTCATGTTTTAGAGTTTGCGAGGATGTAATCTATATAGTCATCCATGATATTATGTAGCATGTCATGAAATATTATTGTCATCACTCTCTGATAGGTAGAACCTATTTTTTTGAGACCAATTGGTTGTAAGGTCTTATGACATCTAGAGTGTAAGCCTTATAAGAATAATTTCATGCGAATTTCTCCACAATTTAATGAGATGTTGTTTTGAATGGTTTGTATTCCTCCTACAATCTGATATTTTATGATTGTAATCAGAAAAATAATCAAATTTTCATAGGAAAAGAATGCATGATCCTGTTAAAAAAATTCCACAAAGATATAAATAAAATTTGTAAAGGAAAGTCATGTTTTCATGGATAACTGATTTATCTTTGACCTCACACTCGATTCTCTATATATTATGATGCTTAGAGTTTTATTAAGCTCTCTAAATGTCAAAGATTATTTGTAAATTGACCACTCAAGATACTCTAAAGGGAAAGATGATATAGAATTAATTCCAAAATCCCAACCTTTCAAGAAGTTCAACTTGTGTACCAAGGGACTCTCTTTTTATTATTTTCTCTACATCTAGGTTACTAGATGATGTTTTTATCTGGATGTACCACAAGGTGGTGTACCATAGAGATGATATGTTTGTTATCCATGTATTTCAGTTGAAAATATCTTGAAATCCATGCGTGAGTGCATATGTATAATGATAATGTATTAAGTTGGTACAAATACATTGAATGCATATGTTGATAATGATATAATTAAATAATAATACAAAAATTAAAATAAATAAATACACACACACGCGCGCGCGCGCGCCCACCCACACAATTTTAAAAAGTTTGAAGTGATGAATATGTTTTATAAATTTATATGACCACCTTTTGTTTGCATTGTTTATAAGTTTAATGACATAGTAAAGGGTCTTTTTGGCATGGTGTTGTCACTGATGTCAAAGTATGATGTTGTCAAGTGTTTTTATTGATTGCATTGATGTCAAGAGCTATGGAGCATGAAGGTTGATTGTTAGTGTCAAGTCAAGTTGAGTTTCTTGTTGAGATTGCTTGGTCTTGATGATGGTGCATGGTGTTTTGAGTCAATTTGGTGGATTTTAGAGGTGTTAAATGTGATGAAGGTCCTAGAAGGTGTACAAGGTTGGAAAAGTGATGTTGAGGCCAGATTTGGTGAAGTAAACATGTTCAAGGTGTTTGTTTGAGGCCTAGAGAGAAAAATGAGGTATGACATGATGGAATAAGGCATGTAACATATGGATATGAATGGTGATAGAATGGGAAGTAGTATTATGTTGTGTTGATATAATCATAATTTTCTTACAGTTTTGTTTCATGTGTTAGAATTGGTTTTTAAGTTTGTTCCTAGACCTAACCCTTAAAAAAGTAGGTCCTGGAGTGGTGGAGTCAATAATTTTGGAAATATTTGGGAAAATTATAACATTTAAGATTTTTTGAAAGGTTTATGTGATGGTGTGGTCCAAATTTTAGGTTCAGATGATAATTTTTTTGAAAGATATTGCATTTGTACCAAAATTGAATTTCTAAAGGTGAGATTTTGAGCTAAAAGTTGACTTTCTCATGCCAGTTAGAGATTGTGTGATTTTCATGGGAAACCCAATATCTTAGGGATATTTGAATAGGTATATTATGAATATTTTACAAGTGGAATGAGGTATTTGATCATTAGGTTTTTATGGACAATCATTAATAAGGTAAATTGGTTTTAAACCCTCTCAAAACCCTAGCTAGGTAGAAACTTGAGAGATCTTTCTCAAAGTGACCCAAAATTGATTTTTTGAGAAAATGTGATTATTGGATGTTATATAATGACTAATAAAGCTTTCTCTATGTGTAATTTATAGGTCTTGGTTGTTTGTGGGCCGCACTAAAATAGGAAAGTTTCTATTAAATTGTTGTTTGTGTCAAAGTTCTCCATTGGACCTGATGACTAATTTATCATTTATGGAATTATGGAAGTTTTTATTAATGTAAATTATGGTTTCAGATCATGGTTGATCTCTTATGATGTCAAGCGTGCCTTATTTTTGAAGACTAGTTCTAGGCAGTTTTGAGTTGCTTGGAGTAGTCTTGTTACAGATGTGTTTTGGAGGTGCTATAGGAAGATTTGTCACATGTTTTGAGTTTGGAGATGACCATAAGTTCATGATATTTCCATTGGTATATCACACTTGTGTTTTTTATGATATTTGGGGAAGTTATGGATTGCTTACTGAAGACTAGTTTTTGGGGTGCTTGGTTGTGCATGCTCTTAAGAAGTTTCATGGTGTGTGATGAAGGTTATGAGTGTTTCCTTATTTATGGAGGTTGATGAAGGCTTAGAAAACATGTATAAGTATGTTTCATTCTTTGGTTAAGTTGGTTTTTCACTAGAACATTCCCTTTGTGGTGAGTTATTTGTTTTTGTGTTTTAAGGCTTCTTAAGTCCTAATAGTGTTCTAGAAGGTTATAGGTAATGCTGACGACCTATATGGTCTTATGAGTGATATTTTTATCATGTTATTATGATTTTGGGAGTTTTTTTTTACTCTATTGATGGTCTAAACTAGGTGAGTTAATTTTAATGAAAAAATGAGTATAAAAGGAGAGTTAGAAAGCTCATTTGAGCTAGTTGTGAAAGTGGAGGAAAAGTGCAACCTAGAGGGAAACTTCTGGAGATGTGAGAGGTATTTGTGAAATGTAAGATGGGGAAATGGAGATTTGAATATGTTATAAATTACAACACCCCCTTGAATGGCCTGAGTTTGAATGGGGCATCCAAGTGTAGTTCTGCATAACATGGGTCCATCTCTCAAGTTGTGGGACTTGCAAACCTGAGATGGACCTCTAGAGAAGGCCGACTTCCTCTACCTAATCCTAATGCTAAACTAATCCTAATGCAGAAAAGATGCCTAACTACACCTATCCTAACAAACCCAAGGAGATAGGGAGAGAGAAAAGTGCATGAAATGGGAAATCCTACACTAAAGGGGGTGATAGCACCAGAAAAGGGGGACGAGATACTCTGCTGAGGGAGGAAGAAGAGGAAAAAATAGAACTGGGTGAGGTTAGAACAGTAGTGACAAAGACCCAAACTCCATCTGCCATCTACACTCCATGAAACACAACATCTTACACCTGTAAATGTGAAATACATGCACAGAAAACAAACATGAAATGGAGAGGCACAAAGAAACAAAAAATCATGAGAAAGGGTTGAAAACAACACAAAACATGATTTTATTGCTCTATAAGGTGCACAAACCATTACATTGATGCTCAGAGGCATAAATATGCTTTCTAGGTGCAAGAGAAGGCTTACAACTCAAATGAAGTTGAGGGAAAATTTTGTAAGAGTTTCCCTAGCTCCAAAAATGTCTCTTAAAAAAATGAGGGGTTCAAGTTATTTTATAGCCAATTTTCACCCACCCTCATTAAAGAGGTATGGGCACCCATACAATTTCACTTCCCGAGGGTAATTTTTTCAAAAAAGACATGGGCACCATAGTACATTAATACCATTTTTTTAGCTATCATTATTCTCACCTACTTGTGCCTCTCCTGGGATTTTTGAGCCACCCAACCATGTGACCCATCCATCCATGCGTCACCTGACTTTGACAGTCCAACCTTGAGGGGTTGGATGTCATCTAACAATGTGAGCCTTACATTACTATGGTCACTGACCAACCCCAATCACCATCTCTACATCATGGGTCGTCCAATAAGGGGGGTTGGATAACCATCTATTTATGTCCATACAATGAGCTACCCAACCAACTTGATGGTCATCCATCTAATGGGCCGACCAACCTTGGTATCCATCTAACTTGGTGACCTATCCAACCTGATGTCTCTATGACTATTGGGATGACCAAATTGTGTGTCTTGAAAATGTGAGGGGTGTGACGGGTGTCTAAAACTGTCCATACGCATAAAAAAATGTAACCCGACCAACCCAGGCGTCCAATCCAGGAGTCCAACCAAGCAGACCAACCCAGCCAGCCAACCCAACTAACCAACCCAACCAACCAACCTAGCTGACCAATCTAGACAACCAACCCAAGTGACCAACCTAGTTGACCAACCAGGCATCTAACCCAGTCAACTAACCCAAGCATCCAACCCAGGCAACCAACCCTAGAGAGGCCAACTTCCAAAGGCGATATCTTGAGCTCTTGGATGAGTTTTGGGGTGAAATTTTATATGATTTCATATGAAAAAAACCCAATGAATCCAATGGGGTGGTATCAAGATCCAAATTTTACTTTATGACCTTGAAATGACTCCTTATTTCTCAAGATTTCTGTGTGCAGAAGAATGAACTACCTTGGGAAGTGTATGATGATTCAAGATGTCTCATATTTTCCACCATGTAGGGCATGGAAAATGACTTCCATAGGAACTTTATTAGACTTATAATTCCTCACACAGCTATCAAAATCTTTCATTGAAGCTCAGGTCCTCTTTCACACTGCACACTCCTTAAGGCCCAAAATCCTACTTTGATGGATGGCCCCAAGACCTTAGAAAATTACCTGAATCACTTGCAATTATTCCCAAAATTGAAATCTTAGTTGTATTATTATAGATTGCTCTATGAATCATTGTCCAGTACTCAAACCCATCCTCCCAAGTTGTCTATTTTACCAGGGGGTAAAAATAGATAGCAATTTAGAGACCTCTTGGGGATGTCTGCTTGCTAGATGTGTGACCAGTTACCTGAAGTGTCCATTGGGTATGGAGTTAGTATTGGTACACTTGTAGATCCTAAAATTTGAATTCTATCCCTAAGCCATTAAAACACTGATGCTTGAACCTGGAACTTCTTGCCACTGCTCAAATTTTCCCTCTCATTTACAAAATTATCTGAATTAAGGTTTTGTGAGAGTGGAAAATTGTCTTGAACCTGGAATTCTCTTTCTTCTTTAATATGATCTGGGAAGTACTTGGGAACTCATGTTTTAGCCTTTCATGAACACACCCTAGCCAAAATGCCAAAGATATAAATTCCCCTGCAATCGATTTCCTGATGCAAATAGAGGCATAAGAGCTCAACTGTGACCAAACTAGAGAGACATAGAGATGAAAACATTAGAAACTATCCCTTAATTTGATTTAGTTGCTTTGCATTTAGACTTACTTGAAGACTGAAACTATTTCTTATCACTTTGAACCCTTTACTATGACACATTTCACCCCAACAATATGATGTATTGTGCAAGAACAACAACCAAGAAAAACTAAATATAAAGACAAAGATCATACACGCCCCCAAGTGGAACATGCAGAGTGTGCATACACACTTCTTCTGTTGAAAGCAATCCTACCTACTCTATTCTAATTTGGAGGAATGGGAAAACTTCACATGAACCCTGACACTTACAAGGAAAAGTAATTTCCTTTCCTCAACATTATAGACCACATAACTAATTTGACAATGGGCATGGTCATGGATGAAAACTGACATGGGGGAAATCCTCCACCCATCTGGACAAGGTATCAAAAAACAAAGAAAATACCTCCTCTGGATGATCTGTATTTAGCTGGAGGTGTTGTTATTAACCCTTGGTGCATTGAAAATCATCCTCATGCTCTAAAGTGAGCATGATCGATGGAAACTCTAGCCCCTACTCCAATGAAGCTAGGTATTTGATTGGGAAAGGCCTGATTCTTATGATTTTCCCACTCATTTGTTACTTTGGCCCCATAACTAGGGATCTCATGCATACCTTCTTCCTGAATATGGCTATTTTTAGGTTGATCCATGCTTTTCTTGTGCCTCTTCAAACAACTCTATTTCCACTTTGATGGCCGGTGGCATTCCTTGGGTCTCTTCATCCTTTATCTCATGTTTCTCTTTCACCAAAAGTGTAGCAATTTCTAGACAAGTAATGAAATGAGGATCATTGTACTATGTAAAAACATCTTTCTCACTTTGTAATTATTCCTCCTCATGGATTTGGGTGCTAGTAGTGTTTAAAAACACTTTCTCCTCCCCAAACTTGCCAATCTGAGCCTCCTTCTCACTTTCCTGCTCTGTTATTTGATTCAACTCCTTCTTTGGCATATCTTGAATTTCCTCATCCTCCCAATATGAATAAGACCAATCTCCTATCGATACAAAATTTCCATCTTCAGTGAGACTAGTTGAGGGAGAGGTGTAAGAAGGAAGCTCCTGCATTATATCTTGCTTGGATAGAGGTGCTTGATGCTCAAAAGATCTGAATTGATCACTTGGGGAGGCCAAATGACCCTCCAAAACATAACCTTACTCTGCTGATATGTTGCCTCTGAAACAACTGCATGATTCTATATGAAGCATTCCTGTTTGGGGAATTACATGTCCATATCCCTTTCTCCAACAACATAACATGTTTCCCTCTCTACCAGCCTTGGAGGATAATTTGGTTTAGTGATAGCTGGGTAGAAGGTAGGGACAACATATGAAATACCACAACTCCTAGGGACATTGGTGTATGAGTTAGGGAAGTTGGGTAGTGCATTGGGTGGAGATGGGAGGGATCTTGGTGCAGCTTGGGGAATGATATGGGAATGACACACTTGTGAGACGTCAAATGAAGGGTAAGGAAGAAAAGGGGCTTCCTTATTTTGGCAAGGAATGATGGATTTTTCAATATTTACACAAGGAGAAGGAAGAACTTGAGGTGGTGAGGGAGGGACTACAAAAATATGGATGGATTTTCTTTTATTGGCTTGAATGAGAATCTTCTCAACTTGTAATGTAATGGAGAAAGCTAGAGGAAGAATGCTGCCCCCTAGAGACTGAATCAATATAGCTAAGTCAGCATCAAAGGACCTCAAATAATACAAGAATGCCATACCTTATGAGGGTATGTATTCTTGAGGGATTTTGTGCCAGGTCCTTGTGAATATGAGGTTGAAGTCTGAGATGAACTCCATTGGATCCCTGCTATATTTTGCTGAGATGTTCTATGAGGAAAATAACATCTACATCCTCCTTGAACCGGTTGTGAAGTTGTTCTCCCAGCTGATTCCATGTGGAAATGGATTGTGGTGCCAAACTATTGTACCAATTTTTTTCTTTTCCTTTGAGAGATGCAACTAGAAGTCTAAGGAAAACATTCTCCTCTGTGATGGTATGAATGGAACAATGGTTGGCAACATCCTGAATGTGATCAATAAGGGATTGATCTCCATTTACATGAAAGAGAGCTAGATTCTTTAGGGCCACCTTGGGGATACCATCCCATTGTTGCAAGTGAAGAGTAATAGAACTAAAATAAGGGAATAGAAAATCTCCTTAGAGAGCCATGAATGGAAAGGAAATTAAAAAAAAATTTGCAACCATAGATGATGGGAT
Organism: Taxus chinensis; assembly: GCA_019776745.2. Lineage (NCBI taxonomy): Eukaryota > Viridiplantae > Streptophyta > Pinopsida > Cupressales > Taxaceae > Taxus > Taxus chinensis. The sequence continues at coordinate 14,862,569 of CM034149.1, forward strand.
GCTTGAATCAGTGGAGTCATGAAATATGCTTGAGAGTGCCTCCAAAGGCTGAAAAATTCACCAAGATCACATCAAACTTGATGATGTGAAGTGGTAAGGTGCTTCAAACCTATCCCACTAGGCGTGCCAAAACTGTTAATGAAAAATTACAACACCCCGCGAATGGCCTGAGTGTAAATGGGGCATCCGGTGTAATTTTGCATAACATGGATCCATCTCTCAAGTTGTGGGACTTACAAACCTGAGATGGACCTCCAGAGAAGGCCTGGATTCCTCTACCTAATCCTAATGCTAAACTACTCCTAATGCAGAAAAGAAACCTAACTACAACTAACCTAAGAGAGAGAGAGAGAGAAGAGAGAGAGAGAGAGAGAGAAGAGTGCATAAAGAGGGAAATCCTACACTAAAAAGGGGGTGATAACACTAGAAAAAGGGGTGAGATACTTTGCTGAGGGAGGAAGAAGAGGGAAAAAAAAATTGGGCAAGGTTAGAACAATAGTGATATAGACCAAAACTCCATCTTCCATCTGCACTCTATGAAACACAACATCTTACACCTGCAAATGTGAAATACATGCACAGAAAAAATTATGAAATGGAGAGGCATAAAGAAACAACAAATCATGAGAAAGGGTTGAAAAACACCACAAAACATGATTTTATTTCTCTATAAGGTGCACAAACCATTACATTGATGCTCAGAGGAATGAATACACTTGCCAGGCGTAGGAGAAGGCTTACAGCTCAAATGAAGTTGAGGGAAAATTTTCCAAGAGTTTCCCCAACTCCAAGAATGTCTCCCCAAAAATGAGGGGTTCGATTTATTTTTATAGCCAATTTTCACCCACCCTCATTAAAGAGGTATGGGCACCCATACAATTCAGCTTCCCGAGGGTACTTTTGTCAGAAAAATACATGGGTGCCATACTGCATTAATACCAGTTTTTTAGATATCATTCACTCACCTACTTGCACCTCGCCTGGGACTCGTGAGGTGCCCAACCATGTGACCCGTCCATCCATGCATCGCCTGACTTCAACCATCTAACCCTGTTGGGTTGGAAGTTGTCCAACTATGTGGGCTATATATTACTTTGGTGCTTAACCAACCTTGGTTTCCATCTCTACATCATGGGTTGTCTAACCTGAGGGGGGTTAGATGACGTCCGTATATTTTTGTCCGTACAATGAGCTACCTGACCAACCTGATGGTCATCTAGGAAAAACAACCTGTTGGGCCATACCAACCTTGGTGACCTGATCCAACCTGATGTGTCATGAAAATTTTATGGGTATGACAAACATCTAAAAATGTCCATACGCGTTGAAAAATGTGACCCAAACAACCTGATGGTCATCTAATCGATGTCTGACCAACTTGTGTGTCATGAAATCCGTGAGGGGTGACCGATAGGGTCCAACCTAACCAACCTATCCAACCTAGACAATTAACCCATTGACCAACCCATGTAGCCAACCTAAGCCGAACATCTAACCAACCTTGGCGACCAACCTAGCCGACCAACCCAGCCGACCAAGCCCGGGAGGCCAGCTTCCGAAGGCAATATCTTGAGCTCCCAGATGAGTTTTGGGGTGAAATTTTATATGATTTCACATGAAAACAACCCATTAAATCTTATGGTGGTGGTCTCAAGATCAATTTTGAATTTATCACCTCGAAATGGCTCCTTATTTCTCGGGATTTCCGGTTGTGCGCCAGAAGAATGAACTGCCTTGGGAAGTGTATGATGCTTCAAGATGTCTCATATTTTCCACCATGTAGGGCATGGAAAATGACTTCCATAGGAACTTTTTTGGACTTATAATTCCTCACATGGCTATCAGAATCTTTCATTGAAGCTCATGTCCTCTTTCACGCTGCACACTCCTTAAGGCCCGAAAGCCTGCTTCTGATGGATGGCCCCAAGACCTCCGAAACTTCCCTGAATCACTTTAAATTATTCCAAAACTTGAGATATTAGATGTATCATTCTATATTGCTCCATGAATCAATTTCCAGTTCTCAAAACCATCCTCCCAAGTTGTCTATTTTACCAGGGTGGTAAAAATAGATAAACTTTACCTCCTTGTAAGGTTTTTTCTCTACTAATATAGCGGTTGGTGCTCCTTGTAGGGTTAGTGCTTTAGTAAACTAGGGGTTGGTTCTCCTTGTGGGGTTGGTGCCTCACTAAATCTAGGGGTTGGTGTTCTTTGTTGAGTTAGTGTACAAATATATTTGAAACATGGCTATAATAAAGTGTTATTTCAGTGGGTTTTCTTCTCGTTGAGGGTTTCCCACTTAAATATTGTGTCTATGTGTTGATGTGTTCATTTTTGCTAATGTTTTGATATGATTATTGAATGCATGTTTCATGATTAATGGTTAATGAATGGATAAATTGAATGTTAAGGAATGTTTTAATTCCCACTGATTCACCCCTCCTCAATGGTTGTGCTTCCAACAACTAAAGAAATATTAACAAGATTGAGGTGATCCTTTGAAGCACAAAATGGGAAATTTGAATAAAAATCATGAGAAGTCATTTGAGGATGAAATAAAATTGATATTTCTAAGAACGAATAACCTGGTTCTAGAGTATTTGGTAAAGGGATATGAAGATCTGATTAGCTGTATGAATGTTGAGCATGAAGAAATCATCGAGTATGAAACTCAAGTATGTTAGGTTAATTATGCATTATATTAGGATATTTAATTGGTTATGTATTTAATAACCACATTATTTTAATATTGATTGTTTGTTGCATTATGGTTGCAACTATTCTTGTTTGTATTTAATTGGTTATTTCTTCCCGTATGATATTTTGGAAGCTTATGTAATCAGGGATATTGTTACACATGTGCAACTTGTTTTCTTGTGTGTATTCAACTGTACAATACCTATAAGTATTGTAGCTCATACAAATGTAAATAGGTTGATTTGATATTAATAAATTTTATAAGGCTTCTGCACCTATTGCTCATATTACATTTGGTACCAAATCAAGTTGATCTGGACCTGTGAAGCAGAGAAGGTGTGGAAACAGAGAGCAGAAGAGATAGAGCATATTGGAGAAGAATTTGCAGTGATTGAGAGCATGTGTAGCCTCCTACAACTTCATGGCCCCATCCCTGCATCTCAATAACCTCTTGTTTGTTCTAGGTGTTTAGAACACAATTTTTTTTTGCACTGGTGCACCCTGCACTAGGAAAAATTTGTTACAGGAGTTATATATATATATATCCCCAAACATGGGTTTTACCTCTAATATTAGAGTAGATTTTAGCTACTGCTACATTTGGTAGCTTTGTAGACCGAGCTCACACTGAGCCCCTGAGCAAGCTATGTACTCTATCAATCACCAAGATCCTACATTGGTGAGTAGATATTTGAGGAATTGAGTTGGGCTGTCTAAAAGAGAACCGAGTTGATGGGTTTGTATTCATACGGACCGAGCTACATTGAGTTCTACTTAAAGGTGAGGTGATTCAAGCACTTGAAAGTGGATGAACCCACGAGTTGGAGAATGCATCGAGCTCCAAACGGTGACCATTCTATACAATAGCTAACAAGTTGTGTGGAGGAATTAATACAAAAAATATCTATCCACCCAAGCCATTCCAAGTAGCGGTCTCCTAACCCATTGAAATCATCCATGCCACAACTAACACCTGCAATCACAATCCAAAACCAGTCGGTCATGCCCATAGGTGGGGTGCACCTGAGCTATGACATGAAATGAGAAGGTTGAAAGTTGTACTGAGCTGTCCATATAAGCCCCTGCCTCCTACCACTCCACATGCCATGTACACGCCAAAACAAATATCAAACTGTTCCAGAAGACCGAGTCCCCCTGTCTCCAATCTTTGCTCCTATGATGCTGCCCAGCTTGCACACAAAAAGGGTAGATCAAACAATTAAAAATGGTGGAATAAAAAAAATCAGCGGCAACATTGATTACAAAATGGTGGAAAATAACATTCGAAGCAAGATGCAAGGAAATAAGCTTCAGTTCCTTTCTTCATACGGAAAACCTAATCCACATAGACCTCCATCACGGCACCACGACTCCAATCCAGTCAAAAACCCATATGGATCTCCCTACTATTACAAATATATTGTGTAGCATTATTAATAAATTGTAATATTATTAATAATGAGTTAATACAACTCATATTAATAATATAGTTAATAGTTGTGTGTGAGTGAAGTTGTTGAATAAACAACTCACGTAGCTATTTTGGTTTGAGAGATATTAGGAGATAGGTTTGAGAGATTCATGGAGAGTGATATGAGGGATTGAAGATGAATTTTGACTCCACCTTTGTAGGAGATCAAGCATTATAAAATGTAACCTCTATCATTGTAATTAAGATCCCGAATGAATTCTTAATTTCTATATATTATTATTCAGTGTTTATTTCTCATATTATTGTGCAGTTTTTATCAGTGGTAATTAGAGAAACTTTTGATCCATATTCCATGTGGTAAAATCATTTCAAGAATCCTCCATTGAAGCTTGCGTGCAAATATATCAAAATAAAATGGTGGATAATTGATTTTGGATTATGGATTCTGCAGTGCTCATTCTATGACATGACGTTTTTTGCTGCGTTTGGTGCACACTCACCATCCATCTTGATCTGATCCTTTGACATCACTGTATTTTCACCCAATTGCAAAAATTGTGAGTTATAATTATTGTTATCCTTGGATGTCACTTTTTTTTATGTTTTTTTCTACGCAATCACAGAAATCGTGAAACCGTGAGTTAGAAATCTTCTGTTATGTTTTTTTCCATTTTTGGACGTAGTAAAAAAATTAAAAGGAAAAAAAAAAAGGTTTCCATTTTTGGAAAGGGGTCTACATGTAGGATTGTTGGATCATCCTGTGGAATTCCCAATCCTTCAAGTATCCGTTTGAGCCAAATCGCTTCACAGACAGCTCCTCCTGTTGCACGATATTCTACTTCTGTGGAAGACCTTGAAACAAAATTTTGTTTCTTACTCCCCCATGAAATAGGTCCAGATCCCAAAAAGAACACAAATCCTAAAGTGGACTTCCTATCATCAACATTCCCTGCATGATCTGAATCTGTATATCCTGTCAAGAAGAAGTTATCATTCTTCTTGTATTCTAGGCCAAAGTCCATGGTTCCTCTGATGTATCTCAGTACCCTCTTTGCTACTTTCCAGTTACAAACCCTTGGTTCTTGCATAAATCGAGAAAGATAACTGACTGCATAGCTGATAGCTGGCCTAGAATAAGTTAAGTAAATGAGACTCCCAATCAACTATCGATAAAGAGTAACATTTACTTGTTCTGATGGATCTGTGCGAGACAATTGAAGCCTTGTCTCCATAGGTGTAGCCATTGGTATACTATCCATCATTCTGAATTTCTCGAGCATTGTCTTGGCATATTTTAGTTGAGTAACAAATATGTGATTTTCCTTTTGCCATACTTCAAGTCCAAGACAATAATGAAGAAGCCTGAGATCTGTCATGTCGAATGATCGATTTAGATCTTCCTTAGTTGTTTTAATCATCTTCACCGAACTTCCAGTGATGACTAGATCATCGACATATACTACTATGATCACTATCTTCCCCCCTTGCTTTTTGAGATAGAGATTAGGATCATATGGACTTCTTTTGAATCCATGTTTGATGAGATGCTCATCAATCTTTATGTACCATGCCCTGGGAGCCTGTTTGAGACCGTATAGTGACTTTATGAGTCTACATACCTTTCCTTCTTTACCTGGTATGACAAAACCTTCTGGTTGAGTCATGTAGACTTCTTCCTGTAAATCCCCATTGAGAAATGCACTTTTTACATCAATTTGATGAACTTTCCAACCAAATTGTGCAGCTAGAGAAAATATCATCCTGATTGTTTTGATCTTAGTTGTTGGTGCGAATGTTTCTTCATAATCAATGCCTTCTTTTTGTGCATAACCCTTAGCTACCAATCTTGCCTTGTATTTATCAATGCTTCCATTTGATTTGTACTTTGTTTTAAATATCCATTTGCAACCTATTGCCTTCTTCCCTGGTGGAAGATCTGTAAGCTGCCATGTATTATTCTTAATCAAAGAGTTGAATTCTGAATTCATAGCATCTGACCAAGGTTTTGACTATTGAGCATCTTGAACTGTAGTGGGCTCACTTGATTCAATTACTATACTCATTAAGGCTAAGTTTACGTCATTTTGAGTCATACTGCGAGTTCTAGGTCCTGAAGTGGATGTGTTAGGATCACTATCCAACTTAGCATCTCGAATTAGATTAGTATACCACTTAGGCATACTTTTAGTTGTTCCTGTAGATGGAGTGAATTATCCTCATCATCGTTATCTTCATCAAGAACATCTTCTATTTTCTTAGTAGGATTGTTTTGTGAGTTTATGGAAGGAGAATCTGCTTCTTTATTTTCAAAAAACTCAACATCTCTACTTGTGAAATTTTTTCTTGTTTTTGGATCCATGAACCTGTATCCCAAGGCTTCATCACTGTATCCCAAGAATATAAGTTGTTCTGATTTCATATCAAGTTTAGTTCTCTTTTTCTTAGGAATGTGTATACTTGCCTTGCATCCAAAAACTCTAAGGTGTTTTATAGATGGCTTGTTCCCTGACCAAGCTTCCTGTGGTGTTATTCCATCAAGTGGGGAAGTGGGAACTCTATTCAGTAGATAAACTACTATTTTTACTGCTTCTGCCCAATATGTTTTACTCAAGCCTGAATCATCGATCATACACCTTACCATATCCATTATAGTTCTATTTCTTCTCTCAACTACACCATTTTGTTGTGGTGTATATGGAGGTGCCATTTGCTGATGAATTCCATGTGTTTCCAAAAAAGATTTGAACTCATTACTGGTGTATTCACCCCCTCGATCTGAGTGGAGTGTTTTAATTTTCTTACCAGTTGCATTTTCACAAGCTACTTTGAATTTCTTGAAAGTTTCAAAGGCTTGGTCTTTGGTGTGAATGCAGTATGCCCACATTTTTTGTGAGTAATCATCAACAAAGAGCATAAAATATTGAAACCCTGAATGACTAGGTCTCATAGGTCTGCATAGATCGGTATGCACCAAATCAAGTTTACCACGAGCCCTGAATGTACTACTTTTCTGAAAATAAGCTCTATGTTGTTTTCGTGCCAAACAATTTGTGCACTTGTTTGTATTTTTCTTGAAATTTGGCAGTCCTCTTACCATATTATTTTTTCGAAGTGTTTCAAGATAGCTAAAACTTACATGGCCAAATCTTCGATGCCACAATTGTGTCGATGATGTATCCTTAGCTACAAGGGCCTGATTTTTGGTGTGAACAAAATCCAACTGAAAAATACGACCTACACCAGAAGCTTTTGCAACAATGTTGGATTTTTTAGACTTATCTTTGATTAAACACATCTTCTTTCCATCTGTACAATCAAAATCCACTTTTAAGTTGTGCTCCAAAATCTGACTTACTGAAAGGAGATTCTTTGTCAATCCAGGAACATATAGAACATCTCTTATTGTGCACTTTCTTGATCCGAGAAGCAAGGAGATGTTTCCAATTCCTTGTACTTTGTATGATGAATCATCACCCAATGAAACAGAGTCTTTGTTAGGTGTATTCTTTAACTCTAAGAACCAATCATTTCTCCCGGTCATATGTCTTGTTGCTCCTGAGTCAACATACCAAATTACATGTGGTGAATTGATTTCTTGAGTTGATTGTGCAGCAAATAGGAAGTCCTCATCTGGTGAGTTATCTTCTTCTTCAGCAAAGTTACTATGCTGCGGTGTTTTCTTTTTCCAGTTACTTTTCCTTCGTCCTTGTTGTTTGTTTTGATAACCCTGACTAGATTGTTGAAAATTTGGCTTATTTCCACTAGATGAACCCTTCTTAAATGTGTTATACCAACAATCTTTTAAGTCATGTCCTTTTCTGCCAAAAATCTGGCATTGCTTTTACTGAGTGTTCCCTTGATTATTCTGTTGAGAATGTTGCTTGTGTTGCTTACCAGTTGTATGAATCTGTTTCTTTCCCTTATGGAATGAAGAGAGGGCTTGTTCCTCATCTTCTACAAGTTTGTTCATGGACTCTTCCTGTTGTAACATGTTCACTAACTCTTCAAAACTTGTAGTTTGACCCATAATGTTGAGAGTTGTGACAAATATTTTGTATGAGGCTGGTAAAGCTCTCAATACAATAGGGATAAGAGATTCATTAGTGACCTCTACTTCCAAACTTGGAGAGATGATCTCAATATAGCAACACGCTTTAGAAAACCTTCAATAGACTCATTAGAATTCATTTTGAGACAATGGAGTTGTGTTTGTAATTGCAAAATAACATTTTTATTCTTAGCTTCATATACAGTTGCTAGTTTATCCCATGCTTCTTTTGCAGTTGTCACTTGACGAATATGAGGTTGTACATCATTAGTTACACCAAATAGAATTATAATTTTTGCCTTTTGATTAGCATGATCAAACACACGTTGTTGAGCAATATCATTTTTTGGTCTTGTTATCGAGCCATTAACTACACCAATTATGTCCTCAAATTCAAGTTGAGTTTTAATTTTCATTTTCCATGCAGCATAATTATCTCCTTGTAGGAGTTGTGAATTGGGTAAAAAGAATTTGTGCACATTGTTAGCCATTTGTGTAGGAAAGAAAAGAGAGATAAAGAATCAAACACGAAACAAATCCCCCCCTCAAATCAGTACACACCCCCCCCAAAATTGATTTTTATTGAGTGTGGGCTCCTTTTTGGCCTTTTACAATGATTTTTCGGCACTATCGGCCATTTTTACAAACATCTTGTAAATAGAAAAAGAAAATTGCACCCCCCTTCTTGTTTACGAAAAAATTAATATTTTCACATTTTTTTAAAATTTTGGGCACTTTGGCCTCTTTTCCCTTACAAATTTAATTTTTGCCTCTTTGACTGGACCAAAGCATAGAGCTAAAAAAAAACACACTTTCAAAAAATACGGCACCTCAATCCGAGGTACCAGTTGAAAGTTATGACCGTTTTAAAATTATTTTTTCGGGCCCCTTTCCAAAAATGGAAAAAAAAAATCACTTCTACTTTTTTTCGCATCGTCCAAAAAAGGAAAAAAAATTTAAAAATGATTTTTAACACAGAAAATGCAGGTCTAACTTACACATGCGTGCAACTTTGTTTCCTCCGTTGTCAGCCTTGTTTCCTTTGCCGCCCTTTCACCTTAAAGGCTCTCTTATGCTCTGTTCTGCAAGGTCACACAGGAATTGCTTGCAAATTGAAGACGCACAGCCAGATCAGTATCCAGCTCATTTTTGTTTTTTGTTTTTTAGGTGTGAAGCTGTTAGGTAAATCTGCAGGTCTGCAAGGTGAATTCACAGATATATGCAAATACCGCAGTTACATACAGGTTGCAGATCGGTGGTGGATGTTTTTTTTTTAATTAAAAATGAAACCTACACACCAAACCTGAATGGTGGTGCCTCCAAAATTGGGGGTCCACTAAATTAAATCACACTAAACAGGATCTCTGAATTAGAGAGAAATAAAATAATAATAATTGTATATAGTTCATATGCAATGAACAGTATTAATTTTTTTTTGATACAATCACTTTGTTACCAATCTTGGAGGTGTTTCTGTACTGTTGCTTTTGCTGTTGCCGGGTGTGTGGAGAAGGGGCAGGGGCTGTGAAGAGGTTGGGGGCATCTATGGCTCCTCCTGGCTCAGGCTTCTAGTCCTCCTTCCTCAAATCTTCTAACACTTCCTCAGCAATTATCTATAGCCTTAACTCACCTACTCTGATACCAAATGAAATCTGTAAACTAGATTAAATTGCAAAAACAAAGCGGATCTTGCTGTGATTTTATTGATATAAAATGAAGCATTACAACCAAAAGAGAGAGCTATACTATTTATAGCTATTGGACAACTTCTATCTCTTCCACAATACATGGAACAAATCTCCTAAACAAAGCAAATATGCAAAAATAGCATATTGCCCCTAAAAAGCTTCTACATGAAATCATCCGAGAACAATATTCTAACTAAAGAACATCCTCCACAATCTAAGGGATGATAACAACACACTAACAACTAAGCTAACTAAAGTAATTAAATAATTACTTTATTATAATTACACATTAATCCACATATGGTGAATTAAGTGTTAGATTATTTCTAACAGCACAAGCAGTATTACTTAATAGCATATGCCTCCTAGCTATTCTAATATGGTATTCACTTTGAGAAAAATAAATCTAAGTCTAGAGGATTTAATTTCTTCTTTGATAGAAGAAGAAAATAGAATCAAGAAGATTGAGCTAGAAGAAATTACAATGTATGGTAGAAACAAATCATATGCTAAAGGAAAATTCAAGCCTTCTTTTAAACAAAAATCAACCTCCCAAGGTCTACAAAAATTTCTTCATCACTATTGTAATGTTCTTGGACAATTGTAAGAAAAGAGCACAATATTTAATTGATGGTAATTTAAAGGATAAAGCCTTCATTTCTAAAAATAGAGACGAAGAAAGTGATTGGGATATGAATTCTCCCCACTATGATAACGAGGAAACAAATGCTCAGCAAAGTGATGAAGACTCCTTGTATTAAGTAAAGAGTGCATTTATTAGAAGACAGAGGCAATGGAGGCTGGAGGTCAATCAACAACCTCTCATCAATCACCAACGATGGGGCCACATGAAGCTGTGGTGACTGTGTGTGTGTGTGTGTGTGTGTGTGTGTGTGTGTGTGTGTGTGTGTGTGTGTGTGTGTGTGTGTGTGTGTGTGTGTTTCATTTCAGATTTGCAGTTTATTTCAGTTGTGTGCAATATGGTTTTTGAGTTCCTGTTTGAATAACTGAAATGTTCACATTGAGGGGGGAATTGGAACATGGTCTCAATGTTGAATTTTCCCTCTATTTAGTTTGTATTCAGTAAATATTCATTCCTGCATATTCCCTGAAGGAAAGACATAGTGGACATACCAAAGCACAAAGGAAAAACAACAGCATGATTTTTGGGTTTTTGGTTGTCCTGTAAAACCATCCACATCATGAGCACGCATAGGCGACAAGCTGCAAAAGGAAGTGTAATTATTTTTTCTACATTGTCAACATTAGGGGAGTGTATGTGGAAATTAATAATGTTAATAATAGGGGAGTGAATGTTACAAATATATTGTGTAACATTATTAATAAATTGTAATATTATTAATAACGAGTTAATACAACTCATATTAATAATATAGTTAATAGTTGTGTGTGAGTGAAGTTGTTGAATAAACAACTCACGTAGCTATTTTGGTTTGAGAGATATTAGGAGATAGGCTTAAGAGATTCATGGAGAGTGATATGAGGGATTGAAGATGAAGTTTGACTCCACCTTTGTAGGAGATCAAACATTATAAAATGTAACCTCTATCATTGTAATTGAGATCCTGAATGAATTTTTAATTTATATATATTATTATTCAGTGTTTATTTCTCATATTATTGTGCATTTTTTATCACCTGCCGCGTCGCATTTCTTAAAAGGTTAGTGTTTTTTTATATTCATTTAAATTGAATTTTCTTCAAAATATATGCAAAGCGCATTGGTGGCTTAGTTGGTAGTTGAAAATGACTTGGGGAAGGGAGGTTTGGGGTTCATCCCCCACCCCTAACTCACTTTTAAAATCAATTTGACTTTATTGGGAAAAATGGTGAAACTGCCAACTGTGGAGGGTAATTTAGCATAAAAACCTTAGCTAAACAACTTAGTTATGACTAAATAGGCTTCTAAAAATTTTAGTGAGAAAAACCCTATTTTAGGGTAATGTGTTTTTCTCCTATTAGGCCTATTTTTTCGTTCTGAGCAACATTTGCTAAAGGGGGCACACCAAAAAATTGCATTTTCAGCTATTCTTTTGTAATTTTTGGGCATAGAGGGTCATTTTGGGCTCTGAAGGCCACCAGGGCCTGTAAAACAATTTTTTTTCCTGCCATTCAATTTTTCCAAATTTTTGAATGTAATTTTTATACTTTAGTATATTGTACTAATTTGTAGGTTTCCATAGTCAACCACAAACTTTGTAACTGCTAAGAAACTAACATAATATTGTACTCAAAAATAATAAAATTTGGTTCTAAAACACTCACGAGATCCTAGATCTCATTTGCAACATTCGGTATATACAGTGCTTACGGGTAAATTTGTCATGACTAATACTGCACTTAACACCTAATATAGCAGTAACAACGTCATCTGAGCATCGACCCTTTAAATTGACGGGGAGTAATAAGGTCACAATGCACACACTATGAGCCATCCCATCTGTCTGTGAATGATTGCATGACATAAATCTGGACTAAGAAATTGTCTGAGTATATAGTGAAGTTACATGTACATATGATGATATTTCTTTGATCCGGTGTCAATAATCACATAGACCCCTTTCAGTACTATCTTGGTACCACGTATTGAATTATTTCACGTACGTTAATTCCTATTTCACGTACCTCCAGGTATATAGAAAGGGAAATATTCTTCCATGTACTGCTAGGTATATCGGAAGGGTGCATATATAGAAAGGTTTGGTATATCAGGCTGATGGTATATAGATTGGGAGACCTTATACCTAGAGTGATAAAAGCCTAATCCTATGTTAGTTGATTTCTGTAAAATGGGCACCAATGCCCCAAATTGTTTTCTTCCAGATTCACAACTACTTAGAGGAAACAACTATGCTACATGGAAGACAAAAATCAAGACACAAATTGAGTTTGAAGAGATCTAAACTGTTGTGAATGGTACTCTAACCAGATCGACTACTAATACAACACAACAATGACAGTTTGATAAAGTAGATCAGAAGGCTAAACCCATCATCTTGTTTAGAGTGTCTAACGATGTGAAAATCCACATTAGAGATGCTAAAACAATCCAAAGAAGCATGGGATAAGTTGAGCACAATAGACGATGCCAAAAACAAGAATGTCATACTGAATTTTTAGATTCAGTTACATAAACTAAAGTTCAAGAAAAATGAAAAAATTGAAGCTTTCTTGAGAAAATTTACAGAGTTGAGGGCTTCACTTCTAGCCTTGGAGAAGAGGTCACAGATGAAGCTCTCATTCCCATTGTTCTGAGATTTCTCCCTTCTTCTTACTACATTTTTGAAATAACACTAAACTTGTCAGATACGACAGTTAGTTTTGAAAAACTGGTAAACCTACTGCAGCAAGAGGAAGCTATGCATAATAAAGATGATGAAGAGGAGCAGGCACTTTCTTCACATCAAAAATGGAAAATAAAAGCTAAAGGAAAACCTAATTCCTATCAAAATTCCCAAAATCAGTATCAGTATCAAGGGGACAATCAACAGAATAAGAAATGTCTAATTTGTAAAAGAGGACATGAATTGAAAGATTGTTAGTATAATATTTACAAGAAAGGTTCATTAAGAAACTATGGACCTCCAAAACAAAAATCTCACAAGGGTAATTATAACTACAATCAAGGGCATAAAAAGGGGAACTAGAAAAGAAGACCCCATCAACAAGGCGATATTTCTGAGCAACAAGAACAGTCAGATAATGAAGACTACTTGTACACTACTCGATCAAGTGAACCCTCCACGTCATATAGTGATGTCCGGTATGTTGATTCGGGAGCCACTTGACACATGACCAGCCATAGAGACTGGTTTACCTTTAGTTAGGGACACACCTTCGAAAAATCATGTTTTGTTAGGTGATGATTCTTCATATATAATTCAAGGGATTGGGAACATTTCTCTACCCCTTGGATCACGGAACTGTAGACTATCATATATATTATATGTTCCTGGGTTGAATAAAAAATATGCTCTCAGTTCATTTGACTCCTATATCACAACTTGAAAATTGAATTTTGATACACATTTTGGCAATAAAACGTGTTTAATTCAATACAAATCACAAGGCTCAAAAATAGTTGTAAAATCCTCCAATGTGGGACACATGTTCCATGGCTTGATTTTTTCCACAGAGATGATCAAGCACTTGTGTCTAAGAAATATACCTCAGCACAGTTGTGGCATCAAATACTTGGTCATATCAGTTTCACGTATCTCGAGACACTTTTCCAGCACGTAATATGGTAAAAGGATTACCATCTCTCAGAGAAGGATACATACAAGTGTCCTCACTACCTAGCACGAAAATAACACAGAGATTCATTCAAGAAGAGTACTTATTGAACTCATGGCAAGGTTGATCTAGATCATATCGATCTTTGTGGTTCAATGCAACCAATTCATTCTGGATTTTAGTACTTTATGATTTGTGTTGATGACTGACTCGACACAAAATGTGGATTTTTTGTCTTCACAAGAAAATTGAAGCTGTTGAAAACTTCAAGAAGTTCAAACTGGATGTTGAGAATGAAGATGGTTGTCACATCAGAATTCTCCACTCATATTGAGGGGGGAAATTAACCAATGATGAGTTCAAATCCTACCTACAAGCTCACGAGATTCTTCAAAAAATGCCTCCTCCACGCACATCGTAGCAGAATGGTGTTGTTGAGAGAAGAAATCGTACTATCATGGAAATGGTGCAATGCATGATCGATGATTCTGGACTAGAGAGGACATTCTAGGAAGAAGAAACAAAGACAACAGTGTATTGTTGAACAAAGTTCCCACAATTTCTCTTGATGGAGTGACACCATATGAAGATGGTCAAAGTGGTAACTGTATGTTGCACAACTTAGAGTTTTCAGATGCAAAGAAAGCATGCATATGCCCAAAAAAAGTAGAAAGAAGTTGGATATGAAATTAAAAAAATCATCTTCATTGGCTACAATGAAGAGAATCTTGGCTACAGATTGATGGATCCGAAGACCAGAAAAGTCTACCCCAATAGAGATGTTTATTTTTTTGAGAAGAAGGAAGCAAAGACTCCTCCTCATGACTTACCTAATGTAGATTTCTCACCTATTGTAAAACGAAAAGTTGATGTTCCCACAAATTATGATGGTGATGATGAGGATGATTGTGATGATCAGATAGAACCACAACCCATGGGAGAAATTCAATGCATGCCCAAGTGGTATACTAACATGATACAAGATGCAAAATTAGATGCTCCACCAGATACATCCACCACTGGACCAAAGAATCGTAGTAAAGCATGAGAAGAATTCCAATTTACTTTAATGAGTAGAGTTATTGAATCTGATGAGCCCTATATAGTCCAAGAATTCCTATAGTATAAAGCTTAGAAAGATGTCATGGATGCTAAGATCAGTGATGAAAATAACACTTGGAAGCTTGTCGATCTTCAACTAGGGAAGAAACCTATTGGATACAGATGGATATTAAAAACAAAGTACAAAGTAGATGGGACCATAGACAAGTACAAAGAAGACTAGTAGCAAAGGGGTATGCAAAAAAAGAAGGTATAGACTATGAGGAGACATATTCTCCCACAACTAAGATCAAAATGATGTTTTCTCTAGCTACATAGTTTGGTTGGAAAGTCCATCAGATGTACGTAAAAAGTGCCGTTCTAAATAGAGATTTATAAGAGGAAGTCTACATGACTCAACCTAAGGGATATGTTATACCTGGTCAAGAAGCAAAGGTATGTAGATTTAGGAAATCTCTGTATGGCCTTAAACAGGCACCCCGGCTTGGTACATCAAAATAGATGAGAATCTCGTACAACATGGATTTATCATAAATCCATATGATCCCAATCTCTACCCCAAAAAGTAAGTGGGGAAGATTGTGATTGTTTTTGTCTATGTTGATGACCTAGTCATCATTGGAAATTTAGTGAGGATGATTGATGCAACAAAGAAAGATCTTAACCGATCATTCGACATGATGATCTCAGAAATGCATTATTATCTTAGATTGGAAGTATGACAGAAAGATAATCACATCTTTGTTTCTCAGTTGAAATATACTAAGGACGCTTGATAAATTTAGGATGATAGATTATACACCAATTGCTACACTTATGGAGAATAGATTGTAGTTATCTCATTTAGATCCATCTCCTGAGGTAAATTCCACTCTCTATTGGTAGTTGATTGGGAGTCTCATTTACCTGACCTACAATAGACTAGATATCAGCTTTGCAATGAGCTATCTATCCAGGTTCATGTAGGAACCCAAAGTTTGTCATTGGAAAGCAGCAAGGCACATCTTGAGATATCTCAAAGGATTAGTGGATCTTGGTCTAGAATACAAGAAGAACGAAAACTTCTTCTTGTTAGGATATTCAGATTCAGATCATGCAGGAAATATTGATGACAGAAAATCCACTTCAAGGTTTGTGTTCTTTATGGGATCTAGACCAATATCATGGGGAAGAAAGAAATAACACTTTGTTTCTCTCTCTTCCATAGAAGCTAAGTATCTTATGCAAGAGAAGCTATCTGTGAAGCAATTTGGCTACGTCGCATACTTGAAGGACTTGGAATACCACAGGACAAACCGACCACCATGTATGTTGAAAATGAAGGTGTTCTCAAACTTGTTCGCAATCCAATTTTTCATGAAAGAACAAAACACATTGAGGTACAAGTACATTTCATATGTGAGCATGTCTTAAAGCACAATATACAACTTCAATTTTGTCCAACAAATGAACAACGAGCAGATATCTTCACAAATTCACTTGCACGTGACAAGTTTGATTTGTTCAGAGAGTTCCTCTCCTCATCCTTTGAGGCAATGCAAAATTAAGGGGGGGAATGTTAGGTTAATTATGCATTATATTAGGATATTTACTTGGTTATGTATTTAATAACCACATTATTTTAATATTGATTATTTGTTGCATTGTTGTTGCAACTATTCTTGTTTGTATTTAATTGGTTATTGCTTCTCGTATGATATTTTATAAGCTTATGTAATCAGGGATATTGTTACACTTGTGTAACTTATTTTCGTGTGTGTATTCAATTGTGTAATACCTATAAGTATTGTAGCTCATACAAATGTAAATCGTTTGATTTGATATTAATAAATTTTATCAGGCTTCCGCCCCTATTGCTAAGATTACAAAGTAGGGTTAGTAACAACAAATATACATGGCAAGGATGATGAATGCAACAAATTCAAGGAAGAGATATAATCCCTAAAATTTAAAGAGGATGAATCCATCAGGTATGAAGAAAAAATAAGGTCTTTGAATGATGATGTGGAGAAGGTATCTAGAAATTTGAAATCCTATGAGAGATTTGAGAAGAGTTCCAAGAATCTAGATGATATCTTGGGTACTCAGAAACCTGCTAGTGATAGGAAATTCCTTGAGTCATTGGAGACATTAAAAAGAGCTATGGAAGTGTCTATGTAGGTCATTAGGATCAGAAGGAGGATACAAGTTCAATAAAGGTTAATATTCATATTCATAAATCAATAAGGTATCCTAATGCTATAAGGTATGAAAATAATTTTCATGGTCATTTTTATGTTTGTAATAAATGTTTTCATAGGGCAAAGGATTGTGGAAAAAGGTTCTCCAAAAGTATGTATCCATATAAGTGAAGACACATGATTAATGTGGTTTAGTACACATGCCAAAATCCTGGTCATACTGCAATATTTTTTCATTTTGAGTCATCAAGGAAGGTCAAGAAGGTTGTTGCTCCCAAGGTCAAAGATGTATGGTTTCCAAAGTCTGATCATACAAAATAGGTCAAGAAATATGGACCTAAGTCAGTCAATAATTTTAAAGAATCTAATCTTGCTAATACAATCAAGAAGTTAGATTTGGTATAAAGTAAGGAAGGATTGATAGCCTCGATTAAGAATAAGCTAGGGGTTTAGAATATTCATGTGTATTTGAATGCTATTCAGACAAAGGAATAGAAGATAGACAAAGTGGATTTCAATCCTAATGAGCCATAGAAGAGAAAAAGGATTTTAAGGAATGACTGCAAGTTGGACTAGAAGGACATTGATATTTGGGATTCTCCAAAGTTTATGGTGTTTTAAAGATATGTAAAGGCATGAGGTGTATTATTGAAGCTTCTTGAAGCCATTTATCAATAAATAGAAGTATATTTGTGCTCTGCTAAGAAGACTACAAGGTATGCTTGTCATTTTTGGATTTATTGTAGCTATAAAGGAGCCTCATGAAGTTATAATGCTTGTTTGAGTTTGGATATGTTGTTAGTAACTGTGATAAGATCAAGTGATTGGGTTTGAAGTCATGTAATTTATGTGAAGTTAAGTTCATATCGACCTCATAATTGAATAAATATGCATAAGGGGAATTTTATTAGGATTCCTAGGACTGTGTTCTATGTTTTGTGGCATGTGACATTGTGTGATGATTAAGGAATAATAAAAAAATATAAAAAGAAAGAAAAGTGAAGTTTTAGAAGGTTGAAAGAGGTATGATAAAGTAACTAGCTGTAAGAAGGTCTAATTAATTCTTGAATATTAGGAATAGGAGTTACATTGTCTCATATTGCATTCCATGAAGTTATCCAATCATGGTTAAGACCTTAAATAATATGAGCACAAGGTTGAAGGGAAACAATGAGTTGAAGGATACAAAGTTCTCTAAGGGCGATTTTAAGGACTATATTGTTGTACAAGGTATGTAAAGACCTACTTGTGTTACAAAGAAAAAATATTTTTAGCTAAGATAGTTAGTTTTGAAGATGCAAGATTTGGTCTATTAAGTGTGAATAAAAAGAGATGGTTCAATAGATTGACATAAGTCTTAACAAATAATGAAGTCATGTTAATTGCTAAAAAGATGTGTAAAGAGACATTCCTCACTTATGATAAGTATTGAAGGCTAGAACCGTGATAAGTCTTGGTATTTCTATGAGAATTTTTGTAGGTGTATAGAATGTTTGAATGGATCTTGTACTTAGGGGGAGCTTGATGATCCGTGATTCAAAGGATAAGGATTAGTTGTAGGTTAAAAAATAAGCAATGTGTCATGAAGGTTCTTCAAAACTTGTAGCAGGACTCCTATGAGTTTGTAAGGTGTTGTCAAGTCTGCATTATTTGAATATTTCTCATTATGTATTGCAAGAAGTTGTGACATGTATTATTTGAGGTACAAGAAAGGATTCAAAAGTCCATTGGAAGGTAATCAAAATTGGAAATTTTAAGTAAATTAGGAAGTTATTTGGAGTTCTTAAAATTTTCAAACCATAAAAAAATTAAAGAAACTACATTCAATTCCTTAAGCTCTATAAATCCACTAATAGAGTTTGGATTTTGCCCTTATAAATTACATTTCCTCAACTGTATTTGTTGTAATTTGGTTGTAGACTCCAGATTTTTGACATCTTACATAACCCTCCTACATCCCTCACATGCATATCTTGAATATTTATTTAATCCTATAAATAAACCATAAACCTATTATAAAAACACATTCCACCATTGTAAAAACACATTCCACCCTTGTAAAAACACATTCTACCCCCCACCCCCCCCGTAAAACCCATTTACCCACCCTAAAATATCCCTAACAATCCATAACCCATTTAAACAAATTTTTATACTAATCAACCAACCTATTAACTACCCCCAAAACCTCCACAACCATTTCCATTCAAATATAATCCCAAAAAACCTTATTTCATTGTTAGCACATTTTTTTGAGAAAGGAGATGAAACTAGAGCTGCATGCAAGCAGAACTAGCATTCGTACACGCACAAGAGCATTCACAACCAACATCAAAAGTGATCACAAAGCCATTTGTATTCACAGAAGCATCCGGGGAAGCACCATCACTACATCAAACTCCATCCATATGATCAACTACCATTGCCATCTAGCCACCAAGCTCATACAATAGTAAGTATTTTGTTAACCAGCATTCATCTACTATCATTGTAGTAGACTCTGTTACCTCTGTTATCAGTTTCTACTTGCATTCCCATTCTCCCATCATTCGCCTTCATGCAAACCTGATCATTCCTTCACCCACACCATTGAACTACCCATACCCAGTTTTTAAAGATCCCTGAGTCTACCTAAGACCTACACAGACCTTTTCATTTCCCTCTCCATTTCCATTTAGCCACGGATCTATCCTCACATCAAGATTTTGAGAAGTTTCCTCTACCCTGACCATACCGACATAGGTTACCCACAACCAGTGTCGATTCACTTAAACCAACGTCGGTCTCTCTGTTTTACCCTCAAACCAAGAACAAAGCCTAAAATCCCCACCAAATACCCAAAATAGCCCAAAACTAGACCCTGACCAGTTCCAGCACTCTGACAGTGACCTTGACCTTCAGATTCAATCATAGCTTAGCTTGTTGTGAACAAATTTTCTTATCGTAGTCGAATGAGATACCTAAATCATTTTAACACAGTAAAATTTCATTTATTATTAACATTGAATTTTTTTAAACAATGGATTGACAGCCTTCTAGGGAGTATCACACTTCCTGGATCTAGCATATGCTAGGAAGTCCACTGCATATAGTGTTTAACTTCTATTTGGTGGTCTTGTTTTCGATTTTAGGTAGTTCCTCCTAGCCAAAGGGAAGCTCTCATGATCAGCTGTGGATCAAGAATTCATACGTGTGAAACAACCTTCAACAAACTTTAACAGGTATTCCTCCTAGCCCATTTATCCTTATCTATTTCGTTAATATTCAAATAAATGCTCTAAGAATCAGGTGAAACATTTTGGCATGCCCGGTGGGACCCATTCAGGGTTCCTTGCATTTCTTCATTCCTAGGTGAAAATTTTCATGTTTGTGTCCTTTCTGAAAGGTTCTCACACTAAATTTTTTCCCTTGCAATCTTCTCTTCTTTCTTTTTGTCTCAAAGCAATCGTGTTTTGGTGCTATAAAAAAAATTCTTCTTTTCTTTCATTTTTACTCCATTAGTGAAAGATCATACTTTCTCATGTTCATCTTCTTGTGTCATCGAATTCAATATTTCGATTTGGGCTTAAAACCAACTTCATTTCATTCTGCTTTTTGCATTAGCTCACATTAACTAAGGGCAACCTATATGCTAGAAGTCATTCCCAGCTGATGGTTGACAAACGAATCATAGAAGGAACTCTTTCTCTCTCTCTCTCTCTTAGTCTTACCAAACTACACCAATTGAAATATACGCATCTTTCTTAAACAACATATTTCCTAGGAACGCCTATCAACGATCACACTAATAAGAGGATTGAAAGGTACTCCCCAACGCATTACTTCTTTCGAGTCATATCTCAGAAGATGGCCCACCCCCACCATAACATACCTAGAAATTCTCCTTGTAGATCTCCTTCTTCGTAGGAAGCCTTCCTCACCAAAAACTCTATTCTAAAGTTCATAATTCAGTCCTTAATAGCATAAGCTGAACAAACATAATAGAAAAAGAACTCTTAGGATCGTATTTTTTAGTGTTTCTGCTTGGCTTACGTTTTGAGGTGAGAGGACACGTTCCTCATCTTTTTATTTCTCCTTGTATGTTCCTCATCATAGTTGGTGTATTCCAACTTCATTTGATTGCACTTGGACCCTATTTTCATCATTCTCAGAATTCTAGGTTTTGATTCCACATTTAATTTTAACTCACAACCACCTTTTCTTCATTTTTGTTTTAACTTCATAGTAACCGATGTTAGTCCAGTGACCGTTGTTGGTTATCCTCTAACTGTCATCGGTTTTACCCAATCAGCGTCAGTTTACTGTTCTTTTGGTTAACCTGCCCAAAAGGACACCTGCTTCACTTTCTTTGCTGTTCACAGTCTTTGTAACTCTCATCATCTTCTCTGTCCTAATAAAATCCATCAGCATCTCATCTACCTAGCAGATTATTAGCCTTTTGCCTTGTTTTGACAAATCGTCCATTTTTCACAATCACCGAATGCATACGTGTGACTGACGTCAGTTTACCCTAACCAGCATCAGTTAGCCTGTTCAAATTTCCAGCTGAAATTTTATACCTAATCCACCTACCACCACCTATTTTTCCTATCATTGTTGTATTTTTGTGTCATTTATAGAAAGCAATCCTACCACATTAGTACTTGTTCACATGGTGCTGACACGTAGCCAAAAAAACACCCTCATATTCCATGCTAGTTGTCAACCACTCCCACTTAGTCCTTCACCACCTTCTATTTTATCACCCATAGATCCTACCCAACCTATCACTATTACCACAAGGGATGAGGAGTTCGTGTGACTCCTTGACTAGAACCCTGCCACCTTACAGTTCTATCTTTCCCACTCATCCACTTGAGATGCCTCTGGTCAGTTGATATATGGCATGCCCATATCTATCCCCCCAAAACTCTCTCCTACTTCTGTTTTAGCCTCTACTAGCTCCACGTTACCCACACCTACCTTGCCCCCTGTCATTTCCCAAATAGGCCCTATACCTGCTATGACCATTGCATCTACCACATCTATTGCACTTGCAACCTCCACTATACCTTCGTCCACCACCCAGAACGTAACTTCATCTGTGCCTATTATCTCATATATATCCGTAGCTACACAACCACCACTGATGTTGGTGACCCCTACCCCTTTTCAAAATATTTTCCTTTCTACTCCATAGTCCTTAGCCCCCATTACTACTAGAGTCACCTTGACCCTTCCACCTCCATATATGTACTATCAGCAGCCTCCCATTTCATCTATCAGTCATTCTGGGTACGTACCCCTTATCTCACTCCCCCCTTCTCAATCTACCTATACAAAAACACCATATACTAGAATTCCTCCCCCATCATATGTCCAATACTAACCCTCTTACGCTACAGGAGGTACCCATCCATCGCCACCTACCAATGACCTAATCAAGTTAATGATGGACAAGATGTAGACACTAGAGGCATCGGTTTCTGGCACATGTAACTCTCTCACCTACGATGAGATTTGTAATGAGCCCATCCACCCATCCATTCCTATTCATACATATCTTGTACATTGGGAAATGCCTAAATTTAACCACCTTAATAGGAAAGAGGACCCGAAACAACACTCGCAGTCTTTCAAACACGGTTGTTATCTGATGGCCCATGATGACGCTTTGCTTTGGAGGACCTTTCCCATGTCTCTAACCGGGCCCGCATTAGATTGGTATAGTGGGTTACCTAGACATTATATCTTCTCATTTAATCAGGTAGCCCAAGTGTTCTTGGATCACTTCTCCACCAATGTTGTTAAGAATTTTACCATGACTAACCTCGACTCTACATATCAATATGACGACAAGTCTATTGTAGATTTTGTCGCTCGTTGGCGTAGCCTGATCGATCAACTCACATTCCAATTACCAAAAACCAAGATCATAAAGCTCTTCACTTGGGCTTGTGCTAGACATATCTCACCAAACTTGCAGGTCCAGACTTTTTTAACCTTCAATGATGCATTCACCATGGCACAAAAGCTAGAGATTTGGGCCATCAAAGAAAAGAAAATTCAACTACATAATAAGAACTCGACATTCAAGTCAAATGATACCTCTTCTTATTTGAAACCATGTAATAATTATTCAAAAGCTAAGGGAACTGCTAAATCAATGGTACTTAAGGCCGGCCCAGCTCATCCATCAAATCAGGCTAACCCTTCATCTAATCTTTCCCTTGTCTAGACCTTTTAATTTAGACGAGAAAAACAGAAATACATCCCCATTGGGGAGCCTTATTCTTTTTTCTTAGAAAATCTCATTAAAGTTGGAGCCATCACCCTTCCTCCCATAAAACCACACACTAGTTTTGATCCTTCTCGCCCCACACATGCGTGGTACAAAGAGCATGACTTCTATAACTATCATAAGGTAAAAGGTCATAGTGATGGAAATTTCATCACTTTCAAGAACATTGTCCAGGAAATGCTTGAGAACGGCAAGTTAGTCTTGGATAATCCTAATGCACCTACCAATCAAAACCTACACATCTTCAAGAAACCATTTCCTAATCATGCCCCCTCTTCTGATAAAACTAAAGAGACCTCAACTAATGATATCTATACCCGTGAGGTCCATGCTATTTTCAGTAACGCCCCATTTGCTTCCCAATTACCTCATATTCCTTCCATAGAGAAAATCCTAACCCGAATTCCTCCACCTACACATGAACGCACTTCACCTATTCCTCCACCCACAGAGGAACACGCTTCATCTCCTCCCTCACCTGTGAAGGAGCCTCTTGTTGACATCGAGACCGCTTCACCTTTGGCTTCTCCACCTGGATAGCTGGCACCAGTAGCTCCTCTTTGACCAATGGGAGATGCTTATTTATCTCTTTCACCCACAGAGGAGAACCCATCATCTCCTCCACCTATAAAAGTTTTAGTAGAAATGTCGTTTCCTCTAGGTGACCATTCTCCATCAGCCACCCAAGATCCTGTTGACTTACTTTCAGCTCTCTTACCCACAGAGGCTGAAACTAGTGAATTCCCTGTTTCTAAGACACATTTTACAGGAATCACCATTAGATCCACATCAACCTCACCCATTACAGTGTCATTCTCATGCTTAGCCGACCACCTAGATTATGTGGATAGAGCCTTACTTTGGAGGCGTCTTCTACTTTATTTCTCAACACAAATTCAAATGTCACTCGCTGACAATTCCATTATCTATCCAAAAATATTTCGTTCATTCAAACCAAACACAACCACAATTATCAAAAATTCTCCCACGATACCACTGATGGCTTAACTCACACCTCTACCCATAACTCAACATGCTTCTACATTCAAACCTGTCCCTACATCATCTTCCTTTCCTAAACCTATTACTACCTTAGGGGTCATCCTAGCGGCCAACCTTACCCATCCACCCATCAAATTAGATTTAGCTACACCCTCCAAAACTAACACCAAACCTAATCTAGCCCCCAAACAGAAGAACCAACCCCCTAGATCTCGTACCCCAACCTCAATGTTCACACCTTCATCACCTTCACCCCTTCTATTCATCTTAGGACCTCACCCTTCTAGCCTAGTTGAGAAACCTCCATCTACTGGTAAACTAAAAATACAGTAGCCCATTCCTCCCTCGTATACCTCTAACATACCCAAACACCCGACACAACTTCCGCCCACAACTACAACATTTTTACCACCCATGCCATCGATAACTTCTTCACTACACATGACACTTCATTCTCCTCCCCTCACACCTCCTGCATGACCCATGCTATCTACCTTCATATCACCTCAGTTATCCCCGTGGGTAACTCCCCCTCTTCCATCATCCACTTTTCCCTCTAGATCTCGTGCACCTGTATCACCTTTACACAAGAAGGTGCAACCTAAAGGTAAAAAATTGTTACCCTCCAATAAGGTAGTCAAACCAACTTCACACTCTATTTCCAGTTCATCTACCATGCCCCAAACCAAGCAGACACAACCAACACCTAAGACCACACCAGCACCTAAAACCGTAGCTCGACCCACTCCCCCTCTTACAAAGACCCTTCCTATATAGTCAGCCACACCTGCACCCAAACTCACATTCACTTCCCATTGTGATCCATTGGTGGGATCTTATGCCAAAATTTTAACCAACCTCCTTGAAACTTTTGTCATCACATTAGCCCCTCTTATACCTTATGACGCACTCAAACCCAAACCAAAGGGGTTTAATGAAACCAAAATTTACACCTACCATCATGTGTCAGGACACGATGTAGATAGCTGTAAGGATTTGAAAACCATTCGTATCTAGTTATGTCCTTCTGAAGAAGACTTTGACGATGATGACCTTCTTGATGAGGACCCCATTTCACTAGCACCAGTTTCCACAGTTCTTCCCTCATTGCCTACTCAGTGACCAATACCTCCACCCCCACAACTCTTGGAGCCACCTACGAGATTTGAAATTAACATGGTGTGCATCAGAGAACTTTCCAAACCTCCACCCAAATGTCAGTGTGCCTGACTCATCTCACAAGGTTCCTTCCCATCACTTAGCTTTTTCCCTTCTTCTTGCTATACCTTTCATGGATCACCTACTTCACCTACCTCCCCACCTCAAATCAACATGATCCACATTGCTACACACGCATAGAAGGATAAAGGCAAAGAAAAGGCAACCGATCCACCAACCAACCCTATACCCAACATACCATCTGCACCCACACCTAAAGTCACTATCTGTGGCCCCACATATCCTATTTGTAATGGGGTTATACATCGTGCCATGCTCAAACAATTACACCAATACTACCTCAAGATGTTCCTTTATGACCTCATCCAAACCTTTAAATCCCATCGTCAAGCTCTCATGGAGTTCCTTCAATCTATTGAGGTTTTACCCAATGATCCTACACCCATAACCTCCATCATCACACCCCATCATGTTGCCTCTCTTACAAAATAACCATATTCTTCTACACCTCCACCCACTCACCAGGTAGCCACCCTCAAATTTTCAAATGAAGAGATCACACTGTACCAAACCGATGACCCAGCTCCAGCCCTTTTCATCTCTGTCCACATCAATGATATACATGTATGATGTGTTATGATCAATGGGGGTGCTAGCATTAATATCATCTCCTCCCATGCATTCGACCAAATGCGCATACCCAATGATTACATGCATAAACATCTCGTCATGTTGTGTTCATTTAATGATGCTATCAACTCTACATTTGGCACTGTCATCCTCCATGTTCGCATGGGCCCCCACACTATTGCAGAGTTATTTTCTATCTTGGAGGGGGAATTTCAATATAACATGTTGCTTAGTAGACCTTGGATTCATGTTAAGGGTTGTGTTCCTCATAAGGAAATTATGAAGGAAACAATTCAGACCCCCGAGCTTGAGTTCTAGAACCAAGCAAAGTGAAAACAGAGGCCCGAGAAAGTCAAATTCGACCCTACACGAGAAGAAATAGAAGAAACAGTTCTTTTGAGCATTTCCATACCTTAAATCTATTTAAATGGGTCGAGGGAGGACTCAACATGGAGTGGCAGGGGTACAGAATGATTAAACGTCCTTATGCAAAGAAAACAACTTTGTCAAGCTGTTTCATGTCTTAAATCTATTTTGACTCAACAAGAAACTGCAGGGTCAGATAATTTTAAAGAGGCCAGATGCAAGAAACAGAAGAAATGGTGAATGGAAGAAAATAGTTCAGGAAAGGGTCCAAAATTGACTAAGTATGGAGGAGGTGGTGGAGAGAGCCACGTGTCTAAACGATGCTTCTCCAAAGATGGATCCAAATAGAGAAGCTCAAACTTGCACCATCCCTCCACGTAGAAAATGGTCAAAGAGAGTCAAGGGGCGGACAAAAAAGGCTTCAAATTTGGCTAATTATAAAAGTGTAAGCAAAGAATGCCAAGTGTCAGTGTGGCGCATCTCCAAGAGTTGGTCCCAAGGCAGAGACCCAAGTGAGCGCAAGCTTGCCACGTGCCCCATCTCAAAAAGGGGGACCCATTTTTCAAACTGTTTCCCGTCCATTCATACGGATCTGATAAAAACTTTGAAGGGCTCGAAATATTACAAATCTGACACCATTGGAAAGATCTCGGCCTCGCCCACACAATGGAGGTCTGAAACTTTAATTTTTGAGAGGGTAGGTGGAAGAAAAATGGGGAAACGTCTTTGAGATTTCAATGCAGGGTCATCAGTCTCAACAACCAGATCAGATTCGATCTATTTCTATCGTTTCCTCTTCCTTCAAGGCACCGAATCAAGGATCGATGCAGTAAAGATGGATTTGGGGTAGATTTCAGCAGAAAACATTAACGACAGTGGTTGAGCTTCGACCTACATTTTCCCACTTCTCTCTCTCTCTCATTATTCTCTCCGATCGATTCTATAAATACGGGGGCAAGATTCATTGTAAAGGGTTGGACATTATTTGTTTTGCGGGCTCCCTCTTCCTTCTAGAAAAGGGATATGTGGGGTTCAGGCCTTCCATTAAAACTGTAATATGTTTCTACCTCTTGGCTACTTTGTAATGGACTGTATCAATCTACAGAACAATAAAACATGTCTGTGATTGATTTTAGATCCTCTCTTGTCTCTTTTGCTTTCTATTTGGCCTTCTCATTATATATCTGGCTATCTGTGCTAGTTTATTGTATGCATTTTGTTGGTTTGTGTCTATTAGGCAAAGCTAAGTGTTCATCATTCCTTTTGGTGCATCACCTCGTAGTTTAGCTTATGTTCTTAATTTCTGTATTCCTTCTATCCATGTCTCCTTGGTAAAGTTTAGATTAGGATATAAGAACAGATCCTCTGCAAATCCTCTACGTATGCACCTAAATAGAGGAATAAGGAACCAACCTTTAATCTGGAGAGATTTTCCATTTTACAAAGGTCCCACACCTTGGGGAAAGTTCAATGTTATGCAATCACACCAAATGAGTCTACCTTAGAAAAGTAGATATTTAGAACTCATTTGGGGGTGCTGTGATTTTGCATTAATAGTTTTGGCATGCCCGGTGGGACAGTTCTGAAGCACCTTACCACTTCACTTCATCAAGTTCGATGTGCTCTTGGTGAAGATTTCAGCCTTTGGAGGCACTTTCAGGCACATCTGGTGACTCCATCTGGTCAACAACCCATTCTTTGAGTTACAGACCTTTTCCATCCATTTCCACTCATTTTCATCCATTTTCTTCTTCCATCTCTTCCATTTTCTCCCATTCCATGAGGTTGTGCAATCATGACTTCATTCCCTTCATGGAACTCACACTTACAACAATACAGTCCACCTCCAATGTATTTCCCAACTCCTCCAGATCAACATTATGATCAGATCCAGGACCACTATGCTTACCCATATGAGCAGAGTCAAACTCAGTTTGGCCATGGAGCTTATCAAGGACAAGGGGACACATATGATGGCGATAGTTATGTAGAGGATGCTGGTCTACTGGAGAAGATTCAAAAAATGGAGGCTGACATGGTTCAATTAAGGGCAACAAGTCAAATGTGGGCTTTCAGAATTGGTTGCAGGGCACCTTATCCATGGGAAGGCCCTTTTCCAAGACATTACAGCCCTAAAGAGAAGCTTGACTTCATGGTTGAAGTGTCACCTCAACTTACACAATGGGCCAAGGAGATCGGGGCTTATGAGCAAAATGTTACACAACCTTGTCAATAGGTAAGTACACCACCTCATAGTTTTTCTTTTCCTCATTCTCAGCCAATATCATTTTAGCAGAGGCAAGAGACAAGCTTCCCAGTTGCTGCCCCAAGTGTTGATTTCATTTCTCCATCTCCTAGTCTTCCATCCCACCTCAGTTTCTCTCCCCTTTTCCCTCCCAAATCCAACCCCCCTCTACAAGAGCCAAAATCAACACCTTCCCCTACACCACAAATAATTGCTAAGTTTGTTGTAAACCACCCATCACTCCTCCTACTCTCCCAAACCCATGTTGGGAAGAAAACAATAAAAAAAATAGCCAAGGAGAACATCAAACAGAGGAACCCAACAAAGAAGAAATGATAGAAAATATGAAGAGTTGCGCTACTAAATTTGAGTTTTCAAAGGCTCCCTTGCCAGTTAAGCCTATGGAGGAGGCTGAGGTCAAGTCGCTAGTGGTGGAAGCTCCAGCTACAACACAAGCAAGGGAAGAAGGAGCTACTCCTATTCCAAAAGAAGAGGAGTACATTCCGGCTGTGGAGGAGGACCATATAGTTTCAGAGGCTCCAAGTGCGGAGCAGGCCACAGAAGAACCTTCAGTTCTTCCTCCCACTTCATCCCCTTCAAGCTCTGATGTTGAGGAAGAGTTTGATCTTTCAAACTTCATGTTTGAAGATGAGGGGAACCATGGTGAGAAAATTACAGATTCGAAGGACACCATGGAGGAGGTTGAGCACCTGCAACAAGACAACAAGGAGGTAGATTATCTGTCTGACTTGGAGGATTATCTTGATGGAGAGGAGCGCGAGGAGATAACATCATTTTTTCCTCTGTCTTCATCCTTCCAAGCACATGAGTCTACTGCCATACAAGAGAACATTCAAGAACAATAGCCTACACTCCATAACAACCCTCTGGAACCAACGTTGGAAGATCTTGATCTTCCATGTTCTTCAAAGGAGGAGGAAGAGAAAAGGTAGGAGGATGTCATCATCCATCTCACACCATCCACTCCAAGAAGGTCCACAAGAAAACTCCATTTTCAGAGTTGAAATTCAGAGTAATAGGCACATCCATCATATCAGACCGTGCCCAATCAGGTACTTGGCTTCATTGGAGCCAAAGGAAAAGCCATAACCAGTCATGCTTGCCTCTAAGCATGAGGATGATATGCAAAGTGCCAAGGATCAGCTGCCATACCTCTTCAATCCAAATGCAGAGCAACTAAAAGAGGTATTTTCCATTAATGCTGATACCTTTATGATTTGGGTGGAAGACCGGCTTATTGTCAGTTTTTCACTCATCCAACCAGCCATGTTCAGTGCCAAATCAGTTGCATGGCTACCATTTTTGAGGAAGGGAAGTTATTTCTCCCTGCCAGTTGTAGGCTTTGTTTGAGTTCCCTTCACTCTTGTTTAGAGTAGAGCAGGTAGGTTTGTTTTCAGTAGAAGAAGTGCTTTTGCACACTCTGCATATCCCACTCGGGGTATGTATGATTTTTAGTTTGTACAAAGTTTTTGGTGCTGTTGTTTTGCTCTTGCACAGTGCATTCAGTTGGCTTTTGGTGAAGTCCAACTTCAAGTTTCAGTGGGTTTCCAAGAGGCTCAGAGGTCATCAAGTGCAGAGAGTTGGGGAGTCCATTTTATAAGAAGGATCAGTGTTAGGCCATCATTCTTGACTCCATGCCCAATGGATGCTTTTAGGCCACTGGTCTTTTCATCTAGCAAGCAGATGTCCCTGTGAGTCACCAATTGTTATCCCAAATTTGCCCCTAACAAATTTGGTCAGAACAAAGTCCTGCACATAAGGAAATTATGAAGGAAATGATTCAGACCCCCGAGCTCGAGTTCCAGAACTAGGCAAAGTGAAAACAGAGGCCCGAGAAAGTCAAATTCGACCTTGCACAAGAAGAAATAGAAGAAACAGTTCCTTTGAGCGTTTCCATACCTTAAATCTATTTAAATGGGTCGAGGGAGGACTCAACATGGAGTGGCGGGGGCAGAGAATGATTAAACGACCCTATGCAAAGAAAATGACTTTGTCGATCCGTTTCATGTCTTAAATCTATTTTGCAAGCTTCAGGCAGATAGGGTCAATAAGTATGGAGGAGACAGTTTTAAAGAACAGATGTAGTGAAGTCAGAAGTTTTTAAGCTAGTTCAGGAAAGGGTCCAAAAGACTAAGTATGGAGGAGGTGACGGAGAAAGCCACATGTCTAAACGATACTTCTCCAAAGATGGATCCAAATAGAGAAGCTCATACTTGCTCCATCCCTCCATGTAGCAAATGTTCAAAGAGAGTCAAGGGGCAGACAGAAAAGGCTTCAAATTTGGCTAAGTATAAAAGTGTAAGTGGAGAATGCCAAGTGTTAGTGTGGCGCATCTCCAAGAGTTGGTCCCAAGGTAGAGACCCAAGTGAGCACGAGCTTGCCACGTGCCCCATCTCAAAAAGGGGGACCCATTTTTCAAACTATTTCCCGTCCATTCGTACGGATCCGATAAAAACTTTGAAGGGCTCAAAATATTGCAAATCTGACACCATTGGAAAGATCTTGGCCTCGCCCACGCAATGGAGGTCTAAAACTTTAATTTTTGAGAGGGTAGGTGGAAGAAAAATGGGGAAACGTCTTCGAGCTTTCAATGCAGGGTCATCAGTCTCAACAACCAGATTGGATTCGATCTATTTCCACCATTTCCTCTTCCTTCAAGGCACCGAATCAAGGATCGATGCAGTAAAGATGGATTCAGGGTAGATTTCAGCAGAAAACATTAACAACGGTGGTTGAGCTTCAACCTGCATTTTCCCACTTCTCTCTCTCTCCTTCTTCTCTCTGATTGATTCTATAAATATGGGGGCAGGATTCATTGTAAAGGGTTGGATATTCTTAGTTTTGTAGGCTCCCTTATCCTTCTAGCAAAGGATTTGTGGGGTTCAGGCCTTCCATTAAAAATGTAATACGTTTTTGCCTTTTGGCTATTCTGTAATGAACTGTATCAATCTATTAGAGCAATAAAATACGTTTGTGATCGATCTCAGATCCTTCTTGTTTCTTTTGCTTCTATCTGGTCTCTCATTACAGATCTGGTTGTCTGTGTTTGTTTATTGTATGCATTTTATTGGTTTGTGTTGAAGGCAAGCTAAGTGTTCATCATTCCTTTTGGTGCATCACCTGGTAGTTTAGTTATTTCTTATTTCTGTACTCTTTTATCCCTGTCTCCTTGGCAAGTCTTAGACTAGGTATAGATATAGATCCTCTGCAAATCCTCATGTATGCACCTAAATAGAGGAATAAGGAACCAACCTTTAATCTGGAGAGCTTTTCCAATTCCAAAGGTCCCACACCTTAGGAAAATTTCCATGTTATGTAATCACACTAGATGATTTTGACCTTAGAAAATCAGATCTTTAGAAATCATCTGGGGGAAATATGATTTCACACTATCAGGGATTTCCTTGCTAGACTAACCTCACACTAGTGGGGAGTATCACCTATAGTAGCCCATGATAAACATAATTAATGTTAATGCTATGAATTTTATTTATG
This sequence comes from Taxus chinensis, assembly GCA_019776745.2. NCBI lineage: Eukaryota > Viridiplantae > Streptophyta > Pinopsida > Cupressales > Taxaceae > Taxus > Taxus chinensis. The sequence continues at coordinate 14,895,151 of CM034149.1, forward strand.
GATGCCTTCACCAATATCCCCCAATTAGATTAATGACAGTAGGAAATGTTAATTTTCTGATTTATGAAGTCCTCCTTACCTTCGCACCAATGATACATCTATTAATCATTCAATAACTAATTAATGTTTACACCTAAACCACTTTAAAAAATGTACCCTAATTTTACAAGGATGACAGGTTAATTATATGGTTAATTTGGGTCATAAAATCATAGGCACGACAGTCTCATGGAAAGGTTTTTTTTTTGGATTTTACAATTAAGTCTGTCATACTATTATTCCATGTACTACCCACAAACATAACAACTATAGTGGTATTGGCTTTGTTGAACCAAAAAGGCCTGCACCTAACTCATTGAGGACATCAACCATTCTCCACCTTCTTCACTGACACAGTCGATGGATCCAGAATCCATCCCTCCTAAAATGTTTTTTTCATAAACACCATTTCCTTGGGGCCTCTAACTTATCAACGCAAGGGTGAGGATCCTTCTTCTCTTCCCGTCTTGTATCCTGAAATGATCAATGACGATATACCTTCCATTAATCTCATTTAATATCAGGATGATGAATCTATACTCACCTACCTTGGTGCAGAAGACTCATATATTCATCATTCGTTACCATCTGAGATGTAAACCATGTTAAACGAATCAACTATCAAAATCAACATCCATTCTCAGGATGACCCACACATCCTAAAAATTGGCCAATCTTTAGATACTGCTGAACAGAAAGCCATCACTTCTTTTCTCAAATATCATAACCATGCTTTTTCTTGGTCTTATGTAGACATGCCTAGTATTGACCCCACCATAGTGGTCCATAATATCGTAACCATTCCCGATGCTAAACCCATAAAAAAAAAGTTGAGGAAAATTCACCCTCGCATTACTCTTTTAGTCAAAGAAGAACTTCAGTGTCTTCTTTCTGTTTCCTTTATCTTGCCCATTGATTATCCTTGGTGGATTTCTAATATTTTCCCTATCACTAAGGTGACAGGAGGACTCCGCCTTTGCACATATTTCTGTGACCTCAAACTAGCTTGCCCAAAAGATGACTTTCCTCTTCCCGGTATTGACCAAATGGTTGACGTTACCACTGGTCACAAGATGATATCACTCATGGATGGTTTCTCAGGTTATAACCAAATCTTGCTTGTCCCAGAGGATCAACACAATACCGCATTCATCAATCCTTGGGGGACCTTTTGCTATCGAGTCATGCCTTTTGGCCTTAAAAATGTTGGTGCCACATATCAGCAGGCTATGACTTACATCTTCCATGACATCATGCACCATATATTAGAAGATTACGTAGATGATCTCCTAGCCAAATATAAATGCCGCTCCGAACACCTTGCCATCCTAAAAACCATATTTGACATCCTCATTAAGTATTGTGTTCACCTTCATCCCAAGAAATGTGTCTTCACAGTTCTCTCGAGAAAGCTCCTGGGATTTATTGTCTCCTTACATGGTATAGAGGTTGACCCTGCTAAATTCAAGGCCATTCTTGAAATACCTATGCCCACTAATCTGCGGCAGCTCTGTAGCCTACAAGGTAAGTTGTAGTCTATTCTCCATTTCATTTTGCAACAGTCTAATTGGTGTCAACCATTTCACCACCTTCTCAAAAATGATGTTTCCTTTAAATGGGATGAGGATTGGCATAAATATTTTTAATCCTTAAAGCAATACCTTCTCCAACCACCCGCACTCATTCCACCTAAATATGATCAACCCTTCTACCTATACATCTCAGATACCGATCGCTACTTAGGGGTCATGCTCACTCATCATGATGAACAACATAGGGAGCAGGCAGTTTATCACATAAGCCGTACTCTTCTAGACTACGAAACCTGATATACCCGTGCTGAAAAACTTTGCTTAGCCTTAGTTTTTGTTGCAACCAAACTCCGCCATTATCTACTTAATCACAAAACCTATGTTGTGACAAACACCAACCCCTTACACTTCATGTATGCAAAACCTTACCAAAAGCAACGAGCTACACACTGGCTTATGCTTCTAGCCAATCTCGACCTTGAATTCACCCATCAAAATTCCATCTAGGGCCAGGTTATCACTGACCAATTAGCCGACGCACCTATTTCTGGGTACCAACCCTCTAACTTTTACTTTCTAGATGATTTTATTGCTACCTTTCCATGGACAAACCCGCGTACCAAATGACAATCTTCTTCGATGGTTCCAAGTGTCAGCATGGGGGTGGAGCTGGTGTTATTCTCATTCTGCTTGATGGTGAACCCATGCCTTTGTCTTTCAAACTTGATTTTGATTGTACAAATAATATTTTTGAATACGAAGCACTCGTATTGGGTCTCCAGGCTGCCTATGCCTTAGATGTTAAGTCAATCAACATCTTTGGTGATTCTCAATTGGTCATAAACCAAGTCAATGGTATATACCAATGTCATAATGAGATACTTCAAAAGTATAAACATCATGTGGACCTACTCTTGACCACCTTCTACTGTTACACCCTTCAAACCGTTCCCCATTCTACCAACAAATTTACAAATACCATGGCCTGCTTGCTTCTCAAATACCTGCTTCGTCCACCGATTCTAAATCCTTTGTCACCATACAAAGACTCCAGTCACCCTCTTATTTACCTCATGAAGTTTACTCTATTAGAACCGCTTCTGATGACCTGAGTGACCTTTGGTATAAACAATACTCGGAATATCTTTCCCTCTCCATATTTCCTCCCAACCTCACTCATAATGGAAAATGCGTCTTTCTTAAAAGGGTCTCTCATTACGTCATCCTGGGTGGCCTCCTCTATAAGTGCAGATTTGATGGTATTCTCTTACAGTGCCTTACAATTTCTTAAATTCCTTATACCATTAAGGAAGTCCATGATGTTATATGTGGAGGTCACTTTAGTGGCCTTGTTGTTGCTAAGCGTATTCTTCGCCTAGGCTAATACTGGTCAACCCTTAACCATGATTGTTGCAATTACGTTAAGCATTGTGTAAAATGTCAACAACATGCCAACCTTCATCATACACCCAGTCATGCCTTACATGTTGACCATGACCTTTGGCCCTTCTCTCAATGGGGTTTGGATCTTATCGGAGAGATCAATCCCCATTCTTCCCAGCGACATCAATGGATAATCGCCACTACCAAATATTACACCAAATGGGTTGAAGCCATACCTCTCATCTCCACAAAATCCAAGAAAATATGTGAGCTCATTAATCATCACATCATTTGTCGCTTTGGTGTCCCACATCACCTCATCACTGATAACGGAAAACAATTCAAAAATAAAACCTTGCGGAAACTTTACGACGCCTTCGGTATTCAACTAAGTTTCTCATCACCATATTACCCACAAACCAATGGCCAAGCTGAATCCACTAATAAAACCCTAAAAAAAATTCTCATGAAAGTGGTTAACGATAGTGGGAAGAACTGGCATACACACATTCCTTTCTCCCTATGGGTGTACCGCACTATTATTCATACTTCCAATGCTGTCACACCTTTTTCTCCAGTTTACGGTACAGAGGTTGTTCTACCTCTCGAAGTACAGATTCCCTCACTCCACATATCTCTCCATGACATGCTCAATGATGATGACTTTCACCAGGACCGTTTAGTAGAACTTGAGTTATTAGACGAACTTCATCTTAATGGTCTTGACCATCTTTAAGTTTACTAAAAACGTATCAAACATGCTTATAACAAACATGTCCATGAATGAACCTTCCTAGTCAATGACCTCATCCTGAAAGAAAATCAACATGTAACCAAAGCAGAAAAAGTAAACAGGGAAAATTTTCTCCTAATTAGCTTGGACCATACATTGTGACTCATACTTATGGATCAGGTGCTTATCGTTTATCTTCACTAGACAGTAAACCCGAACCTGAGCCCCTTAATGCCTTGCATCTATGACCATTCTACTATTTACTTTTAGTCCTACCTTAGCTTTTTCCTTTTTTCATGCTCATCCCTTGAGTTTTTTTCATTTCCCTTCTTTCATTATTCCACTCCCCAACGATTAAACAAGAATCATGTTTGTACCCATCACTCTTTTATCTTATCTTAAATATGTGTACCACAGCACTGCACATGACATGATTCTCATGGATACTTTTCATCTGCCTTTAGATGAGATCCCATGGTTGTTTTACCTTACTTTCTGAATAAGATCTGATTCTTCGCCTTAGTCTTTTCCATGAATTAAAATCACTCACATGGGATCCAACTCCTTAGTCAAATTTCAAATAAAAGATGACTCCCTCAAAAAAAAGGACATCTTTCTCTCTACATCATTGCTATAAATAGACTGCTCCCTCAAAGGACAACTATGTAAATTTTTCTCAAAAAAAAGAGAATCTAAAGCTTCCTGCATCGATTAGCTTCGTGAATACCTCAAGGAGTTAATTTCCTCATCCCATATAGACTTATCACATCGATCAGTCTATCTCAAATACAATTCAAAACAAAAAACTTTTTCGTCATGGACTTGTTCATTGTGATCTTGGATCTCTTGCCAGAAAGACATGCTACCTCGCACCATATAACCTAACCATTTTTTCACCTTCTTACCATTTGCACCTTCATTTCCTACCACCTCAAGGGACCTACTAGAACCATGAGATTTGGTGATCATGTGACTATTCTTCACCTTTAAAATAATCAACCATGTAATGTCTTTAGGGTCTTACATTCACCAGCCTATCCAAGGTATGACCCATCCATTATGATCCTTACCAATCAGATGGCTTTCTTGCCTCCTCTTATCTTTTAATCTTCTTCATTATGTATTGATTATCTTATACAAGACTAGATCCTCAATGCTTACCTTTGGGTAATTTTCCTCTTTCGCCATAATCAACTCAAAATCACCCATACCAATATGCCCACAATTCACCCATACCTAAAATACCTAGACTCAATCATGCTTATAACCTACCAACTCATTCTCATCCTTCCTCGCATTCTTCCCTAGCTTATGGGAGAACTACATGGGCCTGAGGTCCCTTTTCGTCGAGACTATGGTGGTAGCACTCTGAGGGCATGGGGCCCTTGGAGGTTATCTTGGCCACTCTCTGCCATAACCAATTCCTCTTTCCTTTTCCTAATCACATTCTACCCTAGTTAGTTTCCTTTTTATATCAATAATTGGAAAATAAACCAAACAAACAACAAATTGCTTCACATCTTTATCAACATCATTCATACATTCATTATGTCTATTATTTCTTACCCATTATCATGTATGTTACTATAAAACATATCAACATGACCCATATTATCATTAATTGCATAGATTAATAAATTACAAACTTAACCAATTTCGAATCACCAAGCCTAAACCAACCTAAATGCCATCCATGCCTAGGACCTGAATCAATCCATGCCTATGATCTGACTCCATCCATGCCTAGGACCTGATCCATCCATGCCTAGGACCTGGATCCATCCATGCCTAGGACCTGACTCCATCCATGCCTAAACCACAACCTGACTCAATCCATGCCTATGACCTGACTCCACCATGCCTAACACACATATCATGAATCCATCTATCCATAATAATAAAATTCTATCAACATAGATACATCATCACCAAATCATCCATCTCATCATATAAATCGGTGTATCCATACAATATACACTGATACTGAATAATATGCATCTCTCAAAAACTCTTCTATACAGCCTCACCATCTTCAACATGCAGGCCGATATATGATAAAAATAAATAACACTCTCATATACAACCTCACCATCTTCGACACATAGGCTGATATATGATAAAATATTCACAAACTCTCATATACATCCTCACTCTCTTTGTCACACAAGCCAGTATATATCAAAAATGAATAAATACATCAAAATGGAGGGACATACATCAGGAATCATCCTACCGGATATCCTCCATATCAGTCTCTCCCGTCTCCTCCTCCCCCTCGGCTCCTGTCTGGCGGCCTAATAACATCTCACCACCCATCATGGGTCATGGCCGAGTCCCTGCTGGTACATCACCTGGGACTGGCCTCCATGAACTGGTAGCCTCACCTTAATCCTGTCTCGGGGCTCGATGTCCCCCTATGCTCTCCACGCTGTGGGTGTGGGATATGGTCCTCTCACTTGAGGCATGTTATGCCCTGTACTCTCTGTAGGATAGAAAATATATCCTTGCCACCATCAGTTGGTCCTAATAATACTTGGCCTCACCTAGGGCATCCCACAATCTGGATACAAGTACTATATGTGGTGGCCCCATCGACCTCTACCCCTGTGCTTGTCCTATGGGATCCTGTCCCCCCTGCCTGTGAATTGGGACCCTGTCCTGGTGCCTTTAGTGGTGTCATCGGCCTCACACCATGTGCCTGTATCTAGGCTTGTAATGTCACAATATGTGCCTGTGCAGTGGCCAACTGGCCTTACAAACTTGTAACATGCGCCTGTAGGGTGGCCACCTAATCATCCTCAACATCTCCACCCTTGGCCATCTGGGCCTATAGACTGGCCACCTTTGCATGCAAAGCGGCCACCTCCACCTCTGAACCTACCAACTTCCCCTATATCATCCCCAACTATGTAATCAGGGTCACCACTTGCCCCTGTAGAGTGTCTCTCTGAACGGTGATGGTGGCTAAATCTGGCTACCCTAGCCTAGATGGTACTTCTCGTAAATAAGCCACCCACCACTATCTATACCTATCAGTCACCCCAGCATCATCAATCTACCGGTCTACCACCTGCTCCTCCTGCCTTATGGGCATTGTCAGTTGTCGTAGAGGTAACGACCTCTCCACGTCATCCCTCCTATACTGTGGGAAGGGTTGTGGTATATCCTATGGCAACCCAAACTGTCATCTAACCCTGTCTACTAGGATCATCTCGTGCTCCCCTACATGATTCCCCTCAATCCATCTGAGTATCTGTAAGCCATCTAGCTCATTAGTCATCTATCTGTATGAGGGATAACCCACATACGGTCTCTAAATAATGTCCACACCAAATAACCCCTCCAATAACCGCTTGTAATATGCTACATCATGAGTAGCCTTGTCTGATCGATGCTCTCTAATCACATGCAACCATCACCTGTAACGTACCCACACTAAACCTAGCTCGAATGCATCTACCCAGGGCATACCAATAATAAAAACACACATAATGTGCTCGTAAGCCCAACAGTGCAGAATAAATGTGCAACATAAGCTGAACCTGCAGAGCCACCCATAGCTCTCTATATAACTACACTAGGAATGATGGTACCCATGTAAAGAAGGTCTTGTCCATCACCATATCATGCAGTACCCCCATTAGTGATCTTGGGAATCTCTCACTCTCTGCATCTGGCACTAAAAAATAGCAGACTGCCTCCATCAATAACACTACTAGCCTCATCTCCTCTGGACAGGCTAGGTACATCTCTCCATAATTCAGGCTAGCACTGTGAAATGTCATCTCCGTCAGTCCCTCACTAAATACTATCAGCATCAACTCCTTAGATGCCTCTGAGGATATCGAGTATACCTACATCCCCAATATAGGTAACTGTAGAATCCTGTACACGTCCTCCAGGGTGATGGTCATCTCCCCCATCGGTAGGTGGAATGTGTTGGTCGCTAAATCCCATCTATCAATGAGGGTGACCATCAAAATCAGTTGCTAAACTACATGCTAGTAGTGTCTGACCCCACTCAAGCCCACATCTGCCACATGTCACCACTCCTCAACTATCATGGCCCCACAAACTATCAAGAGCAGGGATGGCACCCTGTCTCACATCCGCAGCTGATCTCTCACCTGCATCCAACAAAACATCACATTACTACACCTTAATCATACCCACAATCACTCTCGACACCTCACCTATACTTACCACCCTACCTCTCTTTCCCTAGACCTCCTTACCTTTGTATCCCATCTTCTATCTACCCACCCCAACTCTAACCCATTATCATTCCCCCTTATCTATTTTTACCCCTTACCTATGTTATGATTTTCCCCACAACATCTTCTCTTACCCCTACCTACCTCACCCACCCAACCTAGGGCACTTTTGGCTACTTTTTCCCCAAATCATGATTGGTACCAATTATCTCTAACCAACCCCTATCCCCCATAAACTGACATTGGTCACCATTTTCATTACTGATACCAGTTCACTACCACCGATGTCGGCTAACCCTCAACCGACGTTAGTCACTATTACACCGAAAACCGTGACACCCAAAACCCCCATTTTTTCCTAAACACTCCCTTTCTCTCCCTTTTATCCACCCATTTCTACCTAAATCCCACCTCAACCCTTCCCCACCCCTCCTTCACCCAATCACCTCCCTCCCCATTGTTATTTTACTTGATTTTCCCTCCCACAAATTCAAAATTCATTTCCCCCCCAAACTTGTTTTCTCAAACCCCGACCTCTAAACCAATCTAACCCACAAAACAAAGAAAGGGATTGACTCTTACCTCATCACGCTGTCTTCGCTGTAGTGGCATGTTGGGCCACTACACCAGTGGTCCACCTGATCCCTCTCCTACCTCTTCCATCACCTAATCAACCTACTCACCTCCAACCAACCAAATCAATCAATCTGATCTTGTGGACCCACCTATCGACTGCCAATCACCCACTATAATGCTCACCAACTTAGCTCTCTGTTTTGCATGGACTCTTTCAATCTTTCTCTCTCTCACCTGTCATTTTCTCCTCATTGGAAAATGATAAATGATTTCGTCAAAAGTAAAAATTTTCTTTTTATAACCTACCTAACTTGACCAGCGACGGTTTTACCTTGACCGACATCAGTTCTGTGCCCTAGCTTACCATGGTCGGTCCATCACAACCGGCATTGGTTCCTTCTAACTGTTGTTGGTTATCCTGTGTAGTCTTTTTCTTACCCCCAACCACTAATTTTCTAACCTGCATCCTTTTTACCTCACCCACACCTGACTTGGACACTTCACTTTATCCTTTTGACATCATCATTTACTACCCCACCTCATCCTCATTTGGGAACTCGTTATTTCCCATACCTCGGCCCTACCCATTCTGTGACCTAGTTACTTGGACCTAGAACATTGCTAGTGACCTATGACCTCATGTGCTCACTATACCTTATAGCACTATTACCCATGTTGATTAAAATACGGACCTTACCTTGCCTCTTGTTGTGACCATTTATCCTGACCCAACCTTTGGTGTACCGGAACATACCTAAACATTCCTACACCTGACCTGTGTCATGTTTCCTGACCATATCCTATACATTGGATACTAGAATCACCTTAACCTTGTTTGGATAAACCTATCGACCTTAGAGAATGTATATTTTTCCTACTCTTCAACCTAGTACCATGTTGTAGTTTATATGCGTGTGTGCATTTGACTGTTGCTACCTTTGACCCTGACCCATTACCTAGATTACCTGATTAGAACTTTACCCCTTTTTACCCCTGTTTCCCACCTTCCTCTTCATCATATTCACCTTTTATCAAACCACTCACCACTTCTGCCTTCTACCTCATCAGTTCCTTATTTGAGGGGGATCACCTTCACCCACACATGGGGCAACTACATCTTATTTTTGTCAGTGTCGCTTACCAATATAATCTACGTAACAAATAGAGGCAAAATGTAGACACCAAAATTGGGTCACACTCCCCTTAGTCCCTCAAAAAATAACTAACTCAAACACACTCACCTAACCATGGCCCCTTTCACCCCACTCTAATATTAATTTAATTAAATTAATTCAAGATCTCATAATATCTAATTTTTTAATATTCTAATTGGGATAATGCCCACACCACCACCTCACCTATACACCTCATCTAGCCACATCACCCTAAGACCTTTTCTTAGTATGTTCTCATAACTAACTAAGACCTACCTAAACCCTAAAAATCAAAGCCTGCATTCCCTCTAACCACATTCCCACCCGTTAGAAAGGAATTTTCTATTCTAATTCATAGAAAGAAATGAACGAGATCTAAGAAAATCAAGGGGATCTTCCCATGTTAGTAAACCTAGGAAATCTCGCCCTAACCAATGCCGGTTACTCTAAACCATCATTGGTCAGCCCGAAACCACCGTCGGTTACCATTTATTCCCTAAAACAACCTTATTTCATTGTTGGCACATTTTTCTAAGAAAGGAGATAAAACCAGAGTTGCATGCAAGCAGAACTAGCATTCGTACACACATCAGAGCATTCACATCCATCATCAAAAGTGATCAAAGAGCCATTTTCATTCACAGAAGCATCCGAGGAAGCACCATAACTACATCAAACTCCATCCATCTGATCAACCAGTATTGCCATCCATCCACCAAGCTCGTACAACAGTAAGTATTTTGTTAACCAGCATTCATCTACTATAATTTTAGTAGACTCTGTTACCTCTGTTATCAGTTTCTACTTGCATTCCGATTCTCCCATCATTCACCTTCATGCAAACCTGATCATTCCTTCACCCACACCATTGAACTAACCATACCTAGTTTTTAAAGATCCCTGAGTCTACCTAAGACCTACACAGACCTTGTCATTTCCCTCTCCATTTCCATTTAGCCATGGATCTGTCTTCACATCAATATTTTGAGAAGTTTCCTCTACCCTGACCATACCGACACAGGTTACCAAAAATCAGTGCCGATTCACTTAAACTGACGTCGGTCTCTATTTTTTACCCTCAGACCAAGAACAGATCCTAAAATCCCCACCAAATACCCAAACCAGTTCCAGCATTCTGACAGTGACCTTGACCTTCAGATTCAATCATAGCTTAGCTTGTTGTGAATGAATTTTCTTATTGTAATCGAATGAGATACCTAAATCATTTTAACTACAGTAGGATTTAATTAATTATTAACATTGAATTGTTTTAAACAGTGGATTAACAACCATCTAGGGAGTATCACACTTCCTGAATCTAGCATACGCTAGGTAGTCCACTGCATATACTGTTTAACTTCTATTTGGTGATCTTTTTTTTTATTTCAAGTAGTTCCTCCTAGCCAAAGGGAAGCTCTCATGATCAGTTGTGGATCAAGAAGTCATACGCATGCAAAAACCTTCAACCAGCTTTAACAGGTATTCCTCCTAGCCCATTTACCCTTATCTGTTTCGTCAATATTCAAATAAATGCTCTAAGAATCAGCTGAAACATGCAGAGTATTTTGAGATGTTACTTCAAGTGAAATTGGTATGATACAATTGACAATAAAGAAAATATGCTACAAGTTGTGTTTGAAATTTGTTCATTCATATATGTTGTGTTGCAAAAATGAAGCTATACAATCATGGTTGTTGATGTTTAACAAGTTAAAAATCAAAGCAGCTTGCAAGAGTTGAAAAGTATGAGAATATAGGTTTAGGTGCATCAATAATAGAGGTTGATAAATTTGAGTTGATGACATAGTCCTACTCGTGACTTGAAGAAACTATATCAACTGATCGTGGGTTTTCTCATTGGTGATCAAGGTATGAAATGTCTAGAAGGCATACATGTAAGGTTGAGATGGTATTTTTGGCATCATGAGAGAGTGAATGAATCAATAGGATATTAATGAGTAAGTTTAGAAAATTTTAAGGATTTAAAGATAAGTTGATAGGCCTAGAAGTGTGTATTGTATTTAACTGGGCAGAGGTCTATGGTTTGAGACCAATATTGACTCATGATTTATGCTACAAGGATCAATTTTTCCTAATATAGTCATGAAATTACAAAGTTTGAATGATGAATTTAAGACTATCTATTGTTATATGATTTATGTTCTATCTTATAAAACATATCACATTTGTATCAAGGGTAAGATACTGTGGTTTTGGACATAAAAAAGAATGATGAAAATTTATGACCATGCAGGTTGTAGAATAGGTTAAAGAGACATGTCTTAAGTTTTTGGAGGTGGGATAATAGTTGTAAGAGAATATGTCATCCCTATAGGAGTATATGACTTAGGGGAAGTCTATCAGATTATATATTGACCAAGTAAAGATGATTGAGGTCTTGACAAGAAGCGTTGAGTATCTTATTCTCTGTGTAATCCTAGTTTGTTTGACAATGGTTAAAAATGCTTAAATGAATGTGTGGAAAGTCACAAAAAAATTCCTCAAAAAGATGATTTTTCTATTTTATTAGCATGTCCTCCTAGAATATACTTGAAGGTTTTGAAGTATGATTCATCTAAACATAATATGGTAAAAATTAGGTTTCCAAGTTGGATACATAGTTATCAGTACAATCAGGATTGAAGTATCCTGAATAATGGTTAATCTAGACTTGTTTGAATCCTTGAAGTATGATTACAAGGTATATGCTACTTGATATTCTTGCAAAGGTATGTCAAAAAAATTTCTTGTGGTGGTTTCCTTGCATAAGGACCGAGTTATCTTCATTAAATCAAAATAAGTGATTGAATAGTCATAAAGGTTCAAAGTATGCAATGATAGTTGTAACATATTGGCTAGAGTTGTTTTTCTAACTATATGTTAATCAATGTAATAAGGTAGAGAATCAAAGGGTTGAAGGTATGGATGAGTCATGATTGAGGTCATATGTGATGAAGAGGTAGAGCAGAGTGGTCTGATGAAAAGGATAAAGGTGTGTTTGGTATGATGAAGGTATGCTTGAGATCAGTCATGATGGATTCTAGTAAAGGTTGGAGTCATTTTATGTTGAGAAGAAAAAATATTGGTCTAAGGAGAAGACACATGAAGGATGCGCATGTGGGAATAAGGTGCATTTGAAGGCATGGGAAGATAGGAAAGGAAACGTGCCCCAAAACACTTTGGATCAAGACTTAGCCATTTTTTTGGATAAGGACTATTTTTGGAGATAATGTGTGGAGCACGCATAGAGATGAAGACTTGCACTACACCCAATGGTATTTTGGGAACAAGCGGAAAATAAGCACAATGCATAGTTTAAGCTAATAATAGGATTTCTACATGGAGTTAACTATAGGAAATATATTATTAGAGCTCTTGCATGTTGTGCATACTATTGTAAAGGTGCATGGATATTATCATCATGTGACCTATTTTTGGAGTGCATGGGTGGTGAAGGGAAAGTCCCCACCCCTATAAATATGTATTGATTTGCATAGGTTAGTGTGGTGAATTATTGTAGATTTGTGCTATTGGTTTTAATGCGCACATGACTCATGGGGATACTGGTATAAATGTAAGAAGCTTTTGTGTTTTACAATATTTAATGCAATGGAGTATATTGGTTGGATAATGGCATTAGACATAACTGAATTTGGCTCTTGTATGGTTAATCTTATCATAGTTATTGTTTAGCTCATCTTTCATACAATCTAAGATCTAGATCTGGTTTATGCACTGTGGGTAGTTTACTACTAATTATGAATTTGAATATGTTTAAGTATCATCATGATAACATTATGTACAATCAACTCTAAAGAGGGACCCAGCACCTTTGCGGGCTTCGGGTGAGTGCTCAGCTTAGGATGAGTGATGTGTTAGCATGCATGGGTTGTTCACAATAAATTCTAGGCTCCATCATTGGTTCCATTGTTAGGACCTCTTTTTCAGCTACTTTTAGGATGTTTTGTGATGAAGATGTACCGATTGACCTTATCAAGTGTTGAGGAGTGGATAGTAGATATGGAATAAGAATACGCTTGGAGATTAAGGACTAGATCTGATTTTGACATGTGTATGTGGGTGGATCAGAACTTGTATGACTATTTATATGAGAGTTTCTTTACTATCTTTCTAATAGAGCTGTATGAGTGGCTAGTTGCTTATGCATCTAAAAGGAATTAGAGGTTTCACACACTTGTCTAGACACAGAAAGAGTTTTAGGTCCTCTATGATGCTAACCTAGTTTAGATGTATTTTGTGGACACTTGGTTCCATGGCGTTCCAAATAACTATATTTTGGACTACTTAATTTCCACTTATTCTTTCCTGGAGGTAGTTGAGTTTCAGTTTTTACGTTATCCTAGGGGAACCTATGTACAAGGCATTCAACCGGTGATCAAAATCTTGATGGTAACCATGAATTTGGAAGAGAATCCAATGGCTAGCTAAACCCCACAACGCATGGGGGAAGGAACGGGTTTGGTGAAAGATGGAAGACCTGGTGGTAGAGAGGCAAAGAGAAGAAAGGTGGCTTAAGTACAATGAGGCGTATGAGAGGGATTTAGGAAAACAATGTGAGATTTCATAATAGATGGAATTGTGGAAAGAGATGGCTCGCGAAGGATTTGGAGCTCACACAAAGGGCATGAAGCCAAATAATTTGGAACTCCCCCATCTGGGAAAGCATGACAGGGAACCCTCATCGGCCTCTTATGAGAGCACGCTAGCAGAGACAATTCGGGCCGTGGGTGCGCGTCTGAATCTACCTAGAAACCTAGACCTTGCACTTGGTTTCCCCATTTCTAGTACAACCAATCAAGCTAGTTTGGTCAGTAGAATAATAGGAGTGAATAAAATAGAAAGTACAACTATGGCTGAGTAGACATTTTCCTTTTTATTTGGAGGTACTGATTATATTATTTTATTATGACTCTTTTGTTAAGTATTTTGTACCCAGACTCTAGATTCCCTCAGTTGCTCAAAGCTAGTAACGACTAAGTATGAAATGCTCGTGGTGGTCTCCACATGTCTCATAAGTGCATCCCCAACTTTGAGCATTCAAGTGGGTTCTCAAACTTGTGCAGACACTCCAATTGTTTATCTGACGCATGTTTGATATAGCCTTGAAGGAAGGAGGATCCTAAGTGAGCACGAGCCCTCGACGTGGCCTGAATGAGGAGTCTAATCAGATAGGGACTCAATGGTAATACCAAGAAGGGAGTTGATGTGTGGATTTCTATAAAGGGACGAGATATTTATTCCAAAACCATGAAGGTTAAATATCTGAATTAATAGGGAGGACAATGGTGGCATTGCATTTAAAATACTAGGGGTAGGAGCTAGAAGGATAAGTGCAAGGCCTTATCAGAATTGAAAAAAAAGGGTGGTAGTTGAAAGTGACAAAGGAAAAAATGTTCCCTATAAAAGGATATGAGATATAAGAAGATGGAAGAGAGAAAAAAAGGGGCAATTCTTAGCCAAAGAAAAGGGAGGAGGAAAGTGAAGAGTTCTGTATGTTTTATCTAGCCTTAGTAATCATTTGTCATTTAAGAGAAGTGTAATTTGTGCTTTCATGGGCCTTATGTACCCTTTCTCTATATGAATAAAAAGTTCTTATTCTATGCAAATTGGATTTTCATATGTTTTGAACCTTTGTTTCTTGTATGAAAGGTAGTTCTAAATGAGTCAGGAAATTCATCATGTTTCACGCCCTTAGAATTTCCTTGTTTTCGTTTATTATTAATCGTTTTAGTTCCTCAGCTTTTTGTGTTATCAGAGTAGTAGATCATGTTGTTTAGCCCTTCAACTCTTCTTGATAAAGATCTCATATATTCTGTCATTTCTCTTTTAAATTTGGCGCATCACCTATTTATTTCAGTCATTTACATGCTTTTTCTAAACCTACTCCTAAAAACTAGAGAAGAGCCAACTTATTTAAAACCTAGAGGTCACCTTAGGGTGCAAGTCTCACCAACCTAAGGTTTCCTACAACTATGATGATTCATATGTAAAGATTATCATCAACAGTTTTCCTGACACACCTGGTGGGACATTAATCTTTCCTATAGGTTAAAGTAGCACCTGAAGATTTATCAATGAATACGAGTGAGATCAAGAGTGAAGGAAGAAGGTCTCATTAACTATTTATAGTTATCCCATCCGTGACATAGAAGAGGAAGATAGGTTCAGAAGTCTCCATCTCCCCCAGACTAGACTCTCTCAACCCCTCTACTAGGTAGGCCCTTCACTCAGTCAACTAGGACCCTCAGACTTATCACTATGGCATACCTTCAACCTCCACTTCCGAGACCGTTTGTTTCATAGGATCATGGAAGCCCAGTCATTTTTCCTGCGCCCCCGGTGTTATGGAATCCTATTCTAACAAATGCATTAAAAGTGTTTCCCAAGTTCAATGGTGAAGACTTCAAAACCCCTGAGTAACATCTCTAAGATGTAGCGAAGATATGTGTGGTACATTATATAAGGGAGCAGGATGCTGCCTTATGATTACTGACCGCCTCTTTCAAGGGGAGGGCCTTGGAATGGTATCAAACCTTGACCCCTAACACTATCGGTACTTGGGACCAGTTGGGAACACCATTTGTAGAAAGGTTCGGCAAGAAAGGAGACCGATCATCACTCCTACAACAATTAATTGGTATAAAAAAGAGTCGGCAAGAGTTGATGATATATTTCAACACCCAGTTCCACAAAACTTGGTAAAGGATTCCATTCTTGG
Organism: Taxus chinensis; assembly: GCA_019776745.2. Lineage (NCBI taxonomy): Eukaryota > Viridiplantae > Streptophyta > Pinopsida > Cupressales > Taxaceae > Taxus > Taxus chinensis. The sequence goes on from CM034149.1 coordinate 14,911,521, forward strand.
CTAGACCACCTGCAAGTATGGCTATTATTTTCTACTTAAAAGCCTTAAATTCAAATATTTCAGTAATGATTCAGTTATTAGGAGGGGATTATTTTCTACAAGCCTATAGCCTTGCGGTCTAAGCTGAGAACAATCTAATAGACATAGGGAAGCTTCCTCCCAGAACTCTTTTTCCCATAAATCCTGAGATAGCCCCCTTTTTGCAAGTACAAACCTAGAGTTCAACCTCAAGCCTTGGTTCTCTATACAATTACCTCCCAGTAGTTATGGCTCCCACTCCTACCACTATGGCCTCATCTTCGTCCCCCGAGATAGAGGAGATGAGAAAAATCCTAAGAAGTTTCTCAAATGAGATAGTAAACCTTAAGATAAATCAGGCCACTTATCCAAAGAAAATTTATCAGAATGCCTAAAGTAGCCGACCCACTTACCCATCCACATACAAAAAACTTTCAGAGGCTGCCAACTGCTCATCCATTGAATCAAATAGTCCCTGTAACCATGCCACTTCGAACCAATCCCCCAAATAGTAGTAGAGAGCTCGTCCCCAGACAAAATCATCTGGCCAAGGAACCCAACGCCTAGTGCTTCCCTAGCAATAATCCTCATATGCCAAGAGACTATCTCCAAGGGAACTTGTAGCTAAGGATAGCTGAGAAATGAGCAAGAGATGGTTATGATGCACACACAATTGGACCTCATCAATTTGAAGGATCCCAAATCGCTACTTTCACTACCCAAATGCAAGGAATGTATTTAGAACAAGAGGTCGAGATTGCACCAAAGCATGCCCTTTTCTCCTAGGTAGAGGGGGAGGAATTCATTTTTATAAATGAGGCATCCATTCCAAAACCTATGTAGTTCAACTACAATACTCACTTCAAAAAAAGGATCATTGAAGTAGACTCACTAGCTTCCAGTTCAGTCGACAAGGTGTATAAAGAGCCTTCAATTATTATAAGCGTGTCATTGCCAAAGATGAAAGAAGTTCCCCAAACAACTATATAGGAGAAATAGGTCCATCACCTTGAGAAGGATAGGACAAAGCATAAGCCACCTCTTAAACCATCGTTGGCATGACCCATCAATGTAGTCCAACAGCTGAAAAAGGCACCATCTAGTGCATCCTTGTGGGACCTCTTAAGTATTCCTGAGTAGAAGGAGCTGCTCCAAGAGGCGTTAAGAGAGGAGGACGTGACCATGGCAGGTCCCATGAAAGGACAAGTCAAATACGCATGGGTGCCTTTAGAATCCATATTGCTAAATCAAATGGAAGAAGTGAGTAAACCAATGCCCAACCCATTCTTTTTTACTCTTATTATAGGAAAGAATTTACTACATAACTCCATGATAGATTTTGGCGCAAGCTCTACTGTCATGCCTTAGGAAATAACAGATGCTTTAGGAGTCCAGTATGAACCCTTGAAGAAGTGGGTTATGCAACTAGATGGGAAGTCTGTGCCAACCATAAGAATTATCAAGGGAATCCCATTGCAACTCTATTCTTGTCCAAATATAACTGTTTGCCAAGACATCATGGTGATTAATGTCCCACCAATCTTCAGGCTCTGCCTCTCCCGAGACTTCACAGCTAAAATTAGTGGGTACATGTCTTTGGATTGGTCCCACTTAATCCTACGCACCAAGTATGAATCCAAGATGAAGGTCTTTTCTGAACCACTCTCCAAAGAACATATAACAAACCAAGAATCTTCTGATTTCAAGGCCTCCCTTGCTATGATCACAAGAGAAGAAGAGCTATATACAGAGGATAGAGAACCCTAAAAGGGTGACCATCTATCTAATCTTCCACCTGGAGATCCGTTTAGAAACTTTGATTCAACTGGCCTGGGCACTTACGTCATTTTTGATGAAAACCTCGCAATCCCAAAGATAAAAATTGAGGGTGACGCACCAGGGACAATCTCTTCCGATGACCCTCCAATATGGAGCTTATATTTTGACGGGGCTAGAAGTAAGAATGGCTCAGGAGCTAGAGTTTTCCTCACCTCTCCGACCGGTAGGAAGATTATCCACTTGGTACATTTCCAGTTCTCTTGTACTAATAATGAAGCGGAATATGAGGCCTTGGTGCATGGTTTATGTACCACCTGAAATGAAGGTATCAGGTAGCTAAAGGTATTTGATGATTCAGAATTAGTGGTCACGTAAGTGAGGAATACCGCTGCCACCAAGAACCCAATGATGAGATCCTACCGGCATCGGGTCTGGGATCTAATAGAGGATTTTGAAGCTTTCAACATTAAGATAGTTCCTCGTGAGCAGAATGCAAAGGAAAACTAAATGGATACCATTGGGTCTCAGTTTGACCCAGCCCAAGACCTTCTAGAAAATAAATACGCCATAAAGGTAATTATTCACCCCTCGATCCATGACAACCTCCATCATTGGCAGGTGTTTGATCATGACTGATAGGTCATACATTTCCTCCAACAGTCTTATCAGTTTGTGAATCAACTTCAGTCCAAGGTTGAAGAGGCATATGGAGACTAGGTAATACAATTAAATATGAACAAGCTCCCAAGAGGAATAATTACGCTTGAAAACCTTTTCGACTCAGATGATGCTAGCTCAGATCGAAGGAGATTCGAAGAAGTAAAAGAGGATTATGTAGAGTTGGAAATAGCAAGGGACAAATGACTAAAATTTAGCAAGTCAGTAACCCAAAAGGATAGAGACCGATTTGTGGCTTTGTGTCACAAGTATGACAAGGTGATGGCCTAGACATATGACAATCCTCATGGCTATGATAAGGATATCATCCAACACACCATTGATCTAGAGGAAGGGGCTAAGCATGTGTGATAAAAACAGAGACCTGTGAATCCTAAAGTGGAGGCCCTCATGGCCAAGGAGTTGAGAAAATTGTTGGAAGCTCATATCATTTTTCTAATCAAGTACATGATGTGGGTCTCCAACCTGGTTCTAGTAAGAAAGAAAAATGGTGAAATCTAAATCTATGTAGATTTCAGGGATCTGAATAGAGACTCCCTAAAATACCATTATCCCCTGCCCTCTATGGAACATATTTTACAGATAGTTGCGAGATCCAAGATGTTTTCCCTATGGGATGACTTCTCAAGTTATAACCAAATATGGCTCGCAGAAGGGGATCAACATAAAACTACTTTAATGACTAAATGGGGAACTTTCACCTCCGCAAAGATACATTTTGGGCTAAAAAATGTAGGGGCTACTTTTCAAAGATCCATGGACACCGCATATAGGGCGTTGATAAACAAGGTAATCCTCATATACCTTGATGATCTTACTATGTTTACCAGAATGACGGAGGAGAATTTTGATGCTTTAGAGGCTGTGTTTAAAAAATGTCAAGAATTTAGGATCTCTCTAAATTCCAAGAAATGTATTTTCGGCATTTACCAAGGAAAACTCCTTGGGAATGTGGTGTCAATGGAATATTGTGTTCTATTCCCCCCATAATGTGAAATTTCTATTATTCAACAAAACTGTAAAATAGGAACAGTGAAATGAATCAACACACTAGAAATACTGAAAAACAAACACACACACGTCACCAAATCTGTTACACGGCCCCATCACTAATGAATGAAAAGAGGACGTTGGTTGTCCTCCTTCCTCCATTGCCTCCATCCTCCAATACGATGATTTAGGTTTTCACAACAAGTTGCAAATGCTTTCTATATTCATGTGTCTTTAATTGTCGACGTTTACGAGGATAGGCATTTACAAGTTCACTCTCTGCCTCATATCCTACCACAAGATTATCTCTAATTCTTTTTTCTTGTTTTTGTATTTCTAGGACATCGCGTTCTAGCGATAATGTGTCCCTTACAACTCTAAATTTCATTTTTTTGACTTTATGATGGTGACTACGACTACACAAATACGACACTTTGGATTTGAATTACAATGATAATATTATAATGACTCAAAAATGACTCACTTTTGAAAAAATGACACAATTACTTTTGACTTGACAACATAATACAACAACTTGTGACACTTGACTCAAAAAATAGACTGACGAATGAAATATTTAATTATGACCAACTATATACTAGACTCAAAACACGTCATTAGACATAAAATTGATAAAACAAAATTTAATTTTTAATATAGCCGAAGGCTATTAATTAAAAATTATAATACTTATTTTATTTGATGACATACAAACTTAAGACAGACTCAAGATGACTTTCACTTTTAACTCTAACTACGAGACTTCTCGTGGACAAAAGGCATACCATACTTGACTCACAAATAAATCTTAAAAATGACAAAATTATGCCATATAAATTTAAACGTATAACTTTATAATGACATAAAACACAAATTAAAATAAAAATTTGATTTGTATGTGAATGTCAAGTAGGTTGTGTTGATTATAGCTATGCAACACAATGCCAATGCAATACCCAACTTAGCTCGCTGCCCAGTGTGATTCATACTTGATCTTACCCGTGGATGGTGGAATGAACTATCGATCCAGAAGGTTGAGTTTTTACTGAACTCAAATGAATTCCAATGCAAATGTAGTGAAGATATAATGTACCAAATGAAACATGCAAATTGGAGTCGATGGCAGGTGCACAAGTGTCAAGTCCAATGTAATATCATCTATGAAGTGATGATATTGACAGATATCTCATTCCACCATGGAGGAAAGTAGATCTGTAAGATGGAAGGGTGCCTATGAGCTTCAAAAGATGAACAACAGTGTGGGTCTTCTGATCAATATGTAGGAGGAAAAATCTGTTAGGAAATAAGGGATAAAATATGCGGAATAATCCCTCACAGAATCGCAACAGTAGAAACTAATATGCAGAAATTATTACAGATCTCAAATAAAAGTGTAGAATAAATAACACAACACAGAGAGACAAGATTTAACGTGGTTCACCCAATTTGGGCTACGTCCACCAAGAATCACTTGCTCAGATTTTATTACAAGCCTCCACTCTCTCAATACAATACCCAGATCTGTTTGGAGCTATGCTCAACAAACTCTACAGAATTCACACCCGAATTCAAAACACATCTGTAATACATTTGCTTGTACATCTATCATATGCATAAGACCATATAAATAGACAACTGCTTAAGCAGTTTGATACAAAACCGTGGGTATCAAAACCAAGGGCAAAAAACCGTGGGTATCAAAACAATGGGAAAAAGACGGAAAAAACCATGGGCCCAAAAACAGCCCATAACGGTTACCCATTACCCATGGGTTAATAAACCACACATGAAAATTTGCTTCGGGGGCTTCGCCCCCGAACCCCCCTGACCCGCTCAGCGGCGAGTGGGACCATCATAAAAATACTCAAGTGTAACACATAGAAGGTGTACCACACTCTAACATGAAAATAGGCTCCACAAACATAACAATCTCCCACTTGGAGATTGATTTCCATTCTGAGCAAGCTTCTCAACCCTTCACTGTCATCCGCGAAGGCCAACCAAAGCTGAACATAGCTTTAGTTTATCCCTTGTGACCACCTTGGTCATCATGTCTGCAGGATTCTGACTGGTATGAATCTTCTCCAACTTCAACTTATCTTCCTCCAAAGCTGTCCTGATGAAGTGATATCTCAACTGTATATGCTTCATCCTGGAGTGGAAAGCAGAGTTCTTAGTTAGGTGTATAGCACTTTGACTATCACTATGTAGCTTACATTCCTCCTGCTTATGCCCCAACTCCTCAAGCAATTGTTGTAACCAAATCATCTCTTTGCTTGCCTCTGTGGCAGCAACATACTCAGCCTCCGTGGTTGATAAAGCCACCAGCTTCTGTAGTCATGAAATCCAGCTCACTGCTGTCCCACCTACAGTGTAAATATAACCTGTCGTGCTCCTCCTGCTGTCTACATCTCCAGGCATGTCTGAATCTACATAACCATGTAAAGTGGTGTCTGATCCATTATAGCACAAAACTGTCCCCATGGTCCCTCTCAAATACCGAAGGATCCACTTTATTGTTTGCCAATGCTCTTTACCTGGATCACTCATAAATCTACTCATAGCTCCCACTGCATGGGCAATATCAGGCCTAGTGCACACCATAGCATACATCAAACTGCCAACTGCTGATGAGTAAGGTACCTTGGACATCTGGTTTCTTTCCTGCTCTGTCATGGGACACTGCTCCTTTGATAACTTGAAATGGCCTGCCAAAGAAGTCCCAACCGGTTTAGCATCCTACATGTTAAACCTGTCCAATACCTTCTTAATGTACTCTTCCTGAGATAAAGTCAACTTCCGTTCCTTCCTATCCCAAGTTATCCTCATACCAAGGATTTGTCTGGCTGCCCCCAAATCCTTCATATCAAAGGATTCACTTAGCTGTTTCTTGAGTACTTTTATTTCCTGCATGTTTTTACCTGTAACCAACATGTCATCAACATACAAACATAGGATAATATAAATTCCATCCTCAAATTTTTTTGTATACACACAATGGTCAGAATGACATCTAATATAACCTTGCTCCATCATGAAGCTATCAAACTTCTTATACCATTGACGTGGAGCTTGTTTCAAGCCATACAAGCTCTTCTTCAGTTTACACACCATCTCCTCTTTACCTTTGACCTCATAGCCCTCTGGTTGCTGCATATATAGTTCCTCCTCTAAATCACCATGGAGAAATGTAGTCTTTACATCTAACTGTTCTAAGTGCAAGTCTTCTGCTGCCACTATTCTAATAGAAGTCATTTTTACTACAGGAGAAAATATCTCATCAAAATCTATACCTTGTTTCTGTGCAAACCCCTTGACCACCAACCAGGCCTTATATCTTTTCTTTCCTCCTTCTTCGTCTTTAACTCTGTACACCCACTTGTTTTGCAATGCTCTTTTGCCTTCTGGTAGGTTCACCAAATCCCAAGTTTGGTTCTCCATGAGAGGCTTATTCTCCTCATCCATGGCTTGCTCCCACTTCTTACTGGCATCTACCTGCATTGCTTCATCAAAGCTCTCTGGCTCTCCACTATCAGTGAGTAATAAATAATAAAGAGAAGGAGAAAAACGTTCAGGTTCTTTTCTTACCCTAGAAGACCTCCTCACTGTAGGAGTTTGGGGTTCCTGTTGAGTAGGTTCCTAAACTGATTCATGGGTCACTTTCCCATCCAGAAGATCCTCTACCACTACATATTCTTTCTTGGATTCTTCCCTGTTTTCCTGCAACTGTTGCTTATACATGACTTTCTCATTAAAGACCACATCCCTAGACCGAATGATTTTCTTGTCCTTAATACTCCAACATTTAAATCCAAAGTCATCACTGCCATAACCAATGAAATTACATTTTTCTGATTTAGCCTATAGCTTGGTCCTATCATCCTTGTTTATATGAACAAACACCTCACATCCAAAGAATCTAAGAAATGAATAATCAACTTTCTTACCATACCATGCCTCCTTGGGTATGCCTCCATCTAAGGCACTTGAGGGTCCTCTGTTTATCAAGTACACAGCTGTGCTCACCGCTTCTGCCCAAAAAGAAAGAGGTAGTCCTGCATGTAATCTCATGCTCCTAGCACGTTCCATTATTGTTCTGTTCATCCTTTCTGATACCCCATTCTACTGCGGAGTTCCTGGAACCGTATTTTGCCTGCGGATTCCATTCTTAGAACAGTAATCATTAAATTCATTTCCGTAATACTCCCCTCCATTATCTGACCTGAGACATTTTAGCTTAAGACTTGTTTCATTCTCTACCAAGGCTTTCCATTTAACAAAAGTGTCAAATACATCAGATTTGTGTCTAATACAATAAACCCAAACTTTCCTTATTACATCATCAATAAAATTAACATAATAACTTGAACCCCCAAGAGATGATACCTGAGCCAACCCCCACACATCAGAATGTACCAGCTCTAACTTACTCTCTTTCTTCATAGGTCCAACCTTGAGAAACCTTACTCGCTTCTGTTTCCCATATATGCAGTTTTCACAGAAATCTAAACCTATTTTTTTATATCCAGGCAAATTCTTCTTTATGATGTTCATGCCCTTATGGCTCATATGACTGAGCCTATAGTGCCATAATGTTGTATCTGCATCTGAAGCGACAAGATTACAATCATTAATATTATCAGTGGTTAAATGCAAGGTTCCAACTTTCTTACCTCTTGCCACCACAAGAGCACCCTTGGTAACCTTCCAAGAGTCTAATGTAAATATCACAGTACAACCATCACTTCCCAACTGCCCTGCCAATATCAAATTTCTCCTTAATGTAGGCACATGTCTAACATCCTTCAATAGCCATGTATTCCCATTCTGCATCTTAACCTGAACAGAACCTTTTCCAACTATGCTGCAAGGCTCATCATCACCAAGAAAAACATGCCCAAAATCCCCTTGAACATAATCAACAAAATAATGCCTATGTGGAGTAGCATGAAAAGAAGCCCCTGAATCTAAAACCCAAGATTCAGTAATATTATGCAAAGAAAGAATCAAAGCATCCTGACATACATTACCCGATGCCACATTTGCCTCCTTGTTTTCTTCCTGTTGTTTCTTCTTATCCCGAAGCTCCCAACAGTCCTTCTTTGCATGCCCAGGCTTTCCACAATTCCAGCATACAATCTTGTTCTTGGATTTTGACTTTGCCCGATCTTTTGATTTTCCACGGTTTCCTCTATTCTTCTGTCTCCCTCTAGTTTCCACTGTCAAAACATTCCCTGAAGTAGAAGGTTCCCTAGAGCTTTTTCTTTGCATTTCCTCGCTTAGAATCACCCCTACAACATCCTCAAACTTCAACTTTGAGTTAGCTGGAACCGAGTTACTTTCTGCCATTACCAGGCTATTCCAACTCTCAGGTAAAGAGCACAGAATTAATAAAGCTCTAACTTCTTCATCAAATTCTATTGTAACCGAAGCTAGCATATTCACAACCGTATTGAAATCATTTAAATGATCTGCTATTGAACTATTCTCAGACATCTTCATATTAAACAACTTTTTCATTAAAAATATCTTATTAGAGGCAGAGGGTTTTTCATACAACTTCCTTAATGCATCCATTAGATCTTTTGTAGTCTTTTCCTTTGAAACATTAAATAATACCGAGGATGCAAGACATAGCCGAATCGTTCCAAGTGCCTTCCAATCCAACAAATCCCATTCCACATCTATCATACTCGAGGGTTTGTTCACCTTCTCAGATAGCGAAGTATAAAGATCATTTTGATAAAGGTAATCTTCCATCTGCATCTTCCAAAGACTAAAATTCTGCCCGTTGAATTTATCAACCCTAGATCTTCCATCATCTGTCATAGCTCCCACTCAAGATAAAACTTTCCCTGTGATTCAACACTTTAGCAAACCAAACCAGGATCTAATACCAATTGTTAGGAAATAAGGGATAAAATATGTGGAATAATCCCTCATAGAATCGCAACAGTAGAAACTAATATGCAGAAATTATTACAGATCTCAAATAAAAGTGCAGAATAAATAACAAAACACAGAGAGACAAGATTTAACGTGGTTCACCCAATTTGGGCTACGTCCACCAAGAATCACTTGCTCAGATTTTATTACAAGCCTCCACTCTCTCAATACAGTACTCAGATCCGTTTGGAGCTATGCTCAACAAACTCTATAGAATTCACACCCGAATTCAAAACACATCTGTAATACATTTGCTTGTACATCTATCATATGCATAAGACCATATAAATAGACAACGACTTAATCAGTTTGATACAAAACCGTGCGTATCAAAACCAAGGGAAAAAAACCGTGGGTATCAAAACAATGGGAAAAAGACTAAAAAACCCATGGGCCCAAAAATAGCCCATAACGGTTACCCATTACCCATGGGTTAATAAACCACCCATGAAAATTTGCTTCGGGGGCTTCGCCCCTGAACCCCCTGACCCGCTCAACAGCGAGCGGGACCGCCGTAAAAATACCTGAGTGTAACACATAGAAGGTGTACCACACTCTAACATGAAAATAGGCTCCACAAACATAACAAAATCTGATCTTATGCCAACAGAGAACAAATCTAAACCAGTATGTTGAATGCTCTTTAAAAAATGTCATATTTTTGAAATTAACTACTCACACCAAAAAATGAATTTTCTAAAACAATTTCTGGGTTTTATTCCCTTCATTTCAATATTTTCGGAACATTTTTAAATTCTCAATTTCATTGAGAAATGAGAAAGTTATGCTAGTTTTACTCAGACAAAAATTTTAAGCAATATAAAATTAGTACTAAGGATGTCAAGTACGAGGTAGGAAAATTCTACAATGATAGAGATACCTGATTGTCCTAGATCTTTGATACCACTCTAAATGCAATTGATAATATTTGTAATTCCACTCCACCTAATGAGATACACATTAAGTTAAATGTTAAACAGTATAAAAGGAAAAGAGATGTATGATTCACATATTATGAGCCTTCCTAGAACTGAAGTTAAAGATTAAAACATGATTGTAATAAATGTGTAATCCTAAAATTATCATGCCATGGGAAGACCCTATCTATAAGTTTATATTATGGTAGAATCATTAAGTTGTGCCTTGTCATTTTTAAAAAATGGCCTTGATGTGCATCACGTGGTTTCATGTTATCTATGTGGGTTAATGTTTTTACAATACATTAGCCATGTGTTGTGTGTTGTCCTATAGTGCATAACTCCTGTAGTGTCAATGTGTACCTACATTATACGTCAACCACTCAATAATTATGGTATTTTTAGTGTTGTATTTGTGTGTTTACAATGTGAGTGAACCACATTATCATGTATATGTTCTTACATGTTAGATCTAGATGGTAAGACCCTTTATTTTGGTTGTACCAGGTTAATAGGATTATTGTCAAAAAACTGAGGTATTCTTCATCAAAAAATGTATTTCTCATGGATTGTTGTCTCTTAAAAGTTTCTCCATCCATATGAGCAAATCTCACAAACTACAGCAGAGGGAGAGTATAATCTCTAGCATGGCACCGCATAGAAGCTTTAATCAGTTGCGAAAGTTGCAAGTTCCACCACTCTGAGGGTCCACTCTGAAAAATGTGGGAACATCCACCTTCCAAATCAAGCAAATAATTGTTTATTATGTAATTATCATCCTAAATCCACTTCCTTAGCCTGACGCTAATCTTGCTTCCACGGAATCCAAATTGCCATCCCGAGAACTTCTCGCTATCGCATTATTATGCCATATTCTTTAGCCCCTAAAATCATTCATGTATCTCATATCATTAAGTGACTATACCACAATGACCTTCCACCTGGATGATGTTGCCATTTGAATAAATAATTATTTTTTCTACATATACATGAGTTGTCACAAGCCAAGTCAGAATCAATCCATAGGTAGCTACTATTATTTGTTTACAATAAGAGACTCAATTCACATTTTGAATTTAATAAGGAGATGGAGGCATCTTTCAAGTACAGTAGGTTATATCCCTGTATGATCATCAATACTTCTCCTAAATCCATTAGTCACCTATTTCCTATCAGCCTCTCACAATCACCTATGGATGCTTTTGCTAGTTTTATAAACACACTAGTCTACCTATTAGAACTAACCCAGTAGACCTCACTGTATTCCGACCTCCATCACCAAGGTACTCCAGTTGAAAAATGAATACGGCGGGCATTTTTAATTTTCATTACCGACTCATCATAAATTCTCATGAAATCATGCTATATAGGCGCAGGCCAGCCTCCATGTATGTATGTAAGCTAGATAAACAGTGGAGCCGCATGGCAGATATTAATGCTAGAAAAACATACAGGTAGGACATAGTCTTCAAGAGGAATTCATATTTAAGTGTTTGATTGACAAATACCAAGCAAGCCCTCGCGGCTTCTCAAAAATAGGAGACATGTCTAGTAGCTAAGCTCACAATCGTCTAGGGCCCTAGAGGAATTCACTTATCACATTAAAATTTAAGGAATGGCGTGTACATACAAAATTAAGATCTTATGATAAAATGGTCAAGGAAACCACCAACCAATTGAGTCATTAATCTGCACATTGTTAGAATATATATCATTAGTACATAGATAGTAATCAAGTATGCCTCCATTTATGACAGGTTCGCCAAGACTGCCGAAGATCTAGCCCCGATACTCGGAGTGATATCCAATGCATAGGAATTACAATCTAGGGTATGAAAGTGTAGATCTCTATCAACAACCAAAACCTATTATAACTTGCAACTAGACCTTTAGGAGTTAAAGTATAAGGCTGATTTAGGAACTCTACGACACATCGGATATCATGGTCTTTTATCACATGCAGGAATCACTGATAGATGGTTGATGGTGGCAAAGATCAATGAGATTATGAGTTGTGACAAAGATTCTTTCAAATGTTAGAATCTAACTTGGTACAGCTTCGCCAAGATATGAGGAAAACAAAATAGAATATCAATGAATTAGTACAGCTATCTGGTTTCCCCTCTCCCTTCCCAGATCGAGTTCTATGGTCTTATCCAAAGACTGAAATTCAGTAGCTTCTACATGGCTAAGCGCCAAGATAAGAGCAAGATTTCCAGTCTTTGAAGGAAGAATCTAGTTAATCACTGAAGTCGAGGCCATCATTAATCCTATCATACAACTAGAGTTGAAACAAGATTTGACATTTGGTCATGCAGAGCCTTCAAGGTTTCTCCCACATGGAGATAATTGAGTTGAACCAAGATTTTCAAGCCTTGCAATGAAGAACCTACCTGGGCATAGAAGAAGAATGGCTTGGATATTAGGTTTCTTTGCGAATGCTCTAAATTACCTGTGGTTAGCAATAATTTTTGAAATTTTGGGAAGGCATGAGATATCGTGCATTCTTCCATGGCAGGAATGAAATCCATGTTTTTGTGGAGTCTTCAAACTGCATTATTTTATTTTATTATGCCTCTCACTCTTTTGTTAAGTATTTTGTTCCCAGAGGTCTAGATGCCCTCGGTTGCTCAAATCTAGTAATGGACTAATTATGAAATTCTCGTGACGGTCTCCACGTGTCTCATAGGTGACATCCCTAATTTTGAGCATTCAAGTTAGGTTCTCAAATTCATTTAGACACTCCACATGTCTATCCGCTTGCATGTTTGATATAACCACAAAAGGAAGGAGGATCCTAAGTGAGAGTGCAAGCCCTCCACGTGGCCCGAATGAGGAGTCTAATTAGACAGGGACTTATTTGGAAATACCAAGAAGGGAGTAGATGTGGCAGGTATTTCTATAAAGGGATGAAATATTCATTCCAAAACCATGAAGGTCAAATATTTGAATTAATAGGGAGGACAATGGCGGAAAGTTGCATTTAAAATTCTAGGGGCAGGAGCCAGAAGGATAAGTTCAAGGCCCTTATAAGAATTGAAAGCAAATGGTGGTAGCTGAAAGTGACTAAAGGAAAAAATGTTCCCTATAAAAGGAGATGAGATACAAGAAGATGGAAGAGAGAAAAAAGGGGGAATTCTGAGCCAAAGAAAAAGGAGGAGGAAAGTGAAGAGTTCTGTATGTTTTATCTAGCCTTAGTAAGCCTATGTCATAGAAGAGAAGTGTAATTGGTGCTTTCATGGGCCTTATGTACCCTTTCTCTATATGAATGAAGAGTTCTTATTCTATGCAAATTGGATTTTCATATGTTCTGAAACTTCGTTTCTTTTATGAAAGGTAGTTCTAAATGAGTCAGGAAATTCATCGTGTTTGATGCCCTTAGAATTTCCTTGTTTTTGTTTATTATTAATCATTTCATTTCCTCAACTTTTTGTGTTATCAAAGTAGTAGATCATGTTTTTTAGCCCTTCAAATATTCTTGATAAATATCTCATATATTATGTCATTTCTCTTTTAAATTTGGTGCATCGCCTATTTATTTCAGTTATTTACATGCTTTTTATAAACCTACTCCTAAAACTAGAGAAGAGCTAACTTCTTTAAAACCTGGAGGTCACCTTAAGGTGCATGTCTCACCAACCTAATTTTTTCTACAACTCTAACGGTTCAACTGTAAATATCATCGTCAACATGTACCTTTTTAGGTTTTTCATTGGCACAAAACTCAGGCATGCAGAATTTTGGACTCACCTATGGGAATAGTATAACTTCATAGACTGTAGGAGTTTAATTTAGCACCACTGTTAGGACATAGGGAAGTGCATCCTCTGGTTCAATTCTTGCTACAAGTGTAGGATAAGGAGGAACAGGTGGCTCAGGATCTAGCGGATCTGGGAGTAGAGGTAACACAGGAGGTTCTGGATCCGATGGGCATGGTCCTAACCAACCCCAGAATATTTACATGGAGATGTCAGTTCGTTTCTTCTAGAGTATATGGGAATAGAAGATGTTGCTGAGCATGTGCACATGTGTGAAATACTATGGCACACAAAAGGGATCATGGCTTCTAAGCGCAAGGCAAGTCAATTTACACACTATAGGGACGCATGCACAGTTGGTACAAGAAGTTTGAACTTGATCAGACTTGTGTAGACTATAAAACGTTACTTGATGCTTTCCTTAAGGAATTTTATATCCTTGAGTTTGAGCATAAGAGTATAAGCGCACTCAAGGATATTAAGAAGGGAACTACTGAGAGTATTCAAGAATATGATCCCCATTTTAAAACACTTTTGTCTAAAATTTCGTATGATATCCATGCAAGTGAGCATGCACAGTGGTTCATCAGAGGCTTGATCACACATTTTAGGAGGGCACTATCACATTAGAAATATATGAATCTGAGTGAAGCACTTAAAGTACTGTTACACACTGAGGCAATAAAAAGTATAGACACTGGAGTGAGCCCATTCCTGGAAGCTTAGATTGCAACTATGGCGAAGTAGTTGGAGAAACTATCAAAAAATTCAATGCATGAAACTCACACAAGAGTTTGGTGCATTGATAATTAAGTAGAGGGGCACACTAAGGATAGTTGTCTCCATGGATCAGTGCATTCATTGTTGCTAAACTGCGAGATATATCATTTAGACCATGATGTAAACTGCTGCCCATTATTATAATGTGCGATAAGGAAGAACATATCTTACTACTGTAATATTTTTCGGTCCACGACTCACAATACTAAATACTACATGTTTGATCAGATCCATGATGCCATTGATATTGGCGTATGATAGACATGGGTTTCAAATGAATCTAAAGGTAAAAGTGAGCACCATGATCATGATCACACTCAAGGGAGCTATGATCAGAATGAAGGGAGAATTAAAGGAGGTCATGGTAGAGGATGATGATATCATGGTGGATTCAGGGGCCAAGGCCATGGTGGTGGGTGAGGTGAGTTTCCTCATGGAACAAGTTATACATGCAGATCTCCTGACCACTACAAGGGAAAATTTCCTCATAATATTACTTGTTATTTTTTGGAAAGAATCATAACTATGAGGAGTGCCTGGAATTATATGAGAATTTTAGAAAGCACCATAAATAAGAGAAAAAGGGTGCAGTGATGGTTAGAATACAACGCGTCATGGAAAAACAATGGATGCCAAAGTTGGCACCGGTACCTGAGGTAGTACCTGTGAAAATTACTACATGCACTGAAGCTGTGCATGTTAGAGAAGCGTTGCAACAAAATCCTACCATTACTAGGGAAGAAGTCTTACATGCAAGGTACCTAGATCCTACACATCAGAAGGAGGTTTATTAGGAAACCATGGAGGTGCTCAGAAATCTTCAGGGTGAAATACAATATTTAAAGTAACAATCACAGAAGTTGGAGAAAAATAAGGTAGCAGAGACGGTCCAGTCATATGTTGATGATCTGAAAGAGGTATGCAAGATGCTGCACCAGGAGAATATTATTCCATTACTAGGGAATTGGTTAAAGGGAAACACTCCCTACACAGGTATTGAGAATGGACAGCAAATCCTACACGCTAATCTCCCCCCTCATATCTTGGATTATGACAAGGAGATCACCGTGAATGTTGTTGTGGATGGGTGGCTTTTGAGTAATATATTGATTGACATAGGTGCGGAAGTTAATGTGCTTACTTTAGATGCATGGGTGCAAATGGGAAGACCTCCATTACAAGCATCCTCTAATGTAATGTTTATGACAAATCAAACTAATGCCACTCCAATAGGAGTTTTAAAAGATGCATCCATTACTATAAAAAGGGAAAAGTTCACTAGGGACTTTGAGGTTTTAGCACTTGCAGAAGTAGACAACTTCCCAGCTCCACTTGGACACCCTTGGTGTTATGAAAATAAAGCTGATCTCTGGTTCAACAAGGGGTATATAAGTTTTGAGAACAAGGAATAACGAGTTATTATCCATTTGACAGATGGGAAATCTTTACCTTATGTTGAACCTTTGAGTGAGGAAGACCTGAACAGGATTTATGTGCGCATCATTTGAGATCCGAAAGTACTTGAGCTATCTAAGGAAGGAATCCTCTAGTGGGATGATGAACAGTCCATTAGTTATACTAAAAGTATTTCCTGTGAAAATTGGGCATGTGGAACTTATGATATAGTTTGGCACAAAGTAAGAAGTGCATCTGTACATGTAAGTAGGTCGCGTTATGTTAGGAGATTAGGAAACAACCTTGTACCCTGGTAAACTAGTGAAGGAGACCCTGAGGCATTCCTGCGCACCATGGAAGAATAGTGAAAACATCAAGTGGATAGAAGAAATATGTTAGTGTATATCCTGCACAAGATAGCATCACGCTGGTGGATGATTCACAGGGATAATATCATAGAATAGAATGAAGTGAGAATTACTTTAACAACTCGGTTTCTCAGGAGCAATGTGCCTACTTAAATATGCACATATCATGGTAATCATCCTATTCAACACCACATTTAGCAGTGTGAGACACTCTAGATAGTGGGGCAAGAAGCTTTTCCACCTTCGCTATGGGTGCATAAACTTTATTTCCTTACGAGGTTGTGTGCACACTTTGTATGTTTATGCGGAACTGCATAGGGAGACTAAAAATTGGAAAGAATTGACTACAAGAATGATCAGAAATTTTGACTACTTCTCCACTAAACCTCCAGTGAAAGAGGCATTAAAAATTATGGAGCGATTGACTATGGGAGAAAATACAAAGGCTAAAGAACTCATTCAGGAGTTATTTGGTGAGGTAGACCTAGAAGCACGTTTTGATGAAGTAGATGAGATAGATGCTGAACTACTTGAGTGCACTTGCCTTGAGAAGGATAAAGGGAAGATGGTATACATAGTTGATGATGAGGAAAGTAGAAGATCTGGATATAGACTCATTCAGTAGGTACACATCAAGTGTTAGACAGTGTGGATAATAATGCGTAGCACAACTATCATGAAACTATGAAGACCAAGAAAGTGAACATTGACACAAATGTTGAACCTAAGGAGGCGATAATCGGGGATTATTGGTTTGATTCTAATGGTGGTTAAGATAATTGAGTTACTATGTGATTTCCAGGACTAATTTCCTAGGGGCTACCATGAGTTAAAGGGAGTGCATGAGTCTTTGGGCAAGATGAAGATTAAGCTAAAGAAAGGTGTGCACCCAGTCTTAGGAAGAGACCTTACAGGATGAACCCTAACCTGCATGTAAAAGTTAAATAAAAAAAATATAAGATGTTAAAATCTGGCATCATTAAGCCCCTAGAAGAATCAGAGTGGGTTAACCCCATGGTAATCAGTATAAAGAAAGATGGTCAGATTAGGATTTGTGTGGACTACAGGGAGCTGAATGTTGCATGTGTGATTGATCCTTTTCCTACACCTTTCACCGAGGAAATATTATAAGGTGTTGCAGGGCACAAAATTTACTCTTTTACAGATGGATTCTTTGGGTATCATCAGGTAAGAATTGCAAAGGAGGATCAAGAGAAGAAAACTTTCACCACTGAATGGGGAAGTTTTTCATACATGGTGATGCCCTTTGGACTAAATAATGTGCCTGAAGTATTTTTGTGCATTTTGGTTCAAGCATTTTAAGATTTTATTCACAAATTCTTGCTAGTTTACTTGGATGATTAGACAGTATATGGGGTTTTCAAGGATCATTGTGATAATTTGTGATTAATGTTTAAGAGGTGTAAATAGTTAAGCATATTTTTAAACATCAAGATGCATGTATTTGCTACACCTTTTGGAACTTTGCTAGGGCATATCATAAGCAAGGAGGGTTTTTTAGTAGATCCAGCCAAGGTTGCAGTCATCTTAGGCCTAAAGGAGACTACTAGTTAGAGTGAGGTACGCAGATTCTTGGGCCACATAGAGTATTACAAAAAATTTATCAAAGGATATGCTAAGATTTCCGCACCCTTGGAGGAGTTATTAAAAGGTAAATGGACATTCTATTAGGGAGAACCGCAATAATGTGCATTTGAGGCATTGAAATAGAGACTTACTACAATTCCTATTCTACTGTGCTTTCCCTCATGGAACCAACCATTTCATGTACATGTTGATGCCTCTGGCATGACCATTGGCGTAGTTGTTAGCTTAACCTGGGGAAGGTACCACAGATCATCCTATCTATTTTTTTAGTAGGAAGTTGACTCATGCAAAACATAATTACACAACTACAAAGTGTGAGGCCTTATCAATGATCTATGCGCTACATAAATTAAGACAAGTACCTACTAGCAACAACCTGTTTATGTTCTATACATGATGACATGACATTAAAATACTTGGTAAATAATCCTGTTTTATAGGGGCGGATATGTCGATGGGTGCTCTTATTCCAAGAATTTGACTTTACATAGTTATAGTAAAACTAGGTAAAAGTAATATCTGGCCTAGACCACTTATCAAGGATTTAGTCAGGAGAGGATGATGTGCAAAAAATTGAAGATATAATGCCAGATACATAATTATACAGGTTACATCTACACACCTTCACAATTGGAGGATATTGTTGTCTTTTTATGCATAGGTATGGTGAACCAGAAGGAATGAAAGCACTTAGAGAAGAAATAACTTGTAATTCACGTGGCACCCTTCATGTTGACTCAGTGGCGACATGATACAAACTAGGACCGAGATGAAGTAATGAGCCACCGCTGTATACTATAACATGAGCACATAGACAATCATGGAAGAGGCTCGTGGTGATATTTTAGGTGGAAACTATGCAGGTGATGCACCACCATGCACACTAAATTCTACTCACTTGGATTATGGTGGGATATCCTTGTACAAAGATTGTAAAGAGTATTGTAAGGCATGTGATCACTGTCAACATCTTGGAAAACTTGGGACAAATAGATGAAATGGCATTTGAGGCCTATTTCTAATACAGAGCCATTTGAGAAATGGACTATAGAATTTGTATGTTATATTTCCACAAGTCGTGCATAGATCTAGATCACACTATATAATCACTTGCACAGATTATCTTACAAGGTGGGCTAGAAGCAACACCTACAAAGGATTATACAACAACTATGTCATCAAGGTTCTTATGGGAAAATATTCTTACTAGGTGCGGATGTCCGTTGAGGTTGACAAGTGATATGGGCACACACATTTCTTGAATGAGACAATCAAGGATAATATTGGATGAATTTATGGCTGCGTGCAACATAAGATTACTCCCTATCATCCTCAGGAAAATAGGAACTATGCTAAGGCCTTCAACAAGATATTGAGCCATACCTTGACAAACATTTGTGATGTTGGAAGGAAAGATTGGGATGATAAAGTTTTTGTTGTACTTTTGGAAGATAAAATAACCTACAAAAGGTTGAATAAGGCCATGCCATTTTAGTTGGTGTTTGGGACAGAAGCAGGAGGTCTAGCTGATGAGAAAGCATTAGAAGAAAGAATTGAAAAATTAATACATTTGGATGAGATACATAACACATTGGAGTCAGAAGAAGGAAAAGGCCAGATAGAAGGCATAGCATGACAGAAACATCAAGGATAAGAAGATTAAGTTTGGGTAGATGGTGCTTCTTTATGACTCAAAATTTCTATGCCACCTAGGCAAGCTTAAGGTGCATTTTTTGGGACTGTATGTTATCACTCACATACTTGAATCAGGCACTTTCCAGTTACA
This sequence comes from Taxus chinensis, assembly GCA_019776745.2. Lineage (NCBI taxonomy): Eukaryota > Viridiplantae > Streptophyta > Pinopsida > Cupressales > Taxaceae > Taxus > Taxus chinensis. The sequence goes on from CM034149.1 coordinate 14,931,544, forward strand.
AGTGCTTGATGGAACACAATTACCCGATTACTTCAATGGGAGGAGGCTGAAGCCCTACTATAAATAAGCCTTCTTGGTGTTTGTAATATGGCAGTATTTCCATTTAGTATAGATTTATCTTACTGTATTTCCTTTAATGTGTTTCCTTCTTTATCGCTATGCTTTGTCAATTTAGTTTAGTGTCTTTTTTAATAAGCGCATTTACGTGTCAAAAGTTGATCACAATATGAAGTGTTTTTATGTGCAGAGGACTGCACATACCCTTGATATGGGGGGTTTTCATTCAAACATGGGTACACATAAGAAAATACTATCAGAGGTGATTTCTCTTGTTAAAAAGTGTAGATACTATAAAAAAAAGTGCTGCTAGAAAGAAACTTTCTCCTAAAGAAGATCATAGCTGGAAATGAACGAATGTACATTATAATGCCAGGTAAGATGCGGCCATAAAAAATACTAGAGGAAGGCACAGTGATGAGGTATTTCGGTGCATCGAAGCACACAGAAGGAGGTTTGTAGCCAAAAGTTAGGAAGGCACGCTAGAAGGTTATAGTTGTGGTGCATAGGTGTATTGCTCAGAAATTGGGAAATGGTCAATAAATGAGAGGATTGTTGGTAGGCAAAGGAGTAATAAATGTGATAAATTTTACCAATTATATATAAAGATGTGATGCGGGTTCATTTCTACCTTTGCGATCACGAGTATTTGAGCGAGCTAGTTACGACCAAATTGAGTAGAATGCATTGAGGTGCAGATATCTATGAAACCTGACGAGGAGAGTAGATTTGTGCATAGAATTGACTTGTGTCACCATTCAAGAAGGGTTTGAGAGAAGCATAAGTGTGCTGAGAGAAGAAATAAAGCATCAGGGTTGAGAAAGATCTAGGGCACAGGAGCTTTCTTGACAAAGGAAAAAGGTGCAACTTTGTCTTAACATGATACCAAGGAAAGCATTTAGAGTAGGAGAAAAGGGGATGAAGAAGGTAGAAACTGAGGTTAAGGATGCTCCTGAAAGAAATTTTTCAAATATGCAATATCCAAAAGAATTAATTATCAGACGGGATTGGGATTCCCATATCCGAAAGTGAAAAGTGTGTGACTATAAACACCGCACCACCGAGAACAAGGAGGAATTGGATGCATTGCTAAATAGAAATAGCAACAATAAAATAGTTGATGACATGTCAATTTATGAAGATGCTGGAGAGAAGTTGCTAAAGAAGGTAGGGGTGTACCAGCTGTACAAACTCTCGTACTTTGGAAAACAAGAGAATCTATACCGGTGGCTGATGAGCAGAGTCCATGAGGACTTCTTCTAATTTTTTGGGCGTCAGGTGCGGGTCACAGTGCCCTTAATTTCTACATTGATATTATTAAAGGGCACACAGATAGAGGTTAGCAGTGATCTAACTAATAAGGTAGTTGTTATGGCCACCAACAAGGAGGTGGGATATACAAAGGGTCCACGTGGGATGGATATATACAAGTTGAGGAAGTACCCTGTGGTACAAGAAGCCACACACTTACTCACCAAGTTGAATAATCATGAAAGGTGGTCACAAGTGAAAACCATGTGGCTACATGTTGCTAAGAATATTTCACAAGCAGAAGTTTACAACTTAGTTGGGTAAATAGCATATACAATCATTGAGGAAGTGCGCACAAGTGAGAAGATAAGTTTTTGCGCTATCCTGTTATCACTTATGTGAATCACGAAATCCAAATAGAGCTTTGGAGAATGATCAAAAGGGTTAGCGAGACACTGTTGAAGTGAGTCCAGCATCCTAGGGAGAGTTTTGATCAAGCAAGGATGGGTCCACTTGAGGTTGTGAATGTTGTAAAATTCATTTGGACTTAACAGAAGTGCTGAGCTCACCAACTTGAGGGAGAGAATGAACCCAACAGTTAAAATCATCAAGCAATTCGAGGCTCGGACAAGTGCAAAGAGGTCAAGTCATTTTTCATGGTGATGAAGTCAACTGAGTCATATAGTTGGGCCAAAGGACTTAGGAAAAATGGAAATTAAGGGAAAGGAGTTGGCTTTCCAAGCCAAATTAGCGAGCTGAGTAGTTGGTTATAAGAACGGGGCCTTGTGTTTGAGGTGATTTTAATTGTCTTGAAAGGCTTGATGAATTTGGTCCTCGTGTATAAGCATAAGTCGAAATGGTTGCGTCAAATAGAATGCGGAGATGGAGGGCTTAGGGATCCCTAGTTGCACATGAGATGTGCATGTGGCCAAGACCATAAAAACCCATGGGAAAGTTTAACCTAGGAAAGTGGGAATGGAAAATCCCATGTGGCCCATAGGGGAGTTAGGCCTCACGGGACATAAAAACCTGCAATCGCTAAAGGGAAAAGGAGTGTAGGTGAAGGGTGAATCAACGGCCCACTTGCGGGTTAAAGGAGGAGGTATGAACTGATGTGGGCATAAAGGGGTGTATGAGGCATGTGTTGTAAGTGATGTGAAGTTAGAGTGCATAAGTGTCATGGGCCACATCAAGCCAAGTTCTCTGTGGGTGGCTTAAGCCCGAAGGACAAGGAGCTCACCATAGAGATAAGGGGGTGCCAAGTTGGCAAGGTGGGTGATGATTCAATCACGGAGAGAAAGACATCAAACACCTAACGCAATGTAAACATGGGTGAGTCGACTCACTGGTCGGCAATCTCAGCATTCAAAATTACCTAATGGTGAGTGGGCGAAGTCAATGCAAAGAGGAGGTCGTCGATGATATAAGGCATGGGCGGTGAGTTGGTGATTGGATCCTTCCAAGACATGCATGTCAATGGATATAACATGGATCATGGAGAGCCGAGATTAGGTTGGAATTGTAAAAAATGAGCTTGGTGCCCAAGGCAGAGCTTGATGCATATAAGGTGAGAGATAGCTTGTCTGAGCTGACATCAATAGAATGTTTAAAAAATCATCCACACACACCCCCATGCATGAATAATGAAAGGATAAAAATCATGGTGGTCCCCACAATTTAAATTCCAAAAACATTTTAAATGATGTAAAAAATTAGGGAAAGTGAGAAATATTTTAAATGTATTTTCCAGCCAAAGGAATTAATTCATAGTCCCGCAGATATCAAGCTAAGCCTAGGGAAATCCAAAATAGCTACCTCTGCTCAAATGCTCATAATTTGATCATTTCTGAATAGAATTGCACAAAATTAGTCCGTTGGAATCATGACTCTGATACCTACATAAGAGATCAAACAATTTTGAACTTGATGAATATTTGATGGATAATTTCAGAGAAAACTATCCTAGTTTAGTTTGGCAATTACCAGGTGGTTGGGTGAGCATTAAATTGACATGGGGAGACATTTTCTTGTGTTGTAAGTTACAATTAAATGTGGGATGACTTTTGGAGATTGTATATCATGATTTTCACCTACTTTTTTCAACTTGCAAGTGGTGGGAAAGACAAATCCAAGTTACATTCTCTCTCTTCTCTAATTCTATAAATTGTAATGAGGGGCCCATTTTGTAAGGGAGTTAGTCAATTTTCTCCTTCCCCCCTCTCTTTCTCCTCTACTGGGTTGAATTTGGAGCTTTAAGCCTCCTTTCCAAGCTCTATAATGGAATTTTATTGCCTCTTTACCACTAATTTTTTACTGTGAAAACTTATTGGAGTAATAGACAGTGTTTTGTGATGCATTTTGTCCATCCTTTGCATGTTTTGTTGTCTCTACTTACCTCTCTTCATTGCAAGGTATACTGTGCATATTCTTAGTGTTTATTGTAGGTTTTGAGAGATTTGTTTAATGGGAAACAAATGGTTTTCTATGTGAATTCATCTTTGGTTTGTGGTGCATCTTGTCTACCCTCTCCATTGCTCACCTCTCTCCATTTCAGGTAGTTGAATGATGATTAACAACCTCCTTTCTTGGTGTATCATCGCTCTTAGTATAGGTTTATTTTCATCCAATCTCTCTCCCTATATCCTTGGAAGGATAGAATAGAATTAAATAGTTTACTTACCTGTATTAGGAGTAGTTTGTGGCAAGTAGGATTAGGAGCAAGAACCAACTTTCTCTGTAGGGTTATCTCATGCCCCCAAGTCTCACTGCTTGAGAGATAACCCAATGTTACACAAATTACAATGAATGCCCCATCCACACTGATGGCCATTCAAGGGGTGTTGTGATTTGGTGATAACAATTCCAGCATGCCGGGTGGGACAAGGAAGTCAAGATCATTAGCTTGAGTACAGATTCAAACATTTGGAAAAAACTTCATTCCAACAGGTTAGTGTGTTCTTGTTGGAATTTTTAGCTTTTGGAAGCATTTACAAACACATCAGGTGACTCCATTTGGTCCAAACAAGCCATTATCTAAAGTTACAAATCTTTTTTCCATCCATTTCCCTTTCCATATCTTTCATTTTCTTCCATTCTATGAAGTTGTGTAATCATGTCTTCATTCCCATAGTGGAATTCACACTTGCAGCAGTGCAATAAGCCTTTAATGATCTTCATAACTCAAATTAGTCCTGTGATCAAATTAAAAATCACTATGCCTATCCCTATGAGTGGTATCAAAGCCAGTTTGGCTATGGAGCCTATCAAAAAGAGGGATATATATATATGATGACAACAATTATGTGGAGAAAACTGATTTACGGGAGAAATTTTAAGAATCAGAGGCTTAAATGGTGCAGTCAAGGGATATATCTCAGATGTAAGAATTCAAGGTTGGATTTAGGAATCCTTGTCCATGGGGGGTCCCTTTTCCAAGACATTATACCCTGTAGCAAAAACTTGACTTCATAGCTAAGATTTTTCCAAGGCTCAAAGAGTGGATCCATGAGATAGTAGTTTTTGCAGCCAATGCTAGTCAATCATGTCAATGAGGAATCCCTACATTACCATCTCACAATCATCTCCCCACTCCCCAAATTTGTATCATCTCAACAGGGGCCTCAGTTTCCAATATTTTTGTATGCTACTACTAATGTTGAATTCCCTTATCCATCCTCTAATCTTCCATCGCATCTCATATTTTCTACCCTTTTCCATTCCAAACAGTCATTCCCTCAAAATAATTAATAATTTCCACTTCCTTCACCACCAAAAACAATATTAAAATTAGTTGTGACCTAACCCAACCCTCCTCTTGCCTCGCCAATTTCATATCGGGAAGAAAGAATCAGAAAACCAACAAAGGGTATCAAAAGGAAGAATGCAATTAAGAAGAAATGATAAAGAATTTGAAAATATGGGCTCAAATATTTTGAATTGAAAAAATGCTCATGATGGTGAAGCCTACAAAGGAGGCTAGAGTTGAAGAACAACTGATGGTAGAGGCTAATTTTGTAGCAGTAGAAGAATAAGGAGAATATCAGTAGTCTATGTGCTTTGAATGCAGTGTCCATGATGGCACTTTGCTTAAAGAGATTGATGGTCTTATTCCAGTTGCATAATCAGTCAAGGAAGAGGAAGAACAACCAATTTTAAGTCCAGTTAGAGAAGAGCATATGGAGGTGAATAAAAAAAAGGAGAATATCAGTAGTCTATGTGCTTTGAATGCAGTGTCCATGATGGCACTTTGCTTAAAGAGATTGATGGTCTTATTCCAGTTGCATAATCAGTCAAGGAAGAGGAAGAACAACCAATTTTAAGTCCAGTTAGAGAAGAGCATATGGAGGTGAATAAAAAAAATTCAGAGGCACTGAATCATGAACAAGTTACACAAGATATTTCATATCTCTCTCCCACTTCATCTCTCTAAAGATCTAATTTTTTGGAGGAATTTAAGATTACAAGCTTCATGTTTGATGATGAATCTATAAATGGTGAACACATTGTTGATTTAGAGGTCATCATGCAAGAGGGATAAACCTTAACACAATAGGAAAATGAAGATCTTACTTTCCTATCCAACTTGGAGGAGTGATTTCATAAAGAGCCCTTGGAAATGATAGAAATTACTACCCTATAATTCATCCTTCGGTGATAGGATCCTACTGCCATGGAAGAGAATGTGCAAGAGTGACCTGCAATTCATAACAGTCCTCTTGAATCAACATTGGAAGATTTGAATCTTCCAAGTACCACACTAGGTGAAGAGGAAGGAAAAGAGCACTAAGTTGTCATCCATTTCATACCACTCACTAAGGTGACACATCAGCTGTTTGTAATTGTGCAAGAATAAGAGGATCAAGTTGCAGATAGTCACCTTTTCCAGGAAGGCATGAAAGAAGACTTCCTTATTGAAGTTGGAATTTGGAGCGTCAAGAAAATCTAGTAGTCCAAACCTTTCCCAATAAGGTACTTGGCTTCATTTAAGCCAAGGGAGGAGCCAAAACTGGTCATGTTTACTTCTAAGCATGAGGAAGAACTTCAACATATCAAGAATAAACTACCATTCCTCTTAGAACCGAATGAGCAGCAGTTAGAAGAGGTATTTATCTTATTCTTGGTTGACACCTTGATGTATGGAGGAGTGAGAGATCATTTTGCAACCAGTCTTTCACTCTTAGCTTCCATTTTTAAATCCAAATCATCCACATGGATACTAATTGTGAGAAAGGGGATCTAATTCTCCTCACTGGTATCAGGTTTTTTTTAAAGTTTCCCACTTCTCTGGCTAGTATAGAGTAGGATTAGGTTTGTTTCCAGCAGAAGAAGTGTTTGTGCACACTCTACATGTCTTACTTGAGGCATGCATAATTTGTTCTTTTGTATAAAACTTTATTCGTTTCTCAAGGTAGTACAATGCACCATGCCCTTATGTTGTTATTGGCAGAAACTCATAGTTACATGTAGTAGTTGTAAACTTTAAATCAAAACAAATACAGAGCAACTAAAATCAGTCCTTCCAAAAATAGTTGTAGGAAGCCTCTATACCCATGCAAACAATCAAGGGATTGGCCATAAATCTATTTAGAGAATCTCTACCCAGCGACATTCCAAGCAGCATGTCAGAGATGGAACATTCAGAAGAAGAAAGAAAATTAGGCCTTAAAAGAGTTCCATGATGTCCAAACTGACAGGTGTTTCACTCCAATTATGTAGTATGCTTCACCTTACCAAGAAAACCAGTCTATTCATACTTGGAAAAAATCAGATGTGGGATAGTAGTTACAAGTGTCCATCATTCATTGTCATGGGTCACAGTTGCAGGGAATGGGTGAAATTAAAGTTTGAAGGCAATTTTCCACTCTCAAAAAATAAATTTCAAAATTTTGTTATTGAAATTGGGAAATGCAAGTAGTAGAAGGTAATTCTAGATGTGAGCAACAACATCTCAAGTGTTCTGAGGTCAAGGTTTTCAAATTTATATCAGTTCATGTTGATCATGCATACTCCATGCCCAATGGATAGCTATAAGTAGTTGGTCTACCTCCATCTAGCAGGAATATGGCCCCATGAGTTGCCAAATTATTATCCAATTCCCCCTCCACTTGAGGTGAAATTGGATAACTGAGTTGGCCTGCACTAAGAGACTCTCATAGCCAACCCAAAGGATACATGCAGATTTCAATATTCAAGGTAGAATCAGGGTCTTGGAGAGAGCTGAAAGTTATAAGAGGAATTTTTCCTCTTCTTGTTCTTCATTTAGTTTCAAAGTTTTATTCAGTTTGGGATACAAATAGTGAGGCCCACTTGTAAGCAAAAAATGAAAAAATATGATGATTTATCTAAACATCCCCTTTGCATCTCATCATAGATCCAAGGAATTATATAATATGTTTACGATAGGTGTAGATTCCATAGGGAAAGATTTTAGCTCTTGGGATAACTCATCGAGCTAATAAGCATAACCGAGTTGTTCACTAGTTTTGTGTTGTGAAGGGGAAGTTACATATTGATTACTAGCTCAATCATCTTGGACCAGAATATGCAAGAGGACTCATCAAGTTGTGCATTAGGGAGAGAGTTTTCTCATATAGGAAGGTGAGCTGGGTAAATGAAAAATGGCATCGAACTCATGGTAAGAACCAATTTGTGTTAAATTCCCACTGAGCCACGCATCATCAAAGGCCGAGTTGATGTGTTGAGCCACCCAAAGAATAAGTAGTCGAGCTAAGGATAGGACCAGTTCATTATTACAATGTATGGTGAGTTGTTTCAATGCTAAGGGGGATGAGTCACATATTGGGGTGAAGAATCGGGCCGTTTTACACAAGACCGATATGGCCATGCATCGAGTTATGGCAAGAAATAGATAAGAGGAAGAGCCAGACCATGGTGAATGGAGCAGACCTTAGCAAAGGGGCTGAGCTATTTTGAATCACCAAATCCAAATAGAGCTTTGGTGAATGCTCAAAAGGGCCAGTGAGCCACTTTTGAAGCAATTCCAACGTCCTAGGGAGAGCTTCGATCAAGTGAGGATGGTTCGGCTCAAGGTCATGAACATTGTAAAATCTGGCCAAACTTAACAGAAGTAACGAGCTCACCAACTCAAGGGAGAGAATGACCATAGTGGTTAAAATAATCAAGCAAGTCAAGGCTCAGACAAGTGTAAAGAGGTCAATTCATTTTGCATGGCAATGAAGTCGACCAAGTCATATAGCTCGATCGAAGGAATTAGGAGAAATGGAAATGAAGGGAAAGAAGTTGGTTTGTCGAGAAAACTTGGTGAGTTATGGAGGTGGGTGCAAGAACGGGGCCTTTCGGCCGAGGCAGGTGTAATTTTTGCAGAAGGCCTGATGAATTTGGGCCTCGCGTGCAAGCATAAGATGAAATGGTCGCGTTGAATAGAATGTGGAGATGGCGAGATTGGGGACCCGAGTTGTACATGGGACATGTGTGTAGCCAAGAGCCGAAAAACCCGTGGGAAATTTTAATGTGGTCAATTCAGAACGGAATAGCCCATGCTACCCATAGGCATATTGGGACTCATGGGACATAGAAACCCGCAATCACTGAAGGACAAAGGAGTGTGAGCAGAGGGTGAGTCTATGGCCCTATTACGGGTCAAGGGGGGTATGAATTGATGTAGGTGTGAATGGATGTATAAGGCATGTGTTATGGGTGATGCGTATTTTGAGCACACAAGTGGCATGGACTATTTCGAGCCAAGTTCTATGCGGAGTGCTTAAGCCCAAAATACAAGTAAGGAGCTCGCCAGAGAGATAAGGGGGTGTCAAACTGCCAAGGTATGCGATGAATTGATTATGCAGAGCAAGACATAAATCACTTGATGTAAGGTAAACAGGGGTGACTCAACTCATTGGTCGGCGAGCTTGGCATTCAAAAGTGCCTAACGGTGATTGGGTAAAATCAATGCAAAGAGGGGGTCATCGGTAATATGAGGCATGGGCAGCGATTTGGTGATTAGATCCCACCAAGACATGCATGTCAGTGGATATGAAGTGGAGTGTGGAGATCCGAGGTTATGTCGATGTTGTAAACAATGAGTTCAGTGCCCAAGGCAAATCCCGATGTGTAGAAGGTGAGAGCCAACTCAGTCGAGCTAGCATCATTACAATGTTTAAAAAAATCTACACCCACCCCCATGCCTGAATAATTAAAGGATATAATTCATGGTGGTCCCCAAAATTTAAATGCCCCAAACATTTTAAATGGTGTAAAACATTAGGGAAAGTGAGAAATATTTTAAATATCTTTTCCAGCCAAAGGAATTAATTCACAGTCCCGCAGATATCAAGCTAAGCCTATGGAAATCCACAATAAGTGTCTCTCACTCAAGATGCTCATAACTTGAGACAATTATCAACAAAATAACACAAATATTGGTCTCATTAGAATCGTGGCTCTGAGATACCTATGCATAAAAACATCAAGAAATTTATAAAATTGATGAAGATTTGATGGTGAATTTTGTAGAAGATTGAGCCTAGGTGCAGTATGGCAATGATTTCATGGTGGCTAGGAGTGCAGCAATAAATGGACATAGGGCAGACATTTTCTTCAACTACAAGTTATGAGACAACAATGAGGGATAACTTTTTCAGATCAAATGCCATCATGATTCAATTCATTTACTTATGGGCAATTTTCAAGTAGTTTGAAAGACAGACTTCAGGATTTATCTTTCTCTCTCTTCTCTCATTCTATAAATTTTAATGAGGGGCTCATTTTGAAAAAAGGAGTTAGTCATTCTCCTCTTATGCCCCCTCTCTCTTTCTTCTCTAATGGGTTGAAAGTGGAGCTTTAAGCCTCCTTTCTCAAGATATTGTTATGGCATTTTTATTACCTCTTTCCCACTAATGTTGTACTGTGAAAAGTTATTAGAGCAATAAATATGTGTTTTGTGATGCATATCTTGTCCATCCTTTGCATGTTTTGTTGTCTCTAATTGCCTCTCTTCATTGTAGGCTATATTGTGCATATTTTTGACTGTTTTTTGTAGGTTTAGAGAGCTGTATTTAATGGGAAATGAATGGTGTTCTATGTGAATCCATCTTTGGTATGTGGTGCATCTTGTCCACCCTCTCTATTACTCGCCTCTCTCCATCTCAGGCAAGTTGGACTTATGATCTAGCAACCTCCTTTTTCTAGTGTATCACTGATTTTAGTGTAGGATTTACTTTCATGTTACTCTCTCCCCCTAGTTTCCTTGGAAGGCTATAGGATATGATTAAATAGTTTTCTTTCTTGCATTAAGAGTAGTTATGTGGCACGTAGGATTAGGAGTAAGAACCGGCTTTTTCTGGAGGCTTATCTCAAGCCCGCAAGTCCCACAACTTGAGAGATAACAAAATGTTACACAAATTACACTGAATGCCCCATCCGTACTGATGGCCATTTGGGGGGTGTTCTGATTTGGTGATAACAGGAAGTTCTAAAGAAGAAGCCTCTTATTACAAAAGAATAAGTATTGCATGCAAAGTATCTAGACCCTACGCATCAAAAGGAAGTTTATCAAGAAACCATGGAAGTTATTAGAAACTTACAGGGTGAGATACAATACTTAAAGGAGCAGTCACAAAAGCTAGAGTAGGAAAATGCAGTTGAGCTTCCTCAGAAGGATGTTGAAAACTTAAAGGAGGTTTGTAAGATGTTACAACAAGATAACAACATTCCTTTATTAGGGGAATGGTTAAGGGGGAAAATACCACGCGCTGGAGTTGAACGCAAGAGATGGATTTTACATGCTAACTTACTTCCTCACAGTTTGGATTATGATAATGAGATTACTCTTAATGTAGTTTTTGATGGATGGATTTTGAGTAATGTTTTGATTGATATAGGTGTAGAAGTGAATGTACTCACCTTGTATGCGTGGAATCATATGGGGAGGCCACCATTACAACCATCTTCAAATGTGTTATTTATGGAAAACATGACTAAATTATTATGGTAGTATATTGTGGGAGATATGTGGACTTGTATTATGAAGGTTAATTTTTACTTAACCATTAAGTTGGGTAACAACTAAAGTAAAAAAAATGTGTATGAAATATTAATTAGTATATATATTTTAGATGGGATTTGGCATGTAAGCCAAAAGTTTTTATTTAGACATTGAAATTTATGGGTTTCGTAAAAGTGAAACACCTTCACATGGCACAAGTGTGTGGCATGCACTAGTACATGTACCAACATTGGGAAGCCCAAAATTCTTCAATATGCCGCCCAACTATAGTCTCTTTCATTATATATTTTTCTGTTATTTCTCCTTGGTCTATTTTTCATTCTCACCTTCTGGAATACCTGCGTGAGTTTTGGAGGAAAGAAGGATTCAATTTGTTGGAGCTGGAAGCATAGAAAGTTACCAATTTTGGGTTTACTTCAGGCATGAATTTCTTCTCCTTTCTCTACTGCATTATTGGTAAAAAATGAGGAAATACACATTCTATTTTTAAATGGCAATCAAGGAATTTGTGGACAACTTTTGATTTAATCATTTGGAGATGCAGTTTGAAAAGGAAATTGATGGATTTTGTATTCTTTTTAGTTTCTTTGTGTGATTTTAACTAAACCTAGAAAAAACCCAGATGGGGTTTTGGGTTTTGATTTGTAAATACAAGTAGAAGAAAGGTTAAAAATTCCTTCGTTGCATTATGATAAATTGTACCTCAAAGGAAAAGAGTTGGGTTTTTCCTGTACAAGAAGAAGAAAAAATGTTTTGTGAATTTGTGTGTTTAAAATCGGTTTGTGCTTGTGGGTTTTCATTTTGGTTTACTAGAATTTAGTTGTGTGTTTTCTGTAAACAAATCGATTTGGGTATACAAATCAATTTTCATAAATGAATCGATTTGGGTATACAAATCGATTTGCATAAATGAATCGATTTGGGTAACTCCATCGATATGGGTATGTAATCGGTTGGGGTTTTTTATTTTTTGTTTTTTGCTATTATATGCACGTCTAATTATTAACTTATTGTGATCTCTTAAATGATAATTGTGGATGTCAAAGCTCTTGCATGGGGCTATTTTTCCAGAAATTTTATCTTTATGGACATCTAAATCAGATCATGTATAAATGAGGGTGTGTTGTTATGTGTAAAAAAAAGGCAGTTAACCTGTAACTTCCAGCCTGGCAATATGACTTAGATTTTTATAAAACTGTGAAAAATAAATTGTTTGTCTTGGTAAGGGCATGAAAGACAACACAGCTTGACCCAGATGCACCAAGGAGTAATTGGTGGCATGATTTGGATTTATATAATGATATCTTATGAAAGAAATAATTAGTTGTTCTTTTACTAAACAGAGTATGTTTACATGATCTAATCAGGGTGCTTCTATATTGTTTTGTTGGGGTTGTTTGTTTACAAGATAGAACATGTTAAAGTGATGTAAATTTGGTGATATTTGTGCTAATTTGTAGATGTGCTCATTGATTGAAAAGAAGTAAGTTTTATTTCCTTGGTAATGATGTTCTTGGACAATATGATGAGATGCTCATTAACTAGAAAGAATACGTTTCATTAGTTTTTGGTAATGATGATTTTTGGACAGTTTTGTTAAGTTTCTCATTGATTTGGAAGATAAGCGAAATAGTATTAAAATCTATATCAAATAAAGTATGATTTTCTTGTGGTCATAATTTGAATTCGGAGGTTGAGTGATTACGGTTTGATTATGCTGAAATAGAGATTGGTTGTTCTATTTGTATGCATCCAGAGCTGTATCTTTATAAGAACCAGGGGGTAAATCATTTTCAATTGTATTGCCATATGCTTGTTTATAAAAAAACATGTATATCCTTTCTTATTTTACTAATTAAATGCATCAGAAAATGGAGTTAATATTCATGCCAGTTCATTCTGAATTGACATCATACCACTACTCCATTCTTGCAGGACCATTTGCAGTTACTTTCGGATGTGCGGAAACTCATGTTTTGTGAATTTTTATCGTAGCATGGATCAAAATGAGATACTTAGATTTCAATTTGTAGGAGGATGAAATCCTAGAATTTTGATTGAATTTATTGTGATCTTGGACCCATTGTAAATATTTAAACCTCACTATGTGAGAGTTATTATACCGGTTATATAATTCACCTTAACGGCATATGTAATTTATTATTTTAATAAAGAGATAATTAATTTGTGTGTAATAATGTCTCAAAATGAGTAAATGATGAATACTTGAGTTGAGAAATCTTACTTTTCACAAATTGTTAAATTTATTTATTTGATATTTGTCAATATATGAAGCCAATAATTGGGCAATTATTGTAACAATCAATTGTCTTTAATTTCTAAATTAAATAAGCTATTTAGTGGCATAGCTAATCGAAGGAATAATTAAATATACATGTTTTAATATATATTTAATTCATCCTTTCGATAAACTTGGTATTAATATGATAAAAATTGTAAAACCTGTTGTTTAGAGAATGGAAGAGTATCGTTGTAGAAGGTAATTTAAGGTTAAAATAACAAGCATCAAGAAAAGAGAAACTAAAGGAATAGATAAATTGATGGAAAGATCCATTAGGCATATTAAGGGATAAGTACATGTGAAATGTTGAAATAGATTCATGTCAGTGAAACGAGTGTACTTATCTCATGATGAACCTAGTTGGCCTTTGGCATTTATCTCAATATAAACTCTTACAAGATAGGTTAAATTGGAAATAAAGTAAATACAAACTATAAGATCTAGATAACTGTGAAAGGGATAGTTGTGAGGTGTTGAAAGACTTAAACTCATAAGACTAGTGTGTTATCTTGAGTTTTGTTGTAACTTGCATAGCAGAAAACTTTGGCCAAAGTAATGAATTGATGGTTGTGCATTGTCTGATCACCTAAGTCCTCCAATTAAAATAAAAAATTGTTTGTAACCTAATCATGGAAAGTTGAACACTAAACATGAGGTAGACAATGGTTACATACCAGAATACAAAGTCAAGAAATTAGCTTCGTGGTAGAGTCAAGGACTTTCACATAGTTCCCATGACCTTTAAAAGGTTGAGCTGAAATGCTAGTAAGCATTGTCACTTGAAGTAGTGACGAAGGGATATCGTGGAGAGCACGATACACCCTTCTCAGTTGCACATGGCTTACATGGATGTTATCAGATAAATAAAAAGAACCAATTTGATTTAATGAATTTGATTAAATAAATCTGTACGATTGCAACTGTGTAATTTGTTTTTATGTTTAAAAAAAAAACAATCCTTATTTTCCAAATCTTGTAATTTTGAGTGTTACATTTTGGTATCATATCCAGAGGCTCAGATACTTGGACATTAATGGGACACACGTTCTAATAAAAAGTATCCTTTTTATAAAAACAGGAAACTTTAGCTAGGCCGGCAACAAGAGCTAATATGGCAAGTGACAGTGGGGTAAATATTGGTGATGTGTCGGATAATACAGCTGCTAAGTTAGAAGAAATCGTCAACCTTTTGAATGACACCCTAAACTGAGTTGTTGCCTTAGAACAACAATGTCAGGGTGATGAGCAATACGATGATCAACCTGAGCACCTGAATGAAAGGGCAAATAAGAAAGCAAAGTTGGCTGTTGAGTTAGCGAGGGACATTAAAAGAATAAGTCCACTTAAATTTGATGGTACAGCTCTTGGAGATGGCGCTGAAAATTGGCTATCTGAAATGGAAAAATATTTTGAGATTAGGGACTTTTCAGAGGAGACAAAAGCAGTATGGGGAGCCTACCAATTGTCCTGTGAAGCATCTTTCTGGTGGGATAACCGAAAAATGGAACTAGGAATTGATTCTTCTATGATCATGTGGGAGAAGTTCAAGGCATATTTCTATCAAAGATGGCTACCTCAGCTATACTTTGACCAAAGATGGCAGAATTCCAAAATCTGAATCAAGGAAGGTACTCGGTTACAGAGTATTGGGAACGTTTCACTTGATTGCTGAAATATGTTTCTATGTATTAAAAGGATGAGAAGTTTAGAGTGAGAAAATTTATAATGGGATTGAATCCTAGCATTGGTGGTGAAGTATATGTTCATGGACCTACTTCGATGGAAATAGTATTTGAAAAATCTATCAAGCAAGAACAAAAGTTGTGAAGTATTTATGCCTCTAAAGAGGAAAATAGAAGGAAATATAGCAGTTTTCAAACACCAACCACAAGTAAACCAACATGGAAAAAGGGAAATAACAAGTTCAGGGCCTGGTCAATAAAAGAGGAATAGTGGGTAGAACTGTTGTGAATAATAAAAATAATGGGCAATAAGGAACATGTTTCAGCCAAAATAAGATTGAGAGAAAAGGACCTCTGGGTGGATGTTTTAAATGCAGTGGTGATCATTTTGCTAACAACTTTCCGCAAAGAGGAAAATGGAATAACCAACAGAAGGGGTTTACTGCAGTAAATAAAGAGTGGCAACAACATAAGATTTATGTTGCAATCCATAATAAGCAAATGAAAAATCTAGAGACTCCAATAGAAACTTCAGGTAAGCTTTTTGGAGAACCTATTTCTGTTTTATTTTATTCTAGTTCAACAGAATGTTTTGTTTCATCTAAAGTAGCTAATAAACTCAAGATAAGAGTTGGGTACATGGAACACACTTGGACTGTACAGTATGGAAATAATGTTATACATAGAGTGAATCAGTGTTTGTTTGAGGCACCACTAGAATTACCTGAGTTCACGACAAGATTAAACCTCTATGTGGCACCTCTTCGATCCAATGATATTGTTATAGGTATAAATTGGTTAACTCAGCATAATGAAACTTTAGATCGCTTAGGAAAATGTTTAATCTACTGCGATGATCTACATAAAACAACAAGTGTTTATGGTGTTAAAAGAGAGTTTGTCACTAGGTAGATTTCTTCCATGCAGCTAAAAAAGGAAAAGTGGAAGGGCTATCATCTATATGTTGTAAAAATAACAAATTCAAGATAGGAAATTGATCCTGAAATTGAAGAATTTCCTATCTTAAGGGAATTTAGAGATGTGTTTCCAAATGAGTTTCCCAGACTTCCACCTTAGTGTGAATTTGACTTCACCATAGAGGTAAAACCAGCAATAGAACCAATCTCCAAGGCATCGTATAGAATGAAAACAACCGAATTAGTTGATTTGAAAGCTCAATTACATGAATTGTTGTCCTTGGGTCTGATTAGACCAAGTATATCACCATGGGGTGCACCGATTATCTTCGTGAAAAAGAAGGATGGGACCCTCAGACTTTGTATTGATTATTGAATGCTCAACAAGGTAACAATGAAGAATCGGTACCCACTGCCTTGAATCGATGATGTTTTTGATCAAATGGGGGGTGCAAAAGTGTTTTCCAAGATTGATCTTAGATCCGGTTATCATCAACTGTGAATTAAGGATGAAGATGTCCATAAAACTACTTTTAGAACAAGGTATGGGCATTACGAGTTTATAGTTTTACCCTTTGGTCTAACAAATACACCTGCCGCTTTCATGAAACTAATGAACAACGTGTTTAGGGAATACTTAGACCAATTTGTACTTATCTTTCTTGATGATATATTAATATACTCCAAGAATGAGGAAGAACATGATGAAAATTTAAGGATTGTGTTGGGAATTCTCAGAAAACATAAATTATATGGAAAATTATCTAAGTGTGCTTTCTATCAATACGAAGTACAATATTTAGGTCACTTAATAAATAAAGAAGGAATCTCAGTGGACCACTTGAAGATCAGTGCCATCATGAAATGGTCAGCACCAAAGGATGTGCATGAAGTGAGAATTTTTATGGGTCTAGCAGGCTGCTATCGAAAGTTCGTAAAGGACTTCTCTAGGTTAGCAAGACCTATCACTTCTTTGCAAAAGAAGGGTAAGAAATTTGTTTGGGACAATAAGTGTGAAGAATCCTTTATTGAGTTAAAAGGTAGACTCACAAGTGCTCTGGTGTTGAAGATTCTGGATTCAAATGGGAACTTCTTGGTGGTAACTGATACTTCAGGGGAAGGTTTGGGCAGAGTTCTACTACAAGATGGGAATGTGGTAGCTTTTGGAAGTAGAAAATTGAGGGTGCATGAAATAAATTACGCACCACATGATCTTGAGTTTGATATGATTGTTCATGCACTGCAGGTATGGAGACACTATTTGTTAGGGAAACCATTTGAACTCAAAACAGATCATCTTGGGCTCAAATACATCTTTACACAGCCAAATCTAAATGCAAGGCACCGAAGATGGCTGGAGTTCCTAGCAAATTTTGAATTTGATATAAATTACATTAATGGAAAAGAGAATAGAGTGGATGATGCTTTAAGTCACAGAAAACATATTTTTGTTATAATTACATTAAGAACTCAGTTTAAAGATGAGGTTAAAAATGAGTTAACCAATGACCCCTACTATAATCATGTTAAAACAGCTCTAGGAAAAGATCCAAGGGACAAAAGGTATGACGGTTTCAAGGTGGAAACAGATGGGATTCTGCATTATAATAGCAGAATATATGTGCTAGAAGGTAAATAACTCAGAAATAAAGTCATGAGAGAATTTCATGATGCTCCCTACTTGGGACACCCATGAGTAACAAAGATGATGGCGGACATCAAAAATTAATACTTCTGGAAAAAGATGAAAAATGATGTGATTCTTTATGTCTCAAAATGCCTGGAATGTCAGCAAGTAAAGCCTAAAAATTTACATCTAGTAGAATTATTATATCCTCACAATGTGCCAGAATATAAGTGCCAAGTTATAAGTATGGATTTTATCCAAGGTCTACCTATGTCCCAAATTAAACATGATGTTATACTTGTAGTTGTATACAAGTTAACTAAAGTGGCACATTTTATAGCAGGTAATTAAACAGATAATTCACCGATACTAGAAAAAATATTTGTGTAATAAGTTTTCTGATTACATGGAGTTCCAGAAGTAATAATTTCATATAGGGACTCAAGGATAACTTCCAGATTTTGGCAGACTTTGTACGTTGCCTTAGGGACAAAACTGAACATAAGTTCTACCTACCATCCTGAAACTGATGGTCAAAATGAGAGAGTAAATCAAGTGTTAGAATATTTACTAAGAATGTATTACATGGATCAGCAATACAAATGGGAATAGTTTCTTCCCTTAGTTGAATTTGTCTATAATAATACTTACCATTCTTCCATTCAGATGGCTCCTTTTGAGGCCTTATATGGTCGTAGGTGTAGAACACCTATAAGTTGGGATAAAACTGAAGATAGAGTACTGATTGGACCAGAAATTCTTTCAAAAATGGAAAAATAGGTTAAATTAATCCAAGAAAGATTGAAAAAAGCAACAAATAGACAGAAAAGCTATGCAGATTTAAAAAGAATTGACAGAAAGTTTAACATGGGAGATAAAAATTTTCTTAGGGTCAAACCTAAAAAGAGTTCTATTTCATTTGGCAAGCCAGCCAAACTATCTCCTACGTTTGTAGGACCATTTGAAGTCCTAGAGGTCGTTGGACCAGTAGCT
The DNA here is from genome assembly GCA_019776745.2 of Taxus chinensis. NCBI lineage: Eukaryota > Viridiplantae > Streptophyta > Pinopsida > Cupressales > Taxaceae > Taxus > Taxus chinensis. The sequence continues at coordinate 14,950,358 of CM034149.1, forward strand.
TACAAGCTAGCACTGCCTCCCACTCTATCCAGGCTACATAATGTATTTCATGTCCTTGCTTAAGAAATATGTGCCTGATTTAACACATGTACTTAATTGGGATTCATTACAGGTTCTGGATCTAGGGGTAATCGCGGTTGATCCTATAAGGATACTAGAAACCTGAAAGTTGCACTTGAGGAACCGTGAGATTTTACAATGTAAGGTCTAGTGGGACCAATATTTTGAAGAAAGTGCCACTTGGGAGAATCTGGAAGATATCCAGACTACTTTTCCGCATTTGTTTGACTGATTTTTATGAACATGCTTTGTTAAAGTACTAAATTTAGTTTTTTTGTAAAGTGGTAGATAAGAAAATCCTGTAGATGAGCCTACAACTGAATATTGGGACTAAGATACTTTTTGATTAATAGTTAATGTTGAATTTTTTGTTAATAAACACAGAAAATTTGTCATTTAGGCAGCAATGTGTTATGTCTGTAGATTATATGACTGATTTTCTATATGAACAAGGGTTGTTGTGACCTTTATGATTTAGCTAAAATAATATTGCTACAAATTCTAAGATGATTTGAAATGTATTTATGCAACAAAGGAATAATGGGTTAGTTTATCTATTTATCCTGAAATCATCAAGATGATGATTATTCTAAGGGGTGGAGTATGTAACATCCCAAAAATTTCTTGTAAGTTAAATTAACTACAGATAAGTCTAATCAGGATTAGACGAGATCATCATTGTGTGTAAAATTCATTTGGTTCGTCATGTCATGACCCACAACTTCTGCTGCAGGGCATGACACTACGGAACGAATAACCCCGCACCCACCTTTATGATCCTTCCTAAAAAACGTGGTTAGGCCTTAATCGTAGGTAAATGGTTCATAAATGATTGTGAATCTTTCGGTTATTTTTATTTCGGTTGCTTTATTTTAATCGGTTTGGTCATCTTTTGTTTTGTTCAAATTTTACAATGACCGTGATGATCACTGCCTCTATTTTATTTGACAATGCTATATCAAGCCATCTTTATGAGAATATTTGAATTATTATTTGCATACTTGGTGATTTTCATTATTGGAATGTTTTATATAACCCTGGAAATTCAACTAATTATTATGGTAATATATTATGGGAGATATGTGGACTTGTATTATGAAGCTTAATTTTTACTCAACCATTAAGTTGGATAACAACTAAAGTAAAAAAAATGTGTATGAAATATCAATTAGTATATATGTTTTAGAGGGATTTGGTATGTAAGCCAAAAAAAATTATTTAGACATTGAAATTTATGGGTTTCATAAAAGTGAAACACCTTCGCATGGCACAAGCGTGTGGCATGTACTAGTACACATACCAACATTAGGAAGCCCAAAATTCTTCAATATGCCGCCCAACTACAGTCTCTTTCATTATATATTTTTCTATTATTTCTCCTTGGGTCTATTTTTCATTCTCCCCTTCTGGAATACCTACGTGAGTTTTGGAGGAAAGAAGGATTCAACTTGTTGGAGCTGGAAGAGTAGAAAGTTTCCGATTTTGGGTTTACTTCAGGCATGAATTTCTTCTCCTTTCTCTGCTACATTATTGGTAAAAATGAGGAAATATGCATTCTATTTTTAATGGAAATCAAGGAATTTGTGGACAAATTTTGATTTAATCATTTGGAGATGCAGTTTGAAAAGGAAATTGATGGATTTTGTATTCGTTTTAGTTTCTTTGTGTGATTTTAACTAAACCCAGAAAAAATGCAGATGGGGTTTTGGGTTTTGATCTGTAAAAATAAAGTATAGGAAAGGTTAAAAATTCCTTTGTTGCATTATGATAAATTGTACCTAAAAGGAAAAGAGTTGGGTTTTTCCTGTATAAGAAGAAGGAAAAATGTTTTGTGAATTTGTGTGTTTAAAATCAATTTGTGCTTGTGGGTTTTCATTTTGGTTTACTAGAATTCAATTGTGTGTTTTTTGTAAACAAATCGATTCGGGTATACAAATTGATTTGCATAAATGAATCGATTTGGGTAACTCCATCGATATGGGTATGTAACCAGTTGGGGTTTTATAGTTTTCTTTTTTTACTGTTATATGCATGTCTGATTGTTAACTTATTGTGATCTCTTGAATGATAATTGTGGATGTTAAAGCTCTTGCATGGGGCTGTTTTTCCAGAAATTTTATCTTTATGGACATCTAAATCAGATCATGTATAAATGAGGGTGTGTTGTTATGTGTAAAAAAAGGCATTTAACCTGTAACTTCCAGTTGGCGATATGACTTGGATTTTTGTAAAATTGTGAAAAAGAAATTGCTTGTCTTGGTAAGGGCATGAAAGCCAGGACAGCTTGACCCAGATGTACCAAGAAGTAATTAGTGGCATGATTGGGATTTATATAATGATATCTTATGAAAGAAATAATTAGTTGTTCTTTTACTAAACAAAGTATGTTTACATGATGTAATCAAGGTGCTTCTATATTGTTTTGTTGGGGTTGTTCATTTACCAGATAGAACATGTTAAAGTGATGTAAATTTGGTGATATTTTTGTTAATTTGTAGAGCTGCTCATTGACTAAAAAGAAGTAAGTTTTATTTCCTTGGTAATGATGTTCTTGGACAATATGATGAGATGCTCATTAACTAGAAAGAATACGTTTCATTAGTTTTTGGTAATGATGATTTTTGGATAGTTTTGTTAAGTTTCTTGTTGATTTGGAAGATAAGAGAAATAGTATTAAAATATATACCAAATAAAGTATGATTTTCTTGTGGTCATAATTTGAATTCAGAGGTTGAGTGATTACGGTTTGATTATGTTGAAATAGAGATTGGTTGTTCTATTTGTATGCATCCATAGTTGTATCTTTATAGGAACCAGGGGGTAAATCATTTTCAGCTGTATTACCATATGCTTGTTGATAAAACAACATGTATATCCTTTCTTATTTTACTAATTAATTGCATCAGAAAATGGAGTTAATATTCATGCCAATTCATTTTGAATTGACATCATACCACTACTCCATTCTTGCAGGACCATTAGCCATTACTTTTGGATGTGCGGAAACTCATGTTTTGTGAATTTTATCATAGCATGGATCAAAATGAGATACTTAGATTTCAATTTGTAGAAGGATGAAATCCTAGAATTTTGACTGAATTTATTAGGATCTTGGACCCATTGTAAATATTTAAACCTCACTATGTGAGAGTTATTATAACGGTTATATAATTCGCCTTAACGGCATATGTAATTTATTATTTTAATAAAGAGATAATTACTTTGTGTGTAATAATGTCTCAAAATGAGTAAATGATGAATACTTGAGTTGAGAAATCTTACTTTTCACAAATTGTTAAATTTATTTATTTGATATTCGTCAATATAATAAGCCAATAATAATTGGGCAATTATTGTAACAATCAATTGTCTTTAATTTCTAATTTAAATAAGCTATTTAGTGGCATAGCTAATCGAAGGAATAATTAAATATACATGTTTTAATATATATTTAATCCAGCCTTTCGATAAACTTGGTATTAATATGATAAAAATTGTAAAACCTGTTGTTTAGAGAATGGAAGAGTATCGTTGTAGAAGGTAATTTAAGGTTAAAATAACAAGCATCAAGAAAAGAGAAACTAAATAGGAAGATAAATTGATGGAAAGATCCATTAGGCATATTAAAGGATAAGTACATGTGAAATGCTGAAATAGATTCATATCAGCGTAACGAGTGTACTTATCTCATGATGAACCTTGGCCTTTGGCATTTATCTTGATATAAACTCTTGCAAGATAGGTTAAATTGGAAATAAAGTAAATACAAACTATAAGATCTAGATAACTGTGAAAGGGATAGTTGTGAGGTGGCAGAAGACTTAAACTCATAAGACGAGTGTGTTGTCTTGAGTTTTTTTGTAACCTGCATGGAAGAAAACTTTGGCCAAAGTAATGCATTGATGGTTATGCATTGTCTGATCACCTAAGTCCTCCAATTAAAATAAAAATTGTCTGTAACCTGATCATGGGAAGTTGAACATTGAACATGAGGTAGATAATGGTCAGATACTAGAATACGAAATTAGGAAATTAGCTTCGTGGTAGACCCAAGGTCTTTCACATAGTTCCCATGACCTTTAAAAGGTTGAGCCAAAATGCTAGTAAGCATTGTCACTCGAAGTAGTGATGAAGGGAGATCGTGGAGATCTGGATACACCCTTCTCAGCCACACATGGCTTACATGGATGTTATTAGATAGATCAAAAGAACCAATTTGATTTAATGAATTTGATTAAATAAATCTGTACGATTGCAACTGTGTAATTTGTTTTTTATGTTTTAAAAAAAACAATCCTCATTTTCCAACTCTTGTAATTGTGAGTGTTACATTGAGTGAAGAGGATTTGAATAGAATTTATGTGCGCACCATTCAAGATCCTGAGGTACTTGAGCCATTAAAGGAAGGAGTTATTCAATTAGATGATGCACAGTCGACGAGTGATACAACCAACATTGCTTGTGATAACTGAGCACACGTGAATAATGAAATGGTTGGACGAGAGATAACGAGTGGAGTTATGCACGTAATTCGACCACATTGTGTTAGGTGTTTGGGTACTAACCAGGTACCAAGGTACATTGGTGAAGGAAATCCTGAAGTATTTTTGCATGCTATGGAAATACAGTGGATAGACCAAGTGAAAAGAAGGAATATGCTAGTATATAGCCTGAGTGGAACAACCATGTACTGGTGGATGATACACATAGATGGTATTTTAGAGTGGTGAGAAGTGAGAATCACCTTCTCTGATAGATTTCTTCGAAGCAATGCACCTACCAAGATATGTGAATTTCATGGGAAGGATGCTCAACACCATGTTCAGCAGTGTGAGAGACTCTGGACAGAGGGGTAAGAGGCCTTACCACCTTCACTATGGGTGCATAAGCTCTACTACACCTTGCGAGGTTGTGCGCGCATATGGTATATTTATCCAGAGTTGAACAAAGAAAGAACTAACTATATGTATGATTCAGACCTTTGAATATTTTTCCACTAAACCTCCAGTGAATGAGGCATTACAGCTTATGAAGCACTTGACGTTGGGAGATAGTGCAAAGGATGAGGAACTTATTTAGGAGTTACTAGGTGAGTCATATCTAGAGGTTTGATTTGAAGAAGAAGAGGTAGATACAGAATAGCTTGGGCGCACCTACCTAAAAAAATTAAAAGGTAAGATGGTCTACATGATTGATGATGAAGAAGTTGAGAATCTAGATGTTGAGCATACTGAGGGTACACGTTAGATCTTGGATAGTGCAGATGAGAAGGAACGTTTGTATCATGATCCCATGAAATTGAAGAAGGTCAACATTGGGATAGATGTTGAACCTAAGGAGGCCATCATTTTGGATTATTGGTCTGACTCTGAGGTTGCTAAGATAATTGAGCTTCTACGCGAATTCTAGGACTTATTCCCTAGAGGCTATCATGAGTTGAATGGGGTACATCACTCATAGGGCAAGATGAAGATCAAGCTAAAGGAAGGTGTGTGCCCGTTTAGGAAGAGGCCTTACAAGATGAATCCTAATATGTACTTCAAGGTAAAGGAAGAAATTGATAAGATGTTGAATTCTGGAATCATTGAGCCCATTGAGGAGTTAGAGTGGGTTAGCCCTATGGTGATAAGTATCAAGAAAGATGGAAGAATAATAATTTGTGTGGATTATAGGGAGTTAAATGATGCATGTGTAATAGACCCTTTTACCACACCATTTACATAAGAGATTCTGGAAGGCATTTCAAGGCACAAGATCTACTCCTTCATTGATGGATTTTTTGGATATCATCAGGTAAAGATAGCTAAAGAGGATTAAGAGAAGACAACTTTCACCACATAGTGGGGAATTTTTGCATACATAGTTATGCCTTTTGGATTGAAGAATGTGCGTGCAGTCTTTTTGTGTATCATTTTGCAAGCATTCTAGGACTTTATTCATAAGTTCTTACAGGTTTACTTGGATGATTGGACATTTTATGGGCTGGTAAAATATCATTGTGATAATTTAAGACTTATGTTTGAGAGGTGTTGGCAATTGAGCATCTCCTTAAACATTAAGAAGTGTGTTTTTTACTACACCTTTTGGGACATTGCTGGGACACATTATTTATAAAGAAGGCTTGTTGGTAGATCCTACTAAGGTTGCTGTTATTTTAGGCTTAGAGGAACCTACTGACCAAAGTGAGGTGCGTAGATTCTTAGGGAACATAGGGTATTACTGGAAGTTTATCAATTTTTATGCTAATATTTTCGCACCCTTAGAAGAATTGTTGAAGAGTAAAGGAAAGTTCTAATGGGGTGAAGCGCAACAACACATGTTTGAGACATTGAAATAAAGGCTTGCTACAAAACCTATTTTATGTTTTCCTTCATAAACAAAACCTTTTTATGTGCATGTGGACGCTTCTGGCATGGCCATTAGCATTGTATTAGCCCAGCCTGGAAAAGTTATTGTTAATCATCCTATTTTTTTTACAAGCAGAAAGTTGACACCAACTAAACAAAAATATACAACTACAGAGTGCGAAGCCTTGTCCATGATTTATGCATTGCATAATTTTTGACATTACTTGTTGGTAATACCATTTATATTCTATACAGTTCACATGTCACTTAAGTATTTGTGAACAATCACGTTCTGTAGAGGTGCATATGTCGTTGGATTTTGTTGTTTCAGGAATTTGATTTTATAGTGGTGGTAAAGCAATGTAAGAGAAATTATGGACTAGATCATCTATCAAGGATTAATTTAGGTGAGGACACACAGAGCATTGAGGATACAATGCAAGATGCCTAAATATTTAGATTGAATTGTGTGCCATCTGACTTAGAATATATTGTTGTATTTTTTTGTACTGGTGTGGCGCCTGAAGGAATGAAGAGTATAAAGAGGAAACAACTCGCAATACGCGCCACACCTTCTATGTTAATCAATGGAGATTTATACAAACTAGACCGGGATGAATTTTTACACCGATGTGTGCTTGAGCATGAGCACAGAGATATTATGGAGGAAGCTCATGGTGGGATTGCAGGTGGACATTATCCAAGAGATGCTACTGCGCGTAAGATTTTATTGGCTAGCCTATGGTGGGAAATATTATATAAGGATTGTAAGGCTTGTGATAATTATCAATGCCTTGAAAATCCTGGGCATAGAGACGGACTTACTTTGAGGCCTATTACGAGTGCAGAACCTTTTAAGAAGTGGGAAATCAACTTTGTGGGTCCTATTTCCCCACCTATGCGTAGTACTAGATCATGCTACATTGTAACTTGTATAGATCATCTTAGAAGGTGGGCAGAAGTGAAGCTTACAAAGGATTACATGACAACTACATCAACAAGGTTTATGTGGGAAAACATTATCAGCAAGTATGGATGCCCATTAATTTTGACAAGTGATAGGGGCACTCACTTTCTTAATGAGACCATCAAGATATTACTGGCAGAATTTATGGTTGCACACAAAAAAAACAACACCCTATCACCCTTAAGAAAATGGAACAACTAAGGATTTCAACAAGATATTGGGACATACATTGACTAATATTTGTTATGTTTTACGGAATGAATGGGATGATAAAGTCTATATTTTATTTTGGGCATACAAGACAACTTATAAAAGATTGAAAAAATCCACACCCTTTTAGTTGGTGTTTAGGGTGGAGGCTATTTTTCCCATTGAATTCATGTTACCTTCTCTACGTATTGTGCACGTAGGAGGTCTGGCTGATGAAAAATCACTTGAAGAGTGCATTGATAAATTGATGTAGTTGGATGAAAGGTGTGTTATAACATATTGGAGTCAGAAGACAAAAAAGGCTAGGTAGAAGGCATGGCATGATAGACATATTAAGGATAAGAAGCTTGAAGTTGGATAGATGGTTCTTCTTTATGATTCCAAGTTCTTGCACCAACTCGGAAAGCTAAAAGTGCATTGGTTGTGATTGTATGTTGTGACTTACATACTTGATTCAGGCACTTTCCAGTTACAGGCATTGGATGGGACACGGTTTCCTGGTTATTTCAACGGGATTAGGTTGAAGCCCTATTATAGATAAGTCTTCTTGGTGTTTGTAATAAGGAAGTATTGCCATTAGATTATATTTCCTTAACGCATTTACTTTATATGTGTTTCCTTCATCGTTTCTATGCTTTGTTAATTTAGTTTAGTGTTTTGTGTAATAAGCGTGTTTGCGTGTTAGAAGCTTATTACTATCTATTAAATTCATGCGTAGAGGACAATGCATACTTTTTGTGTGGGTTGGAGTGTATATAAGATAAATGGATTGATTTTGAACATTCTCTGGAAGATGGATATGCATAGTGAAATATTGTGCAGGTGCTTGAAGTAGTGGTGCAGATACAGAAAGAGTGCTCATGAATGAAGACCACATATGGATGAATGGATACAGAGTGTAACGTGAGGTAGGCTACAGCAGTAGAAACTACATAGTGAAAGGTGCAATGGATAGGTTCTTCGGTGCACAAAGGCACACGAGAGGAGGTCTGTGGTCAAGAGGTAGTGGGTGCACTAGAAGGTTATGACTAGGGCATAGAAAAATTAGCGCGAAAAAAGGAAAGAAACACTAATTTAATGTTGCGTACGGTGGTAGATCGAGAGCAATAAATGTGGAAATTTTTCCAAAGGTTATAAAAGGAAGTGTTGTGGAATAATTTTTACCTTGCAATTGAGAAGTATTCAAGTGAGTTGAAGAGCGAGCTAAGAGAGAGTTTCTTGCAAAGAGCGAGAGCTATGCTATGAAACTGAACCAGACGGATTTGTGCACATGATTGATTGACGATCCATTGGAAAAGGTGTTTGAGAGATAAAAAGGCATGCAGGGAGAAGCATCGATAGTTAGGGTTTGAGTTTGAGCTAGGACATGTGGAGTTTGAGATAGGGCACACAGATTTAGAGTTACATAGCTCAAATTAGTTTCAAAAACACATATTTATAGTCACTATGGCACCAAAGTGAGCACATGGAGTGGGTACAAGGGGTAGAAGGTAGAGGGAAGTCAAAGTAGAATTTGAAGACACCCCCAAGAGTCATTTTTTAGAGATGTAATATCCAAAAGGGGTTTTCATGGGTCGCGATTGGGAATCCCACATTCTTCATTGAAAAGTAAGTGATTGTAACCATAAAACCAAGGATAACATAGATGAGTTGGACAAGTTACTCGTAGTAAAGATAGCCTTGAGGACAGAAAATGATATGGTGGCATATGATGATGTAGGTGAAAAGCTATTGTCAAATGTAGGAGTTTTGTAGTTGTATGAACTTCCTTATTTTGGAAAACTTGAAAGACTATAATAATGGTTGATGATTAGAGTCCATGAGGACTTCTTTTACTTTGTTGGGCATCAAATGAGGCTTACCGTGCCCTTGATTGGGAGACTGACAGGTTTAAGGAGTTCGGGGACTGAAGTTAGCAATGACCTCACTGACAAGGAGGCCATGTAAGCAACAAAGAAAGTGCTTAGATACATTAAGGGAAGGCGCGTGATGGATATCCCCAAGTTGTAGAAGTACCTTGTTATTTAGGAGGCTCCGTACCTTCTTACTAAGTTAAATAATCAAGAGCATTGGTTACAGGTGAACAAGGCATGGCTAGACATAGCAAAGAATATGATAGAATGGGTATTTTACAATTTGGCTAGTTTTATTGTTGAAACCATTATTGAGGAGGTGCACCAAGGTGAGAAGATAAGCTTCAACACGATCCTTCTGTCTATTGTCTTTGTAGGAATTGGAGTGCCCGATGGGCCAAAAGAGAAGATGTGGCAATACCCAAAAGAAAAGAGGTCCCTTGCCGAGAGATTTGAAAAGTACACATGTGATGGATCCATGAGTGGATCTTACAAGAAAAGAAATGAGCTATGGTATGAGTGTTTGTGCATTTATTTTGAGCATGAATGGAGAATACCCAAGGATCTTCCTTCGGTGTTAGACAAACAAATACAATTTGTTGTTTACCAACATTTTTGCATAGAGTTCTTTGGAATAAAGGATGGGAAGTGGAGCCCTTGGTGTAAGATCTTGTATGCCTTCACCGCACGCTACTTTTAGGCATTGGTAGACAAGTTCTCGAACACACTTAGGTTGTAGTTGAATGCAGACAAGGTAGATTGTAACTGCCATACACTCAGAAAAACCTATGTCTACCCAAGTAAGTCTGCATCAGTTGAGAAACTAATTTTAGATGATATTAATATTAAGGCTATGAGTTTGGCAATTGGGAAGTCTGAGGCAACACTTGTATACATTTACCTAAGGCCAAAGCTAGAAAATAGGAAGTATGTTGAAAATTAATTCATGCTCCCTGCAACACCCAAGGGGAAACATACAGTGGGCATGCTGCAAGATGAAGAGGACACTTTTCCCCTTAGTGAACATTGAAGAAAAAGAAGAAGAGGAACAAGTGAAAGAAGACAGTGGTGGCTTGGAGCATGACATGATAAAATAGCCCACTGTAGGAGAGAAAATAACGTGTGATGAAACCCCTCCATTGCAGAAAGAATATGAGGAGGTAGGAATAGAGGCAAGTGCTATAGAGGTAGTTATAGAATAGGCCACTAGGGACCCATAGTAAAAAAGGGTGTTGAGAAGAACTAGAACTCAAGGCGCGGGACCTTCATAGCCGCTGAGGAGGTTTCTTAGGACTTTCCCTATGAAGGAAAAACCAGAGAAGAAAAGGTGCAAGTATATTTCTAGGAAGGTTAATGAGGGCGAGAAATATAAGGAAAACACACATAAGTCTCCAGTTAATGCACAAGAGCCTCATGAAGAGGAATTGAAGAATGACACAAAGGATTTGAAGGAGCGGGAGATAGATAGTGGCACCATGGATATAGAGGTAGATACAGATAAAGGTGATCCATTAGATGTGCCTCATACTACACAGACAGGTGAAGGACCCATGTTGGATTCGGAAGTGCACATCCCTAAGGGGCAACAATCTGAAAAAGAGAAGGGGGGAGATGCATACGAGACTCCAACAGTTGGGTATGTTGATGACCCAACCAAGATCATACATGTGAGGTTCCAAAGCACTGTGGAACCTAAGGACCTTTATGGCTAGGAATTAATGGATTCAAAGATGGCGATAATGCGCACATGAAAGTAGTTATCATGGATCATGTAGACTCATATGGATGATCCTGACATTGACATATGTGAAGAATCATGTAGAATGAAGAAAGCACCACATTCACGCCATGTGACTGTCAAGCCCCCTATGATGTTGGATCGAACGAATAAGTGAGAAATGCATTAACCAAGGTATCTAGGTTACGTGAGCAACATAGACAGTGGCAACTATTCGGGTGTTGCTAGATGATAAGAAGGAAATAGTATCTGTCAACTTGAGGTTGCATGTAGAAACATAGATAAAGTAAGACAACTATTCCCATTTGTGGCATTATCTGCGCACCCTTGGATGATGGAAGAAGGACCAAAGGATACTAGCAGAGAAGGCCAAGACAAAGCGTGCTAACAAGTTATAATCTATACTACAAACCTTGAAGGATGAATTGAGAAGGATATGTGCAAACGTAATAATGAGGTGAAGGTTAAGGAGCAAAGAATGAAGCATTGGTAAGTATAAAAGAGCGCGATGCAATCAAATTAAAGGGATGAAATTTGGATGGAAGGTAAGCCAATATTCCATGGTGTTGTAGAATGAAAGTGAGAACACTTGGAAGATGGGGTGTTTGCCAAAAGTAATCCAGAAAAGAATTCCCTATCTATGTGTATGCATTCTTTATTCTTTTGTATAGTTATTCTTTCACCCTTGTTCAAGTTATGGTGGGGGCAGCAATGGAAGTGTGGGGAAGGTCCTGAAGGTGCGGATTATGCGCAAAACATAGGTGCTTGTGGAAGAAAGGATAGGGCGCGCACGGAAAGCAAGGAATCATGACAACACTATGAGGCTAAATATAGACATAGAGAAGGCATTATGAAGACTTGAAGATCAACTATTGCCATGCATGGATTTGAGCAAAATTACTGTAGTTAAGTATATAATCTATTATAGCAAATCTATACTAGTGGCGCATGGATACCTTAGTTTTAAGGATGAACTAAAAAAGGATCCGTGTTTTAGTAGAGTTATGTTATATTTGAGCGAGCCTTGACTAATATGTGCATACTTCTGTGCCTAATCTTTGTGGTAATAATAGACAAAGACAATGGAAGTTATGATTCTTGTAAAGGTAAGAGGATCTAGAACGAGTTTATGTCCTTAAGGATAACTCCTTGAGAAAACTTCCATAAAAAGAATGAAGTGCTCACTTGGGCTGTTGTGTGAGGAGAGGCTCACATTGGTAGCACAAGTTGTACAAACAAAAAGATCTAAGCATACATGATGCTACTACCATAAGAAATATACAAAACAAGAGACATAAATCCACCATATTTAATGGTTTCCCTCTATGTAAGGAAAGCCAATCTATTATAAAGACAAGATATATTGGAAAACTCATACGCACACGAATTATCTCTCACCAACCAGATGGATGCCTTCTAAACCCTAGATGGAAGTCGGATGGTAGCCATGCAATTAAATCATGGATATAATTCCTGAATAATTTCTCATGTAACCGGTGTTGTCTAACCAGAATGAAGGTGACCGAACATGACCTTAACCGATGAGATGGATGGGGTGCTTACCAGACATGTCCCATTCTTGGATAGTCTCAAACTTAATCAAGAGTGTAGTTCCAAATTCTCCTTTGCTAATAGCTTTATTAGCATAACAGGGTTCTTGCTCGTATGAATCTTTTCCAGATTCAATTGTCCATCCTCCAATATCTACCATATGAAGTGATACCTTAACTGAATGTGTTTCCTTCTCGAATGAAACGCTGGGTCTTTGCCAAATGTATTGCACTCTAACTGTCACTAAATAGTTTACAATTACTTTGCTCCTTTCCCAACTCTTCCACAAACCTACTCATCCATATCATCTCCTTGCTAGCCTCTGTAGCTATAACATACTATGTCTTTGTAGTAGAAAAAGCCACAACCTTCTACAATCTTGAAATCCAGCTAACTATCATTCCACCTACTATGAAAATATATCCAATAGTGCTCCTCCTACCATCCAGATCTCCAGCCATATCCAAATCAACATAGCCACGTAATGAAATATCCAAACCTCCATAGCATAATTGCATGCTAGATGTCCCTTTCAAATACCTGAGTATCCATTAGACTGCTTTCCAATGCTCCTTTACCTAGATTAGCCATATATCTACTCATAACTCCCACTATCTGTTCAATGTCTAGTCTGGTACAAACCATAACGTACATGGATACTTCTAACTTCTGAAGCATATGACACTCGTGTCATGTATTTGACCTCCTCATGTGATGAAGGACATTGATCTTTACTCAATTTGAAGTGTCCAACCATAGGTGATGCTAACAGGTTTTGCATTCTGCATGTTGAACCTTTCTAACACCTTGTAGATATAATCCTCCTGAGACAAATAGAATTTCTTGTTTTTCCTGTCTTTATGTATTTGCATGCAAAGATTCTTTTTGCAGCTCCTAAATCCTTCATATCAAATGTGTGAGCTATCTTTCTCTTAAGCTCACCAATGTCCTGCATACTAGATCCTGTAATAAGCATATCATCCACATAAAATAACAAAATAATATAACTCCCATTTTTAAGCTTCTTGAAATAAACACAATGGCCAGATTCACATCTCAAGTAACCATGCTCAGTCATAAAACTATCAAACCTCATGTACCATTTCCTTGGAGCTTGCTTCAGCCCATATAGGCTCTTTTTCAAACTGCACACTAATTTCTCCTTACCCTTGAATTCATACCCAAGCGGTTGCTGCATATAAATTTCTTCATCCAAATCACCATGAAAGAAAGCCGTCTTCACATCAAGTTGCTCTAAATGCAAATATTCTACTGCAACTAAACTCAATACAGTACGAATATAATTCATCTTAACAACAGGAGAAAATATTTCACCAAAGTCAATACCCGCTTTCTGTGCAAATCCCTTTACTACAAGCCTTGCCTTGTACCTTTTCTGTCCACCCTCTTCTTCCTTAATATTGTAAACCCACTTGTTATGCAATGTTCTCTTACCTGCTAGCAACTTAACCAAATCCCAAGTTTGGTTCTGTTCCAAGGAGTCCATCACCTCATCCATGCCATGATCCCACTGAACGTGAGTCTTATCCTAAATTGCTTCTTCAAAACTCTTTGGTTCACCACTATCAGTCAATAATAAATAAAATAGAGAAGGTGTAAATCTTTCTGGAAGTTTACTTACCCTTTTTTACCTTCTCATAGGAGTTTGGGGTACCGGAGGCAATATTTGGGCCTCCTGAACATTAGTATCAACCTCTGATAGTGACTGACGCCGGGTCACCTCTAAATGACATCGGTTATGCTAACCGATGTCGGTTCTCATCCTCTATAACCGTTGGCGGTTCATCTGACCGATGCCGGTCAGGGACTAACCGACCATGGTTACTGTGTATTTTTGTAGGTGTTTCTTTAAAACCTGAGAGTTCATTTTCATCAATAAAATTCTCAATTTTCTCATCCTTGGGTACCAAAATTTGATCCCTGTACATTCTCTTTTCATTCCATTCAACATCATGATTCCTAATAATTTTAGAAATTCTCTAAATCCAAAAACAGAAACCAAAATCACCAGATCCATAACCAATGAAAGTGCACCTCTTGGATTTTGCAGCCAACTTTTTTTTGATTTTCCCTATCAACATGCACAAAAGATTTTGAACCAAAAACTTTAAGAAAATAAATATCTACCTCTTTTTTGGTCCAAGCTTCCTTTGGTATTCCTCCATCTAGTGAATTTGAAGGCCCACGGTTAATCAAATAAATCGTTGTATCAACTGCTTCTGCCCAAAACTGCAAGGATAATCCAACATGTATCCTCATACTTCTAGCACGTTCCATGATTGTCCTGTTCATTATTTATGCAACACTATTCTTTTGTGGTGTTCTTGGAACCGTTCTTTCTCTACGTATCTCATTCACTGAACAATAATCATTGAAAGCCTTGCTACAATGATTCACCACCATTGTCAGATCTAAGGCACTTTAACTTAGAATTTGATTCATTCTCAACAAGGGCTTTCCATCTTTTAAAAGTATCAAAAACATCATATTTACGTTTAATACAATAAACCCATACCTTTCTTGTAGCATCATCAATGAAAGTAACATAATACTGAGATCCTCCATGAGAAGCTACTTGAGCTGGTCCCCACACATCTAAGTTTACAAGCTCCAATTTCTAGTCCTTATTTGCCCCAAATTTGAGAAATCTCACTCTCTTTTTCTTTCCAAAGAAAAAATAGCTCACAAAAATGAATATCTAAATCTTGTAAATCTAATAACTTACCCTGTAGCCTTTAAGATTTTCATTCCTTTTTGACTCATATGACCTAGTCGATTATGCCACATGCATGCATCTGAATCTGAAGTAGATAATGCAGAAAAGGAATCAGTAATACAGGTAGATAAATATAACATTCCTACCTTCTTACCTCTTGCCACAACAAAAACACCCTTTGTGACTTTCCAAGAGTCTCCTGTAAAAGTAACCATGCAACTAGATTCACCTAGTTGCCCTGCAGAAATAAGATTCCTCCGGAGGCTTGGCACATGCCTCACATCTTTCAATATCCATGTATTTCCATTCTATAATTTTAGATGAACTTCCCCTTTACCAGTAATACAACAAGGTTCATCATCACCCAAATAAACATGCCCAAAATTTCCCTGGACATAATTTATGAAATAACCCTTACTAGGGGTTGCATGGAAAGAATCTCCTGAATCTAAAACTCGTGATTCAATTCTATTATCCAAAGAAAGATATAAGAGCATCTTGCATTACCTCTGATGAAGCAAGATTCTCCTCTTTACCTTTTTCTGGTTGTTGATTCTCTTTATCCTTTGACCAATAATATTTCTTTGCATGTCCTTTCTTTCCACATTTCCAACAAGTAATTCCCTTACTTCTGGATTTAGATCTACTTTTCCTTGACTCTGATTTCCCATTACTCTTACTCTTGCTTCTGCCTGCCCCTACTTTCTACATTCAAAGCATTTCCATATGATGTTTCTTTTGTACTCTTCCTGCGAATTTCTTCATTCAAGATTATACTAACCACATCATCATACGTCAAATTATTATTAGAAGATGTTGTATTACTAACAACCATTACCAAGTTGTCACAACTATCAGGCAAAGAACATAAGAATAAAATTTCTTTTACTTCATCATCAAATAGTATAGCAACCGATTTTAACTAATTTACAATAGATCAGAAATCATTCAAATGATTAGAGGCAGATTCACCTTCATGCATCTTAGAATTAAATAGTTTCTTCATCAAATAAAATATATTTTAAGCACTAGGATTTTCATATAAATTAGCAAGAGATTTCATTAAGTCTACCGTAGAAAACAGCTTATGTAATATTGAAAACCACAGATGTTTCCAGACTCAATCTTATAGATCCCAAAGCTTTTCTATCAAGAATCTTCCATTCTTCATCAATCATCTTTGTAGGTCTAGACTTCTCATCCAACGGTAAGTAAAAATCTCTTTGATACAGATAATCCTCAATCTGCATCTTCCATAATTGATAATTTCGGTCGTCAAATTTCTCTACCTTGTATTTATTATCTTTTTCCATTTATGTAGCTCCCACTCAATCATAAAATCCTTTGTGAGTAAATTTTTCAACACACAAAACCCTCAAACAAAGCTCTGTTACCAATTGTTGGGGTTAGCACACCAGTTGTACAGACAATATATTAGATCTAAGCATACATGGAAATAAAATTGGATATTCTACCAAAAGAAATATATAAAACAAGAGACATAAATCAACACCAAATTTAACGTGGTTCACCCAGTGTGGGCTACGTCCACCAAGATATACAATGAAGATTTACAATCTTCCACACCTCTCAGATGTTCAGTACTTTCTTCCTTCAAGATTTTTCTCTACCACCAAGAATTCTCTCTCACCAACCTTTTTTCTAGTTCTTTCTAATTCTTGTTGATCATGCCTTCTAAACCCTAGCTTTTTTACTTATACAGTCATTTATAGAATTAGGGCACTTAGCCATGCAATTAAAATCAATAAATATATTTTAATGCTAAAGATAGAAAATTCAAATTTACTTAACCCTCTCCTCGTCTATTGCCTCTTCCTACCACTCTCGCACACATCCATATCTTAAAACAATTAAATTGATCACTTAGAGATCTCAAACACACAATTTCAAATAGTGCAAATGAACCATTTGTGTGCTCGAATCACCTTATTTAATCTCTATTTATAGGATCGTCGTCAATCCACGATTATCACCGATCGTGTCCATAACCAACGACGATCGGAAATTGTTGCCTACCCTACCATTTTTAATACACTTTCTCAATTTTGGTCTCCTGGACCTTTCAACATACACTTCAACATAATCTAGAGCTCATATGCCTTTTCTTTGATGCCCAATACCTTGTTAAAACTTTGTTTTTTACCATACACACATTGTGGATACCTACCTTTGACCCATTAGTCCCACGACTTCACACATCCACATGAGAGTGCTCCCATTGGACCCTCTCCTTGTAGTGATCGTCTCGAAGCACATGTATGTAGGATTCCCACATTAGAGTCTTCCTCTTGAGGCCGTATAATGTCCCCTACTAAGTGTTTCTACGTCTACTAACATCTTTGTATATTCCTCTAACATGGTCATTTAAGACTACAATTAAGCCCTAGAGCATCTTTAAGAAAACCTAGTCAATTAATCTAACTTTTTCAATCCAATGGCCAACATAGTCGGCCGTTGTCTTGACAGGGGAGCAATATCCTTACCATAAAACTGGGGCATCTCCACACTAGTTTTTATCTCACATCCTCTGCCTACAGATAGCTCAATAAACAAGGGCAAATGTAGACACCACTTTTTCACCCTTAGGTGACCCTACACATATTAATTGCATTACCATTATTTATATTATTATTCCTAACCTAAGTCCATTATCCCTATAATCTAATTTACCTTCATAAAAAACCTCATCTACCTACGTAGAATATCATCTTCCCTCCCTAACCACCTAAAGAAAACCTAACCTAAATTAGCCTAACCATGTTAACCCCCTAACCACTTCCTACTCAAATTCCTAACTTCCCACCATTCCTAAAACAACCTCAACCCTCAGATGGCAAGTGGTTTCAACCATTTTCCATCCTTTCACATTTTTTAAAACCTCTTTGACTAGATTGACTACGATCCATGATCGACGACAATTGTTACAAACGTCATCGATCATACTTAAACCACCTTCCTTCCCAATTTCACAGTTATAGATATGAGAGATTGGGAATGTTGATGAATTACTGAGAACCTGCACAACCTCACGACATTATAAGATCCTTCATAGTCTGTTATCATTATTTTAGAGTGCTCCTCCAACATTGACTCTTCCATTTTGGAGCTATATCATCCTCATCAACATTCAATAAGGTATAATGCATTTATTTCAATCATTTTCAACCATATCTTACATTAGTTATATTTTTCAAACACTTGTCTCCATACCCCTATCTAGCCATCACACCTTCAGTCTTTCATTTATCCATTTGTTCATTTTTTTACTATATCTGCTAATTTACCAGGTATCACCACCAATCCCTGATTGCCATCGATTTACCCAATCTTTGTAGATCATATGCCAAAATTCCTTTGCCTCTCGTTAGCTCTTTATATGTACTGAAATCCATATTCTTTGCATCTATTCTATCTCTAGAATCCCTCTTCATCACCTTAGCACTCCCAACATTTGACTACATCGAAAATAATATGTTTTACCAGTCCTTGTTAAAATAGATCATTTTGCCCCAAACCACCACCGATTCCCAATTGTTGTCGATCCTTTCCATTTCCCCTTATATTGATATATTATCATTTGATTTTTCTAACAATAATCTTTACAAGGATGTCTTGTCTTTAGATGAATGTGTTAGGACAAGTACACCCCATTACAAGCATATACAACATCTTGATCGTAAAACAACCCTTTGTGTAGGAGCATTTCAACATCGCACATGAACTTTAATTGTGTGACATTGCCTTGACGCCCGAGATAGAGGACATCACAGAGAAACTTGAGATCATACGTGAAATATAGGACATGACAGAGCAATCTTGGTTCAAATATTTCAAAGAGCTTGAACTAGATGCAACCCCAGCCTGGGCCACCTACTATGCGGAGCATGATCTCCCTATTTTCTTTGGAATTATAATCATATTGTCATTATCTTATTTCATATCATATCGCTTGATTGTAAACACAAGTTGACACCCTTCAAGGAATCCCTTTATGATTTTGTTGGTGATCTTGCTCAACCACCAATTATAAAGGACATCCCTATTAATGTTTGTGACTTTGCATCATATTTGTACCCCCCACAACTTGAAAATTTACTTACAATCATTCTCATTTATGAAATTTATATATTATTAACATTCTCCCCCACATACGCTCGTCAATACACAAGTGTTTCAAGCTACACATTTGGGAGAAGATTTTGGGAAACCTTCAACACTGTGGTTACTTTGGAAACAATATTGCATCATCAAGTAAATACTCTTGAACAAGTCATCTTCTAAAATAGGTTAGCAAACATCATAAATACATACCCTAATTTTGATGATTGGGAAAATATCATGAAGCAAATAAACATATGCTTTAATGAGGATGATGGGCGTCGTTTGATTTAGCAATTCACTTGTAAGTAACAAAAAAAATCATGGACCTCATTGTTTAGGTAATGCACATGCCATCATCTATATTGCACACATGATTAGTAACAAAAATCCGAGTCAAAATTTTCCTTTGAACTTCAAATATAGGTTAATAACAAATAATACCATATTCATCTACACTATGATTTATCGTCCCTACACTTTATTATGATACAAACACTATTACTTTTTTTAAAGATACTATATTCAAAGTCCAATTTTAATACCTACATGCATTGCAATAGATTACTATGTCTTCATCATTTTCATTTTTTTTGGGCCATAATCCACAATTGCCACTATTATCTGTTTAAAGAATCATAATTTACATAATGATTTAATAAATAAAATATCAATTGTAATTACTAGTAATGTAATCTATTCAATAAACCGACCTCTCACAAAAATCTATAGATACTTTTGCTAGTATTTAATCTATTCACCACCATCACTCACAAAAATGACACAAAACTAAGATTATCCTTCAAATTCTAAATTTCTTGAACACTTTATTATTATATCATTCGTTAGTAGGCGTCCACCTTTGAAGATGCCCTCGCTGGAAAGTGTGCGCTATTTCAACTTTGAGGTTACCAGACTTTAGATATTTTCCTAAAGTATTAGATATTTACTTTCCTATATATTCATGATAAATTCATCACGATTTAGAGACAGGAAGGGTGAATTGTGTACAAGAAATTAGAGGTACGACGAGCACAATTTAAGAGTGAGGGCATAAGGGGGGTTCGACATTTCTCCTAACGATCTCTTTTAAACTCCCTGCACCAGCACGCCCGCAACGGATCTTTTGTGTGAAACATCACTCCTACAAAACCACTAGAAAAACAAAATATTTCATGCCTGAATTTATTAGACTATCAAATGGCTATTTCTTTGGGGATGGATTGAAACTGATCATGTTTTTACCAGTCGAGATGGAGAAGATAACAAGGTCCTGATAAATCACTCGTCCCCGTCTTAGCTCAAATTCTGCTCCGAGGCTCTCACGCAACTCAAGTAGACGCTGAGCAACCGCACCAAGGTTTTTAAGGAGTTCGAGCCCTTACAGGTATTCCAAATTTTGTGTTCTCTAATTCTCATAAATATACGGTTATTTTCCATGGAACAACCATGATTCGAAGCAAGGACCTTCTGTCAAATTCCACGATGTTGTTCATAATCAATATTATAAAGATCTACTTGCTTATCAAGAGAAGAAAGATCATCTAGTATATGTTTTGAGAGGATGGAGGATTTTGTAGCTTCATGGGGACATTGGGATGCATTCATATTACCTATAATGCATTTGTTTGACTGGACATGATCTTCTGCTTAAAGGGAGACAAGGAATAAATCACCGCCTTCATATGCATTGCTTCACCTTCACCATTTTTGTTGCCTGTTATGCCTGTAAGATTCAAAACGTACAGTTTCTATGTAAATTACCAAGTGGCTTCGTTTATATAGGTAGCGATTATTGATGTCTTACTTATTGATGATATATTCTCAAGTCTGCTTAATTTGCTATTCAAATCTGATAATTCACTCGGAAAAGAATAAGAAAACATCAACATCATAGTGGTAAATGGAACATGGTGTGGACATCCATCAAAACATAAAAGATAGAGGAATTTTATCAGATGTTGTAGTTGCAAATGCCAAATTGTGGAACATTACACAAGACACGTGATGTGTTTGACAAAATGTCTCAAAAAAATGTGGTTTCATGGACATCGTTGATTGCAGGATATGCACAATGCAATTGGAAGGTGTAGAGTCAAATTCCACATAAACTTGTGGGGTTTATGTGGACGTGTTTGCTTGGTTCCTCTTGATCACATATGAATATAGGCTTAGGAGTATTTACATCCATAATGCATTTTGATTTAGATCCTTAAAAAGATATTGTTTATTTTCTTCTCCCAAACGTCTATGCAGAAGTGGACAAGTGAGGTGAGGCTCAAATGATACGAAGATTGATGAAAGACATTAAGAAGATACTTAGATGTAGCTGGATTGAAAGCCAAGAGACATCATAAATCATAGATCACATCTAAGACAGAGGAGATCTATGTAAAATAAGAGAAAATGGCTTGAGAGACAAAGGCAACAAGTTATTTTTCATATTAAACACATTTACTTAATGATGTGGAAGGGGAGAAAAGAATTATTTCTCTACTACCATAGTTAAAAAGTTGGCAACTGGTTGGTTAAACACACCCCCTTGGAACAACTATTACACTTGTCGAGAACCTTCAATTATGTGCTCATTGCCACACTTCAAACAAAATTAACACGAGGATTGTTGCAAGAGAAATTGTTTTTGAGAAATGGGAACCATTTCCTTCATTCTAAAAAGGGAGAATGTTCTTGTAGTATCTATTGGTGATGCTAAATAAAGCAATCTAAAAAATTAATCTTGCACTATAATAATGTGACATGTGCTTGATTATTCTTAGTTTCTAAAAAAAAATTTGTCTAGTTTTAAGTTTGCATACACGTCATTGTAAAATACAACTCCAACAAACTTAACATTATTATCCTCACTGGCGTAATTTGCAACACATGTGCAATTGCTAATTTTACATTATTCCCATAGTCTATGGTTTTCAATAGTCCATCCCAGTCTACCAATATTCCATACAATTACATAGTTTAGAGTGGTTGGTTTACCCTAATAGTTACCTAGAACCCTTTTACACACCTACATTGTATATGGGTTAAATTTGACTGCCACTCATGTGTGTCAAACAATTTTTAAGTGACAGGTAAATTTTTAATGATACCAAATCAAAAATACAAAATAATAGTATTTATAAACCATTACTTCATATTTTTTAACTATAACTAATATATACTAATATAATTTACATTTGAATATATATAAAAATTGACGGTCACATTTAAAATATACAAGTCGCACGTGACGGTTCTGTAATTTTTTAAGAAGCGTTGCACGTCTAAAATCACGAAAAACGTCTAAAAGGACGTCAAATTTAAAGTAAGAGTACGCATATGCCGATAAATACCACCTGACATTTCCAGATAATTACAAAAGCAGATAATTATCCTTTCCTACTTGCATTTCCCTGCACAGAGGTAGCGGCACAGAGCCATGGCTGCTGCACTGCTCTTGCAACCCAAACTTAACCCAGCGTTCCATCGTCACAACAACTTCACCTTAACCAGAACACCAAAATTCATTCTGCACAATTCCTATACACCAAGCAAAACACGCAAAATTCTCAGAGCCCCAAAATTAAGCCACCATGACAATACTGATTCTTCTCCTTCCCCATTGTCAGATGAAACTGATCTATCAAAGAAAATCTTAGACGAAGATGAAAACGCTCAGAAAATTAAAATGGACGTATCTCCTTCAGTCTTGAAGGCTTTGGAGGTCCAAAATCTGGAGGAAGGGGGTGTTGGGCTCATCGAGAGGAACAGGTTGAAGAGGGAAGCTTGTTTTGCGGCAACCCAGACTCCCACAAAATCACCCACAATGCCAGTCAAGGAAGAGGAGTGCGTTTCGGAGATCTATGAAGCCTTCAAATTAGAGATGCCAATACTTCGGAAACCAGGTAATCTGGAAGTAGACATGTTTTTGCAATTTATACAGAAGTTCACAGATTTAGACGAGTTTGTTATGCCATCAACAATCTACATAGAGGAAATGCGCCTTGATGAAGATCTTTACAAGGGATGCATGCCTTCTCTTTACCTGGTTCCCATATTGAGAATCTGGGGGGGTCTTAAGTTTGACAGAGACAAAGATTGGTATTTAGAACGTTTAGTTATGTTGATTGTGTATAATTATTTGGTAGAGCAGATGCGAATTGAACTGGATAGGAAAAATAATTCTGCGGTTGAGAAATTAGCATCAACTATAGCCGAGGTGGAACCCCAGACTAGGACTGTTTTGGCTTCAATGAAGCGTGTTTTACGTGCATTTGAGAATTCAGGGTTTGTCCCAGATGGCAGGATTGTTAAGTGTGAGGGTGGTTATATATTCCCTGGAAAACTTAATGGAAACCTAGAGGATGCAAGCAATCAGATTCAACAGTATTTGGACTCGACTTCTCAAGATAATGTGGTTATTTTTATGAAGTCAAGGAAGGACCCCAATGAGGTCTGGTGTGTGATTGCCCCTTGGTCGTGGCTTATGGGGGCGTATCTTCCTGACTGGATATACAATTGGATTTGTGGGTTTTCATATCTAGGGGCTTTTATTGGAGCCCTACAGTTCAGTCATGCAGACCCAGGGCTGGAGCCCATTGTGTGGGAATCTTTTGTAATCCCTACTTTGCTTTTAACTATAGCAGGGGTAGGATCAGGAGCAAGATGGCTGGTAGCTTCCAAGTATGACGTTGTTAGCTTGATCAGATGGCCTGTTGTTTTTTCATATGCAGGCCTAGGAGCTATGGGAGCTGTAACAGGCTACAAAGGCTGTCTTCCTAACAGAAGCTGTTTTCTAAACCTTTCCTTAGCTAGTGTTTGCAGTTCCTTGACATTGTCTTCTCTCGTTGTTCTCTTAGGCTATTCAGCGAGTTCTTTGAATGCATTTTCAGATGCTATTGTGGACTTCCATGGCTACTTTTTGGTTCCTTCGGATATCTTTTCACACTCAAGCTTCTTTACATTCTTGCTGAGGAAATTGTCCGTAGCCACTTTTATAGAAGAAATGGGAAATCCAAAATTTGTCATTAGTCCTTTATCTCTGTCTGGTCTGTTAGGGCTTAGCTTCTGCTCTTTTCAGCTTCTTCCTGTGAGCAGGAATGATGGCTCCCGCATCCTGGCAGCAATATTAGGTAGAGAGGCTAAAAACAAAATTACGGTTGCCGTGCAAATCCTAGTAACAGTATGCTTCATGTTCAAAAATCCTCTTTTGGGTTTTGCCTGGTGGTCTTACTTGGGATTCGCAGGACAATATGATGATCTGTTTCAGAGGGAAGAGGTTACTGAGCCTCCTTTACTTGGCAAATTGTTGGGACTGGGTCTTGTCTCTGCTGCTTTTGCATCTTTTGTCCCAGTACTGTGGTGACTTTGGTTCAGCATGGCGGCTTTTGGAACTGGCCTAGTAGAGTATTAGAAGATGTATACAATGACTAAAAGGACAACAAGCAGTCCCATTATGCTGTTCACTTCTACAAACAAATCATCCTGCAGGTGGTTCATCTTTTGGCATTTTAAATTTGCACTGGATGTTCACAAAGCTTCATATTTAGTTGGATCTCACATTACAATGTCATCGGGTATGTCTTCTCAATTTTCTTTCACTTAGCCATATTCTAACATCCTCTGATTTTGTTGCCTCTACACCTCTAGAGACAGAATAAGGGGACATGGAACATTGTTTAGTTAAAATCTCACCTTTAATTAAAGTCCAAATCTTCTGCAGATACAGATTATTCCAACTGATGGGCAATGATTAATTTACCTATTATTCTATCGCGGTGGGATATTGTATTCTATCAACCTAACCTTTATAGTAGTATTAAGTCACAAGCCAGTATCTATATGGCATAGCTTCTTTATTTCCATGTTCAAAGAAGATATATTCTGAACATCTCTCTGTCTCTGAACTCGCATGTCAAATGATAGATTGCTGCTCTCTACTGGGTGGTAGTTTCAGAGCTGAACTACTATGGATTCACTGGATAAATCCTTCATTTTATCCTCAAATATAGGGTCATAATCAAATTTGTGAAAATTCTTCATTTCTTTATGATTGCATGTCATTTGATGCCACTTGAACAATTCTCCACAGTTTCAAGCTACATTGGACTTTAATGCTGCACATGAATTGAAGGGAACTCCAATCGAAAACAAAATGAGAAGTGCCTTGTGACCAAATGCCACTTTAATAGGTAACATTTATCTTTGTCCAAACTTATGTAATAAGGGCCTAGATTGCTGGGTGCATGGAAAGGCAGGTTTCCTTATCATTTGACCAACTTTATGACTCGGTAACAAGCATGTTTATATGGTAATGGACATATCGTGTTGAGACCTCACAGGAAGCTTGGAGCATTTTTTAGTTAAAATATCACCTTTAATTACAGTCCAAGTCTTTTGCAGAAAGAGAGTATTCCAACTGGTGGGCTATGATTTAATTTATCAATTGTTCTATCATGGCGGGATATTGTATTCTATCAAGTAATCTAACCTTTATAATTGTTGTATTACGTCGAAACTTAGTGTCTGCATGGCATAGCTTTGTTAATTCAATGTTCAAATAAGACATGTTGAACATCTCTATCTCTAACTCAAATGTGTGATTTTAGTGGGATATAAATAACTACTTAGTTGTTATTCTATAGTTTAATTCATCATTAGTCTCAATAAGGTGCATGTGGATAATGTGTTCAATATGTGTCATAATAGTAATATTGTACTTGCACTAGGTTGTTTGTAATGAAATTGTTTGGATAGATCTGCATATTAATAGCAATATGACACCAAAGAACATCAAAATTATAGATAAATGATCATAATATGCAAATATAATGACTTAGCCACTTCGAGGGGGCAACCTCCAAACCAAACAATAAGACTCGAGTGCTCAATATGATGATAATCTACTACTCTCTAACTCCTATATGTACTGAACACTATGCTATGGAATGCACCAATGCTGACCTGCTAAACATATGAAAGAATAAATAAATATGATATGACATGATGAGAGATTATGTTAGCCACAACTCGGCTACTCATATCCGTCTATGACCTAGGGTTAAGGGTGTAGCATGCCCCTCCCCTTCAAAACAACAATGTCCCCAATGTTGGTAATCTATAGATGCTATTGCCGGAATGTTTTATCTTCCTATGTTCTATCTTCAATGCTCAAATTCTTTCATTTGATCAAATACCGGTGATGACCCTTGTCCTCAACTTTTTAGTGTGTTTGTAGGATTTCTTCAAGGTCAAGATGATGCGTCCCTCCTCATCAAGCTCTAGTAACACTGACTGAGAAGACACCTACCCATTGACCTTCTTCAAGCAAGAAACATGGAAAATTGAATGTTATTTAGTCAACTGAGGAAGCTCTAGTTTATGCCGCACTACTAATTTTTTGCAACACTTGATAAGGGCCATACTATTTGGGTGAAAGCTTGTTATCTTTTTTTCTTTTTTTTTCAAAGATAGTTGCTTATATGACTACAATCGTATAAGAACAAAGTCTCCAACTTCAAAGCTTCGCTCATTGTGGTGTTGATCGACTTGTTGCTTCATGTAATTTTGTGTCATTACTATTATCCCAACTTTACCCCATCCCCCCCCCCCCGCCCCGGGTTAATTTGGATAATTCATTATAAATGGACTTAGCCACTCAAAGTTTGGGATATGCGGATGACCGTCAAATTCAGCCCTAGAGACCAGTTAGAAAGACAATCCAAGATGGCTTGACGGCAAATCGAGTTGGTCGGGTTGTCTAGCGAGTTGGAATCGAGCTGGATGATGGTTGAGCTACAAAGCAAGATGGGTAAGTCCATCGCGGAGCTAGGGCGAGCAAGTCAGAAAACACGGTTGGTTAGACGGCTGGGTTGGATGGTTGAGTTGCATGCCCAAGTTGGACGGCCGAGTTGGATGGTTGGTTGGACGTTAGGGTTGGTCGGAGAAGATGTGTACGGACACTGGGTTGGACGGGTCAGTGGGTTGGACACTTGGGTTGGCTGGGTCATATGTTGGACGTGTACAGACAGGTTAGACGACCACCCAACCTCCCAGGTTGGATGACCAGTGGTGTAAAGGTGGCGACCATCAGGTTGGGTGTTTGCCACAAAATCTACAACCTACTAGTTAGACGGCGTCCAACCTCCCATGTTGGATGGTTGAGGTCAGACAACACACAAGGTTAGACTGGTCATGTGGTTGGACGACTTGGCTGTTGTACGATGAGGTTGGACGGGTCACATGGTTGGATGACTTACAAGTCCCAGGCAAGGCGAAGGTAGGTGGGCGAATGACAGCTCAACAACCATATTTAATGCGGTATGCCATCCATGTCTTCATATGACAGAAGTACCCTCGAGAAGCAAATTTGTATGGGTGCTCATACCTCTTTAATGAGGTTAGGCTAGAAAATTGCCTATATAATGTAATCGACCCCCTCATTTTTAAAGAGACATTCTGAGAGCTGGGGAAACTCTTGCAAAATTTTCCCTCAATTCCATTGAGTTGCGAGCCTTCTTTTGAGCCTGGAAATGTAATTATGCCTTTGTGCATCATATGTAATGATCTGTGCATGTTTTAAACCAATAAAAATCATGTTTTGTGGTGTTTTTTCAACCCTAGCGCGTTTTTATTGTGTTTTTCTTGCCTCTCGATTGTGTTATTGTATTTTGTGCATATATTTCTCATTTGCAGGTTTATGAGGTTGTGCTTCATGGAAATTTGATGGCGAGTGAGGATTTCAGTTAGTGTCATATCTAGTCTGGCATCTCCCAACTCCATCTTCCTTCTCTCTTCCTCCCTTAACAAAGTATCTCGCCTCTTTTCTTGGTGTTTGATTAACAAAAATAAAGGATTTTACCTAGATGGCCTAAAGGGATATCTAGGGTATTAATGTTAATCTAGTTAGGAGGACTAAAACATTGTAAATGAACTAAAGCAGTATGAAATAAATGTAAGTAAAATATTCTAGATGAAATGAAACCCTAATGTGCAAGAGAAAAGTAAAGAAAGAGACTCAACTGATAATCAGAAGACTGTCACACAGTGTCACAGATCTGGAAATAAAATATGGAAGTGCAAGACAAACCCTCAGGGACCCTTGCGAAGGGAAGAATATTGACTGTCTGAGATGACATAGGCACCTGAGAGTGTACTGGGGCACTCCAAGTGCCCTGGTTTGCAATCTGGGTGCTCGGAACACTGTAAATACTTAGAATCTGAATATGGTACGGTCACTAAATGTCTCTAAGTATTTCCCTCTGTCACACTAGATTCATCAGATGAACTGGAGAATGACCCATAATGCAAAGAGAAGTATCAAACCCTAGAAAAATGAAATATGCATATGAATGGGTCAGACTGACCTCAACTGCCAAACTAGTGGACTTATCACTGAGTGTTGCACTACATTACGGACCCTGTATGTAGTTCTAGTGTGTGTGTGTGTGTGTTGTTCCCTAGGTGCTCTCGTGTCAGTCACACTTTGTGAAGTAGTGAGCAATAATAGCTATAGAAATGTAAGTAGCATGTGTGCATGGAATAGAATGGAATCCCTCCCCCTATGAAGTGTGTGTGATGCATATCTCCTAGCTTGAGTGCATGACACTATGTGGATGTAAGTGATGCAATGGATGCAACCCTAGATGGAGTGATAGTAGTGATAAGATGCCAATGACCTAGGACCCTTATTATGGTCTTATAACTTTATATTTATAGCGCTTAATTTCATAATTAATCTTGACAAGGCTGACTGAGAAAAATATAAGGATGACCAATAGCTAGAAGTGACCCAAAAAGAAGCATAAGAGGTTGTGCATAGACCGAGGCACCCGGAATGGGACTAGGGCACCTCGGGGTGCCCAAGTACAGACTGGGGTGACCTGATTTTAGGCTAGAATGTTGAAAGGTCATGAAATGGGCTGATAGGTATTGAGAAATATGTGGGAAAGATGAAATAAAAGATAAGAAAAAGGTGGCCAAAAGGTGGGATTAATTAGTACTTTGTACACTTGAGAACCTTCTAAATAGTAGTATAAGACCAGGCTAAATATTGTCTAATGTGCAATATTTGTGTCTACATTTTCCCCCACTTTATGTTGGTGAGCAGAAAGCTAGGTAACATAAAGTAGATAGAGATGCATACCTGATAACCATGTAGAGTGTAGAAGAAGACATGCCGATGGACTAGACTCAAGTGTGGAATGAAAAAAATAAAAATGTGGAGGAGCATGGATTCTAAAGATGAAAAATGTGTATAAAAAGTGATGAGAGTGAACCTAGGGCGGAACACATGTGTAGTTGTTGTTGTGTGTAGTGTACCTGCATGGTTAGTATGGAAAGTACTATCGCAGTGTGTTGTCATTGTTGTTTTTGTTGTTGTTGTTGCCCCCAATTTGACTACTTGTTTCTCATATGGTGGACTTGTAAGGAGAAAATGATCAAGTAGTCAAATATGTATGTATGTAAAAATGTTGTGTAAAATACGCAAATGTAAAATATGCTAGAATAGAAAGTGTAAATGGAAAAATGGAACATGTGCACCTGATCCATGTTGAGAAAAAGGGTGTAGAAGGATATCTTGTAGTGTCGCGAGTTTTTTGGGTGATCTCACGCCACCATGGCTGAAGAAGTATAGGGAGGAACCATGTTGTATCCTCCAACCTTTAACCACTTCTGACTAAAATGTTGGAAGAGATCTCTATACTGTCTTGGTTTTTTGGGTGATCCGATGCCACTGGATGGAGAAGTGTAGAGAGGCACACCCATTGTAACCCCTAAGCCTGTAACCGCTCCACAGAATTGTCAAAGGACATCATGTTCTGTTAAGGCCACTGTGTATGGAGTTTGTAGACTGGTCTGAACTCACTCGTTGTGTGTGAACCGGTGTAGATATGTTGTGTTAGTAGAAACCCTCAATGATGCCCCCCTCTTTGGGGGCACATGTGATGACCCTGGAAGGAGAATGCGGCCCCAAAAGAGGACCAACCACACTCTGACCTATAGAACTCTGCCCTGCAGGGGGAAAGGGAAACACTTGGTAGATACCAAGGTGCACACAAAAGGGGATGGATAGCCAATACAAGTGTTAGTCTAAAAACACATGCATGTAAAATAAGATAAGTGTAAAATACGTAGACAATGTAAAAAATACCAAGCAAAGTAGTGTAAACACGTAAGAAAACAAGTAGACCACACAAAGAGGGTTTCAAACATGGGACATCACTCACGATGTCACAAGACATGCAAGGCCATCATGGCTGCAAACAATAGTCAAGTGTGCACACAAGCAAAGGGAAAATCCCGCAAACAATGGCAAACAATGCATACAAGTAAAAATAAACATGTAGTCATGGAAACATGTAGTCCTGCAAAACAAGTGTTGCACATGGAACACCCATTAGCATGTTAGAGTGATAACCAATATGTCAAAGCGTGTAGAAGAAAGTAGTAAAATATGCTAAGTACAAAATGAAACAATAACACCTAGATCAGATGAATGTGGATGCCCCCAGCGACTAGTATAGGAAGGGTAGAAGGTGAGCATCCATGACCCATGTAGAGTCATGTCTCTGCAATCACACTAAAGAAAGGCGTGAACACACATGTGTGTATGATAATGACATATAAGAAAGTAATCTAACATGTGTAGTAAAATGAGCATGCAAAACACTAGTAAGCAAAAGTAAATGCTACCAAGACAATGTAGTATGTTGTGGATGGATGGAATGGAATGCAATATGGAATGATAGGAGCAATGTGCCCCCCGAGTGGATGGAATGTGTATGCAGTGAGGTTCATTTTGTTTTCCCCCTCAGCAGTCAAGAATGAACCGTAAATGAGAGTGCATCATCGGGAAATGGTCGAGTAGTGTTGGTTGTGTCTAGGACACTATGATGAGTGTGTATGTGTAATGGTGATGAAATGTGACATGGGGAGAAGATGTGTGTGAACCCTATAGCCAAAGCGTATATCACAAATTTTTTTATCGAAGGAGTGAGGAGCGTATATCACTATAGAATGAGTGTGATGATCCGTAAGTGTATATCACTATAAGAATGAGTGTATGGGAATGAAATATATGTGAAAAAGATGTGTGGACCCTATAGCCTAAGCGTATACCACGACTTGTTGAATGGAAGAGTGATGATTTATCCCTAAGCGTATATCACTATAGAGATGAGTGGATGGTGAATGAGACATATGGAAAGATGTGTGGACCCTATAGCCTAAGTGTATACCACGACTTGTTTGAATGGAAGAGTGATGATTTATCCCTAAGCGTATATCACTATGAGATAGGTGATGAGGGCGTATGAAGCATATGTGGTGGATAACGGAAGGTGGTGATTTAACACAAAGCATAGACCATTATGTGATGAATAAGGTGAGGGTGGTGATTTAGCCTAAAGTGTATACCACTAAGTGATGAGTAGGATAAAGGATGATGTAATAGAATGATAATAGAATAGGTGATGATAGGATGTAAGAGGATAAAGTAGAATAGATTAAGGGAGTGGTGATATAACCTAAGATGTATACCACTACAGGATGAGGGAAGATGTGATAATGTAATGGAATAATTTGGAATTGGGAAAATGTAAGAGGAGGAGATAATAGATGATGATAGGATGTAATAAGATGATATAGAATTGATGAAAGGAGCTGCGATTTAACCTAAGGTGTATACCACTATGGTAGGTGATGATGCATGTGGGTGACGATATAGCCTAGAGCATGGTCACTAGTTTGATGAATGTGGTATGATGACATGTCACATGTAGGTAAGGTCCATTTGATTGGTAAACCCTGCAGTCGAGTATGGACCAAGGAACTGAAGTGCATCATAGGGTGGTGAGTGTAGCATGTAGAAGACAACGTAGTGTAAATGACCAAGATATGTGAAAGCGTAGTGTAGAATGTATAGTGGGTATGGAATGTAATGTAATAAATTTGTATGTAGAAGTAGAGTGTGTAATGATAATAGATAAAACTAGACCCAAGTATAAGGAAATCTAGTGTAGCATGTAGAATAGGTATAAGATGTATGAATGTAAGAAGGTATGAATGTGATGTAATGATGATAGTAAAACTAGACCCAAGTGTAATGGTAAATATGTGTAATGCATGTAGTAGTAAGGTGTATGAATGAAATGTGGGTGTGTAGTGGAAGTATATGTAGTGTGCTATAAAGATAGATGATAAGTGTATGTAGAATATGTGATGGTAAATGCTAGACTCGTATACAACATGACCTAGTGTAAATGTAGGATGAGAGGATGGAATGCAAAACTAGGCTCATATACAATGATGACTAATGTAGTGTATGCCATGAAGATATAATGTAGGATGATAGAATGTAAATGTATAGGTCCTGTAGTGTAGTGTGTGGGGTTCAATGTAATGGTAATCCCTCAACAGTCCAGTGTGAACCGAAGCACAAGGGTGCATCATTGGGTAACGAGGGTGCTACGATGTGTGAGATAGAAGTGATGAGAGATGTAGGATGATACAAGTATGCTAGAAGAGAGAAGGGGGGGGGGTCAACCAATAAGGTTTAGTGATGGAGGTCCGACAATTGGTGATGAAGATGATGACACCTTAGGACGACGGTTGAGCAAGGGTGGTATGTGAGACAAGTGTTGCATGGGGGAATGAAGCTGATAGGCATGTGATGGGTGTACATAAGACCAAGATTGAGGTGTAGTAAAGTGTGTGGGTGATGGTGAATGAGGTGGGATCATACATGTGGAAGTAAATGAGTCATGTGGAATGAAGTGAGGTGGTGACCGTTGGTGAGAGGCAGTAGTAGTCCTAGGAATAGGCCTATGGCGGTGTGTAGGACTAATAGAATGGAGTGGGCGCATAGGGACTAGTTGAGATGGTGGGGTAGGAAGAGGATGCAGTGTTGGTGATGTCAGAGGAGTTGTGTGAGGGAGAGGAGGAGGTGCAGGAGAAGCAGAACTAGAATGTGAGGATGCTGGAGGTGAATGAGGGATGCCATCAATGGAGACAACTCGGTTGTCGTAGATGAACTTAAGGTGTAAGTGGTTGATGAAGACAATATCTTGGGATTTATGGATCCAATTTAAGCTGAGAAGTAGGTCACAGTGGTTGACTGCTTGATTAACGAAGCAAGGGAGGAGAAGAGTGAGAGGACCAACTGTGATAGGTAACTTAACGACACCATAAGGCCTCTTGAATAGAAAGTCAATTTGTGATGGAGGGTAGCCAATAGATCGTAAAAGAGACAAGGAACATGTACTAATAGGAGAAGATGGATCAACCTTAGTGTTGTTGATAGGGGTTGAGGCGATAAGGGCCCGTATGTATAAATGGTCGGATGTGAATGTAGCGTGATAGTCAGTGTGAGAGAAAGAAATAACAGGTGGGGTTGTATCAGCACTAGCGACTAAGAAGTCAAGTGCTCCTACATCGGGAGGTGGTGTGGCATGGTATGCATGATTAGTGGAAGAGTCCGTAGCTTTTTTGTCGTGTTGGTTGGATTCTTTGTTAAAAATTTTGACTTTACCCTTGTCCTTAGTGGGAGGAGGGCTAGTAGGTTCGGGGAATTCGAGTTGGTCATTTTCAATTAGATCTTGGATAATTTCCCGAAGTTTCATACAACGGTTAGTAGAGTGGCCTACATATCGATGGTAATCACAATGGAAGTTTTCATTGTAATTACGTCCTTTGGGTCGTGATGGGTCTAACTCGAGTGGTGGCGGGAGGGTGATGAGGTTGTTATCTAGGAGTTGTTGCAAGATGAGGTGTGGTGCCATAGGGAGGTTGGTAAATGTACGCTGAGGCGGTTGGGATGGTGCCTCCTTAGAAGGTGTAACAGTGTTGAATGTGAGTTTAGTGTCAATAGGCTTAGACATAGAGGGTTTAAATGGTGTCTTGTTTGGAAAATGAGAGGAGGATGAAGGTTGTTCCTGATACTTTAGTTTTCCAATAGAGAGAAGCTTAGATTCGCGAAGCTTAAGAGTATGACACAGTTGGTCAAAAGAAGAAAAGGTTTCAAAGAGAACACTTTCATAGAGAGGTGGTAAAAGGATTTGTATAAATAAATCTTGCAACTCAAAATCAGCAAGGACGTTAGTCATTTTGGCAAGATTATTTTTGTAGCACAAAACATAATTAAAAAAGTTCTCATTGGGTCCATGTTTAAGTTGTGCTAATTGGGCATAGGTCATCTTAGAACCGATGTTGATGGAGAATTGTGTGAGAAAAGCATCAGCGAGATAGGTAAAGGAGGTGATGGAATGAATAAGTAAATCATAGAACCAACACATGGCGTAGTCATGAAGACTGTGATGAAAAATTTTGGCTAAAAGGAGTTGATCATCAACAAAATCGAGACAAGCAACATGAAATGCATGAAGATGCTCCCATGGGTCACCATGTCCATTAAAAATGGGCAATTTAGGGGTGAAAAAGTTAGGAGGAAGAGGGTAAGTAGAAATAAGAGATGAAAATGGGGTATGCAAGTATAAATAGAGGTCAAGGTAGAATCTAAAGAGGGAGATGTGGTTGCCTGTTGGAGATTGTGAATTTGAGCCTAGAGATCGTGATATAAGGAAGTTAAATCCTGATTGCCAGCAGAGGATGTTTGTTGTTGATGTGAGACCAAAGGAGGGGTGAAGTGATTAGTTGGAATGGGAACCGAAACTGGAACAATAGAAATGGGTGGAAGTGTAGAGGTGGGAGGTTGGGTGGGAAAATCTATAGAAGGGTTGAGCTCAACCAAGTTAGTGGCCTCTTCACGAGCCACATGCAGAAGTAAATCTAAATCTGATGGGTGTTCAGCAAGGTGATCGTTGATGGATTTAAGGTGAGCTTCAATAAAGTCCTCATGAGTTTGAGCCATGGGAAAAGGGGAAACTACACCTCAGAAGGTGCGATAAAGAAACGACGGGTTCACCAAAATGATTAACAAAAATAAAAGATTTTACCTAGATGGCCTAAAGGGATATCTAGGGTATTAATGTTAATCTAGTTAGGAGGACTAAAACGTTGTAAATGAACTAAAATAGTATGAAATAAATGTAAATAAACTACTCTAGATGAAATGAAACCCTAATGTGCAAGAGAAGAGTAAGAAAAAGACTCAGCTGATAAAAGGTGACTGTCGCAGGTTGTTGTAGATTTGGAAGGGAAATCTAGAAGTGCAGATGAACCCTCAGGGACCCCGCGAAGGGAAGATCTAGATTTTCTGAGATGACAAAGGTGCCTGAGAGTGTACTAGGGCACCCCGGGGTGCCCTGGTTTGCAATCTAAGTGCTCAGAACAGCGTAAATGCTCAGAACCTCAATTTGGTATGGTCGCTAAATGTCTCTGAGTACTTCCTGCATCTCATGCTAGATTCATTGGATGAATTGGAGAATGACCCACAATGCAAGGAGAAGTATCAAACCCTAGAAAATAAAAATATGCATATGAATGGGTTGGACTAACCTCAGCCTCCAAGCTAGTGGACTTATCACTGAGCATTGCACTGCATGACGAACGCTGCTGATGTAGTTTGTGTGGTGTGTGTGTGTGTGTGTGTCGTTCCCTAGGTGCTCTCATTCTAGTCGCACTTTGTGAAGTAACGAGCAATAGTAGCTATAGAAATGTAAGTAGCATGTGTGCATGGAATAGAATGGAATCCCTCCCCTATGAAGTGTGTGTGATGCAGATCTCCTAGCTTGAATGCATGGCACTATGTGGATGCAAGTGATGCAATGGATGCAACCCTAGATGGAGTGATAGTAGTGATAAGATGCAATGACCTAGGACCTTCATTATGGTCTTCTAACTTTATATTTATAGGGCTCTCAAGCTTAATTTCGTAATTAATCCCAACAAAGCCGACTGAGAAGAAGATAAGGATGACCAATAGTTAAGAGTGACCCAAAAATGAGCAGAAGAGGTTGTACATAGACTGGGGTGCCTGGAATGGGACCGGGGCACCTCGGGGCACCCTAGGACAGGCTGAGACACCCTGATTTTAGGCTAGAATGTCGGAAAGGTCATGAAATGGGTTGATAGGTATCGGGAAATACACAGGAAAGATGAAATAAAAGATAAGAAAAAAGTGGCCAAAAGGTGGGATTAATTAGTACTTTGTACACTTGAGAACCTTCTAAATAGTAGTATAAGACCGGGCTAAATATTGTCTAATGTGCAATATTTGTGTCTACAGTGCTATTACTGCCCCCCTTAGTGTAGGATTTCCCTTTTCATGCACACACTCTCTCTATGTCTCCTTCGAATTGTTAGGATAGGTGTAGTTAAGTGTTTTTCTTGCATTAGGAGTAGTTTAGCATTATGATTAGGTAGAGGAAGTTAGCCTTCTCCGGAGGGTTACCTTAAGTTCACAAGTATCAAAACTTGAGGGATAACCCCATGTTATCCAGATTACACAGAAGGCCCATGCACACATACTTGAGTTATCAAGGGTGTTGTAATTTTGCACTAACAATTACCAAGTTCTCTTTAAGGCTAGAGAGAACCTCCTATTTGTGTTGAATGTGATCTTTAATTACTCTTAAGTTGGAAATGAGGGATAGTGGATGGTAACCATATAATGCCAAGAATGGGGACATTTTAGATGAAGTATGAAATAAAGTGTTGTACCACCATTTTGTAAGTGGTAGCCATTTGACCCATCTCTATGCTTATCTGAAATAAAACATCATAGATACCCCACCAAACATTTGTTGACTACCTTATTTTATCCATTTGATTGCAGATAATATGAATAACTATGAGCTGATTGAGTACCCAAACATGGGAATAAAACAGTCTAACAATTGCTAGTGAATATAGGATCCCGATTACTGAATATAATTTTGGGTGTTCCATGTAGCTTCTGAATTGTATCCCTAAAAAATATGACAACTGAAATCATTGTAAATGGATGTGACAAGGAACAAAAGTGAGCATACTTGGTGAGTCTATCCACAACTACCATAATTAAATTTTTCTCTTCAGATTTTCGCATTTCTGTGATGAAATCCATGGAAAGTTTTGCCCCCCACTCACTAGAAATAGATAGACTTTTTGCAAAATTCTTGAAGACTTAATAGTTTCATCCTTGTTAGCCTGACACAACAAGAATTCTACCACAAATTTATGGACATCTCCTTTCAACCTTTCACAAAATAAATATTTCTTAATTATGTGATAAGTTTCCAAGAATCTAGAATGACCACCGACTAGAGAAGTATGGAGCTATGAGAGCACTTGAATTTTAAGGTTAGAGTTTTTGCATAAGTACATCTGGTCCTTATACAATGCCATCCCCCTTCCATACATTTTTTTCTGAAATTCTTAGACCCCGTTGGAGATTCTAAATGAAAGTGTGGGTTTTTGTGTCATTTTTCCATTCCGATCTTTCCCGATTTATCGAATCTGCCTATAATATGGACATGACATATAGTAAGGTTTTTTTGGACTCATCTCTCCCAGATAGTGCATCAACTACCACATTTTTTAAAAATGATTTGAAATTCGTATCCCAACATCTTAGTGACACACTTTTGTAGTTCTTCAGATGATAGTCTTTGTTCTAAGAAGTATTTCAAGTTGTCATAGTATGTCTATACCTTGTAGTGATAACCCATGAGATATGGTCTATACTGTTTGATTGCATGAAGAATAACCATTGTTTCCTTCTTATTATTTTGTCTTGATAGATTCTTACCTTTGATTTTTCGACTCTCAAATGCAATGGGGCAACCCTCTTGCATAAGTACTTCACTTATGCCACACCTGGAAGCATCACATTCAACAATGAAGGTTTTGTAGAAATCTAGTATAGTTCGACCTAGAGTGGTACACATGGTCTTCCTTAGTGATTTAAATTCTTGAGTTGTTTCCTCATTCCAACAAAAAGAGTCTTTCTTCAATAATGTTGTGAGTGGTGCTATAATTCTACCATCATTCTTCACAAATCGACGATAATAACCTATAAGTTTTAAGAATCCCTTGAGGTTTTTGAGGTTTTTAGGAATCTTCCAATCCACCATGGCTTGGATCTTATGATGATCCAATTTTACACCTTCATGAGACACAATATGACTTAAGTGTTCTACCTCCCTTACTCCAAAAGCACACTTGGAGGGTTTAGCATACATGTGTTGTTATTCAAGAGCGTCTAATACCTTATTGAATTCATCAAACACTAGAAAGTAGATGGTGCATTTGTAAGGCCAAAAAGCATTACTAGAAATTCATAGTGGCCCTCATGTGTCCTAAATGTTTTTTTACAAATATATTCATCACTGATTTTGATTTGATAGTAACCCGATTGAAAATATTATTTTTTAAAATAAAAAACACCATATAATTCGTCTAACGAATCTTTAATGACAAGAATAAGATACTTATCTTTCATTGTGTATTTGTTGAGCTCCCTATAGTTTGGACACATGTGCCAACCTTCATCCTTCTTTCTTACCATGATCACTAGCGAAGAGTAAGCAATTTGACTATGGTGAATAATGCCTACTTCCAACATCTCGTGTAGCTAATCTTCTATAAATTTTCACTTTTCTGGAGATAAGGAAATACCTATAAGGTCGAATGTTGGGTGTCTATAATGGCTTCAAAGAGGTACTAGTTAAAATAACATGATCAAATGATCTCTTTTGGGAGGTAACCCTTTATTTGCATATCCCCAAAAAAAACTAAGTGCTTATTAATAATTTATTGTAGATCTGATGGTATAGTTCCTTTTGATAGTCGAGTTTCTAGTGAAAATAGTTGTGCCACAAACCCATATGCACCCTTCTTAAGTAGATTTTGCATTTGATGAGAACTTACCAACTACAGAGATTTTTCTTGCATCCCTCACAACTCATTAGTCATCCCTTCATAATGAAACCACATGACAAAATTCTGGAAGTTCATCTCAATGGTTTCCAATGTAGCAAGCCATTGGACCCCTAACACAATGTTTGCACCCCCCATTGAAATGACATACATGTGACCTTCTAGCAGGTAATATCACATAGATAGCTTAATCTTATGGAATTTTCCTGAACAAATAACTGTACCACCATTTTCCACCATGACCTAAAACCATGGGGCTGGATAAACAAATAAATTTAAGCATAAAACCAACTTATGATTGATGAAGTTATGAGTACTCCTAGAGTCAATCAATACCCTCACCCTTTTTTTCTTCACAAACTCAACTACCTTAAGGGTTTGTGGGGTACTAATTCCAGAAATTACATGGTAAGATATAGTTGGTTGAGATTCTGTA
This sequence comes from Taxus chinensis, assembly GCA_019776745.2. Taxonomy (NCBI): domain Eukaryota; kingdom Viridiplantae; phylum Streptophyta; class Pinopsida; order Cupressales; family Taxaceae; genus Taxus; species Taxus chinensis. The sequence goes on from CM034149.1 coordinate 14,990,188, forward strand.
GTCACGATATCATGAACCTCTTCAATGCATTCTTCATCCCCTTCATCTTCCTTATTTGGCCCCTCAATGTAGAGTAATTTATTCTCAGCACAATTGTGTCCTTTAATCCATTTAATATTACAACTAGAACATATTATTTTTTCTTATTTCTCTTCAATCTATTGTGGAGTCAACTGGGTAGGTTGTGGGAATGATGGTACTAAGGTGTTATGATCTCTAATGGTAGTGAAATTATTCCTCTTCATGGAAAGGAATTTTTCATCTACCCTTAGTGTCATGATAATAGAGTTATAAACAGTGAGTGGATCAAACATTCATACCTCATGACGAATGTGATGCATGAGACCGACTAGGAACAAATCATTTAGACTGTCATATGTAATTGTATCCAAATGCAATGACAAGCTTTGAAACTGTTGAATATTATCCTTTACTGACATGTTTGTCGTAGCTTTTCCAATTGGCTAAAGTAGTTCTTGGCCACACTACTACTATAGTGTGCTTGCAACTCATTTGTAAAACTGACCATGTAGCATCAAGATATTTTTTTTAGTGCAAACCAATGATACCAAGTGAATTGTTCTAGTTTCAGATATAAGGATTCCAATACCACCTTTTTCCCACTTGGAACTTGATGCTGATAAAAAAATTCTCCATTTGGATGATCCAGATGATCGTATTGTTCCCATTGAACTTGCTTGATTATGCTTTTATAATAATGTTATGCCACTTGGTAGAAGATCCACCAAGGTGTGTGGATAATCTTCCTTGGTGTGATTTGGATTTGGCTACACATTGCTTGAGGAACCCATGTGACTTGAATGGGATTACATGCCAGTCTTAATGCTTGAAAGAGTTTTCATAATATCTTTCCTCATTAAATCAATCTCCATATTTATTTCACCCTTCCCTATATTGAATACATTGTCCAAAATTGTCCTCATTTCATCTTTTATTAAGTTTAATTGATTACCATTTTTTTTCCTACTTGATGTCATCCCTATTCACTATGTTATTCACATTGTTCTGAAGTTGGTTGACCATTTCCTATACCCCAGAAGATGAGGATTGAAAATCCATTTCTTCCTTATTTGGATTCATTCCTAGAGTGGCTCAACCCTTCCCTTGACCTCTAATTGATCTCCCTGTCATGATGTAGGGTTTGGGCCTTGATATACAAGGATTAGGGTAGGAATTTAGGGTTTGAGGTTTCATATGGTTATTCTTTGTATAGAGAGAAACACTAATAACAAGCCCTACCTAATTTTTGGAGAGATTTCCAAAATGTATAAGAAACTTAGAAAAATCCCAAAATAGAAGCATAAGGACCAAATTTATGAAAAATCAAATAATAGTTATAACTTATAAAAAATAAGTCCACATATCTTAAAATTTGGGGAGCAGCTTACTAGACTAATTTCATAACTTTAGTTAAAAATTGCAAAAAAAAATCGCCACCATTTGATGATATAGCTTAATATTCAAAATTAGGGTTTTGACCTAAACCTAGCTAGATCTAAGTTTTGATACATCTTGTTATGAAATTACTTGGATAGATTTAAATATCAACAATAATATAACACCAAATAACACCAACATTATATATAAATGATCAAAATATGAAATTATCATGACTTATCCACTTTGAGGGCACAACCTCCAAACCAGACAATAAGACTCAAGTGCAAAATATGATGATAATATACTACTCTTTGACTCCTATATATACCCTACTATGCTATGAAATGTATCAAGGATGACATACTAAGCATATGAAAGCACAAATAAATATGATATGACATGATAAGAGATTATGTTAGCCACATGTTGGCTATATACATCCGTATATATGACTTGGGGTTAAGGGTGTAACATTATTGACTCATCTAGTTATGTTCAATTACGGAAGTGTACTTGTGATTCATGTCATTCTATTTTAGACAATATTTAACATTTGTAAAAATGTTGTTTCAATGTTGTAAACACTTGTAACTCTATTGTCTAATATCTATAAATATTACATTATGTTTTTAATCAAAATAATATTTAGATTTGTGTTGTGCAACATATGTGATCTATTTTTATCATTTGGTATTAGAGTGGTGTTGGCGAGAAAATTTTTGGGTGGATAAACTTGTGGATTTATTTCCAATTCTCTAGGAATCTAAGTCCCTCCACTTAACCAGTGTAGCTGCCGTATATGTATGCGTGAGTAAAGGTGGATTTTCTTGGTGGCCTTGTGGCCAGGGATCCAACAAGGGAACTCCACTAACCCTACGATAAAGCTAGCAATCTCTTGCTAGGGAAGAATTTGTTTGAAGAGTGTGAAAGGGGAGTGAGTAAAGAGGTAGGAGAACTAATGTTGTAGGTAGAAAATCAGATTCCTGCACACACTAGTTAGAAATTTCAACACATGCATTTATAGGAAAGAAACAACATTTGCAAATAACAACAAGACCAAATAGAATTTGATTTGATCACAAAGTATCAAGAAACCCCTTAGTCAAAGAAAGCTAGAAACTTCTTCTTCTTGTATTGATTTCTTAAACAAAAGTTGTACATAGTGTGGGAATTGAAGAAATTTGAGGAGTGGAGGGGAATAGAAGAAAATGGCTATCTCCTTTCTTTCTCTAAGTACAATGCACTCTTGAGTTTACAAGATCAATCACCAACCCTTTGAAAAGAGAATGGCATTTACAATTTATAGAATAAGAGATGACTCATCATCTTCCCCCCAATGCCTTTTCATATGTCCTCGCACAACTTAAAACTTTTCAACTTCCTAGGAGAATTTTAAGTCCCTTTTTGTAACATAAAGGTGAATTATTACATTAGGAACATTAATACATATGAAAAAGTGCAACCCCAATGCAAGAATTAGAACATTGAGAAGAGAGAAAGTTGGGGGAGAGAGAGAGAGAGAAGAGAGAGAGAGAAGAAGAAGAGGAGATGTCATTCCCTAATGAAGTCCATTGATCCTTGTTGATGGAAATCTCAAGTACGAGTGAAACTCTAAATATTAAAACTCATTTGAAACCCTGAGAAACTCACTTCATTTCAAATCATGAGTGACTTTAAAATTAATGAATTGATTCTGTCAATGACCATAACTCCCAGCCTGCATATGATATACCTGTGACCTTAACTATGTAGTGAGTGTGAAAAAAATTGTCTAGTTCCTTGAGATGGACCTCACCTATAATCCCATGGATGATTGAGAATGATGGTGTTAACCTGAATGATCTTCTGTCTATGTCCCATTGTGCCAAAACTACCCTTTGAGTGTAACATGCTAATTTTAGAATATGAGCCCATGATATGCTATTCTAGGACGTATCACCTGTCTTGCTCAGTTTCACCTTCTGAACCTTCTACCATATTCCAACCTCCTTTATTCCCAAGATATATTTTTAGCACATTTCTATTTTAAGCAGGTTACTATTTGGGGACCTGCTATTTTGGTAAGAAGTTGTTTTCTGTCTTATTTTTCATTTTACCCCTTTTTTGATTGTCTTGAGTGATAAACTTGAAATTTAGTGGGACTCGTCATTTATAGCATGTGAGGAAATATAAAATATGCTATTTTTAGTAAGTGGTGAAAATGACCTCTGTTTTTTATGGGAATAACATTTTTGGATTCGACTCTTCGTCAAGAAATCATGATCCAATTTTCATCATGATTCTCTTTCTAGAAAGATCATAAATGAAAAATGAAAATTTATCTCCTATAAGAGCTTTGGTATGGAGCTACCAGGGAAGAATATTGATAAAAAATTAGTCCTTCATATCTCAATAAACTAGCAACTTCATCATGCAAAAAGTAGTTTGAGAGAAACTAGATTTTTTGGAGACCCTTCCCTCTGAATTTCGGATGATTTTGCCTGCCGGATCTTCAGGAATTTGAAAATTTCTTTGAAGAGGGAAAGAAATTTGATAAAAAACACATCCCTACATATCCCTTGAAAAATAGGGACTTCATGGTGTGAAAATTAGTTCACGTGAAACTATATTTTTCAACGATCATTCCCTCAAATTTTCACGCAATTTCGCCCACTGGAACCTTGAGAAGTGGAGAGGTAGCTCGCTGATTTTTTTCACTAGATGTGTCATATGGAGCCATTAATGAAGCTTGAAATTTTCAGGTCTTGATTTTTTTCTCCATTCGTGAAAAAATAGGAACTCCATGGCGCGATAGGTTCACTCAAAACTTCTTGTCTCACTGGTGAAATTTCTCTTCAATTGGTTGTGTAATTTGACTAGAATTGAAGTTTGTTCGTCGGTGAGCCGGAAGTGAAATTTATTCACTACTGAGAATTCATGGTTATGTAAATGGAGGTTTGCAATATGATTTTTTAATGGCCTTCAAGAGATATCAACTCAGCAACAAATGGTTTGTCAATCTATGCACCAGTTTGGAAGATTTCTTCAAATTTTGATTTCATGGCAATGGGGATTTTTGTTCTTTGTTCATATTCGAGGAGCTCAGAAGTGAAATATTCTTCCAAGACATATGTATCACAAATGGGAGGATTGAATATCAGTTTCTGATGGCCTTGAATATGAGTAATGGTCTTTGTCAATGATGGAGTGGTGGTGAGGTGTTGTCTACAACTTTCTTCGTAGCAATGGACAAGCAATTAAAAGTAGTCTTCAAAGTTAGAAATTTTTCAAATTTTAGAGTTGGAATTATGAAAAAAATTCTTTATTCCATTGTCATCCCTCACCTCAAAGGGGCATGAGGGACATCATGTTTACATGGTGATCAAGATGGTGACACATGGCAGCGATCTTTGACGATGATAGGGAGTGGTGAGAGTTCTTAGAAAAAGCTTTATAGCACTCGCAATGGGGCTGGAAGAGGGTCACATGGGTGGCCAATTTTTTTAAATCCTTAGAGGGATGGGTGATTTTTTTTAATGTCCCTGATGTCCCTCACCTCAAAGGGATGTGAGGGACATAAAATTCCATGGTGAGTCCTGACAGCGGACATGTGGCGGAGATCCGACGACAAGGAATTCAAGCTCCACATTGCACTCGGGGGCTGAACTAACAATCTTGATGGTTGCATGGGGTTTCAGAGGTCACATGGGGGCTGGATGCATTTTTACAAGGTTTATGTCCCTAAAATTAAGGGAAGTTGGGGACACAAAATCCCTCCAAGATCATGGATTTAACATGTGTCCTCCCAAAATTTGGCTAACTCCTGAACTTGCTCCAATAGGACAACTTGGGATGATGATAACTTGAGCTCCCGATGGAATTTTTTCAGAAAATATTTAAATGATCCTAGATGGAAAGTTCCTTTTGAATCCAATGGTGGGGACTGCATGTACTTATTCTTCCATTTTATCCTTGAAAATCAGATTTTTGATTTGGTACTCCACATGTGCTTAAGAAAAACTACCTGCAGAGCTGATGCGCTAAAGTGTTGAGAAAAATAAAATTTCACCATCTTGTAGGGCCTAGAATTATATTTCCAGATGATGTTTTTTTTTTTCTCCTAACTCCATCTGGAGCTCCCATGGAATCACCTTCCAAAGCTCAGCGGTTATTTTGGCTTGTGTACTGACTAGGCCTGTGAACCCTAATTTTGGCAAAACTACCCCAACTTCTCTAAGCCCTTCCAAAATCTTCCAAAATCATTTCCATGATGTCCCAAGACCTTTAAATCACCTCCACATCTTCTTAGGGTCTTCTTCTCCACTCCATGGGATTTCTCCAGCCCTAGGAAGGCCAATGATAGCCGTTCACACAACTGCATGTAGCTTGCAAATGAACTCCTAAAATAACCTAGGGGGAATGAATGGAATTTCCTAAATCACCTAGGGGATGACATAACATTAATTGGGAGGTCACTTGGACTTACTGGGTAGACCCTTGGTGTTCCTTAGAATGATAGGACTATGAAAAAATTAACACAAGGGTATAGTTGTCATGCTCAGAAATTATCAATTTCCCTGCTGTACATTTACATGAAAAAATATTGCTCTAGCTTGGGGACATGACATGGAATGAGTGCAACGAAGACATGACATGGAGAATAAAAAATCTCAACTTTAGACCATTATGATCCATTGACCAGTACCTTATCCATTGGGCCATGTAGAGTCATGTACAATTTACAAGAGAGATAGATAGAGAGAAGAAGGAGAAGACACACACACAGAAAGAGAAGAGAGAGAGGACAATGGAAAGGAAACACACAAAACACAACATAAAGGGAAATGCACCATGGAAAGGAAATTATATAAAAGGGGAGGGAAATTTATAGAGGTGGAAAAAGGATATACACATACCCGACAACGGGTTGAGAAAAGTACATGCCATCATGAAATAGTGGATTGAAGTATGACCATTGAAGCACAAAAACTATTATTTGATCAAACCATGCTTTGGTGATGGCCTTGCATGGCTTGAGAAGAAGAATATTGATCATGATTCCATCCTTGTACTCATATTGTATTGAGAATTTTCCTTCATCCATTGAAAATTTGGTTAACCTATTGAAGCTTTTGTATTTTGAAGATTCCTCTCGATGTCCCAAAATCATGAGACACCATCCCTCCATGTCTTCGAGAGTAGGAAAATTGCTATTGTCATGAAAACATTCATCCTTTTCAAATTGCAACTTCAAATTATCTCTTATATCAGTAAAACACTTGAACGGAGTGAGAAAAAACTGGTTTTCTTCCCATTCGAGGACTTCCCCGAACATCCCACTGTGTTTCTTTGAGCAAGTGTTTTCAGACATGGAGGTTAAATCATTGAGTTGGAGATCTTCATCATCCTTGAGATATTGTTGCAGCATGGGGACATGTTCAAGGTGAATCTGAGCTTGGAGGATGGTGAGTGTATTCTGATTTTGGATCATTTGGCAAGAATCACACATACTCCCACTTTGTTGTCTAGAGAAATTGTCACCAATATGCATTCATTCGGAGTGCATATTGATATCATTTCAAAATTGCAGCTTTTGATTTGGCCATGTAAGCATTCTTCACCATTCATTGGATTTTTCCATATGAACTCTTGTTTTTCATTGATGGACCATCCCAAAATGGTGGGAGAAAGTTGGTTTTGAATATACTCCAAACATTGCTGTAGATTTTCACCATGTTCTAAACAACTTTCTTCAATGCAAATCATCTCAATTTTTCCCTGTTATCTTCTTCCATGGCAGAGGTGTTGTCTTCAAAAATAGAGATGTCCAAAGGAGATTCATGAAATTTTCTTCTTTTGCACTCATGAACTTCTTCACACAATGTGGAAGAAAAAGACATGCTTTCATGTCCATTCTCATCAACCGAAGTATTAGGGAAGTCATCAAGATTATCCAACTACTCCATCTCAACATCAAAAATTGGTGCACCAAAATAGGAAGCACAAATTGACTCATACCTGTCTTGTATCTCCATGGCCTAGGTTAAGAGTTCAAGGTTTAGTTGAGGATCTTCATTTTCTTCCACATCCTTCAAGATATCATGTACAAATAATTCTTTTGAAATTTCCATAGGCTCATTTTTATCTTCATTGGAAGAATATTCTTGTTGTGCCTTCAAGAGATGGTTAAAAATCTGATCCATACGGACCCATGATTCATTTGAAACATTCTCATTCACCTCTTCCATGATTTGCATTTCCAAAGATTCACTTTCTTGCAAACACGGGCATACTTGATTCATGACACCTACTGATAAGGAGAAGATGTCCAAGCTTCATGGGAAGGGCACTCCTTCAAGCTCAAAATCCATATCATCTTCTTCTTAGTAAGAAGTAGAGAACGTGTTGGGGTAGCAGTATGAGAAGAATTTTCAGCTACATCTTGACCATCCATTATTGAATCTTCTTACTCAGGTGAAATATGAAAGGCTATGTTTTCACCGTGATGATGATTCTGCTCCCCGAGTGAGTAGAGGTTGTGTTTAAAATTCTCCTTAGATTTGAAAAGAGAGTGGGATTCTTCCATTTGATCATCCATGATTGCATCAGAGAAGAGAGTTTGATTCTTTGACTTCCTCCATTTCTTCATGCAAAATTTCTACATCACTTGATGAATCAAAATAGGAGGGAAGATTATCTATGACCATCTTGAATTCATCATCTTCAGACCATGATTTCGGGTGACTTTCTTGCACTTTTTCACATCTCTCCATTTCATCATTAATTGAAAGATCAAAATTTGAAAAGAGATCATTCATGCTTACTTTGAATTGGTCATCTTCTTCATCATTGGTGGAGTCTTCAGAGAGCATTGGATCATCCATTATGCAGAAAGGATCTTCCTTTATTGAATATATTATTCCCCCCATGGGTTGTGACTCAAGCCAAATGGAATTGTTGAATGGTGATTCTATCTTCGTCTCTTCTTCTTCTTCCTCCACGACGTTAATTTGGATTTCATTGAGAGGTTCCATGACAAGATCTTCTTTATAAGCATCCAAGAATATTTTGGGAATGAAAAACTCATAGAATGGGAAGAAATCCAGGTCTTCCTCCATAGGGTGTGTCTCGTCTTCTTCCTCCATTTGATGCAAAGCTTCAAGATGTTCATATCTTCTCTGTAGAGATAAAACATACCTCCAAATTTCATCAAATACTTTAGGGTCAGAATTTCCTTCTATTATGATATGAATCCTTTCCACATATTCTCTTTTCAAAATATTCATTTCTTCATCACCATATGCAATGAATTCATCTAGAGAATGGTGGAAGGACAACGTTCTCAATTTTGTAGTGAGTTCTGCAAGATTGCAAAAATATTCTCCAGTGGATCTTGCACCATCATGTCTTTCGTCATCTTCTTGAATGCTGATTTTATATTCATTCGAAGGCTCAAGGTTTCTTCAGTGGCCTCCAAGAACCTTTCGGGTATGAAAACCTTGTGATACGAGTGATCTTCAATATCTTCCTCCATAAGATGAATCTCCTCTTCTTCTTTCTCGCTATGGGTTGTTTCAAGTTGCTCATTCATCTCTTGCAAGAATTTGGCATATTATTGAACTTCACATCTTATCTTATGTCTCCTTTGAATCCATTATTCTTCATCACTGACAGGTTCTTTCTTCTTTCCTTTGTCAATACTAGTTCCGGAACCATGGCTGATCAACAAGCTTCTTTTCTGTGAAGACATCTTCTTATTCTTCTTCTTCACTATCACTCATTGGTAATTCACTCCAATCTAGAAATATCTTCATGATGTGGGAAATGAATGTGATAGGGGTTCATTCCTTGATGGATTCACCTTTAAAAAAATGATTTTCCTTTGAAATCTGATTTTTTGTTTTGTTTTTATTTTCAAACCTTGCGGTCATATTTTGGGTGCAGATGCTGCTAAATCTACCCCATGATGGACACAAAAAACTGTTGGCGAGAAATTTTTTTGGATAGAAAAAGTTGTGGATTTCTTACCAATGATCTGGGAATCTAAGTCACTCTACTTAACCGGTGCATCAACCATATATACATGCGTGAGTAAATGTGGATTTTCCTGGTGGCCTTGTGACCAAGGATCTAATAGGGGAACTCCACTGACCCTGCAACAAAGTTAGCAATCTCTATCTAGGGAATACTTTATCTGAAGAGTGGGAAAGGGGAGTGAGAAAAGAGGTAGGAGAACTAATGTTGCAGGTAGAAAATCAGATTCCTGCACACACTAGTTAGAAATTTCAACACATGCATTTATAGGAAGAAACAACATCTGCAAATAGCAACAAGACCAAATAGAATTTATGGATCACAAAGTATCAAGAAACACCTTAGTCAAAGAAATCTACAAACTCCTTCTTCTTGTATTGACTGCTTAAACAAAATTTGTACATAGTGTGGGAATGGAAGAAATTTGAGAGTGGAGGAAAGTAGAAGAAAATGGCTATCTCCTTTGCTTTCTCTAAGTATAATGCACTCTTGAGTTTACAAGATCAATTTCCAACCCTTTGAAATGAGAATGGCTTTAAAATTTATAGAGTGAGATATGTCTCTTCATCTTCCCCCCAATGAATTTTCATATGTCCTCGCATAACTTAAAACTTTTAAGTCCCTTTTTGTAACATAAAGGCGACTTATTACATTAGGACCATTAATACATATGAAAAAGTGCAATCCCAACCCAAAATTAGAACATTGAGAAGAGAGAGAAAGTTGAGGGAAGAGGAGAGAGAAAGAGAGAGAAGAATAAGAGGAGATGTCATTCCTGATGAAATCCATTGATCCTTTATGTTTGAAAACTCAAGTTCAGTGAGAATCTGAATCTTTGAACTCGTTGCACCCTGAGAAACTCCTTCAAATCAGCTCGTGAATGCTTGCCAAGATTAATGAATTATTCCGCTATGACCGTAACTCCCAACCTAAGTATGATTTATGTGTCACCCAAACTATGTAGTGAGTGTCGAAAAAAATTGTCCAATTCCTTGAGATGATCATCCCTCTATGTCCCATTGTGCCAAACTTGCCCTTTGAGAACAACCTGGTTTTTTTAGAATATGAGCCCATGCTTTGCTATTTTGGGACATATCATCTATTTTTCTCAAGTTTCATCTTATGAACCTTCTACCATATTACAACCTCCCCTATTCCCGAGATATTTCTATTTTTAGCACATTTCTTTTTTTAGGAGGTTGCTATCTGGGGACCTGTTATTTTGGGAAGAAGTTGTTTTTTGTCTTACTTTCCATTATACCCCTTTTCTGATTGTCTTGCGTGATCAAAATTGAAATTTAGTGGGGCTCACCATTTATAGCATGTGAGGAAATATAACATATACTATTTTTAGTAAATGGTGAAAGAAACCTCTGTTTGTGTCGAGAATACCTATTTTGGATTCGTCTCTTCATCACAAACTTGTGCTCCAATTTTCATCATGATTAGCTTTCTAGAAAGCTCAGAAATGAAAATGAAAATTTATGCCTAGTAAGAGCTTTAGGTATGGAGCTACTAGGGCAGAATACTGATAAAAATTTAGTCCATATCTTGAGAAACTGGCAACTTCATCGTGGAAAAACTAGTTTGAGAGAAACTAGATTTTTTAGAGACCCTTCCCTTTGAATTTCGGAGGGTTTCACCCGCTGGATCTTCGAGAATTTGAAAATTTATTCAAAGAGGGTAGAATTTTGATAAAAAATGACAGCCCTCCATATCCCTGAAAAATAAGGAATTCATGGCGCGAAAACTAGTTCATTTGAAACTAGATTTTTCAACAATCATCCTGTCAAATTTTCGCACGATTTTGCCCATTGTAACCTTGAGAATTGAAGAGGTAGATCACTGCATTTTTCAAATATTTTCTTCATGTGACATTAATGGAAAAACTATGATGGTTAAGTCCTCCATCCCAATTAAAAAATAGGGACTTCATGGTTTGTGAAAAAATAGTTCATCAGCAGCGAAAACTTGTATTTTTCAACAAATGAGGATTCCATCCAATTGGGTCAACTTCATTGGAAGCCTGAGAAGTGGAGAGGTAACTCACTGATTTTTTCCACTAATGTGTCATGACTCTATTAATGGAGCTTTAAATTTTTAGGTCTATTATTTTTCTCCATTCATGATGAAATCAACTCCATTGCGATATGTTTTTTCTTCTTGTCTTACTGGTGAAATTTCCTTTCGATCCGGTTGTCGGTTTGACAGGAATTTGAACTTTGTTCTTTCTAGAGCTAGAAGTGAAATTTCTTCACTGTGAGAATTCCTTTTTGTAAATGGGAGGTTTGAATATGAGTTTTTAATGTCCTTCAATGGAGATTGATGGAAAGGAATTTATCAACAACAAAGATAGTTTGTCAATCTGTGCACCAGTAGTTTGGAAGATTTGAATTTCAAAAATCGATTTCATGCCAATGGGGATTTCCATTGTTCTTTGTTTCTTCTTCTTATCTCGATGAAATATTATCCTGAGACCTCATGTAAACATGTGTAGAGGACATTAATTTTCATGGTGAATCTAGTTTGAACACGTGGCAATGATGGAGTGGTGGACTGAGGTGTTCTTGGCAATGGAGAAGCAATTAGAAGCAGTAAGAAACAACCAGGAGTTAGAAATTTTACAAATTTTGGAGTTGAAGTTGGGTGAATTTTTTAATCCCTAATGTCCCCCACCTCAAAGGGATGTGAGGGACATCAATTTACATGATGATAAATATGAAAACACGTGGCGGTGATCCAACAATGGGGAATTTGAGCTCCAAATTACACTCGGGGGCTGAACTGGCAATCATGATGGTCGTATGGGGTTCCAAAGGTCACATGGGGGCTGAGTGAATTTTTCCAAGGTGTATGTACCTAACCCTTAGGGACATCAGGGACATAAAATCCCACCAATATCTTGGAGTTGACACGTGTCCTCCCAAAATTTGGCTAAGTCCTGAACTTGCTCTAAGATGACAACTTGCGAAGATGATAACTTGAGCTCCCGATGGAATTTTTTGGAAACATTTAATATTATCATGACTGAAAATTTCATTTTGAATCCAATGGTGGGGTCCACATGTATTGATTCTTCCATGTGATCCCTGAAAAATTGGATTTTTGATTTGTACTCCACATGTGCCTATGAAAAACTACCTGCATACCTAACGCGCAAAAGTGTTGTGAAAAATATGATTTCACCATAATGTAGGGCTTGGAATTATATTTCTAGAAATGTTTTTTTTTTCTCCTAACTCCATCTAGAGCTCCTGGAATCACCTTCCTAAGCTCAATGACTTTTTTGGCATGTGCACTGACTAGGCCTGTGAACCCTAATTCTAGCGAAACTACCCCAACTTCTCCTTGCCCTTCAAAAATATTCCTGAATTATTTCCATGATGTCCCAAGACCTTTAAATCACCTCCAAATCTACTTAGGATCTTCTTCTCTGCTCCATGGGGTTGCTCTCTCCCTAGGAAGGCCAATGATAGCCCTTCCCACAACTTCCTGTAGCTTGCAAATGAACTCCTAAAAGCACCTTGGGGGAATGAATGTAATTTCGTAAATCACCTAGTGGGATGAGATAAAATTAATTGGGAGGTCACTTGGAATTATGGGATAGACTCGGGGTGTCTTGGAATGATAGGAATTGAAAAACTTAACACAAGGGTATAATTGTCATGCTTGGAAATTGTTGATTTCCTTGCTATACATTTGCATGACAACAAGCGGGTTCATGCTGCCCAAATCTGATTTGTTGTTTGTTTAGGGAGGTTATTAAAAAAATTAAGCAAGAGAACTAGGAGGAACCCTGAGGCACTCTCACTCTCAGTCTTGAAAATCCCCTAGCCCTTACACCAGTTTGTAGGAATTTTATTTGAAAAACAATTTTTTACTCTTACAAACATGAGGATAAATTCAAATATGTATTCGAAATACAAAATTAAAAAACCAATTTTAGTACATTACAAATCTATGTGGAAAATCCACATTTCAAAAAAACTAGCTTTTATACTCTTCTATAAGGGGCACATAGTCCTAGCTCGTGTTCTTGAACTCGTTGAGCTCCCCTAGCTCATTGAAAATCTTACATGAGTTGATTGAAGACATTACCGAGGCAAGTAACTTGAGCTCAAGCTATCTTAAATAGAATGATATTATTCCCTCTGCAACACTTCTCGATCTTTCCCCACGAGTTGACTCAAGTTCCCCACCCTCCCTTGTTACACTTACAAGCTCTTCATCTCACCCTACAATTATAATGTGGTCCAAGCCACACACTGAGTTTGAGTAGACCATGTGTTAACTCTATTTTGGGCTGAGAAAGCCCCGAGATAGCCTGAGACGATGTTTTCTCCATCCTCTTGACAAGTGAGCTCCATTACTCTCACCACCAATCCACTCTTGCAAAGAAGTCAGTGTTTTTAGATTGAGTCTTGTCAGCACATGCTTTGTGTATGCACTTAAATTTTCACTTTTTTACTTTTCATATTTCATACTTGTTACTAACAATAATCCTTGTGTAGATAAGGTTTATTGATGCATCTATTTCTTGAGTGAGTGCCTTAAGGGGCTTGTTGGGAATGAGGAATGGTTATTCATGTAACTATTATGTGTTATAGACAATACATGGATAGAGTGTTACTATTTATTTTTGACCTTAGCTTGCATTAGGTATCCTTTCCTTCCTAGGTCTCATGAATATCATATTCATGACTTATTTCTTGCATTCTACCATTTTGCACCTTATTCATCCACTTTTATTACTCACGACACATTATTTTTAACCTTTATTACAAATCACTTTATTTTTGCACCTTTGGCTGACACAATCACCTATGAGCGATTGTGTCAGTGTTATATTTTCTCATGGCCAACGCCATCTCTTGTGGGTGATGGACGTCCGATATACGTAACTCACCACTTTAATTGACACTTATAATGAAAAATGAATCTAAGACACCCAAACTGCCACTTGCTCTACTTCTTTTACGCCATCTTCACATCTACTCTTGCCTAGCTTTTTGTTCATCTTACATTGTGCTTAGATTGGATTGGATCAACCTTTCTTCTTGGATGATTGTCTTGCACTATTGGGCCATCATATAGTGAGTCTAGGATATGAATGGTCTTCCCCTACTCCACCTAATAACGACCCTCTCTCTTTGTTCTACTTATTAAGGGAGATAGATGCATCAACAACCACCCTACAGGTACAAGGTAAGTGCTCTAACCATTCTTTGTCACTTTTCATAGATTAGTTCAACTCCTCTTCATTGTGCTATGTTAGCTTAGTGTTATGTATGCTTGATGCTAGTTAGCTTAGCACTCTTATCAAATATCAACTCTTTAGTTCACTGATCATTTCAGTTATTACATGCTTATTTCCTTTATTTGTTGATCTATACCTCTCCACACCAAACCACTGATATTATCAGTATGGTTCCTTCCTCTATCTCGATCGTGTAGGCCTTAGAAACCCTAGGTTGACCTAGTGTAAGGGTTTACTTCCATCTAGATATGTAAACTTAACACTCACTGTAGGCCCTTTAAGTTTATCCCCTTGCATGCTAGAACTTGTCATGTCTCATACTCGTTGCCTCAAATACCCTAGTTGAACAAATGAGTAAGATTACATGTTGTTGAGACACATTTTTGGCCCTACATACAGTCTATTTGATGAACCCAACGTGAATATTACAGACCTCCTGATCAAGAACAACTCATTAAAAGAACCCATCTCTTATTTTGGATTCATCCATGTTCTTAAAACCTTGAAAACCCTAAGAATATACCTACACATACACCATCTCCATTGGGTGATTTTGTCTAGTTCTACCTCATCTATTTCCATATGCCTTTGGCCCATGTGTAGAACTCTCTTCACTATCAAGGCTTTCTACTTCACTAAATCTACTCATAGATGGCTTAGGCCCTTGTGTTTTCCTTACTATACGGCCAATTTTTTTGTAGCCTTTATGTTTGAACATTTTCTTAGCCAGAGTAGCATTGCATCATGGATTATCTACACATGGAGTCCTCTAACTCTATTATACATTCATTTCCATAAACCTACCATTGTGAAACTGAATTACCTTTTTATATGGACTATTTCATTGTAGGAGCACCTAGGAGGAAGCCATATACCCACCGCAATGTACCACTCGAGGATGAGGAAAAGGGGAAATCTATCCTTCTGAGATCCAGAATGATGAAACTTTTTACCATCCTTCTGAGATCCAGAAAGTTATGCCTCCTAATTTCCTACCAATACAAAGGAGAATTAGAAGAAATTTTTAGTAGGCATATTCTTTATTTCATCTCTCAATAACCCAACAATAGGGCATACATGAATGAAGAAAATCACATAGGATCAACTAAAAAATTACTACAGTGGGCTCTTGGTGCACCAAATAGGCATAGTGGGGTTCCCATCACTCAATCTCTCATTTGAAGCAAAGTCTTGTGAGTAGTCTAATAGGAGTCTTTAGCTCCTTATATTGTTGAAATGAAAATTGGTGGCATTTCTCCATCTATCTCTTGTCATGGGTCTACCGATCCCACTCTTCACATCAAAGCCTTCACCAATATTTACAGGCAATGCATCAGAACTAACTCATATGCTCCCAATAAACTCTCAGCTAAGACCCTTATAGGATATTTTTTAGATTGGTATAGTTCTTTGCCTCTTAATTATATGGTTGATCTAGATTCCTTAGTGACAACCCTAGTAAATGAATTCCAATATCATGATTTACCAAAAAATAAAATCAACGCTTTCATCAAATTTCAGAAATCTTGAAACAAATGATCACAAGTATTTATCAAGCATTAGAAGACCCTATCAATGTGGGAAGAACATAACTTACCCAATGATAGCTTTTTTCAAATTTTCTTGCAAGCCCTCAAGCCCCACCTTTAGTAGAATGTTAGGTCCTTTTCTCATAATTCCCTAAAATAGTCCTTTGAAAAATCCAAATGGAATCACTATCTTATGATGGAATTCAAGAAGGATCCTCCCAATAAATAAACTAATAAGCAATTTTGTATCCTTCAACGATTATAGAAAAAGAATGCAATGGATGAAATAATCTCAGATACAATTATTGTCATTGATTATTCAAATAGAATTGTTTTCAACATTAACCAAAAACATACTAGCAAATAGATTCAACATAACTCTCATCAACCAATGGGTAAGGAAGAGTTGAAGTGTCAGCTACCTAAATCTTTTAGCATGATCCTAGATCCTTCTCGATATATTCCTCATTAGAATAATGAAAGTATATTTTGTTGGTAGCACGCTAATTAGGGGAGCTGACAAGAGAATTTTCATGCACTCTATATGGCTGTTATCATACTTTTTTTAGTAGAAAAATTGTACTATGACACATTCCCTTGTGAGTATTTAACTAGAGTGGTCGAAGTCCATGATGTAGTTCAAAAGAAAGATAGTCATGAATACATAAAAAATGAAATGGGAATCTAAAAATATTATGCAATCCAATTCCTTATCATGATTTCATTGAAATTTATAAAAAGCAAGAGAATGCTACAACTAATGTGGCCTACATAGATTACCCTCCAAAAAACATGATTCTAGTCAATGATGTAAAATATGTTATAACTTATGTTGAACTACAATATCCTATAACATTCCATCCTAGGAATCACATGGTCATTTACCCTTATGTGCCTCAAAATAAGGTTCCTTAAGGAAAAAACTATCCTCTTCCAGACATCATCCACCCTTGTGGAAATTATGCTACAGGGCCGATAGTATCTAGATCTAGATACCTTCCCAAAAACACCATTAGCCCCTATGAAGATCAACCTTGTATGGCTAATGAAATAATAACTAAGAAAAAATAAGATCTAGAAGTTTCTCTAACCACCCTCATTCCTTCTAATTGTCTTTAAAGACTCCCAACTCTATCAGCCTACTCAACCATCTAGTCATTATGTGTGGGATCCCCTTGAGGAACTTTCCCAAATTCCTTGTCCAATTCACTTCTCAAAACTCATGTACATGTCACCTCACCATCATGAGCAGTCTCATGAGTACGCTATTTGATATGAACATTCCATTTCCCTCCTTCTTTGGGACATAGTACCTGTATTACACAGACTCAGAATAAAGTATCCATCTGATAATGTGAGGAACTCTCTATTTGTACTGATCTTGCCACAGATTCTCATTCTTGTATTCACTTTCCCATCAGCTTATATGATCTTGAGATGAGATCTTGTTTTACATGCAGATGATCTACCACTCTCCATCTCAATTAAAATTGGTCACACTTCAGTCAAGTGTGTTATCTTTGATGAGGGAGCAAAGCACGTGTGTGGCCTCATTATATTTCATCAAGGCTCTTAGCCATTCCATTAACAACCTAAAATCCACATGGACAATTGCCAAGGATACAAACACTAAAAAATGCCTTTGATGGGGTGCATACTTGGTTACCCATTACCATTACCCTTTAGGAATTATGCATGTCAAAGTTATGATATTCAATTTTCCCTTATCTTATAACATTCTCCGAGGTTGGCCTTGGACTCATTGGAATGTGCACCATATGCCTATTCCACATGTCAATGTCTGAAGTTCGATCACCAGGGAAATATTTATAAGATCTCAAGGGGAAACTAATCCTTGGAATTATGACACACTGTAACAAAAGGGGACATAAAAACTCCCCACACTTGAGGAACTATTACCAATCCCATTTTGGTAATATCAACACTTTAACTACCCCATAGATGTTATTTGTGACAATGCTGGTCATCCCTGAGTTGGGGGGGGGGGGGGGGGGGGGATCAGGTGTACGCCCTCCCAATCTCTTCAGCATCAGATGATGACATGAGCCTGATGAATTCACCCTTCAGAATCAACAATTTTTACCTTCCTAAACTTATCATATCTCAACCACCTCCTTCCTTGCGGCCTAACAAGAAGGATCCTTTTATTCTTGTAGTTCATCTCACAAACATCACATCCCTCATGAGAGCATATGGATCAAATAAAAACCATAGTCTAACTCTTTGCACGGTGGATGCTTCCACATGTACGATTATGACGATGGTTATGCTCTAGACGACCATCATTTAGTCAGTTAAGCCTAGATTAGGGATAGGAAAGTCTTGTGCTACTAAGGAATCCCTACATACTAAAATAACTACAAGACATGAATGTCATTTTAGTACAAGAAGAACCCCCAAACACTATTGACACTTCATCGGTGTTTGAGCCCTAGATTGATCCACCAGATACACTCTCACATACCAACATCAACTTGGCTGGCCCATTATATTTGATAGAGGTAGATGAACAGGTTTCCAAATTTGACTACGAATCCGATGATATCATGAGTTATGATCCTATTTATTGTGCGTCAATGATAGATCAACACACTTCTCCATTAGCGCCGTCATCACCCATTGCATCAGTAACCCTATCAAAAATTTCCAGTAGCTCTCTAAAACCTATGAGACACATTTCCCCACCTCTTACCCTTATGTATCCTTATTCTTCTATGGTTGACCTATTCTACACATGGCATGAGGCTCCGGGGAATGATGTATCTGATTGTATATCCTATCAATGCCACATGAAGAAGCTTGAAGCCAAGGTCAAACATGACCACACCAAAAATACTACACAACCTTCTACTTTAGGTCTTTTCTTATGCTCTCATCATGGATATTGCATGTATAATGATTCCAATTGTTGGTTTCTACGTAGCAAGCATCCCATCCCTGAAACCCTTGCATGCACTTGGAAGTGTATGTTGGATTCATCTTAGAATTAGAAACCTTCCCTTAGACCACTTAGACCACAACTAACATATGGGCCTCCACCTCACCATAAGCCTTGCCCCACTCTTGATGATAGCAGGTGCGGTGTCCTCGCTCAATTGGAGGACTGAACAAATGACACCTTATTTTCCATGTGGAATGAAGTCCATCCACATGTAGCTATTACATAACATGCTATTGAAGACTTCATGACCTGTGCCTGAAGTCACATTATGCATCAAGTTGATGAAATTATCACCAATACACTATGATCCTTTTCCCCTCATGGATAGTTCCTTTCAAATACCTTGGGAACTTGACCCCCACTTGGGTTCTGCACAAGCATATTCTATATTTTCTTAGCTCTCACCCCCCTTGGGTTTATCACATCATCCTCAATATATCATCCTTGCTTGAGATATTTGATCCACTTGGATTCATCACCATTCATTCCTTGACATCCTACCATTGGATGTATTGGCCTTTTTCTGCCTCTTGGATTTTTCACATCGCGTAATTTGGGCTATCTTATCAATTTGAATCTCATTGGCTTTACCTATCTATCTCATTAATCATTGTTCCTAAGTACCATGGTATTATTACATACATACATGTGGAAAGAAGGAAAATGATAAGTAAATCATCACATCACGAAGTACCCAAATAATGTACAAAATCAGCATATATATAACGCTTATTTCACTAAATTGGGACTTATTCTAGTCCCATAAGCTAAAAAATATAGCCAATATCGGAATCCAATATTGCTATTTTTGGATTCTAAAATGTCAAATATTGGAATTATCTACACTCCAAAATCACACATATTGGATTCCAAAATCGCACATATTGGATTCCAAAATTGCATATATTGGAATCTAGAATCACATATATTGGAGTTATATGTAATCGAAAGTCTAATATATTGGAATCCGAATATCAAAATATTGGAATCCATTATACGGGCTAGCGTGCACTAGGAATTATTTATGATTTGTTATGTATAGAACATGTTTCTATTTTATAAGGGATAACAGCCGCCGACCATTATTTATGCTATGTTATAAGGACTAGTAGCCGCCAACCATTATTTATGATATTTTATAAGGGCTAGCGGTCATTGACCATAATTTATGCTATGTTATACAGTCTAGCTGATGCTAGGCATTGTTTATGACATGTTATATATAGAACATGTTTATGATTTATATGGGATAACCAACATATTCTATTGTCCTTCAAAGGTTGAAACAAAGGCCATAACGTGGTGTTAAATTTGATGCCCGTTTAGATGTCTGTTATCATTTTTATACAGGATAGCGACCGCTAGGCTAATGATTTTCAAGAGATGTGAGACACTTCTAGGTTAATTTACTATGATGTGATTTAACCTCACTATAACTAGAGAATGATTGAAGATATTCTGAAGAAACTAGCAGAGGGCATTGATCCAGACTATGAGAATATAATTAAATGTGTGTATCTACTACATATTTTGGTACAAATTAATTTTATAGTGCATCTATGTATCTATGTATTTGCTGCATATTTCGGTATGAATTAATTATATTTTCTCCATATTTCGGCATGAATTAATTATATCTGCTGCATATTTTGGTACAACTTAATTTTAAAATCAAGTTATTTTATTATGGAATCATTATTGTTGGGGGAACCATAATATAATTCAAAGAATAGGTAAATATCCTTCACACCACAGTCCTTTAATAATCATATATCTAAAACCTGCACTGCTCACCATAGAGGGAAAATCAAATAATAATTGACTTTACAATACTTGTTGCTTTCACATGATTTGATAAGAAGCATGTAAGAGCCAAAGAGAGTTTGGTCTTCATTGAAGGAATATTGAACTAAATGTGAGATAAAATCTTTATGTTAAGCAGAAATAAGTAAAAGACTCCATAGAAAGAAGGAAAGATTCTTGATTTTAAGTCTTCCTTGCTTTAATTTTTTTTTTTGCCTTGGAGTGGACCATTCCACTCAGAGAGTCAGATTATTTTTTGGCATTAGGTAAAATAGGGTTGAGGGGACCCTACCTCGTACATAAATAATCTCCCAAATAGAGTAGATATTCAATACTGAACTATAAAAAAATATAGTCCAATCCAAAAATAATAAAAACTAATAATAGCTAGTACAGTAAACTAACAACAATAAAAACACATAACTAACAACACTAAACAACAACCTAAAATCAACCGCTACTTTTTCATTTTCTCCAAGTTGGCCACCAGAGTGGCCCATTCCTTAGCTAGTGATTCAATGTTAGTGCCCAGAGTGGTTACATCAGCTTCAGATAGTTCCATTTTCCTCTTCTTCGATGTCCCCTGCTCTTCACATTTTTTGTAGGCATTAGCAAGCTTCCCAATAGTTTGAAGGTGTTGTAAAGTGCACTTGACAATGAGAACACTCCACTCAGTGAATTTTTTAAGCATAGCCTTAAGCTGATCCACATCATTGTTTAAATTCTTACACTTTACTTGCAGAACCTCCATACTGCCACCCTTTATGACTTGAGCAACATCCTCAACTTTTATCTTCATTTCATGCCAGTCATTGAGGATAAACTAGATAGTTCTTTTAGTAAGTCGAGTGTCACATTTCATGTTTTCAAGGTTTGTAACCAATTTAGCAAGATCAACACCCTCTTCCACACCACCTTTTCGAAGAACTTCCATTTGGGTCTTTTCCTGGGTGTCAATTGAAACATGTCTTTTTAGTTGACTCGGTTCCTTGTTTTCATCCTTCGTAAGAGCCACGACCTTCATGCATCTGTTTTAGATCTTAGAGGCCCTGCACTTCTTCAAATTCAACCACATTTTGATCCCCTTCACTTGGCTCACGGTATTTGCTAGAATCCTCATTTTCATAATTAGTTTCATCTTCCATAACATAATCTTCAAGGGATTTTGATAGGACAATATCCCTATTAACCATTTTATCCATATCAAGGATTAATCTCTTCAAAATGGCCATAATAAAACCCTGATAAAGGAGAATATTGATTTTTCCTTTTTTGTAGTGGTCTAGGGTAGCACATAGAGAATGAAGTATATAGTATGGAAAAATAAAACTATGCCCATGTCTAAGGAAATTGAGCATGGAAAGATGGTAAACATAGATAAATTTTTGGCATCCCTCAAGAGTGACAAAATAGATTAGGTTAATGGCCACTTTGTTGAATGGGGGAGGTAAGGAATTCCTAAGAAAGCCTGTAAAATGAGGGGTGAGTTTTTCCTTACCTCGCAAAAATAGCTTCATTTCATCTGCTGAATCCTTTTTGGGTTTGTAGAATTCACTTCCTTCTGTGAGCATGCCTATGACATAAGCCACTATGTTGATTGATGATTCAATCTTTACTCCCTACATCACCACATTGCCCCCTGTCTATTTCCTGGCTGACTGCCAAGCCAATATGAAATCCTTACTGAGTTGGTCATTGTACTTGAAAAAAATATTTAAGAAAGGAGAAAATCCCATTCGGTCGAACACCTCCATAGCCTCAAATTTAACATCATTGAGATCCCAAGGATCAGTGTGAACAAAATATTCCCCCATATTCCTATTAACATCTAGGCTATCATGAAGAAAAACTCACTATTTAATGCTACACAGACCCAACCACACAACTGCAATACCAATACACAAAGTAGAAACATAAATCCTAGATTCCTATAGAGGAGTAAATGCACATAAACATCCCCTTAATAGTTATAAACCCCAGCGGCGCTTGTATTACAAGAATATTAACATCCCCTAAACCCAAATTCCAATAGAGGAATAAACTTGGATTACAAGAACATTATGTTATCCCGTAAAATTGACAAGGGCAATTTTACCGATAACCATACGGAAAATTTTGTTTCGATCCCTCGCGTTCGAAATGTTGTAAAATCCCTTCCTGGGAAATCTAGTTTTCGAACTTAGTCTTTCTGAGCCTTTTTTGGCTGGGCGCATGAAATACCCTTTAACACTAACTTTTGATGCGCCCCCTTAAAAGCCTTTGGCGCATGGTTTTCAATGTCAACACAACTTTTCATGCGCCAAAGAATGTTTAACCTTCCCAGCGTGCGCCAAGGCGCATGCGCTTGTGTTGATACAACTTGTGTTGCGCCGCTCTTTGGTGCGCCAAAGGGCGCACATAATCCCGTGTCGACAATAGATTTGGTGCACCAAGGGCGCGCTTTACCTCATGTTGGCAAATGCTTTGATGCGCCAAAGGGCGCATCCCTTCCCATGTCGACAACAAATCTCATGCACCTTTGAAAAAGTGGTTGGCGCATTTATGACCAGTTTTTATATATATATATATGGTTTGCGCGCCCAAATGTCATTTTCACTTTTGTTGAGCACATGATCATTCTAAACTTGTCAGCCTCTGCTCCGTCGTTTTCATCATCCTGTGGACCCGTTGCAACTTTTGCTATATATCCAGGTAAGAGGTGTTATTTCTCTCTTGTGCGTTTTGTGCTTTCAGTTCCTGGTGTGTTCCTGGTTTGGTTCTTGCTTGTTGGGTGGTTGTTTATATATAAATATGTTGGCCTAGCCTCCTCCGTTTGCTGTCTGCCCCCCATGCTATCCTTCCTCTTTCCAGATCTGCTGGAGAAGGTCATTTTCTTGAAACCATGGTTATAATCCTCTTGGTTTTAACCGTTTCGTTTGCCCACTGAGCATGTTAAAAAAAGAGAGAGGAGAAGAAATCTAAGAATCATGTAAAAGCCCCTTTAAGAGTTTAGTTTTCTGTTTTTCTCCTTGGCGCGTCTGTAACCCCTGCAACACTAAGAACAGTTGCGCCCCCATGGCGCATCTACCCGCCCTGTTACAAAAGCAAAATCCGCGCCAATGGCGCACCCTTTCGGCCTGCTGCATCATGAGCTCATGCGCCCTCAAGGTGCGCCTTTTCCGCGTGCTACAAGTGTTGAAACTGCGCCCCAATGGCGCACCATCCATCCATGTTGCATCCTTTTTCCATGCGCCCATGGCGCACCCAGCTTCCATGCAACAAAAGTTTTTTCCGCGCTAAGTATGAAGCTATAAAGGCGCATGCGCATCCCCGATTGCAATAACACCATGTTGTGTGAGTTTTTCATGTGCCACGCCATATTCCCTTGGGCGCATCCTGTCCCAATGTAAAACGTGCTTCTCATGCGCCCTATATCAAATGCAATATGTAGTATCCATGCGCCATGCGCCTTTGGCGCCAATTTAACCTCTGCAACACTCCTTTTCTGTGCGCCCTATCTATTTAGCCCTGTTAGCTGCAGTTTTCATGCGCCCCGCGTCCTGAGCCTTAAAATCTCTAACTCTTTCTTCTGCTAACATTCCGATGGGAGATCAAATGGATAATTCAACCTTTTTGGATTGGGTCTCGCTTCTTCTTCATGCAGATCAGCAACTGAATTCAAAAGAACATATGTCTACATCCAGCAAGAGACCCACCAAACCAAGAGGAAAGGCTAAGCTTACAGAGGAAGAGATGAAGTACAAATATCAAAGGGTCAGGATGCCCGAATCACAGGCTGAATGCAGTATGGATGTCAGGGACTCAGAGTTGGGTCAAATTGACATGGAAGAATTCTGGGTTAGGACTCAGAAGGTTACAAGAAGTCCGTGGATGGACAAATTAATAGGCAGTGCCCTGCATTTCGCCGGAGGAATCCCCGTCAGTGCCGTCAACAATGAATTCATGATGGTGATTGCTCAATCTTACAACAAAGACACAAGATGTGTCGAAAACAGCAAGGGCGAGGTAGTCATCAACCTCACTGCCCGTCATTTTGAGATGATACTTAGCATCCCTCACCACCGGCACTTCGTGGCCGTCAGCCAAGAAGAGTGCATCAAGGCCTGGGAAGATAATGAAGACCAATGCATGCAACTAATGAACGAAGTCTACTTGAAAAACAAGAAGGTGGTAACCCGGTGGCCCCAGACCATCCACCGTAGTGACTTCTCAGAAGAGCTCTGCGATACTATTACTTTCCTGAGCAGGGTCTTCGGGCTTTCTGACGCCCACTACTTCCATAAATGGATGCTGAGGTACTTGGAAACAATGAATAAGAATGTGCCTGAGCAACGCTTTTGCTGGGGGGAGATTATAAGCAACACCATTTCCGAGCAGTTACAACAGTTCAGCACAACGGGAGTATTCCATATGAACTCCTACGTGGTCTACGCTGCAGCGTCTTAGAGGGATTATCCAGGGCTAAACCGAAGTGGAATTTGGCCTCAGGTCAAAATATATGAATATTATCCAGAACTGAGGCTGGAGAATAGCATCCCTCAATTCGCCAAAATTAATGATGCTTTCTTCTATCACATCATTTTCCTGTTAAGGCCAAATCTAACTCATGGTCGCACAACCAAAAACATTGTGTCAACCGCGGAGAAGTGGGGGGCCCTGTTCACCCAATTTCCTACATTCACCTATCTGAGGGCTGCCAACTTTTTGGGAGAGCCAACCAGGCTACTGAGGTATGCTGGACCTAAGCTGATTCTACTAGAGCTATCAAGACAACTGGTCACATACCATGAGAAATGCCTCAAAAGAAAGAAGGGTGGAACTCCTTTCCCCCTCACAGTAGGCCGACACACATGCTCCACTCATCACAAGGCGAAGGAAATGTTCGCAGAGCTGGAGCTGCTCAATTTAAAACATGACTTCCCAGCCAGGCCTACCTTTGACCCAAGGAGCTGCCTGCCAAGGGCTAAGCTTGATCCGATCCATGTCCCTCAAATTGAGGATATGTACATTGACGTCGTCCACGAGGTGGAACTCAGAAGAAAGGATCATTCTCGCTTAGCATTGGCAGAAATTATCCAATACGGAGTGGCCATTGTCCCCAAAGGATTCCAAACTACGGAAGATGAAGTAGACAAGGTATACAATGACACGGAAGGGGATGATTGGCCCTTCCCGGCCATTGACAGAAGCAAAGCTCCTCAAACAATTGAGGAGAGGGTCAAGGAGACTATGCGTAGAACAGATGTCCCTTCTTCTTCTGACAAGAAGTAGCCACCATTGAGTATGAACATTTTCATAACTTTCTTTTGTAACACTTCACTGAGTGATTTGTCACCTATCCATGGCAGTATCAAAAAGTGAAATATTGGTGGGTGATAGCCAATAGGAAACCAATTCTCTGCACATTATATAGAAATCTTAATATATTTATTCACTCTTCTCAATGTTGGCATTATATTTGGGTAATAATGCATTTCTTTCTTTTGTATCTCAAGAGATAGCTCATTCCATCACATCTTGTATGTTTGTACCACCTGAATCCCCTATCCCTAATCATGTCTCTGACTTCATCATGATTTGTTTTCCTCATCTTCCATACTCTCCTTTTGATCACCTTTTTATTTACATATTTTTCATACTTCTCCAAAATTTCATCTATTTCCTTACCTCAGCCCTGACCATCATTGGTTGTACCTTTTCTAAATTCCTATATTCTTCCATTTCTCCTTCTCTATCTAACTCATTCATAAAATAAGAGCATAGGGCTTTGACTTAAACATCTCTAATGTACAGGATTGGAATACAATCCATATCATATTCAAGAGCATAGTCGTACATGTAAAGTTCACATAGGAAGATCTGAATTTCATGGGTGTTGTTTTAAAATAACCTAAATAATCTCCTAGTTGAGCCGATATCAAAGGGCATGTTAGAATTAACATAGGTGAGTTTAAGTTGCAACATATTTTCCTTCAAGAAGATAGCCTAAAAATTCGATGGTAGCCTACATTTGAATATCTCATGGGCCGCCTAGACTGTCTCTTCTTTCTCCTACTTCAACCTTCTTTAATTTCTCTATCCTTTTCCTCCAATTTTTCATGATGTTTGGAGATAAGGTATTCTTTTTCATTCTCACATTTTCTTTTTAGCCTATTAACATAGGTCTCAAATTGTGACATCAAGTAGTCAATATCATGAAACATTATTTGTGTGGCCATCGCCTTATGAGGAGGTTTTATAGTGTCTCTAACAACTTCATGCATAACAACTTGTGGTTGCAATGGTGCTAAATTCAAATTATAGTAACTAGCATGTGGTGTCTCCTCTAGCACTTGCTTAGTTACATCATCCTAAACTATATGAATGTTCTCATGTTATCTTTACATGACCGGTTCAACTACTATAAGAACTTGTCTTTGCTCAATTCAGTGAAACTAGTTCTCTATGAACTGCTCAATAACTTGTGGCAGTTGTTCATGTTCATTTTCTTGTTCTTGATGTTAAATGAGTTTCTCAACAATGTCTTACATTTGTTCTTTTTTTGTTTCTCCTCCAACTTCCTCTTCCTTTTTCTCCTCATGACCTTTTCCTTTTTCTCATTACATAAATTATTTCCTCAACATGAGTTTACTAATCATGCCCCTCCATGGGCTCTTCAAGGTACTCCTACTCATGAAAAGGGGCATAAATATCTCCATGTTTTATCTCTATTGGTTGAGGCTCAAATCTTTCTTCTATAGCTTCCACATCACTATCTAGTGAGATGGGATTTGTCTATTTTAGTTTGGATGTGCTTGGAATTTTTTTTTATCCTGTGATAGATCCTAGGTGGTGTAGGAGTGTACTTTAGAAGACTTCCATTTACCCTTGGAGGTGGAGGAATTAGGAGTGGAGAACTCCAATAGGGTTTCAACAATAAAAATTATCTTAGGGGAGACAGGTACAAGGTTTTCTTCAACAGATAGAATTTTTTTAGAAGCAAGGGGTTCTTAAGGCTTGGAGTTTTATGGTATAGTCTTTGTGATGTGTTCAAAGGAGCTCTCATTGCTTTTCCTCCTCTTTATCTTGTTTCCCTACAAGTTATCTAAACTAGTTTCCCTTGAAAACTCTTCCTACTAAATCTGAGGATAATCCCTCCATAGGGTATGTTTCAGTAACATGGTTATAAGGTAATGGTGTCACAATGCAGCCCTACCCATTTGTACTTCCTTACTATTAACCTTTGAAGTTACCTTTAACTAGAGGGTAATTAAAAATAAAAATCTACTAGTTTGTGAATTTTCTTGCCTAAGTTTTTTGGGGAATCGAGAGTTTTCCAAAGACCAAAATTTTAGAATTCAGAATGCAGAGGTTATTTTACTTTGTTTTTTTGTGTTATTTGCAAGTAAAAATTTTCCTTAAAGTTTTGAATTCCAAAATCCCAAAGTTCCAAAATTTCAGAATTTTGGGATTTCAGGTTTCGGAGTTCTCATTGACATTTTCGATTGTTTTAGTTCTCTAGTTCTGAACTCCGAAAGTCTGAAGTTTAGAAATTTCAGAACTTTAGGTTTTCAGGTTTTGAAGTCTCACTTTACACCTAGGGTTATTTTCATTCCCGAGCTCCAAAGTTGAACTAAAATTTCATGACTTCATTCTTTTGAGTTGTAGACTTCAAGTTTCACATTAGAATGATCACGCTTTTATCTTGGATTTCAAACTCTCTGCATAAAATTTATTTCCCAACCACCCCACACGTGTCATATTTTTGGCATTAATTTCAATTTTACTTATATAAACTTGTATTTTCACTAACTATTTTCGTTCTGGCACCTCAATTTTTACCGCACCATTTCATACTTTTAGGCATCAATTTCAAGGTAATTTTTGGGTTTTCTTTAATCTTTTTGGTTTAGATTGCCATGTTTTTTTTATTTCCTTCCATTCTTCTTCCTTCTTAAATATGGAAGCCACTGTCATTTATTTGTTCATTTTTGCTCATTTCAAACATGTTTTTTGGTATTTCATTCAATCTTGCAAGCTTTGAATCATACAGGCATCGAGTCTCACTGAACCAAAGGATTTTGAAAAAACCTCATTTCAGATCTTTGGAACCTTTAAATTTTGGAGTTGGTGTGCTTTTTTGGTGTCATTTTTTGGAGGTATGCCTTTCAGAATTTCATAACTATGAGGAGTTCAATTTTAGAGTTAGCATATTTTTGGACCTTCGAAACTTGTTACTTTTCAGAATTTCAGATGTATGCTTTTCAAGTTTTGGAACTGAGAAGAGTTTGGATCTTCATAGTTTCAGGCTTCATCTTTTTGGAATTAAATTGTTTTCAAAGTTTTTTTTTTCAAACTTCAAAATTGTTTCTGTAAAATTTTCAAGGTTCGACCGGGTTCTAAACCCCAAACTAATGTCAACTTCTTCTTCAAAAGGAAAGGAAAAGATGAAGTATACCTTCTTAGGAGTTTCCCCTCATACATGCCTTTCCTGATATTTGGGAATCATTGGAGACATGAAATTGGGACAGTTGGATATGCCAAAATTATGAGAAAGACTAAAAGCCCATAATAAAAAATCATAGATGCAAGTCATATTTGAGAGTGGGATTTCTCTTGCTGTTTTTTTTCCTTCATCCATGCATTTCCTTGAGTTTGTCTTGGTTTTAGCAACTCACTTTGATAAGGCCTTTAAATAAGTAAAGGATGATGATGGTAATGTTGTGATTAGGCTAGACATTGATTTTTTCGAAGACTTATTCAAACTTCTAGATGTCAAGGAATATGCAACAATTTCCCTAGAGGCTACAATTGAATACTGGGATATTGAATATTAACTATGTACAAAGATCATGATGAAGAATTATTTGGTCAAGAATGTTACTATTGGCAAGAAAATATGTCGGGTGGAAAAACTTGTGGGTTTCTTGCAAATTCTCTAGGAATCTAAGTTCCTCTACTTAACCGGTGCAGTTGTCGTATGTGCATGCACATGAAAAGGTCAATTTTTTTGGTGGCATTTCAACCGAGGATCCAACAGGGACACTCCACTAACCCTGCAGAAAATCTAGTAATTTCTTACTAGGGAGGACTTTCTCTGTAAAGTGGGAAAGGGAAGTGAGAAATGAGATAGGGGAACTAATGTTACAGGTGTGTTGTCCACTCAAAATTCCCCACTCTGTCAAAAGTAAAAATTTCAAAATTTTGAGTTTAAATGTCTTTTCTGTCGAGCTGGTGGTGTGGAAAAAGTCTTGAAGTCGAAAAAATCTAAGTTCTGGGTCATTCTGTAAGTATTTCGGGCCTGTCGGACATTTTTGTCCCAACTGTCCCAAGTACAAACGGGTCTTCTGTTCTCCGATTGGCCGAAACCTCCGAATTTGTCCCATTTTCGGGCCCGTCGGAAGTTTTTGTCCCAAGTGTCCCGAACTTATTGTGCGAGTTGTTCCATTTTCGGCCGATTCGTCTGATTTTGTCCCAACTGTCCCGAGTTCCAAATTGCTCTCTGTCCCATTTTCAGCTGAAACCCCCGAGTCGCGTACTTCAGAGCTCTTTGTCCCATTTTCAAAAGTGCACCCTGTTCCAATTTTGCCCGAACCAGCCAAACCGCATACTCCGGAACTTTTTTTCCCAAATGTCCCAAGTCCAAATAGGCCTTTTGTTCCATTTTCGGCCGATTCGCCCGAACCGCGCTTTCATGTCCCAAATGTCCCAAAGTTAAAAAAGGTGCAAGTTGTCCCATTTTCGGCCAAAACTCCCGAGTCGCGCACTTCGCTCTTTTCCGTCCCAATTGTCCCAAAATGCATTTGTGCGTCCTCTCCCTGTTTCGCCCGAATCGGCCGAGCCGCGTGTTTCACGCATTCGCGTCTCACTTGTCCCAAGCGAACCAACGGTCATCCATACTTAGTTTCCCACTCTTCCCGAATATGCTATTTTTCAAAATATGAATTCAAATGCGCATTAATTATCCTTCTCTCTCCTCAACGGCTATGTAACGAGCAAAACTTCCTTTGCAATTCTTACATTGTTTTGAACCCTTGCAATTTGAAAACCCGCGCATGTCCCCTCCCTCTGAAACTCCTTTCCGAGCCTGGTTTGCAGCTCTATTATTATCAATATGAAGATCAAGATCCTGGAGGAGGCTTGGGGGAACTAAAGAAGCAGTTACGAAGGATGAAACTTTCAAGACGTCGGTTACATCAGTTTTCAAAGATATTCATTGTCATTATCAAGATAAAAATTCTGGCGTGTCCCTCGTGGCAAGGACATGGCTGAGACGTGGAAGAAACTCAAGCAGCGGTTTCCAAAGACAGTGGGTCCCTCTCAGAACTGGCCACCTGTCTCCTTCCCCATTCCTTCTCTCTTCTCCCATTCCTTTCAGTATTCCATGTAATTAGTTAAGAAATTGCGTTTGGCATTCCTTAACTATTCTCTAGTTAAAAGAAACGGTTACGAGGAGTAACCGAATTGTAAGCTATATAATGGCCTTCTTTACGCCATTTTGAAAAGGAGGAAGAACTTGGCATATTTTCGGCAAGTGTAAATAGATTATAAAGAAATCAATACAAAAGGGCTTTCCGTTCATTGTCTATCTGATCTCTGTTATCTCTGTGTTTTTATTCAATATTGTGAAGATCATTTTGTCTCTAATTTGTTAGTCTCTCTGATTGCATACTGTCCGGTTTTGCAAATACAGCGATCTTGTATAACCAAGAAGGAACTTTGTGTCCTTGATTAATGAATTTGAAGAAAAGGTTATTTACAGAACTTTGTGTCTTTAAATTTAATCCTATTCAGCCAATGCAAATGATCTTGTCTTAAATTCCTTGAAACTTCGCATACATAAAGAATTATTCTGCTATCTATAATTCTGAATGTTGCTATTCTGCTCATCCTCTTATTTCCTTTCCTCAGTCCTTTTGTAACTGATGATCCTTGTGGAAAACACTTTCGTAATATCCAAGTTCAACCATAAAATAATATTTTGTACATTTGTAAATACGTTTGTTTCTGAATAAGGGAACCTCTCCCATTAAAGAGGAGGGACTTCTTGTCCCCTGACTGTTGCTCTTCTAAAAAGTCCTATTTGAAAACCAACAGTTTTTGGCGACTCCGCTGGGGAAAATCGCATTCCAGTTCTAGTAATTTTTGATCATCCTTTGATCTGGTGACTCCGCGTTTCACTCGAGGGAGAAGGGCCCTTGGTATCGAAGATTCTCAGTTTCAGCTTTTAGAACAACAGGGTTTTCCTTTCCCTTCAAATTCAACAAGAAATAGAAGGACCCGTTCGACAAGCACTCCACCTGTTCGAGATAGAAGTCCTACGGGTGGTATTCCTTCAGAGCCTGCTAGTCCCAATCTACGAGCTTTGATCCTTGCCGGTGTTACAGTTCCTCTCCAAGCCATTTTTCCAAGAATGGCAGCGCCATTACCATGGGGTCATCGTGTCGGGCCTCTGGCCCTTGCTCAGCCTTTGCATGAGTTACCCAGAGGAAACCAGAAGAACTTCCCCAAATTCAAAGGTGATGGCAAAGTGCACCCTGACGAACACATCGCAGCCTTCATTGTTGCATGTGGAGTTCTGGGAGTCGAATATGAAGACATCTCCGTAAGGCTGTTTGTTGAGACGTTACAAGATAATGCTGCTGATTGGTTCTATCACCTTCCGGCCGGTGCTATAACCGACTGGGACACAATGAGAACTCAGTTCGAGAACCGTTTCAAGCCGGCAGAAGATGTGCATGCCTTGCTTGCCCAGGTCTCTCAGATAAAGAAAGATTCACAAGAGCCCATGAGGGAATTTGTGGCCCGGTTCAACAGGTTGGTAAATAAAATTCCAACGCCTACCCGACCTGTCGACCAAATTCAAAAGTGTTTCTTCCTAAATGCTCAATCGCCCAAAGTTAGTTATGCACTAAGAAGGGCTAATCTCGGAACACTAGCTCTGGATCAAGAACTGGCTGTTAGTATCGAAGATGACTTGATCATGTCAGGGAAGTTGAGAAGAGACCCTCCCAAATCTAAGTCTGCTGCTTCTTCCTCTTCCACCCCTGGACCTAGTACTGATCCATTAGTCCAGAAACTCGCAAATGATCTTGTCGCTATAAAGAAACAGTTGGCTCAACATGCCCCGTATGCAGATGTTCCAAGAAGAAATTTTCAGCCCAGAAATCGTTTGCCTGCTCCTCACACAAGACTAGCACTTGAAGGACCTCCTGTTAAGGTTCCTGTGAACGCAACCTATGAAGTTGAAGAGCCAGATGATGATGAAGCTTGCGAGGAGTTTGTGGAGGAATTTGATGATGAAGCAGAGGAACTTGAGGGATCTCGGGTTAATTTCTTTACCACTGAGGGCATTGATGATTATGATGAAGTGGTAGCAGACATGAACAACGAATCTTTTGCTGTCATGACTCGAGAACAGACAAAGCAGAGGGAGAAGGTGACCCAGCCACCTAAGAAATCCAAGGAGCAGTCGGCAACTATCCCTGTAATTGCAAGAAGAGGATCTCCTATCCCTACTTCGTCTACACAGAAGGTGAGTCCTATCAATCCAGTTACCAAAGTTGCTTCTTCTTTTTCTCCTAAAGTTGATAAGCCTAGAATTCCAAATGATGATGGCCCGTCCACTTCTGGATCCTTTGATATTGTTGATCACCTGAAAAAGACCAAGGTACAAATCTCAGAAGCTGAGTACTATCAAACCCATCCCAAAGCCTTTGCCAAAATGATCCACTTTGTTAATTCCAACTCTAAGACCACTTCTAAAGGCCTTTTACCTACTCCTCCTTCTGCACCACAGCCCAGTCTGGTAGCTGCTGTCACCTCGCCTGGTGACAAAATTAAACCATTTTATGTAACACTTCTCATAGCTGGCCATAGGCTCAGTAATTGTGTCATAGATTCTGGAGCCTCAGATAATGTGATGCCTGCTAAAGTAGCTCATGCTTTAGGCTTGACCCTCACACGTACTTATGGATCCTGCTACTCCATGGAGAGTAAGGAAGTGCCTTTGGTTGGAAGGATTAAAGATGCACAAGTGGCCTTTGCTGCTTTGCCTGAAAAGAAAGTCTTGGCTACCATCCTAGTAGCAGACATTCCTCCTTCTTATGGAATGTTGCTAAGTAGAAACTTCTGTAAAGATGTGGGCGGGGAGATTCAAATGGATTGGTCACATGCACTCATACCTGTCAATGGACACATGAAGAAGTTACTACCTGAGAAGCAGTCTGAGTATATTGTGCAGAAAACGGATGATCCTAAGGCACAAATACTCTATGAGGATATGGGGCATGGTAATTACATGATTCTGTCCCCTGATGAAATCCAACCCTCCAAAGTATCACCTAAAGATCCCAATGGTGTTTGGATTTTAGAATTTGATGGAAGTTGTTCCTCAGCTGGTTCTGGAGCTGGTGTCCTGCTAGTGTCACCTGAAGGATGCCTACATCCTTTTTCATTTAAGTTGCAGTTTGAAAACACTAATAATACAGCAGAGTATGAGGCTCTCATTCTTGGACTGCAAGTGGCCAAAGAACGAGGTGTGAAGAACCTTCTGGCTCGTGGTGATGCAGAGTTGATTGTGAAGCAGGTCAGAAACCTCTTTCAGGTAAAAAATGGGAGGCTGAAGCATTACCGGAATCAGGTTTGGGATTCCATTGAATTCCTTGATGCTTTCTCTATTGAAGCAATACCTAGAGAAAAGAACAGCAGGGCTGATTCACTGGCTGTCTCAGGGTCACTACTGATTCCCCATCCTGAATTCTCTCAGGATAAGTTCACTATTGAAATGGTCCACCGGCCTAGTGTACCTGACAATACCAATAACTGGCAAGTTTTCAACGATGACCAGCATTTGCTTTCCTTCCTGGAACTCAAGGGTAATTTCAAACAACTGTATTTTGAGGGAAGTGACAACCTGCCTCGTGAGAGTGTGTCCTCTGACCAAGCCGTCACCCAAGGAGAAGAAACAGATCAAGATGGATGCATCAATCTCAAAGGAAACAAGATTCCTAAAGGGTTGGTGAGTTTGGAGGAACTATTTGATAAGCATGACAGGTATGTGAAATCTAAAGCTTCTACTGGACCTCAGCAATCAGCTGAGTATGATAAGATTGATATTGGGAGTTCTAATGACCCTAAGCTGGTAAATATTGGAAAATGTTGTACAACAGATGAAAGGAGAAAAGCAATTGATCTTCTAAGAAGGTATAAAGATGTTCTCGCTTACTCTTATGAAGATTTGAAAGCTTTCAAACCAAAAGATATGCAGCACTCGATTCCTCTCAAACCAGGAATTAAGCCTTTCAAGCAGAAACAAAGGCAGTACAACCCCAAAATAGCTGACACCATCTTTCAGGAGATTCAGAAGTTGTTGAAGGCTAAAATTATTTTTCCTATTCACCATTCAACATGGATTGCAAATATTGTGCCTGTCAGGAAGAAAAATGGTGAGATCCGCATCTGTGTTGATTTCAGGAACCTGAATCAGGCTTCTCTGAAAGATAATTACCCTTTGCCTATGATGGATCAAATATTGCAAGCAGTAACAGGATCTGAAATGTTATCTATGCTTGATGGATTCTCTGGATACAATCAGGTAGAGGTTGATACTGCAGATCAACACAAGACAGCCTTCACCACTCCTTGGGGTACCTTTGCCTACAAGAGAATGCCTTTTGGGCTTATTAATGCTGGTGCCACTTTCCAGAGAGCTATGGATCTGGCTTTTGGAAGCTTGAAAGGGAAGTGTATTGTCATATACCTTGATGACCTGACAGTGTTTTCCAAGACAAGAGCGGATCATTTTGATCACCTGGAGACAGTTCTGCTGAGATGCAGAGAGCATGGAATCTCTCTGAACCCTAAAAAATCTGTCTTCTGTGTTACAGAGGGAAAACTATTAGGGCACATTGTCTCCAAGGATGGTATTAAGATTGATCCTGAACGAGTTCAAGCCATCCAGCAAATTCCTCTCCCAACCAGTAAAAAGGGCGTGCACTCCTTCTTCGGTAAGATCAATTTTTTAAGAAGATTCATCCCTGATTTTGCTGAATTAACTTTGAATATTTCTCAGATGATGAAAGGGAAGCAAACATTTGGTTGGTCTTCTGAAGGAAAGGAATCCTTTGAGGGTATCAAGAGAGCTATCGCTAAAACTCCAGTTTTGGCCTGTCCTGATTTCAGCAAAGATTTCATCATCTATTGCTATGCTACAGATAATACCTTGGCTGCTGTCTTGACTCAAGAAGACTCTGATAAACATGAGCTACCAATTGCCTTCATGAGCTATATCCTGAAGAATCATGAGCTAAAATACACCATGATGGAGAAGCATGCTTTTGCAGTAGTCAAAGCTGTTAAGCAGTTCCGTTTCTATATCCTCAACTCTCACTCTATGGTGTTGGTTCCAGATACAACTGTTAAGTCAATTCTTACACAGCAAGAATTTGGATCCAAGAGAGGGAACTGGGTGGCTAAGGTCCAAGAGTATGACATTGATATCAAACCGACCAAGCTGGTTCGTGGAAAAGGTCTTTGTGAGCTCATTGCTGAAGGAGCCAAACATGAGTTGCTAGAGGAGAAAGCTGACCTTCCTACTGTTCTGTTCCTGAGTTCAGTTGATGAATGGTATGCTGACATCGCCCATTTTCTCACCTATGGGGAATGCCCCTCTCATTTAACTGCCAAAGAAAAGAGGACTGTTAAATTGAGGTCAGCACAATATGTATTGTGGGAAAATGCCTTGTTCAAGCGTGGTTTAGATGGGAGATTTTTGAAGTGTGTGGACAAGGAACAGCAGAGAAAATTGCTCTCAGCTTTTCATGATCAGGCATGTGGAGGGCACTATTCATCAACGGTCACTGCTCACAAGATACTCCGTGGAGGTTACTACTGGCCTTCCTTGTTCAGAGATGCATCCAAGTGGGTGGATAAATGTGAGGCTTGTCAGACTTTTGTGGGAAGACCTAAACTGGCTTCGTTGCCTCTCAAGCCAGTTGTGATTGAGGAACCATTTCAACAGTGGGGTCTAGACTTCATTGGTACACTTAATCCTGCTTCCAGTGCTGGTCACACTCATGTGCTAACTGCCACTGACTACTTCACCAAATGGGTGGAAGCTATTCCAGTCAAGAGCACTACTTCTGAAGTGGTATGCAATTTCATCAAAGAGAACATCCTGGTGAGGTATGGTGTACCTAATAAGATTGTAACAGATAATGCCTCGAATTTCTCTTCAGCTGAGATAATGGACTTCTGCTATGGGTATGGCATTTCTTTGGCTCATTCTTCAGATTACTACCCCCAGGGAAATGGTCAAGCAGAATCCACAAACAAAAACCTGGTGACTATCATAAGAAAGTTGGTCAATGAGTCTCAACGAAACTGGCACAAAAAGCTCTATGATGCTCTTTGGGCAGACAGGATTACACCAAAGAGAGCTATTGGAATGTCTCCTTTTCAAGTGGTATATGGAGTAGAAGCTCAATTGCCAGTGACAGTGGAACTGCCAGCCTTGCACCTAATGAAGGCCATTGAGGATACTAGTTTCAGTGATGCTCTGGATAAGAGGATTATGTACCTGCATAAACTGAATGAGGACAGATTGGAGGTTGCTGATCGGATATCTATTCACCAGCAAAAGATAAAGGTCCTGTTTGACAAGAAAGCTAGGTTCAGAGATTTCCAAGTTGGAGACACCGTGCTGTTATGGGATAAAAGACATGAACCTCGTGGCAGCCATGGAAAGTTTGATTCCCTGTGGCTCGGACCCTTCAAGATCAGACATTTTGCTGGTGAGAATTCTTTCTATCTTGATTACATGGATGGTTCTCCTCTCCCACTTCCCTATAGTGGGCAGTATCTCAAGTTGTTCAAGTCCTAGGTGACTAGGGAGTCCCTTTGTACATTCTGTACAGTGTTGTTTTGCTTCTCTGCTTTTGGTGTGTTTCCCTTCTGTTGCTTTTGTGTGTTGCCCTCTGTGTTGGTCTGTTTTTGACTCCGTTGCCCAAGGGATAAGGCACTGGTCTGCTTCACCAAGTTTGTCTAAGTTCTTGCCTTGTCTCATTCCTTGAATTTATGCCAAGTCATCCCCAGAAGGAGCCAGCTGTTGTCCACTCAAAATTCCCCACTCTGTCAAAAGTAAAAAATTTCAAAATTTTGAGTCTAAGTGTCTTTTCTGTCGAGCTGGTGGTGTGAAAAAAGTCTTGGAAGTCTAAAAAATCTAAGTTTTGGGTCATTCTGTAAGTATTTCGGGCCTGTCGGACATTTTTGTCCCAACTGTCCCAAGTACGAAAGTGCATTTTGTTCCCCGATCGGCCGAAACCTCCGAATTTGTCCCATTTTCGGGCCCGTCGGAAGTTTTTGTCCCAAGTGTCCCAAAGTTACTGTGCGAGATGTTCCAATTTCGGCCGAACCACCCGAACCGCGTACTTCGCACTTTCTTGTCCCAAATGTCCCAATTTCAAAAGTGCGCTCTGTTCCAATTTCGCCCGAACCGGCCGATTTTCGCGTACTCCGCGAACTTTTTGTCCCAAATTTCCCAAGTTCAAACTTAAAGTGCAACTCTGTTCCATTTTCGCCCGAACCGATTCGCGCACTTCGCACATTTTTGTCACAAGTGTCCCGAAGCCAAAATCGTACGAGTTTGTTCCATTTTTGGCTGATTCGCCCGAATCGCATCCTTCGGAACTTTCTTGTCCCGAAAAGTTAAAAAGTGCAAGCTGTCCCATTTTCGGCCGAAACTCCCGAGTCGCGCACTTCGCTCTTTTTCGTCCCAATTGTCCCAAAATGCATTTGTGCGTCCTCTCCCTGTTTCGCCCGAATCGGCCGAGCCGCGTGTTTCGCGCATTCGCGTCTCACTTGTCCCAAGTGAACCAACGGTAATTCATACTTAGTTTTTCCCGCTCTTCCCAAATATGCTGTTTTTCAAATATGCTGAATTCAAATGCGCGATTATCCTTCTCTCTCCTCAACGTATGTCACACGGGCTGCAATTCTTACATTGTTTCGAACCCTTGCAATTTGAAAACCCACGCATGTTCCGAGCTTGGTTTGCAGCTCTGATGCTATCAATCCGAAGATCAAGATTTCAAGGACAGCTGGGAAAACTAAAGAAGTAGTTACGAAGAACTTTCAAGACGTCGGTTACATCAGTTTTCAAAGATATCCATTGTCATCTTCAAGATGAAAATTCTGGCGTGTCCCTCGTGGCAAAGACATAGCTGAGACGTGGAAGAAACTCAAGCAAGTGGTTTCCGAAGACAGTGGGTCCCTCTCAGTGAACTGGCCACCTGTCTCCTTCCCCATTCTTCTCTCTTCTTCCCATTCCTTTCGTATTCCATGTAATTAGTTGAGGTATTGCGTTTGGCATTCCTTAACTATTCTCTAGTTAAAAGAAACGGTTACGAGGAGTAACCGAATTGTAAGCTATATAATGGCATTTCTTTGCGCCATTTTCACGAATCAAGAAAACAAGGAGGAAGAACTTGGCATATTTTCTGAAAGTGTAAATAGATCTATAAAGAAATCAATACAAAAGGGCTTTCCATTCATTGTCTATCTGATCTCTGTTTCTCTGTGTTTTCATTTAATATTGTGAAGATCATTTTGTCTCTAATTTGTTAGTCTCTCTGATTGCATACTGTTCGGTTTTGCAAATACAGCGATCTTGTATAACCAAGAAGGAACTTTGTGTCCTTGATTAATGAATTTGAAGAAGGTTATTTACAGAACTTTGTGTCTTTAAATTTAATCCTATTCAGCCAATGCAAGTGATCTTGTCTTAAATTCCTTGAAACTCCGCATACATAAATAATTATTTTGCTATCTATAATTCTAAATGTTGCTATTCTACTCATCCTCTTATTTCCTTTCCTCAGTCCTTTTGTAACTGATGATCCTTGTGGAAAACACTTTCGTAATATCCAAGTTCAACCATAAAATAATATTTTGTACATTTGTAAATACGTTCATTTCTGAATAAGGGAACCTCTCCCATTAAAGAGGAGGGACTTCTTGTCCCCTGACTGTTGCTCTTCTAAAAAGTCCTATTTGAAAACCAACAACGCGTAAAGCCTCCACGTGTCATGGGTTGGATACACTACTTCCGTCTGCGGAAAAGACTCAGGAAGAATACAAAGGAAATAGTGAAACCTGCAGATGCCACCACATGTCACATGGGTGCTATTCCAAGAGTGAAGGAAGGAGTTAAATCTCAAACGAGTGCAGATCTGCCACGTGGACTGGTACAGACAGACTCATTTAAATATTACGTGCCTGTGACCCAAAAAATTCAAATGGCCATATCTTTTGACTGAGAACTCAGATTTGGGCGGGAGAAGATTTTTTGGAAACATCTCGACGCCCTCTATTCCTTGAAAACATAAAATATCATTTTTTAAGGTGTTGGTGGGTCAAAAATGAATAAATGTCTTCAGGCCATTAATACAGGATCTATTTGCCCCAACAACTAGATTGGATTTAGTCTGATCCGCCGTTTCCTCCTCCTTCGAGGCACCAAACAAGTAATTGATGTAGGAAACACAGATTTGGGGTGGATTTTTGCAGGAGGCATTGATGACAATGGTTGAGCTTCAAACTATTTTTCCCACTTCTCTCTCCTTCTTCCCTCTGTGCTGAATATATAAAAGGAAGGGTCGGGGCTCATTATAAAACGTTGGACATTTATGTTTTGTGCCCTCTTCTTTTTTTCATAGAAGGATTTTTGGAGATTTTCTAACCTCTTATTGGGTTGTAATGCAATTTTTTCCTCTTGGCTACTGCAATATACTGTATCGACTCCTGAGTTATAATATATATGTCTGTGGATGTTTCTCAACCCTCTCATGTATTCATTATTATCTCCCTGATCTCTTATTGTGATTTTGTCATCTGTGCATGTTGTTTGTATTACATTCC
Source organism: Taxus chinensis (assembly GCA_019776745.2). NCBI lineage: Eukaryota > Viridiplantae > Streptophyta > Pinopsida > Cupressales > Taxaceae > Taxus > Taxus chinensis. Next base: position 15,031,049 of record CM034149.1, read on the forward strand.
TATGGTCTTTGTTAAACTACAAAATGAGTGTCTAACATTTCTTTGTTGTATCACCTCGTTATCTTAGGTTTATTTTCTTGCATCTCTCTAACCCTATCTCCTTGGTAGATAGAATAGAATTAGAATAGATCCTTTGCAATTTGTTTGTGTACACTTGAATAGAGGGATAGGAACTGGCCTCAATCTGGAGAGTTCTCTAACTCACAAGGTCCCACACCTTGAGAGATGCTCCATGTTGTGCAATCACACTGAATGTCCCACTTCACACCCATGCCATTCATTGGTGTTATGATTCTACACTAATAGATAGTCAAACACATTATACAAAAACTTGTTGTCAAATAAATTTAGGGATAAATTACATAATTTTATTTTTTATATAGTTAAACACTTTTTATCAACTAGAGGGTTGATGGGTCCCCACCCTACAAGTATCCCACATTTTGATTGATGAAAGGATACATACAAAAACTAAAAATGAGTACGAAATATAATGAGGCCAACATGTAACATGAATAATCAGGTTTGCAAAAAACATAGAGCCGTGAATACAAAAAACAGAGTGGGAATGATAGAGAAACCTTAGGGTTTCACCCAACCAAGTGTTGTAATCATCTTGAGAAAGGAAAAGGACCTGCCAACAAAAAAATTCATGTACACCACACCATCAGGAATGGGTGGGGTTGGTTTTGCGATCACAACCAGGTCTAGGGATGGCATGCTGGAGATAGATGCCCCATCGTATCAACAAATGCTTGGAACAATGTCAGAAAATTAAAGTAGGACCAAAAATTTCAATTCCAAGGCATCCCAAATCCTACTGTCAACCCAAAAAGGTGACGGAAAAGGATTCAAATTTATAAAGAGATAATGAAGCCATACTTCTGCTAGAGCTTCGACCAAACCCACACGATGATATGGGTAAATGAAATAGGATGCGAACACCATGAGCACTGCTTTATCTACACACAACACCAAGAAATTAAACACAAAGACACCTGCAATCTTGGATTTTACATGAGCTCTCTTGGTGCTCTGGAGATAATCCACACCCAGGACGTTCATAATTATAGTCATAACATCTGCAGAGCTTATGCGGAAGACATTGTGAAGACGAATATTAGATACAGTAGAGATGAAATATGTTTCCCACTTGTTGCTATGAAAGAGGATTAATATAACATAGGTAAATTACAAGAGAGGGAAGGGGAAAACAACAAACAAAAACATAAGAAAATGAATGAAGACAGGTGAAAGTACAACCCAACAATTAAATAGTCCCACGACTCGTGTGAGGAAGTTTGATGCAATAAAAAATGGATGGCGTCGTCAAATTTTTCCCATTCATTAGCTAGATTATTTGATGAAAAGGATCTTATATTATATTAAATGACATGTGATACAATATTCTCTCAAAAAATAAGCGAGCGGTATGAGATAAATCCCTGGAGCCACAAGCATGCTAGGCCAAGCCTAGCAAAACAATAAAGCAACAACTGTAAGGGAGTTTGAGGAACACCAAAATCAAAGGATAGATTATGAATAAAGGCTACTCCTGATTGATAAACATACATTATACAAAATCACATTACTAGACATAGTCACACACATTATATAGAAAGGTGTTATCAATTAAATCTACCGCACTACCCTTTGAGCCAGCCAGGATGGAAAACGGATCTCCAAAAAATTTTGAATCATTAACCTTGGATCCTGGTGGGTGGGGGTGCTACAACAAGATTTATTCTAAGGAGATGCCTGTAAAGTTTGCTGATGGTTCTTGGTTGGCAGAAATGCTGAGCTTGCGCCACTCGCAGTGCTAGAGATCGTGCTTGTTAAGGTGCACTTTGGCCACTTCTTGGATGCATGTCGTAGTGGTTTCAACCACCTTCTGTCCGTGCTCGTTGAACTTGTATTCCATGATCTTCTTCACGGAATTTTCATCTGGCCCAATGATGTTCGATGGTGGATGATGAAAATATAGGTCTTCATTATCCTCTTTAAGCTCCCCCATCACACTCTTCTAGACACTATCAATGTTTTTTTTTTATACTTGCTAGCGGCCGCTAGGCTCCATTTGTTTCCTTGGAATAATGTTTATATCAATTTTAAAATGTCATTAACATTATGTTTTAAAATGTATAACCCATTTCTTGTAAAGGGTGAAATGTGTAACACTTGTCTCATTCTCATTAATCACTCAAATAATTGGTTATTGCATTAAAACCCTACAAATAAAAATAATAATACTTATGCTCGTGTAAACTTCTTGTCAAGGTTTTGGAGTTAATATTTTTTAGGTTTTGATTATTTAGATTTAAGTGAATTTAACTAGTAAATTACTACTAGCAATTGCATGTGTACAATGCAATGTGAACGTCAAACGGTATATGTTATTTGATTTAGAGGAATAGTTATTAATTTTATAGTTGATGTTAATAAGGAGGGATAGTTATTAATTTTGTAGTTCATGTTAATAAGGAGTGTGATTGACAATTCTGAATTTCTATTAAATCCAAAACAAATGTTGCAAAGTACATTAGAATGGATGTTAAATAATATTTAGTTGTGTAATAATCAATTACAAATGTAAGTGCAATATGTAAGTTTGCTAACGCTCACTCTCAAGAATGTAGTGAATGTGAAGTGTTGACGTCAAAGTAGATTGAAAGAAGGACTAAGTGCTTTAGCATATTAGCTCTCCAATAAACATAAATGAGACAAAATATGCAAAGCATACATAAACAAAGCTTAAATGGTTAGGGTACATTCTAGAGTGCTTTGTTGCCTCAGAGTTTGAGAGAATCATTGTTAGAGATATTTAGTGCATATTATACAATCATGGTATTCCATGAGACCACATCTGTTTGAGACATTTTACAAGAAAAAATCCACTTTCCATTACACTTTGATGCATGTTCATATCTTGTGTTAAGGCTCCCATGTTGGTATAGAAAGGGAGTATGCTGACAAAGGTTGTAGAGGATGGGTTTGCACTTGCAAAATGCATTTTCCTAGAAGTTTTAAAGGCATTTTCAACAAACCCATTTTATGCATATCCTACAATCGTTTAAGTCCATGAGATCACATCTCATTGAGGCATTTTATCATACACTTCACATGCCTTGTGTATGCTTCCACATTTTGCATACATGTCTAAAATGACACTTGCAACTACATCTAATAAAAATAAGCTTTCTATTATAATTTGATGGATGTCCATGTCTTGATTTAAAGCTCCCGTTTTGGCATAGGTTAAAATGATGAAGGAAAAGGTTGTGGATTCGGTCTCTCTGTGCATGTCAATAAGACACCCTCTTAGGAGAGCATGTTTCTTAGAAGAAAAAATAAACCAACTCAAATCCTTTGTATCATCATTTACATTAAAGTTAGTGGAAGACATCAAACAATACAGAACTTCAACATCTTGCATTGTCTTAAGGGTTAAAAAAATTAGAATATAAATCATCTAGAAAAATACAATAGTAGTGGCTATACGCACCCAAAATTGCATGTGCTACTTTATTAGAAAATGGTTACAAAAGTCCCTAATGATGATTCATGTTCTTTCAGAAGGTGTTCAAGTTCCTAAACCCATTCACCGTGTATATTTGTAGCCTATACCTCCTTACTTAGCTTTTCCTAGCATTCTTCTAGCTTCCCACTTCATTTTGTGCATGTTTTGACCTTTAGTGTCAAGACCACTGCCCTAATTGTGTGGTAGTTCTGAAACCACCGCCCTGTGCAGGGTAATGGTCCTGCTCACTTTTTGTAGAATTCTTCATGGGTGATTTTAACAGGTTTTATTTCACTTAACTTGACTTTTAGGGCATATTTGTGAACCAAATTACCTAAAAATAGTCTTGATTTCTTGGTATTCCTTCCCTCTTCTATTTTTAAATAGATTTAATTGGTTTGAATTGCCTCTTCACCCAATCATTTGGAACTCCAAGGCTGCCTTGTGCATGAAGGCACATCCCAACCAATTCTTATATATTCCCTGCTTGTATTTAAGGAAAAGGCTTGAGAATTTTGTGTATCTTACATAGTATTGCTGCCACAATCCTGGTAGAAATTGCATAGCAAAGCTCTGCTCACTTATGCTATCTCTCTTCCACTTGCATTGCAACCAGATTGCCTTCAATATGCCATTGCTCAAGCACCTTCTCCTGCTACGGCCTTTGCATTCCCAATTCCTTGGACTCATATGGACACACACAGAAAGAAAGGGATAAACTAAGGGGACATATACATTTCCAACTAGATTTGCCAAGGCTCTTGCTTATCCAGGCTAGAATTATTTGTTGGTTTGCTTCATTTGTCAAGTTATCAATTCTGAGTTAGTCATTTCAAATACATATCAAATAGAGTAGCAAAATTGTTCATTTCAGTTAATTAAGCAATTACAAGTAGAGAAAATCATTAGAAAGCTTGCTCTTTGAAATTGCCAGGGAAGTAGTGGGGAACAATAGCTCTTCTAGGGTTATGATTTGTTCTCTACCTATGAGGTAGGGTTTAAAGGGTTTTGATTAAATTAGTTCAATTGTTTTAGATCTAGATTCACATACTTGCACAAGTAATTAACTATAAATGGATGATTACTTGTATTTAATTTTGTTTATTAGATTAGAAGCATTGTTTAAAAACCCATAAAAGATAAAAAATATTTCATTTTATTAGATTAGTTTACTTTCATTGTTTTGTTAAGATATACTGTGAAAATATAAAAAAAATTGATTAAATTTCTATTGCTAGTTAGTTTTCTTTATCAAAATCAATTCAAATCATTACACATGACTATCAAAGGTCCACAATAAGAGAAAATGCTCAGTTGTGATCCATTGATCCCACAACCCAACGGGCCAAATTTTTTGACCGACATTGATATGGGTTTACGCTTGTTAGTTTTATGCACACCTGCTAGGTATTCTGAGAAGATAAAAAAATTAAACACATTAAACATTGCAACTGATCAAGCCTACGATTATTGGACTTCTCCTGGTAACAGGGCTTGATTACACACATAACCATACAAAGACCACAACCTCCACAAGTTCATGGTTGTGATCCCTAGGTCCCACAACCCAACGAGCCTACTGACCAATCAAACATCGACACTGATTTGTGTGCATTGGTATTTAGATCATCACCACTTCTAGCTAATATCGTTGCACAACTTTCAGTATTGAACATAACAGCTGATCAGGCTAAGGCTTTCTAGACTAGATCAGAAAACCTCCCATAAACCCTGTGGTTTCAGTATGCCTCTCGTTCTCACTTCCATGACCTTGTCTGGAAATCTATACGAGGCGTCCACAAGTCACTTTCCGCATGTTCCATTACTAGTAGACAGATTCTCGATAGAGCTCGATATTGACTGGAGCCTCCAAGTAGCTATTCTATCTGACCAATCCATCACACCACTTCAACTTAGGATGGATTTCTTTGCCTTAGACTCGCAGATCTAGATATTGGATGTTAAAGATATAAGGTTACCTCGTTACCTTGTTCATTGTTACCACACACAAAAATTGTGGACTCCTTCGTGGGTGAAGGGGGAGATGAATAAGAATCCTTTGTGGGTGAAGGAGTGGATGAGGTATGATCCTCTGTGGGTAGAGGAGCTTGTGCCAGAATTTACTCAATAGACGAAATAGGTGGAAATTGAGGAACAACTGGTACGATAGTGAAAACAACGTGGACTTCACAGACATTGTTGTCATTGGTTGAAGGTTCACCATTTTGATTAGATGATATTTGTATGATGTGGATGACATCCCGATATATGGGGTTTCCAAATATGAAAACTGCGAAGGGGGAATTGATGTGGGCAGAAGATATCCTGAATAAGCGATAGACGTGATTGGGGGTTGCTGGTGATGTGTGCAAATAGGTGGATTAGTCATAACAAATCTCGTAGTAATTGGGGGTAGAGATTGTGGGATGGAAAGGATGAGGTTTTGGAATGGGGTGTTGGTTACTGACACCATGGGTGGTTGTGATGCAACTGGTATATGCAAGGAAAATGATGTAGATGGGGCCATGCTTAAGGTGGTTGGTGAAGGAATGGTTGACACCAAGGGTGTGATAGATTCCATTGGTGCATCAGTTATGGAGGATGTGGGGTCAAGTTGAGACACCATAGGTGGTAAGGTGGATGAAGGCCATGCCGAGTTAGAGGTAGATAACACAAAAGTGGGGGCGAGGGCAGGAGGCATAGACATGAGAATGCCATATACTAATTATCCCGAGGAGTCTCAGGTAGATGAGTGGGTGAGATAATATTGTAGGGCAATGAGATTCTGGTCAAGGAGTCTTGTGAACTCCTCTTCACTGGTATTAATGGTGACGGGCTAAGTTGGATCCATAGGTGAAAAGATGGAAGGTGGTGATGGGATAGGTAGAAGCGGCTGAAGGATAGTATGAAACAAAAGGGCATTGGTTTGAATGTGAGTAAGAACCATGTGAATTAGCGTAGACTTGATAAAATCTACTATGTAAATAACATAGAAAACAATAGAAATGGAGAAGGATGAATTCCAAGAGGTAAATCTGATCGGTGTTTTAATTAAAAATAAAATACAACAACTGACAATGGTCAGATTGACCGATGATAGTTAAAGGGGAACCAGTGACAGTTATGATAACTGATACCAGTTACTGTGGGGAATCAATATTTTTGCAAATGAGGCAAAAAATGATGAAAATAAAATAATGGAAACTGTACTAAGCTGTGATATGAAAGTTCTAGGGATATGATGATGTTTTGAGAACTTCAAATAGAACAAAAGATTTGATGAATGCTATCTTTGGGTAAAATGACCAAAAAGAGATGAAGCTGACACCAATTAGGTAAACCGATGATGGCCACTGGACCGACGTTGGTTACTATGAAATTAGAAGAAATGAAGAAAAATATATTTTTGTGAATTAAGTCAAATTTAGTATCAACCCAGAAGTCTAAGGATGATAGTATTAGACCATGAAACAATCAGAAGCAGTCAGAATACTCCAACTATGATGGTGGAGTGTGAAAGAGGAGAATGTAACCTCACAACTCAAAATGCAACTTAGGAAAAAGCTAAAAAAAACACGTAAATCCTATAAGTTAATTTTATGTGTTTAGCTTATGCTATCTAAAACTGACTTGTGAATTCAGAACATAAATTTTTCATTGGGAAGGTGTCCTATTAAGAAGCAAATTCTAAAGGGTGGTTTCAGGTTATGTTTTGGTGGGGGAAATCCTTTCTCTGAGATAATGACTAGACAGAGAAACCAGTTGGGTGCCCACTGTCAATCCTGTGATCGTTGATAAATTCTTCCAGGTAAGGTGTTGTTTAAGAAGATGTGTGAATTTCTATTTGTACAGTTTGACAAAGAGAGAGAAGAGAAAGTATTTCTATGATTCAATTTTGTTAACCATCAGCTGGGCATGACTTCTAACGTATAGGTTGCCCTAATTTTTTGATGTGATAAAAAATACAACATAAAAGGATGAAATGCAATAGATTTTAGAACCCAAACCGACAATTAAATTTGATGTAGCAAATGATGAATAGGTCAAGAACGTGCTCTTTCACTATTATGCAAATGTAGGAAGGAAGAAATGATTTGTTTTAAACACCAAATCAAAAATGTCATTTAGACAATTAGAAGAAAATAATGTTACTAGGGAGAAGATTAAATGTGTATTTTTCAACAAGAAAGAAACACACAAGATTTCCCTATATGAAGAAAATGCAAAGAACCCAAGAGAGGGTCCCACCAGGCATGCCAAAATTTTTCACCAATTATTGCGTACGTATGAGAAAAATAGATAAGGTAAAGGTTAGGAGGAATACCTGTGAAATGAAGGTGGAAGGTAGAATGCGTACATTCTGATTTCCCGATCCATTGCTGATTATGAGAACTTCCTTTTGGCTAGGAAGAACTACCTGTTGTCAAAATTTCACCCCCCAGGGTAAATTTTGATAACATGCATCAGAGTTTTGCAGTTCCAAGCAAGTAGATTGAAATAGGAAAAATCACGAAAAATGGCTAAATCCTAGTCCTAGGAGCAGTCGGGACATTTGGGACATCTAGGCGCGGATCGGCCGAAAAGCCTCCAGGTGGCCCGTGAAGCAAAAGGACATCTGGGCCACAGGTACACGCGGAACGCGAAATGCTCGGATCGACCGAAAGAAGGAAAAATTTACCCAAGTCTTCATCCGGGACAAATGAGACACAAGTACGAGAAGTACGTGAACCGGCCGGATCGGCTGAAATGAGAACAAACAGTCCGGAAGCAAAAAGGACATCTGGGCCAGAAGTACGTGAATCGGCCGGATTGGGCAAACCAGAAGAATTTGTCCCACGAAGCACTGGGACATTTGGGACAAATGGACGCGAACCGGCTAGTTCGACCGAAACAGAGAAAGTTCGTATTGGGACATCTGGGCCGCAGGGACGCGGATAGCCGAAAAAAGTCGAGAGCCAATTAGATTGCGCCACGTGTCATCAGAAAATGAGGGACGAGGAAGCCATTTCGGGCGGATCGGAGGTTTTTGTCCCAAACAGTTTGGGACATCCGGGACATAAAGACGCGAAGGGCGCGAACAGCTGGCAAACCCGCGGACCAATCAAATCACGACACGTGTCACAAGGGAGATAGTCCAAAAGTAAAAGGGTGAGGTTTCGAGCACTGACCCGAACCAATGAAATAGCGCCACGTGTCCAAGTTTAAGGGGCCCACAAGGAAATTTCAAAAGGAAAGCCCGTGAAAGGCAGAGGAGAGAGAATTACTCGTCCAATCAGCACGTACCACGTGTCATCCAGGTGGCAGAGCGTGGGAAAGATTTCAAAACACGTTTTGGCTTGTTTTTTGCCCTAAATCTTCAGATCGCCATAACTTTCGATCCAGAGCTCGGATTGGCACGTTCTTTATATCAATGGAAAGTTGGTAAAATTCTCTACACGAATCCGGGGTCAATCTTGCATTTTGGTTCAGTTTGGAGAGAGAAAATCAAGAAACACCTCTGGCGTGAAATAACAAGCAGAAGTAATGCTTCAACAAACAACTTTAATGCAGCAGACAGTTTACCACTTCTGTTAGACAGCCCGCCGTTTTGCCAGGATCCACCGCTTCTGCCATAATGAGATGAATGGAATGCAACCTAGAGGTGGTTGGGGTAGATTTGGCTTTCCTCTCTCTCTTCCCTCTCTCATTCTTTATATATATTGTAAAGAGGAGCTTCTTTTAAAAGGTCGAACATTTTCTGTTTTGCTCCTCCCTTCTTCTCCTATCAGGCGAATTTGTGGAGTGCAAACCTCTCATTTGAACTGTAATACTATTCTGCCTCATGGCATTCTATAGTGTATTGTATCAATCTTTGGAGCAAGTAATGCATGTCTGTGGATGATTCTCAGCCCTCTCTGTGTTCATTTTTGCATCCTCCTGGTCTTTCACTGCAGGTTTTGTCATCTGTGCATGATCTTATATCACATTCAAATGGTCTGTGTTCACTAGAAAAATAGGTGTTCTTCATTCCTCGGTGCATCACCTCTATTAGCTTAGATTTATTTTATGCATCTTCTTACCTTGTCTCCTTGGCAGATTAGATTAGGTTTTGAGAAAACCCTCTACATATTTCGTGTGCATCTGAACAGAGGAATAGGAACTAGCCTTCTCTGGAGAATCCTTTCTCATTTTTTCAAGTCTGACACTTGGAGAAAGGATTCAATGTTATGCAATCACACTGGATGCCGAAGTGATCAACCTAGAAACCTGATCTGCATCCAGGGGTGCTGTGATTTTTCATCAACAGTTTCGGCACGCCCGGTGGGACCTAGAGTTCTCATTTTTATTACAGTAAAGTTGATATGCATCTGCTACAATTTTCTTGCTTGAAAATAGCTATTGTTTGCATCTCTGGCGACTCCAAGAGGAAGAATCAACTGGTTTCAGCAGTGCAGGCCTGAAAGCTTATGAGAAGAATCACAAGGTCAAGAGTTGGAGAAGAAGAAGTGCTGTTTGAATACCTGCAATTATCTCCAAGAAGAAGGCAAAGAGGAAGAAGGATTCAAAGGTCTCCATCTCCACCAAACAGAACTCTCTCAACTCCTCCACCTGCTCGGCCTTTCATTCAGTATTCAAGAGTCCTTCGACTAATCAGAATGGCGCAACCACTAAATCCCTTTGTCAATTTCACTGGCAGCAGCCCACTCGCCCTCAATGCACAGAATCCAGTTCCAATCGCAGCATTGAAGAACATTCCATTTTTCACTGGAGAAAATCATACCACTCCTGGTGATCATGTCAAAGACATTGCTAATGTCTGTGCAATCCATGAGATAAATAAAATGGATGTGGCTATCAAATTGTTGGAATCATCATTCAAGGGGAAAGCACTGCAATGGTTTAGGAGCCTTAGAGCTGGCTCTATCACAAACTGGAATCAGCTGTGTATTGCACTTCATGAGCAGTTTGGAGAAAAGGGAGACAATTTGTCTCTACTAGAACAATTGACAACTATCAAGAGAGCCCCCAACGAGCAGCTGACTGATTTCAACTTCAGATTTCAAAGGTCTTGGGATAGGATTCCAATGGCAGTCAGGCCAACAGCAGAAGGTGCTTTTCTATACTATCTTAAAGCTTTGAATTCTGATATCTATGTTAATTCAATCTATGGGAGGCACAACCTTACCTGCTGCTTATAGCATTGCCATTAGATCCAAAAACTGTCTTATCCAAGCTGGTAAATTGGCTTCTAGGCCTCCAATGCCATTATATCCAAGTTTAGAGAGCCCAAGTGCTAGTCAAGCACCTGTCTTAGCTCCTATTCCCACTCCTAGAAATCAGAGTTCAAATGAAGCTTCCACTTCATCTCCAAGTGCCCCAAATGAGCTTCAAGAGGTCATGAAGGAATTGCAAAATCTAGGCAATGAGCTGGTCACTCTCAAAAGACAGCAAGCTCAAGGTTTTAGACCTTCGTATCAGCCTCAAGCTCAACCTAATAGGTAGCCATATCAGCCTCAAAGGCCACCTAATCCAGCTGCAAATATGAATCAAACAAGGCCTCCTGTCAATAGACCATTCCAGCCCTATAATCCAAATGCCATATCTGCCTCTAGGGCATTAGTACCAGCACAAAACAAAATTGCCCAGGAGTATGATTGGTGTTTTCCATGTAATGAGCCTCATAATCAATCCATGTGCTTCAATGGTGCTTTGACTCAAGATTTAATGGTAACAACTACTGGTGTGGAGGGTGAGAACAATCAAGAAAACAGCCAACAACAAGAAACATTCAAATAGCAATCAGCCCCAAATGACACCACATTGGTAAATTGGCAAGCAGAGGATTTTTGTGGCATGAACCAGGCAATTTCTCAAGGTGTTGCAGCAAACACAAGGTCAAAAAGGAGAAATTTGGGTGAAGAACAACCATTAGCCCCAGCCAATCCACAACCTTCCATGGCTCCACAAATGATTGACAAGCAAAGTCCCGTTTCAAATGCACAAGGACAGCCAAGAACAGCCCCTAGGCCAACTCAAATGCCAGCTGTTGCTGCCCACATACAAGGAGTAAATGTGCAAACCAAGGGGCAGTAGAGAGATCCTTCATCACCATTCAGTATCATTGATCAGATGAAGAAAACAAACGTCAATATATCTATGTGGGAATCCCTAGCTATCCTAGGCCAAAGAGATCTGCTGCAAGCTGCCATGAAGGACTGGCCAACTTCGAATCAGCAGATACAAGACAAAGTGCTTACAAATGCTGCCCAGCCTGAGGGAAATCATGGAGGACAACAAGGTAAGATGTTGAAACCCCCTCCTTTCTATGTTTCGTTAATCATTGGAAATCAGCTAGTGCACAATTGCATAATAGACTCTGGGGCAAGTAGCTCAGTAATGCCTAAACAAATAGCTGATCAGTTAGGGCTCCAGTATGAAATAACATCTAAGGGAGTAGTGCAGTTGGATGGGATAGCAATAGCAACAGTTGGAGTGATTAGAAATTTGAGTCTTACCTTGCACGCATGTCCAAATGTTGTTGTTTTACAAAATGTGTCAGTCATAGACCTTCCACCACTCTTTGCCCTCTGTTTGTCAAGGGAATTCACTGCCAAGATTGGGGGATATTTTTCCACTGATTGGTCACACATGCTATTCAGAACGAGATATGGAACTAAGGCCACAATCAGATCTGAACCTATTGTAAACTTCCATATTGAGCCCTACACTCCAAGTCAGATTAATGTCAATTGCTCAGCATTTGATCAAGAAGATCACCCTCGCACTGATGAAGCTGACACTAAGGTTGGAAGTATCCCAGATTTGACTCTTGATGAATGGGAAAACAAGGTGCATGCTTTTGATCCTTATCAAGGAATAGAAGAATCTGAGCTAGGAGTCTATTGTATACATGAAGAAAGTCAACCTATTCCTAGCATCACCAAGCCAAACCACAAGGATGACAATGAGGTATGGCAGCTGTTTTTTGATGGATCAAGGAGTAGACAAGGTGCAGGAGGTGGAGCCATGCTTGTTTCACCTCAAGGAGTAAAGTACTATTCAGCTTTTAGATTTCAATTTGCATGCTCCAATAACACTGCTGAATATGAAGCCTTGGTGTAAGGGATGCAATGGGCAATCAAAAAATAAATAAAGAACTTGCAAGTCTTTGGGGATAGTGAATTGATTGTAAATTAGGTCAAGGGACAACATGCGGCCAAAAATGATCTACTCAGGTGCTACAAGAACAGGGTGTGGGACCTCATGGAAGATTTTGAGGGTTTCGGCATTAAAGCCATTCCTAGGAAAAAGAATCAAGCTACTGACAGGCTTGCAGCAGTAGGGGCAGCCTTTGACATTGTATAAAACATTCAACAAGACAAGGTACAGCCAAACATCCACGTGGTTTTCAGGCCTTCGGTGCCGGATAACGATGTCAGTTGGCAAGTATTTGAGAATGACCAGCAAATCATCCATTTCTTGCAAGAAGAAGCTGAGTTCTCAGCTAAGAATCAAGAAAAGTTGGAACAACAATATGGTGACCAAGTGATACAGCTGAGAATTGACAAGCTGCCCAAGGGACTTATCACTTTGGAGTCCATTTTTAACCCCAATGATCAGTTTAGAAAGGAGAAAGCAAACATTCATGTTAAGAGAGAAGATTCAGTATCCATCTTGGTAGAAGAGAACAAGCCATTGAAAATTGGAAAGATGACAATTGAGCAAGAAAGATGTGAGTTCATATAGCTATGTCAAGAGTTCCCTGACGTGTTTTCTTGGAGCTATGAAGACTTGAAAGGTTTCAATCCCAACTTAGCTCAGCATACCATCGAATTGGATCTAAATACTAAGCCTGTTAGGCAAAAACAGAGACCAATCAATCCACACATGGAGCCTCTCATGAGGAAAGAATTGGACAAGCTGATTGAGTCAAGAATCATATTCCTAATCAAGCATTCTAGTTGGGTTGCCAACTTAGTTCCAGTCAGGAAGAAGAGTGGAGAGATCAGGCTGTGTGTTGACTTCAGAGATTTGAATAGAGCCTCTCTCAAGGACCATTATCCACTCCCTTCCATGGAGCAAATATTGCAGGTCGTAGCTGGTTCAGAAAGGTTTTCACTACTTGATGGTTACTCAGGATTCAATCATATTATGGTGAAGGAGGAAGACAAGTTCAAGACAGCCTTCACAACCAAATGGGGCACATATGCTTACAAGAAGATGCCATTTGGACTGTCGAACGCTGGAGCAACATTCTAGCGAGCTATGGATATGGCATTCAAAGGCTTGATCAACAAGATAATGCTGATATACCTAGATGATATTACTGTCTTCTCAAAGAATGCAACAGACCATTTCTTTCACCTCAAACAAGTGTTTCAAAGGTGTAGAAAGTTTGGAGTGTCTTTGAATCCTAAGAAGTGCATCTTTCTTGCACATGAAGGGAAGCTCCTTGGCCATATTGTCTCCAAGGAAGGATTAGCAATTGATCCAGAGAGGGTTGAAGCCATAAGAGCACTACCATTGCCAAGCCACAAGAAAGCCCTTCAGAGTTTCCTGGGAAGGATAAACTTTGTTCGGAGGTTTGTCCCAGATTTTGCAGCCCTTGTCAAGCCCATCACCAAAATGTCAAGGAAAAGCATGGATTTTAAGTGGACGGCAGAAGGCAAGGAGAGTTTTGAAGCAATCAAAGAAGCCATCTCCCAAGCACCCACTCTCATCAACCCAGAATTTTCCAAGGATTTCATCCTCTATGCATTTGGAGGTGATGACACTATTTCTGCCATTCTGGTACAGTAGAACAAAGATAATGATGAACAGCCGATTGCCTTCTTCAGCCAGAGCCTAGATGATTGCGAAGTGAGGTACTCTTTTATTGAAAAGCATGTGCTTGCAGTAATCATAAGCTTGAAGAAATTCAAGCATTTAGTCTCAAACAACAAGGTCCAGTTGCTAGTCTCACATGCTGGGGTTAGGGACTTCCTCCTCAACAAGGATTTGAATGAGAAAAGGGCAGGATGGATAACCCGTGTCATGGAGTATGACATTGAGATCAAGATCACCAAGCTGGTAAGAGGCAAAGGTTTGTGTGAGAAGCTCGCTTCCAAACAACCAGACAACCCAGAAGATGAAGAAGACACTGTCCTACTATTACAAGATAATCAAAAATAGAAAAATGATGATGTGTCCACTCCCTGTTGGACTCAGAATATGATACATTTCCTACAGACGGGCATGTGCCCTGTAGAAATGAACAAAGCAAAAGGAAGGAACTTCAGATTACAAGCAGTTCCATATGTGCTTGTTGATGGTGTTTTGTTTAAAAAATACATCAATGGTGTTCTATTAAGATGCATTGGGATAGGTCAGGTTGAGAGGATCTTACACGAGTTCCATGACGGGGAGGCAGGAGGCCATTTCACCCCACGAGTAACAGCTCTCAAAATCATGAAAGCTGGTTACTATTGGCCTATTGTATTAAATGATTGCTACTCATGGATTAAGAAATGCAAGAAATGTGCATTCTTCACAGGGAAAGGAAGGTTAGCAGCACTGCCCCTTCGTCCAATTTCAGTAGATCATCCATTCATGCAATGGGGATTGGACTTCATTGGAGTCATCAATCCCAATTCGAGTCAAGGCCACAAGTGGATTCGTACAGTGACAGACTATTTCACCAAGTGGACCGAAGCAGTAGCGCTCAAAGAGGCAAGTGAGTCTAACATTCTAGACTTTTATGAAGAGATAACAACCAGGTTCGGTGTGTCGGCCACCATCATATCAGATAATGCATTAGCATTCATAGGTTCAAAAATTACAGAATGGGCTGTCAAGAATGGAATCTATTTGAGCACCTCTTCAAATTATTACCCGCAGGGTAATGGATAGGCAGAGTCCACAAATAAGAATTTGCTAAAAATCATCAGAAGGACTCTGGATAAAAATCAAAGAACATGGCATACAAGGCTAAAATCAGCATTATGGGCTGACAGGATAACACCAAAGAGGTCTACATGTAATTCTCCCTACAAGTTGGTCTATGGGAAGGAGGCAGTATTGCCTATATCATTAGAATTGCCAGCCTTGGAGCTCTTGAAGCAGTTTGAGTTATCTGAGTTTGAACCAATGGAGGTCAGGTATGCAGAATTGATGGAATTAGAAGAAATCAGAGAACATGCAGTTCGGACGATTGAAAAGGATCAGGCCTTAGTAAAAAGATGGTTTGATAAGAGAGCAAGAGCAAGGACCTTCCAGGAAGGGGGCCTAGTTCTGAAATGGGATGCAGATTGGGTAAAACCAGGAAGGCATTCCAAGTTTGATGCCATCTGGAGTGGTCCCTACATGGTCACGAGATGCAAAAATAGTAATGCCTTCTAATTGTCTACATTGGATGGAGAGGAACTTCCGATTCCGGTTAACAGAACCTATCTTAAACATTGCTACTAAAAAAGAAAAGGTTTGCCCTTGTAAATATTAGTTTAGATTTTCATTCCTCCAAGTGCTTGTGCACATTGTCCTGTTGTAGTTAGGTTTCAGTTTTCCTAAGTGCTTCGGCACAGGTTTTGCTGCTCTCAGGTTGTTTTCTACAGTTCAGAGTGTTGCTGGAGAAGAAGTTGCAGTATCAGGCTCGTTTCAGGGTATTGCTTATAACTCTATGCCCAATGGATTGCTAAAAGGCCACTGATCTTCTACCTAGCAGGCAGGTGACCCCGCTAAGTTGTCAAAACTGTTGTCAAAATTTCACCCCCAGGGTAAATTTCGATAACATGCATCAGAGTTTTGCAGTTCCAGGCAAGTAGATTGAAACAAGAAAAATCACGAAAAATGGCTAAGTCCTAGTCCTAGGAGTAGTCGGGACATTTGGGACATCTAGGCGCGGATCAGCCGAAAAGCCTCCAGGCGGCCCGTGAAGCAAAAGGACATTTGGGTCACAGGTACGTGCGGGACGCGAAATGCCCAGATCAGCCGAAAGAAGGAAAAATTTGCCCAAGTCTTCATCTGGGACAAACGGGACACAAGTACGAGAAGTACGCGAACCAGCTGGATCGGTCGAGATGAGAACAAACAGTCCGGAAGCAAAAAGGACATCTGGGCCAGAAGTATGTGAATCGGCCGGATCGGGCGAACCGGAAGAATTTGTCCCATGAAGCATTGGGACATTTCGGACAAATGGACGCGAACCGGCCGGTTCGGCCGAAACAGAGAAAGTTCGTACTGGGACATCTGGGCCGCAGGGACGCGAGGGACGCGGATAGCCGAAAAAATCCGAGAGCCAATCAGATTGCGCCACGTGTCATCGGCAAATGAGGGACGAGGAAGCCATTTCGGGTGGATCAGAGGTTTTTTTCCCAAACAGTTTGGGACATCCGGGACATAAAGATGTGAAGGGCGCGAAAAGCCGGCAAACCCGCAGACCAATCAAATCACGACACGTGTCACAAGGGAGATAGTCCAAAAGTCAAAGGGTGAGGTTTCGAGCACTGACCCGAACCAATGAAATAGCACCACGTGTCCAAGTTTAAGGGGCCCACAAGGAAATTTCAAAAGGAAAGCCCGCGAAAGGCAGAGGAGAGAGAATTGCTCGTCCAATTAGCACGTGCCACGTGTCATCCAGGTGGCAGAGCGCGGGAAAGATTTCAAAACATGTTTTGGCCCCTTTTTTGCCCTAAATCTTCAGATCGCCATAACTTTCGATCCAGTGCTCGGATTGGCATGTTCTTTATATCAATGGAAAGCTGGTAAAATTCTCTACACGATTCCGGGGTCAATCTTGCATTTTGGTTCGGTTTGGAGAGAGAAAATCAAGAAACGCCTCTGGCACAAAATAACAAGCAGAAGTAATGCTTCAACAAACAACTTTAATGCAGTAGACAGTTCACCGCTTCTGTTAGACAGCCCGTCATTTTGCCAGGATCCACCGCTTCTGCCATAATGAGATGAATGGAATGTAACCTGGAGGAGGTTGGGGTAGATTTGGCTTTCCTCTCTCTCTTCCCTCTCTCATTCTTTATATATATTGTAAAGAGGAGCTTCTTTTAAAAGGTCGAACATTTTCTGTTTTGCTCCTCCCTTCTTCTCCTATCAGGTGAATTTGTGGAGTTCGAACCTCTCATTTGAACTGTAATACTATTCTGCCTCATGGCATTCTGTAGTGTATTGTATCAATCTTTGGAGCAAGTAATGCATGTCTGTGGATGATTCTCAGCCCTCTCTGTGTTCATTTTTGCATCCTCCTGGTCTTTCACTGCAGGTTTTGTCATTTGTGCATGATCTTATTTCACATTCAAATGGTCTGTGTTCACTGGAAAAATAGGTGTTCTTCATTCCTCGGTGCATCACCTCTATTAGCTTAGATTTATTTTATGCATCTTCTTACCTTGTCTCCTTGGCAGATTAGATTAGGTTTTGAGAAAACTCTCTGCATATTTCGTGTGCATCTGAACAGAGGAATAGGAACCAACCTTCTCTGGAGAATCCTTTCTCATTTTTTCAAGTCCCACACTTGGAGAAAGGATTCAATGTTATGCAATCACACTGGATGCTGAAGTGATCAACCTAGAAACCTGATCTGCATCCAGGGGTGTTGTGATTTTGCATCAACACTACCTGTGAATGAAAAAATAAGACCACAAGAAGAATATTAAACAATATATGTCAATGGACTACCTAGCGTATGCTAGATTTGGGAAGTGTGATATTTCCTAGATGGTTGTCAATCCACTGTTTATCAAATAAATGAATAGAAAGTCAAGAAATAGAGGTCCTATTGCTAACAAGTTGATTTCGGCATCTCAATTTATTAAAAATACATTAGATTAAGTCGAATATTGTAATCCAAAATTATATCTAACTGAAGTTGGTTTATGTTTTAGGTTGGGTAGATAGCCAAGGTGATTAGAACGGGTTAGGATAAGGTTTTGGGTGGTATTGGGTTATTTGGGGGAAGGTTATTAGGTCACTGTTATAGGCAGGATTACCAGTTATAGAGATTGATGTCAGTCTAGTATGACCAATGATAGTTTAGAGGGAAACCGACGAAAGTCAAGGCGACTGGCGTCGGTAGAGGTAGAATGGTAAAAACTCAATAAAACTTGGTTTTGGAGGTTTTATGTGATTGCACAGAGAATGCAAGAAGGGTGGCTAGGTTGGTAAAGATGCTAAGAATGCTCAGAGATGTTTGGGGGTTGAATATGGGGAGCCAAAAGGTTATGGGTGGTTAGATGGGTGGATTTACAGGAAGGTGAGGATGATAGGATGCAAAAGAGAATAGGATTTAACAAAGAAATCTAAAGAAATGATGATCTAAGTAAGTATAGAATGATGCAGATCAAAACACACTTACTTGTATTTGTATGCCTGGTGGTTGGATGATGGAGATGGCTGATCTATGAAAATAGTGGTCAGTGTCGTGGTAGTGCTTTCTGGAATGCTACCGAGAATGCCAATGCCTTCAAATCAGTCTTGGTGCTATCTAGGGTGTGTCTAGATGTGCGAGAGTGATCTGGTACATGCTTGCATGAAGATCTCTCTCCCTCCAAACCTGAATAATTTTTCCAACACCTGGAACAAGGTTAAAAAAATGAATATATGGTAACCGATGATGGTTAGGGTGACCGGCGTTGATTTAGGGTAAACCGACGTCGGTCCTAGGTTTGCCAAAATGATAGATCTTAGAAATCTTTTGGTCAATTCTACCCATTTGTCTGGGTCTAAAATGGTATTTGACACTAAGATAAGTGGGCATGCTGTTAGATAAAGAATATACATATGATTTTAGGGTTATACTAAGTCTCAGTTAGTTATGGTAAGTAGAAATTGAGTTTTAGTTAAAATGAACATGCTAAGAATAGGTTCATGATGAGGTGTCTAGGTGATATGGCTGGGTCAGGTAGTCAAGTGAGGATTTTAATTAAATTAATTAAAGTAATTAATTCAATTAATCATGTGCACTATGGAATATGAAAATGTAAGGTATGGTTAATTTAATTAACAAGGTTATAAGGGTGGTATGACCTAATTTTGATGTCTACACTTTCTCCCGCGTCAAAGTCAATTATTCGTCTATGTCTTGGACCAAGTTCTTTCCATTGTCTACCTTATGTCGCTCCTATGATTTTTACCCTTGTATATGGTTTCTCAAATCCTTTTGACACCATCCTTCCCTTATGTTCATCTCTTCTACGCGTGATCTTCAAATCCACACAATTTTTCAACTTGGGCCATCAACAACCATAACTTCTAAAAACTGTCATATCATTCCACCCCACACAAAAATAGATGTGTGGTCCTCTGTACATAGATTTTTTTTAAAAAATACGTGGCTACCAGCGCCCAAACATGGAAAAAAATAAAGCAATAGAAAGGGAAACACAAAGAAAGGAAACTGCATCAAATTAAAGCCTAGGCTAACATTTAATATTGCCTTATTTACAAACACAAAGATGACTTATTTATATTAGGGTTTCATCCTACTCCCATTGAAATGGCCTAGAAACCATGTTCCATCTAGCGCATGTAACTGGAAAGCGCCTAAATCAAGTATATAGGATACAATGTATGGGCCCATCCAATGGACTTTGAATTTCCCACGATGGCACAGAAACTTGGAATCATAAAATAGAACCATCTGCCCAACCTTAAATTGCTTTTTTGTATGTGTTTATCATACGATGCCTTCTGCCTAGATGTTTCTATTTTTTGACTCCAGTGAGCAATAGTCCACCTTTCATCCAATTGCATCAACTTATCAATCCTCTCCTCAAGCGCTTGTTCATCACTTAACCCTCCTGTGCACGTTATATGCACCAATGGTAACATGAATTCAATAGGTAACAAAAATTCCACACTAAACACTAATTGAAAAGGTGTGGCCTTGTTCAATCTCTTATAAGTAGTCCGATATGACCATAACACAACAAAAACCTTTTCATCCCAATCTTTTCTTCCCAAATCACAAATCTTGGTTAATGTGTGATTCAAAATTTTGTTAAATGCCTCAACAGTCCCATTAGCTTGTGGGTGATAAGGGGTAGTCTTGTGATGGGCTACCATGAATTCTACCAATAAGATTCTAACTATCTCATTTAAGAAATGAGTACCCCTATCACTTGTTAAGCTCAGTGGGCATCCATATCTGCTGATTATATTTTCCCACAAGAACCTAGTTGTTGTTGCCATCGTGCAATCCCTTGCAGGCACTTCTTATGCCCACCTTATAAGGTAATCTATGCATGTAATGATATAGTGTGAACCTTTCATTCACGCAGCTAGACAAATAGGGCCTAAGAATTCAATTTCCCACTTCTCGAAGGACTCTGCACTGACAATCGGTCTTAATGACATTTCATCAATTTTCCCTGGTTTACCAACATGCTGGCTGTGGTCACAGGCCTTGTAATACTCATTACAATATTTGTAAACCATTTACCAAAAAAATCCTAATACAAGGATCTTGTGCGCGGTTATATTCCCTACATAGTGACCTCCTATAATTCCACCATGGGCCTCTTCCATGATTGCATTGTGCTCATGCTCAAGAGTGCACCGACGTAAAAACTCATCATGGTCTAGCTTGTATAAGTCTCCACTAATTAGCATGTAGGGCACGATGCATATGGATAATTTATTCCTTTCCAAAGTCTTCATTCCCTCAAGTGCCACACTTGTTTTTAGAAACACAACAATATATTCCAAGTCAAAGGGCACACACTGTAATTTGAATAGTTGTGTATTTGGCATTGTATCCTCAATGCTCTATGCATCCTCTCCTAAGTCAATATTTGAATAATATGAACCACCTGCATATGTGCCCTTGTAAAATGAGCTTGTTTACTAGGCAATTCAATGCCATGTGGTCCATGTAGAATATAAAGGGTGTTTCCAATAGACACTACCTAAATTTGTGTAGCACATAGATCATTGATAATACCTCACGCTTAGTAGTAATATTGTTCTATTTTGTTGGGGTTAGCTTCCTACTAGCAAAGCACAAGGGGTGGTCAACAATTCCCTCTCCAGGTTGTGCTAAGATTACTCCAATTGCCATCCCAAAAGCATCAACATGTACATAGAATGGATTATCCCAAGAGGGAAAGTGTAATATGGGCACGATGATAGGACTATTTTTAATATGTCAAATGCCATCTGTTGTGCCTCTCCCCAATGAAATGTACTTTTGTGCTTCAACAAATTTTCCAATGGTGCGAAAATCTTAGCATACCCCTTGATAAATTTATTGTAATACCCAGTATTCCCAAGGAATTCATGCACCGTGCTCTGGCTGGTAGGCTCCCATAATCCCACAATAATGGAAAATTTGGCATAATCCACCAGCAAGCCTTCTTTACATATGATATGTCCCAACAGGGTGCCAAATGGAGTAGTGAAAACACATTTCTTAATGTTGAGGGATATAATCAACTACCGACACCTCTCAAACATCAGCCTTATATTGTCACAATGGTCCCTAACTAATCCGTATACTGTCTATTCATATAGGTAGACTTGTAGAAACTTGTGGATGAAGTCTTGAAACACCTGAACCACAATTGACGAAAACAAAACAGGTACATTCTTTAGTCCAAAGGCATGACCATGTAGGTAAAACTTCCTCATTTAGTGGAAAAAGTTATCTTTTCTTGGTCCTCCTTTGCAATTATAACCTGATGATATCCTGAGAATCCATATGTGAAAGAATAGATCTCGCGCCCAGCTACTCCTTCCAGGATCTTCTCAGTGAAGGGGGTTAGAAAAGGGTCAATGACACATGCCACATTCAAATCCCTATAATCAACACAATCATTATCCTTCCATCCTTCTTAATGATGACGACCATTGGAATTATCCATTTTGATTCTTCAATGGCCTCAATTATCCCTGATGTGATCACCTTGTCAATCTCCTCCTTGAATTTGACATGTAGATTCAGATTCATTCAATAGGGCATCTTCTGAATTGGGTGTGCACCTTCATTTAACTTAATCTTCATTTCTCAAAAGGAGTGGTGAACTCCTTTAAGCTCATGGTACCCACACAAAAACAAATCCTAAAATTCATGCAACTAATCGATGATCTTTGAAACCTCATTTTCTATCCAATAATCTCTAATAATAGCCTTCTTAGGTTCTGCCTCCGAACCAATGTTAACCTTCTTAGTTTTCAAGGGTTCATGGTAGGTGCATGCTTTCTCATCAGCATTATTCATAACCTTGTGTGTACCCACAGTATGGTTAATATCCAAGTTCTCCACTTCTTCACCTTTGATCACATAGACCAACTTTCCTTTCTCCTTTTACATGCATGTGCGCTCAAGCTATATCTCCTCTAATTATTCCTCACAAAGTGTGCTTCCAAGCTAGGTTCTCCCAATAATTTGAGTATTCTATCCTCCGCCATGGCACTATCTCCCATAGTTAGGTGCTTAACAACCTATAATGCCTCATTCACCAATGGTTTAGTACTCTGATACTTGAAAGCTTGAAGGAGATTAGTCGTCAACTCTTGTTAGTTTCCTGTCTGATGGAACAACTTTGAGTGAATGTACTATATGTGTGCGTAGCTTTGTAAGGTAGAATAATGCTTATACACCCATAAATATGGTGGTAAAGCTTCCATGCCTTCTATTCAGGCCCTCTCATATGCCTGGACATGAAACGAGGTGGGTTCCTTCCCATGATAATATTGTATAGCAGTAGGTGCATTACTTAAGAGAAACCTACCAGAGAACATGATTCTCACCTCGTGTCACTCTAGAAGGTTATTACGATGGGTTTCCCACCAACATGTTGTGGTCCCAAGCAAGTTATAGCTAAGAATCCTTCTTCTTTCGATCTCGCATCTCCATTGGATCTCCATTGCTCGTAAGAAGACATCGGGGTTGGCTCCCCCAGTGTAACTTGGAATTTTTTTTCCTCCTAGGTGCCTAACTAAGCGCACCTTTGTTACTCTTATCACAGAGCCTCTAAACCACCTTCTAACTAACTCATATGTCCCATGTGCCCAATTGTCACATGCCACACTAGTTATATCACTTATAGATTGAGAGTTTTCCCACTGAATAACACCTTCTTTTGTTAGTTGCACAACCTCAGGGTCCTTGATAGTGCACACATAGATTTTGTCTAGGTCTTCTTCTCCCAAGGGCTCAGTATCTGACATTGAATTCCCATCCATCAAAGTAATGATAACGCATTCCTCTTTTTTCTCAAAACTTATATACCCTTTATTGAAACTTAAGTCAACATTGTTCTTATAGCACCAGGGGTGCCCAAGTAACGCTGGAAAGTTGTTCACCTTAGCAAGCACTAAGACTTTAAAGTCTCTAGTGAATTTCACCCCTTACATGGTGATAGCCACATTATTTAAAACACGAATGGGAATTACTTTTGTCTTATCAACCATATACAACACATTTGAAGATGGCTATAATGGGGGCCTTCCCATTTAATTACATGCATCCAGAGTGAGAACATTAACTTTTACACCTGTGTAGATTAGAATATTGCTTAGGATTCATTGATCAATAACTGCATTCAAGGTAATATCCTTATCATAGTCAAGGATGTGAGGAGGAAGGTTAGCGTGCAAAACCCACCTCTTGTACTCTCTTCCAGCGCTTGGTAATTTACCTCTCAACCATTCTCCTAATAGAGGTATGATATTATCTTAGTGTAGCATATTACACACCTCTCTAACATCATATATATCTGACTGAGGGACCTCGGTGGTCTTCTTCTACTCCAACCTCCTAGATTACTATTTTAGACATTGAAATTCCCCTTAAATACTTTTGATTACCTCCATGGTCTCTTGATAAACTTCCTTCTGATGGGTAGGGTCCGGATACTTCCCATATACCACCTCTTCTCTTGTAATTAGTAGTCTCTGCTTTCGTATTTCCCTGGTGTGCAAAGCCTCAACACGCGTCATCACCAATACAAATTCTAAATCTAAATATTGCACCATTCTTTGCATCCAATTTTGATCAGCACGCTTTACGCTCACCTTCCCAATGCCCTTATCCTTCCATTGCTTATGACTCATGTGCTCAAATAATTCCAGGAATTCCTCATAATTGTGCTTCTTTTCACACCAAGAGCATTATAATAGATCAGGGTATTCATGCTTATAGTGGTAGATAGATCCACATTTATGACAAGTTCCATGTGGGAACTCACTTCTTCTACCTCCACAGTTGTCATGGCCTCTAAATCCTTTGTAAAATCATATTCCCAAACCTCCTCCATCTGTATTCCATTCATAATGATGACCCTCATCCTTGGAATTGCTTGCAATACTTTTCTGGCACACACCAGTATCAATGGTGTCATGTATTTGGTCAATCAATCTATAATCCTTAGTGTCATGAGTAGTAGAGGTGAAAAATTTTAAATAGCAAGACACATTCTTACAGATCATGTGATGCAACAGTGGACACCTAGTTGCATCATGATATCCGTGGCAGATCTCATAATCTACTGTTATCATGCATACCGATCTCCAAGTACAATTGTCCTTTGTATGCCCTTCTACCTCACAATCTATACACCATAACCTGCTACAAGTCTCATGAGCCGAGTTCGTAGATAAATTCTCCAGCTGCTTTGCCATTGCAGCAATTTGGGCTTTTAAGAATGGACTAATTCCTGTATCAATGCTTCCTACTACCTCAGCGTGCAAGGAAGCCTCCAAGGCCTTGCATGGATCTATGAAAGATCCCTCCTAAATGGTGTCATCAATCCTCCAATGAACCATTAACCATGCTACGAAAGGTGAATGTCATAAGATAACTTGGATATGATATTATTGAAACGTGTGTCATACTCCCACACACTCTCTACCATTCCTTGCTGAACTTCCTTCAACATCCTAATGCTTTTTTGTTCAAACTCAGGTATGTGGAACTCTACCAAAAAGGCATTACATAGCACAATGTAATCCACCATTGTCTAGTGTGGGTCATACTTCCTGTACCAGCTATGCACGCGTCCTTGCAAGATGGTTGCAAGATAACTTGCCTTCCACTCTGGGGCAGTGATTCCCTTAGTGTTCCATAATAATTCACACTTGTGTACATATTTTGTAGCATCCTCAATGCCCTTGCAATCAGGTAAATGGAGTGACATCTCATAAAACACCTGCTGATGGTGTTGTGGACCTTGTCTACTAGATCCAAGACCTTGATTCCCTCTTATTTTACCTCCACCATCAGACCCACTAGATCCACTAGTGCCAATGCCTCTAGATCCACCAGATCCACCTCCTTTCATAGGCAAGGGGCCTAATGTAGTTGTGCCCTGTGAACCCACCGTCGTGCTAAATTACGTGTCAACAGTTTGTGATACCGAACCACTCCCAGATGTGTTTCTCATGTTGCTTCTAGACACGATACTCAAACCTTGTGATCCCACACCTTGCCCAAATATTATTCTAGAAAAAATACCCCAAAACACAGGAAATGACTATGTAGCCATAAATGTACCAAATGAAAAATTATACCTCATAGGTGTCACTCAACTATGAATACCGATACCAACTGGATTATCAATAGTTATCTCAAGAATTGGAATACTAAGCGTAAGGGTCTTATCACCATGTGGGTTGAGATGCTTGCCTACGAATCTTCTCCTTTATTCATATGATGACCTATATTCATAATCTGAGGGGGTTTCTCTTTCACGCTTGCTAATATGGGGTAGCATAGACTGATTAGGTTCCACGTCCTCGACGTGAACCTCAAATATTTCCCACAACATCTTCCTCCATAAATCCATCACTCCTGCATCTTCATGTTGTCTTGCCAACTCCCTCTCTTAAGCTTCATTATACTTGAGCCTCCTCTCCTCTCTCTCCATTTCAACTGCAAGGTCCTCCATCCTTCACCACACTAGCTTCTGTACCCTGCGCCTATGAGGAGTTTATCTAGCCATGGGAAAGGATTCCAAATTCAAAGTAATGACCAAGATCTTGATAGCCAGTGAAATAACATGCAAGAATGATCCTCTAGGATACCTCAAGAACTCAAACTTAGAAATCTCTGGGAAAGAAATCTCTGGGAAAGAATACATAGAAATAACATATTCCATGGTATAACTAGTCAACAATCTACTCTACCAGTGATCAATGACATGGGTCTAGGTCATATCGACATCATGCAACCACTGATATTCCTCTTGGGTCCAAACATGAGGTCAATAGTACCAGCTTGTCAGTGATACATATGTTGATATCCATTCATATAAATCTACTAGGAAACATTAGAAGAATGTCTCATAGAGCTCATGATACAGGTTCTCCACCCATTTTCATGCATCAAGCTCAGATCCAGTATTGAACCTCTAAGAAAAATCATCCTCCATTTTTTTGATCCATCCTTCGACACTATCTAAGGCAAGCACTCCGTCATTACACATTTCTCTCACAAGAGCTTTAAAATAGGTCTCGGCAACGAAACCAAGATGTAGTCATTATTTTACCCTTAATACTTCTTTCTAATCCCAAACACACTGGCATATCATCTAGTGTAGTCATTTTTATGCCATTAGAACAACAACCTAATCCCATGTGCATCGTGGCCTATGACCTAGCGAGTGTTGGGCGCTCACCCGAGGCACGCACGGGCACCAAGCCCCTCCTTTATGTGAGTTTTGTGAGAATACATCCCCTACTGAATAGAAGCTTAGATGAAAGAAGGGAAAGAACCATGCATTCATTCTGAGGGTCTTAGGATGAGTTACTATATAAATGCATCTATTTAGATAACAAGGAAATATCAAATAGATAACAAATTTGATAATACAGAGAAAAGGCACTAGGGTTTATACCCATGAACAATGCATATATTTTAAAAAAAAATCCATATATTCATATTACTCTCAGTAACCACATTACATTCCTCAAGGCCATTACAGACCAAATGTCTTAATGCAGATAAGACTTATACATTAGAATCCTAAACTATGCTTTCCAGATTACAAAGATGTTCATAGACCCATCCCTCTAGATAAGTCATCTCTCCTATAGCCTTCCTAATGAGAATCCCTAGAACCCATCACTATTTCTGCAGAGCTTCACCTCTCCTCTTCTTCTTCTCTACCTCTCTTGATATCTCTCTTGACGCCCTCTTCCCAAAGAGTTGTCCCTTCCTTCAATCTGAACATCTCTAAATATAGCTTTTACATCCACCACCATGCCTTCCTAAAGTGGTAGATCGGTTGCCAAGTGTCCATGTGGTCCTTCAATGGAGCATGATTCTTCCCATCTGAGCTCTCCACTTTCTGTAATGATGTCTTTCTGGATCCTTCCATCACATGGAATATTCCTTCCTTGACCATCGAGTTTCCAGGTTGGCACCTTATCCACTCCGCATGCTCAGTCGGGTCACGCTTTTCTCATGTGCCTCCTAGGACACCGAATATGGCTAAGTCCTGAAACCCCTTCCTTTTCCTTGTGTGCACCTTGGGTTCTGTTAAACCATTCTAAAACCATGTCCTATGTGCCTTTACCTTGTGTACCCTTCTTCATATAGGTCCCGTGCCCACGCGCCTTCTTGTACTTAGCCAATATTCTGAGGCCCAACATCACCCCACACTACACCTGTTCTCCATCCTCAGAAACACTTCTCTTCAATGAATAAAGAATGGTGGGTTCTGAATAGTTGGAAAAAGAATGAAGGAATGAAGAATTGGGAGAAATAATGAAAGAATGGGGAAATGAAGGAGAACATGTTCATTGTTGAAGGAGGAGAGGGAAATCCTTCCCTATATCTGCCTCTAGCTTCTCCCAGGCATTAACCTCACTCTGCACTTGCTGACAGAGGTCACCTACTAGGGTGCTTACCTCCTCAAAGCTTAGCCCTTCCCCATTGGTGCTCATTGTTTCAAAAATTCCTTCCAGTTTTTTTCCCAAATCCTTCGAGGGCGTCCATCCTATGGGTGATCTGGGGGTATAACTCCTTCAGCTAGTTTTTGATCGAGCCCCACAAGGTCTCGATAGCCTCTGATTTCTTCTCCACCTCAGCCAGGATCCTATCCCACTCTACTCTGTTCCCCTTATTCTTCTCCTGGAACTCCTTGAGTTTTGTCTCATGTGTAGCGACCAAGATGCTTGCTACTCTATCTCTATCAACACAATTATCATAGGTAGCTTCAACAACTTGCGTGACGGCCTTCACATCGGCAAGGAGTTTGGTATACTGAGCCATAATCCCTATGACCTTCAGCTTGTCTTCTCTCTCTTGGCATGCCAATGCTTCTTCTGTGGACTCTAAGGTGAGTGGTCACCTCTCCATAGTGAGGGTGCGAGTTAAGTCCTCTAGGCACTGCAAGGTTGATTCATATTTTTTCTCAGGCGGCGCTAGGTCAGGATGCTTTAAAACAATAACATCTGTAATCATTTCAATTTTCTTATGTAATCCATGCACCCTTGCCTTCTCCTCTTTTATTTCACCTTAATTACACACTGATCAGTTCTTCTTGTTTCAGGTCCTTTCTTTTCTAAGAAGCTCCTCCTCCTTCTTCTCCAACTCCACCTCTAGGCATCTCACCCTATCATTCCTCCCAAAGATTCTGGCCTCAACCTCAACTAAAACTTTGTTGAGTGCATTACAGACTTGCTCATATGATAACCGTTGAGCATTCACCAAGGGATTTACTCCTTTCATCTTTGGCACCTTCATCAACACCCCTTGGCTCACCTCAAACTCAGGTTCATTGACATGGGATTCAAATGCCCAAGATAGCATTTTCCTGGTTCGTGGGTATGCACCTTCTATGTCAAATGAGGGCATGGCCAGGAGTTGTTATGTTGGCATGGTGCTCTAGAAGCATGCACATAGCACCTTGCTTGGATCATTGATGTAACCCATTCCTTTCCCTTGTGCTACCACTACGCTCTTCCCACCTATTCGCACAGCCTTTGGAAAACTCACTGCTAGGCTGGGATCTCCACCCATGCTGCCATACTCCTTTCCAATGCTTTCTTCCTCAATCTCCTTCATCACTTCATCTACGTTGCACTCTACTTCCTGTTCCACTAAATTTTTGATGATTCCTTCCACTTCTCTCTCCACGGCCTCCTCTATCTTCTCCTTGGTGAGGCTTGGGGTCCTCTGATCTCTTGTGTTCACTTCTTCACTCACCCCTTTTCCTTGAGCATCTTCTTCTTCCTCACCATTCTTCCCTTCACTTCCTTCTTCATTTGAATCATGTATATCATACACGGGATGATTATGAACTTCTTCATCCTCATCATCATCCTTCTCACCCCTGTAGGCCTCCAAGTCCTTTGTTTCCTCTGAGTCTTCCTTCTTTGCCACCTTCTGTTTCTTCCTAACTGGTGATTCCAGTAAAGGAGACTCTTCCCTCTCTTTCTCTTCAGCAGGTGACTCCTTGGAAAATCTTCTCTTGTGAGGGGCTCCTCTTTCTCTGGCACCTCTTCTTCTGGGGTCTTCTCCTTGACTGGGGACTTCTTCCTGTGCATGTAAGTACTTGGCTTAGTGCTTGTTTCGGGCGTGCCCCACATAGGTTGTGTTGTCTGCACACTTGGTGCCTTCTTCTCCTACACCTCTTCTCTCTCCCTCTTCTTTGGTGTGGCCTTCTTTCTTCCTATGGGGTCTTCTGGAATGGAGACATCATTCTCCAGGTAGGCACCCTTCTCAAAATTTGGCCTTATGCATAGATATACCCTTTTTGTAGCCCTTCTGGTGATCAACAACGTTATTGGTTTCATCATCTACACTTCATGGGAGACATATTTCTCCACATATGCATGCTTCTTTAGGTATATGATATTTCTCTATAGCTCGCGGTGGTCCTGGTCTACCTCACTAAGGTCAAACCTTAGTCTCTTGGCCTCCTTAAAATGGTTGACCCCCACTTGGAAGTATTGCGTGGTGAAAGAAAATGGTAGCTTGCACCATGGACTCTTAGTCCCATATGTCAAAGTGAATCTTCTGATGCAGAAGTGATGATATATAGCTAACTCAACCTCTTTATCTATGAGTGTGGGAAACTGCTCAGGTATCCTCCACTCTATCCTAAATAGGTCATGCATCTGCTTGTACCATTTTTCTAGGTGTGCCTTTTGAGCGACCATCATGGTCTCACAAGTATATTTCTCAAACCTTTTCGCGGGTGAGGGATTTTCTTCTGGATACTCCCATATGAACTTCTCTGGCCCATCAGGCACTCCAATCTCTGAGAAGATGATGGTGAGGAGAATGTTTCCAAACAATATCTTCTCTCCTTCCTGCGCGCTGCTAATGATCTCATCTGCAATGTAGGCAGATAAGTTGTAAATGGTGCCTTCAGATATATTTTAGCATATGTTTAGCCATGCCTTATTTACTTGTCTCCACCTTTCTTGATCATTCAAGTTGGTAGCCAAGAATGTATCCTTTCTCATAACATGGTTGGGGATATCTGAGATATCAAAGTAGCGTGAACCCTTCTTGTAGTCATAGGCCTCCACAGTTTCCTTGATGGCCTCCTTATCATCCAAGTCATCATCTATGGAGTCTCCTTCACAAATCAGGCCAGTGAACTTTGATATGAGTTGAGGAGTTATGCGCATTTTGTGGCCTAAAAAATAGAAGTGGTCTTCATGTATGCATGACATCAACCACTGGTATAACCACTTGGGCTTACCAAAATAGGGAAACTCATAAAGTTGCAGCAACCTGGCCTTTTCCAACTTCACCTTCACTTTGTTGCTGTAGATCGACATTCCTTCTGGTGTCCTCTTGTTAGTTGGATGAACCAGTTCCAACATCATCTCTTTTTCTATAATGCTCATGTGATGATTGTAGTCACTTATGACCATCTTCCTCAAGTGTGATTCCCACTCTTTCCCTAGCAACACTCCATCTGGGTACTACATTTCTGCATACCACTCTTCATTGGAACTAGTGATGGCAATGGTTTTTTTTCCTTTTCCCTTTCCCTTCTGTTTCTTTGGCAAGATGGTTACTTTCTTTGGTGTCATTCTACTTGTTGGGATAAAACTTAAATTCCTTTTTGCTCTACTCTACTACTCTACTCAAATCTAAGGCTCAACTCCATGAAGAATCCTCCTACCTCTGTGCCCTAGCTACCAAACCCTAACTAGGAAAACCCTTCCATAAGATGGACGTACTCCAAAAGAACTCTCCCC
Source organism: Taxus chinensis (assembly GCA_019776745.2). Lineage (NCBI taxonomy): Eukaryota > Viridiplantae > Streptophyta > Pinopsida > Cupressales > Taxaceae > Taxus > Taxus chinensis. Next base: position 15,062,694 of record CM034149.1, read on the forward strand.
ATGCCCATGTACTCCTTCCACTCCAGTTTGCAGATCAACCCTAGTCACACACTTAGATCTCTATGATTCTTCTTCCTTCACACAAATCTCTCTGGATGCCCTAGTTCGCAAGAGCTCTTCCACTTCGTAATCACAAGGTAAAATAATGATTCACCCAACCTCATACTTATAGCTTTTTCCTCCTTTTCAGAAATAAATGTTATGCCACCTACCAATGTACTTAGCATTAAATGTGGATTTTTCCACTAAAGCCGACCTTAAGCACCCTTACCCACACGCCCAATCCTGTGTAAAAAATATTTACAACCTTCTATGGCATGCAAAAATCCTTACTGACCGAAGACTCTTACACATGTCTGCGGTGCCAAAGGCACCTCTTCTGTCCTTTACCCTGATTTTTTCCCTCACCTACCTCATGTTGTTCCTGCACTTTTCCTTCTCTGTATGTGGTCTTTATAAAGCCTTATGCTTATACTGACCATTCTTGTCCACCGTTTCCACACGTGTTCTTCTATTTTTCGCACCTTTAATCCTTTCATCTGGGCCTTACAACTTTTACTGTCAGCTTATACTTCACTTTGCACTACTCTACCCCACACTAAAACAAATGTGCGGTCCTCTACGCATGCACAACCTTTTGAAAATAATGTGGTTACCAGTGCACAAGGTGCAAAATAGAACACAAAGAAAGGAACAAGCAATGAGAAAGGAAAACACAAGAAAAGAAAATTAATAAAGGGAAATCCTAAGCTAATTGGAAATACTACCTTATTTACAAACACCAGGAAGGCTTATTTATAGTAGGGCTTCAACCTACTCCCATTGAAATGGCCAGGTAACTTTGTCCCATCCAGCGCTTGTAACTGACATGCGCCTGAATCAAGGATGTATGAGATGATGTAAGGGCCCAACCAATGGAATTTCAACTTCCCAGGATGGCGCAGATACTTGGAATCATACAACAGAACCATCTACCCAACCTCAAACTACTTGTTTTTTATATGATGATCATGTCATGCCTTTTGTCTCACATTTTCAGTCTTCTGACTCCATCTAGCAAGTGATCACCTTTCATCTAACTGCATCAATTTGTTAATCCTTTCCTTGAGAATTTGTTCATCATTAAACCTCTTGTGCATGCTATACACAGTGATGGTAACATGAATTCAACTAGAAAAACAACCTTTGTACCAAACACCAACTGAAATGGTGTGGCCTTATTCAACCTCTTGTAGGTTATCATGTATGCCCATAAAATGGATGATACTTTGTCATCCCAATCCTGTCTTCTGACATCACAAATCTTGGTCAACGTGTGACTTAGTATCTTGTTAAATGCCTCAATAGTTCCATTTTCCTATGGATGATAGGGGGTAGTCTTGTGATGGGCCACCATAAACTCTGCTAGCAGAATCCTAACCGTTTCATTGAGAAAATGTGTACCCCTATCACTAGTCAAGCTCAAAGGACATCCATACCTATTGATTATGTTTTCCCATAAGAATTGAGCAGTTGTTGCTATAGTGTAATCCTTTGTAGGTGCTGCCTCTGCCCATCTTGTCAAGTAATCAGTGCAAGTAATGATATACTGCGAACTAGTCCTTCACGCGGCTGGTGAAATTGGTCCTACAAAGTTGATTTCCCACTTTTCAAATGGATCTGTGCTGGCTATTGGCCTTAATGGCATCTCATCCCTCTTTCTAGGTTTTCCCAGGTGCTGACAATGGTTGTAGGCCTTGCAAAATTCAATACAATCCTGGTAGATGGTTTCCCACCAAAGCCCTACCATTAGAATCTTCCGTGCGGTAGCATTTCCTACATAGTGTCCTCCTACAATCCCACCATGCACTTCCTCCATAATTTCCACATGCTCATGTTCCAATACGCATAAGTGCAGAACCTCATCATGTCCTAACTTATACAGATCTCCACTAATCAACATGTAGGATGCAACGCGTATTGCTAAATATTTTCTCTCCAAATCCTTCATCTTGTTTGGCACCACACTAGTTTTAAGAAATACCACAATATCTTCCAAGTCTGAGGGCACATGCCACAACCTAAATAGTTGTGTGTCTGACATGGTATCCTCAATGCTTTGTGCATCCTCCCCTGAGTCAATCCTTGATAAGTGGTCAGGCCCTAAATTTTTTTCCTAGTTTTACAACCACCGTGAACTCAAACTCTTGAAATAATAGGACCCAACGACATATGTGCCCTTACAAAATGGGCTTATTTACCAAGTACTTCAGTGCCATGTGATCTGTGTAGAATATAAAAGGTGTTGCCAGTAGGTATTGTCTAAACTTATGCAATACGTAGATCATTGATAGTGCCTCACGCTCAATAGTGGTATAATTCTATTCTGTTAGTGTCAACTTCCTACTTGTAAAACACAAGGGGTGATCAATAATCCCTCACTAGGTTGTGCTAGTATTCTCCCATGGTTGTTCCTGAGGCATCAACATGTACATGGAAAGGCTTATCCCAAGAAGGAAAACGTAGTATGGGTGCAGTGACAAGTCTATCCTTCAAAGTGTCAAATGCCTTCTGTTGCGCCTCTCCCCAATGAAAGGAACTCTTGTGCTTTAGTAATTCCTCCAAGGGCATGATGATCTTGGCATATCCTTTGATGAACTTCCTGTAGTACCCCGTATGCCCAAGAAATCCACACACTGTGCTTTGACTAGTAGGCTCCCCCAATCTCACAATAACTGCAACTTTGGTGGGATCCACTAGTAAGCCCTTCCTTACATATAATATGTCCCAATAGGGTTCCAAATGGAGTAGCAAAGACACATTTCTTAATGTTGAGGGATATCCTCAACTACCGACATCTCTCAAACATCAGCCTCAAATTATCACAATGGTCCTTCACTAGCCCATACACCATCTAGTCATCTAGGTAGACTTGAAGAAATTTATGGATAAAGTCCTAGAATGCTTGTACCATGATGCGTGAGAACACAATAGGCACATTATTTAATCCAAAAGGCATGACAGTGTAGGAAAAGCTTCCCCACTCAGTGGAGAAATTTTTCTTTCTCTGGTCTTCCTTTGCAATCCTGACTTGGTGATACCCTGAGAACCCATCCATGAAAGAGTATACCTCATGCCTAGACTACTCCCTCCAGAATTTCTTCAGTAAAGGGGGTTGGGAAAGGATCGATGACACACACTACATTCAAGGTCCCTTGTAGTCAACACAAATCTGTGTTCTTCCATCCTTCTTGATATTGATGACTATTGGGCTTATCCATTATGATTCCTCCATAGCCTTAATGATACCAGATGCTATCATCTTGTCTATTTCCTCCTTGACCCATACGCGCAAGTTCAGATTCATCCGATAAGGCCTCTTCCAAATCAGGTGCACACCTTCCTTCAAATTGATTCTCATCTCCCCCAAGGAATGGTGGATGCCTTTGAGTTCATGGTACCCATGTGGGAACAAATCCTAGAACTAGCGTGCAATAGATCAATGATATTTGAAACTTATTTCTCTGACCAATAGTCCCAATGATAGCTTCCTTAGGTTCTATCTCTATCCCAATGTTAACCTTATTTGTTTTTAAGGGCTCATGGTAGGTGCATTCTTGCTCATCAACGCTATCTATGACTTTGTGCGTACCTTCAGAATGGTTAGCATCCAAACTTTCCATTTCTTCACCATCTACTACATAGACCATTTTAATTTTTCCTTTTCAATGCACGTGCACTTAAGTTGTATTTATTATGATTCTTCTTCATTGAGCACATCTCCAAACAAGGTTCACCCAAAAACTCTAGTAGCCTATCTTCTTCCATAGCACTATCTCCCATTGTAAGGTACTTGACAACTTGCAATGCCTTATCCACTAATGGCTTGGTACTTTGATACTCAAAAGCTTGAATGAGATCAGCCGTTAACTCCTACCAATTCCCCTGTCTGATGGATGTGTCTCTGAGTGGATATATCATGCATGTGCACAACCCTGTAAGGTGGAATATAACTTATGCACCCATAACGAAGGTGGTAACGCTTCTGTTCCCTCCATCCAGGCCTTCTCACAAGCTTGGATATGGAATGAGGTAGGTTCCTTGCCATGGTAGTCTTGGATAACAGTGGGTGCATTGCTTCTGTAGAATCTTACAGAGAATGTGACTCTTACCTCATGCCACTCTAGGATACTCTCGTGATGTGTTTCCCACCATCGTGCTGCAGTCCTGAGAAAGTTATAACTGAGCATACTTCTCCTTTCATCCTCATTTTTCCACTGAGCCTCCATTTCTCATAAGAAATCATCAGATCTTGCCCCTTCCAGAGTAACTTGGTGGCTTCATTCTTCCCAAGTGCTTAACTTGACTGTGCGTGCCTTCATCACCCTTGTTACAGATCCTCTCAATTATTTCCCAATCAATTCATAAGTCCTGTGCACCCAATTGTCACATGTTATGCTAGTTGTATCACTCATTGACTGAGCATCTTCAAATTGGATAACCCCTTATGTAGGATGAATTATTTCAAGGTCTTTGATGGAGTGTACATAGATTCTGTCGAGGACTTCCTCTCCTAAGGGCTCAGTATAGGGTGCTGACTTCCCATTTATTAAGGGGATGATCACCCTTTCTTCTTTGTTCTCAAAATTGATATACCCCTTGTTAAACCATAGGTCAACATTGTTCTTATAACACCAAGGGCACCCAAGTAATGCTGGGAAATTATCCACCTCAACGAGTGCCAAGAATTCAAATTCCCTAGTGAACTTGGCCCCTTGAATAGTGATAACCACATCTTTCAAGACTCCAATGGGAATTACCTTTGTCTTGTTCACCATATACAACACATTCAAAGATGGTTGTAATGCGGGCCTTCCCATTTGATGTCATGCATCCAAGGTGAGAACATTGACCTCCACTTATTGTTGATGAGGATATTTCTCAAAAGCCACCCATCAACAACTGCATTCAATGTAATCTCTTTATCATAGTCAAGGTTGTGAGGAGGAAGATTGGCATGTAGAACCTACCTTTCATGCTCTCTCCCAGTGCTAACCATTCTCCTAGTAAGGGAATGATATTATCCTACCTTAACATTTTACACACTTCCCTTGATCTCATCCAGATCCTTTCTGCAGAGCCTCAACATTCTTCCTTTGCTCCAACTTCCTTGACTTCTCCTTTAGACATTGGATTTCCCCTTGTAAACTTTGAATCACATCCATAGTCTCTTGATACACTTCCTTCTGATGAGTAGGGTCTGGATACTTCCCATGTACCACTTCTTCCCTAAAAACCAGTTTGTCTTGGCATCTCCCTTATGTGTGCAGCCTCTACTTGCATTGTCACTAGTACAGGTTCTAATCCTGACTCACACACCACTCTTGGCATCCACTGAGGGTTGGCCTTCTTTATACTCACCATCCCAGTGCCTTTTTCTTTCTGGTGTTATTGGCTCATGTGCTCAAACAACTCAGGGAACTCCTTGTACTTATGTTTCTTTCTACACCATGAGCACTGCAATAGATCAGGACACTCATGCTTATAATGCTTTGTAGACCCACAGTTATAATAGGTTCCTCATGGGAACTCACTTCTTCCTCCTTCCGTAGTTACTGTGACCACAGAAATCCTCCACAAAACCTCTTCCATGTGCTCCTCCATCTGTGTGTCCTTCATAATGGAAATCATCATCCTTGGAACTACTTACAAGGCTAGTATGGTGCACACCAAGATCAATAACATCATGAATCTAGTCAATCAACCTGCAATCCTTGGTATCATGGGTCATAGAGGTACAAATATTACAATAGCAAGAAACATTCTTATGGATTGTGCATTGTAGTAGAGGACACCTATTTACATCATGATCCCCATGGAAAATCTCACAGTCTACCGCCATGGTGCATACCAACTTTCAAGGGAAACTATCCTTTGCATGCCCTTCCACTTCACAGTCTATGCACCAAAGACCACTACAAACCTCATGCACTGAATTTACAGACAACTTCTCCAACTGCTTGGCCATTACAACAATTTGAGCCTCCAGAAAAGGGCTAACACCAGTATCAATGCTCCCAACAACCTCAGCACTCAGGGTGGCTTCCAAGGCCTCACGTGGGTCTGTGAAAGTCTTGTGTGATAGTGCCCTTCTAAATAACATTATCAATCCCAAAAAAACCATTGAGCATGCTGAGAAGGGTGAATGTCATAGGATAGTTTTGACAAGAGAGTTTTGAATCATGTGTCATACTCCCACACACTCTCTGCCATTCCTTACTGGATCTCCTTCAGAGCGCTGATGCTCTTTTGCTCAAACTTAGGGATATGGAACTCTTCTAGGAAGGTGTTGTTCAATGCAGTGTAATCCATGATTATCTAGTGGGGGTCATACTTGTGGTACCAGCTATGTGCATGCACCCTTGCAACGTTCATTAAAAAACTAACTTACTTTTCACTTCGGGGTAGTGATCCCCTTCACGCGCTATATCAATTCAAACTTGTGCACATGTTCTACAACATATTCAATACCTCTGTAGTCTAGAAAATGAAAATACGTCTCAAAGAATTCTTGTGGAGGTGGCCGAGGCCCTTGTTCACCTGACCCAGAACCTTGGTTTCCTCCGTTTTCCTCACCATAGATCCACTAGACCCACCAGGTCCTGTTAATCCTGACCTACCAGATCCTCTAGATCCACTAGGTCCACCAGGTCCTCTAGCTCCTATACCACAAGATACACCTCCTACAGCCAGAAAATGGCATGAAGTGGTCATGGCTACTGTCCCCAACTTCCCACTAAACTACACACTGATGGTTTGTGATATTATCCTACTGCACATTGGGTGTCCCGTGCCACTTCTAGATGTGATACCCAAACCTTGTGTATTTTCACCTTGTACAAAATTTCCTCCAAATATGAGAATGGTTTGCATAGCCATGGATGTCCCAAATGAGAAATTATATCTCTTAGGTGTACATCAGTTACTTCCACCGATAATAACTGGATTAGCAATACTTCTTCCTTGATCTAGAAAATCAAGCACTAGGGTTGGTCACTAGGTGGGTTCAGATGTGCAGATGGACTCTCCTTTCTCCATGTGACGAGTTCTCATCAGAAGCTAAAGGGGATTCTCTCTCATGCACTTTCCAAGATGGGGTAGCATAGACTACTCAGGTTCCACATCCTCTACGTGAACCTCAACTCCTTCCCACAACATCTACCTCTATAGATCCATCACACCTACAACCTCACATTGTCTAGCCATCTCCCTTTCACGAGCTTCACTATACTTGAGTCATCTCTCTTCTCTTTCCCTTTCAACTGCAATGTCTGCCATCTTCCTCCACCCTAGCTTCCTCACCCAATGCTCAAAGAAGCTTAGCCAACCATAGGAAATGCCTCTAAACTTAGGGTAATGATCAAGATCTTCATAGCCAAAGGGATAACATGTAAAAATGATCCTTTGGGCTCCCTCATAAACTCAAACTCAATGACATTTGGGATATAATATGTATAAATGGCATATTCTAGAGTATAATCGATCAGCATTCCTTTCTACCAGTGATCAATAGCATGTGTCCAAGTCAGATCTACATCCTGCAGCCTTTGGTAATCATATTGGGTCCATACGCGTGATCTATAGTACCAGCTCAATCTGGATGCATATACTGAAATCCATTCATATAGTTCTATTGGAATACAACAGAAGAATGTCTCATATAACTCATGGTACAAGTTCTCTTCTACCCATCTACTTGCATCGAACTTAGGTCCAATGTTGAATATTTGAGAAAAATCATCCTTTGTGCTCTTGAACCATGCTTCAACACTTTCCAAGGTTAGATGTTCGGTCATCATGCATCACAGGGACCAAGATGTATGCCATTTCTCACAACTTCAAAAATAGGTCCCAGCAACGGAACCAAGATATAGTCATTTTTATGTCCTTCGAAACAATATTCTAATCCCATGTGCACTGGCCTATCACCCAATGGGTGTTAGGCGCTCACCCGAGGCACGCACAGGTGTCGAGCCCCTCATTTATGTGAGTTTTGTGAGAATACATTCCCCTAATGACATAAAGCTTAGATGCAAGAAGGTAAATAACCATGCATTCATTCTAAGGGTCTTAGGATGACTTATTATATAAATGCATCCATTTAGACAACAAGAGAAATGTCAAATAGATAATAGATATGATAATACAAATAAAAGGCACTAGGGTTTATACCCATGAACAATGTATATATTTTAAGAGAAAGCCATATATTCATATTACTCTCTGTTTAGTAACCACATTACATTCCTCAAGGTCATTATAGACCAAATGTCTTAATGCAGATAAGACTTATACATCAGAATCCTAAACTATGCTTTCTAGATTACAAAGATGTTCATAGACCCATCCCTCTAGATATGTCATCTCTCCTATAGCCTTCCTAATGAGAATCCTTAGAACCCATCCCTATTTCTGTAGAGCTTCTTCCTCTTTGATCCTATGTGATGCTCAGTGACCACTCACTCTTCTTCTATAGCACTCATCCCTTCCTTATACCTGAGCATCTCTATATATAGCTTTAGCATCCATCTCCATGCCTTCCTAAAGTAATAGATCAGTTACCAAGTGTCCATGTGGTCCTTCAATGGAGCATTCTTCTTCCCATCCGAGCTCTCCACTTTCTGCAATGATGTCTTTCTAGATCCTTCCATTACATGGAATATTCCTTTCTTAACCATCGAGGTTACAAGGATAACACCTTATCCACTCCGCATGCTCAATTGGGTCACGCTTTTCTTGTGTGCTTCTTAGGATGCCTGAATATGGCTAAGTCTTGAAACCCTTTCCTTTTCCTTGTGGCTAGGCACCTTGGGTTCTGTTAAACCCTTCTAAAACCCTATCCTATGTGCCTTCACCCTATGCACCCTTCTTCATATAGGTCTTGTACACCCATGCGCCTTCTTGTAATTAGCCAATATTCTAAGGCCCAGTACCCATACATATGCTTAATAGTATTCCTTACAACCCTCTAACACTAAGTACTTTACACCCTAGTACCATGGGCTCTAAACCCTTAGTATTTCATAACATTTTTTCAGTAGCTTGTTACCCTCTTTCTCTCCACTTCCCTTCTATTGTCTCTCTCCTTTTTCTTCTCCCAAGCACTTATTTAAATAGGACCATTAACCACCGCCATGACTTCTCTCATGAGCAAATCACACGTAAAGTGTTGATGTGGTCCTCCATTGGCGAATGCTTATCCTCTTTGCAAACCTTCCATTAACTGTAATGATGCCTCTGGGAATATTCTCTATGTGGAATATCATTTTCTTTACCTCCAAGGTTCCAGGCTGGCACCTTATCCACTTATCACACCTAGTCGGGTCCTCGTGTTTTTACTCAAGTGATTCCATGATGCCAAATAAGGCCAATTCCTTTAAACCCTTGTTCTGCCTCCCGCGCGTTCCCTGGTTTCACTTAAACTCTTCTTAAACCCCTTTTGCTATGCACTTTTCCCTGAGTGCCCTTCTATTTACTTATCCTATGTGTGCGTGCATTTTGGTACTTATCCAATATTCAGGGTCCAAAAATAGTAACAGGTACCTATTTCTTAGGTCCATTAACTTGCAACACCATTAAGAGCTCATCCTTAGATTCTAGCTCTCTTTTTAGAGTGTTAATTTTCTCCTCTAGAGTCAATAGTTGACATCTTAGGAAGGCATTTTCTTCATGTATCTGTTGATTACATGCTTCTAGTTCCTCAAACTTGGTCTTATTGGGTAGCTTGCCCATTGTTTCTTGCACACCTATTCTTCCAAATTTTGCACACTGCAACTGAAAAATCAAGCCCAAAAATGAAAAAAAGAAATTGAACCAAATCAACTGAAGCAAATCAAGAAAAAAACCATCTTTGATACCAACTTGATATGAAAATGGTACTTATTTTTTAAAAGTATTTAGAAAATTTTTAGATTCTAATTTTAGACAGCTAATTAAGAGTATTAACAATCAATTTTTAGGAGCTCTTGAAACCCAAAACCTTAATCTCTTCCAAATAATCAATTATCTCAATTTCCAGCTTAAGTGATTAAACTGAATCTATCACAAATCCAAATGAAATAATCACAGTTGATTTAGAATGCACTCGATCTGATGTTTGAATCCCAAAATTGAAATGTGCATTCAAAAGCCTGTTGTGGATTATGGTTATAGAAATTTTCCTTCAATCCAATTAACCAGTTAAGTGTTTGCTTTATGAAATTAATTAGTTAATCCAATTAACTATTTTTTTATCTGATCAAAATCTTCAAAACTGAAATAAAATCCACACAACACAAGATTGATAACGAAGTTCATCCGAAGGCTATGTCTCCGGATTCATAGAAAGTGAATCAATCTATTAAATGATCAATGAAGTACAATAACCCTTCAATAATGTCTAAACAAACCAAAACCTGTAAATGAGTTGATCAAAGACATTGGAAAGTCTGTAATTTACCAGAAATTGTTCCCAAAATGATCCATGGCTCCTGCAGTGCTTCCACAATGTGATCCCCTTGCAAATGTGTATGAAAAATTCCTACAACTTGAGATTTAAAAATAATACATTAATTTTTTTAATATATATGGAAATATTATGAAATTATGAATAACTTCCCTGTTTACTCCATGGCCTGGTTTGGACTAGAAGTGCTTGGAAAAATCATATCTTTCCCTACTCCTCATGCCTGATCTGTGCAACTGTGATGAAAAATCACCTACAAAGGAAAATACACAACATTTCATGTAACAAAATTTACAGTTCTGGAAATCTCTTAGAATTATAAACAATTTTATTTTTACTTCAAGTTCTGAAAGTGCCTCTAAGTGCCTCAAAATTGAGCTTGACTGTAAACTGCCCTATCACTGGATACCCACAGTCTGCAACATAGAGCTCTTTAAATATAATTGAGCACATTGTTTTCATTTCTGAGCCCATTGGGCACGTTGGTTGGTAGGTGTGACTTAGCCCTATGAGGTTTAGGGTTCAAATAATTTTTTTCCTTTTACATTAGCCACTTTACAACTATAGTGGGATTTGTACCACATCTTTGGCACTATGGATGGGATAGGAGTTTATATTGTGAAATCCATCCCATGTAATACATGACACAAGCCACATCTATATCCCTTATTTTGGGCCTCACAATGATATTACGAGTTGTGCTATTGGGGTCAAGTTGGCTATTCGTTGTGCATTGTTGTTTGGTTCGTTGTGCCCAAGGTGATAAGGGTGCCAAGCTGAGTTGTTAGGAGATAAAGTGATTGTTTGATGTGCCAATATAGGTGTCAAGCTATAATAAATCTGACCAATGTGGTCTCCTAAGTAGTTGAGAATAGTTTAAATCCTGAACTATAGGGAAATCATCCCGAATAACATGGAATAAACCCAAAAATATGGAAACAATAGAGATCAACTTGATCCATATGAGAAATGTGGAGATAACAAAGATCAACTCAGTGGGGAGCTAATCACCCCACTAAGATAATAAAATAGCTCTCCTAAGATGATTATCCACCTGTAATGCACAATTAGACTCATAATGCAAAATTGAACTTGAAACATAAAATCAAGCTTGAAATAGAAAATTGAGCTCGTGGTGGCTTATGGGCCCACCATGTTGGAAAACAATAAAACAACTCTCACAATAGTTGGGCTCCCTTCCGTTACAAAATTTGAGCCTCTTATTCTCGTTCGCCACAACGTGAGTTAAAGACTGGAGGTCTGAAACCATATTGAACAACCTTTTTTTATCTTCTTGCCATTTTCCACTTATACCAAATGTCACGTCTGGTTTAGACTGTTGACCAGGGTTGACCTGTTTAAGACCTTAACTTTTACCTGCGATAGATTCTGCATACGGACACTGTTTCTGAAGTTCAGCATACCGTCAGAAAGGTCTCAAGAATCCCTTCAGCAAAGTCTAGGTTTAGTGAAGTTTATAGAAGATATAAATACTAAAAAATCCTCTGGATGAATCATACCCCTGGAAATAGAGCTTCCCTCCCTGAGAATATCTCTTAGGGACTATCTAGATAAAGATGAGGATTACAAATTGGCTAGACTTGTAGAAATAGAGCTACTAGATGAAACAAGTATCATAGAGCTCAACCATCTTAAAGTGTATCAGAAAAAAGTATCATAGAGCTATAAAAAAAGAATCATACCTCGTCAATTTGAGGTAGTAGATTTAGAGTTGAAGGAAAATCAATTCAATACAATGAAAGAGAGAGAAAAGAAAGGAAAGTTCAAACCTAATTGATAAGGACCCTATGTCATTATGGCCAAATTTGGGTTAGAAGCATACAAGTTTTCCTATCCTCACTGAGATGAGATGCATCCCATGAATGCCATGCACCTCAAGCAGTTATATGCTTGAACATGGCAGAAAAATTAGAAAAACAACCAAAACATAATAAAAAGAGAAAAAGAAAAGAGAAAACAGGTCATCCAAATGTGAAAACCACACAATTGTGGCACTTTGGATAGGTCCCTTTGTGAAAAACGGTTTGTAGCACCTTGGGAGGATTCATTGTTGACAAGCATCTCAAGTCAAAGCCTTGATCCTGTGATTCTCGTCTTCTAAATATATGAAGAGATTGCCTTTGTATATTCCCATTTAACGTCGGGGGAATCTTCACATCTTCACATTCTTATTTATAACATGTGGCATCTACCTTTTTATATTCCCATCTAACCATGGGGGCATCCACATCTCTTTGTTTCCTGTACATAACTTTGGAAAACTGTTAGAAAATCTGAAAACATTCGCATATTGTTAGAAAAACCCAATTTTTTTTAGAAAACTAGAAAATACAAAAATAATATAAATTTGTTTCACAAAACTCCCAAAAACAACACAAAACACATTGAAATCAGTCGTACAAAAACATAGTAGTAATTTACTTGCTTTGTTTCTTTGTTTTTTTTCTTGCTTTGTTTCTTTGTGTACATTTTTGTATAGTTTTTCTTAATTGTACATTTGTATAGTGTGTTTCTTAAACATACTTATCTTCTAGAGTGTTCTTTTCTTTCTTAGATTAGGTTCATTCTTATTTGTACATATTGAGTGTGTTTCTGCATACTTGTTGATAATTGTGCATAGTTGTGTTGTTAAGTTGTTTAGTGTGTATATTTAGTAGATTTGTTAACTTTTGTTTGTGTTTGTTTGTTCGTTACTTGTATATTTTTTGTTATCACATCATCATCTATATCATCATAGCTAGCATCCTAAACATCATATATCAATAAAAATCTCATACTACATCATACTTGTATGCTAAGATAATCATCACATTTCGTATCATAAATGGGGCAAGAGGGGTTGCAAATATCAAAATTTATCCCCCATACTAGTATCATACAATTAATCAAGTAGACTAATCAAATTCATCTCATGTACCAAAAAAATGATATCATCTAAGGATATATCATAAATCAAAAACATGTGATACATATACAAAAACATCATAATATAGAGTCCAATCATCATAATCATCATACATGTCAAAATCAAGTGTCCATATACAATATGTGTCTCAAGGTATACATCATTAGGATAAAAAATGAGCCTTCATCATGAGGTGTAATAAAAAATGATACATCATGTACATCGATCAAAACTAAGCCTTCATATCAAGGCATACATACATATATCTGTGTGTACATCAAAATGAGTCATGTCTGAATCGATCCCTTATGAGGACTAGGTGGCCTGAAATTCGGAGGAGGACCCATAACCTGTTGACCCTACTAGTCTGACTGCTTCCCTTTTTTCTGCCCTCACAATTGCTCAACTGATTTGGATGATGTCGATGGTATCTTTGATCTCGTAGACATCATCTATTGACTGTAGCTAGGTGTTCTTTATCCCTTTGAAACAACCTCGTAGTAAAATGATCTATGATAAGATTAACTCTCATTGGTTGTCATCAAGTCCATGTGCATGCATGGTGTCACCACGACTCCATTAGTAAGTCAGAATGAGGCCACCTCTGTGGAGATTCTAGAAATCTTGGCATGTCCCACTACCCAATCATCCCAGAGTTGATCTCACTCCGCTATCACTACCTGATCATGTTCCCCTGCTGCACTCAGTTGATCCCTCTCTGTAGTAAAAATTTGAACATGTGCCTTGACCTGGTCTCTCTCTATAGTCAACTTATGTACCTGGGCCATGTGAATGATGTAACATAGTAGGCCCATAACCTATGGGTAGTCATTTAAGTTAGAACCATCTCTTCTAAATATAGGCTAATCACCCCTATCCATCCACCTCCATAACCACCACCCCCTCCACCTCTCGGTGGAGCATGTGGTGGACTACCAACTAGCCCCTGTTGTGGTACTACTCTCTACAGCGGACCCTATGGTGCTACTCTTTGAGGAGGCACCTGATGTAAAGGAGCCTGGATCCCAAATGCTATGGACACTCAAGCATTTGTATCCGTGGAGCAATTGTGATCTATCTCTATATGGGAATCTACCTCTAACCCTATGCTAGTCCCTATCCATTGCTGCCATCATGTCCCTGACCATCAAATCCATCATCATCATCATCTGAGCCCTCATCATTTTCACTGAGATTCTTTGCTGGTGGCCTAACCCCTACATCCCATGTATCCTACAAAATGGTAAGATGTCGAGGAAAAATTGTTATGTACCAGGGTCCATACTTTTTTGTCACTTTAGGATCCCTAATATGTCTCAAAGGAGCCCAAACTTGTGGTACCATTTGATCAAAGCTGATTCGATCCCTAGCTATCAGCATTGGTGGCCCCATATAAAACCTCTCTATGGCTCAGTGTGCATACCACATCTCAGGACCAGGTACATACTACACTACCCCAAACTATCACTAACATCAGTCTACTTTGTAATAATCTGTGATGTATCCCCAACTACTAATTAGGAAATTCTCTACCATGGCTATACTCAGCTCGTGTGCATCCTCTTCCCACATATTATTTCGGTAGAGCCTCCACACTATACTATGATGTTGAATTTCATCAAAAAATCTATGGTAATGGTAGGTATCTACCATGTACCCATAGATGTCATCCCCAACTGGGACCCATCCCATCACTGATGGCTCATCTAGAGCCCGAACTCGTAGAATGCCTGCAGGGTGACCAACAACTATGTGATCCCATGCCCATATCTGTAGCAACGTGGCAGGACCCATGGTCTTCTGACTATGGTATGTAATCAAGTGTAAATCCCAATATAGATGTGCCAGCATACACTGGCCCCAATAGTATCTCTCACCTCATAGCAATCCTCGCATCACACCAATGAGGCCGAGTGAAAAAGAGGTACATGTTTTGTCACTAAGCAAGAAGCCACTGAAAAGATCCATCAGGTACACGGGCATGCGATGTAGCCTTGGATATGCAATACAACGGTGCAGCTGCACCGTCATACCTCAGTGAGGTATCTCATCACGGCCAAAAAACTTGATCAGGCAGTCTGTAATCTCATCTCTGTCACTAATATACTCAATCAAATGCCCCTGGATAGGCACACACAATATGTGTTAGACATCCTCTAATGTGATGGTCATCTCTCCAGTAGGGAGCTAGAAGCACTAGCTCTCACTGTGCCATCTCTCAGCTAAGGTTATGAGTAGACCATGGTCTAGGGTAATCTGTGGCATCCACACCACATGTGCTAACCCTATGACCTCTAATAGGATATCCATCCTCCGCCTATGTTGTTTATGGAAGCTCACTTCCAAGGTAGCTAGATGGCCATGTCGTTCTCTATCCTGTAACGTTGATCGTCATCTCTTCAAAATAACACAAAATTGTTACAACTTTCTTCTCTTCTATCTGTATTCTTCTATTTTTCTAAGTACTAACTCCTATTTCATCTACACTATCATATTCATCAACTAACATTCTTTTGAAAATCTCCTATTTTTCTTCTAAGTCTCAAATTTTCCCTTCTTCAGTTCCTTTGCACCATTTTGGGGAAGTGTGTGCCCTTTCTAGGATGTGTGTAGCATCATCTATGGTGCATGTATGCTCACGTTTACATGTGCGTGTGCAACCTAACTACCCCCACCCAACTTGTGCATGTGCATTCTCTAGGACACATGCACACACATTTTAACATATATGCCTACATGCACACATTTTTCCTCCCCAGACGCATGTGCACCCATTTTTATACCTACACTTGCGCACACATTTTTCAACATGTATGCATGCACACATATTTATTTTAGATGCGTGTGCATGCCCAATGACGCCTGTGTGCCCCTAAGGCACGCACACACATTTTCATGGCTATAATTACCCTAATAAATGTGATTAAATGCTAAAATTGACAAAGAAGGATAGGGTACTCACGATGGGTCCCTCATCCTCCTCACATGCGTACTCTTGAATGGTGTCACCACACGTCCTTTAAAACTACACTCTCGCCATCTCACTCGTAGCTCACGGTATCTCACGGTAAAAATTTGTAAGGATCTGGTAATAAATGAACTATTTGTGATGATTTACCCCCCTTGGAGGGGTATATTTAGCTTTTTTAACCCGTCGTGATGTTGGGGCATGCATTTTGATCTTCATGGTCATTCTAACTTCTTCTATCGGCTGTAATATTTATTTTTCAATAAATAATCATTTTTCACTCATTTTCACTATGCTAGGGCATATTTGGCCACCTAGCACCCCTTTCTTCTCCTCATGGCATATTTTCTACTTCCAGATGATTTTCTCCACTATCATTCTTCTCAAAAATCATAAATCACTAAAAATAATAAAAATCAAAATTTAAAAAAAATTCAAAAAACTAATAAAAAATTCTAAAAATTGTAAAAATTCAAAAATTTGCAAAAATTGGTAAAAGGCTGATACACAACTGAAATCTATGTCACACACATGGTATTCATCCCATATCTTGCTGGAATTTTCACATGTTTTTTAGTAACCAATGACTCATGGATCATCTGGATCTACAACCATTTACAAAGCTAGACTACTTGCTTTGTCTGTACTCTGGGGCACATCGAGTTGTCTAGTATTGTTTTATAGCACACAAAGATTTATCATTAGACCATGCATCCTTGCTTGGGGCATCATTTTTAACCCTTGTTGTTAATCATGAACATGTGGGATCTTCAGCTTGATAACAAAACATTTGTGCAACCATCTTGACCGTTGTTGGTTTGGGTATGTGTGTTTGTACTTGTTTCCTTGTTAGATGACCTTGTTTACTTTCTCATATTTCATTGCATTATGTATGTTGCATTGAGTTGGTGTTTTCAGCAATGGACAATTTTCGTATTATGGCTTTTCATGTCATTCTACACTTTTTTTGTATGCTTATATTTTTAATAAGGACCGATGATGTAGATCACTGGCAATATGATGACACAAAAGTTGTTTAAATACACTGGATGAAAGCTAGTTCTTTTCTCTCCATCTTCATTTTTCTTCTATATCATTCTCCTATCAATGCTATTCTTCTGCTTCACTTAGGGCATCTTTCCCCTCCTCATTCTTATATTTGTTGCCTTCATCTTTTCAATCATCGATTGACCTCTTTCATCACGCCATCGACACTCGAGGGGGCATCTTTCACTCCACTAATTTTTTTTTCTTCAAAATTCACGTGTTTGTACTTGTCTACTATCTTTGAAGTGGTGTTCATTTATGCCACCCCAAACAAGGGAAAATATAGAATCCTACAATTTGGATCGAGCAATTTAAATACACAAATTGCACTAATTATCTCCTTTCCTGCAAATTGACGACATATCATCAATAACACACATTTTCTCTTCTATCATCGATGATTAATTACATTACGCTAATTAATTAACCCTTCTATCACTCAAGAAGTTGATTAACAAAATTTTGTTAATTAGTGTTTCTTTCTATCTAGATTAATTAACTATTCTTAATTAATTAACTTCCCCTTTTGTTAAATCAATAAATCATCATTTATTGGATTAAACTCCTCTCATAACCCAGATCATGCTAACTTTCCTCTAAAAAGCTTCTATAAGCTTACACCTACCTATTAGTTAATCACTCTTGATTAATTAATACACCCCCCTCAACTCCCATGAATCACTAATGATAAATTAAACTCTCCTAAAGCAAACTTAACCATTCTAAAGTATGTTTATCCCTAACTAACCTAGCTTTGTTATTATCCCACATACAATAGAATGCAAAGCTTCTTCAAACCAAAGGGTTATATAAAGAACACTCCTCCTACCTTTCTTCTTACACCTTTGCATGCATATAACATAAACTATAGGCATTTTCATCTTTGAGCATCCTCCATTAGTGTTGAGCTAGGTATCTTCATCTTGCATTTCATCCATCCAAGCTTTGAGTAATATGGAGAGAATCAAAATGGCCTTGTAGCCATGTCTTGATGAGACTCCATTCTCAAACCCTTGGGATAAAAAAAACAATCACATTTTGATTACTAAGGATCTACATAGGTTCATTTCTAGTTAGCTTTCAAAGAGTAGAGAATAATGCTTAACATGTTAGTTTGATTTCCTTCAAATTTCTATACGTTTTGTTGATGTTTAGTCTCTTTAAGCTCTTAGCATGATGATCTATGTTTAGTTAGATTTGTTTTGGAACTATTAGGTGTTAGTTTCAATTCTCTTAGCTTAGATAATTAATACATGGATACAATAGTGATGTTTTGAATGGGGGTGCTAACTGGTTAAGAATACAGTGGCTGAGATACAACGAGAGATTCGGAAATAAAACTTACTGGTGGTGTCTAGATGGATAAAGATGTTCGAGTGGTAGATGAGGAAGCACTGGTATTTTCTTGACGAGGTGTTGAACAAGTGGAAGGATCAGGTGAAGATGTAGGTTGTTGGATAGATGTGTCTTGAGAAGAGAGCATATGGAGACTAAGAACATGAATGGGAGACACAACACTAGATGTTTCACGTTGACTGATAGGAAAGGAAGACTCAACATTTGATGTTTCAGGTTGACTTATGGGTGGATATGAATATATTTTTTGGATAATAGGTTTTTGGTTTGAATCAATAATACATGCAATACTAGATGAAGGATCATGAAGGTGTGGTTCAGATACAAATGGTTAGAGTTTGACACCCCTAGCTACAAGATAAGTGTTAAGGACAACATGGTTTGAATCTAATATGTCTTCAAAAACAAGATCTCCACTATAAAAGAAAGGAGGTTTAGATAATGTTGATTGAGAGATAAGAGAATGAGGTGATTCTAACTCTTCTATTTGGGATGTTTGATGATGATAATGATGTGCAGAATCTAAGAGATGTTGTCAAATTTCTTCATTATGTTATTCCTCTAATTCCTCCCAGTCTCGTTGATGTTCAGATAGAGGATTGGATATGATTAGTTGAGATAGTGGGATTTTATGTTGTAATGGTATAAAGAATGTTGTAGGTAATGACATAGGTAATGGTGTAGACATGTTTTCTGAAGTTTGATTATGGAATTTCTGTCTAGTAAGTACCATAGTAAATGAACAAATAATCACACAAAAATGAAAAATAACTAAGTGGGTTCATTACAAATAATAGAAAAATCAAGAAAAATAAAATTTTCAAATTATCTTGATTTATTTAATAAAAGTGAAATGTGAAAAATGGCTTATGGGTCCTAGGAAATGATAATCTATGGCTGGTTTTAGAAATTTTTATGGTTGGTGTCCTCAATATACCAAAAGGTAGGTGAGGCCCAAATCTGTGTTATTGTCGATGTAGGGCTTGGTATTGGGGCCTACCCCCTCACTTCATGGTCCTGCAACGATAAGAGAGTCGAGTGCTTGGCCAATAGACTAACATACTAATCTGTAAACTCTTCAACTTTGGAATTATCCACAGAATCACAAAATAAACGTTGTTGTTCTACTTTCTATTAGAAAATGATAGAGATAACTAGTGAATGAATTATGCTTATTCTTAGAATCCACAGTTACAGGAAAGGAAAGAATTTAAGCTCATAAACACCAACAAATTTTATCCTGAAAACATCCAGAGGAGGAAAAACCAGTTGGGAAGGGAAATTTCTCTTTCTTCCCACTTTTATTGGCCAATTCAAAATAAAAAGTACATAATTTACAATAAGTATGAAAGAGAATTAGCTAATATCTCACACTTCCTCCCAAATACTTTCTTTCTCTGTATCAACACTCTTTTCTTCTACAAAACACAATTCCAACACTAAGAACTTATTTCTCACTTTCGTTCATGCTTTGATGATCCTATTATCTTCTACAAACATGTATTTATAGCCTTTCTCATGTCCTCTTATGCACTGGAGAAGAGGAAAGGTCATGGAGGAGAAGAGACACATAAAACCTTCCAAATTATGGGTTGTTCATTTCATATTTTTGTTTTCTATCCGAAAGAGCCAGGAACACCACCCAAAGTAGACTAGTGGTCCCAGGACCACCGCCTTGCTTGGGTGGCAGTTCTATAACCACCGCTCTACACAGGGAAGTGATCCTGTTACTAAAAATATAGAACCTCCATGTATTATTTTTTCCTTCTTCATGCTGACTGATTTGATGAAGTAGAGTCATTTTGGATCCCTATGGATCACACCTCCCCTACTTAGGAGGCTTTTGGTCCCACAAAATCTTAGTGGGGGAGTACATGAGGAAATAATTCCCTCACTTGCTCCTTGGAGTACCACTGGGACCACCTTGGTGTCTTTCCTGTCACTCCAATCTTCCAAGACTCCTAAGGACCTCTTATAGTCTCTTTGACCTTTTGCTACAGCACTACATCCTCCAATTCACCTCGTGAGTCCAAGACGCAATCCTCAATGGAAGGTAGAAACTATATTCCTTTATCTTCATCTAGGATGGATGGCTCATATAGGTGCAAGTTCTCACAGTTTATTACATAGTACATCCTCATAAATGGCGGTAAATCAAGTTGAAAGGAATTTTCTCCAACCTACTCCAATATGGTGAAGGGCCCATATCATAGTGGCTTGAGCTTCTGTGCTTGAGCTTATAGTCTCTCCTTGCTCAAGTAAAGAAAAAATCTATCGCCAACATGAATTTTATGTTCCCTCCTATGCTGATCGTGCCTATCTTTATACTTGGATTGAGATTTCTCTAGCTGTTCTTTGAATTTGATATGGATTTTTCAGATCCTCTCAATGAATTTGTTTGCTCTAGTCACCTCTATGTCTCATGTCTCATCCTCATCCTACTGCCTAACTGTTATGGCCAATGGATTTGTAGGTACATATCCCAAGCATGCTTCAAATGGTGACTTCATAGTGGATGTGTGTACTACCTGGTTATAGGAATGCTGAATGTAGGCTAAGGACTCATCACAAGTCCTTAGACATTTTTTATTATACCCTCGGATCAACTGTACCAAAGTCTTATTTACCACCTCTTTCTGTGGATGGAAAGTTGTGCTCCTCTTTAACCTGGTATCCATCTTGTCCCACAAAGTAGTCCAAAACTTCCCCAAGAACCAAGAATCCCTATTAGAAACAATAGACTTTGGCAAACCAAAATGCACCCATACATTAGCAAAGAAAAGATCTGCTGCCTCGTGATTTCACTATTGTTTTACATGTCATAAGAATACACCTCTTACTGAATCTATCAACAAAAACATATGGATAGTCATGGCCATGTTTAGACATAGGTAATCCTCCTAAAAAATCCATAAAAATGTCCTCCCACGGACGAGTAGGTACTAGAAAAGGCGTATTCAAACCCTCCTTCCTAGTCTTAGGCTTGCTGGTACAACAAAGTTTACACCCACGTATAAATTTTGATAATTCTTCTTGAATATTGGGCCAATATACGTACCTTTGCAAGTGGATAGGGTCTTACCAACACCGAAATTTCCAGCTACTTTCGAGGTATGTGCTTCCCTCATCAATAGAATTCTTTCTTCTTTTGGCATGCAATGCTTCCCCCATCAGTAGAGCAACCCGTCCTTGAGATAACAATCTTCAATCCCCGTCCTTTTAGTCCCTTGGGACTGCAACTACTAAAATGTTACCCCAAAGTCTCTATCCTAGGCATATGCCTCTTCATAAGCTTCCTTCGTGAAGGGCTTGATATGAGAGATAGAGGCCAAACAGGAAAACTTCTCTTGTGTGGGTGGCCTAGACAACATTTCTACCACCAAGTTTGTACTACCCTTCTTGTATTTGATCACCAGATGGAACTTCTGAAGGAACCCCATCCATTTTTAGTGCCTTTCCTACTGTAATTTAGACTATGCTTGCAAATACTATAGGGGTTTGTGGTTAGTGTGCACAATAGTTTCTTTACCCAAAAAATAATGCTTCCATTTTTTAATTACCTAAACTAGTGCATACATTTCCTTATCATATAATGAATATCCTTTAACTGTTGAAGTGAAATTTTTAGAATGATAACATACGGGTTTACCTCCTTGAAGCAACACTGCGCCCATAGCGTAATCACTGGAATCTGTCTCTACTTCAAAAGGTTGTTGCAAACTAGGAAGAGCAAGTACTAGAGCATGAATAATCTTGTATTTCAATAACTCAAAGGATTGGTATTGTTCCTTACCCCAATCAAAACCATTACTCTTTGTGGCCACTATGTGTAGAGGTGCTGCAATCACAGAGAAGCCTAGAATGAACTTCTGCATGTATTGTACTTCTCCCACAAAACCCCCAGTCTTAGTGGCTCTTTTTTGTGTTGGCCAATTAGTGATGGCTTCCACCTTCTTTGGATCTACTCGTAGCTCTCCTTCTCCAACCATGTGCCTAAGATAGACAAGTGACTATTTGGAAAATTCACATTTCTTCATATTACAAAGCAGTTGTTTCTCCTTGAGAACTTGCAAGACTTGCTGTAAATGAGTTAGATGTTCTTCCCATGTGGCACTAAAAATCAAAATATCATCTAGATATACAATGACACATGAATCTATGCAATCCCGCAATACATCATTCATCAATCTCATAAAAGTAGCAGGTGCATTGCATAACCCAAAAGGAAGTACTAACCATTCATACAAACCCTGTTATGTTTTGAAGGTAGTCTTCCATATATCCTCCTCCTTCATTCTGACTTGGTGATAACCAGACTTGAGATCCAACTTCGTGAATAATTTGACATGTTGAAGATGGTCCAAGAGATCATCTATGCGGGGAAGTGGATATTTGTTCTTTATGGTGATCTTGTTCAAAGTGCGGTAGTCGATGCACATTCTCCAAGAACCATCCTTCTTTGGCACCATCACAATAGGTGAACCACATGGTGAGGTGCTTGGACGTATCACCCCTTGGTCTAGTAGTTCCTGGAGCTTTTTATTTACTTCAGTACTCTCAAGAAAGGATTTCCTATATAAACCAATGTTCGATAGAGGGGACTCTGGTAATAGCTGAATCTCATGCTCTACTTCTCATTTTGGTGGTAACCCATTGGGAGCCTAAAATACTTCTTGAAAAGACTGAATAATACTATCCAAATCATTCTTTCCTTGGTTATAAATCTCTGAAACTTATACCCCATCTTGTTTATCCTTTAACAAAAGTAAACAAAACTGATTATGATTTGCGTGAATAAGTCATTTTTCTTGGTTAGCACTCACCATAGTAACCCGTGTCTTATGCTGGTGTGCCCAGATGTTGTAGTTGATCCCATCCTTGACCCATATGTACTGGTTTTCCCTTCTCATAAATATAACATCCCTAATATACAAGTAAGGACTCCCAAATACAACATCAAAAACATCAAGTGGAATAACGTCAGCTTCCAAAACATTAGTATACTAGGAATTTATCCCAAACTTGACCTTATATCTTCTTGTTACCTAAATTTCAACACCCTTCTTCACCCAACCTAAAGGATAAGGGTGTGGATGCTCGTAAGTCTCAAGACCAAGCTTCTTTACAACTGCTTTAGAAATCAAGTTAGATTGAGAACCGGTATCAACCAAAGCATTTACCTTAGTTCTCTTGATCTGGATTTTTATCTAAAACAGTTTACTCATATCCTCTTCCTGGCTTTCCATGTTGGTGGCCATGAGTCCAATCCTTTCATCTACATCATATTCATCTTCGATTTCCACCTCCCCTTCTATTATTACAGCTGTCATGGACTTCTTTGAGTCCTTGGTTCAGTTCTTCAGATGTAAATCCGGATGCAACTTCCAACATGTAGTGTCAATATGACCATTAATATCACATTTCTTGCAAAAATTCTTAGGATCTTTACAAGTATTTAAAGTAGTGGTAGCTTGTTTACCTTTCCCTTTCCACTTACCCTTGTTACTTGTTTGCCCATACTCTTTTTTCTGTTGATTTTTTGACTGCTTTTCCCTTGGCTCTGCTTCCCCTTACTTATTTTCATCATCTATGTAGTATGCTTGCACACATGCCTCGTTGAGATCTTTGGGATTTTTGGAGATGAATTTTCTTCAAAGGTGAGTGTGAATTCCTCCCAAGTACTTAGTCAGAATATCCTCATCATCCAAGTCCATGTTTAGCAACATGGCCTACCTCCAAAACTCTATAGTATAGTCCTGCACACTTTGACCACTACCTTGTCTAAAATATTGCCATTTAATCATTTGGTCAGTCTTGTGGCCAATAGGATAGAAGTTAGCTCTAAGAAATTCTTTAATTTCTTGTCAAGATTTCACAATAGGATGCTTTTTCTTTTCACAAGTGGTTAGATGGGTTTACCACCAAACCAAAGTGTGTCCCTCCATTTTGAGATGTGAAAAGGTGATCCTTTGTGCCTCGGTGACATTATGGAAACTAAAGTAGACTTCTAACTGTTTTAACCATTTATCAAGAAACTCTGCATCCACTTGTCCTTCAAAGCTTTTAATATCAACTTTCGTCTCAACTTTAAAAGGAGTATGGTCAGATTTTACCTTTTCTCTTGCGTTTGAAGTCTCTTCTTCCCATAACTTTCCTCATGGTGGCTCCTTCCTATGCCAAAATTTTCAACTAAGCCCTGGACCACTGAGTACATGGAGTCTTGCTTGACAGAAGTTTTCTTCTGTAAATCGGCAAGCTCTTCTTGCCTTCTAAACATCCTATCCATAATGGTCTCCAACATCTCGATTCTACGGACCAAGTTCTCTTCCTCCATTTGTCCCTGAATTCTCTATTTCCACTTCTTTGTAGAAATTTTTGGATCGTAAGGTAAAGCCTCTTCACCTTTAGATCTTGTCATTGCCATACAAATCAAATAATGGGTACTATAGTCCTGGATACTTGTTAACTCTGATACCAAAATGATATGTAAACTCTTCAACTTTGGAATTATTCCAAAGAATCACAAAATAAACGTTGATGTTCTACTTTCTATTATAAAATGATAGAGATAGCTAGTGAATGAATTATGTTTATGCTTAGAATCCACAATTGCAGGAAAGGAAAGAATTTAAGCTCATAAACACCAACAAATTTTATCTTGGAAACCTCCAGAGGAGGAAAAACCAGTCGGGAAGGGAAATTGCTCTTTCTTCCCACTTTTATTGGCCAATTCAAAATAACAAGTACAAAATTTACAATAAGTATGAAAGAGAAGTAGATAATATCTCACACTTCCTCCCAAATACTTTCTTGCTCTGTCTCAACACTCTTTTCTTCTACAAAACACAATTCCAGCACTAAGAACTTCTTGCTCACTTTCTTTCATGCTTTGATGATCCTATTCTCTTCTACAAACATGTATTTATAGCCTTTCTCATGTCCTCTTGTGCACTGGAGAATGGGAAAGGTCATGGAGGAGAAGAGACATGGACAACCTTCCAAATTCTAGCTATTCATTTCATAATTTTATTTTTTGTCTGAAAGATCCAAGACCGCCACCCAAAGCAGACTTGCGGTCCCAGGACCACTGCCCTGGTTGGGCGGTGGTTTTGTAACCCCCACTCCGCACAACACAATGGTCCTGTTACTAAAAATACAGAACCTTTGTGTATTATTTTTCATTCTTCATGTTGACTGATTTGATGAAGTAGAGTCAGTTTGGATCCCTATGGATCACATACAATTATTTATACTCGGCCAGAACATCGAGTCAATTTCCCTATTGGGTGATGAAATCCTAATAGTTATCACTTGGAAATAATTTTTTTAAATGCGTGTTTAATGTTTTGAGTGATTTGGTTGTGTGTGACAAAACTTAGATAAAGTGAATGCAACCAATTAAATTTCCTGATTAAAACTATGTGATCAAGAAGAATGTGATTGTTTGTTTTAAACCCAAATGAGAGATTGATTTTGATGAGATAAAACAAGCACAAATGCAGTACAGAAAACAAAAATAAGGATTAGGACTCACTGTGATAAATTCTTCCTTTTAATTTTTTTGCAATTTTTTCTTTTCAAATTTTTAGCTTCAGTGATAAGCAATCTAGCAAGCAAAGCCTCCAGAAACAACAACCTACAAAACTAGGTTAGCAGAAATAGAAAACACAGCAGGAAATAATGATTAGAACGAAAACTGCAAAGTAATTAAAAGTATTCATAAAAAATCATCGGCGATTGACCAAATCGCTAGCGATTACTAAGAAGAAAACCAAAAAATGAAAAATATGGTAATTTTATGAAATGAAATAATGAAATAATGGAGTAAGGGACTTAGATGAACCGGGCATGCCAGAATGTTAATAAATATTCCTACTCCTTAAACTTGAATTAAATAAGCAAGAAAATAGAAATATACCGACCTCGGAGGATGCCGGGTTTAGTGATACCCATAGATGTTGATTGACAATGCTCGATGATGCACTTCGTGAGAAATGTTTATAAGCTCCTTTCCCAAGAAGAAACATGTGATCAAAGACACTATGCAAGATATGATTATTAAGATGGATAAGTAAGTTGCTCGGCAAAGGACGATTCCATGAATCCAAAGGGCTTCCTCGAAGGATGGAAGCTCACTATTTAAATAATTAAGTGGATTAAAATAGATAAACGATACATGATAAACCGATGGAGGAAATACATATGACAAATGATAAGTTGATACAAAATCTCATAGAAGATAGATTAGAAATAGAATATGGCTCGAACTCAAGCTTGAAAGGGATGTCATGTTCAGCCTCGTATGCAACCCAAGAAAGTTTAGATTTGATGAGTATGTAATCAAAATATGTGTTCCAAAAGTCTTCTACTACTTGACAAATTTCCTGCGTGAGCTCAAAAATGTTCTCTAATTCATCTAAAGGAGCGTGATGGATGGAGCACAAAGTCAGATAATGCAAAATATCATATTGTTCCCAATAGAAAGGGTGTCGAATTATCGGCAAGGAGTGGATACTGGTGAGATTATGAGAAGGGCCATCAATTTCCATATAAAAGTAATCCATGCTAAAAAATAAGCTAGAAGCAACTAGTTTGATATGGTAGATAAAATCTATTTAATGGAAAACTAATAAAGATTGTTGAAAGAAGCCAAAACTGATAGGAATCGCTGGCAATTCTTGTTATTTTTGAATAATTTGATAAAATCAAATGTCTAATGATTTAAACTATTGTTGCAGAGTGATAAATATTCAGATATGATGTAAAAAAGATGAATAAACAAATAATAGTTACCTGGAGGTTAATGTGGAGCTAAAAGAAGCCTCAAACCTCGTTGTAGAGTGATGTGTGATGGTTGATGAAGTCTTCAGACTGAATGGTGAAGAGATAATTCAAAGGAGGTCAAAAGTTTCTCCAAAATGCTCAATGAAGGTAAATAACAATGTTTGATGTTTACTCTGATATCCAAGTGTCAAATGATGATGTATATAAGGATGTGAAACCAAATGAAAAGAAAGAACTCCTGAATTGAAATTGAGGATCCATTTGAGAAGCTGCAAAACTAGCTTAAATAATCACTGGCGATTACCTGAATCGCTGACGAATTCAAGTTGTTTGAGTTTGGTGAGGCAAATGGTAAAAACAACTTCCAAATCAAGGCCATTTGTTTTGGATTTCGAGTGAATAATTTGTTAAGTTGTTGAGGTATGTGTTGTGTTTGTTTTGGAGGGTGAAAAAATAGGTTAGATTATACTTGATTTTATTTATGTTTGGATTTGTCTAATTTAGGTTTGTAGATGATTTTGATAGGTGTTTAGATGATTTTGATAAGTGTGTGAACGATAATTATTTGTTTATCGAGATAAGGGAGTTAGAAATAGTTGAAAGGTGGTCTTAGACGGATTTTAGGAAATAAACAAATAGATTTAGGTTGCTTTGGGTGGTTTAGAAAATGATTAAGTTAATCTAGGTGGTTAGGTTTTATTTAGGATAGGGGAAAAATAGGATTTTACATGTGTAAAAATAATGTGATAAGGGTTTTACATGAAGGTAAAATATCATAGAATAATAGACTTAGGATAAATTATTTTGATAATGTAGTGTGACTAAATGGTGGGTATAATTTAGGGTATGAAATATCGATGTGTTTAATTAATTAATTGAAAAAATACGAGGGGTGTATATTTTTGGTGTCTACTTCATGAGTTCCCCGTAGGCCCGAAAAAGCCACAAAGTAAGGGATGCACCTTGGGGGAGTGATGCATTCCTGGGAGCTCGGGACGGAACGAGATTTTGGGTCCATGGTGGGCATAGGGAATGCAGATCAACCGAAAAGGGAACAAGGAAAATGGGGAGAGTCGGGGATAGGTTCCCCGTAGGGTTGTTGAACCCGCAATGCAAAGGAAGGGTGTTCAGTGTGATGCCATGGTGATTATTGATCTAGACGAGGTGGTATGATAGGTGATTCAAGGTGCCAGGGTAGATGTTGAGTCATTTAATCAGGGTATACAATGTGGGGCGACATGCACAGAGCTTGGGAGACATAGGGGGTGCCAGCTCAGCAAGCTGGCCCCTATTTCAAATTCTCAACACTCAACCCCCCCTCATTAAGCTTGCAAACACAGTGGGGTCCACCAAAAATTTTGAAATGCCTTTCATAGGACATTTAAAACATCTAAAACATTAAGAAGGAAGAAAATAAAATAATCACTCCCAGCAACCATTTTTAATACATAGTTCTGTGAAGTGTTGAACAAGCCTAGAAATGCATAAAATGTTGCTTGAACCCAAATAGTCATAACTTCCTCATTTCTCATCCAAATCACACAAAATTAGACTCGTTGGAATCATGACTCAATCCTATACACTTAAAAATCAAGAAATTACATATTTGATTTATTTTTTGAGTGAAAATCACAAAAAAACGTACCCAGTTTCAAATGATGGCTCTCATGCGGTTGAAAATGTAATTAATGAGCTTGGGAAGCCATTTTTCTTCTATTGCAAGTTACAAGATAACATGGGATGGATTTTTCAGGTTTCCCATCATGTTTTATAGACAC
This sequence comes from Taxus chinensis, assembly GCA_019776745.2. Taxonomy (NCBI): domain Eukaryota; kingdom Viridiplantae; phylum Streptophyta; class Pinopsida; order Cupressales; family Taxaceae; genus Taxus; species Taxus chinensis. Next base: position 15,092,036 of record CM034149.1, read on the forward strand.
TTATTGTACTTTGTAAGTGGGTGAAAGGGTGATTTCAATATTTTCAACTTCTCTCTCTTCTCCCTCATTTTCTATAAATTGTAATGACCTTTCATTTGAAGGGGGGATTCTCATTGTAACAAAACTCTGCCAAAATGTTGTGCCTTCATAAAAAATGATTTTTTGAGTGTTGTTGTTGGATTGTGGTAATTGTTTCTACCTTTTATGCTCTACATTTTCTTTCATTTTCACCCATTGGAGAGATTATCACACCCTTCTCTTGGTGTCATCACCTCCTTTAGTGTATGATTTTTGTTTCACATGCTCTCTTTCTCTCCCAGGTCCCTTGGAAATCATAGATTAGGGGTAGTTAACATATTTCCCTTAATTAGGAGTAGTTGTTGCACAAGTTTAGGAAGAAGAACTAGCTTTCACTGAAGATTTGTCTCAACTGTAAGGTACCACACCTTAAGATAACTCCATGTTACCCAATCACACTTCTTGCCTTGGTAAACTCGCATGCTAGCAATCAGAGGGTGTTTTGATTTGGTGATAACACCATATAATTTGAATTACATTTGATTATGAAGGGAAGGTAAAAAAAAATGTTTGTCATAAAGGCTTAACAAATCAATTACAAATTCAACCTTCATGGGTGGTATGGACATGTGGTACTTCAATTAACATGAGTAGCTAAAAAGTTACTAAATTCATCATGCATTTGACATAGAGTACAAAGGGAGGCTCTAATGTCATAAAATGCTACATAAAGCAAAGCATGAAACAATAATGTGATGTTGAAACATGCTTAATGCCAAAGGATATAATTATGCACAAAGATGAAAACCATAAGGTGTGGGCCTAAAAATGGCCACCAATTTTTTTAAATTAAATCATCCCTCAAACGAAACACATTGAGTTTACAAGACAATAAGAGGACTGCCAAAAATTTGATGTTAGGGACATAATTCAAAAGAGGCCCAAAATAAAACAAGGTGGCACAAATTTACTTTATAGTTGGCACGAGTTAGGACTCCCAACTAGCCGAATCAATAACAAAAGTTTGATAACCAAGGAAAGTTAATATAATAAATGGTTTAAAAATAAAATGAATAAACCAATTGTTAACCATTGTGGTGATAGTATATGCTCATTGGATTATGTCAGTGGCGGTACACCACTTAGGCCTAATACGATTAGTGTATATCATTACTCATTCTCAAAAACATAGAAATAAATAAAACAATCTAGCTGAAGCATCATATCTAAAAATTAATGCACAATGGAAAATTATTAAATCAAATCATCATATTTGATGGAATTAACTACACAATGCCAACTTAAATGTGTAAATAGTTCTCATTTTACCTTCCTCTATCACGTCCAATGTTCTCAATCTACAACCATATCCCCAATGATTCCCTTCCTCTTCGTCTCTTGCATTTCGGCGAGGGGGTACCTATTACTATATTCACCTCATTTTACAAATGGGTAGTTAGTTTGTTGCATCCAAAATATTAATATATTTCAAAAATGATGAATTTTCATAAAACATATAATTTCCAGTTAACTCTTATATCATAACAGACATGTTATTACATCTTGTATTTACATAGTAAAACTAAATTTATTAATTCCTTGTGTAGTATGTGAAATGAGATGTATCAACATAAACATATCTGCATGCACTACCTTAGTCAATGAATCCACAACATTCAAATTGGTTTCCATATTCTTCGATAGCACCTTCTTCTTCTCCACCATTTCCTTTACAAAATGATATCTCACATCAACATACTTAGTGCGTGCATGATACTAAAGGTTCTTCAATAAAAACATCACACTCTTTGAGTCATAATCTGATCTCACCATTCTATGTACAAACCCGGCTGTGGAACACAATCTTTCAATCCACATTGCTTCTTTGGTTAAGTGAGTAGCTACCATATACTCTCTTCAATGGTGGAAATTGTAACACTTAAATTTTTTTCATCCAACTTATCGCTCCACTGAAAAATAAAAATGTACCACTGGTGGATCTACACAAATCCATATATCTGCTCCAATTTGAGTCCAAAAATCCTTGTAAACTTTATACCTTAGCTTGCTTTCACCATGACTTCCCTGGTAGGAAATAACATGATCAGACATTCTGTATAGATATTTGAAAATCCTTTTCATCACAATCCAATATTCTTTCCCAAGATTTGCCATGTATTTTCTAATCATCCATACTACATATGCATATCAGGACTTGTACAAACCATTGCATATACCAGGCTTCCCACCACACTTGCATACAATACATGAATCATGTCCTCTAACTATTCTTGATTGTATAGACATTACACAACCAATATCTTCTGAGCAATTGAGAAATGCATGCTAATAGGTATATTATCATACATTTTAAACTTTTCTAACATTGTCTCAACATACTTCATCTAACTCAACCATAATATCTTGGTCACTCGATCTCACACAATTTCCATGCCAAGATAAATATTGCAGCACTGAGATATTTATGTCAAACTGTGCAGATAGTTGTGACTTTACTTACTTGGTCATTTCCTTGTGTTTTTCAATCAACAACATGTCAACATAGAACATTGTGATGAAAAATTTCTTTCCTTCTTCTTTGAAGTACACACAAGAGTTTTCTTCATTGTGCATGACACCATGTTTGCACACGTGGATGTCAAAATTTTGATTAGATACATCCTTTTTTATTATTTCAATTCATATATAGATTTCTTCAAATGGAAAATCAATTCATACTAACATCCATGGAAAAAATTATAGGTCAAATTGATCAGAATTTTATATAAATTCATTCATAATCGATATCAATAAGTGTATTTGATATTTTATATGTACTAGTTAGTTTATAGTAATAAATGTGTGCCTATTGACCTTCTTATAGATGATTCTCTGAGGCATATAAGATTTGATTACATGCATATTATAGCTGATGTTGTAAGAGACTTTCCTAAAACACCTATAGATGGTGGTGGGAGGCATATAAAATGCCATTACATGCATATTATGTGCAGAGAGCCGCGATTAGGGATAAAATTTGAAGTTTTTAATGCCCTTCAAATGTATTTCAACTTGTCATAGAAGGGTGATTAAAAATATACTCTTCAAAAGAAATTTAAAATTTAAAATTACATGTCAGTACTGAAATGAGGTCACTTATGTTATTTTTCATTTGAAGTGCCAACTAAAAAATCGCTTGTCATACAAATATTAAATGCTATGTTAATTTTTATAAATATTGAATTCATTTTAGTAAATTAACTATTAAATGAATAATTGTAGCAGTGCATAACTCATACTTACTTTCTATTTTCTCTATTGAAAATATTTTCTTTCACTTTACAAAAATCATGCACAAAATCTAGGGAGAAGATGAATCACCACTAAATAAGAAATTAGTTGAGTGTTTATATTTTCATAATAGCAGTATTAGTTTTTTAGGGTTTTCTAGTCACTAAATAAATCTGAGGATTTTATTTGCAATGTGGTTATTTTATTTTGGAAATTGAGCTTTTAATTATTAGTTGTTTTTCTGAATTTTGTATTCATATTGTTGTTAAGATAATAATCTTAATTATAATGTCTCTAAGTTAACAAATTCAATATTGTGTAATCAATGGATAATGGGATTATTTAAGGACTCCTTCATGCTCTAAATTACTCTTGTATTCAAGATAGATTAAGGTATGTAATATTAAACCACATTTAGTTGTTTGAGGTCTGAAAAATTCATATGTTTTTACATTTGTTTTGTATGTAATAAATATCTTGTGATTATTATTACAACCTTAATAGGCTTTAGACATTGATTTCAATTTTTTTGATTGCTCTAAATTGTCTAACAAATCTTATTCATGAATAACAAATAGTTTGTTTCTTTTTGGAATCTTATATTTGTTATACCAATAATTTGGCATTGAATGCCAAAGGACATTTAATTTATAGCGTTGAAAAAAAATTAAGATTGGAAAATATATGAGAAGCAAAATATAAGTTTTGTTGTGAATCTACATAAAGCACATCCGAAGAAGATTGTGGTCAAGGCATGGGATAAATGTGGTGAAGATGAAATGTGGAAAATAGTTCTTACACTTCCAACAGGTACATCAACATGTGAAAGAGGATTATCTAAGTTAAATCACATAATGCATTTAAACTATTGAGAGGTCTATACTTTGTTTGGATACATTAGAAACATAAATGTTTTAATCTCTCTGGGCACATTAAAAATTGGATATAGTAGATTGGAATGACGTATATAAGGAATGGAAAAGAATGAAATCTCATAGACCTGTTCGATTGAGTGATGTAAGTTGAAGATATAATTACATTTTTAAATCTTGATTATTTAGTTTAACTATATTTCAAGTTTTTTAGCTGATTTTTCAATATTTAATAATTTTAACTTTTTTTCATATTTATTTTATAAAAAAATAATCAAATATGTATTGAAAGATAATTAAGTTTTTTTTTTCAATAGAAGTTCAATGTATTGTTTAATCTCACTTACCAACGTTCAAACATAACCTAAGCCCTGCAAATTAAAATACGGGGGATCCTTTCCAATTTAATCACTGGCCGATTATGTGCTGTGCAAGTTTAGTAGAAGTGTCGGTTGGAGAGTGCGCATGCGATTTGAATTCAAAGGAGGTTTTGGATAAACTTCCAAATCAGGTGACAGGTGTGGGACCCCAAATTGGAATGAAGAGGCCCCCTACCTGTTTCGTGACGCCTTCTGATTCGACATTTGAATTGGGGAATTACGTAAACATTCAATTCTTTGTGCACTTACCCAATTTGGAAGAAGACGCATCCAAGTAAAAGATATGCTGCCACTGCCTTCTTCCACCGTTTAAATTAGGCGACGCGGCAAAACACCGATCATGTTATTCTTCTTCCGACCAAATCAGATCCGCCTAAGTTAGATGAGCCGCCGAAATCAGATCCGCCTACATTTGATGTATAAATGCCAGACCTTTTCCTCGAATGTAGTCGGTTTTGATGATTTCTTCCAAATGGAAACGCCGAATTATGCGGAACAGAACCCTTTATACCTCAGACGAGTCAAAACAATGCCAGACGGTGTACTCCACGATATTTGGGTGGACATCGCCAAGAAACGTCCTGCCTGTTTAAATCAAGGCACTGGAATAGTGAGCTCCCAGATAAGGCTGCTTAGATCGGCTTCCAGCCCCGTCGGAGGAGTAGACAACCTGATCAATAAATCTACCAGTCTACAAGATTCAAATGTTCCTGCGGCCGGTCCTGAGGTCGAACCGCAGGGGTCGGTGTCCAAGCCTAAAGCCAGTACAGCAAGGATGACGAAAAACAATAGCCATATAACCCGCTCCTACAGCGAGAACGTGAGTAAAGAATGGTGCCCTGCCTACGCAACGATGTCGATTATCGGCAGGAGAGACGAAATGGAGGACACCGTAGCCGCCGTTCCGTGCTTTTACAAGGGATGTTTCTCTGCGCTGCATTTCTTCGGGGTGTACGACGGCCATGGCGGCTGTGAGGCTTCGGTCTTCTGCAAAGAGCGCCTTCATGTGGCTCTGGCGCAAGAACTCAGAGCTCTGCCTCCCTCTCCCTTTGATGAGTGCGGAGGGAGAGACCCTGTTGAGTGGGAAAAGGTGATGAAAAAATGCTTCATCAAAATGGACATCGCAGTCGGAGGGTCATGTCCCAGCGGGAATTGTTGCTATGATGATAACGATGCGGATATTTGTTGCCAAGATCTCGTCGCTCCGGAGAACGTCGGGTCCACGGCGGTTGTGGCGGTGGTGAGCAGGTTTCAGATCGTTGTGGCCAACTGCGGCGACTCTCGCGCGGTTCTCTGCAGGGGAGGCAAAGCTCTCCCTTTTTCCAAAGACCACAAGGTAATTAATTGACATGGCCGTTCTTTCATTATAAAAAATATATCAAGGACTTAGGTATTAATCCTTGTTAAAAATGGCAGCCTCAACGAGAAGACGAAATGGATCGGATAGAAGCAGCGGGAGGGAAAATTATTTACTGGCATGGCTACCGTGTCGGAGGCTTCCTTGCCTTGTCGAGAGCTCTTGGTATGTAGTTTACTATATGTCGGTTATGGAATCAGGAAGAGATGATGACTAATTTCTTTCTGCTGTTTATTTTCAGGGGACAGATTTCTGAAACAGTATGTGATTTCTGAACCGGAGGTAACATGCACAGAACGCAGGGAGGAAGACGAATTTCTGATCCTAGCGAGCGACGGACTGTGGGATGTGGTCTCCAACGAATTGGCGTGCGAAGTGGCTCGAAAATGCCTCGCTGGTTACAGACCTCGCTGTTTGAAGGGATCGAGTGAATGTTCTGTTTCTGTAGCCGCTGCTCTTCTCACAAGAGTTGCTCTCGCACGTGGAAGCACCGACAATATCAGCGTTGTTGTGATTGACCTCAAGCGTAACAGAAAAAGAAGGAAGGCAAGGCCGCTCAATATGCAGGAAGACCCCATCTTTCAGGTACGTTCCCACTCGACGGAACAGTCGATAACAAATTCAAATTTCGAACGTATGAGCAGGCAAGATGGTGTGTTCAACAAGCTTGAAGCGAACGTGTCGCGGGTTCAAATCTCCAAGTATTTGTCGGCTGATCTTCAATAACCCCCGAAGTTTATAAACATTGTAGAAAACTTATATATACTACCGTGTATATAGTTTGCCTGTAAACGGTGCACAAGAGTCTCTAATCTTGTAGAACAAAATGAGTTGTTTCAAATTCATTCCCTCCTATCACAGCAGGATGATGTATTGTTTTCATGTTTTAAATATCTCATGAATGCAGCTTCTTCTTTTCCTCGATCAATCTTGGGTATTATTAGGTGAAAAAAGATTTCGTTATAATGTTGCCATTCATTTTATTTTCATTTTGTTAATCTGCACAGTGAAATCTAGAAGCATTCTTGTCGTATCTTTTTTATTTCATTATTATTTTTTGCATTCCTAAATTAACTATACAAGTCTCCAAGAAAGTATGTTTTAAAGGCACCCCGTATTTAAGTTAATGACAGCGACCAATTAAGGAATTGAAGAATACGTAAATGTGGGGTTACTGGAATTTTTATAAGCCTTATTCCTTCTTTAACATCTACTTTGAAGAATTGAAGATTACGTAAATGTGGGGTTTCGATATTCTTTAAGCCTTATTCCTTTTTAACGTCCACTTTCAAAATATTCAGACAAATATTCGTCTTCTCCACCTACACAGGAAATGATCAAATAGTTTATGTGAAACTATACATATTCAACAAAATACTCATGATTACCTTGAAATCATAGCTTGGCAAGAAACATCTCGCTTAAGCGTGCAAAGATGATTCATTTAAACATGGTTTGAGTTTTTCTGAAATCAGTTAGTCACTCTCAATAATGTCCATCTTGTTCTAGAAAAGTCTTTGCATTGGTTTAAATTCTTTAGTAAAGGAATATGTATCTTTAATGATTTTTGGAATCCGCTGATTATGGAATGCTCTTCTTGGTCCGTTATTAGAAAATCTTTTGAACTTCCTGTAAATTATAATTTCACGGGATTATGGTAAGTTGATTCTTAATATACTTTCTCAAATTCCATGTAATGAACATCAAAGATTGGAGACGGACTAACGGATTTCCTCTTAAAACGACATACCTCATATTGATTCATGAAATGCTGAACCATAAAGAGGTTAAATCAGAAATGGAGTTGTAATCTTCTTGAACAGGCCTGCATGGCTTCAACTCTTTTCCAATATTTGGAAATCAAAAGAAAATCTCAATGTATAACTCCTTGCTTGGAGAGTTATCTAATGCAAATTACCTACTATTGATAAAATCAAATTCATACAATATATTGAGATGGCTTGCTCCTTTTGGAATTGTAGGAATAGCATTTTGGAATTGTAGGAATAGCAATATGCCAACACTATTTAGTTAAAAATCTCACTTAGAAAAGTGTTGTATTGCCGTCTTGCAATGTGATATTGGAAATTTTTAGACAACTTATTCTCAACAAGCTCTAGAAAAATAGATGTTATACATGCTTTTAAAATAATTTAGTATTTCAAGGATTAGTTATTCATACACTTCACTTTAATTTTATTCATTAGTGTGATTCTTTTCATTAGGGATTACACATTTCCCTTCAAAAAAATGAAAGACTAGTAAAACAATTGGGCGATGTTCAATATAAGATTTATCAAATGGCTAAAAATTGAACATTTGAAAAAGAAATTGAAGACACTTCATGATATGGGACTGTAATGTTGTTCTTGGTTTTGCCTAGCTATTGTTTTGATGATTGACATCGTTTGTTGAGGGTCTATTTGTAATTGATATTGTTTCTTCTTGCATCGTGTTATATGTGTTTTTCATCATATTCAATATACAAAAAATACTTGTTATGTTGATAAGCGTTACTAAATTAGATGAAACAAGTTAATATTATTCACATCAACCGCCACTATTAACTTCCATGCATCAAATTGTTGATTAAATGAATCTTGTCTATATATATTTAATTTGTTGGCAAGTAGTTATCTCATCCTATGTAGATGTTTGGACAACTCATTGCATCTATTATCTTTTTGATAGCAAGTACTTCTCATTTGAATTTTTCTTGTACTTGTAGCACAACACCTACGTCGTTCCTCATTAATAACCTTTTTTGTAAGGTGAAAATGGAAAGAAGAACCATATTTTTTTCTATGCATGGCGATTTCACCTTGATTAAACTCTAAGGTGTTATCGACATGCACAACACTAAAATGATGAAACAGTTTGTAACATGTTGACTATTTTGATTCATTAAGTTCTAACATCAACCATTCACAATCAAAATAATATATTCACACTTAAAATGATTGATAAATTATAAGTAATTGCTCAACTATTACACAAGAGGAGAGACATAATTAGTTTTACATGAAAATAGGAATGATTTGGTTGTGAATGATAGTGGTGTAGACACCAAATTTTGCTACGCTTGCCCCCCATCCTGCATTCGATCCCCTCCGTTGTCATCTTGCACATACATACCTCTCTTCCTATTCAAATTCACATTTCCCTCCTAAATCCCATTTATTCCTCTAATTCCCGTTTTCCCTATCTTAAACTTATCTTAAATCCATCTTCCCTAATCTACTCCTAATCGCATTTAATTACCTCTAAACCCACCCATTATCCTACAACACTTCCCTAAACACCCCATTTATCATTCCTAGACTCCCATCTACCCTCATTCAATGATTTTCCACCCTCCAACCACCTTTTATCCTCCCTATCCAACCCTAACCTGCCTAAACACCTCAAAACCCTAATCCTACCTCATTAGGGCCCCTTGTCTCGAGTTGGGCATCATCTCCACTACCCAAATCGATGATCAACCATAGTCGACGATGACTCAATCAGGTCGTTGGTGACCTATAAGTATGCCACTACCCAACCCTGAAGAGGATGAAATTTTGGATACCTTTTGTCTCTTACAAGTTTTTCTTGTTTCTTTCTCTTCTTAAGAGGTACGGCCATCAACTTGGAGTGATCTTGGAGTCCTTACATGCCATCCTTGGAGATATGAATATTTAAAAGTTGCTTGGAGCCATACCCTTGCCTCATCAACCCTTTATAAGTTTTACAAGTTTGTTTATCACCTTGGGGATTTTTTTATCATATATGTCGTCACTAATCCTTTTTCACAACTCATTTCCCCCATCCATCTAACCCTATCAAACCCTAATGCACTCCCCGGACATCGTCAACTCTGTCTAGGTTGTCGTCAACCCAATCTGCATCTATCCTATTTTCTACCTTTTGCCTCTTTTGACATTGTTTCCAGCCCCTACAACACCTCAAATCAGATAAGATTTTCTGTCTCACCTACCTAACATTTCAGATCTCATCTCCATTACCCTAGTCATTGTCGATCTAGCCCATTTGTCATCAACCCGATTTGCATCAAATTTATTCTTTGCATTTTTACTCATCTGTCATCAATTTTCATGCCTCCATCAACACTTAGATCTCTTTGCTTCTGTGATCCACCTATTTGAGAGCACATATCTTACTTTTTGGCCCTGGTCATCATCGAATGTCCCGAATATGCCCCACATCGCCATCAACCTGGTCCACATTTAGAAATTTCTTATCATATCCATCTATTTTATTGCTTCCTTTTTGTTTCCTATTTTCTACATCAGATCAAGACATCATCAACATCTCAGCATCATATCCAAATCCACTTTTCATCATATCTCTTGATCTACTCTTCTACAGTCATCGTCGACTGTCTCTGTTACTCTCGGATCTTTGTCAACCCATTCATGTTTGATTTCATTTATCATAATTTATCATTATCGGATCTTTATCTTAGCTTATCTTACCATATCTCTGATTGTTGCTTCATTTTGTTATTTTCTACATCTTATTTATCCATTATCTTTATCTATATTTTCATCAAAGTGGGTTGGTATCCATCCCTAGAAAGTTATCACTTCTCGGGACTGACCTAGTCAGACAATCCACCATCTTATCTAATAAGCATTTTCTTATTTACTTTCTTTTTGTTGTGCAAGTTATCTAGCTCACCGCGGAGAGGATCTTTTGCACCCGTATCTTCATCTTCTTCATCATCTCATATTAGGAGGTATCCTTAAACCCTCCCATAATTTGGAGTTTCCTATTTTCTTACCACCATTCCATTAACTTGAAACAAGAGTGGGAAAATTCGTCAAACATTCTAGCATGCACGGTGGGACCCACTATTTTCGTTTGGTGAGTTCTTTCTTTATTTTCATCATTTCATTTTCCTCTCTATTTATCTCTTTCTACTAATTCTGAAGGTAGACCTTCCTTACTTGCGTTCTTTGGGGGTTTTTCTTTCTTGGATCAACAATGTGTGTGCTTGAATTTGGAAAAAAGAAAAAAATACGTTTTTCCATGTATTCTTCATTTTGTCCTTATTTCTTGTTTTTGTATCAACTCTCTTCCGCCTTTGTTTGTGTTATTTCATAAAATTTCACATTTCATTTTCGGATTTAAAAATAACACCTTTGTGCTTTGTTGATAACATAGATCAAGTAGGAGGTAATATTTAGCATTCACTTCTTCCACACACAACCAAAACACACAAATAAATTAACACATCTAAAACATCTCATACCATGTGGAATTAGTGGGATTTCATCACCCAATAAGGAATCTACCATGGTGTTCGGGCCGTGTAAGAATTTTTTTAATTATCGGTATACTGTCTAAGCACCCGACACCCTTATTGCTGTGGTGTGGGTAATCATCACTGATTTTTTTCCTCACATACCTTTGGGTATATCAAGGATGCTAGCCTAAACATTCTAAAACCATCCTCAAATTGGTCATTTCTTAGGTTCCCTTTGAGTCTTTCCTTTCTTTTTCACACTTTTCTAATAAACAAGATAATTAACACTTTGTTGTGTGATTTTTCTGTCATATCAATAGTCTGCATAAGTTTTTGTTGTTTGTTTTATGCCCATTCTCACTCATTCTCAAACCAAGAAAATGGAACAATCAACCTCATCCAACAACATCCCCACTTCCAACAATATTTCTCAACAAACATCTACCCTTTCCATTATCTCTTCCACCCCTTTGATCACTTTGTCTTTGGTTTCCCAACCTGTTGTTTCTATTAATCCTCTTCACGAGTCTCACATGATCCAAACCAATTCTCATGCCGAAACCAACGCTTTTATCTATCACTATTCTATCCCCTCTAGACCATCTACACCCCTGTCTGCCACTTCCTTAGGAGTCTTTGGACCTCCTACTATCCCTCATGGATGTGTGGAGTTTCAAGAGCTCCTTGATGCCAATATTGTTTCTCTTCATGATTACCTTGCTCATAAATTCATAAATCTCCCCATCGATGGACCTCCCCTTCAACAGATTTATGCGTATCCCTCACATTCTAAATCCACCAAAGTCCTTACTTCCTAATTGGTTTTTTTCTTTCCAAGGTCCATGAATGAGTTGGCACTAGCCCAAAATAAACATGGCCCTCATGAGTCTTCCACCATGATCCCTCAAACTCATCAAGCTATACAATTTGTGGTACTCATTCCACCCAATCTATCTTGCATCAACACCATCCCCACATATTCAATACCCATCACTTCCTCATCTACCATTGTTATCAAAGCCCCTACCTACAATTTTTAGGAATACCATCAAATTCTTCCTCCCACCGAGAAACACATTCAAATATTAGTTCCCCTCGTCACATATTAATTCCATACAAATTTCATTACCTCATAACCCCACCCTTCAGAGTCAACTCAAACTCATCAACCCCCACTTCGAAGCTCAAGCACCTTTCAACACATGTTCCCTAACTATTTTTTTCAAACATCCCAACCATCTCAAGCGCATATCCCAACTCACCCAATCCAAACCCAATCTAATATCCCCATCTCTCAATAACAATCGTAGTCCTATCCATTGAATTATATCCCCCCACAACAACCTATCTCCCAACCTATCCAATCATAATCCTTCAACTATCTTCCTCCTTATAATCCACCTCCAAAAAATCCTACTTATCATCAACAATATCAATATCATCGACATCCCAACCCATCCACCTCTTACAACAAAAAACCACATCAATCAATCCCCCATCCGCACATGTCTAATGACCCCATGCAAGCTATGTCAAGTAACATGAAAAATATAGAGGCCACTACTTTGGGTCCCAAGAGTGCCTTTACATATGAACAAATCTATAATGAACCTATCAACCCATTCATACCCGTCAAACCTTATCCTCCACATTGGAAGCTCCCTAAATTTTCAAAGTTCAACAGCATGGAGGACCCCCAACATCACCTTCATGCCTTTAGGCACACATGTTATCTTATCACCCGCGATTAAGACCTCATGATCTATACTTTCCCCATGTCATTGGTCGAACCCACTTTATAATGGTATAGTGGCATCCCCCAACATTCTCTCTTCTCGTTCACTAAACTTATATAACTCTTCTCAGAGAACGTTTCTATCAATATCACACACAAAATCACCATTACTAATATCTATTCCATCAAACAATTCAACGACAAATCAATCGCATATTTCATCGCTAGGTGGCATGGACTTACCAATCAATTATCCTTCTCTCTTCCCAAACCGAACTCATCAAAACTCTTCTCTTGATCATGTGCCAAACACATCTCGTCCACTCTTAAAATCCAATCTTTCCGAAATTTTGAAGAATCCTTCACCATGGCTCACAAATTAGAATTACATGCCCTTGAGCAAGGCCATGTCAAGTTTTTCTCCAACAAGCCCAAGACCGAATTCACCAAGTCATCCACCCATAATGATAAGTCTAAAAATGTAGTCAATGCCATCGTAGTCAAAGCTTCTTCCACATCCACCTCCCATGCCAAGCCTCCACAAAGAGCTCCTTGACCAAGCCCTAACTATACTCCCCTCAGATATTCATGTAGTTCTATCTTTGAAAAACTCATGGTTGCATGCCTCATCTAACTTCCTCCTATCTGACCTGTTGATGATTCGCATCCCAAACCCACATGGGACTGTGAAGACCACTATTGTAAACATAAATAAGTTTGTAGTCATGATATAAAAAAGTATCATACCTTTAAGGACCTAGTACAATAGTTTATTAATTGTGGGGTCCTTCAATTGGACAATCCTAACGATCCTCCTAACCAACCCCTATATGTCTTCAAGCATCCCTTCCCTAATCATATGCCAAATAATCAAACTAATCATCCCACATATCAACCACCCCAAGCCCATACTATCAATACTCTAAGTCAGGTATCATCATCACCACCCACGACAATTATTCCTTCATCTACCATATCCACACATATCACACCCACATCCACTTCAACATCTATGTCTACACCTTCAATAATATCTACATCGATACCCATACCTACATCTATTATATCCCCGTCCACTACTTCTACATCTATCATACCCACATCTACTTTACCCACATATATGCCTTCATCTACGACCATATTTATACCCATGCTTACATCTATACCTATCCCCACATTCACATTTAACATTATATCTACATCTACCATCATACCTCCTACGTCTATATCTACTTCTATCTCCACATCTATGATACCCATTTCAACATCTACCCCTACATCTACAATTCCATCTATATCCATACCTATACCTACACCTACATCTGAATCCACAACTATGTCTACTTCATCTCCAACCATTATCAAACAGACCTCTCCCCTTGGCTCTATCACAAGTGATGTCCCAATTCTCTCTTCATCTTCAACAAGTACCCCTCCTCCTATACCAACAACCTCAAACCCCACACAATCCACGACCATTTTTAATCCTATTAATCATGTTATCCATAAACCACCTTCATCCTCAACCCTTACATATACATCCAAGTCATCTAAACCCATCTCTGAGAAAAATCTCGTAGTTGAAATTATTGTCATCCCCACAAGAGAAAATCCCCAAAAACAAAAATCTAAGAACCTTCACATGCCTACTACAAATTCCATCACCCATCCACATAAGAAATTGGACCTTCCTCCTTCAAATCCCCATCAATCTAAAAAATATAACATCCAATATTCTATCTCGGGACCTTGGCCATATATATTGGGACTATTCCCTTCATCCAAATCCCCCATCACCAATAAATCTGAACCAAAACCATCTACCCCTCCTTCCAAACCCAAATCAAAATCCAAAACCCCTACTAAACCTAAAAAGAGTAAGGAACTGATTTTTCCTTCATCCTCCTCCCCAAAATCCACTCAATCCACAATCCATAAAACCCCCTCTTCAAAACCCCCCATTAGTTCTTATACTGAAATATTTGATCACCTCATCCAAGCATCCACAATCACCCTTTCCCTATCAAATCCTTCAATTCACAGGGGAAAAACATGCGTTGTTTGATTATAATCCATTTTTGCTTATCATCATACCCATGGACATGAAATAGAGCATTATAGGGCCCTCCAAACCCTCATCGACAACCTCATATAGTAGGATGACCTTCTCATCGAATAATAACACCCTCTTTCATCTACTAGTTCATCCATATCCAACCAAAATCCTCCAATCAAATCTACACCTCCCAAATCCTCTAAATCTTGTTCTTTGTCACAATCCCTCCTCCAAACATTACCTCTTTTAAGGAAGGTCCCCCTCTTGTCATCAATGTCATTTGTATCGCCACCCTTTCTCTTCCTCATGATCCCCAACCATCTACCCAATCTAAATCAAAGGTTTTCATCACTACTCCTTTTGACGAGCCTAATCCATCTCCCCCTTTGTCTAAGGCCAAGGTATCTACCCTAGCCGCTCTTCGTACCCAAAATCCTACCGCTATTGAACAAAGTATTATAAAATAATTGCATCAGGCCACTGTTAATATGTCTCTCTATGAACTCATCAAAATCTCTCCTAACCATCGGTAAGCCCTCATCAAAGCCTTATAGTGTATCCCAATTACCACTGATGAGCCTCAACCTTTCACATCCCTTATCGAATCTCTAACAGCTTCTGCTGCCATATTTTTCAATGATTCTGAAATTGTCGAAACTCTACTTGAAGATCAAAACATTCCTCTCTTCATCACTATCTGCATCAATGAAACCTTCATCTGGCATTTTATGAATGATAATGGTGATAACATCAATATCATCTCATCTCATACCTTCAATCAAATTAAAATTCCCAACTGTATTGTCGCCCAATCACCCGTAGTTATTCGGGCCTTAAACAAAGTTGTTTTCCCTTCTTTGGGCACGTTTATCCTCCCCATTGTAGACACAAAATCACACACTTTGGGTAATTATCTAGTCTTGATTACATACTACTATTCATATGATTCCTAGGTAATAAAATTACTAGTTAATCCATGTCTTTGGCCACCTTTCTTTGCTTTCTGTTACCACTTTTGGTCTTACGCCCTTACTTGCTCAGTCTTCCTTTTTATACTTTGGCTTATTATCATCCTTGAAACTAGCAACTAGATAGGACGCTAGTGCTAGGCACTCTCATCCCCACTAGGCGCCCTTGACCCCTTTGTACTTTACTCACACTTTTTGGGTCCTTTATATCCTTTTGAGCATCTTATGTTTTTGGTAGTCAGCCTTTTCGGGGTTAATTACGAAATTCAAGAAAAGGAATCATATAAATATAAATTTATGTGATCATAATAAAGTACCAAGCAAAAAGCATTAGCTATCACCACTTAAGGTTGCATCCATCAAGCATCTAAGAGCTTTATTGCATCCATATAATACCATAACAATGGACAAAAGGGTTGGTTATTCTGCATACACTTCATAGGAGGCAATTTTATTCTATTCCATCACACTCACACGTTCAATCACACACTCTACACTTTGTGCTTTGATGATCACATATTTTTAATACACACAATTCAAACCATTTCCCGATGGCACACTCTCCTTTATGGTTCATTTTTAACTGTTGAGAGGGCATAAATAAATGAACCTCGTTACATACATACACACTCACTCGGGGGACATGATTCTCCTATCATTCATACCGCATTTCATTTTGTACCATCCAAAAAATATTACATATCTTGACCTTGCATTTAATCTTGCTTACTTATGATTTTATATGTACATCTTATTACACGTGATATATATATATATATTATGTCATTATATTTATCATGCACACATGCACGTTCACTTACCTTTCTAGTTGTGATTGTAGACTATATAGATCTGTTACACGCAACATGGATGTTTGGTGCAGTACCTGTTACTAGTCCCACAAAGACTCCTAGGAGAATCCACTTTTCGTACACTACAGATGTTATTGTTTCATTTGTTTCATAGCACATTATTATCATATTATACATGTTTTCCATACTTTGTATCTTTCTAACATGCTAACGTGTGCTTCATGCATATCATTTGTTATGCAGGACTATTTACTTCAATGGTTGTCTGTTACATTGCTTGTCATTTTTTTCTCTTTGTATGCTCTTGTTTGTGGGATTTTCCCTTTTTCTTGTGTGTAAACTTGTTTTCTTGTGGCTACTACGACCTTGATTATCTTGCAACCCACTTTTCATGGTCTACATTTTCTTCTTGCGTGTTTTCTTGCATCTTATCTTACACATCATCTGCTTAGCTTTCATTTTGTCTTTTACATGTTTGTTTTTATTTTCTTGTACTAACACTTATCTTTTAGCCACTTTGTTTGTGTGTGCCTTGGTTTCTACCAATCACATTCCCTTCCCCCTGTAAGGCACAACTTCAACATAGTTGTCGATCCTCTTTTGGGCCACATACTCCTTCAACAACGTCGCATGTACCCCAAACAAGGGGGGGCATAATTTGGGTGAATAATTCACCTCGTACAACGTTATACATAACAGAGCACAATACCAGTACAACACAGTTTTTAGTTTTAGATAGGGATCAAAATCAGACTTGGGTGCTTAGCAAAACAATGTTCTTCCTAGATGCAAGTGACCAAGGGGAAATTAAACAACGATCGGTAGTTTATCACATTCTACAGAACTCCACTTTCCCCCTAAATCTACACCCTCCAATTAATTAATAATTAAACCCTACCACATATCCTAAATTAAATACCTATCCTTCATTAATTATTACATCAATATCATTATCACAATTATCTGATATAAATATACTTTGTACAACCAATAAATCTTATTTAAACCACCTAACATCTATCCTAAAATTAACTTAGGAAAAACAAGACAACATCTAACCTATTTTATCACATCCCTAACAAACTTGACACATCTAAAACAACCCAACAAACTATCTATTCAAAATCCAAAACAAATGGCCTTGATTTGAAAGTTTTTCGAACCATTTGCTAAACAAAAGCTAAATAGACCAAAATTGCCGACGATTCGGGTAATCTCTAGTGATTACTTAAGAGATTTTTTCATCCTCTCTTTGGGGATCCCCAAATTTAATGTGTTCTTTCTTTATGAGTTAGTTGACAATCATCTAGACTTGCCTTGTAATAAAAATTTTCTCCAGGCATACAAGTGATACTCTCATTGTATTATTACTCTCTTACCAACAATATTCAATCACTCTCTTCTGCAGTATCAAATATCTTGAACTTGTATCCTTCCTTGCCCGTGTCTTTGACCTCTCTTCAATCTCTCAGCATATGTGATATTTCCAAACATTAAGAACTTATGTTGCATCCTTAAGAGGCCATCCAAACGTCCAAAGTCAATTTTGCAGTCCTTTAGTATCAACCATCTTCTTCCTCCTAGGACACTCAAGCATCCAACAATTAAATAAATTTTTTTGACATCTGTAACCCTCTTTTCTAGGTATTATCCTCTTCTCAGTCCTATCTATCAAATAAAATGAGGTAAGTACTTTTTTTATTTATTACTACCTTAATCATTCATCATTTAATAGCTTAAAATCAATTCTGTCTCGACCTTTTTATAATAATCACTTAAAATTTCTCCAATCGTTGGTGATTCCTGTTAAAAAGGCATTTTTACCCATAAGCTTGGTTTTTCTACATCCAAATCACATAATATATTAGCGCAAGGTCTTTTAAGTCATATCAAGATCCTTTGAGCCATCTTTAACATTTTATCAATTATCTTAATCAAATTTACCATCTTTCTCGCATAGCTATCTACATCCTCGCTCCTTTGAGCCATATTGTGATTCCCAAACTCCCTTTGGATCATGAACCACCATCAGACCAGCATATAGCCTTGGACCATGTCATTCCCTTTTGCCTTTGCATTATTGGTTATATCGTTTGTTATCATTTTATCATTTGTTATCAATTTATTTTATCATTATTCGATTAATTTCTTGAATGTGGATTGAAATCCTTGCAAGAAAGTCCATTGAAATATGGGGAATGGCCTTTGCCAAAAAATCCACCATATATTTGTTTAATCCCATCTTGTGTAGTGTATACGATTGTAGATTTATTCGCAAGAGAGGAGTTTATAGCATTCTTTCATGGAGTGCAACGTCAAACATCGTCAATCGACATCCACGGGTATCACTAAACCCCGCGTCTCTTGAGGTCGGTACTATTCTTATTAACTAAGAGTATAAAATTAAAAATATTATCATACATCTTGGCACACTCGATGGGACCATAAGTCCCTTATTTAATTATTTAATTATTTTAATTCATCAAATTACCATTTTTTTAATTTTCTGGTTTTTTGTGCAGTAATCGCCAGCAATCTGGTAAATCGCCAGTGATGCAGCCAATCACCGATGATTTGTCTAAATACTTTTGCTTACTTTGCAATTTGCCTTCTAGTTATTGTTTTTTGGTCATTTATCTATTTTTTGTTAAGTAAATATTGCAGATTTTTGTTTCAATACATTCAATGTCAAAATCTAAAAAAAATCCTTTTATTCATCTAGAAATATCAAGTTTTTCCATATCTAGCTTACTATTTTGTAATCACCAACAATTCCTATAATCGTCAACAATCCTTTCTAATCTTTATTTTCGATGTTTTCTACTGTTTCCACTAACCTTGTTTTGCAGGTCGCTGTAGCTACTTTCTCTTACTGGTTTGCTAGATTGCTTCCTTTAAAAAAATTACTAAAAAAAAGGGAAGCATTTACCATGGTGAGTCCTAGATCCATCTTTTTACTTTCAGTATTGCATTATTTTCTTGATTTTCTTCATCAAGAACAATATTTTGATTTGGGTTTTAAAACAAACCGTTCATTCTTATTTCTCTACAAAGTACTAATTAGGAAGGTAACTGGTTGCATTCTCTTTATTTTCCCCACACACAACCAAACCACTGAAAACAATAAAAAAACACATTTAAACACTCCTACCCAGGTGGATACCTACTTGGATTTGATCCCCAAGAGGAGAAGTCGACTCGATGTTCTGGCCGAGTATAATCACCTGTCTGTCAGTATATTGGAAAAGCACCCGACACCCTTATCACTGAGGGACTGTGAAGTGAGGTGGTAGGCCCCAATACCACGCTCGTATCGGTAGCAGTAAATTTTTTTTCCTCATGTACCTTTGGGTATATTGAGGACTCCACCCATAAACATACCTGAAACCATCCATAGTTTACCATTTCCTAAGACCCTTCAATCATTTTTCACAATTCAATTTTTCACAATTAAATCAAGATAATCTAAAAACTAATTTTCCTTGCTTTCTATGTTGTTTATAAATCAAACCACTTAGTATTTTTTCATTATTAGGTGAGTGTGTGTTTGTTTACTATTATACTTATTAGATAGTATTCTCGTAATCAAACTTTAGAAAACATGTTTACACCATTATCTATACCGTTATCAACAACGTTCTCTACGCCACTATAACATTATAACCCATTTTATCAACCTATCACATCTCATTAAACCTCATTTAGCTCTAACATGTTTCTAGAGCCATCTAGACTTTCCTATGTCCCTTATGGAACTTCCACCCTTTAGCTAATACAAAAATATTATGACAATCCCATCCAGCAAAATTATGAATATTATTTACAACCAAGATATTTCAAAACTATTGCTTCTCAACCCATGTCCAATGTATCTCATTAAGCATTCTTTTCCACATCTCCTCCTTCATTAAAATCTTATCAGAATCTCAATATCCCCCATCATTCATCTAATCAACCTATCTCAACTTCATTACTTATCTCGATACCTCAGAAATCTCAAACCTACACACACAGTCTTGATCAGGCTGAATCAACGCCTCTCATTGAACAACAACAACATATTCAACATCCCCACATATTTCCCAATGTCTCTTTATTATAGACTGTATTCTCTCTATCTACCCCTTATCAATCTCTGTATCAATCCCATCTAAAACAAAACCATCATAATCCAAATTTTTATCAATCAAATCAATCATATGCTCATCCAAACTCACATATTAATCCCCTCACATATAATCTTTCAAATGATCCCATACAAGATCTATTAAATAGATTAGATAATTTAGAAGACATTACTAAGGGATCCAAACACGTCCTCACTTATGATGAGGTTTTTAATGAACCCATTCATCCATATGTACCATACACATCATATCCTTCACATTGGGAATTACCTAATTTTACCATGTTCCATGGTATGGAAGACCCAAAACAGCACATACTATCTTTCAGACACTCATGTTATCTCATCATTCATGATCATGATCTCATGCTTAGAACCTTTCCTATGTCACTAGTGGGACTTTATTTGGAATGGTATAATTCCCTCCCTTGACACTCTTTTCTCTCTTTCACTCAACTAGCCATGTTATTCCTTTATCATTTCGCTATAAATGTTACTTGTAAAATCACTATCTCTGACCTTTCTACCATCAAACAGTCAGGAAAAAAACCCTTTTCAACTTTGTCAATAAGTGGATAAGTATTATCAACTAATTAACTTTCCCACTACCCCAATCAAAACTGGTTGAGTTGTTTACTCGATTGTGTTCTCATTACATTTAATCCATTCTCTAGATCCATACATTCCAAACCTTTAATGAAGCCTTCACTATGGCCAAGAAATTAGAAAACTAATCCCTCAAAGAAGGAAATTTTGATCGTCAATCTCCACATGTCCCATCTGACTCCCCTAGATCTTCCTATGAGTCAGATGAGACTACACATGTTTTATCTGATTCCCCTAGGTATTTTTATGATTCAAAGGAAACTACCACACATGATGACATTATTTGTCTTCCTAACCCAATACCCTTGATAGAATCAGTCCATATAGGTACTGTGCATCCTTTGAGTAACTTCATCAATAATATTACATGTGATCTTCCCTATGAGGAGACCCATTCATCACCGATGCTTCCCCTTGAAAACCTATAACCCTTGGATCATGTTTTCGATGGTCCTCACAAATCAATATCTATGTGTCCACTATCCAATCCTCTGTTAGCTCCTTGGAACCCTTAGAATCTACCTTGAAGATTGTTACTAAGGAGGTATTCATCATCAAATATATCTACATCAACCCACTTTTTAACTAATCGAAGAATTAGATAACTCACATACATATAAGACATCTCAATCATGTCTTGAAACAACATATCTCCTAGACCCAATCCTATCCCTAGATACTCACTCGTCCCCTAGGTTGGAACCTAGTCCTGAATCAAGCACTATACTATCAAATACCATCACATCCATGACCTCATCTTCTTCATTTAATGTGGAGCTCTATTCTCTATCTAAATCAAACATTACAAAATCAAAACCCCTCACACCCACAATCTCATCCTCACCATATATTGTAAAACCCCCTCCTTTACCTAAAATCAACATTACAAAACTAAAACACATATTATCTAGGGCCTCCACCTTACCATCCATTTTGGGACCTCATCCTTTGTCACAATATAAATTTATCAAATCTGATTGTGCCAATAATGGAATAAGACCTTTTGATGTGACCACTTTCATGATGGTTGATGTTTTAATAGTATAAAGGACAAGTGTAAGGCATTCATAGGTTGACCCATACTATATGGACTAATATAGCTAAGGGAAACCTTTTCACATTTACTCTGTTCTAATATAGTGACATTTTGATTGGATTTGATTAGGTAGAATGATAAGGACATGTTAAGGGGGAGATTTGTGAAGTAATATTTTCAAATTCGCAGTAGATAAGGAACCCTCCTAACATAATGTGATGTATAGATATGACATGTGTTGAAAGGAATGATATCTTTTAGGTAAGGATAATGAAATTTTGGATCTTGACTAATTGAGTATATGGTAAAAAAGGGGGGATGTGAAGATTTTAACAAAAGAATCATTGAAAATGTGGATTGGTAAAGAGGAGTAAATGAAGAAGCCTTGGTTTTACCTTTTCTTCATGTATGTTGATTTTGGAT
The DNA here is from genome assembly GCA_019776745.2 of Taxus chinensis. Taxonomy (NCBI): domain Eukaryota; kingdom Viridiplantae; phylum Streptophyta; class Pinopsida; order Cupressales; family Taxaceae; genus Taxus; species Taxus chinensis. Next base: position 15,114,964 of record CM034149.1, read on the forward strand.
TCATATAGGTGGGTGAACCACACTGATTTGAGACGAAGGACCTTCAATGGAAGGCGATGAGAAAATACATGAGAAAGGTTTGTTGAGATTTGGTTGAGTATGCCCCCTTGGTCCTGCTAATGTCGGTAACGACATTGTTAGTGACTTAGGTGTAGATGATGATGAAACTGACATACCTTCAAGGGAATGTGTGGACATTGACGAGGTTTAAGAAAATTCAAGGGAATGTGTGGACATTGACGAGGTTTAAGAAAATTCAAGGGAAGGTGTGGACATTGATAAGATTGAGATACCTTCAATGGAAGGTACTGACATTATTGAGGTACCTTCAAGGGAAGGTATGGATATTGATGAGATTGAGGGACCTCAATTGAAGGTGGTAACGGGATGGAGGGACCTTCAACCAAAGTTGTTGAAGAGATAGATGAGCCTTCAACGGAAGGTTTTGAAGAGATTAAGGGACCTTCAATAGAAGGTGTTGATGATATTGTGGGACCTTCAAGGGAAGGTATGGATATTGATGATATTGAGGAAAATTTGATGGAAGTTGGTAACAGGATGGAAGGACCTTCAACCAAAGGTGTTGAAGAGATTGAGGGACCTTCAATGGAAGGTGTTGAAAATATTATAAGACCTTCAATGGAAGGTTTTGAAGAGATGTTTGAAAAAGGCTTGTTAATGGTAGAATGATAATGTCCCCCTTGACTTACACATGTCCTTGAGGACACTGATGAGGGTGGAGATGTTGGTAATGTTGACAATGGGTTAGGATGGTCCTCTTCCAGGTGAAGATTATCAATGAGGAAGAGTCATGGGATTATGGCTTTTAGCACTTTATAATTCTTTCTGTTATGACCTTGGATTCTATGATAAGAATATTTTTGATCTTGATTGTGCCAAGAAGGTTTCCGAATATGTGGACGAGGTGTTTTTATGGGTGGAAATTTGATAATAGAATATTGCATGAGCCTCTTAAGGATGTCTCTTGGGAGATTTATATTAATTGATTTTGATTTTTATTTTTATTTACGAGAACGTTCGGTAGGACGTGTCTTATGTTTAGTTGTGGGTGGATTTGTGGATGTTGAATGGTATTGGAACATCATAGGGGCATTATGAGGTTCATAAGAGGGAGGGTATAATATAGGATTGATATTATTAGATGGTTGATGAATGAGGTATGGTTTGATTATGCACCATGATGTTGAGCTAAAGGATGGGGGCCCAAAATTGGTGGTGAAAGTGAAAATTCTATCATCGTAATGATTTGAAAGTATATGGTTATCCATCACTATTCTAAATACACCTTAAAGATGAGCACCACAGATATGTTCATCACATCTTTCATTTTGGATAAGTTCCTCCTTGACAAGAGGCCTGCAATCATTACATCCATCCACCTTGTCTACTGATCAAAAACATGTCTTGGGGCACACATGTAGTTTGTATACACATATTTTCCCCTCCTTGAAATGGTTTATTAGGGTCTTTCCATTAGATTAAAAATGTATGTAAATTATATATGGATGCATCTTAAAAATAATAGGTTGATCCCTCGACGGACAACTATTTCAGAATATCAAAAATCTTATTGTCAAAAAAGGAAAAGTAGACTAAACCCTCAAAGGATGGCTAGCTGTAAAAATCAAAAATCAAATATGTGAACCATAACCTCGAAGGATGGCTACCCATGTAAAAGGATTCCCGCATCAATCAACCTTCAAAAATTTAAATATCAAAAGCATCCTAAAAACAATTCCTGCATCAATCAACTTTCCCATGAAAGAAAACTTCCCACATCAATCAATTTGAGTCATAATAAATATAGAGTTGGTGCTTTTATCTATGAAACTATTGAAAGGAAAACCTTACTCCCCTTACATAATATACATATGTTAACCCTTCTCATGTTCTAGGAAGGTATACATTTCACCTATGTCCAAGATCCTACATGTGACTACTCATTATTAGTCATCTGTTAAATTTTTTTCTAAAGGCCAAAAGTGCAAGCGCCTTCATTCTATTATTTCCCATCACATATGTATCAAATCTAGTAAAAAGAAATCAATCCACATTTCATTCTTGACCATGGTTTTCAAAAACATTAAACTCACTTTAAATTCAATATCAAATAACACATCATATAAAAAATGTAAACTTTAACAGTTGTCAACCCTACCTATCAATATCGCCATTTGTCAATTTACTCAATAAAATCAACATTTCTCTGCCTCCTTGAGTTGTTACTCCCTTGACCATCGTCAGAACCCCCATCTACGCTTCATAATCCCACCTTTGTGGAAACATCAATTTTTTGTCCTTTGACCTCATCAAACCATCATATTTTCATTTTTGAAGTCATACATCTATAGGACACAAACCCTTTGGTTCCCATATCACTTGGTTTTATGATGACATTTATCTTATTTCTCTACCTCATCTTTGGGCATTATTCCATCATCTCTCATTAATTCTCATTCTTGTATCATTTCATATTTCTCTTCCAAACTAATGATCGATTCCCTTTTAGGTCATCAATCCCTAGTTTGAGGGGGATAACCTTATCACATAATTCTGAATCCTTTAATTCCATCACATCTTGTTTTTGTCTCATGGCTTGTCTAAAACCACTCAACAAAAGGGGGAAAATGTAGACAGCCAAAATTACCACCTTTAATTCATGTGTCCATGTCCGTTAGCACCTTTTTGTTATTGCATCTAATCCCTATCCTAATCCATATAAAATCTACATCCCTTATCACCCCTCATATTTATTAAATACATCAACATCATCACGATACTTACCTCGCATAACTCCTTTATAATTAAATATATCAACATAACCTAGGTTATACACTTATAAACATATGCCCTCCATCAATTAATTAAATACTAATACCTACCCCATAATCCTAAGTCCTACATCCCACATCCTTATTTAATCAATTAAATACACTAAAGCTACATACCCATAAACCCATAAATATACACCCTCCAATTAATTAATAATTAAACCCTACCACATATCCTTAATTAATTATTACATCAATATCATTATCACAATTATCTAATATAAATATACTTCATACAACTAATAAATCCTATTTAAACCACCTAACATCTATCCTAAAATTAACTTAGCAAAATCAAGATAATATCTAACCTATTTTATCACATCCCTAACAAACTTGACACATCTACCACAAGCCAAAAAACTATTTGTTCAAAATCCAAAACAAATGGCATTTATTTGGAAGTTGTTTGAACCATTTATTAAATAGATCAAAATCGTTGATGATTTGGGTAATCATCGGCGATTACTTAAGAGATTTTTTCACCCTCTTCGTGGATCCCTAACTTTAATGTGTTCTTGATTTCTGAGTTAGTTGACAGTCATCTAGAATTCCTTGTAATACAAATTTCCTCCAAGCGTACACGTGATACTCTCATTGTATTATTACTCTCTTCACAACAATATTCAATCACTCTCTTATGCACTATCAAATCTCTGGAACTTGTATCCTTCCTTACCTGGGTCTTTGACCTCTCTTCAATCTCTTTGCGTATGTGAGATTTCAAGACATCAAGAACTTCTGATCCAGCCTTTGGAGTCCATCGAAACATCCAACAGTTAGTTTTACAGTCCTTTATTATTAACCATCTTCTTCCTCCTAATAGAATGTCCTCATTTGGAGAGTACAAAAAGAGGTTATGTGGTTAGACAACATTCATCACATAGATAATCTTCCAGTAATATATCAACATATGAAAGAAAATGGTGTGGTATTTATAGGTTGTGGGACCAACATACGCAAGATACCCTTCCCTTACTAGAAGTGGCACCCCCAACTAGCCAATTGATGTATTGCACAACATGCGGTTCATATAATCATTATCATCACACTTGTCCATCTGTAGAGGCTCTAGAGGATCTAAAAGATTACAATACTAGAAGAGCAATGGTTGTAAGATAGACTACAACACCCAATCCTCCCCATACAATGCAATAAATGAGTACAAAACCTCTGCCACCTACACAACCAACAATAACTACACTCTAGTATCTAAGCCAACAAGGAGGATAACCACAATTTGGAGGCAGCTATTAGGGTAACAACTATAACCCAAAATATCAAGGATATAATGAAGGAGGATACTATGGAGGCTTTAGGGGAGGCTACAGAGGTGGTTATCAAGGAGGGTACACGAGGGGCTATGATAATTACTAAGGAGGATGAGTTTATCAAGGCTACAATGAGGGGGGTTTCCGCGGAGGCTATAGAGATAATCAAGGATGTAGATATCAAGAAAAAAGACCACTAAAAGGTCATAAGTGTTCTCAAGATGGACACCTCTCTAGAAACTATACAAAATCATATCCTTACATAGTTTTTCATGAAAAATGGCATGATGCTTTCAGTTGTCCTAAAGTCACACAATTCTATAGGAGTGCGGAAAATAAGTCAAAATATTTAGGGAAGGATGCTCAGAAGCATGTACAACATCTTACCAGGATTCCTTGGGATGTGTAGACACCTATAATTTGATCAAAGAAATGTTATTCCTAACATTACACTAACTCTTCTATTCCTTGCAAATTGATGACACTTCATCAATTAGGCTCATTTTCTCTTCATTTCTCTTAATTGACCATTATACATTGATTAATCCTATTATCTTGTTGTTAACTAATAAATATTCTTATTAGATAACTCCCACTTCCAACACTTCCAAAATCTATTGAAACCTCCTTTAGATGCTCCCAAAAAGCTTCCTAAGCCTATTTGGGACAACAAATTAATCCTGAAAGATTAATTAGCCTCTAAACCTAGTCAAATTTTGCTTTGACTTGTTAAAAGTGCTTTTTGGATTTACATGTTGTCCCACATGCACCAAAACAATTCCAAGAAACTCTGAAGGGCTTTCTTGTGGCTTGGCAATGGTAGTGCTCTTATGGCTTCAACCCTCTCTGGATCAATTTCTAATCCTTATTTGGAGACAATATGGCCAAGGAGCTTTCCTTCATGTGCAAGAAAGATGCACTTCTTAGGATTCAAAGACACTCCAAATATCCTGCACCTCGTGAAGACTTGCCTCAAATGAGAGAGGTGGTCTGCTGCATTTTTGGAAAAAACAGTGATATCATCAAGGTAGATCAACACCACATTATTAATCAAACCTTTGAATGCCATGTCCATTTCCCTTTGGAAGGTAGCACCAGCGTTAGACAGCCCAAATGGCATTTTCATGTATGCAAAAGTTCCCCATTTGGTTGTGAAGGCTGTCTTGAACTGGTCCTCTTCCTTCACCATAATCTGATTGTAGCCTGAGTAGCCATCAAGTAGTGAAAACCTCTCGGAGCCAGCCACCACTTGCAAGATTTTCTCCATGGAAGGGAGTGGGTAATGGTCCTTGAGAGAGGCTCTATTCAAGTCTCTGAAGTCAACACACAATCTGATCTCTCCACTCTTCTTTCTGATTGGAACTAAGTTGGCAACCCAACTAGAATGCTTGATTGGGAATATGATCGTTGACTCAATCAGCTTTTTCCAATTCTTTCCTCATGAGAGGCTCCATGTGTGGATTGACTGGTCTTTGTTTCTGCCTGACAGGCTTAGTATTTGGATCCAATTCGATGGTATGCTGAGCTAAGTTGGGATTGAAACCTTTCAAGTCTTCATAGCTCCAAGCAAACATGTCAGGGAACTCTTGACACAGCTGTATGAACTCATACCTTTCTTGTTCAGTTGTCATCCTTCCAATTTGCAATGGTTTGTTCTCTTCTACCAAGATGGATACTGAATCCTCTCTCTTGACCTGAATGTTTGCTTTCTCATTTCTAAACTGATCATTGGGGTTAAAAATGGACTCCAAAGTGATAAGTCCCTTGGGCAGCTTGTTAGTTCTCAACTGTACCACTTGGTCACCATACTATTGTTCCAATCTTTCTTGATTCCTGGCTGAGAACTCAGCTTCTTCTTGCAAGAAATGGATGATTTGCTGGTCATTTTCAAACACTTGCCAACTGACATTGTTATCTGGCACTGAAGGCCTCACAATCACATGGATGTTTGGCTATACCTTGTCTTGTTGAATGCTTTCCACAATGTCAAATCCTGCCCCCACTGCTGCAAGCATGCCAGCAGCTTGATTATCTTTCCTAGGAATGGATTTGATGCCAAAACCCTCAAAATATTCCATGAGGTCCCACACCCTACTCTTGTAGCACTTGAGTAGATCATTCTTGGTAGCATGCTGTCCCCTGACCTGATTTTCAATCAATTAACTGTCCCCAAAGACTTGCAATTTCTTTATTTTCTTCTTGATTGCCCAATGCATCCCTTACACCAAAGATTCATATTCAGTAGTGTTATTGGAGCATGTAAATTGAAATCTAAAAGCTGAATAGTACTTTATTCCTTGAGGTGAAACAAACACAGCTCCACCTCCTGCACCTTGCCTGCTCCTTGATCCATCAAAAAATAGCTGCCATACCTCATTGTCATCCTTGTGGTTTGGCTTGGAGATGCTAGGAATAGACTTATTTTCTTCGTGTATGCAATAGACCCCTAGCTTAGATTCTTCCACTTCTTGATAAGGATCAAATGCATGTATCTTGTTTGCCCATTCATCAAGAGTTAGATCCGGGATGCTTCCAACCTTGGTGTCAGCCTCATCAGTGCTTGGGTGGTCTTCTTGATCAAATGCTAAACAATTGGCTTTGATCTGACTTGGAGTGTAAGGCTCAATGTGGAAATTTGCAATAGGTTCATACCTGATTGTAGCCTTAGTTCCATACCTCGTTCTAAATAGCATATATGACCAATCAGCAGACAAATATTCCCCAATCTTGGCTATGAAGTCCCTTGAGAAGCATAGGGCAAACAGTGGTGGAAGGTCTATGACTGATAGATCTTGTAAAACAACAACATTTGGACATGCATGCAAGGTAAGACTCAAGTTTATAATCACCCCAACTGTTGTTACTGCCATCCCATCCAGCTGCACTACCCCTCTGGATATAGTTTCATATTAGAGGCCTAGCTGATCAGCTATTTGTTTAGGCATTACTGAGCTACTTGCCCCGGAGTCTATCATGTAATTGTGCACTAGCTGATTCCCAATGATCAATGAAACATAGAAAGGAGGGGGTTTCAACATTTTACCTTACCGTCCTCCATTATTTCCCTCAGGCTGGGCAGAATTTGTAAGCACTTTGTCTTGCATTTGAACTTGCTGATTCGAAGTTGGCCAGTCCTTCATGGCAGCTTGCAGCAGATCTCTTTGGCCTGGGATAGATAGGGATTCCCACATTGATATATTAACATTTGTCTTCTTCATCTGATCAATGATACTGAATGGTGATGAAGGATCTCTTTGTTGTCCCTTGGTTTGCACATTCAATCCTTGCACATGGGTAGCAACAACTGGTATTTGAGTTGGCCTAGGGGCTGTTCTTGGCTGCCCTTATGCATTTGAAATTGGATTTTGCTTGCCAACCATTTGTGGAGCCATAGAAGGTTGTGGATTGGTTGGGGCTGATGGCTGTTCTTCACCCAAATTCCTCCTTTTTGACCTTGTGTTGGCTGCAACACCTTGAGAAACTTCCTGGTTCATGCCACAAAAATCCTCTGCTTGCCAATTTACCAATGTGGTGTCATTTGGGGCTGATTGCTGTTGGAATGTTTCTTGTTGTTGGCTGTTTCCTTGACTGCCCTCACCCTCCACACTAGTAGTTGTCACCATTAGTGCTTGATTCAAAGCACCATTGAAGCACATGGATTGATTATGAGGCTCATTACATGGAAAACACCAATCATACTCCTGGCCAATGTTGTTTTGTGTTGGTACCAATGCCTTAGAGGTAGATATGGCATTTGGATTATAGGGCTGAAATGGTCTATTGGCAGGAGGCCTTGTTTGATTCATATTTGCAACTGGATTAGGTGGCCTTTTTGGTTGGTATGGCTGCCTATTAGGCTGAGATTGGGGTTGATAAGAAGGTCTAAAACCTTGGGCCTGCTGCCTTTTGAGAGTAACCAGCTCATTGCCTAGGTTTTGTAATTATTTCATGACTTCTTGAAGCTCATTTGGGGCACTTGGAGATGAAGTGGAAGCTTCATTTGAACTCTAATTTCTAGGAGTGGGAGAAGGAGCCAAATTAGGTGCTTGATTGGTGTTTGAACTCTCTAAACTTGGAAACAATGGCATGGGAGGTCTAGGGGAAAGTTTGCCTGGATCAAACAATTTTCAGCCCTAATGGCAATGCTATAAGCCATAGGGATAGTTATTCCTCCCATGGATTGAATCAACATAGAAATATCAGAATTTAGAGCTTTGAGATAGTAGAGAAAAGCACCTTCTGTTGTTGGCCTGACTGCCACTAGAATTCTCTCCCAAGTCTTTTGAAATCTGAAGTTGAAATCAGTCAGCTGCTCATTGGGAGCTCTCTTGATGGTTGTCAGCTGCTCCAAAAGAGACAAGTTGTCTCCCTTCTCTCCAAATTTCTCATGAAGTGCTATACATAACTGATTCCAATTTGTGATAGAACCAGCTCCAAGGCTTCTAAACCATTGCAATGCTTTACCCTTGAATGAAGATGCCAGTAACTTGACAGCCACTTGCATCTCATTGATTTCATGGATTGCACAAAGGTTAGCAATGTCTTTAACATGATCACCTGGAGTAGTCTGATTTTCTCTAGTGAAGTAGGGAATGTTCTTCAAGGCTATAATAGGAATTGGATGTTGTGCATTGAGGGAAAGTGGGCTGCTGCCTGTGAAGTTGACATAGGGGTTGTTTTGTGCCATTCTAATTGGTCTTAAAACCCTTGTTGACTGAATGAAAGGCCTACCAGGTGGAGGAGTTGAGAGAGTTCTGTTTGGTGGGGATGGAGACCTTTGAATCCTTCTTCCTCTTTGCCTTCTTCTTGGAGATAATTGCAGGTATTCAAACAACACTTCTTCTTCTCCAACTCTTGACCTTGTGGTGACTCTTCTCATGAGTTTTCAGGCTTGCACTACTGAAACTAGTTGATTTTTCCCCTTGGAGTCACCAGATATGCAAATAATAGCTCTTTTCTAGAAGAAAATTGCAGCAGATGCACATCAACTTTTCTGTAGTAAAAATGAGACCTCTAGCGTCCCACCGGGCGTGCCAAAACTTTTAGTGTAAAATCACAGCACCCCTGGATGTTGATCAAGGTTCTAAATGATGTCTTAGGCATCCAGTGTGATTGCACAACATGGAAACCTCTCTCCAAGTGTGGGACTTGTGAAACTGAGAGAGGAATCTCCAGATCAAAGGCTGGTTTCTCAAACTCCTCTGATTTCTATATTTGCACACTCTAAGATCAAAGGCTGGTTTCTCAAACTCCTCTGATTTAGATCTATATTTTCTCAACTACAGAGGTTCAGATCCTAATCCTACTCTAAATTACAAGGAGACAGGGATAGAAATGCAAAAATTGAAACTAACCTAATGATGGTGATGCACCAAAGGAGTGGTGAACATTTTTTTCTCATGCAAATAGGCACAAATCTATGAAATGCAACGAACATTTTTTTCTCATGAAAATAGGCACAAATCTATGAAATGCAACACGAAAAACATACACAAGCTGATAAGATGCAATAAGAGATCTAAAAATGAAGTAAAAACAATACAAACAGAGGACTGAAAGCATTCACAGAGTTTGCACTGTAAACCTGTTAAAATCCTTGAAAAAGGCCTGATACTTACAAAATTTCCATGCATGGGTCAAGCCCAGGAGTGAGAAAACGTACAAAACATAGTAAATCCCTTGCATTACAACCATCAAAGAGGTATAAACCTGTTAAAATCCTTGAAGAAGGCCTGATACTTACAAAATTCACTTGTTTTCAGGTGAAAGAAGAAGTCTGATGTTCAAAAAAGTGTTCCCCCTTTAGAAAGTCGCTGAAATCTGACATTTCTACATTGCATGAGCCTTAAGGAGTGACTGAACCAATCTGACTTTTACATTGCATGGGTCAAGCCCAGGAGTGAGAAAAACGTACAAAACATGGGAGCCCATTCCTCATTGACTATAAATGTATTAAATCAGCATGGGGGACCTTACAAACCCATACCCTATCATTTTTGAATGCGACCCATGAAGGTTTTAGGGCATTAAAATGAAATGGATGTCGGGCAGGAGAATGCGACCCATCCTGCATTAAATTTGGTCGCTGAAATGTCATTTCTGCCCATGGACACATACCAGAGCCGTTTTTTAATTTTCTCTCTTAAAACTGAACCAAAATTCAAAATTGACCATGTAATCATGTAGATAATTTCATAAGCTTTCCAAATCTGAGCTCTGGATCAAAAGAATTATGTAGAGAACGTGCAAATCTGAGCTCTGGATCAAAAGATATGAAGGTCTAAAGTTTTAGGGCAAAATGGCCCAAAAAATGGATGTCGGGCAAAAAATTTTAAATTTTGACCTTTTTGCATTTTGGAAAAGTTTTTTGAAAAATTTCCGTACTCCCCGGTCGGATGACACGTGTCACTGATTCGTTGGCGGCTCTTTCGGCTCCCCACGTCGGATGCCACGTGTCAGGTGCTGGTTCGTTGACAAGGGTGCGGGGGCATCTTTTACCTTTTATTTTTTTGGCCAACACTTTTGCCAAATTCTCTAAGTCCTCCCCGAGCTCCGAACTCCTATCTCCCTTAGGACACGCGCCCTCTTTTTATTGGCTCGGGCCAACACTCCAACTCGCTTGGGATTCCACCCTTTAAAAACTCGGCCAAAAAAACTTAGTCAAAATGCGTTTTTATTGCGCCTCCTCGCTCCCTTTAAAAACTCGGCCAAAAACACTTAGTCAAAATTTTTTATTGCGCCTCCCCAGAACGTGTCCTGAACCTGATTCATTGGCGGCTCTTTTGGCTCCCCACGTCCCACGCGTACTTTTCGCCCGGATATCCCAAACTGTTTGGGACAAAAATCTCTGAACCGCCTGATTTGGGCTTCCTTGTTCCTGTTTGAGGTGAAGACACGTGGCAAGATTTGATTCACTCTCGGCTCTTTCGGCTTTTCACGCCTCACGCGTAATTTTGGCCCGGATGTCCCAAATGAAAGTCCTCTGTTACGGCAGAACCGGCCGGTTCGCGTCCTCCATGTACTTTTGGCCCAACTGTCCCGGACTGTCTGGGAAAAATTTCTCCGGCCCGCCCGAAATGGACTGTCTTTCGGCTCTTCAGCCGGTTCGTGTCCTCCGCGTACTTTTGGCCCGGATGTACCAAACGAAACTTGGTGATTTTTTTCTTCTTTTGGCCGCTTCACCCTTTCGCGTCCTGCGTGTCCCGATGTCCCAATTGCTATGAGGACTAGGACTTAGCTGATTTTTTGCAATTTCTTCAGCCCCAAGCTTGTTTTGCATGTTATCAAAATTACCCTGGGGGGCGAATTTTGGATAACAGAACCCTCCTCATCATTTCTAAGAACACTTCTTCTCCTCTAACATAAACTATAGTCAATTAGGATATGCACATTTATTCATTTGTATTGAGATATTATTCACCATTACACCCATTAAACCAAGTTTTGAGTAATATGGAGAGGACCATATGGCCTTGTAGCCATTAATGGTGAGACTTCATTCTTGAAAGCTTGAGAACCATATCAAACAATCACATTTCATTCCTAGGATCTTCATAGGTTCATGTTTTATTAACATTAAAAGAGTAGAGAGTAACTTAGAAATGTTAGATTTGATGCTTTTTCAAAGTTATATTGCATTGTTAAAGAAGTATCTCTCTTTAACCTCTTATCTTGATGATCCTCGTTAGGTTAGCTAGGAGTTGAAACTTCTTAAGTGTTCTAGCTTCATTTCTTAAGATTTATAATCTTTACTTGAATACATTTGGCATGCCTAGTGGGACCTTACTCCATGGTCTTTAGAAGTTTTTTTTCAAGATTTTTACTTCACTTTCTAACCATTTCATGAATTTTGGGGGTTAACTAGTTTAGTCTCAAGCTTTGAATAAACTTAAAGGTATTAAATCTTCCTTTTGCATGTAGATTTATTAGGTTTATGTTAGAAATTGAATTAAAATGCAAAATTCTAACTTGTTTATAGTTTTAGAATTATTTTTTGTCATTTTCTACAGCTTTTTAGGCCCATGTGCAGGTGTTCTGGAGGGGCGCACACATGTCAGAAAGTGCACGCATTTTTTGTATAACACTCACACATGTTCCTAGGGATGCACACATGTTTCACTGACTGCGCACTTGTTACATTTTATTTTTTAACCCCTATCAAGAATTTAACCAGAGCCACACATATGTCATGAAAATGTTGCATATGCTTACATGCATGCACATAAATCTCTTGGGACGTGCAGGTGTTTAATAAACATATGTTTCATATGTCTTTTTTCCTTACAAGCACACACATTTATAATCATAGGCACATGCTCAGAAGAGCACGTAGGTGTCATTCTTCCCATACAAATGATATTTTTGGCTATTTTTTCCTTAGACCCATGCACTTTTCATTTGAGGCACACGCATATTTCTAGAGGCATGCACACGTCCTAAAAGGCCTGCATGCATTGTTGTTAACATTTAAACTTTTTTCTAACACTTTACATGTTTTTATTGGTTCTAATCAGTGGTTTGCAGGTGGATTTTGTATTGTACTTTTTTCTAACTATGCTTAGTTGAGTTGATGAATGTTGCATTGTTATTTATAAGGTTTTGAAATGCATATTCTCTTCCTTCACACCTTTTAGGTGATCTTGGGGAAAAAAATGGTTCAATACCTTTTCTATGCTTTCAAAACACTTCACTAAGTTTTCCTAAATAAATTAACTTCAAAGTTGGGATAAAATAACTTTAGTTATGCATTTAGGTTAGAAACTATTCATTTCTACAAAATCTAGTAGGGTTTCACATTGTGTATGCTCTTTCCTTACATCTTAGCATGATCTTGGAAATCAAAAGCAATGTGTTATCCTCTTTCTATCATGTATGATTGTTTAGAGAATTACTAATCTTGATGTGTAAGACCAAATATTTCTTGCAAAATATTCAGAGTCTAAACGAAGGATAACTCATTTCTTGTAGGTTGGTAAATGATGTGTGACAAAAACCACATTAAGTTTCAAAGATAAAAAGTACATCATACTCAAAGAACTTGATTTGCAGATTCGGATAAGGGTAAACCCATCTACTTTAAACTAGGAAAATTATCTTTGGCATAAGGCTTAACCTACAAAAAAAGAGATGTTCCTAGGAACCCTAAAGTATTCCACGTAAGAGGGAACCTTTTGGACAAAACGGGAAGTTCTCCACCTACCCACTTGACTAGTTTTTCATCTATGGGTTTAGAGTCAAAGTGATCTCCATTGTTGATCCATAAACTTCTACTTTAGAACTCGAAGAATCACACAACTATGTTGTTCTAATTTCAACTTTGGAAAATGATAGATTTACTTGAAAATTAGAGCTTCGTGACTGATTATATAGTGATACAGAAAGGAAATTGTAGAGAAGGAAATAATTCAAACTTCAACACAAACAATTTTATCTTGGAAACCTCTAATGGAGGAAAACTAGTTGGGAAGGGCAACTGCTCTTTCTTCTCACTTTTATTGGTCTAGTATAGACAATTACATATTACAATAAGTATGAAAAGAAGCAACAATGTAAACCTTCTCTCTAATTACTTTCTTGCTCTGTTTCTACACCTTGCTCCTACAATTCCATTCCAACACTAAAGATCTTGTTCACTGTTCTCATTAAAATCTACTTCTTGATCTCTTTGGATCTTCGAATGACTATTATTTTGTTCCTTTCATGCATTTATAGGCCTTCACATGTCCTCCCATGCACTGGAGAATGTGAAAGGGCATGGAAAGGAAGAAACACAACTGGGTGCTTCAAATTTGCATCCATCCGCATTCCATTCTTATTTTCTATTTGTAAGTATCAGGACCACCGCTCTGAGTAGACCAGCAGGCTAAGGACCACCACCTTGGCTAGGCAGCAGTTTCAAGACCACCAACCTATAGGGAAGCGATTCTAAAACCGTTGCTCTGCACAGAGTGACGGCTCCTTCCAGAATGTCCATTTACCTAATTTTTCTCACTTTTCTTGTTTCTCCTTCTTGGTGTTGATGGAACTGATGAAGTGGTGTATTTTTTGGATCCATATGGATCATACCTCCCCTACTTAGGAGGCTTTTGGTCCCACAAAATATTAGTGGGGGAGTGGTAGAGGAATCGACTCCATCTCATGCTCATTCGAGTACCACTGGATCTACCTTGGTGTTTTCTCTTGTCCAACCTGCCAAAACTCCTGTGGATCTCTAGTTTGTTGTTCCAGTGCTACATCCTCCTCCAAGTTGCCTCAAGTACAATCCTATTTGGAAGGTAACTTCTGTATCTTTCCTTCTTTGTCATGCATAGATGACGTTAGTGGATGCGAGCTCTTACAAGTTACTATCACATGCATTTGTATGAAGTATGGCCTGAAGGTTTCTTCTCCAACCTACTCAAGTATGGCGAAGGTCCCATAATGTAGTGGTTTAATCCTTGCCTGTCTTTGTTTCTTGAGATGGATTGGTCGAATCCTCTCTAAGTGTGTTGTTGCTATAGTCACCATTGTTCCTTGTATCTCCTCTTCTTCTTACTGCCCCATGGTCAAGTCCAGTGAATCCGTAGGTAGATATGGTGACTGCATAGTGGAAGTTTGTTTTGCTCCTTGAATGAGTAGTTCCTGTGGTGGCTTCTTCTACAAAAACTGACAAATGCTATCCAAATTCTCCATCCTTTAGTCAGAAATATTCGTGCTCTCACGCCCATTTTGTTTTTCTTCTAATGAAAGTAAACAAAACTGACGATTTTCCTGAATAAGTATTGGTGCTTGGTTGGCACTTACCACAGCTTTCTTTGATTTTCCCTGGTGTACCCTGATGTTAAAAATGACTCCGTCCTTGATCTATCTGTACTGGTTCTCCCTCCTTGTGAACACAACATCCCTGACATATAAGTAAGGACTTCTGAAGACAACGTCAAATGCATCAAGTGGAATAATATCAACCTCTAATACATCTATGTATTGGGTATTTATCCCAAACTGAAACTTACACTTCCTTGTAACTTGTATTTCTACACCCTTCTTCACCCATCCCAATGGGTATGGATTTGGATGTGTGTAAGTCTCTAGACCAAGCTATTCTACAACCGCATCAGAAATCAAATTTGACTGAGAACCAAAATCTACTAAAGTGTTTACCTTAGTCTTCTTGATTTGGATTCTGATTTGAAATAGCTTACTCATCTCTTCTTCTTCTTCTACCCCATACATGTTAGTGGCCATGCATCCCAACCTCTTATCTACATCCGAATCATCCTCAATCTCCATCTCTCTTTCTATCTTTATAGTGGGCATGGATTTCTTGGAATCCTTGGTTCGGTGCTTTGGGTGTAGTTCCAGATGCAACTTCTAACATGTGGTGTCAGTATGTCCATTTACATCACAATTCTTACTAAAATTCTTAGGATCTTTACAATTATGCAAAGCAGCAGCAGCATGTTTACCTTTCCATTTACCTCAGCTACTTGTCTTCCCTTTTTATTTTTCTTGTTGTTCTGTTGATTGGTCTCCCTTTAGTTCTATCTCTCCTTGCTTCTTCTCATAATCAATGTAGTATGCTTGTACACAAGCTTCATTGAGATCATTGGGATTTGTGGAGATTACCTTCCTCCAAAGGTGAGTGTGAAGTCCTCCCAAATACTTGGTCAGTATGTCCTCATCCTCCAAGTCCATATTAAGCAACATGGCTTGTCTCCAAAGTTCTGTAGTGTAGTCTTGCATGCTTTGACCACTACCCTATATAAATTACTGCCACTTAATCATCATGTTAGTCTTATGTCCAATAGGATAGAAGTTATCTCTTATCAATTCTTTAAAACCTTTCCAAGTACTGATAATAAGATGTTTCTTCTTCTCACAAGTGGCTAGATGGGTTTCCCACCAAACCATAGCATGACCTTCCATTTTGAGACGTGCAAAGGTGACCCTTTATGCCTCAGTGACATTATGCACACTAAAGTAGACTTCCAAATGTTTTAGCCATTTATCTAGAAATTCTACATCTACTTGTCTTTCAAAATTCTTTATTTCCACTTTCATTTCAACTTTAAAAGGTGTATATGCAGATTTTACCTTCTCACTTACAATTGGCATCTCTTCATGCTCTTCCCATCCTTCCTCTTTGTGGCTCTTTTTGATACTGAATTTTTTGGCTAGAGCTCAAACCACCGATTCCATGGAATCTTGCTTAACCGAAGCCATCTTTACAGATCTGAAAGATCTTCTTGTTTTCTATGTAATATATCCATCATGGTCTCTAACATCTCAACTCTACGGACCAAGTTCTCTTCCTCCATTTGAGCTCAAATTATCTATTTCCACTTCTTCGTAGAAATATCTGGATCGCAAGGTAAAACTTCTTCACCTTTGGACCTTGTCACTATCATGCAAAATCACAAGAAAGATTCATATGACAATGACGAATAGAGCTAAAGGGAGACCAGTCAATAGAACAATAGGACAAAGAACAAGGGAAGACAAGTAGCAGAGGTAAATGGAAAGGTAAACATGTCACTATTGCTCTTCATACTTGTAAATATCCTAAGAATTTATGTAAGAATTGTGATGTAAATGGACATACTGATGCCACATGTTAGAAGTTGCATCTGAAACTACACCCAAAGCACTGAACCAAGGATTCTAAGAAATCCATGGCCACTATAAAGACATAAAGAGAGGTGAAGATTAAGGATGATTCAGATGTAAATGAGAGGCTGGGATGCATGGCCAATAACATGTATGGGGAAGAAGAAGAAGAAGAGATGAGTAAGCTATTTCAAATCAGAATCCAAATCAAGAAGACTAAGGTAAACGCTTTAGCAGATTCTGGTTCTCAGTCAAATTTGATTTCTGATGCAGTTGTAGAACAACTTAGTCTAGAGACTTACGTGCATCCACATCCATAACTAGTGGGATGGGTGAAGAAGGGTGTAGAAATACAAGTTACAAGGAAGTGTGAGTTTCAGTTTGGGATAAATACCCAATACATAGATGTATTAGAGGCTGATATTATTCCACTTGACACATTTGATGTTGTCTTTAGAAGTCCTTACTTGTATGCCAGGGATGCTATGTTCATAAGGAGGGAGAACTAGTACAGATGGATCAAGGACGGAGTCATTTTTAACATCGGGGCACACTAGGGAAAATCAAAGAAAGCTATGGTAAGTGCCAACCAAGCACTAAAACTTATTCGGGAAAATTGTCAGTTTTTTTTGCTTTCATTGGAAGAAAAACAAAATGGGTGTGAGAGCATGGATATTTCTGACCAAAGGATGAAGAATTTTTATAGCACTTGTCATTTTTTTGTAGAAGAATCCACCACAGGAACTACTCATTCAAGGAGCAAAAAAAATTCTGCTATGCAGTCACCATATCTACCTACGGATTCACTGGACCTAACCGTGGGGCAAAAAGAAGAAGAGGAGATACAAGGAACATTGGTGACTAAAGCATCAGCGCACTTGGAGAGGATTCAAACAATCCATCTCAAGAAACAAAGACAGGAAAGGACTAAACCACTACAGTATGGGACCTTCGCCATACTTGAGCAGGTTGGAGAAGAAACCTTCAGGCCATACTTCATATAGATGCACATGATAGTAAGTTGCAAGAGCTCGCATCCACTTATGCCATCTATGCATGAAAAAGAAGAAAACATACAGAAGTTACCTTCCAAAGAGGATTATACTCAGGAAACTCAAAGGAGGATGTAGCACTGGAAAAAAAACCAGAGATCCACAGGAGTCTTGGTAGGTTAGACGAGAGAAAAAACCAAGGTAGGCCCAGTGGTACTCGAATGAGCACGAGAGGGAGTCGATTCCTCTACCACTCCCCCACTAAGATTTTGTGGGACCAAAATCCTCATAAGTAGGGGAGGTATGATCCATAGGGATCTAGAAAACACACCACTTCATCATTTCCATCAACACCAAGAAGGAGAAACAAGAAAAGTGAGAAAAATGAGGTAAACAGAGGTTTTGGAAGGAACTACCGCTCTGTGCAGGACTGTGGTATTCGTTCTTGGATTTTTATGACAGTGATGAAATCTAAAGGTGAAGAGGCTTTACCTTATGATCCAGAAATTTCTACAAAGAAGTGGAAATAGAGAATTCAGGGACAAATGGAGGAAGAGAACTTGGTCCGTAGAATTGAGATGTTGAAAACCATGATGGATAAGATGTTTAGAAGGAAAGAAGAGCTTGCTGATTTACAGAAGACAACTTCTATCAAACAAGACTCCATGGACTCAGTGGTTTAGGGCTTAGATAAAAATTTTGGCATAGGAAGGAGCCACCATGAGGAAAGTTATGGGGAAGAGCATGAAGAAGAGACTTCAAACACAAAAGAAAAGGTAAAATCTAATCATACTCCCTTTAAAGTTGAGACGAAAGTTGATATTAAAAGATTTGAAGGAAAAGTAGATGAAAAGTTGTTTGATAAATGGTTAAAATAGTTAGAAGTCTACTTTAATGTCCATAATGTCATTGATGCATAGAGGATCACCTTTGCATGTCTCAAAATGGAGGGACACAATCTGGTTTGGTGGGAAACCCATCTAACTACTTGTGAAAATAAGAAGCGTCCTATTGTGAAATCTTTGCAAGAGTTTAAATAATTACTTAGAGATAAATTCTATCCTATTGGCCACAAGACTGAACAAATAATTAAATGGTATTATTTTAGACAAGGCAGTGGTCAAAGTGTGTAGGACTATATTATGGAGTTTCGGAGGCAGACCATGTTGCTAAACATGGACTTGGAGGATGAGGATATTCTGACTAAGTACTTGGGAGGACTTCACACTCACCTTTGAAGAAAAGTCATCTCCACCAATCCCAAAGATCTCAACAAGGTGTGTGTGCAAGCATACTACATAGATTATGAAAAGAAGCAAGGGGAAGCAGAGCCGAGGGAAAAGAAGTCAACAAATCAGAAAAAAAAGAGTATGGGAAAACAAGTAATAAGGGTAAGTGGAAAGGGAAAGGTAAACAAGCTGCTACTACTTTAAATACTTGTAAAGATCCCACAAATTTTTACAAGAACTATGATATTAATGGTCATACTGACGCTACATGTTGGAAGTTACATCCGAAGTTGCATCTAAAGAACTAAACCAAGGACTCGAAGAAGTTCATGACAACTTTAAAAATAGAAGGGGAGGTGGAAATCAAATATGAATCTGATGTAGACGAAAGGATTAGATGCATGGCCACTAACATGGATAGCCAGGAAGAGGAGATGAGTAGACTATTCTAGATCAAAATCTAGATCAAGAGAACTAAGGTAAATGCTTTGGTTAATACCGGTTCTCAGTCTAACTTGATTTCTGAAGTAGTTGTAAAGAAGTTTGGTCTTGAGACTTACAAGCATCCACACCCTTATCCTTTGGGTTGGGTGAAGAAGGGTGTTGAAATTCAGGTAATAAGAAGATGTAAGGTCAAGTTTGGGATAAATTCCTAGTATATTGATGTTTTGGAAGCTGACGTTATTCCACTTGATGCTTTTGATGTTGTATTCGGGAGTCCTTACTTGTATATTAGGGATGATATATTTATGAGAAGGGAAAAATGATATAGATGGGTCAAGGATTGGATCAGCTACAACATTTGGGCACACTAGTGTAAGACATGGGTTACTATGGTGAGTGCTAACCAAGAAAAATGACTTATTTAGGAAAATCATAATTAGTTTTGTTTACTTTTGTTAAAGGATAAACAAGATGGGGTAGAAGTTTAAGATATTTCTAACCAGGGAAAGCATGATTTGGATATTATTATTCAATCCTTTTAAGAAGTATTTCAGGCTCCTAGTGGGTTACCACCAAAATGGGAAGTAGAGCATGAGATTCAGCTATTTCCAGAGTCCCCTCTACCAAACATCAGGTTGTATAGGAAATCCTTTCTTGAGAGTACTAAAGTAAAGAAACAACTCCATGAACTACTAGACCAAGGGGTGATATGTCTGAGCACCTCACCATGTGGTTTTCCTATTGTGATGGTGCCAAAGAAGGATGGTTCTTGGAGAATGTGCATTGACTACCGCGCTTTGAACAAGATCACCATAAAGAAATAGATATCCACTTCCCCGCATAGACTATCTCTTGGACCAGCTTCAGCATGCCAAATTCTTCAGGAAGTTGGATCTAAATTCTAGATATCACCAAGTTAGAATGAAGGAGGAGGATATATGGAAGACTACCTTCAAAACAAAACATGGTTTGTATGAATGGTTAGTACTTCCTTTTGGGTTATGCAATGCACCCGCTACATTTATGAGATTGATGAATGATGTATTCCAGGATTTCATAGATTTATGTGTCATTGTATATATAGATGATATTCTAATTTTTAGTGCCACATGGGAAGAACATCTAACCCATTTACAACAACTCTTGAAAGTTCTCAGGGAGAAACAACTACTTTGTAATATGAAGAAATGTGAGTTTTCCAAACAATCATTTGTCTATCTTGGGCACGTGGTTGGAGGTGGAGAGATATGAGTGGATCTAAAGAATTTTTAAGCCATCACTAACTGGACAACACCAACAGGAGCCACAAAGACTAGGAGTTTTATGGAAGCAGTACAGTACATGCGGAAGTTCATTTCAGGATTCTCCATGATTGCAACACCTTTACACACAATGGCTGCAAACAGTAAATGATATGACTGGGGTAAGGAACAAAAAAATCCTTTGAGTAATTAAAATACAATATTAATCATGCTCCAGTACTTTCTCTTCCTAATTTGTAGCAGCCTTTTGAAGTAGAGACAGATGCTAGTGATTACACCATGGGTGTAGTGTTGCTTCAAGGAGGTAAACCCGTATGTTATCATTCTATAACTTTCACTTTAGAAGTTAAAGGATATTCAATATATGATAAGGAAATGTATGCACTAGTTCAGGAAATTAAAAAATAGAAGCATTATTTGTTGGGTAAAGAAACTATTGTGCACACTGACCACAAACCTCTCTAGTATTTGTAAGCACAGTCTAAATTGTAGCAGGCAAGGCACCACAAATGGATGGGGTTCCTTCAGCAGTTCCACCTAGTGATCAAATACAAGAAGGGTAGTACAAACTTGGTGGCAGACATGTTGTCTAGGCCACCCACATAGGATAAGTTTTCCTGTTTGGCCACTATCTCTCAGATCGATCCCTTCATGAAGGAAGCTTACGGAGATGCATATGCCTAGGAAAAATACTTTGGGGTGACATTTCAACAGTTACAGTCCCAAGGGGCTGAAAGGCTAGGGATTGAAGATTGTTATCTCAAAGATGGGCTGCTCTATCGATGGGGGAAGCTTTGTGTGCCAAAAGAAGAAACAATTATATTGATTAGGGAAGCACATACCTTGAAAGTAGTGGGAAATTTTGGTGTTGGTAAGACCATATCCCACTTGCAAAGGTATGTGTATTAGCCCAATATGCAAGAAGAAGTATCAAAATTTATACGTGGATGTAAACTTTGTTGTACTAGAAAGCCTAAGACTAGGAAGGAGGGTTTGTATATGCCTTTTCCATTACCTACTCATCCATGGGAGGAAATTTCTATGGATTTTGTAGGAGGATTACCTATGTCTAAACATGGCCATGACTATCTCTATGTTGTTGTTGATAGATTCAGTAAGATGTGTATTCTTATGGCATGTAAAAAGACAGTAAAAGAACATGAGGCAATAGATCTTTTCTTTGCTAATGTATGGGTGCATTTAAGTTTACTAAAGTCTATTATTTCTAACAAGGATTCCAGGTTCTTGGGGAAGTTTTGGACTACTTTGTGGGACAAGATGGATACCAGGTTACGGAGGAGCACAACTTTCCATCCACAGACAAATGGACATAAAGAGGTGGTAAAAAGATTTTGGTACAACAAATCAGAGGGTATAATAGTAAATATCCAAGGACTTGGGATGATTCCTTAGCTTACATTAAACATTCCTATAGCCAGGCAGTACACACATCCAATATGAGGTCACCATTTGAAGCATGCTTGGGATATCTACCTACAAATATGCTGGATATAGCAGTTGGGCAGCAGGATGAGGAGGAGACATGAGACACAGAGGTGAATAGAGAAAACAAATTCATTGAGAGGATCTGGAAAATCCATCTCAAAGTCAAAGAACAGCTAGAGAAATGTCAAGCCAAGTAAAAAGATAGGCATGATCAACATAGGAGAGAAAATAAGCTACATGTGGGAGATAGAGTTTGGATTTACTTGAGCAAGGAGAGATTACAAGGTCAAGCACGGAAACTCGAGCCACTACGATATGGGCCCTTCATCATATTGGATCAGGTTGGAGAAAATGATTTTCAACTTGACTTGCCACCATTTATGAGGATGTACTCTATTGTAAATTCTGAGAACTTGCACCTATATGAGCCATCCATGCTAGATGAAGATGAAGGACTACAGTTGCTACCTTCCATTAAGGATTGTATCTTGGAATCATGAGGTGAATTTGAGGAGGATGTAGTGCTACAGCAGAAGGTTAGAGAGACTAGGAGAGTTCTGTAGGAGTCTCGGTAGATTGGACTGAAAGGAAAGACACCAAGGAAGGCCCAGTGTTACTCAAAGGAGCAAGTGAGGGAATTATTTCCTCATCTACTCCCCCACTAGCTTTTGTGGGACCAAAAGCCTCCTAAACAAAGGAGGTTTGATCCATAGGGATCCAAAATGAATCTATTTCATCAAAATAGTCAACATGAAGAAGGAAAAATGAAAACATGGAGGTTATGTATTTTTAACAAGACCGCTGGTCTGCATTGGGCGGCGGTCCTGGCTCTTTCCAATAGAAAACAAAAATATGAAACAAACAGCCCAGAATTTGGATGGTTGTTCATGTCTCTTCTCCTCCATGACCTTTCCCATCCTCCAATGCATGGGAGGACATGGGAGAGGCTATAAATACATGTTTATAGAAGAGAATAGGATCATCGAAGCATAAAAGCAAGTGAGAAAGAAGTTCTTAGTGTTGGAATTGTGTTTTGTAGAAGAAAGGAGTGTTGAGACAGAGCAAGCAAGTATTTGGGAGGAAGTGTCAAATATTATCTACTTCTGTTTCATACTTATTATAATTTATGTACTTGTTATTTTTGAATTGGCTAATAAAAGTGGGAAGAAAGAGAAATTTCCCTTCCTGTCTAGTTTTGTTCCTCCTCTCGAGGTTTCCAAGATAAAAAATTTTGGTGTTTATGAGCTTAAATTCCCCATTCAAAGCCATATAACTCTGGCTCCGCCTCACCATCTGCCCCTAATAATTTTATCACTATCCCTCCTCTTAAGGATCTTGCTGCCTCCACACCTCCATCACAACCAAAGGTTGTCATCGCAGATCCTACCAATCATCCCACAGCAACACCTTCATCTTCTTCTAAAGCCAAGGTATTTGTTTTGGCTTCAACGAATCCTTCCCCCCATTGAAAACACCATTATTAAACAACTTCACTAGGCACCTATCAATATGTCACTCTATGAGCTTATCTAAAGCTCTCCACACCATAAAAAATCTCTTATGGAGGTCTTGTAACAAATTCTAGTATCCTCCGATGAGCCCTAGCCTTTTGCAGCTTTAGCTCATGCCTTCGCAATGTCTGCTACCGTATCATTTGAAAGTTCAGAAATCCCTAGGATACCACAAGAAGAACATGATCTACCATTATTCATCACATTCTATATCGATGACACCTACATCCATTGAACTATGATTGAAAATGGTGCCAATATTAATATCATTTCTTCTCATACCTTCAATCAACTTAAATTGCCCAATACCATTGTGGCCAAGTCTCCTACCGTTCTTCATGGCTTTAATAATGCTATCACTCCCTCATTAGGAATATTTGATATTCCTATCTGTGTCAGCCATAAACTCCTTCACGAACTTTTCTACATCACTAAAGGAGAATTCCAATATAATCTCTTACTGGGACATCCTTGGATTCACGCTATGAAATTACGTTTCGTCTACTCTTCATCATTGTATCAAATATGAACATGAAGGGACTACTTATGCTCTTTCGGCTAAAATCCCCCCTTCCAAGACATGTCGCATGATCTATAGACCTAAAGATGTCCTTGTTCCTAAAACAATTTTTTCTCTTGATGCATCCACCAATTCTTCTGTACTTCCATCTACCTTACCTCATACGGATTCTTTTGATACTATAACAAAAAATATTGCTTTAGGGGAATATCAAATCCTCACTCTCAATACCCTTCCTTCTCCCAATTTCCTTGGCTACCTTGATAAAGATCCTATGTATCAATTGAATGTTGGGGAAATTGTCTCATTTGGCCTTTCTTCCCTCAAAACCAATTTAGTATATGGTGGCCTTTATCAACCTTCTTCTCACACTGAAAATCGTTTTCACACCAAACAATCTATAGGCAATTTTAGATTTATTAGTAAACCATCTTTTTCTCACACATACCTCTACCATTGTGCATGGAAGGAGTTTGGTTTGGGGTGCTATGAACATGGCCCTCATGGTAATATAGTTTCCTAAGCCCTTGAATCATGCCAAAGATTTGGTTTGGCATACGACGATCCCACCATACACCCTCCCAACACATTTGCATCTTCTCCCATTCATCCTGATTCATCCACTTCTTCTCCATCCAAATATACTACCAATTCAGAACATACTTCTTCTCCGTTTGACTATCCTACATATTCAAATAATATCTCATCTCCATCTAACTATCCTTCCAGCTCAGATAAAGATTTTTCTCCATCCAATTATCTCATAGATTTAGATCAAGATGATATGGTTCCTATTCCCCATAACTTTTTTTTATTTCCACCATTTTTCTCAAACCGATGATTTATCAAGTTGAAAATGAAACTCGGTCTTTTCCCCTTAAATATCTAGAGACGGTAGAGGAAGATTCCCCTATAATTGACATTCTTCAATGTGATGATGACACTTCCATTCTCTCCTACATGGGATCTGAAGGTTCTCAAGATTAGAAAACACATCCGCCTAAAAAATCCAATCCTTCTGAATGAATCTATTGTCAAAATTACTATTGGAGCTCCTCAGGAACACCACATCCTTAAAATGGGTCATTCATTGACACCTCAAGAGATTGAATCCTTCACTTCATTTTTTTCCAAACATATCCAAGCATTCACATGGTCATATTTGGACATGCTAGGTCTTGACCCCTCCATCATTGTCCACAACATCGTTGTTATCCCCAATGCCAAACCAGTTAGACAAAAGCTTCGTCGAATGCATCCTTAAATTGATCTTCTTATGAAAGAAGAATTGGAACGTATCCTATCTGCCAACTTCATTATTCCCATTAATTATCCCAAATGGGTTTCTAACATTGTACCCGTCACAAAAGCATTTGGAAAGATTCGTATATGTACTGACTTTTGAGATCTTAACCTCACATATCCTAAAGATGATTTCCCTCTTCTAAGTATTGATCAACTTGTAGATCTTACAACGGGACATGAGATGCTCTCTTTAATGGATGGTTTTTATGGTTATAATCAGATTCTGATTACACCTGAAGATCAGCATAAGACATATTTTATCACCCCATGGGGTACCTTTTGTTATCATGTCATGCCCTTTGGTTTAAAGAATGTTGGGTCTACATATCAATCAGCCATGACATATATCTTTCATGACATCTTACATCAAACCATAGAGGACTATGTTGATGACCTCTTAGCAAAATCTAAACATAGATGTGACCATATCTCAGTCCTTGAGATACTTTTTGAGTGTCTCATTCATTTCTCCCTTCGCCTCAACCCGATGAAGTGTGTTTTTGGAGTTCTTACTGGAAAAATCCTTGGCTTCATCTTAAAGTGGGAATGTTACATCTTGGTATCAGAGCTGAAGGTTAGAGCTCTTGGACCTATTGTGTCCATAATCTAATGAAACTTCATTTTTTTTGTTAATAGAAAATGGTTAGAAGAAGAGGAAATGTTGCAAATAATCCTCTGCCTGAGGAAGGAGTAGCAACTACCAAAAAACTTGATGAGATACTTGCTGCCCTGTTGGACACAAGAGATCATTTGGTTGTACTTGAACAACAAGTAATGGGAAATGAGGAGGAAGAAGATGCTGGTAATAATAATCAATCACCTCCAAAGGGCAACGCCAATTTAGGTGTTGATAATAACAATGTGAACATACTGGATCAGCCTGAGAACAAAAAGGCTAGGTTGACAGCTAAACTCACTAATGATATAAAAAGGATAAGTCCACCCAATTTTGATGGCACCACATTAGGAGATGAAGCTGAGAATTGGCTCAGCAAAATGGAGAAATACTTTACAATAAGGAATTTCTCAAAAGTAACAAATGTGATATGGGGAGCATATCAACTTTCCCATGAGGCATCTTCATGGTGGGACAACCATAAGGATGAGTTAATAATTGATGAAACTAATATCATATGGGATCAATTTAAAGGTTAATTTAGGCAACGTTGGCTACCACAACTTTACTATGATCAAAAAATGACTGAATTCCAAAACTTAGCTCAAGGAAAGCTAACTGTAACTGAGTATTGGGAGCAGTTCACTAAACTCCTTAAGTATGTACCTTAATATCAAATTAACAAGAAGTTCAGGATACATAAATTCATGATGGGATTGAATCCCATTATAGGAGGAGAGATGGATGTTCACAACCCAACCACAATGGAAGGGGTTGTTGAAAAATCCATAAGGCAGGAACAAAAATTGAAGGAAATTTCTGCTCATAAGGAGGAAGTAAGGAAGAAAGTTCCCAACTTCTCTTCATCATCTCTTGCACCTATGAAAGGACCATGGAAGAAATTTAGAAAGAAAATAGAGTTTTCAATTGATAATAATAAGAAAGTAATAACAAACAAGTCTACTGGCAATGTACAAAACAACTTTGTCAAGAATAATAATAACGGGCAGAAGTCCTATGGTGGTCAGAATGATAATTCTAGGACTGGAAATAAATCTAAGCCTAGAAAGGGACATGTAGGAGGCTGTTATAACTGTGACAAAGATCATTATGCAAATCAATGTCCTTTGAAAAAGGATGATAGTAATCAATAGCACAAGATACATGCTGCAGTAGCTAAGAAGCAAGCTGAAAAATAGGCCACGCCCATAGAGGTTCCGGGTAAGTTATTTGGAATACCTATGACTATTCTTTTTGATACCGAAGCTACTGAATGTGTTATTTCTAGTAAATTAGCATCAAAACTAAAAAGTAAAGATGGAAACATGGATAAAACATGGACTATACATTATGGAAACAATGTTTTTCATATTGTTAGTATGTGTCTTTTTGGAGCAATCCTTGACTTACCTAGTTTTTCCATAGAAGTTGATCTTTATGTTGCACCTTTGGGGTCTTATGATGTAATCATAGGTGTTAATTGGTTAGCTGAACATAAGGAAAAGTTGGATTGTTTTGAAAAACATATTAGTTGTTTAGATGAACTGTAGAAAACAGTAGAGATTAAGGGTGTGAAATGTGAGATTTCTATTAGGAAACTGTCAGCTATGCAGCTAAAAAGGCCAAAAACAAAGGTTATACCTTATATGTTGTAACAAAAACATATAAGGTACAATAGCTAAAGAGAACAACGATGTCATGGAATGATATCTGTTGTTATGGAAATTTGGTGACGTGTTTCTGGAAGAGTTACCAGGTCTTCCACCCAAAGGAGAATTTGATTTCACAATTAAGATTAAGCCTAGAACTGAGCCTATTTCTAAAGCATCGTATCAAATGACTACTATAGAATTAGTAGAACTTAAGGCTCAATTGCAAGAATTTTTTTCTAAGGGTTTGATTAGACCAAGTGTTTCACCTTGGGGAGCACCATTAGTTTTGTGAAAAATAAAGATGGAACACTTATATTGTGTATTGATTACAGAATGTTAAACAAAGCAACAATCAAGAATAGACACCCATTCCCTAGAATTGATGATCTATTTATTCAGACGCATAGAGCATCGGTATATTCTAAGATAGATATTTGATCTGGATATCATCAATTACGGATTAAGGATGAGGACATTCATAAAATAGCTTTTAAAACAAGGTACGAACATTATGAATTCACAGTTTTACCTTATGAATTAACAAATGGACTTGCAGATTTTATGAATTTAATGAATAATATCTTTCAAGAATACTTGGACAAATTTTTGCTCGTATTCTTGGATGACATTCTCATATATTCTAAATTTATTGAGGAACATCATGAGCATTTGAAGATAGTTTTGGAAATTTTGAGAAAGAGATGATTATAAGGTAAGCTATCTAAATGTTCTTTCTATAACACATAAGTGAACTATTTGGGACATGTAATAAGTAAGAATGGAATTGCTGTAGATCCTTCTAAAATTGTAGCTATAACACTTCACGTGGCTTGCTGGGTACTATAGAAAATTTGTAAAAGATTTTTCTAAGGTGGCTGCACCAAAAACTTCTTCACAGAAAATGAAAAGAAGTTTGTTTGGAGTGAGAAATGTGAATATGCGTTTAGAACTTTGAAGGAATAGTTAACTTCAACACCTATTCTAGTTGTACCAAATCCTAAGGGAGACTTTATGGTAGTAACCGATGCATCTGGTGAAGGTCTAGGAGGTATTTTATTACAAAATGATCATGTCATAGCTTATGAAATTAGAAAACTAAAGTTACATGAGTTGAATTATGCTCCACATGATTGAGAGTTTGTTGCCATTGTTCATGCAATACAAGTTTGGAGACATTATCTACTTGGTAAACTTTTTGAATTAAAAACTGATCATCTTGGGCCAAAGTATATTTTCACTCAGCCAAATCTTAATGTAAGACAACGAAGATGGTTAAATTTTTTGTGTCAATATGATTTTGACATCAATTATATTAAAGGTAAGGAAAACAGAGTGGCTGATACTCTAAGTCATAGGAAGCACATTTCTGTTCTTATAACATTGAGAACTTAATTTAAAGATGAAGTAAAAAGTGTTATGAAATATGATTCTTATTTTCAGCAAGTAAGAACAATGCTTGCTGCATATTCAAATGATGTGAGGTATAAAGGTTTTCACATTGACGAAAAAAGGAATATTAAGATTTGAAAACAAAGTATACATACCTTCGCTAAATGATTTAAGAAAGAAATTGTTAGCATAATTTCACAATTCACCTTTTTCTGGACACCCTGGTATTACAAATATGTTTGCTGATATAAAACAACAATATTTCTGGAGAGGGATGAAAAAGGATGTTATTGATTTTGTAACACATTGTGTGGAATGTCAATGTGTTAAAGTGGAACATATGCACCTAGTCAGTTTATTGTATCCTCATAGCATACCGCAGTATAAATGGCAAGTAATAAGCATGGATTTTGTACAAGGGTTGCCTATGTCAAGAAATAAACATGATGTTATTTTGGTAGTTGTTGATAAACTAATGAAGGTAGCACATTTTATTGTTGGTAATCTGAAGGATGATTATATTTTATTAGCTAAGAGATTTGTACATGAAATTGTCATATTACATGGAGTTCTTGAATTAATCATATCAGATAGAGATCCTAGAATGACGTCAAGGTTTTGGCAAATAATTATTCAGCTCTAGGAACTAAGCTGAATTTTAGTTATGCATATCATCTAGAAACAAATGGATAGACTGAAAGAGTTAATAAAGTTTTAGAGGATATGTTACAAATGTATTGTATGGATTAAGAATATAAGTGGAAAGAGTACCTTCCACTAGTTGAATTTGCTTATAATAGCACATATCATGCCTCTCTTAAGATGGCACCTTTTGAAGCATTATATAGAAGAAAATGTAGAACCCCCTTTAGTTGGGACAACATTGAGGATAAAGAGGTAATTGGACATGAAATCCTTACGGAAATGGAATAACAAGTTAAAATGATTCGTGAATGGTTGAAAGAAGCAGCAGATAGGAAAAAGAGTTATGCTGATTTAAAGTGGGTTGACAGGATACTTGAACTTGGTGAGAAGGTCTTTCTTCAGGTGAAACCGAGAAGAGATCTATAACTTTTGGCAAGGCGACCAAGTTATCACCTTGTTATATGGGACCCTTTGAGATAGTTGAAGTAATCACCCATGTAGCTTACCGTTTAGCATTATCTCCTGCTTTGTCACGAATGCATGATGTTTTACATATTTATTTGCTTAAGAAATACGTTTCAGATTTATCACATGTGTTAAATTGGAATTCCTTGTAGGTCCAAGACCAAGGAATAATTTTGGTTAAACCCATATGAGTGTTGGGAACTCGCCAGTTACATTTAAGAATTCGTGAAATAAGTCAATGTAAGGTCCAGTGGGACCAGTTTAATGAAGAAAGTGCAACTTGGGAAAACTTAGAGGATACGAAAACTACTTTTCCATATTTATTTGATCAGAATTGACTATGATGACTGATAAAAATTTGTGATTTTATGTTTATATGACAATAAGTCTGCCAGTTTGGGGCAAATAACTATTTTTTTTTATTTTTTGAATAAATAGCTATGTGAATAATGATGGCTGAAACTTTAAATTTTGATATTGTTGCAAACATATGTTGAGTAATTATATAAATTGATTATCCTTAATGCACTAGTTAAACATAAGACAATCATCGGGACGATGATTATTTTTAGGAGGGAAGTATGTAACAAATTTGATAAACAGTTATATTTTCCTTTTGCATTACAAGAATTGGCATGTGATTTTCTTGAATGAGGTGTGTTCATGGATTGTTGAAAATCATGCTTGTTATGAATAAATCATTTCTACTCTTGGATGCATTAGACTGAGTGATATGGTTTGCAAGAATCCACTTTCACTTATTGTAGGTGAGTTACAATCTAGATTTGAGAGTTTCCAATTGATCTCTTTTACTGACTCATCCTTGGATCAATTCCAGTGATCCAAGGAATGTTTAAAATCTCCTTACCAGACTGAATGGTAAAATTGAAATTCATAGGTGGAGAGATGTAGCTGACTGAACTTTTTTTGTTACAAATTCTTTAGTCTTGTATGAACGTGACTTCATTCAATTGTATGTTTGTGCTTGGGTCTTTAGGATTGATCCCTTCAGGATATTAATGGTGTAAACAAAATGCAATCTACTTCATGACTAAGAAGGAAATAAGAATCCTAAAACTAAAGAATTATCCTAATGGTACCCTAAGCTAGGTAAAAGAATCTACTTCCTAGATATGTCTACTTATTTGGGTTTGGTTAGGAAAAAAGGGATAAAATATGCGGAATAATCCCTCACAGAACCACAATAGTAGAAAATAATATGCAAAAAATATTGTATATCTCAAATAAAAGTGTAGAATAAAATAACACAACACAAAGAGACAATATTTAACGTGGTTCACCCAATTTGGGCTACGTCCACAAAGAATCACTTGCTCAGATTTTATTACAAGCCACTGCTCTCTCAATACAATACCCAGATTTGTTTGGAGCTATGCTCAACAAACTCTATAGAATTCACACCCGAATTCAAAACACATCTGCAATGTTTACATTATATCTACCATATGCACAAAACCATATAAATAGACAACTGCTTAAGTAGTTTTACAAAACTATGGGTATCAAAACCATGGGCCAAAACCGTCCCATAAACCTATGGGTCAAAAAACCTGCCCATATGAGAAAATCACATTTTCTCGATATATCGGGCACGTT
This sequence comes from Taxus chinensis, assembly GCA_019776745.2. NCBI lineage: Eukaryota > Viridiplantae > Streptophyta > Pinopsida > Cupressales > Taxaceae > Taxus > Taxus chinensis. The sequence goes on from CM034149.1 coordinate 15,146,765, forward strand.
TTAAGGCCCCAAAAAAAATTCGGGGGCTGCACCCTCGAACCCCTGCTACCGGGGGCTGCCGCCCCTAGAACCTCGCTCGGGGCCTGGCCCGGCCCCAAACCCCAGTGAGACAACTATGGAAAGTGTACAGTACTCTTAGTGTACAGTCTTCAACACTTTCTCACATGAAAACAAGCTCCACAACCTAACAATCTCCCACTTGGAGACTAGTTTTCCTCTGAGCAAGCTTCTCAACCCTTCACTAGTTTCTGTGAAGACCAACCAAAGCTAAACACAGCTTCAATTTTTCCCTTGTGACCACCTTGGTCATCATGTCTGCAAGATTCTGACTGGTATGAATCTTCTCTAGCTTCAAATTCTCTTCCTCCAAAGTTGTCCTGATGAAATGGTACCTTAACTATATATGCTTCGTCCTAGAGTGGAAAGCAGAGTTCTTAGCTAGGTGTATAACACTCTGACTATCACTATGCAACTTTCCTTCCTCCTGCTTATGCCCCAACTCCTCAAGTAATTGTTGTAACCAAATCATTTCCTTTGCTTGCCTCTGTGGCAAACATACTCAGCCTCCGTGGTTGACAAAGCCACCAACTTCTGTAGTTGTGAAATCCAACTTACTATTGTCCCACCTATAGTGTAAACATAACCTATCATCCTCCTCCTGCTGTCTACATCTCCATCCATATCTGAATCTACATAATAACACAAAGTGGTGTCTAATCCACTGTAGCACAAAACTATCCCCATGGTCCCTCTCAAATACCAAAGGATCCACTTTACTACTTGCCAGTGATCTCTACCTGGATCACTCATAAATCTACTCACCGCTCCCACTGCATGGGAAATATCAAGCCTGGTGCACACCATGGCATACATCAAACTACCAACGCTGATGAGTAAGGTACCTTGGACATCTGGTTTCTCTCCTGCTCTGTCTTGGGACACTATTCCTTTGATAACTTGAAATGGCTTGCCAAAGGAGTCCCAACTGGTTTAGCATCCTACATATTAAACCTCTCCAAGACCTTCTTAATGTACTCTTCCTGAGATAAATTCAGCTTTTATTCCTTCCTATCCCGAGATATCCTCATACCAAGGATTTGTTTGGCTGCCCCCAAATCCTTCATAGCAAAGGATTCACTTAGCTGCTTCTTGAGTACTTTTATTTCCTGCATGTTTTTACCTGCAACCAACATGTCATCCACATACAGACAAAGGATAATATAACTTCCATCCTCAAATTTCTTTGTATACACGCAATGGTCAGAATGACATCTAATATAACCTTGCTCCATCATGAAGCTATCAAATTTCTTATACCATTGACGTGGAGCTTGTTTCAAGCCATACAATCTCTTCTTCAGTTCGCACACCATCTCCTCTTTACCTTTGACTTCATAGCCCTCTGGTTACTACATATATAGTTCCTCCTCCAAATCACCATGGAGAAATGTAGTCTTTACATCAAGCTGCTCTAAGTGCAAGTCTTCTGCTGCAACTATTCCAAGAACAGTTCTAATAGAAGTCATTTTTACTACAGGAGAAAAAATATCATCAAAATCTATACCTTTTTTTTGTGCAAACCCCTTGACCACCAACTGGGCCTTGTATCTTTTCTTTCCTCCTTCCTCTTTGACTCTGAACACCCACTTTTTCTGTAATGCTCTTTTTCCTTCGGGTAGCTTCACCAAATCCCATGTCTGGTTCTCCATGAGAGCCTGATGCTCCTCATCCATGGCTTGCTCCCACTTCTTCCTGGCATCTACCTGCATTGCTTCATCAAATCTCTTTGGCTCTCCACTATCAGTGAGTAATAAATAATAAAGAGAAGGAGAAAAATTTTTAGGTTCTCTTCTTACCCTAGAAGACCTCCTCAATATAGGAGTTTGGGGTTCCTATTGAGGAGGTTCCTGAACTGATTCATGTGTCACTTTCCCATCTGGAAGATCCTCTACTACTGCATATTCTTTCTTGGATTCTTCCCTGTTTTCCTGTAACTACTTCTTATACATGACTTTCTCATTAAAGACCACATCCCTAGATCGAATGATTTTATTGTCCTTAATACTCCAACATTTATATCCAAAGTTCATCACCATCATAACCAATGAAAGTACATTTTTTTGATTTAGCCTCTAGTTTGGTCCTATCATCCTTGTCTATATGGACAAACACCTCACATCCAAAGACTCTAAGAAATGAATAATCAACTTTCTTACCATACCAAGCCTCCTCAGGTATGCCTCCATCCAAGGCACTTGAGGGTCCTCTATTTATCAAGTACACAGCTATGCTCACCGCTTCTGCCCAAAAAGAAAGAGGTAGTCTTACATGTAACCTCATGCTCCTAGCACGTTCCATTATTGTTCTGTTCATCCTTTCTGACACCCCATTCTACTGTAGAGTTCCTAGAACCATCTTTTGCATGCGGATTCCATTCTTAGAACAATAATCATCAAATTCATTGCTGCAATACTCCCCTCCATTATCTGACCTGAGACATTTTAGCTTAAGACCTGTTTCATTCTCTACCAAGGCTTTCCATTTAACAAAAGTGTCAAATACATCAGATTTGTTTCTAATACAATAAACCCAAACTTTCCTTGTTGCATCATCAATAAAAGTAACATAATAACTTGAACCCCTAAGAGATGATACCTAAGTCCGGCCCCCACACATCAGAATGCACCAACTCTAACTTACTCTCTTTCTTTGTAGGTCCAACCTTGAGAAACCTTACTTGCTTCTGTTTCCCATATATGCAGTCCTCACAGAACTCCAAACCTATTTCTGTATATCTAGGAAAATCCTTCTTTATGATCTCCATGCCCTTATGGCTCATATGACCGAGCCTATAGTGCCACAATGTTGTATCTACTTTTAAAGCCACAAGATTACAAACATTAGTGCTATAAGTGGTTAAATACAAGGTTCCAACCTTCTTACCTCTTGCCACCACAAGAGCACCCTTGGTAACCTTCCAAGAGTCCATTGTAAATATCACAGTACAACCATCACTTCCCAACTACCCTGCCGATATCAAATTTCATCTTAATGTAGGCACATGTCTGACATCCTTCAATAGCCAAGTATTCCCATTCTACATCTTAACCTGAACAGAACCTTTTCCAACTATGTTGCAAGGCTCATCATCACCAAGAAAAACATGCCCAAAATCTCCTTGAACATAATCAACAAAATAATGCCTATGTGGAGTAGCATGGAAAGAAGCCCCTGAATCTAAAACCCAAGATTTAGTAATATTGTGCAAAGAAAGAATCAAAGCATCCTGACATACATTACCCATTGCCACATTTGCCTCCTTATTTTCTTCCTGTTGTTTCTTCTTGTCCTGAAGCTCCCAACAGTCCTTCTTTACATGCCCAGACTTTCCACAGTGCCAACATACTATCTTGCTTTTGGATTTTGACCTTGCTGATCCTTTGATTTTCCACGGCTTCCTCTATTCTTCTGTCTCCCTCTAGTTTCCACTGTCAAAGCATTCCCTGAAGTAGAAGATTCACCAGAGCTTTTTCTTCACATTTCCTCTCTTAGAATCACCCCTACAACATCCTCAAACTTCAACTTTGAGTTAGCTAGAACCGAGTTGCTTACCACCATTACCAAGCTATTCCAACTCTCAGGTAAAGAGCACAGAACTAATAAAGCCCTAACTTCTTCATCAAATTCTATTGTAACCAAAGCTAGCATATTTACAACCGTATTAAAATCATTTAGATGATCTGCTACTGAACCATTCTCAGACATCTTCATATTAAACAAATTTTTCATTAAAAATATCTTATTAGAGGCAGAGGGTTTTTCATACAACTTCCCTAATGCATCCATCAGTTCTTTTGTAGTCTTTTCCTTTGAAACATTAAATAATACCAAAGATGCAAGACACAACTAGATTGTCCCAAGTGCCTTCCTATCCAGCAAATCCCATTCCACATCTGTCATGCTCGAGGGTTTGTTCACCTTCTCAGATAGTGGAATATAAAGATCCTTCTGATAAAGGTAATCTTCCATCTGCATCTTCCAAAGACTGAAATTCTTCCCATTGAATTTATCAACCCTAGATCTTCCATCATCTGCCATAGCTCCCACTCAAGATAAAAATTTCCCTGTGATTCAACACTTCAGCAAACCAAACTAGGCTCTGATACCAATTGTTAGGAAATAAGGGATAAAATATGCAGAATAATCCCTCACAGAATCACAACAGTAGAAACTAATATGTAGAAAATATTACAGATCTCAAATAAAAGTGTAGAATAAAATAACACAACACAAAGAGACAGTATTTAACGTGGTTCACCCAATTTGGGCTATGTCCACCAAGAATCACTTGCTCAGATTTTATTACAAGCCACCACTCTCTCAATACAATACCTAGATCTATTTGGAGCTATGCTCAACAAACTCTACAGAATTCACACCCTGAATTCAAACACATCTACAATGTTTACATTATATCTACCATATGCACAAAACCATATAAATAGACAACTGCTTAAGCAGTTTTACAAAACCGTGGGTATCAAAACCATGGGCCAAAACCATCCCATAAACCTATGGGTCAAAAAACCCACCCATATGAGAAAATCATGTTTCCCGATATATCGGGCACGTTATAAGGCCCAAAAAAATTTTGAGGGTTGCACCCCCAAACCCCTGCTATCGAGGGATGCTGCCCCCGAACCCCCGCTTGAGGCCCGGCCCGGCCCCGAACCCCGGTGAGACAACTATGGAAAGTTTACAATACTCTTAGTGTATAATCTTCAACACTTTCTCACATGAAAATAGACTCCACAACATAATAGGTTTCAATCTAACCTAAGCTCATGTACTAAATGAATAAGGGAAAGATTACTAAAGTAATGCTAGGCTATTATAAACCTAATGCCTAATACTATATGGTTGTGAATTGATCTAACCTAAGGTGGAAATTTCCTATGACAATGTTTTAAGACCTAAGGTAAATATTGTTAGACTAACCTAAGTTTTGGGAAATCTATCCTAAACTATTAAAAGAGAACCTAAGGGGTCACATGGCACTATGGTGACGGTTCCAATGACATTTAAGTGATTTAATTTTTGGTTAAATGAATGGAGGTACAACTAGTTTGGCAAAGGATAGTAAAATTTAGTGAGGGATTGTTTGGGGTTGTTGTAAACCGTCTTGGAAACAAGGGAGGTAGATTTGTGAGGGGTTGTTTGGTCTTGCATGTCTCACAATTTTTTCTCTGCATGGAGCTATCTGGTTCTTTGAACTAGTAGTTTGAATTTTACTTTGTGGCTATTTTTTATTTCTCTAGCCTATTTTCGATTGAAGGAAAGTATATGAGGCATTTGAGGAAAATATGTTTGGTTGTTGATCTTTCATGGAGAAGAAAAAGAGTTGGAAGCTCGACTGGAAGTCTCCTTCGAATTGGCAGAAGCACTATCAGGCATGATAGGCTCTAACCATTAAGATTTCTTGCTTTCTTCTGAATGATTCATTAAAACAATTTTGCTCTCATGAGATAAACATTTTCATGATTTTTCTGGTTATTTATTTACATGGATTTATTAATATTTGTTTTTTTTGGATGTAAATCCATTGCAAAATAATTTTATCTTTTGGAAACTCTCTCTGTGCAAGTTCAGTGGTTGCATGCATGAGAAACTTGTTTTTTAAGCTCTGTACTTCATTTTGAACATGTGTTTGAGGCTGGTGTTATTCTGAATTGGCATTCGTTACTTTTTGTGGTTATAAAATTTTATTGAGCCTTGTGTTTCATTTGAACTTGTATTAGAAATTCATTTTTTGTTATGAGCTTTTACTGAAGCTTTGCATTGTTTTGAACTTGTGTTCAAAGCTTGTGTTCGGCACTAAACTGATATCTAATACTTGTGTGTTCAGAACTTGCATTCGAGACATTGTGTTTGCTTCTGTACTTATATTCTGAGCTTGAGTTTTTACTCCTATTCAAGGTTTTGAATACTTATAACTTGTTATGGGACTGTTTACTCAAAGAAGCTTGGGGAAAGTAGTTTTGGTTTGATAGATTTGTTAACCTCTTTTGAGATCTTCTCCTTGTAAATTTTTTTGAGTTGGAATGGATGTGGTACTTCTATCTTTGAGACTGTACCATGTTCTTGAAATGGTAAGGGTGTGTAAGTATTGAGGTTATTCTTTCCTCCTCGGCCCTGAGAAATCTTGCATCTTGCTGAAGACTTGACTATTGTGTTTAAAGGATTAATGACTGGAAATGTATCTTGTTGTGGGTTTGGTTTGATATAGAGTTCATTGGAACAGTCGTTAATAGTTTTTGAGGTTTTATGGTAATGCAGTATGCATTCTCCTTTTTGTGATTAACGTTTGAAATGAACACCTTCTCTGTCGCAATATTTATAGATGGAACTTGAGAGTCTTTGTTGTGATTTTGTTTCAGTCACGTAGGAGGTAAAGTGGAGACATTGTTTGATTTTACATTTATTGGGTTTTCTTACTCACTTCCTGATCCTCTTAAATTGACTTTTGGATTTTAAGGAAGGAAGAGTTGAATACTCTCTCATTCTAAATCTTGTTGATAGGATTTATCACCTCTAGTTTGGGGTTGTTTCACTTAATTTTTCTTCATGAGGACCATGAACTTTATGTCTTTGTTATTTGGAGCCATGTAAGACCTAGAAGTTGGGAATGAAATTTATTTTAGGTTTGAAATTTTAATTGAAACTTGTTTATCTTATATTGTTTTTGGTTTTCTATTCTTTGTTGGATTCATCGAATGAATCTCTGGGTCAATGAAAAGAGAAAGGAATATGCTCTCTTGTTGACAGTATACTATTTTTGGGACTGTACTGTGTACTCCTTTCCATGAATTGAATTTGAACTTGTGTTTAAGGAATTGGAATAGATAAACCAGGTGGTAATGATTTGAAGGGAAACTTGAAGTGTGCTTTCTTCTAACTGTATGTTCAAAAAAAATTTCTCCTTGGGAACTTGTATAAGAACTTCTGAGTTGGAAATTAGAGATGGAATTCATTTGATATTAGAAATGAAATGAATTCTTTATTGGACCTTTTTCCTTTTTAGATCCTTTAACTTTTGAAAAGATAATTTCATTTGATAGAACTTCTCTGAATCTCGATTCTCTTCTTGGTTGTAGAATGATTGTTCTCTTAGGTGTGATTGACTTCTGGGGTTCAACTTTCTGTCCTTCTGTCTTGTAGGAAATAGTTGGGAACCACTCTTCTGAGATAATTTCCTTGTGGATTGTTTAGTCTACTTGTAATAATCATTTGTGGTAATGATGTGGAAAGAGAATAGCTAAGTCAATTTATTGAAGAGAAAATAATAACATGCTTAGACCGATTGCCTTGTTTACTGAGTCACTCTTCTTTTGGATTTGATATTGGAAGGTTTTCTCTTTTTGTATGTTGTCTTATTATGAACCCTTCTTGGATGGACACTAGAAGAGATTAACCCTATGTGAGTCTAGCTTTGATTGGTGGAATGTCTAGTTTCAGATCTTTGCATGATATCTTCTAACATGTAGAAGTTAGTAAGACTTGCAGTTAGATTGTTTTGATTCTCTATTCCTTCATGGATTGATATAGGATTATTGTTTAGATGTTGTCTCTTTAATAATGAATCCATATTGTTATCTTTGAACTGAAGCAGTTATGAGTGTTTAAACCTGTTTCTATCTTTCAGATGATTAGTGTATGGGGAATAGAATGAATTGATTCTTCTTCTTTTGCTTATATGGAAGGATGAATCATCCTAATATGAGTTATGCTGTAAATAAATTCCTTTGCTGCGTAGTAGATATAAATGTTGTCTTTCTATTCAGATAGAATTATGAAACAATTGGATGACAAGACCTTTTATTTGTTTAAAAGTAATTGAAAGGATCAATTAAACTATATGTTATAATGCAGATGTTGCGGATCATATTATGCTCATTTCTTAAAAGTGAATTTAGAATCTTTAATTGTACTTCTTTTCTGGTTGATATTACTTATGCTTATTTGTATGATATATTAATTGATTCATTAAAGCAGAGTTGTTTTAATGGAACAATTAGTGGAATGCACTTTGTTTTAATGCTTAGTGCTTATCATGCTCAGTTCATTGAACTGACCTATGCTAGAAATTTTTGAAGATGGACATCATAAGTGATAAAAGAAGGTAAACACTTTTATGATGCATTGGCATATTTAATTCTGGATCTTATGTAAAGAGTTTTGATTCATTCTTGAGTTGTATTGGAAAAGAGAAACGATGTTCTGTTATGAACTTAATGATGATTGACATGCAGTATGGTTGAAATGCATAGTCTTGTAAATGTATATTTATCACCTTGAAATGAAAGGTTTTGAGTTGGACTTTAATTTGTGGTGTGAATTATTTTGTACTTGTATGATGGAAATAGTAGTGATATCTTGGTAGTATTCTTTATATATGTTTTGTATATTATTGTTGTTATCATGTAATAAGTTAGATAAAGGGGATAACACAGTTCCCCCTTATTATAAGGAAACTTATTAAATTACAAAAGATGTCGTTCTTTATCTACACAACTAAAGTTTAATAATGAAATATGCATCGGGCATACAATTAAACTATATGAGTAACAAATGATAAAAGGTTATTTTAATCCTAACATCTAACCGTGTAGAGGAAGACTCTTCCTCTCTAAAAAAATGAAAGATAAAAGGGAATGGTGGTTATGATCTTTAATCTTTGTACTTCATTGTGAAGTAAACACTAGCTAAATCTAGGTAAGTGACACACTTGATTTGGACAGCTAGGTTGCATTGGGAATTAAACGTTTGATGTTTGTTGCCCTGTTTTTGGAATAACTACTTGCTATGCCACGTTAATGAACATTAATGCAAACATAAGATGGTGAAGTTCTCAATAAAAAATTAGAATAATTATGGATATAGAACTTAATGAATGTTGGAATTAGGGTTAGGCATGGTTGTTGTAATCTATATCTTAATCCAATTTAATTATGAATTAATGACCACTAAGGGAGTATGTACATCGTGATGAATCAGTTCTAATGGATGTTGGCACACACCGACTGCAGGACTGCACCTTTGAGAAGACCAAGGTCTTTAGGATATAGTGTTGTAGTTGACATATGACAACACCCTTCCGTATTTGTTCATCTAGATCTACACACATCTAAACTTGAACTTAGTTTCTCTCTGGGTCAAGTTAGTAGCATGATTAGGATAGGGAGTAGCTTTGTATGACTTAGGGTATCTTGGCACATTCGGTTGACCTAGGTCGATCAAGTATGCCCATATACCCTAAATAATCGTGAGTGTCTTCCTACATCAAATTATGTTGCTAACCTGGACTAGGGTCAAACCTTGGGCAAGTGGACTGACGGTAGTCAGTAAAGACCATTCTAGATAACAGTAGAGTGAGGTGAAGGACGTATTCTGAAATGATGAGTATGCCTTCTAGGAATAGTAACATGAATAGTATGTTGAAAATATTTGGCCAAAGTATCGAAAGCTGCTGGTTGTGTTGTCCTATGTCACCTAGTTTAAAGCAATGTGATGTCAGATGAATATTGGTAAAAAATATTCAGATAGGTTCTTAAAATGGATCACTCAGTACTCAGAATAGGGTAGGAAAACCAAGTATACGTAGTATACATAAATTATTCTTTACTTTAAGTTGAACATGAGAGATCAGACGGTAATCGAGTCATGGAATGAGAGATCAGTAAACATTCTAAGTCATTACAGCTACATATGGTTATCTGTTATGAGATTTATTGGCATGGAATGTGTATTCTAAATGATGTTTTATTTAGAACAGAGAACATTGTGTTTCAAAAAAAAATTCCCTTGTTTCTAAAGTCTTAAAATGGGAATGTTACATCTTGGTATCAGAGCTGAAGGTTGCAGCTCTTAGACCTATTGTGTCCATAATCTAATGAAACTTAAATTTTCTTGTTAACAGAAAATGGTTAGAATAAGAGGAAATGTTGCAAATAATCCTCCACCTGAGGAAGGAGCAGCAACTGCCCAAAAATTTGATGAGATCCTTGCTTCCCTATTGGACACAAGAGATTGTTTGGTTGTACTTGAACAAGTAATGGGAAATGAGAAGGAAGAAGATGCTAGTAATAATAATTAGCCACCTCCAGAGGACAACGCCAATTTAGGTGTTGATAATAACAATGTGAACATACTTGATCAGCTTAAGAATGAATAAAAAGGCTAGGTTGGTAGCTAAACTCACTAATGATATAAAAAGGATAAGTCCACCCAAGTTTTATGGCACCACATTAGGATATGGAGTTGAGAATTAGCTCAAAAAAATGGAGAAATACTTTGCAATAAGGAATTTCTCAGAAGAAACAAAGGTGATATGGGGAGCATATCGAATTTCCCATGAGGCATCTTCATGGTGGGACAACCATAAGGATGAGTTAAACATTGATGAAAATAATATCATATGGGATCAATTTAAAGGTTAATTTAGGCAACGTTGGCTGCCGCAACTTTACTATGATAAGAAAATGACTGAATTCTAGAACTTAGCTCAAGGAAAGATAACTGTAATTGAGTATTGGGAGCAGTTCACTAAACTCCTTAAGTTTGTACCTTAGTATCAAACTGACGAGAAATTCAGGATATAAAAATTCATCATGGGATTGAATCCTATTATAGGAGGAGAGGTGGATGTTCACAGCCCAACCACGATGGAAGGGGTTGTTGAAAAATCCATAAGGCAGGAACAAAAATTGAAGGCAATTTTTTCTCATAAGGAGGAAGTAAGGAAGAAAGTTCCCAACTCCTCTTCATCATCTCTTGCACCTATGAAAGGACCATGGAAGAAATTTAGTATGAAAATAAAGTTTTCAATTGACAATAATAAGAAAGAAGCAACAAAAAAGTCTACTAGTAATGTACAGAACAACTTTGTCAAGAATAATAATAATGGACAGAAGTTCTATGGTGGTCAGAATGATAATTCTAGGACTGGAAATAAATCTGAGCCTAGAAAGGGACCTGTAGGAGGTTTTTATAACTGTGACAAAGATCATTACGTAAATCAATTTCCTTTGATAAAGGATGATCGTAATCAGCAGTACAAGATACACACTGTAGTAGCTGACAAGCAAGCTGAAAAACAGGCCATGCCCATAGAGGTTCCGGCTAAGTTATTTGGCATACATATAACTATTTGTTTTGATATCGGAGTTACTGAATGTTTTATTTCTAGTAAATTAGCATCAAAACTAAAAAAAAGATGGAAACATGGATAAAACATGGATTGTATATTATGGAAACAATGTTGTTCATACTGTTAGTATGTGTCTTTTTGGAGCAGTCCTTGACTTATCTATTTTTTCCATAGAGGTTAAGATTTATGTTCCAACTTTGGGGTCTTATGATGTAATCATAGGTGTTAATTGGTTAGCTGAACATAAGGCAAAGGTGGATTGTTTTGAAAAATATATTAGTTGTTTAGATGATCTACAAAAAACAATAGAGATTAAGGGTGTGAAACGTGAGATTTCTGTTAGGAAACTGTCGGCTATGCAACTAAAAAAGGCAAAAAACAAAGGTTGTACCTTGTATGCTGTAAAAATTATAGAAATAGATGAAGAGAACAAAAATGTCATGGAACGATATCCGATGTTACGAAACTTCAGTGACGTGTTTCTGGAAGAGTTACTAGATCTTCCACCCAAAAGGGAATTTGATTTCACAATTGAGATCAAGCCTAGAACTGGGCCTATTTTTAACACACCATATCGAGTGACTACTATAGAATTAGTATAACTTAAGGCTCAATTGCAAAAAAAAATTTCTAAGGGTTTTATTAGACCAAGTTTTTCACCTTGGGGAGTACCAATAATTTTTATGAAAAAGAAATATAGGACACTTATATTGTGCATTGATTACAGAATGTTAAACAAAGCAACAATCAAGAATAAATACCCACTCCCTAGAATTGATGATCTATTTGATCAGATGTGTGGAATATCGGTATATTCTAAGATATATCTTTGATATGGATATCATCAATTACAGATTAAGGATGAGGACATTCATAAAACAACTTTCAGAATAAGGTATGGACATTATGAGTTCACAGTTTTACCTTTTGGATTAACAAATGCACCTGCATCTTTTATGAATTTAATGAATAATATCTTTCAAGAATACTTGGAAAAATTTGTGCTCGTATTCTTGGACGTCATTCTTATATATTCTAAAAGCATTGAGGAACATCATGAGCATTTGAAGATAGTTTTGGAAATTTTGAGAAAGAGACGGTTATATGGTAAGCTATCTAAATGTTCTTTCTATGACACATAAGTGCACTATTTGGGACATGTAATAAGTAAGAATGGAATTACTATAGATCCTTCTAAAATTGTAGCTATAACTGAGTGACCTACACCAAAGAATGTACATGAAGTTAGAAGCTTCATGGGGCTTACTGGTTACTATATAAAATTTGTAAAAGATTTTTCTAAGGTGGCTACACCAATAACTTCTTTGCAGAAAAAGGAAAAGAAGTTTGTTTGCAGTGAGAAATGTGAATTTTCATTTAGAACTTTGAAGGAATAGTTAACTTCAGCACCTATTCTAGCTCTACCAGATCCTAATGGAGACTTTATGGTAGTAACTGATGCATCTGGTGAAGGTCTAGGAGGTATTTTATTACAAAATGATCATGTCATAGCTTATGAAAGTAGAAAACTAAAGTTACATGAGTTGAATTATGCTCCACATGATTTAGAGCTTACTGCCATTGTTCATGCACTATAATTTTGGAGGCATTATCTATTTGGTAAACCCTTTGAATTAAAAATTGATCATCTTGGGCTGAAGTATATTTTCACTCAGCCAAATATTAATGCAAGACAATGAATATGGTTAGAGTGTTTGTCTTAATATGATTTAGACATCAATTATATTAAAGGTAAGGAAAATAGATTGGCTGACGCTCTAATTCATAGGAAGCACATTTATGTTCTTATAACATTGAGAACTCAGTTTAAAGATGAAGTAAAAAGTGTTATAAAATTTGATTCTTACTTTCAGCGAGTAAAAACAACGCTTGCTGTAGATTCAAATGATGTGAGGTATAAAGATTTTCAATTTGAAGATGAAGGAATCTTAAGATTTGAAAACAAAGTATACATACCTTCACTAAATGATTTAAGAAAGAAATTATTAGCAGAATTTCACAATTCACCTTTTTCTGGACACCCTGGTATTATAAATATGTTTTTTGATATAAAACAGTAATATTTCTGGAGAGGGATAAAAAGGATGTTATTGATTTTGTGACATATTACCTTGAATGTCAACGTGTTAAAGTGAAACATATGCACCCAGCCGGTTTATTGTATCCTCATAGCATACCGCAGTACAAATGGAAAGTACTAAGCATGGATTTTGTACAAGGGTTGCCTATGTCAAGAAATAAACATGATGTTATTTTGGTAGTTGTTGATAAAATAATGAAGGTAGCACATTTTATTGTTGGTAGTCTGAAGGATGATTCTATTGTATTGGCTAAGAGATTTGTACATGAAATTTTCAGATTACATGGAGTTCCTGAATTAATCATATCAGATAGAGATCCTTGAATGACGTCAAGGTTTTGGCAAACACTTAATGTAGCTCTAGGAACTAAGCTAAATTTCAGTTCTGTGTATCATCCAGAAACGGATGGATAGACTGAAAGAGTTAATCAAGTTTTAGAGGATATGTTACGAATGTATTGTATGGATCAACAATATAAGTGGGAAGAGTACCTTCCACTAGTTGAATTTTCTTATAATAACACATATCATGCCTCTCTTAAGATGTCACCTTTCGAAGCATTATACAGAAGAAAATGCAGAACCCCCGTTAGTTGGGACAACATTGAGGATAGAGAGGTAATTAGACCTAAAATCCTTATAGAAATAGAACAAGTTAAAATGATTCATGAATTCTTGAAAGAAGTAGCAGATAGGAAAAAGATTTATGCTAATTTAAAGTGGGTTGACAGGAAATATGAACTTAGTGAGGTCTTTCTTTGGGTGAAATTGAGAAAGAGCTCTATAACTATTGGTGAGGCTGCCAAGTTATCTCCTCGTTATGTGGGACCCTTTGAGATAGTTGAAGTAATCAACCCTGTAGCTTACCATTTAGCATTACCTCCTGTTTTGTCACAAATGCATGATGTTTTCCATATTTCTTTGCTTAAGAAATATGTTTTAGATTTATCACATGTGTTAAATTGGAATTCCTTGTAGGTCCAAGACCCAGGAATAATCATGGTTAAACCCATACGAGTGCTGGAAACTCACTAGTTGCATTTAAGAAATTGTGAAATAAGTCAATGTAAGGTCCAGTGGGACCAGTTTAATGAAGAAATTTCAACTTGGGAAAACCTGGAAGATATGAAAAAAACTTTTCCATATTTATTTGATCAGAATTGACTATTTTGACTAATAAAAATTTGTGATTTTATCTTTATATGATAATAAGTTTGCTAGTTTGGGGCAGATAACTATTTATTTTTTATTTTTTAAATAAAAAACTATGTGAATGTTGATGGATAGAACTTTAAATTCTGATATTGTTGCAAAAATATATTGAGTAAGTAGATAAATCGATTATCCTTAATGCAATGGCTAATCATAAGACAATCATCGAGATGATGATTCTTTTTAGGAGGGAATTATGTAACACCTTTGACAAAAAGTTATATTTTCCTTTTGCATTACAAGCATTGGCATGTGATTTTCTTGAATGAGGTGTGTTCCTGGATTGTTGAAAATCATGCTTGTTATGAATAAATCATTTCTGCTCTTGGATGCATTGGACTGAGTGATATGGCTTGCAAGAATCCACTTTCACTTCTTGTAGGTGAGTTGCAATCTGGCTTTGAGAGTTGTCAACTGATCTCTTTTACTGACTCATCCGTGGATCAATTCCAATGATCCAAGGAATGTTTTAAATCTCCTTACTAGACTGAGTGGTAAAATTGACATTCATAGGTTGAGAGACGTAGCAGATTGAACTTTGTTTGTTACAAATTCTTTGGTCTTGTATGAACGTGACTTCATTCGGTTGTATGTTTGTGCTTGGGTCTTTAGGATTGATCCCTTCAGGATATTAATGGCATAAACGGAATGTAGTCTGCTTCATGACTAAGAAGGGAATCAGAATCCTAAAACTAAAGGATTATCCTAATGGTACCCTAAGCTAGGTAAAAGCACCTACTTCCTAGCTATGTCTACTTATTTAGGTTTCAATCTAACCTAAGCTCATGTGCTAAATGAATAAGGGAAAGATTACTAAAGTAATGCTAGGCTATTATAAACCTAATGCCTAATACTATATGGTTGTGAATTGATCTAACCTAAGGTGGAAATTACCTATGGCAATGTTTTAAGACCTAAGGTAAATATTGTTAGACTAACCTAAGTTTTGGGAAATCTATCCTAAACTATTAAAAGGGAACCTAAGGGGTCACATGACACTATGGCGACAGTTCTAATGGCATTTAATTGATTTAATTTTTGGTTAAATGAATGGAGGTATAACCAGTTTGGAAAAGGCTAGTAAAATTTAGTGGAGGCATACGTGGAGGCTTCACTAAAGTTGGAAATGCATGCAGAAGTGGAAATAGGTTTCCCCAGTTTTAGGAGGTGGTGGCATGGAGAGATAGTCAGGAATTTTGTAATTAATGGCATTAATGGACCTTGGTATTTATGTGCAAACCATCTTGGAAACAAGGGAGACAGATTTGTGAGGGGTTGTTTGGTCTTGCATGTCTCGCGATTTTTTCTCTGCATGGAGCTATCTGGTTCTTTGAACCAGCAGTTTGACTTTTACTTTGTGGCTATTTTTGGTTTCTCTAGCCTATTTTCAATTGAAGGAAAGTATATGAGGCATTTGAGGAAAATATGTTTGGTTTTTGATCTTTCATGGAGAAGAAAAAGAGTTGGAAGCTCGGCTGGAAGTCTCCTTCGAATTGGTAGAAGCACTATCAGGCATGATAGGCTCTAACCATTAAGATTTCTTGCTTTCTTCTAAATGATTCATTAAAACAATTCTACTCTCATGAGATAAATGTTTTCATGATTTTTCTGGTTATTTACTTTCATGGCTTTATGAATCTCTATGGTTTTTGGATGTAAATCCATTGCAAAATAATGTTATCTTTTGGAAACTCTCTTTGTGCAAGTTCAGTGGTTGCATGCATGTGAAACTTGTTTTTGAAGCTTTGTACTTTGTTCTGAACATGTGTTTGAGGTTGGTGTTATTCTGAACTGGCATTCATTGCTTTGTGTGGTTCTGAAATTTCACTGAGCCTTGTGTTTTGTTTGAACTTGTATTGGAACTTCATGTTTTGTTCTGAGCTTGTACTGAAGCTTTGCGTTGTTCTGAACTTGTGTTCGAAGCTTCATATTCAGCACTAAACTCATATCCAATACTTGTGTGTTTGGAACTTGCGTTTGAGACATTGTGTTTGGTTCTGTACTTGTATTCTGAGCTTGAGTTTTTACTCGTATTCAAGGTTTTGAATACTTAGAACTCGTTATGGGACTGTTTTCTTGAAGAAGCTTGGGGAAAGTATTTTTGGTTTGATAGATTTGTTAACCTCTTTTGAGATCTTCTCCTTGTAATTTTTTTGAGTTGGAATGGATGTGGTACTTCTGTCTTTGAGACTGTACCATGTTCTTGAAATGGTAAGGGCATGTAAGTATTGAGGTTATTCTTTCCTCCTCAGCCCTGAGAAATCCCACTCTTGTTGAAGACTTGATTGTTGTGTTTGAAGGATTAATGACTGGAAATGTATCTTGTTGTGGGTTTGGTTTGATATAGAGTTTGTTGGAACAGTCGTTAATAGTTTTTGAGGTTTTATGGTAATGCAGTATGCATTCTCCTTTTTGTGATTAATGTTTGAAATGAACACCTTCTCTGTCACAATATTTATAGATGGAACTTGAGAGTCTTTTTTGTGATTCTGTTTCAGTCACGTAGGAGGTAAAGTGGAGACATTGTTTGACTTTACATTTATTGGGTTTTCTAACTCACTTCCTGATCCTCTTAAATTTAATTTTGGATTTTAAGGAAGGAAGAGTTGAATACTCTCTCATTCTGAATCTTGTTGATAGGATTTATCACCTCTGGTTTAGGGTTGTTTCACTTAATTTGTCTTCACGAGGACCATGAACTTTATGTCTTTGTTATTTGGAGCCATGTAAGACCTAGAAGTTGGGAATGCAGTTTCTTTTAGGTTTGAGAGTTTAATTGAAACTTGTTTATCTTATACTATTTTTGGTTTTCTATTCTTTGTTGGATTCATCGAATGAATCTCTGGGTCAATGAAAAGAGAAAGGAATATGCTCTCTTGTTGATAGTATACTATTTTTGGGACTATACTGTGTACTCCTTTCTGTGAATTGAATTTGAACTTGTGTTTAAGGAATTGGAATAGATAAACCAGGTGGTAATGATTTGAAGGGAAACTTGAAGTGTGCTTTCTTCTAACTGTATGTTCAGTTTTGTTTTCTCCTTGGGAACTTGTATAAGAACTTCTAAGTTGGAAATTAGAGATGGAATTCATTTGATATTAGAAATGAAATGAATTCTTTATTGGACCTTTTTCCTTTTGAGATCCTTTAACTTTTGAAAAGATAAGTTCATTTGATAGAACTTCTCTTAATCTCGATTCTCTTCTTGGTTGTAGAATGATTGTTCTCTTAGGTCTGATCGACTTCTGGGGTTTGGCTTTCTATCCTTCTGTCTTGTAGGAAATAGTGGGGAACCACTCTTCTGAGATGGGAATTTCCTTGTGGATTGTTTAGTCTACTTGTACTAATCATTTTTGGTAATGATGTGGAAAGAGAATAGCTAAGTCGATTTGTTGAAGAGAAAATAATAACATGCTTAGACCGATTGCTTGTTTGACTGAGTCACTCTTCTTTTGGATTTGATATTGGAAGGTTTTCTCTTTTTGTATGCTGTCTTATTATGAACCCTTCTTGGATGGACACTAGAAGAGATTAACCCTGTGTGAGTCTAGCTTTGATTGGTGGAACGTCTGGTTTCAGATCTTTTCATGATATCTTCTAACATGTAGAAGTTAGTAAGACTTGCAGTTAGACTATTTTGATTCTCTATTCCTTCATGGATTGATATAGGATTCTTGTTTAGATGTTGTCTCTTTAATAATGAATCCATATTGTTATCTTTGAACTGAAGCAGTTATGAGTGTTTGAACCTATTTCTGTCTTTCAGATGATTAGTGTATGGGGAATAGAATGAATTGATTCTTCTTCTTTTTCTTATATGGAAGGATGAATCATCCTAATATGAGTTATGTTGTAAATAACTTCCTTTGCTGCGTAGTAGATATAAATGTTGTCTTTCTATTCGGATAGAATTATGAAACAATTGGATGACAAGACCTTTTATTTGTTTAAAAGTAATTGATAGGATCAATTAAACTATATGTTATAATGCAGATGTTGCGGATCATATTATGCTCATTTCTTAAAAGTGAATTCAGAATCTTTAATTGTACTTCTTTTCTGGTTGATATTACTTATGCTTATTTGTATGATATATTAATTGATTCATTAAAGCAGAGTTGTTTTAATGGAACAATTAGTGGAATGCACTTTGTTTTAATGCTTAGTGCTTATCATGCTCAGTTCATTGAACTGACCCGTGCTAGAAATTTTTGCAGATGGACATCGTAAGTGATAAAAGAAGGAGAAAACTTTTATGATGCATTGGCATATTTAATTTTGGATCTTATGTAAAGAGTTTCGATTCATTCTTGAGTTGTATTGGAAAAAAGAAATGATGTTCTGCTATGAACTTAATGATGATTGACATGCAGTATGGTTGAAATGCATAGTCTTGTAAATGTATATTTATCACCTTGAAATGAAAGGTTTTGAGTTGGACTTTAATTTGTGGTGTGAATTCTTTTGTACTTGTATGATGGAAATAGTAGTGATATCTTGGCAGTATTCTTTATATCTATTTTGTATATTATTGTTGTTATCATGTAATAAGTTAGATAAAGGGGATAGTACAATTCCCCCTTATTATAATGAAACTTGTTAAATTACAAAAGATGTCGTTATTTATCTACACAACTAAAGTTTAATAATGAAATATGCATCGGTCATACAATTAAAATATATGAGTAAAGATTGGTAAAAAGGTTAAGTTAACCTTAACATCTAATCATGTAGAGGAAGACTCTTCCTCTCTCAAAAGAATGAAAGATAAAAGGGAATGGTGGTTATGATCTTTAATCTTTGTACTTCGTTGTGAAGTAAACACTAGCTAAATCTAGGTGGATGACACACTTGATTTGGACAGCTAGGTTGCATTAAGAATTAAACGTTTGATGTTTGTTGTCCTATTTTTGGGATAACTACTTGTTATGCCACGTTAATAAACATTAATGCAAACATGAGTTAATGAAGTTCTCAATATCAAATCAGATTAATTATGGATATAGAACTTAATGAATGTTGGAATTAGGGTTAGGCATGGTTGTTGTAATCTGAATCTTAATCCAATTTAATTATGAATTAATGACCACTAAGGGAGTATGTACATCATGATGAATCAGTTCTAACAGATGTTGGCACACGTCGACTGCAGGACTGTACCTTTAAGAAGACCAAGGTCTTCTTGAGGATACAGTGTTGCAATTGACATGTGAAAACACCTTTCCATATTTGTTCATCTAGATCTACACACATCTGGACTTGAACTTAGTTTCTCTCTAGGTCAAGTTAGTAGCATGATTAGGATAGGGAGTAGCTTTCTATGACTCAGGGTACCTTGGCACATTCGGTTGACTTAGGTCGATCGAGTATGCCCATATACCCTAAGTCATCGTGAGCATCTTCCTATATCAAATTATGTTGCTAACCTGGACTAGGGTCAAACCTTGGGCAAGTGGACTGACAGTAGTCAGTAAAGACTATTCCAGATAACAATAGAGTGAGGTGAAGGACGTATTCTGAAATGATGAGTATGTCATCTAGGAATAGTAACATGAATGGTATGTTGAAAATATTTGGCCAAAGTATTGTAAGCTGTTAGTTGTGGTGTCCTATGTCACCTAGTTTAAAGCAACATGATGTCAGATGAATATTAGTAACAAATATTTAGATAGATTCTTTAAATGGATCACTCAGTACCTGGAATAAGGTAGGAAAACCACGTATGTGTACTATACATAAATTATTCTTTACGTTAAGTTGAACATGAGAGATCCGATGGTAACCAAGTCATGGAATGAGAGATCGGTAAATATACCGAGTCATTACAACTGCATATGGTTATTTGTTATGAGATTTATTGGCATGGAATGTGTGTTCTAAATGATGTTTTATTTATAATAGAGAACATTGTGTTTCAAAATTTTTTTTCCCTTATTTCTAAAGTCTTAAAATGGGAATGTTACACTATCTTCTTAATCATAAAACCTATATTGTTACTAACTTTCAACCCCCCTAAGTGATGTATTCTAATCCATATCACAATGATTGCATCACCCAATGGCTCCTTCATGGCCAAACTCAACCTAGAATTCATTCCTCAAAAGGCAATTAAGGGTCAAGCTATTGTATATCAATTAGCAGAAGCCCCTCTTGCCAATACACAAAATCCTTCTACTCACTTCTCGGATGAATCAATTAATCAATTTCATCATGTTCCCCTTAAAATGAATCTTTTCTTTGATGGTTATAAATACCAGCAAGGTGGAGGGGCAAGAGTTATTCTTATTCCTCCATGGGATTCCCCAATTTCCTTAGCTTTTAAATTATATTTTGAATGCACAAACAATATGGCAGAATATGAAGCCCTTATACTAGGGCTACAAAATACTATATTTCTAGGCATCCATATCCTTGACATTTTTGGTGATTCTGAACTAATAATAAAGCAGGTCACTGGAGAGTATCAGTGTAGAAATGATATTTTACAACAATATCATGATATTTCTCATCATCTTCTTAAAGCCTTTGATTCTTACACTATTCAATTTGTCCCGCGTTCGACCAATAGTTTTGGGTATACAATGGCATCCCTTGTGTCCCTTATCCTTGGACAATGAAAGAGTCCAAGATTTCGGTTATTGTACATCATCGTAAACAACCATTCTATGACATATCTTAGATTCATCTGGTCAAATCTAATTTGTCAGACCTCTGGTATTCATAATTTTTTTATTATTTATTGAAATCCATTACTCCCCTTGATCTTTCTAAAAATGCTAAGAGATATTTTATCCAATGTGCTACTCGTTATGTAATCCTTGGCAGTATTATTTACAAGTGCGGGTTTGAAGGTATCCTTCTTTGATGCCTTCAATCCCATGAAGCCTCTAGAGCTATCCAAGAAGTCCATGATGGTATCCGTGGTGGGAATTTTAGTGGATTATATGTTGCCAAATGTGTTCTTCATCTCGGCTATTATTGGCCTTCTCTAATTCATGATTGTTGTGAATATGTCAATAAATGTGTAAGATGTCAACAACACTCTAATCTTATTTGTATTCCTAGCCAACCTTTACATCCTTCCCAAGATTTATGGGCCTTTTCACAATGGGGCCTTGATCTTATTGGTCTAATAAATCCTCGTTCATCACAAAAACATCATTCTATCATCACTGCTACTGAGTATTTCACTAAATGGGTGGAGGCAATCCCACTCACCTCTACAAAATCTGGCCCAATCATTAATTTTATATATCATTTGTCACTTTGGCATCCCCCATAAAATTATTATAGACAATGGAAATTCCTTTAACAAGAAGGACCTTAAAAAGATCAGCGATCTAGTTAAGATCCAACTTAGCTTTTCTTCCCCGTATTATCCTCAAGCTAACGGCCAAGTTGAGGCCACTAATAAAACTCTTCGAAATATCTTGGCCAAAACTATTGACCGAGCAGGATGAAATTGGCATCTCTAACTTCCCTTTGCTATGTGGGCCTATCGCACTAGCATTTGCACTTCCACAGGGGCTACTCCATTTTCTCTGGTGTACGGATCTGAGGCTATTCTTCCCATTGAAGTCCAAATTCCATCTTTATGTGTGTCTCTTCACAACTTCATTTCTGATGAAGATTATCGCTAGGAACATCTAATGCAACTTGAGTTATTAGATGAGCGTCGCCTTCCTGTCTTGAGCACCATCATGTATATAAATATTGTATCCAACATGCTTATAATAAACACATCAAAAAGTATGATTTTAAACTAGGTAACCTAGTTTTAAAACAAAATCAAAATGTCACTACCTTAGAAAGAAGCCAACGGGGAAAATTCACTCCCAACTGGATCAGACCATATATTATCACACATAAGGATGGTTCTAGGGCTTATCATTTAGCCTCTCTTGATGGTAAACCATTGATTGAACCCCTTAATGCATTGCACTTAGAACCATTCTATTTTTAGTACACACACTTATGAGTATAGGCTTATCTTTAGACCATCTCTCCACCATTATCCATTTCCATCTATCATGGTAATGATATGAATTATGTGGTCTATCGTCACTACTTTGATATGAACTTGAATATAAGTACAACGGCTCTACTTATAGCATATTCAATATGGATAAGTTCTCCCATTCGGTGAGAATCCTCTAATCATTACATCCATTACCCTCTCATTCTCCTATGGTAGTCATGTAAAGGGTATCGAGTGTCTCCAGTATCGCCATTATCCCCTCCTAAGTGGTTTATTTCACTATCCTCAGCTCTCCAACAACAGACTGGTCCCTCGAAGGACAGTTGTTCATGCACAAAAAAAAGATACATATATAAATCCAAAATCAAATCAAAATAAAAAAATAGACTGATCCCTTGAAGGACAACTATTATATTATTCTTTTCATCTAGGTTATGTATTAAAATAGACCAATCCCTCGAAGGACAGCTATCATTATTGCCATCTATGTTGTATATATAGTAGACCATACCCTTAAAGGATGGGTACTCTTTTGTTATGGCATTCAGAAAGCTTCCCACATTGATCAACTTTCTGCTATTTTTCTTTCCCTTTCCTAGAGTTGGGGCATAGAATTAAGGAACACCATTTTTGGAGAACCTTCTTCCCACATACAAGTTACATCTCAAATCCCTCGTCATGTCGACATTAATATTATGAGAATATTTCATCCATATCTTCCTCTTAGTATTGTGATATGATCAAATCTCATTAGCTATGTACTAACAACTGCTATCAACTACAAGTGCAATGCTTTGAGTAGTACCTTTTCTTGTTTACCTCTTATCTAGTTAAAATCATAACTTCCTTACATGTCCCTTGCTATGTTTATATGACACCCATCTCATCAGAGCCATATTTTATTACAATTACAATAAAATTTTATATCATTAAATCTGCACACACACACACACACACACACACACACATTACTCTTAAGGGTGTCCCCTATCAATATCCTCCATGAATCTATGAAGTTTGTTACTGTTTCTACACACTCTCTTTAATACACTATTCAGTTTGGGAATTCTACTTGATCTTCATTGCAGTTTGTAAATTGTACTTGAGATTATCTCTCAAATAGCATTCATTATCCAACAACTTCTGATCCTCCACCATGACTAATGTTATCTTTCTCCATCCATTATTTCGCACCATCCTTCCCTTGTCTACAATCACCCACCAATTTTATTTCCCATCGCTCTTATTTTTGTTTGTCGTCTGGCATTGACATCATCTTCATCATCATCACAGACCTTTCATCCCTAACTTGGCACATCTACGTAATTCCCCATGCAACACCGAAACCTCACTCGACGTAGACCTGTCATTCCAGACAAGGTCTCATTCGTGATCGTGTCTGTTGACCATTCCTTTCTACTATTCCCCTTTATCAACCCAATTTTCTCCTAAAATTTTCCTCATCTCATTCTCCGTTGCTCTTCTCACCCACTGCATCCTTCTCCATTGTTTGATACTTCATATGTCCTCCACATGAGCCATTTATTTTGTGTTTTTCTCTTAACATACTTTTACTGCCATCTATTTTATCATTCCATTTCCCTTCCATTATTCTTTCGGCTTGACGATCCTACTTAACCACCCATTCCATGCAGGCTTCTTAATCACAGTGTAGCTCTTTCTTAAGATCCTCTCACTATAGAAACTCCTTCATTTTTTTCTATTCTGTTCAACACTAGAAACATCTTCCTACTCCATAACTTTTTCTTAATGCTGTAATATCATCACTCGTAAAACATAGGCATCCTAATTAAGAATTCCCCTTACACTCTTCATCCTACACTGCATATATTCCTCCATCCACTCATGTCACACTCCTTTGTTTCCTTTTTATCACCTCCTTTCACTTCCTATTCCATTTTGGTATACACTGCTCAGTATTTTCATCATTCTTTTTCTTCTTCAGCTTGACGATCCTACTTAAACATTCCTATGGCATGTCGATCTTACTTAAGATTCTCTCTTAAGAATTATCTATCTTATTGCCTTTCCTTTTTCTTTCATATTCCCATCATCCGTATTTTTTCTTCATTCCCCAAAATCACATCCTCTTCCCTTCTCTTTTTCCTCACACAAAATATCTCAAACTTCCTCAAATATCATCTCCATCATCTCTCATATAAAATCCAACTTAACTACTTCATACCCTCTCTTACTATGTCTTATTCCTTTATCTTCACTTTCGTCATCTTCATCCACATCCTCATCCATTACATTATCTCCTCGCCTTCATCTTATTACATATCGTTAGCCCTCCTTTCTTTACTCTTTCCGCTCCATTTTCTAGAACACTTCCCCATATCTATCACCATATTTACTCGTCATTATCATTGTTCATCTAACATTATGTCATCATCAGCTTCCATTCTCACGCTAAGAATTATCGTGGACTTCTGCTAAAACTCATTTCTCCCCATTCTACTAATACTGGTTCAGTCTTTTTTACCTCCTACATTTTCTCTCCCTTCCTTTTTTCTTTTGTGCCCTTTAATCATTATCAAAGGATTTCTCATAACATCCCTCCGCTGGTATTTCCTTTTCATCTTCCCTTCACCTTTTTCAATATCTCTATTGTCTTCATCACATACTACCTTTGCATTAATTTATTTTTTGTCCTCTCCTCTCTACCCCTAGTTTTCTTTCATTTCATTTGTATCATCTTCATCTTCTCTCCTACTCACACTTTTTTCTTACTTCTCCATTGATAACCTAACTCACCAACATTGTTCCATCTTTTTAATCATCCCACCATCCACATGCATTTCCATGCATTTTTTTTCATATTCATTTCCCTTCATGTTTCGGCTATATCATCTCTTCTTTCCCTCTTATTTTCATTTCCCCCACTACTAAACTTCTTTCTCTACCTCCCCTTTCTTCATAACTCCTCATAATTCCTTTCTTTATCTTTTCCATTCTACATCCTCCCTCATCTTCTTTAACTTCTTCATTTTCTTCATCTCCTTCATCTTTCCATCCTACTATACATATTCATCTCTCCAATCATCCTTCTCTCATATTCATCACAATTTCTCTTTCTCAGTTCTGTCATATTTTTCATGATCCGTTCTTTCTTTCCCTCTATTTTGATCTCCATCTCCCTTTCATCCCTTCATCTATCATTTTCTTGTCTTCTTATTTTTCCTTCATCATTTCTTTCTTCTACCATTTCTCCTCTTTATTATATATGTTGCTTCTTTACTATGATATATCTTTGTACATTCACCTTCCCTTCTAATCTCTTTTTCCTTCTCATCTCATCTTCTTCTTGTTTGAACTTCCTCCTTCCCTTATTCTCCTCCTCTCTTTCTCTATTTTCTTTTCCTCTAGGTCCCCTGTACCTTACCTATTTATTTCCCCCTTATCTGTTTCCACTACCTTCTTATTGAATGTCACTCTCTCTCTTTTTTTCTTTCATCTATCTTCTCACCTCTCTTATCATCCTTCTCTACTATTTGATCAATCTCCTCTACCATGTCGTTTCTACCCCAACCATGTCTTCTTTCTCTAATATCTATCATTTATCATCCACATCTTTCATCCCATATTCCTAGGAAATTTTTGTCTTGGAGGATACCATAATGGCCAACATCTGATTTTGTACTCTTCCATGAATATTTTCTCTGATTTTGTTTTGTCACAAAAGTATCTTGACTTTTTATCCTACTTACCAGACAAATAGGATTACTTTTATCTTCTAATTTTATAACACTTATGCAGCTTTCCTATGAAACATGATTACCATCATATTTGTCACATCTTTAGGGAATTTTATCTCATATTTCTATCCTATCTTCTTATCTTGTCCACATTTAGGATTATTCCATCTATGTCCTATCTTGGGGCATCTTTTCATCCATGTAATTGTCAACACATATAGCTCACTTTGGGTCATTCTTGTGCCCTGTGCTGGGACATCATTATCTTCATCCATGTCCTTTTTACAGATGCATGATTTTTTTACACGATTCCTCGCAGACAAAGGATTGCACACATATTTTGCATTTAGTTACACATATTTTGATGTTTTCCTATGATCCATTGGTCATCTTGGTTTACATCCATACTGTAGTGGTCTTCACCCACTCACTGGTTTATAGAACGTTGTTGTCTGTCTCTATTGAGACCACAATTTTCCTCTACCAATGTGATATTGAAGTCATCGCCATACATTTTATTTTTCATTGTTATTGCGATCCTTTTTTTCTTGAGGCATCTTTCCTTTGGTCATATCTTCATCCATATTTAGAAACATATTTCATCTAACCATTTTTGTTTTTTTCTCGTGGCTTGCTATCGCAAACCACTCAACAAAAAGGGGAAAATGTAGACACCTATTTTTTGGGTATAGCGCCCCTCAGTCATCTCACATTCACGCTATTTCAATTCTCACATCTCTTTCTCTTAAATTAAATGAAATCCTATCCATTTTCTTAATTAATTATCAAATGGGCTCCATGTAGACCCATTTGATAATTCAACTTTTTGATATTATTAATACACCTCTCTGACACCTCTTTTTTTAATGGAATCTTTTATCTCACCCACCATGTCAATCATGCTCCCCACTCCATCTAATAATTAAATCCGTGGTCCCCACGTGATGACATCGGGTCTCTTAACTCGAGTTACTCTACTCAACCCTAGTTACTTGTTAACCTCAATCTAACCTCACATCTAAGTTATAAATATGGGTTTTTTCCCCATATTTTGGAGGAAGAAAAAGTTAGAAAATTTGGGTGAATGCTGGGAGATTTTAGTTATTTGATAATATGTTTATTATTCTATCTTGGTGATAACACATGGAATTTCCATGAAATTCTACTCGTGATTTGGGTTCATGTGATGAGATTCATGTTGCATGCATCAGATCAGTAATTCCGTCTACACACCACTATCATCTAGGTGCTTTTTTTCATCAATTTGTATGTTATCTATTTTGGGCTCTATTTTATTATTATTCTTATCGCACGAGGGTTAACAACCATCGAGGGAGTTAATGCTTCTTGGATCTACTTTGTTAGGAAGCCCCTGTATAAAATCTCTAATCATTATTTTTCTAGTGTATGTGAACTGTAGGTTTGCTGGGATCATATTGAGGATTCTGATATCTGCTTTGTGCCCATATCATCCATTGTCATATCCAAGGTACTAAACCCTTGTATACTTGTATACTCATCTGGATAGGAAGTTGGAAACACAAATCAACACTTGGCTCAGTAGACTCATACTGGGTTATGGTGTACGAATTTTGGGGTATAAGGGCATACAAAGGATAGTTGTCCTTGGAGATTGGTACACATGATGATGGTAGACTGTGATATTTTCCATGGATATCATGATGCAAGTAGTTGTCCGCTTTATCAACACGCAATCCATAAGAATGTCTCTTGATATTGAAATTTTTTCACCTCTACTACTCATGACACCAAGGATTGTAGATTTATTGACAAAATACATGATGCCATTTATATTGGTGTGTGTTAGACTAGTATTACAAGTAGTTCCAAGGATTAGGGCCATCATTATGAAGGGCACGTAGATGGAGGGATTCGTGGAAGAGGCTTTCATGGAGGATTTAGAGACCATGGCCACCACGGAAGTGGAAGAAGTGAGTTCCCACATGGAACTTGTTATACCTATGGGTCTATGGAACACTATAAGTGTGAATGGCCTAATCTGCTACAGTGTTTTTGGTGTGGAAAAAACACAAGTATGAGGAATGCCCGGAATTTTTTGAACACATGAGCCAGAAGAAACAAAAGGATAAGGGTGTTGGGATGGTGAGTGTAAAGCGTGTTGATCAATAGTGGATACCATGAATGGTGTGTGAGTTAGAGTTAGAACCTGTAATGGTGATGACTCGAGATGAGGCTACGCGCACTAGGGAGATACCAAAGCAGAGGTCACTAATTACAAGAGAAGAATTAGTACATGGGAAGTATCCAGACCTTACGCGTAATAAGGAAGTCTGTAAAGAGACCTTGGACGTACACAAAAGTCTTCAAGGGGGAATTTAATGTCTAAAATAGCAATCCAGGAAGTTGGAGTAGAAGAAGAGCGTAGAGGTCCCTCAGTCAGATATAGATGATGTTAGATAAGTGTATAAGATGTTGCACTAAGAGAATATCATTCCTCTGTTAGGATAATGGTTGAGAGATAAAGTACCAAGCATTGCAAGAGAGTGTGAGAGGTAGGTTTTGAATGCTAATCTATCTCCCCAAAGTCTTAACTATGATAACGATATTACCTTGAATACACTTGTTGATGGATGGCTCCTAAGTAATATTTTGATTGACATGGGCACAAAATTTAATGCTCTCACCCTGGACACATGGAATCAAATAGGAAGGCCCCCATTACATTCATCTTCAAATGTGTTGTATATGGCTAATAAGACAAAATCAATTCCCATTGGTGTTTTAAAGGATGTTGTTACCACTATCCAAGGTGAAAAATTCATTGGATACTTCGAAGTCTTGGCAATTGCTGAGGTGAAAAAGTTTCCAGTGTTACTTGGGCACCCCTTGTGTTATAAGAAAAATACAAACTTATGTTTCAATAAGGGGTATATAATTTTTGAGAACAAGGATGAACATGTTATCATTCCTTTTATAGATGGGAATTTAGCACCCTATATTGAGCCCTTAGGAGAAGAAGACCTAGAAAAAATATATGTGCCCACTATCAGGGACCCTGAGGTTGTGAAACAAATAAAAGAAGGCATTATTCAGTGGGAAGATGCTTAATATATAAGTGATACAACTAGTGTGACATGTGAAAATTGGGCACACGAGACAAATGAGTTAGTTAGAAGGTAGTTAAGATGATTTGTTAGGAGAGTAGAAAAGGTGGGCTCAGTTAGGCACTTGGGGGGAAAAAAATTACAAAGTTACACTAGGGGAGCCAATCCCGATGTTTTCCTGTGAGAAATGGAGACCCAGTGGAGATGTGAGGTTGAAAGGAGAAGTATTCTTAGCTATACCTTCCTCGGGACTACAGCAAGTTGGTGGGTGACCATCGCGATAACCTTCTAGAGTGGAACGACCTGAGAATCACATTCTCTATTAGATTTCTTAGAAGCAATGCACCTACTGTTATACAATATTATCATGGGAAGGAAACCACCTTGTATCACGTCTAGGCATGTGAGAAGGCCTAGATGAAAGGCATGAAATTATTACCTCCATATTTATGGGTGCATAAGATTTACTCCACCTTAAAAGGCTACACACGCACATGGTACATTTTCTCATATCTGTGTCATTAGATAGGAAACCGGCAGGAGTTGATGGCTGATATCTTTCAAGATTTCAAATATTAAAGTACTAAACCATTGGTGAATGAGGTGCTATAGTTTGTTAAGTGCTTACCTATGGGAGATAGTGCCATGGAAGAGGACAAAGTACTAGAGTTGTTGGGTGAACCTAGCTTGGAAGCATGTTTAGATGAGGAAGAATCAATGATCAGGGGATCATTTTTAAAAGTTCCCTAAACATCCCTAAATTGTTTCAGTGCAGAATATCATCTTGATATCTTTCCAACGACTGTAAGAACGTGAAAAACGGACATCGGGAGCTCTAGATATGTTTGGTCAAAGTTTAGACATCGGGAAAGTCAACTCTGGTCAACTAGTCAATATTGGACCAATCATAATGTGACACGTGGCTTGCCACCACTCATTGAATTCACTCGATTTACCTATCGGGAGATGACAAGTGGACTACATGATGACCGAGTTAATTATTTCTATGCCAAATTGTATGGGTCGAAATTATATTATCTTGGTAAGTCCACTTTCCAAATGGCACGCATATATGCCAAACCGCTATATATATTAATGTTTATACATTAGTATTAAAACCATCTAAATCCACTAATTCTCCAAACCCTACATAACCGCCAACTTAACCATGTTATTTCCAAGGACCACGTGGAAGGGAGAAGGTGAAGCGGTGGTAGGGGATGCTTATTCCATGCGTGGAAATCCACGTGGAGAGGAGAATTAAATGGGGGTGGTTAAGCTCACATGGTTTTTTGACCACTTCAAATGCGTGGAATGTTCCACATGAAGAATTGGAATGGGTAAGGGTTATTAAACCACCCAAATGAAATGGCACCTAATGTGGGATATACCCACTTCAAAAGCCGCCTTTTTGGGATTTAATCCCATTTAAAATGCTAAGCACCATATTTGGGATATTTAACCCATTAAACATGCAATCCGCCCTAATATGGGATAAGCATATCCAAAATGCTACGGGATAAGGTTTAAAAATAACCTTAGATAATATTTTATCACATATTTTAAGGGCCCTATTTTTTGTATAAATAGGGAACCCATTTGCATTGTAACACACACAACTCAGGATTATTATTTGTTAAGATTTTATTTGTGAGATGTGTCGACAAATATTGTTTATTGGCCTATTATTTTAGGCAATAGTAGACAAAATATTTGTGATTGGGAGTAAATTATAAACTACCCAATAGGCCCATTGAGCCACACCAATTACTTGCAAATCCTGGATTGTCGACCGGAGTGCTAGCTTCGCATTGATAGCGTCGGGAAGGCCGATCAAAGCCAAAGGAGATTGTGCATCAGGAAGGTGAAGAAAAATTCAATTGATCATCGGAAGTTTTTCGAAGAACTGGTGTACTGATAGGCAAGTAAAATTCCATTAGGTTTTCTTGTGAAAGTACTATTGTAACTTACAAGTTTTGACTAGTGGAATGGTTCGACCACGAACCCAGAGACGTAGGCAATCGCCAAACTCCGTAATCAATTTGTGTGCAATTGTCATTATTGTATTGCATTATTTTAAATTGATTACTTAAAAGGAGTAAATTATCGGCAAATAATTAAAGCCTACAAGGGTCCGAGATCAGGTAGTAATAATCTGATTATTTTCGGATCATGTTTGGTATCAAAGCTGGTAAAACTGATTAACAGAGTGATTGCTTCAAGATTGGTGCAGTTGGTTCAATTTGTGTGAATAGGGTACAAGTGCACTATGGGCAAGATGTCTAAATAGGAAAATTTTGAAGAGATTGAAGCTTATAATCACCAGATCTAGGAAGAGAACTCTCTCCTGCGATCCATGTATTACTCCTTGGAAGAGGAGTATGCTCATTTGAAATTGGAAATGAAAACCAAGGATGAGAGCTCTTGGAAAGGTTGCAATGTGGTGATCAGAGGAAGGAAACACCTTCAACTTCAAATGCAGAGGCCATGGCAGATGATTACACTGTAAGTTGTCACCAATGGAATCTTCTTCTTCCTCCCATTCGGTTTCAGATTCAGGTAATGAAGTCTTTGGTTTGTTTGAAAAGCATACTAGAGGCATTGGATCCAAGTTACTAGATAAAATGGGATTTTATGGAAGAGGCCTTGGTAAAAATGGCCAAGGTATTGTTAACCCAATATAGGTCGAGGATTGTCCTCATTTTGCAGGTTTGTGTTTTTCTAGTGTGGGAATGGAAATTAGAGAATGCTCCAAGAACACTGACGAGAGACAAGCTTCCAAAAGCAAAGAGAATACCCCACTAGTTCTGTAAGAAGATTTTGAGCAGGAAAGTTGTGCTTCATCGTCACAGGCAAGATGTGGTAAGAGAAATCAGTGAAGAGGTAATGAGATTCCACCTCCAGTTTCTTACCATAATCATAAGCATAATAAAACTTCTGATCCACTTTTTCATCTTAAGAAGTATGGTTATGATTTTCAGAAGATGTGGAATTCTTTTCCATGTACTTTTTGTGGATTGCATAATCATTTAGTGGCCAGATGCTAGAAGAGAAGGACACTGATGAAGAAGTTGATGTCATTCGTCAGGAACAAAGGAAAATCAGAAAGACCAATCTCCTCATGTAGAGTCGAGAAATGGCAGAAAGAGTTCCTCATCTCAAAAGGATTTTAAGAGGATTTTTGTGCTCATTGCCAGAGGAATGGGCATCATGTGGAAAATTGCTGGAAACTGCATCCATCTCACCATCAGAGTAATGGCAAGCCAAAGATGGAATGGAGGGCTATTATAAAGGCAGAGGAAGTTTCTACTCCACCACCAGTTGACAATTCAACCCAGGACCAGGTAATACCTGAAAGTGAAAGTCCTTTAAAATGGGTAAGTCAACAGTTTTTCAATTATCTATTGCATAATTCAGATTGATGAATCATATGCAGTATTAAGTTTGGAGATCAGATTCTGTGAGGAAATGCTGAGAGAAAGGTTTACAATACTCGGTGTATTTTCTTACTTAGAAAATTTGATTAATGCTCCAAATATATCTCCTAATAAGCTTGTGAGTACCTGTTACAGCTTGGATATAGGATTTAACTCATATAAAGCTTGGAGATTGATCTACCATTTGTGCAGACATTAGAGTTCGCAAAGATCATCTCAGAACTTCATTTTATGTAGAGGCATTGTGACCGTGTAACAAAATGGTAGCTAAATCACCGTTGGCATTGACTTCAGGTCAGAAATTCATTCTATGTAGAGGCATTGCGACTGTGCAGTAGAATGGTACATGATATTAGTATGTCAACAAGAGGAGATCTAAAAGGATTAGCTCAGAACGTCATTCAGTGTCAAGGCATTACGACCACACATACGAATGGTAGCTGATCAATAGACTTAGCATCATGTATCAGAGGCATTGAGGTCTACAGAGACTTAGCATCGTGCATTGGAGGCTCG
The DNA here is from genome assembly GCA_019776745.2 of Taxus chinensis. Lineage (NCBI taxonomy): Eukaryota > Viridiplantae > Streptophyta > Pinopsida > Cupressales > Taxaceae > Taxus > Taxus chinensis. The sequence continues at coordinate 15,180,020 of CM034149.1, forward strand.
AGGTCTTGAAAGAGGATTAACATCATGTATCGGAGGCATTGAGGTCTACCGAGACTTAGCATCCTGCATTGGAGGCTCGAGGTCTTAAAAGAGGCTTAGCATCATGCATCGGAGGTGTTGAGGTCTGTAACAGACTTAGCATCGTGCATCAGAGGCTCGAGGTCTTGAAAGAGGCTTAGCATCATGCATTAGAGGCATTGAGGTCTGTAAAGGGACAAGGCATTGTCCATCATCGACATCGGATCAATCAAAGCTCTATGTAACATGGAGTTTCCTTCAAATCAGTTCGGATTCTGCGGAATCAACTTAGAGCCAGGAGCTGTGTTATAGAGTCAAAGAAGATCCTTGTTGTCAGATATCAAGAAGCTTAGCACCGCACGGAAGGAGCATTGAGGTCTCATTTAGAAACTTAGCACCATGAAGCGGAGACGTGGAGGTCTTCTTCGGATATCAGAGTGGCGCAACGGAAGTGTCGTGGGCCCATAACCCACAGGTCTAGGATAGGAGTAGAGTTGTCGAAGTGAGAAGGTTGGAGGAGAAGACCCAAGGGTCTACTATAGCAGCACTTCCGAGGTGGTAGCAGAGTTTTTTAGATTCAGGACAGTATGGAAGCTTTTTGGGACAAAAAGCTTTTCTCAGTGGGGAGGTGTGATCAGGGGATCATTTTTAAAAGTTCCCTAAACATCCCTAAATGGTTTCAGTGTAGAATATCATCTTGAGAGCTTTCCAATGACTGTAAGAACGTGACAAACAGACATCAGGAGTTCTAGATATGTTCGGTCAAAGTTTAGACATCGGGAAAGTCAACTCTGGTCAACTGGTCAATATTGGACTAATCACACTGTGACACGTGGCTTGCCACCACTCATTGAATTCGCTCGATTTTCCTATCAGGAGACGACAAGTGGACTACATTATGACCGAGTTAATTATTTCTATGCCAAATTGTATGGGTCGAAATTATATTATCTTGGTAAGTCCACTTTCCAAATGGCACGCATATATGCCAAACTGCTATATATATTAATGTTTATACATTAGTATTAAAACCATCTAAATCCACTAATTCTCCAAACCCTACATAACCACCAATTTAACCATGTTATTTCCAAGGACCACGTGGAAGGGAGAAGGTGAAGTGGTGGTAGGGGATGCTTATTCCATGCGTGGAAATCCACGTGGAGAGGAGAATTAAATGGAAGCGGTTAAGCTCACATGGTCTTTTGACCACTTCAAATGTGTGGAATGTTCCACATGAAGACTTGGAATGGGTAAGGGTTATTAAACCACCCAAATGAAATGGCGCCTAATGTGGGATATACCCACTTCAAAAGCCGCCTTTTTGGGATTTAATCCCATTTAAAATGCTAAGCGCCATATTTGGGATATTTAACCCATTAAACATGTAATCCGCCCTAATATGGGATAAGCATATCCAAAATGCTACGGGATAAGGTTTAAAAATAACCTTAGATAATATTTTATCACATATTTTAAGGGCCCTATTTTTTATATAAATAGGGAACCCATTTGCATTGTAACACACACAACTCAGACAAGCTTATTATTTGTTAAGATTTTATTTGTGAGATGTGTCAACAAATATTGTTTATTGGCCTATTATTTTAGGCAATAGTAGATGAAATATTTGTGATTGGGAGTAAATTATAAACTACCCAATAGGCCCATTGAGCCACACCAATTACTTGCAAATCCTGGATTGTCGACCAGAGTGCTAGCTTCGCATTGATAGCGTCGGGAAGGCCGATCGAAGCCAAAGGAGATTGTGCATCAGGAAGGTGAAGAAAAATTCGATTGATCATCGGAAGTTTTTTGAAGAACTGGTGTACTGATAGGAAAGTAAAATTCCATTAGGTTTTCTTGTGAAAGTACTATTGTAACTTACAAGTTTTGACTAGTGGAATGGTTCGACCACAAACCCGGAGACGTAGGCAATTGCCGAACTCCGTAATAAATCTGTGTGCAATTACCATTATTGTCTTGCATTATTTTAAATTGATTACTTAAAAGGAGTAAATTATCGGCAAATAATTAAAGCCTACAAGGGTCCAAGATCAGGTAGTAATAATCTGATTATTTTCGGATCAATCAAAAAAGGTATAACTTGAGTGCATCTGCATGGAAAAATAGAAAGGAAAATTGGATTAGCCAGGCACAAAATCTATTCTTTCACAGATGGATTCTTAGGATATCATTAGGTTAGAATTGTAAAGGAGGACCAAGAAAAGATAACTTTTGTCAATGAACGGGGAAGTTTTGCCTATACGATCATGCCTTTTTGACTAAAGAACGTGCTTATTGTGTTTTCGTACATTGTGGTTGCGGCGTTTCAGAACTTTATCCATAAGTTTCTTCAAGTCTACCTTGATGATTACATAGTTTATGTACTATTAAAATACCATTGCCACAATATGCGGTTGATGTTTGAGAGATGTCGACAGTTGAATATATCTCTTAGCATTAAGAAATGTGTTTTCACTACTCCTTTTGGAACCTTGTTGGGGCATATCATATCTAAAGAAGGCTTGCTGGTGGGTCTTGCCAAAGTTTTCATTATTATGGGATTGGGGGAACCTACTAGCTAAACCATGGTGTTCACATTCCTTGAGCATACTAGGTACTACTGAAAATTTATTAAGGGATATGCCAAGATCGCCACACCATTGGATGGATTGCTAAATCACAAAAGTACATTTCATTGGGGAGAAGCGCAGTAGATGGCATTTGATACATCGAAGAATAGTCTTATCACTGCACCCATATTACACTTTCCTTCATGGGATATGCCATTCCATGTACATGTTGATGCCTCAGGGATGGAAATTGGACAAGTGTTGGTATAACTTGGTGAGGGGACTGTTGATCGCCCTCTTTGTTTTGTAAGTAGGAAGTTGGCACCAGTATATCAGAACTATACTACTATCGAGCGCAAGGAATTATCAATGATCTACGTGCTATAAAAATTTAGGAAGTATCTGTTGGCAACACCCTTTATATTCTACACGGACCACATGGCATTGTAGTACTTGGTAAACAAGCCCGTTTACCAAGGGTGTATATGTAGGTGGGTCCTTTTATTTCAAGGGGTCTAACCATTTAATTTGGGGTCTAACCATTTATCAAGGATAAAATTAGGAGAGGATGCACAGAGAATTGAGGATACAATTCCATATGCATAACTATTCCTATTACAACACACACCCTCTTACTTCAAAGATATTGCAGTGTTTCTAAAATAATTGTGGTGCTAGAGGGAATGAATACTTTGGAAACGAAGCAATTAGCAATACGTGTCATGCCCTACATGTTAATTGGTGGAAACTTATACAAGTTAGGCCATGATGAGATCATGTGTCAGTCCATATTATAACATGAGTGTGTTGCAATCATGGAGGAAGCACATGGTGGAATTGTAGGAGGATACTATGCTAGAAATGCCACACTGTGGAAGATTTTACTAGCAGGTCTTTGGTGGGAAAGCATTTACCCAGATTTTATCAAGTATTATAAGGCCTGTGACCACTGCTAGTGCCTTGATAAACCAGGGAAAAGAGATGAAATGCCATTAAGATTGATTGTCAGTGCAGAACCATTCAAGAAGTGGGAAATTGACTTCGTAGGCCCTATTTCTCCAGCCACCTGAAGGACAAGTTTGTGCTACTCCATCACATGTACAAATTACCTTATAAGGTGGGTAGAAGCGGTGCCTACAAGGGATTGCACAACAACAACAGTAGCTAATTCTTATGGGAAAATATAATCAACAAATATGGATGCCCACTGAGCTTAAAAAGTGATAAGGGTACTCATTTTTTAAATGAGACAGTTAGAATATTATTAAAAGAATTCATGGTGGCCCATCATAAGAATAATCCTTATCACCCATAAGCTAATGGGACTATTGAGGCGTTTAAAAAAATTTGAATCATAGGTTAACCAAGATTTGTGATGTAGGAATAAAGGATTGGGATGAAAAAGTTTCTATTGTGTTATGACCATATTGGACCACTTATAAGAGACTGAACAAGGCCACACCTTTTTTATTGGTGTTTGGCATGGAAGTTGTGTTACCTATTGAATTCATGTTACCATCGTTGCATATAGCACATGCAGGAGGGTTAGATGATGAACAAACACTGAAGGAGAGGATTAATAAGTTGATGCAGTTGGATGAGAGGTGAGCTATTGCTCGCTGAAGTCAAAAAAAAAAAAGTAGGTAGAAGGTATGACATGATAGACACATCAAGAACAAGAAGTTTGAGGTTGGCCAGAGATTCCAAGTTTTTGTGCCATCCTGGGAAATTCAAATTCCATTGGTTTCGCTCATACATTTTATCCTATATACTTGATTTAGGAGCTTGTCAGTTACAAGCACTAGATGGAACACGGTTGCCAGGCCATTTCAATAGGAGTAGGCTAAAGCCCTACTATAAATAAGGAAGTATTGCTAGTTAGAATTGGATTTTCTTTGATGTAATTTCCTTTCTCTGTGTTTCCATTTCTTGTTGCTTTGTTTTTTACGAGTTTGTGCGTTGGTAACCACTTATTATTTTCAAAAAAAAATTATGCATGGAGGACCGTACATCCATTTTTTTGTAGGGTAGAGTGATATGAGAAGTGCTGGAAGTTATGGTAATGGATGGTCTGAGTTTAAAAATTCAAAAACACGTGGATTGGAAGATAGCATGTAAAAGATGTGAACACAAGGGAATGATGGTGTCAAAAGGATTTATAGAAACCACATCCAAGAATGAAAATAAAAAAAACAACATGAGATAGGTGATGTCAAGAACCAAGATTAGGACACAGAAGAAGAATGACTTTGGCATTGTATGCATATGTATAAGGATATGTGGTTAGTAAGGGGTGTTTTCGTGCCTAAAGGTTGCTGAAGTTTTTCACGTAGAATTGAGCGTGGAAGAAAAGTGTTGAAGGTTTGCATTGGAAAAATTCTCTTTTATTATGAAAGTCCATTGGTAGGTGGCATGGCATTTATTGTGGATAAAATAAAAAGTTATAAATAGAATATCGGGGGTGCATTATTTCCTACCTTATGTTTTAAGTTATTGTTATCCCAAGTTCGCCCCCAGAAAATTTGGTCAAACAAGACCCCGCACATAAAGAAAATCTAAAGGGGATGATTCAGACCCGTGAGCTCACATTCTAGAATGAAAAATAAAGGAACAAACAAGCTTGAATCAAGGAGCACAGGGTCAAAATGAGGCCGAACAATATAAAAGAAACCAGAGGCCCAAAGGAGGCAAACACGACCCTGCACAGGAAGAAATCGAAAGGTCATTTCATTTGAATAGCCTACGCTCGAAATACCGATAGTCAGGTTGCGGGTGGGCTCGAAAATGGAGGAGTAGGATCGATAAGGAAGTAAACAATGTCAAAGAAAACTAGAAGCTCAAAGGAAAAGAAATGGAGAAAAAAATCGAAGTCTTTGAGCTCTGTGAATGATTCAGAATGAACCCAAAATTGGTTAAGAATGGAAGAATCAGCGGAAGCCTCCATGCATCATCTCGCTGCAACAAAAAATTTGGGTCCGAAGTGTGGAGACTCAAATGAGCGCCAACTCTTCATGTGTCTAGGGTCCAATAAAGTCAACAGAGGGAGATAGAGTGGGCCCAAAATCAACTAAGTATAGAGAACTAGCGAATGGTGCCACATGTTGCATCAGTGCAATTTTCAAAGGTGTGGCCCAAAAGGCAACCCCCAAATGAGTGCCATCTCACCACGTGTTTAGGGCCCAAAAAAGTAAAAGCAGCCATTGAAAGTTCCAAGAGCCTGCAGAAGCCTCCACATGTCTCGACCACGCAACTTCAAAAGCAAAACTAGGGGGCAATTTCCAAATGAGCACGAAGCCTCCACGTGTCTAGGGTCAGAATTTTGACCCCCACCAAGTAAGGAGACTTAGGAAAAATTACAAGGGAACCTGAGGATCTTGTGGAAACCACCACATGTCAATCCAATGCAATTTCAAAAGCATAAGGAAGAAGCTAGATGTGTGAGACTGCCACGTAGACCCTGTGTGGACAGAATCTTTTAAAAATTAAGCACCTAACCCGAGGAACTTCAGACAGCTATATGTTTCAAGTGAAAACTCAGATTTGGGTGGGAGAAGACTATTTGGAAACTTCTCAACACCATCTACACCATGAAAGCATAAAATAATATTTTTAGTATTTTTTGGTGGGTGAAAATTAGGAAAACGTCTCTTTGGCCATTAACGTAGAATTTGATTACTTCAACCACTAGATTATATTTTATTCTATCCACCGTTCGTCTTCTTCAACATGCCAAGCAGGTATAGGGAACCAGAATCAATAGATTGTAGGCAGATTTGAAAGGGGCATTGATTGATGGTGGTTGAGATTTCAAACCGAGATTCAATACATATCTCAAGGTGGTTGAAGCAAGATTCAAAATTTTCCCCCCCTCTTTTGTTCTTCCTATATATTGTAATGAAGGGGCATATTCTAGTCGTTGGTCATTGTTTCTCCTCTTCCACCCTCTCTCTTTCTTCCCTAGGGTAGAATGTGGAGTCTAAGCCTCCTCCCATGGCTCTGTAATGGTGTTTTCCTACCTCTTTCCCACTGATGATGTACCTTGTAACATTTTGGATCAATAAAATCTATTTCGTGATGCATCTATCCATCCTTGGCTTATTTTTTTGTCTCTTCTTACCTCTCATCATTGTAGGGTATAATTTGCATACTTTGATGTTTGTTGTAGGTTCTGGGAGCTGTGCTTAATGGATTTCAAAGAGGTGTTTTGTGTGAAAACTATCTCTGGACTGTGGTGCATCTTGTCCACCCTCTCCTCTACTCACCTCTCTCCACTTTAGGCAGTTGGATTTGTGATCAACCACTTCCTTTTCTGGTGTATCACCACTTAGTGTAGGATCTTCCTCTCTCTCTCTCTCTCTCTCTCTCTCTCTCTCTCTCTCTCTCTCTCTCTCTCTCTCTCTCTCTCTCTCTCTCTTTCTCCCCTTGGAATGGTTAAATTAGCATAGAATAGGTTCTACCTTCACTAGATTAGCTTATGGCAGGTAGATTAGGAAGCAAGAACTGACTTTCTCCATAGGTCCATCTCAAGTTTTGTAAGTCCCACAGCTTGAGAGATGGTCCCATGTTGTGCAATCTCACTGAATGCCCCACTTCACACCCAGACTATTGGGGGGTGTTGTAATTATGTACTAACAGTTTTGGCACGCCCGGTGGGACATTGAGGTTAGATTTTCTCATCTTCCCAAGGTGTCTCATTATCTACAACAAATCTCAAACCACCATGTGACTACACTAATAGTTTTGGCACACCCGGTGGGACAGATCTGAAGCACCTTACCACTTCATCTTAGTAGGTTGGTGTGTTCCTGTTAAGGTTCAGCCTTTGAGGCACATGCAAGCACATCTGGCGACTCCATCTAGTCAACAACCCCATCTCTGAAGTTGTAAACCTTTTCCATCCATTTCTACACTAATAGTTTTGGCATGTCGGGTAGGTCACTAAGGTTAGATTTTCTCATCTTTCCAAGGTGTCTCATTATCAACAACGAATCTTAAATGATCCATAAGGATCCAAAATGAATCTAATTCATCAAAAAATTCAGCATGAAGAAGGAAAAATGAAAACACAGAGGTTATGTATTTTTAGTAACAGGACCGCCGCTCTTAAAACCGCTGCCCTGGTTGGGCGGCGGTCCTGGGACCGCCAGTTTGCATTGAGCGGTGGTCCTGGATCTTTTAGATAGAAAATGAAAATATGAAATGAACAACCCAGAATTTGGACGGTTGTTTGTGTCTCTTCTCCTCCATGACCTTTTCCATGCTCCGGTGCACATGAGGACATGGAAGAGGTTATAAATACATGTTTGTATAAGAGAATAGGATCATCGAAGCATGAAAGAAAGTGAGCAAGAAGTTCTTAGTGCTAGAATTGTGTTTTGAAGAAGAATGGAGTGTTGAGATAGAGAAAACAAGTATTTGGGAGGAAGTGTGAGATATTATCTACTTCTCTTTCATACTTATTGTAATTTCTGTACTTATTATTTTTGAATTGGCCAATAAAAGTGAGAAGAAAGAGAAATTACCCTTCATGGCTGGTTTTTTCCTCCTTTGGAGGTTTCCAGGATAAAATTTGTTGGTTTTTATGAGCTTAAATTATTTCCTTTCCTGTAATTGTGGATTATAAGCATAAGCATAATTCATTCACTAGCTATCTCTGTCATTTTCTAATAGAAAGTAGAACGACATCATTTATTTGTGTTTCTGTGGATAATTCCAAAGTTGAAGAGTTTACAGATCATTTTGGTATCAGAGCTAACAATTATCCAAGACTGTGGCATTCGTTCTTGTATTTTTATGAAATTGACGAGATCTAAAGGCGAAGAGGCTTTACCTTGCGATCCAAAAATTTCTATAAAGAAGTGGAAACAGAGAATTTGGGGACAAATGGAGGAAGAGAACTTGGTCTGCAGAATCGAGATATTGGAGACCATGATGGATAGGATGTTTTGAATGCAAGAAGAGCTTTCTGATTTACAGAAGACAAATTCTATCAAACAAGAATCCATGGACTCAGTGGTTCAGGGATTAGCTGAAAATTTTGGCATAGGAAGGAGCCACCATGAGGAAATTTATGGGGAAGATCATTAAGAAGAGACTTCAAACACAAGATAAAAGGTAAAATCCAATCATACTCCTTTTAAAGTTGAGACGAAAGTTGATATTAAAAGCTTTGAAGGACAAGTAGATGCATAGTTTCTTGATAAATGGTTAAAACAGTTAGAATTTTACTTTAGCATCCATAATGTCACTGAGGCATATAGGATCACCTTTGCACGTCTCAAAATGGAGGGACACACTTTGGTTTGGTGGGAAACCCATCTAACCACTTGTGAAAAGAAGAAGTGTCCTATTGTGAAATCTTGGCAAGAGTTTAAAGAATTACTTAGAGATAACTTCTACCCTATTGGCCACAAGACTGACCAAATGATTAAATGGCAGTATTTAAGACAAGGCAGTGGTAAAAGTGTGCAAGACTATACTACAGAGTTTTGGAGGCAAGCAATGTTGCTAAACATGGACTTAGAGGATGAGGATATTCTAACTAAGTACTTGGGAGGAATTCACACTCACCTTCAAAGAAAATTCATCTCCACCAAGCTCAAATATCTCAATGAGGCATGTGTGAAAGCATACTACATAGATGATGAAAAGAAGCAAGGGGAAGCAGAGCCAAGGGAAAAGGAGTTAAAAAATCAGCAGAAAAAAGAGAATGGGAAAAAAAGTAACAAGGGTAAGTGGAAAGGGAAAGGTAAACAAGCTGCCGCTACTTTAAATACTTGTAAAGATCCCAATAATTTTTGCAATAAATGTGATATTAATGGTCATACTGACGCTACATGTTGGAAGTTACATCCAGAGTTGCATTCGAAGAATCGAACCAAGGACTCGAAGAAGTCCATGACAGCTGTAAGAATAGAATGGGAGGTGGAAATTAAAGATGTCTCTGATGTAGACGAAAGGCTTGGATGCATGACCACCAACATGGAAAGCCAAGAAGAGGAGATGAGTAGACTATTCCAGATCAAAATCCAGATCAAGAGAACTAAGGTAAATGCTTTAGCTGATACTGGTTCTCAATCTAACTTGATTTTTGAAGAAGTTGTAAATAAGCATGGTCTTAAGACTTACAAACATCCACACCCTTATCCTTTGGGTTGGGTGAATAAGGGTGTTGAAATTTAGGTAACAAGAAGATGTAAGGTCAAGTTTGGGGTAAATTCCTAGTATATTGATGTTTTGGAAGCTGACGTTATTCCACTTGATTCTTTTGATGTTGTATTCGGGAGTCCTTACTTGTTTATCAGGGATGTTATATTCATGAGAAGGGAAAACTGGTATAGATGGATCAAGGAAGGGATCAACTACAACATCTAGGCACACCGAAATAAGACATAGGTTACTATGGTGAGTGCTAGCCAACCAAAAAGACTTACTCAGGAAAATCATAATTAGTTTTGTTTACTTTTGTTAAAGGATAAATAAGATGGGGTAGAAGTTTTAGAGATTTCTAACTAGGGAAAGCATGATTTGGATAGTATTATTCAGTCCTTTCAGAAAATTTTTCAGGCTCCTAGTGGGTTACCACAAAAATGGGAAGTAGAGCATGAGATTAAGCTATTGCCAAAGTCCCCTCTACCAAACATCGGGTTATATAGGCAATCCTTGATTAAGAGTGCTGAAGTAAAGAAACAACTCCAGGAGCTACTAGACCAAGGGGTGATATGTTCAAGCACCTCACCATGTGGTTCACCTATTATGATGGTGCCAAAGAAGGATGGTTCTTGGATAATGTGCATCGAATACCGTGCTTTGAATAAGATCACCATAAAGAATGGATATTCACTTCCTTGCATAGATGATCTCTTGGACCAGCTTCATCATGCCAAATTATTCATGAAGTTAGATCTCAAGTCCAGATAACATCAAGTTAGAATGAAAGAGGAGGATATATGGAAGACTTCCTTCAAAACAAAACAAGGTTTGTGTGAATGGTTAGTACTTCCTTTTGGGTTATACAATGCACATGCTAAATTTATGAGATTGATGAATGATGTATTGTAGGATTTCATAGATTCATGTGTCATTGTATATCTAGATGATATTATTCTTTTTAGTGCCACATGGGAAGAACATCTAACCCATTTACAGCAAGTCTTGCAAGTTCTTAGGGAGAAACTACTACTTTGTAAAATGACAAAATGTGAGTTTCCAAACAATCACTTGTCTATCTTTTGCACGTGATTGGAGGAGGAGATCTATGAGTGGATTAAAAGAAAGTGGAAGCCATCACTAAATGGCCAACACCAACAAAAGCCACAGAGACTAGGATTTTTGTGGGAGCAATATAGTACATGCAGAAGTTCATTCTGGGCTTCTTTGTGATTGTAGCACCTCTACACATAGTGGCCACAAAGAGTAAGGGTTTTGACTGGGGTAATGAAAAAGACAAATCCTTTGACTTATTAAAATACAAGATTAGTCATGCTCTAGTACTTGCTCTTCCTAATTTGCAGCATCCTTTTGAAGTAGAGACAAATTCTGTGATTACGCCATGGGTGCCATGTTGCTTCAAGGACATAAACCCGTATGTTATCATTTTGAAACTTTCACTTTAGTAGTTAAAACACAGTCTGAATTATAGTAGGAAAGGCACTACAAAAGGATGGGGTTCCTTCAGTAGTTCCACCTGGTGATGAAATACAAGAAGGGTAGTACAAACTTGGTGGCAGAGATGTTGTATAGGCCACCCACAAAGGATAATTTTTCTTGTTTCGCCACTATCTCTTAGATGGAGACCTTCACAAAGGAATCTTATAGAGAGGCATATGCCCATGACAAAGACTTTGGGGTGACATTTCAGTAGTTGCAGTCCCAAGGGGCTGAAAGGACAAGGATTGAAGATTGTTATCTCAAAGATGGGCTACTTTATCGATGGGGGAATCTTTGTTTGCCAAAATAAGAAAGAATTCTATTGATGAGGGAAACACATACCTCGAAATTAGTGGGACATTTCGGTGTTTGTAAGACCCTATCCCACTTGAAATTGTATGTGTATTGGCCCAATATGTAAGAAGAAGTATCAAAATTTATATGTGGATGTAAACTTCGTTGTACTAGCAAGCCTAAGACTAGGAAGGAGGGTTTGTATATGCCTTTTCTAGTACCTACTCGTCCGTGGGAGGACATTTCTATGGATTTTGTAGGAGGATTACCTATGTCTAAATATGGCCACGACTATATATATGTTGTTGTTGATAGATTCAGTAAGATGCGTATTCTTATGACATGTAAAAAGATAGGTAAAAGCACATGAGGCAACATATCTTTTCTTTGCTAATGTATGGGTGCATTTCAGTTTGCCAAAGTCTATTGTTTCTGACATGGATTCTAGGTTCTTAGGGAAGTTTTGAACTAATTTGTGGGACAAGATGGATACCAAGTTATGAAGGAGCACAAATTTCCATCCACAAATAGATGGACAGACAGAGGTGATAAACAAGACTTTGGTACAACTGATCAGAGGGTATAATAACAAATATCCAAGGACTTGGGATGAGTCTTAGCCTACATTCAACATTCCTATAACTGAGAAATACACACATCCACTATGAAGTTACCATTTGAAGAATGCTTGGGATATCTACCTACAAATCCACTGGATATAGTAGTTAGGCAGCATTATGACGAGGAGACACAAAACACAAAGGTGACTAGAGAAAAAAAAATCATTGAGAGGATCTAGAAAATCCATCTCAAATTCAAAGAACAACTAGTGAAATCTCAAGCCAAGTACAAAGGTAGGCATGATCAGCATAGGAGAGAAAATAAGCTACATGTGGGAGATAGAGTTTTACTTTACTTGAGTAAGGAGAGATTACAAGGTCAAGCACAGAAACTCAAGCCACTACAATATGGGCCCTTCACCATATTGGATCAGGTTGGAGAAAATCCTTTTCAACTTGACTTGTCGCCATTTATGAGGATGTAATCTATAGTAAATTCTGAGAACTTGCACCTATATGAGCCATCCATGCTAGATGAAGATGAAGGAATACAGTTGGTACCTTCCATTGAGGATTGCATCTTAGAATCATGAGGTGAATTGGCAGAGAATTTAGTGCTGTAGCAGAAGGTTAGAGAGACTAGGAGGGGTTTGAGGAGTCTTGGCAGATTGGACTAAAAGGAAAGACACTAAGGAAGGCCCGGTGGTACTCAAAGGAGCAAGTGAGGGAATTATGTCCTCGTGTACTCCCCCACTAAGATTTTTTGGGACCAAAAGCCTCCTAAGTAGGGGAGGTGTGATCCATAGGGATCAAAAATGAATCTACGTCATCAAAACAGTCAGCACAAAGAAGGAAAAATGAAAACACAGAGGTTATGTATTTTTAGTAAAAGGACCACCACTGCCAACTAGGGTGGCAGTCTTGGGACTACCAGTCTGCATTGGGTGGCGGTCCTATATCTTTTGGATAGAAAACAAAAATATGAAACAAACAACTCAAAGTTTGGATGGTTGTTCGTGTCTCTTCTCCTCCATGACCTTTCCCATCCTCCAGTACACGGGAGGACATGGGAGAGGCTATAAATACATGTTTTTTTAAGAGAATAGGATCATCAAAGCATGAAAGCAAGTGAGCAAGAAGTTATTAGTGCTGGAATTGTGTCTTGTAGAAGAAAGGAGTGTTGAGACAAAGAAAGCAAGTATTTAGGAGGAAGTGTGAGATATTATCTAATTCTCTTTCATACTTATTGTAATTTCGATACTTGTTATTTTTGAATTGGCTAATAAAAGTGGGAAGAAAGAGTAATTGCCCTTCCCAAATAGTTTTTTCCTCCTTTGAAGGTTTCTAGGATAAATTTTTTTGGTGTTTATGAGCTTAAATTCTTTCCTTTCCTACAATTGTGGATTCTAAGCATAAGCATAATTCATTCACTAGCTATCTCTGTCATTTTCTAATAAAAAGTAGAACAACAATGTTTATTTGTGTTTCTATGGATAGTTCCAAAGTTGAAGAGTTTATAGATCATTAAACCACCATGCGACCACACTAACAGTTTTGTCACACCCAGTGGGACAGGTCTGAAGCACCTTACCACTTCATCTTTGTAGGTTGGTGTGTTCCCATTAAGGTTCAGCCTTTTGAGGCACATGCAAGCACATCTGGTGACCCCATCTGGTCAACAACCCCATCTCTAAAGTTACAAACCTTTTCCAGCCATCTCCACCCATCTTCATTCACTTTTCTTCCATTTTATGAATTTGTGAAATCAAGACTTCATTCCCTTCATGGAATTCACACCTACAGCAATGTAGTTCACCTCTAATGTATTTCCCATCTCCTTCAGATCAACACTATGATCAGATCCAGAACCATTATGCTTACCCATATGAGTAGTGTCAAAGTCATTTTGGCCATGGAGCTTATCAAGAACAAGGGGACACATACAATGGTGACAACTATGTGGAGAATGTTGTTTGTTGGAGAAGATTCAAATAATGGAGGCTAGAATGGTGCAATCCATGGGTACAACACAGATGAAGGCATTCAAGATTGGTTTTAGGGAACCTTGTCCATGGGGAAAACCTTTTCCAAGACATTACATCCATCAGGAGAAGATTGACTTCATGGTTGAAATGTTGCCTCAACTTGCACAGTGGATTGAGGAGATTGAGGCCTATGAGGTATACATAAGACAACCTTGTCAATGGGTAATTCCACCACCTCCTAGCTCTTCATTTTATCTTTCTCAAACTTTATCATTTCAGAATGATCAAGAGTCAATCCCCTCATCTACTACCCTAAGTGCTAATTTATTTTCTCCATCTCCTGATCTCCCATCCCAACTCATTTCCTTTGCCATTTTCCCTTCCAAACAAACAAGAGGTTCCACCTCTTTCCCCACCATAAAAAATTGCAACACTTTTTGAACCCCAACTTGCCACTCCTCTTTCCTTCCTAATTCCATATGGGGAAGAGATTCCAAAGATCAGTCAAGGAGAAAAATAAGAGGAGGAACCCAATAGAGAAGAAATGATAGAAGATTTGAATATTTTGGTTGCCATATTTGGGTTTACAAATATCCCCTTGATGGTCAAGCCAATACAGGAGGTCAAGGTTGAAGAGATAGTGGTGGCTGAGGTTGAGTTTGCAGCAGAGAAGGAAAAAAGACAAGGAGAATAAGATCAATAGTCTGTTTTCTCCGAATATAGTGTCCCTAATGGAACTTTGTCTAAAGAGAATGTTGATCTAATCCAAGCTGCACAACCAGTTAAGGAGGAGGACCATACAGTTCCAAAGGCTCCAAGTGTGGAGCAGGCTACATAAGAACCTTCATTTCTTCCTCCCACTTCATCCCCTTTAATCTCTAATAGTGAAGAGGAGTTTTAACTTTCAAACTTCATGTTGGAGGATGAAGGGAACCATGGTGAGCAAGTTATAGATTAGGAGGAAACCATGAAGGAGGTCGAGCACATGCAATAGGACAACAAGGAGACAAATTATCTATCTAATTTGGAGGATTGCTTTGATAGAGAGGATCCCGAGGAATTTACATCATTTACTCCTCTATCACCAACCTTCCAAGCATATGAGCCTGCTACCATAAAGGAGGGAATTCAAGAACAGTAGCCTATGTCTCACAACATCCCTCTAGAACCAAGGTTGGAAGATATGAGTCTTCCATGTTCTTCACAAGAGAAGGAAGAGAAAAGGAAAGAGGATGTCATCATCCCTCTCACACCATCCATCCAAGAAAATATACCAGAGGACTCCATTTTTGGAATTAAATTTCATAGCAAAGGGAACATTCAAAGGATCATACCTTGCCCAATTAGGTACTTTTCTTCATTAGAGCTAAGAAAGAAGCTAGAACCATTCATGCCCACTTTAGGGCATGAGGATGAGCTTCAAAGCACAAAGGGTCACCATCAGCACCTCCAGGAGTCCAATACCAATCAACTTGAGGAGGTATTTTTGGTTGATGTAGATACTTTGATGATTTGGGTGGAGTACCAACTTATAGTTAGTTTTTCACTCATGCAAGTAGCCATATTCAGTCTCAAATTATTTTCATGGCTGCCCCTCTTGAGGAAGGGAATCTAGTTCTCCTTACTAGTTGCATGATTTTTTTGAGTCCCTTTTCTCTCTTGTTAGTATAGGAGTAGGAGTAGATTTTTTAGTAGAATAAGTACTTTTGCACACTCTGCATGTCTCATTTAAGGCATGTATGATTTGATCTTTTGTACATGGTGCGTGTTGTTGTGTTTTGTTGCTCCGAGGTTGTATCACCATGCAATGTGGTATGCTTAAAGTTCATTCGGGGATAGGTGAAAGCCCCAGGTGAAACAATTTTCTACTCTCATAAACCTTTTTCTAATATTTCTAATGAAAATTGAGAGTGCAGACGCGCGGGAAGGATCAGGGTCACCAAGTGTAAATGGTAGTGCTCACGGATCAATATCAAGCTATCATTCTGACTCCATGCCCAATGCATGCTTCAAGGCTACTGGTCTCTTCACCTAGCAGGTGGATGTCCCAGTGAGTCGCCAAATTGTTATCCCAAATTTTATCCCAGAAAATTTGGTCAAAAAAAACCCCGCACATAAAGAAAATCTAAAGGGGATGATTCAAACCCTCGAGCTCACATTCCAGAATGAAAAATAAAGGGACATGTAAGCTTGACTCAAGGAGCGCAAGGTCAAAATGAGGTTGAACAACATAAAAGAAACCAGAGGCCCAAAGGAGGAAAACATGATCCTACATAGGAAGAAATTTAAAGGCCATTTCAGTCCAATAACCTACATTCCAAATACCGACAGCCAGGTTACAGGCAGGCTAGAAAATGGAGGAGCATGGTCGATAAGGAAGTAAACAGTGTGAAAGAAAACCAAAAGCTCAAAGGAAAATAAATGGAGCAAAAACTTGAAGTCTTTGGGATCTGCGAATGATTCAGAATGAACCCAAAATTAGTTAAGTATGGAAGAATCAATGGAATCCTCCATGCATCATCTTGGCACAACAACAAAGTTGGGTCCGAAGTGCAGAGACTCAAATGAGTGTAAACTCTCCATGTGTGTAGGGTCCAACAGAGTCAACAAAGGGAGACTAAGTATAGAGAACCAGTGAATTGTGCCATGTGTTGCCTCGGTGTAATTTCAAAGGCATGACCCAAAAGGCAACCCCCAAATAAGTGCCATCTTACCACGTGTTCAGGGCCCAAAAAAGTAAGAGCAGCCATGGAAAATTCCAAGAGCATGCAGAAGCCTCCACGTGTATTGATCATGCAACTTCAAAATCAAAACTGGGGGGCAATTTCCAAATGAGCGTGAAGCCTCCACGTGTCTAGGGTTAGAATTTTGGCCCCCACCAAGCAAGGATACTTAGGAAAAATTACAAGGGAACCCGATGAGCTCTCAGAAACCACCACGTGTCAATCTGACACAATTTCAAAAGCATAAGGAAGGAGCCATATCTCTAAGATGAGTGAGGCTGCCATGTAGACCCTATATGGATAGAATATTTTAAAAATTAAGTGCCCAACCTGAGGAATTTAAGACAACTACATCTTTCGACTAGAAACTTAGATTTGGGTAGGAGAAGAGTTTTTGGAAACGTCTCAACACCCTCTATGCCATAAAAGTATAAAATACTATTTTTAACGGGTTTTTGTGGGTGTAAATTAGGAAAATGTCTCTCCAGACATTAACACAGAATCTGATTGCTTCAACCACAAGATTAGATTTGATTTTATCCACCATTCGTCTTCCTTAACATGCCAAGAAAGCATAGGGAACCAAAATCAACAGATTATAGGTGGATTTGAAAGGGGCATTGATTGACGGTGGTTGAGCTTTCAAAGCAGGATTCAATGCATATCTCAAAGTGGTTGAAGAAAAATTTGAATTTTTCCCTCCTCTCTCTCATTCTTCCTATATATTGTAATGAAGGGGAATATTCAAGTGGTTGGTCATTATTTCTCCTCTTGTCCCCTCTCTTTTTCTTCCTTAGGGTAGAATGCAAAGTCTAAGCATCCTCCCACAACTTTGTAATGTCATTTTCCTACCTCTTACCCACTGATGATGTACCATGTAACATTTTGGAGCAATAAAATTTGTTTTGTGATGCATCTGTCCATCCTTGGCTTATTTTGTTGTCTCTTCTTACCTCTCATTATTACAGGGTATAATGTGTATACTCTGATGTTTGTTTCAGGTTATGGGAGCTGTGCTTAATGGATTGCAAAGTGGTTTTCTATGTGAAAACTATCTCTAGTTTGTGGTGCATCTTTTCCACCCTCTCCTCTGCTATCCTCTCTCCACTTCAGGTAGTTGGATTTGTGATTAACCACTTCCTTTTCTAGTGTATCACCACTTAGTGTAGGATTTTCCTCTCTCTCTCTCTCTCTCTCTCTCTCTCTCTCTCTCTCTCTCTCTCTCTCTCTTTGTCCCCTTGGAATGGTTAGATTAGGATAGAATAGGTTATGCCTACACTGGAGTAGCTTGTGGCAAGTAGATTAGGAAGCAAGAACCTACTTTCTCCATAGGTCTATCTTAAGTTTTATAAATCCCACATCTTGAGAGATGGTCCCATGTTATGCAATCACACCGAATTCCCCACTTCACACCCAAGCCATTAGGGGGTGTTATGATTATACACTAATAGTTATCAAAGAGATCTCATGAACTAGGGCATCCTTTCAAAGAAGGTTTGAGAAGAGTTTTAAATATTTGTGTACATCACTAGTTTGATGAGAAAACTAGAGTGGAAAGGATTACACAGGTGTAAGAAGAGAAGGTTGTGTGGAAGAATCTTGTGGGTGTTACATCATCTTGTGGAAAAAGGGTTTTTTAGGTTAGGGTTACATAGCTAGGGCACAGGTTTGAAGGAATTTTCACAAAGGAGTGGAGCAGCAAAGTTGAGCAGAGCCAGGACTAGGAGAGAGGAAGAATTTTTAAGGACTCAACAAAGGAATGACATCAAGGAAAGTAGCAAACATTTCATCGAAGAAGGGAATGGGCAAGGGGAAAAAATCCATTTCTACCAGTTTCAATGAAGAATTGTTGTCTCATGTTAGAAATATGGTCGTAAGTGATTACAACCATCGAACGAGCACCACATAGAATGAGATGACCCTAGAACTGGTTCACCCTATAGAGAAGAGGACACCAAATGGAATTCCTATCTATGATGATGAAGTAAAGGTGAAAATGGAGAAGGATGGGTTATTACAACACTATGAGTTTCCCTATTTCAGAAAGCATGAGTGACTATACGAATGGTTGATGTCGCG
Organism: Taxus chinensis; assembly: GCA_019776745.2. Taxonomy (NCBI): domain Eukaryota; kingdom Viridiplantae; phylum Streptophyta; class Pinopsida; order Cupressales; family Taxaceae; genus Taxus; species Taxus chinensis. The sequence goes on from CM034149.1 coordinate 15,198,904, forward strand.
CATGCATGAAGACCAATTCTATTTTGTAGGTTAGAGGATGTGCATAACCCCCCAGCTAATTTTGAAGTACACTAGCCTTGTCTACAAAGGAGAATCATGGGATGATGATTTGGAAGAAAAGTAATCCATTAAGAATACCGTTGAGGCTTATGACTACAAGAAGGTTTCATGTTACTTTGACATTTCTACAATTACTGACCCAGTGATGAGGATGGCCACGTGCTTGCTCACAAAGTTGAATGGGTAAGAGAGATGGACACATATAAATAAGGCCTGGTTTAATATATGTTGTAAGATCTTGGAGGGCACCATCTATAACCTCTCAACTTTTATTTCAGAGGAGATTATAAACACCACATGCAATAGAGAGAAGATCATGTTTTGTTATATCCTACTCACCATTGTCTTTTTAGAGATTGGAGTGCCCGATGGGCTGGATAAGTTTTGTTTTGAATACCTAGATGATAACCCTCCCACGCAAAGAGTTTTGAATAGTATACTTATGACACCATGATGGCCACTCATAAGGTTTTCCTGGAAAAGTGGTATAAGTGGATGCGCGACACATTCGGGGCTGAATGGAGAATACCCAAGTAGTTTCTTTCACTAGTACAAGGAGAGGCTGAGTTTGACATATACCAACATTTTTGTATCGACATATTTACTTTGATATAATGCACCAAGATTCCTTTATATAAGTTTCCTTTCTCCTTATTGACATAGTACTTCTAGAACGGGGTCAATAGATTCAAAGAGGAGAAGAAACTCAGGTTTAATCTAAGTGTAGTAGATCAAGATTACTGCAAGATGCATAGGAAGTTAATATACCCCAAGAAACTCACCTATGTGGAGAAGTATGTCTCCCATGACATGCATATGTTAAAACCAGTAACCTTTCTTGTTGCATGGAGGAAATCATCGAGGGTGTATTTGTGCTTGAGGCCTAAGTATGAAAAAGGTTCTTATATTGAAGATGATTTCTCCATTCTTGAAGACCCCATTATGAGGAAAACGGTTGTCCCTAGGAAAAGAGAAAGAGGGGAGGATCCTGAGAAAAATATGTCGAGCGTGCAGACAGTACAAACAATTAAGGCACACAATTGGGTGTGGGCACAAGTACTTATGTCTACTAAAAGAGGTCTCTTGTTAGAAAAGATTCACCACAAAAGGAAGAGTCATTGGTAAAGGAAGATTCGCCCAAGAAAAAAGAGAGAGAGAAGTCCCCTGAATTAGAGTCACCAATAAGAAAGAAGAAAAGGGTGACAAAAGGGTCAGAATCAGGAGAAAAAAAAGCATGGAGGATGTCAAGGGTGATGAAGAGTGCAATGAGGCTTAGAATCATATTTTTTATGATGTACATGAGTTAGAGGAAGAAGGAAATGAAGATATGGATGAGAATGAGGAAGGAACTCATGACAAATGGAGGAGTGAGGAAGTAAACATGAAAGATTAGAAGACCCCGACCCTGACCAAGGAGAAAATGGATAACACTATAGAGAGGGAGTTGATAGGTATTATCCTAGAGTTTGTGGAGAATGAAGTAGAGAAAAGTTTCGAAGAAGTGTTGAAGGAAGCTGAGGAGAGTGCAAGTGTAGGAAAGGAGTATGGGAGCATGGGTGGAGATCCCATCTTAGCAGTAAGCTTCCCTACGGCAACACACATAGGTGGAAAGGGCACAGTAGCGGTGCATGAACATGAGATGACTTATATTAATTATATAAGAAAGGTACTATGTGTGTGCTTCCAAATTATCATTCCCAAAAATCAACTCACTTGTTTTTGTTTTGATGAAGAGGGTGCGTACCCACACATGAGGAAAATTTTATCCTAGGATTTTGAGTCCCACATTGATGAACTTGAGTTTGAGGTAAATCATGATGCATTAGTGAGGATATCAGATTGCAAAGGAGTAAACCCTCTTGTAAATTCCCAGAAACTGTTAGATGAGTAAGTTTGGAATGTTCTCAAAAAAGTATCGGTGGATGTGGAAGCAAGAATCTTCGGTAGAAATGATAGAATAAGAGTCTTGGAGGAGAGATTGAGAAAAAAAATGAGGAGATCATTGAGTGGGACAATGAGATAAAAAAGAAGGAATTGATCAGTATGTAGTTGAGGCATGAGATGAGGAATGAAAAGGTGAATTTACATGAAGACCACAAGAAGATAGAGGCCATTTTAGATGTCATAATCTTGAAACACCCAGACCTGGTCCTACCTAAGTAGAAATACGAGTCAACCATGTACTGCTTGGAAGACTTGACCTGCATCCTCACCATGGAAAGGAGGCCACTCGCATTAGATTCAGTAGAGGAGGTGATGGTATGCCATAAGGAGGAGGAAAATATGAAGATAGGGGAGACATTGACTTAGTACTCAAAGCTCCTTGCCACTGTAAACACCACCTTGCAGATAGCCAAATCTGTGTATGAAAAGTGTGTCGACAGAGATAGGGTAACAAGAACATTGGTTAGTACACATGAGGTGGATCTAAAAGAATTTCAAGAGAAGAATAAAGGCAATAGGGTAGAGTGTGATAAGATCCTAGATGAATTTAAGAAGAAGTTGGAAGTAATCAAAACCTTGCGGGGTTCGATTAAGAATAGGCTAAAGGAACTGTTATCCAAATATCTCTCCTAACAATCTAGATAACTTGCATACACATTCTGGCCCTAAGTTATTCATTGAAGAATTACACGTGCTAAATATCACTTGGCACATTCCCTTGGTCCCAACCTCCTACGTTCCTCTTCTCCTTCCACTTCTCCCTTGTGCCCACCTTTTGTGCATTGATCTTCTTCCCATCCTACGTGCCTTGCACTTACTACTAAGTCCTTGGCCCTTTGCGTGCCACACCTATTACTTTGTAATAGTTCTACCTTAACCATACGTTCTCTACTCACCATTTTTCCTCATCTCCCCGAATGCATCATGCACGCCCCTCTGCACCTTCCTCTTTTTCCTTCATGTGCATTTCCCTCATGCCCTTCTATAACATATCATATTTTAACACACTTAAGTGTGTCATGCATAACTAGTCAAAGTATGCCAACACATTGCTAAATCATTACAACAAATCAATGGTTGACACATCACAAAAATGACAAATAGTTGTATAGTTGGCCATCATCTCAGCCAATCCACACACACCATGTGTTTCGCGTGCACCAACGACTCAAACATCTTCTGAAAACCATATCTCCTACTATAGAGCTTAGATCAATGAGTGCCTGGACTTGACAGAGAGCTACTAACATCAGCTAAAGTGCCAGAAATTCAAAATTCATATTTTGGCAGATATGGTAGGTAAGAAATGGGAAAACATCTCTATAAACATTGATGAGAAGATCTGATTACTCCAACCAGCCAATTTTTTATGGTCTTCCCTCCTTTGTCTTTGACGTGTCAAACAGGCATGATGAAGCATACTTCATAGATTTCCAAGCAGATTTACAAACATTCAAAGCTTCTTGTTGGTGGTTGTGTTTTAAATTCAAGTTTTCCCTCCTTTTTCCTTCTTCCTCCACAGATTCATCTAGAAATGTAAGAGCAAGGCTCATTTGTTATGTTGGATACTCTGGATCCATACACATTTTGCTAAGGACACCATATTTTCTATATTTTGAGTTGCAGCCCTCTATGTTTGGCTATTGCATGTGGATATCGACCTCCTTCATCATTGTAACATATCTATGCATTCTTGGAAGTAAAAGAAGCATTGTGTTGTGATTTTTCTCTATCCTAACATGTTTGCATTCCTTCTTGTTGTATTGTCTTTTGTGTTGTGTGTTGTTTGTGCTACTTCGAGTCCCCTGCAGTTCCATATTTAGTTGTGTTCCATGAGAACAATCTAGTGAATGTATTTCACTTTGCTACTCGTTCCTAGCCTCCTTTAACACATTCCTTTTCATTCTCGCTCAAAACAGACAATGTTCATCCCTTGTTTCCTATGTTATCACCTTTTAGTGTAGTTTACTTCATGTTATCCTTCTTTCCCTAGTCCCTTGGCATTCTTAGATTAGTTTGCCCTTTCAGAACTAGGAGTAGCAGTAGTAGTAGAAATAGATAGAGGAACCGGCCTCCTCTAGAGATCCATCCCAAGCTCACAAGGTCCCACAACTTGGGGATGGTTCCATTGTGGCCTCAAACATCTTGGCCCTTCTAAGATCCGAGACACGGGTGCACGTTTGAGAAACCAACAGTTTCTAGCACGCTTAGTGGGACCAGCATTGAAAGCTCAAATTCCATATCTCTAAGTTCTAGTGTGTGAACTTAGTGTTTCAACCTTTGAAGAGGCTCATTTCAAACACATCTAGTGACTCCCAATATTTTAATATCTCTGTGTCAGCAGTCCTGACCACCTTTCATGAGAAGAGTGAAGACAAGGAAAAGTGCAGCAACTGAAGATTCTTTTAAATACCTTCAACTATCCCTGAGAAGATTTCATTCTATAAATATCACATGCACATCTCTATCTCCACCATGCCATGCCCATTCAACTCCTCCTCAAAATTCACAACATGTGTGCCTTGCAATGGCACATCAACAACCCCCTCCATTAAGAAACTTTGAAAACTTTGCTGGAGGGAGTCCCTTACTCTTGGAAGTACAACATGATATGCCAAATGGCACATTCAAGAGTATTCCTTACTTTACTAGTGAGAATCAAGTCACCCCTCAGGAGCATATCTAAGATGTATAAAATGTGTGTTCACTCTATTTAATCACACATGATGATATAGCGGTCAGATTTCTTGTAGTATCTTTCAAAGGTAAAGAACTTCAATGGTACCGAGGCTTGAGACTTGGATCTATTTCCACTTGGGATGAGCTAGGAACAACTCTTTGCAATTACTTTGATGATAAGTCAGATCACCTATCATTGGTGGAACAATGGACAACAACAAGGAGGGCGCCCAATGAGTAGATGACTAATTTTAACATCAGATTTTAGAACACTTGGGACATAATTCCTCTTATTGTAAGACCTACAACTCAACATGCTTTCCTTTATTATATGAAGTCACTCAATAGTGTTATTTAAGTTATGATCCAATCTATGGGAGGTAGGACTTTACCAACTAGTTATAGCATTGTAGTAAGGGTAGAAAATAGTCTCATTTAGGTGGGAAAGTTGGCTACTAGACTGCTCAGGCCCTGGTTCCCAGAATGTCATAGGCTCCCCAACCTTCTATGGCCCCTATCCCTATCCCTGAGAAAAGTGCTCAAACAATTACCTCAACATCTTGTTCTTCATCACAATAAAAGGAAGATGAATAATTGAAGGCCTTGATAATAAATTTATCAAACAAGGTCATATCATTAGAAAAGAAGTAAGCGCAAGCCTATAGAGGCAATTCCAATTAGGTGCATGGAAAAGGAAATCAGCCTTGGTGGAATCAATATGGAAATCAAAGATACGTGCCCAATCAACAGAATAATAGATGATAGCCTAATGCACATATTCCCTTGCAATTTTATCCTCCCATGACTTCTCTCCCAACACCAAGCATGAGTCAAGCACTTGTTCCAGTTCATAACAATTTGGGACAAGAGTCAGAATGGTTCTTCCCTTGCAACATGCCTCATAGTCAATATCATTATACTAATGTTACACATGCCAAATCCTTTATGATCCAAAATTCTTCATCCTATGAACCCTCAACAAACACCCATGAAGCAGATAATCTAGATAGACTAAAAGTTCCTTCGAAGTCCAATTCTATGTTCTTTGGCATGAAGGACTTCAACGCAATCAACCAAGCTACAGAAGATACAAATAAACCGCACACCCAAGTTGTGGATAACACAAAATATAAGAAAAGAATATTAGATTCAGGCACACATGTTCCCCCCCAGTAATGCAAGAATATCCTCAGAAGAAAGAAGAATCAGACAAGGCATTGTGTAGTAAGGGTGTTCAAATCCCTATGCAAGAGGCCCCTCGTAAAGCTCCATCTGAAACAACACATGCCCCTCATTTGGTAGGCCAACCCTCAGCCTAGCTAAAATTCAAGCTTTCACACCTGAAAAATTAAGAAGGGATGTTGTTCCCCAAATGCATAAGATGGGGGGGGGGGGGGCTTCCATTCAAAATTGTTGACTAGATTAAGAGAACAAACATAAATGTCACAATGTGGGATGCCCTGACCATTTCATCTCAACGAGATCTGTTGCATGAAGCTCTGATGCAACTCTCACTCATTGACCCAATTATGAAGAAGCCACATGCTTCTATCAAAATATACCAATAAGAGGAGAAACAAGTAATTAAAGTTACTAAAACAACACCCTTCTATATGTCCTTGATTATAGGCAAACACCTAGTGCATAACTGCTTGATTTAATCAGGCGCTAGTACTTCTGTTATGCCTAAGAAGATAGTTGATGTCTTAGGTCTGAAATATATCCCTTTGTCTAAAGGAGTCCTACAACTTGATGGATCAATTGTAACCACCTTAGGAGTCATCAAGGATCTGGAGTTAACCCTCCATACATGTCCAAGCCTGACAATTACTCAAGATGTGTCAATTATTGACCTGCCTCCTTTTTTTACCCTATGTCTATCAACAAAATTTACTGCCAAGGTGGGTGGTTACCTATCTTCTGATTGGTCTCACATGTTACTCAAGATAAGGTATGGTTCTCGGTTTACCATACAACTGAGCCTATATTTTCCTATCATCTAGAGTCATATGTCCCATCCCCTCTCCAACCCAATTGTCTTATCTAGGAAGAACAAGTTTTAGTTCCTGAAGAGCAGTCTCTTCCACCCTCTGTTCCATACCTAGTGCTTAATGAATGGGTGGAAAGGCATCACAAATTTTATCCCTATGCTGAAGAACTAGAAGCCTATGAAACTAGGCTTGGTACTTATTACATCATATAATAATACGCTATGCTTCTGTGTGCGCTCATGAAAGACAAAGTTCAAACTAGTCTATGGAAGATGTATTTTGATGGATCCAAAAGCAGAAATGGCACAGGAGCAGGAGTGGTTCTCATTTACCTTAAGGATGAGAAATTATTCTTCACACATAGGCTGCAGTTTGCATGCTCTAACAATGTGGAAGAATATGAAGTGCTGGTGCATGGCTTGCTTATTACTAAAAAGAAGAAAATTAAAGTGTTGCAGATCTTTGGGGACACAGAATTGATCATCCACCACGTCACCAAAAAATGCCAGAAAAAGAATAAGATTCTTAAATCTTATAAATATAGAGTTTAGGACCTACTTGAGAGCTTTGATGCCCTTAATCTGTAGGTAGTCCCATGCATAATGAAAAAATAAGCCACCCAGATGGCTGCACTCGGTTCATAGTTTTCTCCTACTGAGGAATTTTTCAAGGGAAAAACTCAACACATTAAGATGGTAATTAGACCATCCATTTCAAATAAAAACACTAGCTGGTAAGTTTTCAATAGCGACGCATAGATCATCCAGTTTATCCAGAATGAATCTGAATTTTCATCAAGTACGCAAACTGACTTGCATGACAACTATGGTGACCAAGTAATATAGCTGAAGACAAATAAGTTTCCCAAAGGGCTAGTCACCTTAGAGAAAATGTTCATCTCTGATGATGAGTTCAAGGGTGAAGAAAGATACATGTGTGTCATACAAGAGGACTACTCGTCCATTACTATTACGCGTGGAAAAGAGTTGCTGCTCAGTAGGACTTGTGTGCATGAATAAAAACATGCCTTCATCTCTCTCTATAAAAAATACAGTGATTTTTCTCATGGGAGTATGAAGACCTCAAAGGTTTTGATCCAACTATTGCTTAACACTCCATTGACATTGATCCTAGTATAAAGCCCATCAGACAAAAGCAGTGGCTAGTCAATCCAAAAATAGAGCCCCTCATGAGAAAGGAATTATCCAAACTCATTGAGGAAAAAATTATCTTTCCCATCAAATATTCCACCTGGGTCACAAATCTTGTTCCAGTGTGCAAGAAAAATGGTGAAATCAGACGTTGTGTTGATTTCAGAGATCTGAATAAGGCATCTCTAAAGGATCATTATCCTTTTCCTTCAATGGAGTAGATTTTACAGACCGTAGCTGGCACACAGACATTCTCCATGCTATATGGGTATTTTGGTTTCAACCAAATCCTGGTCAGGAAGAGGATCAATTCAAAACAACATTTACAACCAAGTGGAGAACATATGCATATCAGAAAATGCCATTTGGTCTGTCAAATGCAGGCGTAATGTTTCAACATGCCATGGATATTTTCTTCAAAGGTTACATCAATGAGTTCATCTTGGTTTACCTTGAGGATATAATTATCTTCTCAAAACAAAGCATATATCACATGACACACCTGGAAAAGGTCTTTCAGAGATGCAAAGAATTTGGGGTATCTCTTAACCTCAAGAAGTGCAATTTTGTGGTGGCACAAGGTAAGCTCTTGGGCCATGTGATTTCAAAGGATGGCATCATGATTGATATTGAGCGTGTTTCATCCATCTTAACTCTTTCCCTACCAGTGTAAAAAAATGCCTTACAGTCCCTTCCTTTGCAAATTTAACTTTGTTAGGTGATTTATCCCTAACTTTTCGAGACTCTTTCAGCCCATCACCCTTATGCTCAAGAAGTACATAGCCTTCAGATGGACAACAGAAGGAAGAGAAAGATTCAATAAGATCAAGAAGGATATTTCTTGTGTGCCAACGCTCATCAATATATATTATTCAAAGGATTTCATCCTTTATGCTTATGGCACAGATGCAAGTGTTGTTGTTGTCCTGACACAAGGAAATGAACAAGGACTAAAAGAGCTAGTGGCCTTCTTCAGCCAGACGCTAAAGGATTATGAATTGAAATACAGTCACATAGAAAAGTGAGTCTTTTCCATCATGTGTGCACTCAAGAAATTCAAAAGTATGCTCGCTACAAATCATATCAAGGTGTTAGTCTCCCACTCATCTATCAGATACTTCATCATGGGAGCAGAAATTAGTGAGAAGAGAGCACGATGGGTGACTAAAATCATAGAATATGATGTGACTATTAAAGCCACAAAGCTGGTAAGAGGTAGTGCACTCTACAAGTAGATTGCTGAGGATGCGTAGAGTGAACCTGAGGCTTCATTATTTTTGGATGAAGACCTTCCGCATGTAGAACTTAAACAGAATATAGACCCTGGTGTGCATGACTAGATGAAGGACACGATCACATTCCATTATGAGGGTGCATAACCTCTCAGTTTAAATAAAGAAAAGAGAATACATCTGAGGTTACAATCTGTCCCTTATGTGTTGATTGATGTACTTCTCTTCAAAAGGAATATTGATGGTGTGTTGTTAAGATGTATCAACAGCGCATAGACTGAAAAAGTGTTAGCAAAATTTCATGATGAATTCTCTGGTGGACACTTCTCTGCCAAAACTAGGGTAGTAAATATCATAATGGAAGGTATCTTTTGGCCTACCCTATTTTCAGATGCACATAGGTGGGTCATAAAATGTAAATAATGCACTTTATTTGTAGGAAAGAAAATATTGGTAGCAATTCACCTCTGACCAATCCAAGTGGATCAGCCCTTTGCGTAATGGGGTCTCAATTTCATAGCATGATCAAGCTACCTTCAAACGTTGGACATAAATGGGTGTTGACAACTACAAATTACTTCAATAAATGGACATAAGTTGTCATGCTTAAGGAATCAATTGAGGCAGTCATCCTTGAATTTCTTGAGGGTTTAGTCATAAGGTTTAGCATTCCTCAAACCATTATCTCTGATAATGCAAAGGCCTTCCTTAGTACTAAAATCATTGATTGGGCTCTAAGTCTAGGCATTTACCTAAAAACCTCTTCCAACTATTACCCTCAAGGCAACGGTCTCGAAGAATCGAAAAACAAGAACCTACTCAAAATCATGAAGCACATAATGAACATTATCCAAAGACAGTGGCATATGAAGGTCTTGCGCATGCTCTGGGAAGATAGAATCACAGTAAAAAAGGCAATAGGAACTTCACCTTACAAGCTTGTCTATGGTAAGGAGGCTTCCCTTCCTATGACACTATAACTAAATTCACTAGCGCTTTCCCAACAGCTAGAATTTGAAGGTGCAAACTAGAGAGAAATCAAGATGATGAAGTTGATTCATCTTGAAGAAATTAGAAACTCTGCCATGACCAAGCCAGAACAACATCAAGAAGTAACAAATAAATGGTTCAACAGAAAGGCTAGGACTTAAGCTTTCAAAATTAGGGACCTGGTTCTAAAATGGGATGCTGACAGAGCTAAGCCACGGCACCATTCAAAGTTTGATGCACTTTAGAGTGGCCCATACATGATCAGTTTCTACAAAGAAGCTAACTCTTTCGAGTTAACTCATCTTGATGGAAGCATGCTACAAATCCCTGTGAATGGAATCTATCTCAAACTCTTCCATTAAGTTTCCCGCATCATGTTGTAGATATTAGAGTAGTTTCAATTCCTCGAAGTGTGCTATGTGCACATTGTTTGTTTGTATATAGTTATTTCCTCTTGCATGCTTCCTGTACATGCTCTTTTATTACTTCTAGAGTACATATCCTCTCTCAGCAGTTGTGAGATTCATAATAGAGTGCAGAAATTATTCTCAAGTGATCATAGAGGCATTTTCATGATTAAAAAAGAAGACTCCATGCCCAATGGATGCTTCAGGCTACTAATCTCTTTCATATAGCAGGAAGATGGCCCATAAAGTTCCTAGAACTATTATCCAAATAGCTCTCCTAGCGATTTGGATAACTTACATACACATTCTGGCCCTAAGTTATTCATTGAAGAATTTTGCATGCAAAAAATCACTTGGCACATTCCCTTAGTTTCAACCTCCTGTGCGCCCCTTTCCTCTTCTACTTCCACTTCTCCCTTACACCCACCTTCCGTGCATTCACATTCTTCCTAGTCAGCTTCTTACCATCCCGCGTGCCTCACACTTACTACTAAGTTCTTGGCCCTTTGCACGCCATGCCCATTACTTTGTAATAGTTGCACCTTAACCATATGTTATCTGCTCACCAGTTTTCCTCATCTCCCTATGTGCATCACGCATGCCCCTCTGCACCTTCCTCTTTTTTCACTGCATACCTTTCCCTCATGCTATTCTGTGCCAAATCATCTTTTGACATTATTAAGTGTGTCACGTGCAACCAAACAAAGCACTCCAACACATCGTCAAATCCTTACAACAAATAAATAATTGACACATAGCAGAAATGACAAATAGTTGTATAGTTGGCCATCATCTCAACCAACCCATGCATGTCATGTGTTTTGCATATGCCGACGACTCTGAAATGTTATGAGATCCATATCTCCTACTACAAAGCTCATATTGGCATGTGTCTAGACTTGTTAGAGAGCTGCTGACACCAAATATAGTGCTATAAATTCAAAATACATATTTTGGTGGATCTGGTAGGTGAGAAATGGGAAAATGTCTCTCTAAACATTGATGAGTAGATATGATTTCTCCAACCACCCAATTTGGTATGATCCGCCCTCCTTTGTCTTCAACACATTAAATAGGCATGGGGAAGAATACTTCACAGATTTCCAAGTGGATTTATAGACATTGAATGCTTCTTGTTGGTGGTTGTGTTTCAAATTTAGGTTTTCCCTCCTTTTCCCTTCTTCCTCCATGGATTCATCTATAAATGTAAGAGCAAGGATCATTTGTTATGTTTGATACTCTAGATCCTTACGCATTTTGCTGAGGACTCCATATTTTTTGTATTTTGAGTTGCATACCTCTATGTTTGGCTCTTGCATGTGGATATTGGAATCCTTCGTCATTGTAACAAAATTTTGCATTCTTGGAAGTAAAAGAAGCATCATTTTTTGACTATTCTCTATCCTAACGTGTTTGCATTCCTTCTTCTTGTATTGTCTGTTGTGTTGTGTGTTTGTTGTGCTACTTTGGGTCCCCTGCAATTCCATATTTAGTTGTGTTCCATGAGAATGATCTGGCGAATGTGTATTTTGCTGTGCTACTCGTGCCTAACATCCTTTCATACATTCCCTGTCATTCTCACTCAGAACAGACAATGTTTATCCCTCTTTTCTGTTGCTATCACCTTTTAGTGTAGTTTACTTCATGTTATCCTTCTTTCCCTGGTCCCTTGGCATTCTTATCTTAGTTTCCCCTTTCAGCACTAAGAGTAGGAGTAGGAGTAGAAATAGATAGAGGAACTGACCTCCTCTGAATATCCATCCCAATCTCACAAGGTCTTGCAACTTGGGGATGGTTCCATTGTTGTCTCAAACACCTTGGCCCTTCTGAGATCTGAGATGTGGGTGCATGTTTTAGAAACCAACAGGAACTATACCCCAAGTCACTCGCATGATGGATACACTAGGAGATCTTAACAAGCAGCTGGAAAGCATTATAGATATGCCTAAAGGTAAGAGTGGTGAACTAAGTATTGATGAAGTAAGTGCATTAGTGGGTGACCTACTTCAGCTGGTGTAGGGAGAAGTGGATGCCAGGGAGAAGATTGAGGCATCCGTAAAGGAGTTCCCACTCCTTTTGTAGCAATAGCATATTCTTCCACTATTCCATTCTTTATTTATTTCAATTCCACTATTCTTTATTTTTTGAAGAAGTAAAATGTTCCTGAGGATGGAGAACATGCATAGTGTGGGATGATGTTGGACCCTAAATATTGGCTAAGTACCAAGAGGCGAGCACACATAGGATCAATAAATAAAAGGTCACTCAAGGAAAACTGCATTGGAAAAAGGGTTTAAGAAGGGTTTACGTGAAACCAAGGTGTGCACGGGAGGTAGAATAAGGGTTTAAAGGACTTAGCCATATTTGGCATCATGCAGTCACTTGAGGAAAAATGTGAGGACTTGACTAGGTGTGATAAGTGAATAAGGTTCCATCTTATAACCTTGGAGGCCAAGAAAAGGATATTCCATACAAGGTATATTCCCGTAGGCATCATTACAGTTAGTGGAAGGTTTTGCAAAGAGGATAAACATTCGCCATTGGAGGACAAGATTTACACTTGACATGCGATATGCTCAGGAAAGAATTGATGGTGGTGGAAATTGATCCTATTTAAAGAAGTTTTTGGGACACGAACAAGAGAGAGATACACAAGAAGGGAAAAGGGGAGAAGAAATAAGGTAGTGCAAAGGCACTAGAAGGTATGGGAGTGCTGAGAGAAGGAATGAAACAAGGTGCTCCAGAAATGTTAGGAAATGTTAAAGGTTTGTAGGTCATGATGTTGGGGCTTAGATTTCTTCATACTAGAGGGTTATAAGAGATAACATTAAGAATAAGTATGGGTATTGGGGTCTGTAACAAGGGTTATAATGGGGAAAGCATAGTCGGAATCTCTAATCAGATTAGTTTGTATGGGTTAGATCTTTGTCATTTGATGTATATGGTCTGAGATGACCCTTTTGAATGTAGTATGGCTACCAAAGACTCTTTTTAAATAAATATACATGGATATATTATGTACATCTTGATTATGGGTTTAAACCCTCATGTTATTTGGCTTTTCATGACTTAGAGCTAGTTTCTTGTGCTTCATAAAATGTTTATTTAGATTTTGTAATGCATTGATGTGTAGATATGTTTGTTATATCTTCTTCCTTTTTGAGTAGATGCATGTACTTCTGTTTCTATAAATAATCCTCCATTAATGGAAAAAATATCTTGCAAATCTCACATAAAGGAGGGGCTCAGTTCCTACGTGTTCCTTGAGTGAACACTTAGCGTATGTTGGGGTGATAGGTTGGCACACTTGGGGTTAGAAATAAATATTGAGGGTAAAATAATGATTACATGTAACGAGTTTATAAGCATACAAGATCATTGTTTGACTTGGTGATACCATGTACCATGTGCATAAAAATTTGTAATCCTTGTGGACAAGTGTGAAGAGCTAGAAGACAAAAATATGAGTGATTTGAAGAGTCGTGGTAAGTGGAATATCAAAGGTCATGTCTAAAGAGGTATATCTATTAATGTAAGATCATTTGCAAGCTATTTTTGATAACCCCCATTATCGTCTGTTGAAGAAATTTTTTTTGAAAATAAAAACCTCTTGGGCATAGCCCAAAACCCCTAGAAGTCTCTTCTAGGTTTGTAGCTGGTTGGAATTTCATGAGGAGGATATGAATGAAATATTTGTTGATTGTAATCTTATTTGAAGAGTTTTAATCTGATGTGTATTTCAATAAAAAAAAAAAATTTGTTCTTAATATACATATGCATCTCTTGATCAGTTCTATTTGATCCAACACTAATTTATAACAATATATTCTTGATTGTTTGAAGTAGAAAAGAAAATTTTATTAAAGGAATGATTCACCCCTCCTGTCACTCCCTACTCAATTCCAACAAGATGAAAGTGATTCATTTAAAGATATCGACAACATTGATGTCTCTCAATTAGATGACTTCCTATTCTGAAATAGAGATTGAGTGCTTGCACGAGTTCTAGAGCTAGGTGCCACTATGCCATAAGAACGATAAGCCCCTAGCCAAGATACTAATAGAAAGGAAGAAGAAATACAAATACCCCCCATGGATGATAGCATTGAAGGAAGACATGCTTCAACCTTTGGTACCCACATGGAAGGTGAGACATCAAGACAAAGAGGTAGTTATCTACCTCTACCCCTTAAAATGTGTATTTGAGTTAGAGTATAATGTGAACATGAGGAGCTACCTCCTCCCCAAAACAACAAAGAAGAGGACCCCCAAAATGAAGAAGTTACTATCCAAAGTAAAATACAAAACCTTAGCCTACATCTAGCGAACTTAGCTTCTTATGTAAGTAAGAACACAAGAAAAGGTACACATTAAGAAAAACCCATGATTAAGGTTAGTGAACTTTATACTGAACCTCCAAAAGATGAAACCTTCAAGAAAAAATGAGTGCTTAGACCATCTTCTCCTACGAAAGAGTAACTCTTTACACAAGAGTTATAATTAATGAAAAACATGCTTACAACTCTTCAAGAAAGTAATGTAGGCCATAGAAGGATGTGTCAATATGAGGAGCTATGTCTTTATCCTTTCAAGAGAGACATGTTGCTAATACCATTTCCAAAAAAAATTGATTGCCCAAAATTTGATAAATATAAAGGAAAGGGTGATCCTCGTGATCACATCAAATACTTTTACATGGTTTACCAAGAGGTAGCCTATAATGAAAATTACCTCATACGTTTGTTCCCTCGTAGTCTAGAAGGACAAGAACTAGAATGGTTCCTACATTTACTAAAGGGGTCTATAGTCACATGGCCCGCGCTAGCAGGAAAATTTGTGTGTCACTTCTCATTCAACATGGAGAATGGCATCACCATGTTAGATATATGCAGTGCTAAACAAAGACCAAATGAAACTTTTTCTAGTTTCTTGCAATGGTGCCAAGGGTTAACTAGCCACTCCCCTTGTATAATTCCATAGAAATAATTGGTTAGTATCTTCATGCCCAATTTGAATATGGACATTGCATTCCACTTACAAATACATTTCTTAACTAATTTCAAGGAAGTTATTAAGAAAGGAAGCCAAATCAAGAAGGCTTTGATAGAAAAGGGCACAATGAAACCCTTCTCAAAAGACAAACAAGAGGAAAAACTTGTAGATAAACCTAAATTCTTTAACAAGATCAAGAATGTAATAAACGATGGCATCATGGAATCTAAGTGATTTCAAACAATTAAAGTTGTTAAAAATGGTCCTCTTCTAAAGATGAAAAAATGACCTATTCAAAATTTGGTCAAATGATGAGTGTTTACTCCACTCACCGATTCACTATCTAGGATTTGGAAACAATTAGAGGTAGTAAACATGGTTCAATATCTAACCACAGTGCCTTACACAGATGATGCACCCAAACTAGGATGGCATAAAGATCATGACTATTTTGATTTTCATCATGTCAAGGGACACAAAATAGATAACTGCTTAAAACTGAGAGACTTTATATAATATCTCATAGAGAATGGGAAGATTGAAGTAGATTCACCTAAATCAGGACAAGGGACTAATGGAAAAATGGGAATCTTCAAATATCCCTTCCCTAATGAAAATAATTAAGGAACAAAAACTTTGGATCAAGGCCAGTCATCTGATGACTATAAAGCCACAAATTACCTATATACTTCCACTGACAACCCCTTTGATTCACTTATAGGTTAGATTGATTCATCCAATGAACATGTAAATACCATCAAGATCATTAGTAATGATTGTGACGTGACAACATGGTGTGCTCACCTAGTGATCCCATAATCTCTTGTATCCACCCCTTAGAAGATTCCATATGATGTGGTGGATCAAATTGAGAAAACACTCACTAATATTTCAATCTTATACCTCCTCCAGATATCTAGCCATTATAAATGTCCTTTATAAGACCCTTCAGGGGTAAGGATTGTCAACAGACGTCGATCCTTTACACCTTCAAGCCATAGTGGTTGATCTTTCCCAGATTGAATGTATCTAATTTGACCAGAGTGAAATACCACTTAATAACCAAACAAACAACTCACCCCTTTATATCGAAGTATTTTTCACTTGTCGAAAGATTAAAAGAGTGCTTGTGGATAATGGGTTGAGTCTAAATATTTTTTCCTTTAAGTTCATCAGGAAGCTAGGGCATATAGAAGTGGAGCTAGATTATCATGTAATCACAAACACAACATGATAATGCCAAGTAGGAATCATTTGGAACCATTATGTTACCTATAGAATTAGAGCCCAAAAATAATGACACAAATTTCCACATCCTTGATCTAGATCTTCCATATAATATGCTCTTAGGTCATCTATGAATCCATGCAATAAAAGTTATACCCTCCACATTCCACCAATGCATTAAGTTATATCATGAGGGGAAGACGATCACCATTGTAGGTGACCCTGAGTCATTTACGCATTGTAGAGCATTGCATAGTTTCTCTAGAGCAGCATATGAATTTCCTTCAGTGGAAGTTGTGATACCACTACAAACATAAGCTCTAAAATCTCGGGTTGATCTTGATACATTACAGGATGATACTAAGGATCCTTCCTCATCACTTTGCCCCTTTTCCTCATGGGAGATGAATATGGGAGCATATGGCCCAATCAAGGGTTTTAATCTTCAACAGGCCATTTGGTCTCTAATCTCTCGCTATCACCTATAACATGTGGTAGACCTGATTTCCAATTCACAAGCTCCTAGGATAGCTGTCCTAGCCCCTTTGAGATTTTTTTCCTCATGTTCTTCTTTCAAACAAAAAATATTCTATATACACCTACAAGTTACATACTTGAAGGAAAAAGGCTTCAAGTAATCAAGCTCCACAGTACGCCAAATCACATAGAATGATGCACATCATGGGGTATAAGGGATTTGGATGTGACCCAAATGCATAATGTAGACTAGAACCTATTCCAGTCCCCCTTCAGAAAGAAAATAAGCATGGCCTTGGAATTAAGCCTCATGAGGTTCCACCCTCTAAAATAGATGAAACTTCTTTAGAGATTGAGGATGATTTTCCTCATTTAGAAAGCGACGCAAATTCTCATTATAGCATATATGAGGACCTATCCTCTACAAACCTTTTCCTCAATTCCTCCATCATTACCCTATCCCAATTTAAACCCCAAAGTAATTTCCACATCACCCTTTTATATCCCAACCTCATTGATTGGGGCCAACAAATTCATGTGCAAGTTGTCTTCTTCGAAAATTATGAGGTCATTAAAGAGTTCATGGGTACTTGGGACACCATTCCAATAAGTGACCATAAGAAAGGTTTCTCCATAAAATTTGATGCATGTGCATACTTTGGGGAAGAGGCAAAATTGTGTGGTCACTTAAGAAAAAAAATAATAAATAGGGGGAATAGTACTATAGAAAAACCTTTCCAAAATAATAAGCATAAGTCCCATAGTGAAAAACTCTTTGAGGAACTTGTGGACAAACAAACAGAAGAATTAATGGAAAAATAAGTCGACCCACGTATAGATAAAACTCTCTTTGAGCCACCTATACAAGTGGATCTTACTCTCCCCCTTGATCCTAAATGCATGGAAGATATATCCAAACTATTGCTCGAAGATACTATCAATGTTAATATCGAATTAGAAGAGGATCTAAAAATGGTAAAAATAGGAGCTTCACTCTCGACACATGAGCATAAAACATTTTTAGAGCTCCTACATGAATTTTTAGACATAAT
Source organism: Taxus chinensis (assembly GCA_019776745.2). Lineage (NCBI taxonomy): Eukaryota > Viridiplantae > Streptophyta > Pinopsida > Cupressales > Taxaceae > Taxus > Taxus chinensis. The sequence continues at coordinate 15,217,106 of CM034149.1, forward strand.
TCATAGTCTTATGTAGATATGTTAGGTTTGTATCCAACCCTAGTTGTGCATAACCTTGTTGTGCACCTCGATGCCAAACCCATCAAGAAAAAGTTAAGGAAGATGCACCCATGAGTTGCACTACTAGTAAAAGAAGAATTAGAAAAGCTAATGGCTACAGGTTTCATCAGACTAATTGATTACTCAGAATAGATATCAAACATAGTGCCAGTACAAAAGAAACCAATCAGTATCTGAATCTACACATACTTTAGGGATATCAGAAAAGCATACCCTAAGGATGATTTATCTATGCCTAACATTGACATGATTGTTTATTCAACTGCATTGTATGAAATGTTGTCCATCATGGAACTATTTTTAGGTTATAATCAAATTAAGATCATAGAGGAAGATCAACACATGACTACATTCACAATCCCTTGGGGAACATTTTGCTACCAAGTGATGCCCTTTAGTCTAAAGAACATCAGAGCCACTTATCAAAGAGCGATGATTGTCATCTTCCATGACATGATGAATGACATCATTGAGGATCACGTAGATGATATTTTGGGAAATTCTAGAACCAAAGAAGATCACCCAGAAGTGCTAAGGCATATATTTCAATGCCTCAGTGATTACAAAGTAAGACTGAATCCTAAGAAGTGTGTCTTAGGCGTATAATTAGGAAAGCTTTTAGGGTTCATTGTGTCTAGAATAGGGATTGAGGTGGATCCCACTAAGGTTACAAATATCATTGAGATGCCTCCATAAACAAACCTTGAGCAACTACATAGTTTACAAGGTAAGATTCAAGCAATCTGCTGATTCATCTCACAACTTGCGGATAAGTTACACCCTTTTACGCATCTTCTTAAGAAGAATGTTAGCTTCAATTAGAGACTTGAGTGTCAAAAATCCTATGAAGTGATTAAACATTACCTAACTAGCCCACCTATTCTCATACCACCTACCTCGGTGAACCCCTATTATTGTATATTTCAGCTACCCAATACACTATTGGTGCATTGCTTGCCTAGTACGATACAAGATAGAAAGAGAGGGTGGTTTATTACCTAATCCATACTTTGATTACATATGAAATGAATTATCCCCAGATCAAGAAAGATTGATTGGCTATGGTATTTTCTTTCTAAAAGCTATGCCACTATCTACTCAATCACAAAACCAAGATGATTTCCAAAGTTGACCCTTTTAAATAACTTATATCTAAACCCACACTCACATGACAGATGGATAATTGGATTATCCTGATAAGTGATTTTTATATCAAATTTGTAAATCATAAGTCACTCAAAGGGAAAGTACTCATAGATCAGTTAACAAAATATCCCTTACATGGGATCGAGCCATTGTGTTTGGATTTTCTAGATGCTTTCATGATGTACATCGAGGAATCCATCGTATGGCAGATGTAGTTTGATGGACCGTTCAATTATCATGGTTTAGGAGAAGGGGTAGTGCTTATCACTCCAATAGGAGAATTCATTCCACATGTTTTCAGGCTAAGTTTCCCTTGCACTAATAACAATGTAAAGTATGAGGCACTCATTTCTGAGCTGAAAATTTCTATTAAATGGAATATTAGACAGCTAAGATTCATGAGTGACTCATAATTAATCATCAAATAAGTTAATGACAAATACAAGGTCAAGGATGGAAAACTCATCCCATATAAAAGGATGGTTGAGACTTTAAAGGAGTACTTTATAGGTATCACTTTGGAACAGATGCCAAGGGCACAAAATCAATCAGCAGACGTGATGGCCATAGTTGGAGCTTTACTTCATATCCTACCTCAGGAAAAGAAAATTCCACTCTTTGTGGAACATATGTAAGAACCAGCGTATGACCTACCAGAATCATGTCAGGTATGTAAAGTTGTTGGTCCTTACTCCCCCTGGTATGATCCCATATTTAACTTCCTATAACACAGTACCTTTCCTCCCCCTTGTAAGAGCCCTTATCCACCATATAACTTATTATACCCTATTAGGAGGAACCCTTTATCATAGAGGATACAATGGGAATCTACTACATTATCTCAATTTAGATAAGTCAGTCCAGGTGATCAAAGAAGTCCATGAAGGATTTTGTGGAGCACACACAATTGGCATGGTGTTCAATAAGAAACTACTAAGAGTGGCTTATTATTAGTCCACCATGGAAGTTTATTTTTGTACTTATGTAAAGAAGTGTGAACTTTGTCAAAAGTATGGAAACTTGATCCATGTACCAACACAACCTTTGCAGCTGATTACTACACCATGTCCATTCTCAAAATGGGTATTAGATCTCATAGGGAAACTCACTCATACCTCCTCAGATGGCCATATGAATATCATAACCACCACCAAGTATATCACAAAATAGATAGAGGATGTGCCTCTTACATATGTTACTGGTGCATAACTATCAAAATTCATTATGAACCACATCATCTGCCATTACAAAATTATCTCTGCCATTGTAGCAAATAATGGTAAGTCTTTAAAGAATAAGACAGTTAAAGTGTTGTGTCGAAACTTTCAAATCTGTTTAAAATGGTCCACTCCCTATTACCCTCAAGCTAATGGACAAGTTGTGGCCACTAACAAAACACTTTTTCACATCATGGAAAATATGGGAAGTAAAAAAATCCATAATTGGCACTTACAAATCCATCCCGCCCTCTGGGTTTATCGACCTCTTTCTGCACTCCTACTAGTGCTCCCCCATACTCTCTAATATTTGGCACTGAGGCCATTATACCATTAGAGACGGAGCTTCCTTTCCTAAGAATATCTCTTCAATATTATCTAGACAAGGATGAAGACTATCAAGTGGCTCAACCAACAGAGTTGGAGCTACTAGATGAGAAATGCATGCGGGAACTTAATCACCTCAAGGTATATAAGAATTGAGTGTCATGAGGCTATGAAAATTAGATGATACCTCGCCAGTTTGAGGTAGGAGACTTGGTACTCAAATAAAATCAGTTCAACACCACTAAGGATCGAGAAAAGAAAGAAAATTTTGAACCCAGTTGGTTAGGACCATATTTTTTGGTTGCTAAATATGGTTTAGGGGCATACAAAATGGCTCACTCAGATGGTGAGGAATTAAAGGAACCAATGAATGTAATACATCTCAAGTAGTTCTATGCTTGAGTATGAGGTTCCTTAGAAAATTAAGAAATAAAATTAAAAAAATCAAAAAATAAAGAAAAATTAAAAAGAAAATAGGTCATCCAACTGTGAATACCACACAATTGTGGCACATTGGGAAATTCCTTGCGTGAAAACTGGTTTTCGGCGCTTTCAGAGGATCCATTATTCATAAGCACATCTCATGTCTAGAAGGAGCACAGTTGCTTCAAATATAGGTCTAGGATTCCCAAGATCTAAGATTCCTTTGATCCTATCTATTGTGGCCTTGATCTGACTGATTTATTCTTATATATATGTGAAGGATTCACCTTTTTATATTCCCATATAATGTTGGGGGTACCTTAACATATACACCTCTTTGCACATACATGTGTGGTATTTTGCCTTTATATATTCCCATATATCTCTTGGGGCATCCACGCTTCTTTGTTTTCTGTACATAGCTTCAGAAAAAAAAAAAAAACTCGGAAAACACAAAAACATTCAAAACAATTAGAAAACCCTAAAAATTAGAAAAACCTTTTAGTGGAAAAAAAAAAAAAATGTTAGTAGCCTTAAAATTTTTCTTAAAATGACACCCAAAAATACTAGAAAATGTTTCAAATCTATCCTGCAAAAAAAGTAGTGGTTTTCTTACTTTTAGTTTCCATTTTGTAGAGTTTTAATTACATTATTTTTCCATGTTGTATGATTTAAAAAGGGATTTATTTTTTTAATTTAAAGTGTTACTTTAATCTATTGTACATAGGCATTGATTTCATTTTATCCTGCATACTTGTATATAGTTATGTTGTGTTAAATTAGAGTTGATTAAGTTGTGTTTGATCTATAAACAAATTCATCGAAGCATCTATCATCACATATATACATCATATATCAATAAAAGCTAAGCTACATCTTCATGAACATGAAAAACACACATGTACGCTAAAGCTAACATCCATAAAATATCACCACAAGGGAAAAGAGGGACTGCCTTTTGTCCCCACCTCAAACATAGACCATAATAAAAACATGGATAATCATAAGTATCACATGCAAAATAACATGATATCATCTATTGATATCTCATACAAAAAATGTGATAATTAGAACATGACGTATCTCATCAAAACATGTGATATCATCTAAAGGTATAACATACATAAAAAGAACATGTGATACAATCATGCACACAAAAGTAAAGATCCATAATCATCATCATCATCATCATCATCATCATCACACACACACACACACACACACACACACACACACATATATCAAAAATAAAATGTCTATATATAATGTATATTTGTACGTAATCATCTGGATACAAAGTATGCCATCATGAGCATGGATCAAAAATGTGTCTTCCAAGTGAGGCATAGTGAAAAATAGTACATATACATCGATAAAAATTGAGCCTTCATAAGAGGCGTATGTAAAAAAGTGTATACATCTGTAAATACATCATGAAAAAAATAAAATCATGTATGACTCGATCCCTCATGGGGAATCCCTAGCCTCCGCGGAGGTGGGGGTCTCACCACATTCTACCCTTCTTGGGGCCATGTTGGTTGCTCAACCAGTCTAACTGATCCAGATACCGCTGCTCTCTGTGATCTCACAGTCCTTCTCATCAAATGTTGACTAAAATCAGGTGCTCTTTGGCCCTCAGGGATAACCTCATGATACAAATATCAGTAATACAGAGCCCTCCTATTAGATGTTTCCAACTCCATATGTATCCATGGTGTCACTATGAATCCATCAATAGGATGGAATGATGCCACCTCTGATGAAAGCTTGACAATCTCTACCTCTCCCATTATCTGCTTGGCCGTCAGCTGATCCCTCTATGCAATGATTTCGTGGACATTTTCATTGGCCTAGTATCTCTATGTAGTCACCTATTGAAGTAGGGTCATAACCTACAACATCTAAGATGTCATATTCTAAATCTTTTGTCACCACACAACATCGTCTCCTCCATCTCCTCTTCCATCTCCTAGACTATGTGGTGGGTTAGCAATTGGCCCTTGCTGTACACCTCCCTATGGAGGAGCCTGTGGCATTGTTATATGAGGAGGAACCTCTTGTTATGGTCCCCATATCCCAAAGGATATGCCCAATCGGGGCATCTGTATCTATGGAGCTAGAGGGATCTATCTCTGTCTCGGTCTCTATCTATGTGGCTGAACCTGTGGATGACCCTATCCCCTAGCGCCATCATGACCCTGTCCATCGAATCCATCATCACCTAAGTCATCGTCATCACTGCTACTAAATTTCTCTGCTAGTTTTGTAACCCCTACATCCCATGCGTCATGCGGAATAGTGAGACGATGAGGAAAAACTGTAATATACCATGGTCCATACAGCTCCATCACTCCAGAATCCCTGATTTTTCCCAGTAGAACCCATATATGTGGTAACATCTAATCAAAACTAGCTCAGGCACTATCTACCTAGATTTGTGTCCCTATATCAAATGTCTCCCGGGATCAGCATGCATACCACATCTCATGCCCTGATACATCCTGTACTACACCACATTTACAATGGCATCAGTGTACTCTATAGAAATATGTGATATAGCCTCGACTTCCAATCAAAAAGTACTCAACCATAGCTATACTAAGCTCATATGCATCCTCTTCCCACATATACTGCCAGTATGGCCTCCATACTATCATGTATTGTTAGATCTCATCAAAAATTCATGAATAGTGATATGTGTCGCCCATGTGTCCATGAATATCATCACCATATGGGATCCATCCCATCACGTATGGCTCATCGAGAGCTTGAACTCATAACGTGCCTACAAGGAGACCAATAGCTATATTATCCTAGGTCCATATATGTAACAAAGTAGATGGATCCTGTTGGTGTGTATTGTTTTCCACATCATTAGGTGAGTCATCTCACTTAGGTGAGATCATAGGTCCATGTGTCATTACCTCCTATATGTATACCCCATTTGATCTATGAGAGAGAGGATATTTTTATGGCTTAACCAGGTTCTTCCCGTGTTTCAAATATTTGCATCCACATTTGGTTGATGCTCACTCCTCTCGAGATCTCTTCACGTTTCCGTTCACACATCCATTTATGTGCACGTCATCCCTCGTGATCCTTGCTTGTGGGTTTAAACCCTCTTTCATGGTATCAGAGTAGATCTTGTTGATTCGTGCACTCCTTGGTGTTTCTCGTGCATGTTTTCTGGCTTCTGGTGTGATATTTAGATCTCTTTCAGTGTGTGTCATAATGGATATTCCAGTTGTGTGCTTCTTGCATTGATTCGGGCATCATACCTCTCCTTGGGTTGTTCATGTGTCTGAGGTGGTTGTTCAAGTTTCTGGTGTTTTTTTGAGTTTAGTGTCTTTGACCACTTGATTCTTCAGGTTTGCATGCACATTTGCAGGTGTTTTTATGAGGTGTATTACATTGGTTATTGGTGCTGTCAACCTTGACTTATCCATTGCTGAGTTCATGATTGCTTCTTCCGCGTGGCCTTGGTAATGGTTTTTCAGTGGGTATTCCTGGTTCATTATTTACTGTGATTGTGCTGCTCATGGCACTCAGACTGGTAGTGATTGGTTCTTTCCCACATCCTTTACCTATTCTTCCAGCCCGTAGGATCTCTGCATGCATTATTGGTTCATTATATGCTCGTTGTTGGCATTTTTCTTCTATTGCATGTTGTACGTTCCTTTTGGTTCTCTGTAACTTATTTGAGTGGTGGTGTCTACATTGAAGACCTGCACCACTTTTTCACATGGCCTTGGGCATTTTTACTTTTGCAACTCATTTTTTGGTTGAGTGGACTCCTCAGCCGTTGCGCATTGTTCATTTGCTTGTGTTTTTCCACTCACCTATGTTGAAACCTACATTTTGGTCAACACAGCTTGCAAAACAGCAGCGCCTTCTCCAGCATTGAGCGGTTTCAAAGCACATTTTAGCTGTTAAACCCAGCCATTTCTGCCTTGGCCATTTCAACTCTGTAAAAAATGATTTTTTTACCTCCACGTGGAGCTCTCACATTTTTCAAGCACATGGCCTCCTAAATAGCATCTCCTTGGCACGTTTTTCCTTCCTCTGGCACCTACAGCTCCTCCAGCGCATCACCAGCATGTGGGAGGGTGTAACAGTTAAGGCAGGTATGTTGCTTCTTGCTAGCAGTGGTTACAAGCACGTAGGCCACCTCTCCTCCTCCTTGGATAGCTAACTCCATCAACGTGGCCCCCCCCACACTCCTTATCACCTTCTTTTTTAATGTTTTAGGGTGATTAAAAAAAAAGCATTTCATTCATTGGCATGTAATAAGTTTTAGACTGTTGTTTTTGGCTTATTTAATCCCCTCCTATGGGTGTCGAAGACAGAGGGTGAGGTCCGGGGTTGGCAGGAGGCTAACCCCCCCTCGCAGTCAAAACAAAATCCTGCTAAAATTCCATGTTGTTTCTAACAAGTAGTCACACAAAACCCTTTGCACCCATCTCGTGCACTTTTTTAATGCATTTTGCAATGTTTATTGCTTTTTCTCATCAGTTGCGGGAATTGTGTTTTACTATAACTTTTGACTCGTTCCTCGGATCTGAGCACTTCTTTATTCAAAGTTATATGTTTTTTTTGCATTCTACATGATGGGATTATCAGTTTTGTAAATTCACTACTTTTATAAAGTTCCACATTCTGGGGGGTTGCTTATACTCTAGGATTTTCACATGCAGACGCATTATCAGATGAGTCCGACGTCTTACTTTCGTGCACCTTGCATCTTGCATTTTTCATCATGGAGAGTGCTCTTTCTAGACTTGAGAATTGTAGGATCGCTTTACAGCCTCTGCCACTTCTCACTGGGAGAGGGAACTATTCAGCTTGGCGTGCTTCCATGGAACGTTACTTTGCTCACAAGGGTCTTTCACCCTTCTTGCTTGGGCCATTTCCTACACCCACTAATCATCGTCATCTGGAGGACTTCCTTGACACTTGTGACCATGTCTTTGGTCACATAATGATGAATGTCTCTCATTCTCTCTGGTTTCATGTGGCACAATCAGATCCACCTCACCGTTTCTGGAGCATTCTTTAGTCCCTCTATGGAGACCCTTCACACACTGCAGTCATTGTTGTTGTTGTTGATTCAGTTGTCTCCTCCATTTCTTCGTGTGATGCCCATTCCACTGACATAAACTTGCTTGATTCTACTTCTGATGATGAGGATTGTGCATCCAGTTCTGATGTCGAGAGTTCTGATGTTGAGAGTACTACAGAGGACTCTTCTCCTCTTTCTCTCACTATTCATGAGAGTGTTGACACTTCCCACATCTCATTAGATATCGAGTAGTCTCATACTTAGTCTTATACCATCATTACACCAGCCTCCTTTCCACTTCCAGTGTGTGAGGCCCACTTCACTCCTCTACCTTCATTGGATGAATCATACCTATCTGACATCACTCTTCTCTATTTTGAGCCCCCTCATTGGGACGTGTATCTGCCTGACCTTAGTTGTCTTTTCACAGAGTCTACTTGTGATGCTCTACAGGTCCCTCATCCATCTACAGGTGTTTCAGAGGAATTCATCATCTCTATTGTTGGGAGTACCCCTTCCAGGAATCATGTCACTTCCACATTTCCAGAGACCTTCATTGATCCACCCTCAGTTGTGGATCCCTTTTCTATTGTGGAGGATGTTTTGTTCCCTTCACATCACTTGGACATCCTTTTTGCAGGTGTTCCTCTTTTTGACTCTAACAGTTCTACGCACATGGCATTACCTTTGGTTCCTTGGCACTCACTCGCTAGACCTATGTCACACTTTCATGGACCATAGTTAGACCTCTTCATGCTATTACCTTTCATTTCCTTTGTGGAGTGGGCGGACTTCCAGCATGTCATTTATGTCCTTCCTAAGGGTAGGCACATAGTTCGGTGTGGGTGGCTCTTCTTCTATCCAGAGGCAAAGGATCTCATCATCGACATTCTTCTAGGAGACCTCCTAGAGCTGCAGAGTTCAGATCCATCCATGGCATCTTCTACATTCCTCTCATTTCCCTCTTCTTCTCTCTTCTTATTCTTTCTGAGAGATTGCCTCTTTGTACATGGGTACCTTTCCAGGCTCATCTAGAGCTGGGAATCATATTTGGCATCTTTCTTAGATTAGAGATTTTTTTGTTCTCTTGTGGTGGATGTTTTTGCCACTGGGTTTTCCTTCACTACTTGGGACCTTTTTCTTGTACATGGGTACCTCATCAGGTTTTGTGTTGGGACCCATTTCTCGTTTCTGACTTGCCACATCATCCTAAGTTACGATGAAGAGGGGGTGTTGGTGTGTATTATTTTCCACATCATTAGGTGAGTCATCTCACTTAGGTGAGATCATAGGTCCATGTGTCATTTAGGGGTCATCATGAGATTATCTTACGTTTCAGTGCGTTAGTGCATCATATGCATCATTGGGAGTTACACTTCTATTATGGGAATGTAACTCCCCCTCTCTACTCGAGTTGTCATGATTGTAGCACTGGGGGTTACTCAGCACCTCCTATATGTACACCCCATTTGATCTATGAGAGAGAGAAAAGTTTTGTGGCTTAACCAAGTTATGCCCATGTTTCAAATCTTTGCATGCACATTCGGTTGATGCTCGCTCCTCCCGAGATCTCTTCACACTATCGTTCACACGTTCGTTGATGTGCACGTCAGCCCTCGTGATCCTTACTTGCGGGTTTAAACCCTCTTTCAGATCCACGGTATTCTGGCCATGATATGTAATCATATTTAAATCCCAGTACAAGTGTGCCAACATACACTGGCCCCAACAATATATCTTTCCTTGAACTAATCCACATATCAAGCTAATGAGGCTGAGTGAATAATATTTCCCTATCTTTTCAATGAGAAAGATGCAACTGAAAAATGCCATAAGATAGACTACCATTCAGGATAGTCCTAGATATGTAATACACTATTGTATCCGTACTATCATACCTCGGTGAGGTATCTCATCACGACCAAATAGCTCAACCAGTTAGTCAGTAATCTAAATTTTTTTGCTAATGTACTCTAGTAATTACCCCTAGATAGGCACCCACAGTATACGCCAAACATCCTCCAAAGTAATGGTCATCTCCTTAGTTGGGAGCCATAAGTACTAGCTCTCGTTGTCATCTCTCAGCTAAGGTTTTGAGTATGCTATGGTCTAGAGTGATCTCTGGCATCCGTGCCATGTAAGCTAGTCCTGTGACCTCTAACAAGATATCCAAAATCTTCCTATCTCGTCAAGAGAAGCCCACCTCTATGGTGGCTAGACAGCCATGTCGCTCTCTCATCTATAAAGATAGTTACCGTCTCTGTGAGATAACACAACACTTGTTAAGACTTTTTTTTCTTCTAGTTATCTTCTTCTATTTTATCCCTAACATTCATTTGAGTACTAACTCATATTTCTTTCTACAATTTTCCTATTTTCTTTGAAGTGTTGGCTAAAATGCTTTCTCGGCACATGTGTGCCCCTAAGGATTCCTATGCTACCTTTTTGCATTTGCATTCCCAATACATGTGTGGTTTCTTCCCAGCGCATGTATGTGAATCATAACACATCTGATGGAAAAAATTTCCACACCTCCTGACATGCACATGTGTGTCCTTCAGTATGCATGCACACACGTTTTGTCACATGCACCTACGCACAAATTTTTTTCCCTCCCCAGAAATTTTCACATGTCTTTTGGCAGCTATTCCCATGCACACACATGATATTTCAATGCATGCACGTGCCCGATGACACTAGCGTGCCCCTAAGGCAGGCGCACATGTTTTCACAACCCTAAAATGACTAATAAATGCTATTAAATGATGAAATTGATAGATAAGGATAGGGTACTCATGAAGGATTATTCGTCCTCCTCTCATGCATACTCCTGGATTGTATTTATGTGCCTCTTACAATTTTGAACTCTCGCCATCTCTCTCATAGCTCAAAGCACCTCACGGTAAAAATCAGCAAGGGTTTGGTAACAAATGAAATATTCACGATGATTTATCACCCCTGGGGAGGGTATATAGGGTAGTTTTGACCCCATCACATTGTTTTTTCACCCATTGTGCCAGCATGGGGCATGTTTTACCCACCGTGGTCATTCTATCTTCTTTTATAAACATTTGTGTAATTTATGTTTAATAAATTAACAATTTTCGCTAGTTTTTAACTCGTCAGGGCATATTTTTGCTAATCGTCGATTGTTTCTTCTCCTTGGGGAATTTTTCATGCTTTTAGGTGATGTTCCAATCCATTAATTCTTTTGACTAGTCAAAAACTCTAAAAATTCATAAAATTATTAAGAATCCAAAAAATTGTAAAAAATAAAAAAAATTGATCAAACGATGGTATGCAGCTGAAAGCTGTGTCAAACACATTGTATTCAAATTATATATTTCTTGAATTTTTTCTTGTTTCTGTAACAATAAATCATGGATCATTTAGATCTCCCTCATTAACCAAAACTATTATGCTGACTTCATCTATACTCTGGGGCACAACGAGTTGCTTGGTACTGTTTTGTAGTGCACAAATGCTTTTCCATTGGACCCTTGCATCCACCATATTTTCCCTCACATACATATTTTCTTGGGGCACTATTTATAACCCTTTTTTTTTACACAAACATTTGGGAACTGCAACTCGATAAAAAAACATTTTTGTAACTATCTTAGACGTTGTTAGTTTAAGTATGTGTGTTTATACTTGTTTCCCTATTAGGTTGGCTTGTTTACTTTCTCGTATTACATTGCATTCTGTATGTTACATGGAGTTAGTTTTGTAGTAATGGACAATTGATTTTACTATGGCTTTTCATGTCTTTCTACACTTCTGTCATATGCTTAAATTTTTAATAAGGACCGATGATGAAGATCACTAGCAATATGATGAAAATAAAGTTGTTTAAACAACACTAGATGGATATTAGCTCAACACCCCTTCCTCATAATCATTATTCTTCTCTCTCCCTCACTCTCAGATTCACCATTCTTCCTTTAAAATTTATGTGCACTTCTCTCCGTATAAATCTACATATTTAGTGTCTTTCCATCTAAACAAACAACTCCCTCATCGTCTGGGTTATTCAATATGATGTGGAAGATGAGCAACGCAGATGAAACCTCAAGAATTATATTTCATGGATACTTAATACTTGGTTTCCATAGGACTTGTTGGTACCTAAATCAGTCCCACCTTATAAGCCAAGCAACATCAATAGGCTAAGTAGGATGATTAGAGAAAGACAAACCATGATTTACGTAATTTTGTAGCATGGGATGGATCTGATAGTTTCTTTTCACTCTGACTTGGGGAATATTGGATAACACCTACACTAACGGTATGACCTACCCTGCTATTTTAGGTTCTGCCTATAACCAGGGTGAGAGGACCCATTTTGTAACCTGTATTTGTAAAAGGAATGGATATAACATCAATATTTAAAATCACTTTCTCAGGGATGTGAAAAGGAATCCTCAAGAAGACATTGTCAATACAACATAGTCTAACTCTCACGAGTTGTAACATAATAAAATGCAAATATCTTCTATAAAGGCTCAAGTTAGTAAAGATAGTTGTAAGTTCCAACTTACTATTGCATACTTTGGAAAAATTCAAAAAATCTCCACAATATTTATGTATAAATAGTGTAATTGGGGGTGATTCAAGTGGATCTGATGGTTATTGGTTGCAAATTTTTATGTATTTTTGGGAAGTTAAGCAGGGTAAAGTTGATTATACAAAAAAGCTCAAATGAACCTTGCAAATACTACAGACAATTGCTCTTGACGTAAAATATGGATCACAATGTCTAATGCATTCCTTAAACTAGAAGGTTTTTATTCATGGAAGCCCAATAACATAGGATTTCACACAAAATTTAAGAATTCAAACAAAAGATCATGGAAAACTCTCAAAAAAATACTAACAATCTTTGATAAGATACATTCTAGATATAATTAGGAATTGACAAAGATATTAGATCAAATAGATACAAATTGATTTTAAAAATGTTTACCACATTATGAAGGAAAGCTCCATCAATAATACAATTGTAGTTACCAAATTTTCACTATTTTTACTAAAGCTTCATGCAATTAAGAAAGATTAATTAGCATAAGATTACAACAGAAATGTAGACAATCGATTCAAAAAAAAAAATCTTAAACAAAGTAATAATGCTCATGAGAATACACAAAAATTTATTCAAGAAACACTAATTCTTCAATAAGGGGACACAAAAACTATGACCTCAATATTTTCCAATGACTATACATTGCAATCATCTTGGTGAGAATTTTTGGGAACAAATGAATAAAAGTTCAGATATTTCAGATTGGTTCAGTTTCAACAAGTACAAAAAGGTTCTATCGTTTCTTCTCTAAATGTTTAAATTTTTTTAACCCCCCTTAAGCGAGAGTGTTGTCATCACATTTATACAATTTCACTCATTCTTGATTTTCCCCCAAAAACATTAATCTCCAAAATAATATTATTCTTTATAGCATATAGTCTATTTTATTATTATTCTCTTGAAAATATCTTGTCTTATGTTTCCGAGTGAAAACGTTATGAGCTAGTCATGTTTTTTACTTTTTACTCCCTCAAATATGACTGGGATGCCATGTCATCTCTTTTGATAGTTTCCAGGAGCCTCCATATGGCTTGATGTGATATGCAATCCTTTTCATCTTTTGAGAATCAACCTTGAGTAATACATACCCATGTTCATGTCTTTCAGAACCAATTATCCTCACATGGATCATATCATGTCAATCAAACAACTTTTGTTGCATAATACCAATATCCTTCAAATTTATTTCCTTCGTGTGAGATATGTGAAATCTATTTCTCCATTTGATGGAAGTGGTTCTGCTCAACTCAGCTTGTTTGCACCACTCTCATTATAAATTCAACTCTATTTCCTCCCCAATATGCATCCTTTTTACAGTCCTAAACGTGAAGAATTATTGTAGAGATATTTGCTGGTACAATGGCGAGTGTGGCTGTGATGAATAGCTTGAAAGAAATATCCTCAAAAGATTTAAACCAAATATTTTATCCAACTGGTCCAGATGAGGCCTTCGTCAGGGATCTATTTGAAATTATAGATCCAGGAGATAGTAAAGGGCCCTTGAAATATCAGGAAGTATGGCTCTCCCTTATTTTTATATTGATCAAGATCAATCCTATTTTATCAACCTTCTAGTCCATTTATTATCATCTCTTTTGGTGGGAACATCAAGAATCTCTAGAATAATTGGAGAAATTTTTGATTGAAAGGATGCCTATTGTGGCTGGGGTGACTGAGTATGAGTTCCCCTTCCTGTGTGATGAAATATTTATGCTGAAGGAAATTCCCAAGGATTCATATGTACTTTATGAAAAGATCTTGATTGATACAACGCTAGTCATTTCTCAAAAAATAGAGGAACTGGAGAAACAAGTCATCCTTTTGGAAAAAGGTCAAGAAATACCTATGCCACCTCAGCCGTCGACAATACCAACACCATCATCAAGAAGAAAGAGTGGGGAATCAAGATTTCAACCACCAATTATTATTTTATATGAGGAATAAGTAAATCCTTCATCCCCACAACTTTTTAAAGCGTCACATTCCACCATCAAGGAGAGTAAAGGAAAATCTATTCTCCAACCTTCCATTCATCCAGTACAATGAACTTATTTGATGGAGCAAACATTATCAGGACCTCAGGATGTTCCTCTGCCAAGAGAGCATCCACCTTTCATGAGGAGGAACAAGGGTGAGTCTAGTTCCAAATATCTTACTCCATCAGGTCCAAGGGCCACATTGATTTATCTCCCAACCAATCCAAATATTCCTCTTTAGTCTGGTTCTATTCAGTCCAATTCTTATAAGGAGAAGGGAAAAATAATGTTTCCCATAGGCGGTTCAGACCTTTTAAACTGGGTATTTTCTTATTAGAAGAAGATTGAGTTTGGGGATATTATGGACAGTCCCAGAATGAGTGTTAATTCATTGATGGAGATGGGTATGTCTCGGAATTTGGCAAGGTTATTTTTATTTTCTCAAACAACTCGGGGTTCAAATGAGTTCTTATTAAGGAAGAAGAGGCTATTGAACAAGATCCCCCATTTGGAGGAGATTTCATAGTAGGAATAGTAGATGGCTAAGTGTTTTTCTTTTCTTATTTCTTTTTGATGTAGTTTCCAAATATGTATGTAAATTTCTTCATCATGGGTTGGGCCCCCTATAGAACCCCAATTTTACATCTAAATATTTATTTCCATCATCTTCTAAACATATATGAATTTACATGCTTGACTCACTACTCCTATTTTGAATTTAACTGTGAAATAGAGTCATGTCATATGTTAGGCTTTGGGATGATGTGATTTACTTCATTGTGATTTACAAAAGAAACCTCGCATCCAATGGTTCATGCCACTGTTATCTTATATCATATTTTCAAAATTAGTGGCTATGGATGAGATTTGATCTTCATTATGATCCCACCCACCTTGCACAAGTTACCCTTTCCGCAACACTACTTAGAGTTCCGCTTTGAAATCCTTGCGGGGCCTTTTCCTTCCGTGGATTTATTCCTTTTGAAGTTGTTGCCTTTAAATTTAACATGGTGACACGTGGAGGCATGCACATTCTTTTCATTTGTTTTGAATTTTCAGCCCAATTGGTTTCCCTTCCATGCTTAAGCCACGTGGTCAACCCTCGTAACTTGGAGGCTCCTGATTTCCTTACCTTCTCAAAGGTGTGCCTGAGGGACACGTGGATAACCTTCCTTCATTCCACAGTGATGTTCATCGCTTCCACGGCTTCTCAATTTTTGTCTTCGAAAACCTTCCAAGTCATAGAAGTTTTTATAGTCTGCAATTTACAGTGGGTATAAAAAGGGAAACATTCGAAAGGGACAAACCATAGTTTTACATATTTTTTGTTTTTTCAACCTATTTCACAGGGGTTCTTCAGTAATGACACACTTTCACAATCCTCGATTGAAAAAGAGGATAAACACCCTAAATATGAGGTTTTCATTCCCATTCGACAATGACTATATCTTTCAAACATACATTTTTTACATGAGAAAACCAGTTAGAGAGAAATTTTTCAAAGGCATACACTAGATAAAAGGGTGAGATCAAATTGAGCACTAACACCGGCTCCGACTCAGGGATGGGCACCCCCCGCGGGTGCCACTAAGAACCATATAAAGGACATGAATAGACCAAGTACCTAAATCCATTGGGTTATGGAGTCAATTTAAAACATGCACAAGGTCAAACCGAACCAATAAAAAATGAAAACACAAACCAAGAAACCGAGGCAACTGGTAACTGTAGACCAGAAAAACAAAAAGGGAAACAAAAAAACAAAAGGCACAAAAAAAGGACTATAAACAGTATAGAAATGCATACCTAGTCGTAATCAATCCAAGAAGTGTTTCAGATGCCTGCCATTATAAGTTAATTCAAGCAAATCTCCATCTAGGTCTTTCAGGAAAAAGGTGTGCTCACCAATTCTTATGTCAATAGAGTAAGGACCCATCCACAAAGCATAAAAATTTACCATGTTTTCCTTTATCCTTGTGTCTGTTGTCCCACGATAAAACAAAATCTCCAACATTAAAAGTTCTAGGGGTTCACCTTTTTATCAAATAATTTCTTGAGTTTCTCTTTGAACCTTAAGTGCCTTTGGTGAGACTCCCTTCTCTCTTCATCCAACTCAATTAGATGATTAATATTTTCTTCATAGGGGTTCACCTCTTCATCCTCAAGCTTCCGTATGAACTGATAAGAGGAAAATTGCATATGTAGGGGAAAGAGAACTTGGAATCCATAAACCAATTCAAATGGACTCTTTCTAGTATCCCTTTTGGCAGTAATTCTATCTTTCCATAAAGCAAATTTCAGCTGCTCACCCCATTTTCTTTTGTTAATATCCAATGTCCTCCAAATTATCTTGAGGAAATTCTCGTTACTTGATTCATCTTGACCATTCCCTTGTGGATTTTAATTGGATGCATATGTTGGACTAATTACATATTCTTGGAACATAGTCATCAATGGCTTGGCCCTAAAACTCATGTAATTATCAACAACTATTTTTGTAAGTACTCCAAACCTACAAATTATCTGATTCAGGATGAAATCCATGACAATATGGTGAGTTGATTTTTTAGTGGGGATCACTTCAACCCACTTGGTAAAATAATTTTTGGCCACTAGTATCCATTTATGCCCTACACTTGAGGTATCTAATATCTCTCTAATAAAATCCATGCCCCATTTTTTAAAAGGATATTTTATCAACACTGGTTGCAGGGGTAGAGTAGCTGAAGCTTTGATTCTTCTTGAAAACCTTTGGCAACTTTCACACTTCCTGAACAATAAGGCCGTGTCTTTGAAAAGTGTGGGCCACTTGTAACCTACCCTTAAGATCTTGTGGGCCGTCACTCTTCTAGCAAAATGGCCTCCACATACTCCTCCATGAAATTCTGCAATCAGTTGGGGAGCTTCATCCTCTGTGATACATCTCAAAAGAACCCCCTCAAGATTCTTCCAAGCCAACCCATAATTATTTATGATGTATTTTTGGGAGGCCAGTTTGAGTGTTCTTCTTTGATTCTTGTCCAAATGGCCTAGGAAACTCCAAATTTATGAGGTATAATATTATGTCCTTATACCATGTGGAATTGATTAATTTTCTAGGACACCCATAGTTCCTTTCTCAATCTTGTTAATTTGCATTACCTGCAAGTTACTCTCTGCCATCATTTTTGCAAGGCCTAAACTTTTAACCAACTTGTTGGTTTGTATGTCCATGTCATACTCTTGTAGCTTGTTCACCTTGGTGAAATATTTTTCTAGAAATTTCCATTTGTAATAAAATGTCTTTGACCATAGTGTGGGGAACATAAGCTACAATTTTAGAACTCAGAATATATGGCATGAAAATTTTAGTTGCTCTTACCAAAGGAAAGGATTGCTTCTCCATAATGGTATACTTCAATTCAGCCCCTTGCAAGGCTTTACTAAAAAAGGTGATAGGCCTTTCTTGTCCTTCTTCATCATTTTGAAATAAAACAAGATGTAATTGTGTTTTTCAGATACAAAGGAGAACATCTGGAAAGCCTTCTTATAATCAGGGGCTGCTAATACTGGAGCATTTTTCAATGCCTCTATAATTATAGTGAAAGCTTGGAGAGATACTTCCTCCCATTTGATAATATTGTCCTTCTTTAACATGCTTGTAATGGGGATAGTCATTTCAACAAAATTAGAAATGAACCTCCTAATGAAGTTTATTTGACCAAAGAAGGATTGAATCCCTTTCTTAGTTTTTGGGACATGAGATTTATTGATTGCTTCCACCCTTTCAAGGATCAATCATGACCCCCTCTTTTGACACAATGTGACCCAACAATTTTTCCTTATGAACCCAAAAGTAGCACTTTTTTGGATTCAATGAGATGCCACATTCCCTATATCTAATCAATATATTCTCTACGTGACTCAAGTGATCACTTATTTTCTTAGAGAATACTGTCACATCATCCTAATAAATTACAATAAAATCATTGATGTATCCTAAGAATGCAACATCCACAACTCTTTGAAAAGTAGCCCCAACATTCATCAGACCAAAAGGCATCCTCACATATACATAGGTACCCCATGGAGTTGTAAAAGCAGTTTTAATTCACTCAGATTTCTTTACAACCTCTTGGTTATACCCTGAGAATCCATCCAATGTAGAAAGAAACTCATATCTAGTGACAAACTGTAGCATGTTATCCATATTAGGCAATGGATAAATATCGAATCCTTATTCAAGTTCCTAAAATCCACACATAACCTTATGTCTCTAGTTTTCTTTCTTACAGGCACTAAATTTTCCACCCATGAAGAATATCTTGTTGGATGTATTATCCCTCCATCCCTTAAATTTTTTGAATTCTTCTTGCATTTTAAGGGAGAGAAGTGGATTAATTGGCCTATGCTTTTTCCTAAATAGTTTAGCATTAGGTTATAAAGGCATCTCATGTTGAAATAGATCCTCCCTATATTATTTCAATTATGTAAGACCATGCCAAGTATTCTTGGTACTTTTTTAACAATTCAAAATAGGACTGCTTTTCCTTCTTACTCAAATTACTTCCTAGCCATAACTTTCTAGGTTTCTCTTCAGTTCCAAAATTATGTTCTTCAACATCCCTTGAAGCTAGAGATGTGTCTATGAACCACCCTATCAACATTATCAAAATCAGACTCTAAAGCCACCAACCCTCTGGGATTTTGTTTGTTTTCAATTAAATTATGTCCTTGCCAAACAAGGTCTCCTTCCCATCACATACTACAACCATTGGTTCCCAATACATGAATTGATTGGTGAATTCTCCTTCATTCTGAAAAAAACCTCTAAACCAAGGCATCATCATCAAATACTTGCTAATGTTTCACATTATCAAATATGGATAGTCTTGATAATACTTCAATATCATAATCACAATAAGGAGAAACAATGCAGTTTTTGAACCTAGATCCAATTACTACCAACCTATTTGTTGAAGCATTATGAGTTCTTTCATGATAAAATATGTTAAAGGAGTTAAACATCTCAATAAAATCCCATACTGCATGCTTATATTGTTTCATTCTTTGATTTTTTGTGGCATATAGTTTCCTTACTTGTTTCACTACAAGCTATGAATCTCCTTTAACAATTATATGTTTTATACGATAATTCTAGGCAATTCTCAAACCCAAGAGTAATGCCTTATACTTGGCAATGTTGTTTGTGCATTCAAATTTCAATTTGAAGGAGAAATTAATTTTTTTTTGGCTTGGAGATATAAGTATAACTCCATCGCCATTTCCCATATTAGAGAAACCTCCATCACACATCAAGTTCCAAGGGACATCAACTTGTTTTAGGAATTTTCTCTTATCAATACCATGTTCTTCAAAATTTGCATACCCAAAAAAATTATTAACATCTATATCCATATACAGAACTTCATAAGTAACATTACTAGGATATTCAATAGATGTAACATATTCAATCCCCATACAATTTGCAAATTACCCATACTGGTACATATGACATATCCATTTACACACTTCCACCAACACTAGAAACCCACTTTCTTTAAAACAACATAACCCATTTTACAGGGTAGTCAACAATGACTACATTCATAGTTAGATACTTACCAGGGTAAGCTACTAATTGTACTACTAAACCCTTTGACATACCCAATTACTGTCACTTCTCTTGAGTCCATGGTAGTGCACTTTCCAAAGATGTTGTTACTTTGATATCTAACTCATTCATAACTTCAAGGGGCATCACATTACATGAAGCTCTTGAATCAAACATGTAATTGTGAAAAAGTCTATGTCTTTAATAATCAAATTAGTATATAAGGGATCAAAATCAAGTTGGGATTCAACAAGGGAGGTGCCTAGATATACTTTAGGGGATTCCTCTAAATTTTCCAACATTTGTGGCACTTCAAATTCTTCAATAACAGGAGGAATATCAATATTGTTAACATCTGTTCATAGGGTCACTACCTCTTCCTTGAATCCCAAGTACTCAAATGCTCTTCTTCTATGCTTAGGGATCCTAAGAAGCTCAATGATGGGTACAGTGACCTTGATCTAGCTCAAAATTTGAGCCATATCGCAGGGGGCATACTTGGGTAAAGCTGTACTGAGAGGTAGGGTAATTTGCCTTTTCTTGTGGTATAATGGTCTTCATGGCTTAGGCAGGGTTACTGGGTTTATTCACATTAGCTGGGATTTTGGTTGACACATCTTTCTTGGGGGGATCCTTTGGGATATTAGTGAGGAGGGGATTATTCGGTTTGGGATGTGGCCCTCCCATTTTGATAGTGATATTTCTTAGATTATATTCTTTCTCTTGGGCCACCACTGCATTCATTAATAACTGTCTATAATCCTCAAAAGGCTTTCCACCATCATATTTATTAATCATCAGAGCTTGTAAATTCAAAATCATGATTAGGCAATTCAAAATCATGAACCATATCAACTTCAAGATTACTAGTAGAAGGAAGAGGAGATACCCGGTTTATGCAATCCCAAAAACATTCCACAGTCCTAGCACTCAACAATTCAGTAGAATTAGCTCCTTGTTGTGGACTTTTAGGGAATTCCATCATGCACACATTACCAAAAGTATAATCATCATCAACCTCTTCACTTTCTGCATTAAGTTCACATGGGGAATGTGGTAAGAAAAACTTATCACACCACTCAATAATATGATTCTCTTCTATCATAGAAACTCTAGCAGTTAAAGGATCAGGGACCAATTTATTTTCCCTTGGTTGTTGTTGTTTATTTCCCGATCCCATGGGCCCTTTACCTCTCTCATCTGATCTATGATCACCCCTAGGATGATTACCAAATTTATTTTGGTTTTGAGGTTGGTGTTGGCCCTGAGAACTCTATCCTATTCCCTTCTCTGCTCTAGCAAGCTTGTAGGAAATTTATTTCACTGCCCCTTCTAAAGTCTTAACTACCTCTTCCAGATCAACTCCCTTGCTTTTTGAGGATTTTCAGGATTTATTAATCTTGACACCCTCCCTTTTAGGAGGTTTTCCTACTTCCTTATATTATTTTTCAATCTGCACTACCATAGAGAAAATTTCCTCAAATTCCTAGGGTTATGATCCCTCAAATAATATGCAACTTTCTTATCAAAAGCATCAGAGTATTTTATTAGGAAAGATTCATCACTTGGCCTCAAAATTATAGGAAATCTAGTCAAGGTTTTGTTAAATCTGGTATTGAAATCTTAAACAAACTCATTGGGATTCTTCTTTAATGTTCTCAAATTCAGAGAGAAGAAACCTTGGATCAGTTTTATCCCCATATTGTGATCTAAATGCATTTTTCATCTCATTCCATGAGTCAATTGAATTGTCTGATAAGGATTTATACCAATCCTAAGCATCCTTTTCTAAGGTGTGAATAAATAGTTTTACATAGACATCTTCATTTTCAATCTCAAAATATTCCATAATATTCACAAAATGTATTAGGTGTTGATCACTAGTAATAAAATTATTTCCTTGAAACTTAGGTAGCCTATTCCTTATTTCTTGTGGAATTGCATTAGGATAACCCACCATACCATGGAAATATATGGGTCCAAAACCATTTACAATAAATGGTGGTCTAGGTGGAGGCTGAACCATGTTATTTTAAGGAGGTTTCCCAACATGAGGATTTAAACAATGTGGGACAGGGAGTCTTTGAGGTAATGGTGAATGATCCTCAAAGTACTGATCCTTTAAAGATTCAGTTTCACATAAAACTTTATTACTTCTGAGTAGCAATGGAGGGAGATGAGGAATACCTATACCAGTTGTAAATGAAGGCCCCTCACTAGTTGGAGTGTACAAATTCATGTAGGGATTGCTTGATCTAGAACTACCTAAGGAGCTAGAATAATCCTCTATCAAAGGTTGATCACTTTCAACCACAAACACTACTTTCTCTTCTGACCTTGATCTCCCAATGCTCTCCAAACTTGTTTCTTAGTTGGATTTGTCTTTCCTAACTCTAGAAAAAATTTTCTAATAGGATCTGTCTTGAAGAAGGACCTTCTTCCTTCCATCTTTACAAATCTTTGATAACAATTTCAATTATTAAGGCATGAGGCACTGGTATTTGCCAAAAATTCTGAACAATGTGGAGTTACCAGTAAGGTCTTGTACCTTATATGTGTAAATCACTGCAAATGAATTGTCAATGTGAACCTTAATGATCAAATTTAACAAATCTCAGCATCCTTTGTCAGTATTTACCCCTAACCAAGAAAATTTAATGGAAAAATTACTTAAACTAGGAAAATATCAAGCAAATAACTTCAAATTAATCCCATTTTTTGTAAATCTCAACAAAAGGATGATGTTTAGATCATGTATTTTCATCTAAACATATTAATACATTACCAGAGGTTGATATTTATTTGTATTTTACAAAAATAGTCCCATAAAATGATGCCATGAGGGTGTTGGTACCCAAATCAGTCCCACCTTGTAATTCGAGCAACATCAACAGGCTAAGTAGAATGTTTAGGGAAATACAAATCAGGATTTGAGTCATTTTGTATTCAGGGATGGATCTAGATGTATCATTTTACTTGGAATTTGGGAATATTATATAGCACCTCCACTAAGGGTATGACCTAACCTACTACTTCAGGTTCTGCCTGCAACCAGGGTAAGAGGACCCATTTTGTAACCTATATTTGTGAAAGAAATAGATAGAACAAAACTATTTGCACTCTCTTTCTTTTTGAAATGAAAAGATACCCTCAAGAAGACATGGTCATTGCAGACATCATATAACTCTCATGGTTTATCACACTATTAAAAATTTAGATATCTTCTATAAAGGCTCGGGTTACTAAAGACAGTTGTAAATTCCAACTTTCTCTTGCATACTTTGGACAAAGGATGGAAAAATTTAACAAATATCCACAATATTTATGCATAAACAATGCAAGTAGGGGTAGTTCTGGTGGATCTGATGGTTATTGGTTGTAATTTTGATGTATTTTTGGGAAGTTAAGTAGGATAAAGTTGATTATACAAAGAACTCAAATGAACCTTACAAATACTACAGACAATTATTCTTGATGTAAAATATGGATCACACAGTCTAAAACATTCCTTCAACCAGAAGGTTTGTATTCATGGAAGCCCAAGAATACCATATTTCACACAAACTTTGAGAATTCAAACAAAAAATATCATGATAAACTCTCAACAAAATACTAACAATCTCTTATCAAATACACTCCAGATACACTCAGGAACTGACAAACATCATACATCAAACAGATACAAATTGAATTTAAAAATGTTTACCACATTATGAAGGAAAGATCCATCAATCATGTAATTGCAGTTACCAAATTGTCACTATTTTAAACTAAGGATTTGTGTAATTCAGAGAGATTAATTAGCATAAGATTGCAACAAAAATGCAGGTAATTGATTCAAAACAATTCATCTTGAAAAAAGTAGTAGCATTCATGAAAACACACAAAAATTAATAGAAATAACTCATATGCTTCAATAAGGGGACATAATAACTATGATCTCAATATTTTCCAATGGTTGTATAGTGCAACCATCTTGGCGAGAAGGTTTGGGAACAAATGAATAACTCAGGTTTCTCAGATTGGTTTAGTTTCAGCCAGTACAAACATAGGTTCTCTCCTTTTTTCTCTAAAATCTTAGAAACATTTAACCCCCCCTATGTGAGAGTATTCTCATCAAATTTATACAATTTCACTCACTCACTCACCCTCCATTTCCCCCCCCAAAAGTCATGAATCTCCAAGAGAATATTCTTACAACATCAGTTTAAATAATTTTCCAAGTGGAAAATTATGAGTTATTCACTATTTTCACTTCCTTTATGCATTGGGATGCTCATGTTAATAGTTTCTCCCTTTTGGTGGGAAAAAAAATCCCTTTTGATTTTTTCCAGGTACCTCCATATGGCTTGATGTGATGTCTAATCCCTTTCATCTTTTGAGAATCAAACTCGAAGTAATACACACTCATGTTCCTATCTTTTAGAGCTGAGTATCCTTTCCGGATCATATCACATCAATCTAATATGTCTTTTTTTGCATAATGCCAATCTCCTTTAAATTTATTTCCTTCATGTGAGCTGAGTGAAAGATCTTTCTTCATTTGATGGCAATGATTCTACTCTCAACTCAGCTTCTCTGCACCATCCTCATTATAAATTCAACTCTATTTTCTCCCCAATATGCATCCTTTTTCTAGTCCTGAATGTGAATAATTATTACAGAGCTCTTTGTTGGCACAATAGCGAGGGTAGCTATGGCGAATAGCTTAAAATAAATATCTTCAAAATATTTAAACCAAATCTTTGATCTAAGTGGTCTAGATGAGGCATTTTTCAGGGCTATTGTTTGAAATTCATGGACCCAGGGGATAACAAAGGGCCCCTGACATATCGTGAAATTAGGCTCTTCCCTCATTTTGAGATTGATCAAGATCAATCATGATTTCTCTGCCTTCCAGTCGATGTATTATCATCTCTTTTGTTGGAACAAAAATTCTCCAGAAGAGTTGAAGAAATTATGGATTAAGAGGAGGTATGTTGTGACATGATATGGTTGAATATAAGTTTTCCTTTTTGTGTAATGAATAATTTTTGCTAAAAGAGGTTCCCAAGGAGTCTTACATACTTTATGATAAGGATTCAATTGATACCATGCCTTCCATTTATCATAAAGTGGATGAAATTGAGAAAAGAATCATTTCTTTTGAAAAAGGTCAAGCAAGACCTATGCCATCCCAACCATCCACCATACTAGCACCATCCTCAAGAAGGAAGAGGGGGGAATCAAGCTCTTAACCCCTAGTTATTATTTTGGATGAGGAATAAGTAGGGACTTCATCTCCTCAACATTTCAAAGCATCATTATCTGCCACCAAGGAGGGAAAGTTAAAGTCAACTCTCTAACCTTCCATTCCGAGTGTAGTGGCTTCTTTGATGGAGCAAAAATTATCAGGACCTCAGCATGTTCCTTATTCCAAGAGAGGATCCATCTTTCATGAGGAGTCACAAGGGTGAGTTTAGTTCCAAATATTTTGCTCCATTAGTCCAAGGCTGCAGTGCTTACTCTCCTAGCCAATCCAAAATGCTCCTCCTTAAGTCCACTCCTATTCAGTCCACTTCTTACAAGGAAAAAGGGAAAATAATATTTCCTACAGGAGGTTTAGACCTTTTGGACTGGGTATATTCTTATCAAAAGAAGATTGAGCTGGGGGATATTATAGATGGTCCTAAGAAAGACTTGTTTGATTCATTTATGGATATGGGAATGTCTTGGAATCTTGAAGGGGTCAGTTGTATTTTCTCAGATAGCCCAGGGTTCAAATGAATTCATATCAAGGAAGAACATGTTGTTGAATAAGATCCCCCCATTTAGAGGAGATTTTAAAGTATGAAGTAGTGGATGGCTGAGTGTTTTTCTTTTCTTTTCTTTCTGATGTAATTTCCAAATATGTATGTAATCTTTTTTCATCATGGGATGGGGCCCCTATAGAACCCCAATTTTTGCATCTGAATTTTTATTTCCATCATCTTCTGACACATATATGAATTTACATGCTTGAGTCACTCGCTACTTCAATTTTGACTTTAAGTGTTAAATGGAATTCATGTCATATTGTCAGGCTTCAGGGACATATTTGCATTTACAGAAGAAACTTGACCTCAATGCATCCAATGGTGTGATGCCACGTGTTTTCTCCATCCCTTAGTGTATCGCAATATTTTGAAAACCTCTCTAACGTCTCATCTGGATGATTTGAATTCACTTCACTATGATTTAAGATGGTAGGCCTTGCATTGTTACCTTAGCTCACATTATTACTTAGAATAGTGTGGCAATCTGAATATCCATCCGTGCGGGGCCTCTTATTTGTTTCGTATGTAATTTTCCTTCCTTCAGTTGACTTATTATATTTTGAAACTATACCTAGGCTGACATGTGGAGGTATGTGTGAACATTCTTTTTCTTTTGTTTTTACTTTTTAGCCCACTTGGGTTGCCCTACCACTCTGTAAGCCACGTGGTCGACCCTCACAACTTGCAGGTTCTCTAATTTCTTGTGCTTCTTCAAAGTTATGCACTAGAGAGAGACACATGGATAATATTTCTCCTTTCCGTCAAGTTGATGTTCCTTGCTTCCATGGCTTCTAAATGTTATTTGTTCTTTGAATACCCATAAAGTCATAGAAGTTTTTTCAATCTGTAATTTACACTAGGGACAATATGGGAAACATGTTCAAAAGGGGATGAACCACATATTTTACATACTTTTTCTGAGTTATTTCATAGGGGTTCTTTCAGTAATGACACTCTTTCACAATTCTCCTATCAAAAAAAGAGGATCAATGGCCTAAACACAAGGTTTTCATCTGCATTCGACATTACTATATCTTTCAAGCATATATTTTTCACATGAGCAAACCAGACAGAGAGAAATTTTTCAAATCAAGCACTAACATGACTAGTGTGGCTTCCCTTCTTCTCTTCACATTATTCTACCCTTTTACTTGGATAATTTCCCCCCCTTCGGTTTTTATCTATCTCCTTCATTTTTTCGATTGTTGATTGACCTCTTTCATCAGCCCATTGACACTTGAGGGGGCATCCATCACTCTACTAATTTTTATTTTACCCCTATCAAAATTTTTATTCATTTACACTTGTCTACTATCTTTGAAGTGGTGTAGCTTACGCTACGCTAAAGAGGGGAAAATGTAGACGCCTATAATTTTATCAAAGCAATGTCATTCCTAACATTACACTAACTCTTCTATTCCCTTAAAATTGATGACACTTCGTCAATTAGGCTCATTTTCTCTTCAATTCCTCTTAATTGACCATTATATGTTGATTAAGCCTATTATCTTACAGTTGACAAATAAATGGTCTTATTAGCTAACTCTCGCTTCCAAAGCTTCCAAAATCTATTGAAACCTCCTCCAGATGCTCCCATAAAGCTTCCTAAGCCTATTTAGGACTCCTAATTAATCTTTAAAGATTAATTAGCCTCTAAACCTAGTCAAATCTCACTTTGAGTTGCTAAAAGTGCTTTTTGGACTTACCTTTTTTCCCACATACACCAAAATCATTCCATTATTGGAATTGGAAAACTATAAATAGAACCCTCCTCTTCATCATTTCTAAGAACACTTCTCCTCCTCTAGCATAAACTATAGGCAATTAGGATTTGAGAATTTCTTCATTTGTATTGAGTTATTATCTTCACTGTTAGGAAATAAGGGATAAAATATGCGGATGAGTCCCTCATAGAATTGCAACAGTAGAAAATAGTAAGTAGAAAATATTACAGATCTAAAATAAAATTGCATAATAAAATAACACAACACAAAGAGACAGTATTTAACCAAGGAAAATTTTAGTGGCGAATATTCGTAATATGGCGAATATTCCATTTTTGAAAATTTTGAAAAGGTGATTTTTTTGGCACGGGCCAGTGACCTGTTCGCCTAAAAATTACACTTTAATTTTTTTTAGGGGTCGGCTTCGCCTACCCTTGAAAAATATCCCCTATATAAACCTAGATTATTCGCCAGGTAGAACACTTCTACTTCACATTTTTCAACAATATGATATATCCCGTATTATAGACGTGTGACAAGGGGGTAAGTTATTAACACGCGACAAGGAGGGTTTGTAGACAAGGAGATACTGTAGATATTGACGCATAATAGATGCATGACAAATATTTTGTTGACGAGTGACATGGAGTTTTTTTCGATGAGCAAGAAGAGGGCAGAGGTTGCAGACGCGCGACAGGATATTTACTGTCGCGCGTCAAAAAAATGCAGTGATGCGCGTCAACAAGCCTTAGTGACGCACATCAACAGACCTTAGTGACGCGCGTCATTAAGGCCTGTTGACGCGCGTCACTAAGGCCTGTTGACCGTCACTAAGGCCTGTTGACGCGCGTCACTAAGGCCTGTTGACGCGCGTCACTAAGGCCTGTTGACGCGCGTCACTAAGGCCTGTTGACGCGCGTCACTAAGGCCTGTTGACGCGCGTCACTAAGGCCTGTTGACGCGCGTCACTAAGGCCTGTTGACGCGCGTCACTAAGGCCTGTTGACGCGCGTCACTAAGGCCTGTTGACGCGCGTCACTAAGGCCTGTTGACGCGCGTCACTAAGGCCTGTTGACGCGCGTCACTAAGGCCTGTTGACGCGCGTCACTAAGGCCTGTTGACGCGCGTCACTAAGGCCTGTTGACGCGCGTCACTAAGGCCTGTTGACGCGCGTCACTAAGGCCTGTTGACGCGCGTCACTAAGGCCTGTTGACGCGCGTCACTAAGGCCTGTTAACGCGTGTCACTAAGGCCTGTTGACGCACGTCACTAAGGCCTGTTGACGCGCATCACTAAGGCCTACAACCTTAGTGACGGCACGTTCAACAGACCTTAGTGACGCGCATCACTAGGGTCTGTTGACGCGCGTCACTAAGGTCTGTTGACGCGCGTCACTGCATTTTTTTTGATGCGCGACAAGGAGGTACAATAGATATTGACGCATAGTAGACGCATGACAAAGAGTTTGTTGATGCGCGACACGGAGATTTTTTGATGAGAAAGCAAAGGTCGGAGGCTGCAGACGCGCGACAGGATATTTTACTGTCGCACGTCAAAAAAATGCAGTGACGCGCGTCAAAAGACCTTAGTGACGTGCATCAACAGACCTTATTGACACGCGTCAATAGACCTATTGATGCGCGTCACTGAGGGTGCTGTCCTTCTATTGTAGTGCTTGATAATCAGGTGAAATTTTTTCATACAACCCCCAAAAAATTCGCCTTACCGTGAAACCGGTTCCGGGGATATTCGCCAGGTATTCTCCACCTCTGATTTCCAGGAGGTCTCTTAAAATGAACCCT
This sequence comes from Taxus chinensis, assembly GCA_019776745.2. NCBI lineage: Eukaryota > Viridiplantae > Streptophyta > Pinopsida > Cupressales > Taxaceae > Taxus > Taxus chinensis. The sequence continues at coordinate 15,246,808 of CM034149.1, forward strand.
GTATTTAACGTGGTTCACCCAATTTGGGCTACATACACTAAGAATCACTAGCTCAAATTTTATTACAAGCCACTTCTCTCTCAATACAATACCCAAATCTATTTGGATCTATGCTAAAAAAACTCTACAGAATTCACACCTGAATTCATACACATCTACAATGTTACATCATAATCCTACCATATGCATAAAACTATTATTTTGGTCTGAGCTTTACACAAAAAAACAATAAAATTGGTAAATTGTATTCAATTGATATGGTTTATTCACTGAGAAATATTACATTATATAAGAATATGATCTCCTTTATCTAATTATTCAACATCAATTACCAATCCCCTATATCTCTCAACCACTGCTAGAATCTCTCACATATCCCACACATCTTTCTATCATCTCATATCCCTATTCTAATGGTGATATTAACTCACATACATACAAATATGATATTAATATCACAATATTAATATATCACACTCACCTAACTATTACAATATTAACCCATATAAAATAATGTGAGAACTAACATGGATAATTCTTAACATTCCCCTCTTACTGTGAACATGGTGGAAAAACATTCACACACTTATTTGCAATATGCTCACTCATGTGGCATGCCCAACTTGGCTTATGACCTTGATCAAAAGAAAGGCTCTTTTCTTCCATGGTTTTAAACAGGTTTACCACAAACCCTGACGTGACAGGAACCATCAATATCCACCTCATGTGGTTTTTTGGATCTTCCACAAACCTTTTCAAGACCCATGAAATGACTTACATTGGTGTTTCTGATATTTTGCAATGCTTTGACATCAAGAGAAAATGTAGGAAATATTGCTTGTGCAGGAGCTAACTTATTATAATAGATGAACATGTAAGATCCATATGTTCTAATTTTTAGAAAGTAAACACACAACTGAAATAAAATGCCACAACACCATTGTGCGGCCTTGTCACTTGCAGCTGGTGAGAGATCATTGATTGACCTCCTTCCTCTGTTGCCTCCATCCTCCAACTATCTGCTACTAACTCAATTGGATTTGATCATGATGCTCAATTTTACATACCTCAATCGGATGTCAAATTCCACCGAAAATGTGTATGTAAGGAATTTTTTTTCACAACTTTTGAGTTTTACACTTGAGACGATAGAAAATAGCAATAATACATTACTTACATTACAAATGACCATTTGAAAGTGACACACACATAATACTAATAGAAAAAATCGATAATTAAAAAAACATTTAGAATAAAGGTGACTCCACACTTAAAATTATAATAAAACTAACAAACTAAAACAAAATCTTTTTTTTAACGTTATTTCCACTTTTCATATGGATGACATAAAAACCGAAACTTAAATAATTAAATGTCTAAATAACAAATTATAAAAAACATAACTTTTAATTTTAAAGATTTTATTATAAATTACTTAAGTATAAATAATAAAACCAAAATACCGAAAAAGTAATAATAGAAATTACTTTTTAACAAACTTTACTAAAGAGTTTAAAATAACATATGACATTAAAAAAACATTATAAACCTTAAAAAACAGAACAAAGAACCTAAATAAAATACCAAACAAAACAAAAATGTGTACCTTAATTAAAAATGGTGAGGTAAAAGTCAAACGTGGCAATGTAATGCATGTTGGGTGGTCAAATAATCCTTAGTGACTTGACAGAAGCAACAAGACTCTATTTTTTTAACTTTTATGAGTTTGTCCCAAAAACGCAGCCTCTCAACTTAAGAAGACCATGGGTTACTATAATTCTAAATTTTAGCATGCAAGTTAGCACCTCGGCCACACGTCCAACTTGTGAATTAAACATGAGTTGATCTCACAATCCTGAGACTTGAGTATGATAAAATGCCACTCACATGGTTTTGTTAAATCAAATCAATGTAAGTAAAAGAAAGGAAAGAACTCACAAGTGCACACTTCTGAAGATAGTGTTTTCAGTTTTTTGGCTAACTAGCACTTCCACAATGTTGAACGCTACTCCTATCTAATTTGGAAGACCAAATCGCTAGTGCAAAGTGTATAAGCCTCAACCTTCTTAAATCAATAATGCACCCATATGTTTTCATCCATCACGCATGCCCAACATAACAACCAATGCTTTAATAACACTAATAAAAATGGTGTGGCCTGAGAAATCATATAAGGTAGTAATTATTTGAAAACTCCCATTGCTGTCAAGGATCTTCAACATGTCACCGACATCTTTTTCCTTCTATTTTTCTATAACAACATTTCTCTGAAAATGCTTTCTCTGATACCAAATATTATTTTGGTTAAAGCTTTACACAAAATAAACAATAAAATTAGTAAATTGTATTCAATTGAGTGGTTTATTCACTAAAAAATATTACATTATATAAGAAGATGATCTTCTTTATCCAAGGAGTCAACATCAATTACCAATCCCCTATATCTCTCAATCATTGCTAGAATCTCTCACCTATCCCACATATCACTCTATCATATCATATCCCTATTCTAATGGTGATATTAACTCACGTACACACAAATATGATATTAATATCACAATATTAATATATCAAACTCACCTAACTATTACAATATTAACCCATACAAAATAATGTGAGCACTAACATGGATAATTTTTAACATCATAAGTAGACAACTACTTAAGCAATTTTACAAAAATGTGGGTATTAAAACCATGGGCCAAAACCGTCCCATAAACCTATGGGTCAAAAATCCCACCCATAATATGAGAAAATCACGTTTCCTAGTATATTGGGCATGTTTTAAGGCCAAAATCCCGAACCCTAGTGAGACAACTTTGGAAAGTGTACAATACTCTTATTGTATAGTCTTCAACACTTTCACACATGAAAATAGGCTCCACAAACTAAAAATCTCCCACTTGGAAACTAGTTTTCCTCTGAGCAAGCTTCTCAACCCTTCACTAGTTTCCATGAAGACCAACCAAAGTTGAACACAACTTTAGTTTTTCCCTTATGACCACCTTGGTCATCATGTCTACAGGATTTTGACTAGTATGAATCTTTTCTAGCTTCAACTTCTCTTCCTCTAAAGTTGTCCTAATGAAATGGTACCTTAACTTTATGTGCTTCATCCTAGAGTGGAAAGAAGAGTTCTTAGCTAGGTGTATAACACTCTGACTATCATTATGCAACTTTCCTTCCGCCTACTTATGCCCCAACTCCTCAAGAAATTTTTGTAACCAAACCATTTCTTTGTTTTCCTATGTGGTAGCAACATACTCAGCCTCCGTGTTTGACAAAGCCACCAAATTTTGTAGTCATGAAATCCATCTTACTGTTATCCCACCTACAGTATGAACATAACATGTTGTGATCCTCCTGATGAACATAACAAAGTGGTGCTTGATCCACTGTAGCACAAAACTGTCCCCATGGTCCCTCTCAAATACCGAAGGATCCACTTTACTGTCTGTCACCGATCTCTACCTGTATCACTCATAAATCTACTCACCACTCACACTGCGTGGGAAATATCAGGCCTGGTGCACACCATTGCATACATCAAACTGCCAACCACTGATGAATAAGGTACCTTGGAAATCTGGTTTCTCTCTTGCTCTATCTTGGGACACTGCTCCTTTGATAACTTGAAATGGCCTGCCAAAAGAGTCCCAAATGTTTTAGCATCCTACATATTAAACCTCTCCATGACCTTCTTAATGTACTCTACCTAAGATAAATTCATCTTCCATTCCTTCCTATCCCAAGATATCCTCATACCAAGGATTTGTTTGGCTGCCCCCAAATCCTTCATAGCAAAGGATTTACTTAGCTGCTTCTTGAGTACTTTTATTTCTTGCATGTTTTTACCTATAACCAACATGTCATCCACATACAGATAGGATAATATAATTTCCATCCTCAAATTTCTTTGTATACATGCAATGGTCAGAATGACATCTAATATAACCTTGGTCCATCATGAAGCTATCAAATTTCTTATACTATTGACGTGGAGCTTGTTTCAAGCCATACAAGCTCTTCTTTAGTTTTCACACCATCTCCTCTTTACCTTTGACCTCATAGCCCTTTGGTTATTGCATATATAGTTCCTCCTCAAAATTTGCATGGAGAAATGCAGTATTTACATCAAGTTGTTATAAGTGCAAGTCTTTTGCTATAAATATTCCTAAAACAGTTCTAATAGAGGTCATTTTTACTACAGGAGAAAAAATATCATCAAAATCTATACCTTTTTCTGTGCAAACCCCTTGACAACCAACCGATCCTTGTATCTTTTCTTGACTCCTTCTTACTCTTTGACTCTGAACACCCACTTGTTTTGTAATGTTCTTTTTCCTTCACGTAGCTTCACCAAATCCCATGTCTGGTTCTCTATGAAAGCCTGATGCTCCTCATCCATGGCTTGTTCCCACTTCTTCCTGTCATCTACCTACATTGCTTCATCAAATCTCTCTCGTTCTCCACTATCAATGAGTAATAAATAATAAAGAGAAGGAGAAAAACGTTCAGGTTCTCTTCTTACCCTAAAAGACCTCCTCAATATAGGAGTTTGGGGTTCCTATTAAGGAGGTTCCTGAACTGATTCATGTGTCACTTTCCCATCTAGAAGATCCTCTACCACTACATATTATTTCTTGGATTCTTCCATGTTTTCCTGCAACTGCTGCTTATACATGAATTTCTCATTAAAGACCACATCCCTCGATCAAATGATTTTTTTATCCTTAATAATCCAACATGTATATCTAAAGTCATCACCACCATAACCAATGAAAGTACATTTTATTGATTTATCCTCTAGCTTGGTCCTATCATCCTTATCTATATGGACAAACACCTCACATCCAAAGACTCTAAGAAATGAATAATCAACTTTCTTACCATACCAAGCCTTCTCACGTATGCCTCCATCCAAGGCACTTGAGGGTCCTCTGTTTATCAAGTACACAGCTGTACACACTGCTGCTACCCAAAAAGAAAGAGCAGTCCTACATGCAACCTCATGCTCCTAGCACGTTCCATTATTGTTTTGTTCATCCTTTCTGAAACCCCATTCTGCTGTGGAGTTCCTAGAACCATATTTTTCTCGTGGATTCCATTCTTAGAACAGTAATAATAAGATTCATTATTGTAATACTCCCCTCCATTATCTGACCTAAGACATTTTAGCTTAAGACCTATTTCATTCTCTACCAAGGCTTTCCATTTAACAAAAGTGTAAAATACATTAGATTTATTTCTAATACAATAAACCCAAACTTTCCTTATTGCATCATCAATAAAAGTAACATGATAACTTGAACCCCCAAGATATGATACCTGAGCCAGCCCCCACACATCATAATGCACCAGCTCTAACTTACTCTCTTTCCTTGTAGGTCCAACCTTGAGAGACCTTACTCACTTTTGTTTCCCATATATGCAATCCTCATAGAACTCCAAACCTATTTCTATATATCTAGAAAAATCATTATTTATGATCTCCATACCCTTATGGCTCATATGACCGAGCCTATAGTGCCACAATGTTGTATCTACTTCTGAAGCCACAAGATTATAAACATTAGTGCTATAAGTGGTTAAATACAAGGTTCCAACCTTCTTACCTCTTACCAGCACAAGAGTACCCTTAATAACCTTCCAAGAGTCTGATGTAAATATCACAATACAACCATCACTTACCAACTGGCCTGTCAATATCAGATTTCATTTTAAACTAGGCACAAGTATGACATCCTTCAATAGCCATGTATTCCCATTATGCATCTTAAACCGAACAGATCCTTTTCCAACTATACTACAAGGATCATCATCACCAAGAAAAACATGCCCAAAATCCCATTGAACATAATCAACAAAATAATTCCTATGTGGAGTAGCATGGAAAGAAGCTCTTAAATCTAAAACCAAAGATTCAACAATATTGTGAAAAGAAAGAATCAAAACATCTTGACATACATTACCCATTACCACATTTTCCTCCTTGTTTTCTTCCTATTGTTTCTTCTTATCCTGAAGCTCCCAACATTCCCTCTTTGCATGTCCAGACTTTCTACAGTGCTAGCATACTATCTTGCTTTTGGATTTTGACCTTTCCCAATCTTTCGATTTTCTATGGCTTCCTCTATTCTTTTGTCTCCCTCTCATTTTCACTTTCAAAGAATTCCCTGAAGTAGAAGATTCCCTAGAACTTTTTCTTTGCATTTCCTCACTTAGAATCACCCCTACAACATCCTCAAACTTCAACTTTGAGTTAGCTAGAATCAATTTTCTTATCGCCATTACCAGGCTATTCCAACTCTCAAATAAAGAGCACAGAATTAATAAAGCCCTAACTTCTTCATCAAATTCTATTGTAACCAAAGATAGCATATTTGCAACCATATTAAAATAATTTAAATGATTTTCTACTGAACCATTCTCATACATCTTCATATTAAATAACTTTTTCATTAAAAATATGTTATTAGAGGCAGAGGGTTTTTCATACAACTTCCCTAATGCATCCATCAGTTCTTTTGTAGTCTTTTCCTTTAAAACATTAAATAATAATAAATATGCAAGACATAACCAGATTGTCCCAAGTGCCTTCCTATCCAAAAAATCCCATTCCGCATCTGTCATGCTCGAGTTTGTTTTCACCTTCTCAGACAACAGAATGTAAAGATCCTTCTGATAAAGGTAATCTTCCATCTACATCTTCCAAAGACTGAAATTCTACACGTTGAATTTATCAACCCTTGATCTTCCATCATCTTCCATAGCTCCCATTCAAGCTAAAACTTTCCCTGTAATTCAACACTTCAGCAAACCAAACCAGGCTCTGATACCAATTGTTAGGAAATAAGGGATAAAATATGTGGATGAGTCCCTCATAGAATTACAATAGTAGAAACTCATAAGTAGAAAATATTATAGATCTGAAATAAATGTGCAGAATAAAATAACACAACACAAATTGACAATATTTAACGTGGTTCACCCAATTTGGGCTACGTCCACCAAGAATCACTTGCTCAAATTTTATTACAAGCCATCGCTCTCTCAATACAATACCCAGATCTGTTTGGAGTTATGCTCAATAAACTCTACAGAATTCACACACATTTGTAATGTTACATCATAATCCTACCATATACATAAAAACACAAAACCGTTGGTATTAAAACCATGGGCCAAAACTGTCCAATAAACATATGGGTCAAAAATCCTACCCATATGAGAAAAGCATGTTTCCTAGTATATCAGGCACATGTTAAGGTCAACTGTGGAAAGTTTACAATACTCTTAGTGTATATTCTTCAAAACTTTCACACATGAAAATAGGCTCCACAACCTAACATTCACCATTGCATCCATTAAACCAATTTTTGAGTAATATGGAAAGAACCATATGGCCTTGTAGCCATTAATGGTGATACTTCATTATTGAAAGCTAAAGAAAAATAGCAAACAATCAAATTTGATTGCTAGTATCTTCATAGGTTCATGTTTTATTATAATTCAAAGAGTAGAGAGTAACTTAGACATGTTATTTTTTATTCTTTTTCAAAGTTATAGTGCATTGTTAAATAAATATCTCTCTTTAATCTATTATCTTGATGATTCTCGTTAGGTTAGCTAGGATTTGAAACTTCTTAAGTGTTCTAGTTTCATTTATTAAGATTTCTAATCTTTACTTAAATATAAGATGAAGAGACATTAGCAAAATATAAAGCCATGAGAGAATCAGGATCAGAAAATAGATCAAAATAAGATGATAAGAAAGAATATGCAAAAGAGAGCTATCTGAGAAGGAAGGTAACCAAAACAGGAAAGAGCATTGAAGAACCTAAATACATAGTAGCAGTCACTACCAGACGTACCGCAAGAAATTAAGTTGTACCCAAAAATAAATAAAATAATTAGGTTACCACAAGAAGAAGGTTCCTCTAATGAAGAAGAATGTAACCTTGAAGAAATTAGACCAGACCGCTATTTGAAATAAATTTAGAAAAGTAAGGGATTGATAAAAGAGTACAATCCCTGGAAGAAAAGGAGAAAAACTGATTTGTAGAAGAAGATATCCTTTTCTTGAAGGAAATATATAAATTGACAATCAACCATGGTCTGGTGGACAAATTAAACTAATTTTGAAAGTACTAGAATAAAGAAGAAATGTCTATGCATGTCTGGAGAATTGAAGCAGGACATAATAAGAAGAAAAGAAATATATTCCAAACACAACACACATGGAGGAAATCTATTATCTACTTGGATCCTGACATATTTGATACCACCATCACAAGAGTATTACTAGACCTTGGTGTGGATGTAAACATGATGTCCAAGACTACTTGGGAGAGGTTACATAGACCTCTTATGGAACCCGTTGTTTCACTGTAGAGAAATAAGAGAAAGAAGAAAAGCTAGAGAACTTGAGATATAAGACAATAGAAGGAGAAGGAGAAGTGGTAGAAACCAAGGAGGAAGGGGATCAATATTACTACCATCCCTTTAAGATTAGGACTGAAAACACCGACATAAATGGAGAAGAAAAATTGGAAAAATTTGGGGATTACTGGTCAGATGAGGAAGTGGCTAAGGTAGTAGAATTACTACAAGAATTTTAGAACCTTTTTCCTATAGATTTCAAGGAGCTAAAAGGCATAAAAGAAGAATTTGGTACAATGAGGATCCAAATCAAAGAAGGATTCAAAACCTTAAAGAAAATACCTTACAGATTCAATCCAAATCGAAAGGTTAAGGTAAAATCTGAGATTGGAAAAATGTTAAATGCTGGAATCATAAAACCAATAGAGGATTAAGAATGGATAAGTCCAATGGTTATCCAAAACAAGAAGTGATGCAGTCTAGAATTCCCCAATACAATCTTGGACGTGCTAGCACATCACTTAGCCTAGACTGAGTGCTCACCTGAAGTGTGTAAAGGTAATAGGCCCCACTTTAGGGTTGTTGTTTCAGGATGTTAGTACGATGAAGACTTAAGGAACTTAGATCTATGACTAATATATCATTCTACGGTGCATGTTTAGATCTAGATCTAGAGAATAACTGACTTAAAAGATAACCATAATGAAATCAAGAATGCAATACTAAACTATAACCATGATAACACCTTAATTTAGTCCATAATATCCATTATATTACATTTAGTAATACACAGAAGCTTCCTTACAATAACAGTAGTATACACTCATGCGCGTGTCAAATTTGGCAGCATAATCTCACTATACACTAGTTCTAACACGTATATCCTATGTTATACAGTTCACTACATATTTATAGGGGTGAGGACTTTACCTTCACCGGTTATCTAATCCCAAAATAGGTCACATGCTATTATTAGCCACACGATTTTACAAAAATAGCCACACATGAAAGTGCGCTAACAATAGACTGATTTTGGTTAACCGACAGTAGTAGATCTATTCCTAGCCTGTGTCTATATAAAGCGCTTCATAGCTGATCCTCCAAAAATAGCCAATGCATGTTGCACAATTCTTTGACTAGTTTTTGTGCTCCGCACGCTATCTCCAAAAATAGATCCTGATCGCAAAAATAGCTAAGTCCCGAACCTATTTTTGTTCTTCGCGCGTGATCCTTTCCGATACTTCCGCACCTTTAAATGTTCTCTGCTTTCCCGCATGAACCTTCTATATTTTCTTTACTAAGTGTCAGAGTCTAACTGATCAACATTACCCCACACTAGTTGCATTGTCTCTCTGACAATGGTTGTCTCAAAAATGAATTGAAGAATATGAATAGAAGAATAGAAAGAATTTTTTTGAATAAAAGAATGTCTTTATCTTGCAGTATCTTCTTCTTCAATCTGAATAATCAATTTGGGATATTATTCTTTTATCTCTACCTCTAAGGTATAACAATCATTGAGAGAAACCTCTACCTTCTCTAAAATATCCACTGTAATTGACTCTAATTCATCCCTTGCAATTACTACCTTCTCATTCTATAAGACCAACACAATGTTGGACATGCCAATCATTCTCCCTTCCAACAAGTCCATCTTTTGAGTTATGAGTTTCCCAAGCTTATCTAACCTTTCCTTGTGTGGTTCTTGAGTTTCTATAAGGGCCTCACACTTCTTCTTGACAAGTGTTAATCATTATGTGTGGCCCAATGTCTCATGCTTCATGGCCTTCAAGACCTCATTGTCTTCCAAAATGGCCCTGGTCCTTATAAAGGCTTCTGGCATTGTACAAATATTCAACGTTTGATCTTCCTTCTTTAGTTCCTCCTGCAAGCTTTGAAGTAATCCTTTATATGATGTAATCTTCCGCATCACTGAATCCTATTCCCGCTCTAATTTATGTGCCATATCCTTTGGTTTTGGCATGCGCAAAGGTTCATCTTAAATCACTTAGTCCACCAATGTACTTACATAATGTATTGCCAAAGGAAATGTCTTAGGTACCTTTGGCTCTAAGTGTGGCTTAGCCTTCATGACATTGTCCCCAATCTCCTCTGTCATGATGATAAAAACAACATTCTTCTTCTACGCTAAATCTCTTTCCTGCTTTAGGTGCACTATTTTCTCATCCTTAGTCTTGATCTCCTCCCTTAGCCCCCTATTTTTTGTAGCTTTATCGATATTCTATCAGGCTACCTCTGTCGAGACTTTCACCAAAGCATTGCTTACTTGCTCATCTAACATAACAATAGGCTTTATTGTTATGTGCCTAGCCTAAGGTGTATTTTTCAACCTCCTTGATACATGACTCCTCACACACATCAAAGTTTGGTTCATCCATGTGTGTGTGCATCAACCATGACAATTGCTTCCTTGTGCGCATGGTTTCCATATCTTCATCCATTAACTCCCATCCATACAACTCCTTTTTGTCATTGTGCTATGGAAACGGGCATGGATAATTTTACCTATGTCCTTAGTGTAACCCATGGTTGGTGGAATATATTCCCCACTTGTTCTTCTTGATATAGGCTATTTAGGAACTTGGGCTTCAAGATTTGGAACTTGTGCTACTGTGTCCTCAGTAGTCTTAGTTGTTGTCTCATCTTTCACTTTTTCTTCCCTTTTTCTCCTGTTGTGGGTGCTTTCTTTGGTGCCATTTGAAAAATATCTCTTTTCTTCCCTCTGTAACCGAGCAATTCGAAACCCTATTTTAAATATTCGTGCCCTAGTGGAAATCACATGCCCTAGCTCATTTGTAATGCATCTACTTCTCTCAAACCCTTCACCTATGAGAACACAAGCTTCTCTTGTGCACAACCCTTCTCTCCACATTTGGTTTCACACTCTTCGTACCTCAACACAATTTCTCAACTCGTTCACACTTAACCCTTCGTAAATTCTCTCAATTGCAACCATAAAAATAAACTCACATCTCGTCCTTATATAGAATTTCAAAAATTTAGTACATTTATTGCTCCTACACCAACCAACAATCCTCTCATTAATTGACCATTTTCATTCTTTCCGCGTGATACATCTTCGCGCCCAAGCTATATCCTTCTAGCATGCCCTCCTACATTTTAGCTAGAGACTTCTCTTCGGCACGCTTCCATGCACTTGAGTACCTCATCACTGCACCTTCCACTGGTAGTTTTCCTGATCTCTTCTTACCTCATGTTATACTTGTTTCTTCATTCCTCTCTACCTATGGTTCTTGTTTATAGAAGCAATCTCTTGTGTTTTTCAATCCTCCAACCTTGAATAGCACTCGTAGATAGTTCCTTTCATGTGGACTTATTTTCAATAGTAATGTATTTGGATCTCAATAACCTACCCCACACTAAGGTTATGTGCAGTCCTTTATGCATAAAATTTCTTCAAATAGTAATTAGCTTCTGGCACATAAAAACACTTATTACACAAATATGCCAACTAAATTGACAAAGCATAGCAAAAATTAAGGAAATACATTAAGGAAATGTAGAATTCAAAACCTAATCTAAATGGCAAAAATGTCTTATTATAAACACCAATAAGACTTATTTATAGTAGGGCTTCAGCCTACTCCCATTGAAGTAATCGGGTAACAGTGTTCCATCAAGCACCTCTAATTGGAAAGTTCCTATTTCAAGTATGTGAGTGATAACATACAGCCCCAACTAATGTACCTTGAGTTTTTCTGGATGGCACAGAACCTTAGAATCATAAAGCAACACCATCTGTCCTATCTCAAGCTTTTTATCCTTAATGTGCCTGTCATGCCATGCTTGCTTCCTGTCCTTTTCTTGTTTTTAACTCCAACGTGCTATTTCTCGTTGCTCATCTAGCTTTATTAAATTGCAATCCATTCTTCTAATTCTTGTTCATTAGCTAAACCTCCAACGCACACAATATGCAAATAAGGTAACGTGAATTCTATTGGTGTGAGTTATCCTATTTGTCCTCCTCACATATTGGAGAGTCATCTCACATGGGTTAGGTTTAGGTTTAGGTTTAGGGTTTACATGTGTGTCATGCACTAGGGTTACTCAGCACCCTATATGTACCCTTTTACTATGCATTTATGAGCATACCGAGACACTTCACTGTCTTTCCTCTATGTGCAAGATTTTATCTGTTGAGCAAGTTCTTCCATTATTGATCGATGCTTCCTTACAATTACGATGGAGCTATCACAATTCCATTAGAGTACAACTACTTTGTGGTGCATCATTTCCTATTCGATTCTCACAAACTCTTTTCATGGTATCAGAGCTACATGACTTGTCGTCACACCAAAAGCTCAAAATAATGGTGGAGAGGGATCTCATCGTGTTAATCAATTGCTACACCAATACCCTGCCATAGGATGGAGCTGGGTATACACCCAATTAGGCCCAACAATATTAGGAGGAAGTGACACCAGGAATTTCCCAGGAGGTCACCCATCCCATAACTACTCTGGGGGTGACGTGCTTAACTGCCTGGTATCAGAGTTACACAACTTACCATTACACAAAAAGCTCAAACTTATGGTGGAGAGGGATCTCATCATGTTAATTAGTTGCTACGCCAATACCCTCCCATACGATGGATCTGGGTATACACCCAATCAGGCTCAACAACATTAGGAGGCAGTGACATTGGGAATTTCTCGGGAGGTCACCCATCGCCACACTACTCTGGGGCTAACGCGCTTAACTGCCTAGCTCTGATACCAAACAAATTGCCATCACACCAAAATCTCAAACTTATGGCGGAGAGGGATCTCATCATGTTAATCAGTTGCTATGCCGATAAATTCCAGAGGAAGAACTTCTTCTACACCAAACACTAACTAAAATGGTGTGGCTTTGTTCAACCTTTTATAAATTGTCCAATATGCCCAAAGTACTACAGATACTTTATCATCCCAATCCTTTCTTCTGAAATCACATATTTTTGTCAAAGTTTGGCTCAATTTTTTTTGAAAGCCTCAGCAGTTCCATTTTCCTGAGGATGATAAGGTGTAGTCTTATGGTGTGTAATCATGAATTCATTCAATAAAATTATGATTATCTTATTAAGAAAATGTGTGCCCCTATCACTGGTCAAACTTAAAGGACATCCATACCTTGTATTGATATTTTCCCAAATAAACCTAGCTGTTGTAGCCACTGTACAATCCTTTATAGGTGCTTCTTCTACCCACCTTGTTAGGATAATTTGTGAAAGTTATGACGTAGCATGATCCAGTTCTACGCGTAGCTGGTGAAATAAGACCCACAAAATCTATAGCCCATTTCTCAAACAGTTCGGCACTAGTAATAGGTCTGAGAGGCATTTCATCTCGTTGGCCTAGTTTCCCAAGACATTGAAAATGATCACAAGCCTTATAAAATTCCTTACAATCTTTATACAAGGTCTCCCACCACAATCTAGTGAGTAGAATCTTGCATGTGGTGACATCACCTACATAGTGGCCACTTGAAATACCACCATGAGCTTCTTCCATAATATTTTTGCAATCATGTTCTAGTACACAACGATGCAATACTTCATCCCGACCTAACTTGTACATGTCACCGCTAATCAACATGTAAGGGGTTGCGCATATAGCAAGTTGTTTCTTCTACAAGGATTTCATTCCTTCTTGTGCCATACATGTTCGTAGAAAGACAACAATGTACTATAGTTCTAATGGTGCTCGTTGTAACCTATATAAATGTGCATCTAGCATGGTATCTTCAATTTCCTAAGATTCTTCTCTTGACTGTATTATGGATAAATGGTTTGGTCTAGAATTACTTTTCCCTGGTTTTACCACAACTGTGAAATCAAATTCTTGAAATAAGAGTACCCATCGACATATGTGCCCTTATAGAATGGGTTTGTTTACCAAATAATTCAATGCCATGTGATTTGTATAAAAGACAAATGGTGTAGCTAGTAGGTACTGATGGAATTTATGTAGTGCATAGACCATTAACAAAGCTTCACACTCTGTAGTTGTGTAATTTTGTTCTACAGGAGTCAACTTTCTACTAACAAATCAAATAGGATGATCTACAATACCTTCTCTTGGTTGAGCCAACACTACACTAATGATCATTCCAGAGGCATCAACATGTACATGAAATGGTTAGTCCCATGAAGGAAAACATAGAATAGGCACGGTATTAATTTTCTCCTTTAATGTCTCGAATGCACATTGTTGTGGCTCTCCCCAGTAGAACACACCTTTCCCTTTCAGTAACTCCTCCAACGGTGTGGAAACTTTGGCATATCCTTTGATAAACTTTATGTAATATCTTGTATGAGCCAAAAATCCATGCACCTCACTCTGACTAGTAGACTCTCTTATGCCTATAATGAATGCAACCTTGTCTTGATCAACCAATAAACCTTCCTTGCAGATTGTGTGTCCTAACAGTATTCCAAACAGTGTGGAAAATATACACTTCTTGATGTTGAAAGAGATACTCAACTATCTACATATTTCAGACATTCATTGCAGATTATCACAATGATCCTTAACTAATCCATACACCGTCCAATAATCTAAATAGACCTATAAGAAGCTATGAATAAATTCCTTGAATGCTTGAACAACTATGTGTGAAAATACAACAGGCACAATTTTCAGACCAAAAGGCATTACACTATAGGCAAAGCTACCCCATTTAGTAGTAAATGTAGTCTTTTCCTGATCCTCTTGGGAAATCCTAACCTGATGATACCAAGAGAACCCATCTGTAAAAGAATAGATTTCGTGCCCTGCAACGCCTTCTAGTATTTCCTCAGTCAATGGCATAGGAAAGGGATCAATCACACATGCAACATTTAACTCCCTGTAGTCCACACAGATCCTAATCCATCAATCCTTCTTGATACCAATCATCATTGGACTAACCCAATCTAACTCATCAAGGGGCTTGATAATCCCAAACTTCAACATTTTGTCAATCTCTTCATTAACCTTTTCAAGAAATTTGGGGTTCATCCTGTAGGGTCTCTTTCTAACTAGGGTGCACCCTTTTTAAGATTTATATTCATCTCTCCTAATGATTCATGTACGTGTTTAAGTTCATGGTACTCCCTAGGAAATAAGTCATGATAATCCCCCAGTAACTCTATGATTATTTCCACTTTAGAGTTTGACCAATAGTCTCCAATTATGGTTTCCTTAGGCTCAACATATGATCCAATATTCACCTTATTTGTCTTCATAGGTTCATGATAGGCATGCGTGGTCTTATTTGCACTATCTAACACCTCATGCCTACTGTTGAATGGTTTACATCCATATTTTCTACTTCTTCGTCATCTTCTAAGTAGACCATTTTTCCTTTTCCTTTCCCAAGGAAAGAGCGTTGAAGTAGTGTGGCATTGGCCTCTGTTTCCTCAACAAGATGCGCTCTTGAATTTCCTTCATCCAATAACTCCTGAAAGAGTTCTTCATCCTTGGCACTATCTCTCATAGTTAAGCACTTTATGACTTTTAATGCTTCTTCCACTGGATGCTTTGTAGAGAAGAATTCAAATGTCAGGGCCATTCTAGAAATTAAATCCTGCCAATTTCCAGTCTCTCTATGGAGTTCTGCATATTCATACCAAGCACGCGCACATCCTTGTAAAGTGAAATAAAACTTGTGCACCCATAGCCAAAGTGGTAAATATTCCTACCCTTATGTCCAGAGTCTCTCACACTTCTGAACGTGGTGCTGAACAAGTTTATTACCATGATAAGTGCAGATTTGAGTAGGTTCATTGCTCTTGAAGAACCTAGTAGCAAGATAAATCCTAATTTCATTCCATCCTACAAGATTATCCTTGTGGGCCACCCACTAGCGTGTTGTTGTCCCATGTAGTGTATATTCTAGCATATTTATTCTTTCCAATAGGTCTATCCACTATTCTACCATGGTGCATAGGAATACCATATGATCTCCTTCTCCGGTATAACAAGGTACCGAGTTGTTACCTATCCTCCTGACATAACGTGGTTTGGTTCCTCTAGGAAATATGCTCTTTACATCATGCCCTACCAACTCATAAGTGCTATGAGCCCAATTATCACAAGAAACACTTGTAGTATCACTAATGGACCGTGCATCCTCCCACTAAATTATTCATTCTTTATTTGGCTCAAGAATATATGGATCTTGGATGGTGCATACATAAATCCTATTCAGCTATTCTTCACTTAAGGGCTCAATATAGGGCAAAAATTTTCCATCTATCAAAGGGATAATAACTCTCTCCTTTTTGTTTTCAAAACTGATATAACCCTTGTTGAACCAAAGATCAACATTATTTGCATAGCACCAAGGATGCCCCAATAGAATTGGGAAGCTATCTGACTCTGCTAACGCTAAAACCTCAAAATCTTCAGTGAACTTGGCTCTTTGTATGGTAATGGATGCATCTTTCAAAACTCCGATGGGAGTAGCCTTAGTCTGATTAGCCATGAACAATACATTAGAGGATGGATACAATGGGGTTATTCCCATTTGTACCTATTAGTATCCAAATTTGTTCTCCCTTTCAAACTGAGCAACAAGACAGATTAGACATGGAGCTTAGAGGCAGATAGATCATAGTGTGTGTCATTTTGTAGCTGGGGATGAGATCTAACTGGCCCTTTATTACTCATATTTGTGGAGAGATGGATAACACCTTAAAAGGATGTGATCTGATCCTAACTATTTTAGGTTGTGCCTTTCAACCAAGGTAAGAGAGCCTATTTTGTAACCTTTGTTATTGAAGAATGCTAATAAATCCTTCTTTTGCATAAATTTTATAGATAAGACCTTGGGAAAATATTATCAACACACCAAATCTGAATCTCATGAGTTGTCACTCCTAGATTATGGAGATATTTTCAATACAAGGCAAAG
The DNA here is from genome assembly GCA_019776745.2 of Taxus chinensis. Lineage (NCBI taxonomy): Eukaryota > Viridiplantae > Streptophyta > Pinopsida > Cupressales > Taxaceae > Taxus > Taxus chinensis. Next base: position 15,264,109 of record CM034149.1, read on the forward strand.
GTTGCTAAAGACATTAAGAAATCTTGATTATTCTGCATATTTTTGCAAGTAGATTTTGTTCCTTTGTTGATATATAGGGAAAACAGGGGTAGTTTAGGGTGGATCAATGGTTTTTAAATGATTTTGGTGGGATATGAAGTAGGATAAAGTTGATTATGTCAGATCTTTGGAGGGACTTCACAATAATGAACAACTTCATAATGGAAAGCTTCAGAACAATCAATACATCCCTTCAGCCAAAAGGTGTGCTTCAATGGAGGCCCAGATCAGCACGTTTTCACATAATCTTTGAGAATCCAACACGAAGGCTCAAATTGGAAGACTCAATTAAACACTAAATTTTCCGATTAATCACACCTAAGGTACACCCGAAGACTTACAAACAATCTTTATCAACAAATGACAATGAATTGATTTTAAATTTGTTTATCTCATCCAAGATGAAGGATCTTCTTGAAATGAAATTGCTAATACCATTAAAATGTCACAAGGATGAGATCCTATGTGATTTCACACAAATTTCAGTATAAGATTACAATAGAAACAAAAGAAACTATTTGCATACATTCTGAAAATAAAGCAGACACAAAATTGCTAGAGATTAGACACAAATTAATTCTAAAATTCCTTAAATTCATCAGTAGGGGAAAGCTTCCAAATAAATCTCAGTGCTCATCAATGGCTATGCATTTGTAACCAACTTGACATGATAAAAAATCTAACACAGAAGAAAATAACAGTTAATCTCAGTTTTGGCCTCTTGCGAAGACAACTTTATCAATTTTTTTCTCAAGAATTCATACTCCGACCATTTGCAAGAGCACTCTCATTGCATTTATACATTTTTTCCTACTCAATTTTCCCCCCAAAAGAGAAGAATATTCAGTGACCTTTATTTGTTACCAATTTGTTTCAGAAATTGACGTTTAACAAATTCAGATCTAAAATCTGCCAGGTGGACCAACTATGAACAAATCATGTTTCTTGGACCCTCGACTACTAACTAGGATGCCATGCCACAAATTTTCAGGAGTTCCTTTAATCATTCTAATTCTATCATGTGATAAATCCCCTTTTTAATTATTTTTCGGAGCTTCTGCATAGTTGGACTTAACAGGTCATCCATTTTTGTTCTCGAGGCAACGCCTTTTTCACCTCTTGCGCCTGCACTTTCTGCAATTTCTAGATTTGGAATTTTCTATTTTTGCACGAGCCTAAGAAAAGTCCATTTCAAGTGTACTTCTAAAATTGGCATTTTCTCCGCCCCTCCACCCTCAAAAAATGGTCTTGACACATGTCCCAATGTGGGTCCTAGCAGACCTACGCTTCATTTTTTCACTTTATACTTATTTTCCAAAAAGGGAAAAAGTTCCATATTTTTTGCGCGGGCCCACACCTCTATTTTTGACTATTCAACACTGGCATTACTTTCCTATTGGGGCTTTTCTTCAACTTACAATTTTATCCCTTTTTTACAAAAGGAAAAAAACCTTAAATGACCCTGAAGCTCCATTTCTCCATTTCCCCGCATGTTACGTGTCTCAATGGTGCATTTTGAGATGGTCCTGAAAAGTAGAGACCCCAAACAAGCACGAGATTAATACGTGTCTTAGTCCGGTAGAGTCTATTAAAAATTTGAAGGTTCAGCGGAAGGCACCATGTGTCTAAGGTCTGAGACAGTCTCCTTCGTCCATTGAAAAGTCCAAGTAAAAAGGAAGAGTGAGCGGAAGCCTCCAAGTGTCCTCCTGGCACTTCTTCAAAATAAAACTCAAGGTCTGATCCCCAAACATGCATAGTCCCTCCACGTGTCCCAGGCCCTTTAAGAAGTTGCATGAAAATGTAAGAGATGGACTATATTTGCAAAATAAAATGCACAGAATAATGATATATCTTTCAATTCATTCCAGATACATTACATAGGATGCACTTACAAATATATAGGCACATAGTTTCCTATAAATTAGGAAACTATTCTACTAACAAATACTAATCACGTGAGTTGTTTGTAACAACCAAACAACTCAACACGCATTTGTTATCAGTTGTTTTATATAACAACTAAATAAAAAATTACTAATATAATAATAATTACCAAATGTAATTATTATCTACACAATGTAAATACTAATTCCTAACATTCCCCCCCTTAGTGTTTACATGGTAGAAAAACATCCACACTCTCAACTACAATATGCTCACCCCTGTGGCATGTCCAACTCTGTGACTCATGACCTTGATCCAAAAGAAAGGCTCGCTCCTTCCATGGTTTTAAATAGGCTTACCACAAACCTTGACATGACAGGAACCTCATCAACTGTCCGCCACGTGTGGTTTTCTGGATCCTCCAACAAACCCCTTTCAAGATCCATGAATTGACTTACTTTGGTGATACTGTTCACCACTATGCTTATACATTAGGGGATTATGTAGGAAACACAACTTGCATATTACAAAACCACATAATAGAAGAAATACTGATAATATTTCACATTACTTCCTATAAAAATCGTAATGTTCTTAATCTTAGTCTCTGTCATTGATTGCTGCCACTTAATCTCGAACAACATAGAAAACTGCCATTGCCACTGGAAGCTTTCCTTGACTAATTAGTTTTGGGTGTAGAATGGGAATGGAACATTGGTATGTATTCCCCCCCACAATGTGAAATTCCAAATAAGAAATCAGAAAGGGAAAAATGTATTGTGTTGTATCACACTAACTAGATCTTGTTGTCTTGATCTTGCTGCACATGATCACCATTTCCAATGAATGTATTCACTGAATGATCATCTTCCAATGAAGTATGGCAGTCAGAGGATCTCCGTAGTTTTCTACTCTCTTATACAATTCTTTTCCAGTATTAACAATAAAGCACACCACTCAAAGCAACATGAACACTCCAAACTGAAGCACACTAAGAAATGGAAACCACACTGAAAATCATATACTCACACCATACATATGCCACCACAGCTTCTGTGTGGCCCCATCGTTGGTGACTGACGAGAGTTCGTTGATCGACCTCCTTCCTCTGTTGCCTCCTTCCTCCATCATATGTGCTGCTAGTTCAGTCGGATGTGATCATGAAGCTCAAAATACATTCAATAATTTGGACGTCGTGTACAAGCGAAAATGTGTCCAAAATTGAAATGCGGGCAAATTTTTATTTTTATTTTTTAGACTTAATACAATGATACAACTTTTTGATGACAATAAAAAAATGACAAAAAAATAAATATCCTAAAGTCACCTATTTAACTTTTACGACTTAGACAAGAGGACACAATGAAAATTTTAAAAAATAATAAAATGAGATTACTTTTTAAAAATGACTTTGACTCTTTTAACAAAACTTTTAGAAAGAAGAGGATTTTTGACAAACATAAAATAAAAACTATATAATAAATGATAAAAAAGACTTATTCGATGATTTGACTGAAAAAGATACATTTTAAAATCGACTTAAAGAATACTTTGACACTTTAGATTTTAGATCCACGAAACAAATTTATATGAATACTTTGAAATTAAAAAATAGTCAAATACATTATCAACACAACATAATTTTGACAACATGTAACATTAAACAAATTCCTAAACACGTCTTTTAGATTCGATGAAATCACCTAAACAAACCTGACTAATAATAAAGACAAAACTTTTGACTTTAATAAAGTCTACAACCACATTGACCTCATTATGACATCCTAATATAGAATGAATATAAATTACTACCTCTCATGACTTGCGTGATGGCCTCCATCTTAGAGTTTTAGATTTTCCATGAAGATCAGTCTTAATGCCAAAACCCAAATGCACTTTAACGTCTTACACCTATTGGACGCTTGGGTTGTTCTATTCCGTGAGTAAAATCTGAGTCATATGTTGAATCCCAATCGTAATGAAGTTTTAAGACTTCATTACTACAAATATCCATGCATAATTTTTCTTTAGCGATCAATTGAATCAATTTGTAGAAGATATTGACCAAGCCAATAAAGTGATGGAGCAGTGGTTTGCAAAGTAGTATTGTCAATACAAAACAACTCAGGGCCGAACCAAACAGACCCGTGAGAACACTAAAGTTTTCAAAGGATTTGACTGTGCAGACTTGTGACGTGAGAGAAAACCACAGATATGTGCTCCTTCTGAGCAATCAGGATTTCCATAGAACCCAAACCATTCATTTGTTTGATGACTCGATATAATTCATTGAATACACTTTCTTACAGCTTGCATCAATTTAGATCCATCGTATTATGCAACTGTGTGTTCATCTGGCAGTATTGTGTGAATCCTTAAGAGGGTAAGTCACAGGCTGGGTGGCAAGATCAAGACCAATATGCTTCCTTTCCCAAATGAGAGCCACGATCCACCAATGTTGAAGTTGCATGTTGAATATAGCAGAAATGTGAATTTGAATCAATGCTTCAAAGTTGAATGGTTGTGAAATGCACATGAACGTTCAATGCAAACTTAAGATCGGATCCAAATGCAAAAAATAATTACGGCTTGGTACGGAAGCATATGAACTAAGAGGAAAATGGATTTCTCAGGAAACTCTCATCAACAATAACCTGCTCTACCATCACAGGGATAGGATGCAGTCTCTTTGATACCAGATGTAAGAGCTAGACTATATTTGCTGAATAAAATGCATAGAATAATGATATATCTTTCAATTCATTCCGGATACATTACATAGGATGCACTTACAAATATATAGGCACATAGTTTCCTATAAATTAGGAAACTATTCTACTAACAAATACTAATCACGTGAGTTGTTTATAACAACCAAACAACTCAACACACATTTGTTATTAGTTGTTTTATATAACAACTAAATAACAAATTACTAATATAATAATAATTACCAAATGTAATTATTATCTACACAATGTAAATACTAATTCCTAACAGAAAATTCTAAGTACAAATCGGAGCCGGCAGAAGCCTCCACCTGTCCCCCTGTCGCAATTGTTAAGGTGGGATCCTGAGGTGGATCCTCAAATGAGCTTCAACCCACCACGTGTCCATGGCCCACCAAAAACTATACTGACTGCATGAATTTTTTTCTAATTCTGGGAAAAGTAGTGGAATCCTCCACGTGTCCCCCTGGCGCAACTCTAAGGCCAAACCAAAAGGTGAATTTTCAAACGAGCGCCATTCCTCCACGTGGACAAGTTTTGGGTTGAAGCGAGCCATAGAGTTTTTTGAGTGCCCCATTGAGCCGCATCCAACCAAAAATGGCCACGTTTCCACTCATGCAAAGATGTAATTTTGACGGGGGAAAATCACCCGTCAAACTGTAAAAATGTAGGAAAACCACCATTTGAGTTTGGAGATGAATTTTTCTTCAAGGACAGAGAATTTGGAGATGTTATAAGTTTCAAACATGATCCTTCGAGCTACATCCAATCTTGTTTCCTTAGGTATTTTGGACAAAAACGATAGGGACAACAATATGTGACTGCGGAAAATGGAAAGAAAGGAGCAGCCTGAGTTTTACACCCAATTTACAGACTCCTTCAGATGGAGAGAGAAAAAAACAAATTCTAGACTTTTAAGTGATCCTCAACCAAAGGAGGGACTGATCATGGAAACAAAATGGAGGAAAGAGTCCTCAAGTATCAATACGGGAATAAAAAAAATTTGACAGAGGCCGCAAACTGAGGAAAATCAATGACAAACGGGGTGAGACTAATTTGAGCACCAACAATACCCATGCATCTAAAGTAAGAAGATTGACTTCCACACCTGTATTGATTAGTATATTACTCAATAGCCACCCATCCATAACAACATTCAAAGTGTTTTCCCTTTTATAAGCTAGGCAATGAGGGGGAAGATTTACATGTAGGATCTTTCATCCAGCCTCAAAACTTGCGCGTAGAGAGTTTCCTTTTAACCAATTCCCTAATAATGGAATGATATGTTCTTGGCACAAAAATCAGAACACTTCTCTCAAGTCATCCATATCAATTTAGAACGTCTCTAATTATTTATTTTGCTCCATCTTTCATTATTTATCTTTTAAGTACTATATCTCACCCTGAAGATTCCTGAGAACTTCCATGGTTTCCTGATAAACCTCCTTTCTGATGAGTAGGATCTAGGTATCGTGCATGTAGAACCTCCTCCTTAGTGATGGTAGGATTCTGTTGCAATGCTTCTCTGGCACGTGTCACCTCAGTGTGGGTCATGATATTGACTTGTAACACCTTAGAATATGCTTCCAACTTATACATCCACTAATTTTTAATAGCGCGTTGTATCTTAAACATCCCTACGCCTTTATTTTTTTATTTATGTTTCTTACTAAGATGCTCATACAATTCCAAGAACTCCTCATGGATATCACTCTTTCCAAAAAAAGAACATGTAATATTCTAGGGACATTCGTGTCTGTAGTGGTCAGGAGATCTACAAGTATAACATGTTCAACGAGGGAACTCATCTCTTCCACCACCACGGCCTCATCCTCTGAATCCACCATGGTATCCTCGACCTCTGCCACGACCACCTTCAAAACACCCTTCATTTCAATCATAGCGTGCTTGATTGTGATCCTGATTCTAATGCTCATTCTTTCCTTTAGAGTGATCTAAAACTCTTGTCTTTTATACACCAATGTCTATAACATCATGGATCTAACCAATTAGCTGACATTCTTTTGTGTCATGATTCGTGGACCTACAGATTTTACAGTAGCTTGAAACGTTCTTCCTTATCAAGCATTGTAGAAAGGGGAAATGGCTAACGTCATGGTTTAAATAGCATATCTCACAATCTAACAGTAACGAGCACACAAATTTGTGAAGACAACTATCCTTTGTGTGACATTTTACTTCAAAATTTGTGCACAAAATCCCTATGCACATCTCATGTGCTGAATTTGCCGATATTTTCTCCAACTTTTTTTCCATAGCTATGATTTGTGCTTCTAAAAATGGGCTCACGCTAGTGTCTATGCTTCTAACTGCCTCAATGCGTAATGATACTTCAAGTTATTTGCATGGATTAGTGTATGTCTTATGTGATAATTCCCTCCTAAAAGGGGTAATCAAGCCCCCAATGAACCATTGTGCATGTTGGCTTGCATGTATATCATAAGAAATATTAGATAACAGTGTTTTAAAATGGGCATCATACTCTCTGACACTTTCAGTAGTTCCTTGATTAATATCCTTGAGTGCACTTATACTCTTTTGCTCAAATTCAGGGATGTGAAACTCTTTAAGGAATGCATCTTTTAAAGTTGTATAGTCTATGCAATTTTGATCAGGGTCAAACTTTCTGTACCAGCTGTGTGTGTGCCCTTGTAGCGTAGTAGTAAATTGGATTTCCCTACACTCAGAAGTTGTGATTCCTTTTTCCTGCCACATTATTTCACACATATGCACATGTTCAGTAGCATCTATTATTCCCCTATACTCTGGAAGATGAAGAGACATCTCCATATAAATATTCTGGGGTTGGTGCGGAGCTTGCCCACCTGATCTAAAACCTCATGTGTTTCCTCAGCCTCAAGAACCACCAGATCTACTGGAAATAGAGATACCTATGCCTCCTGATCCTGAACCTGTGGCTGGGGTTAGACTAGAAGATGTACTTCCCTATGTCCCAATATTAGAACATAACTGTACCTTGACAGTCTGTAAAGCATTACCACTCCCAAAATTTAGTCCAAAAATCAGCGCACAAGTATTTTGCGTTGATGATACACCCAAAAAGGTACTCCCATATAACAACAAATCCATTTACACTGCCATCGCTATGCCTTTCATAAGACTTGCTCCTACTCTCCCACTGCTTAAATTAGCTTGCTGACTATTTGTTGTACTAGATGCTGGAAAACCAAGCGCAAGGGAAAGGTTGTCAGGTGGATTTAAAGGCGCACCTGTGGCCCACGTCGTCTCTTCTGGAACACTTATATATGAGGCTGAGGTGGGTTCCCTATCATGTTTTCCCAAATGGGGGAGTTCTTAAGGCTTAGGTTCCACGTCTTATGCGTGAACTTCCACTCCTTCCTAAACTATCTTTCTCCACAACGCCATTTTATATGCAACCTCCCATTACTTCTCTACCTCTCACGCGCATCATTATACTTAATCCACCTTTCATCTCTCTGACTTTCTGCCACTAGGTATACCATCTTTCATCAAAACTTCTCCTTCCCTCGCATGTGGTGGGGTTTAGTTAGCCATCAATTTACTCTCTAAATTCAAAGTTACCCTCAAGATCTTGATCACGAGTGGAATTCCTTGCAGGTAAATTCCCCTTGGATATCGTAAGAACTAGAATTCTGCTACCTCTAGGCATGAATAAGTGGAAATGGAGTAATCCAAGATATAACTATGTAAAACACCGTGAAACCACGTATCCACAATGCAATTCCAAATCATATCAACATTATAAAGGGCTTAAAATTCTTCTTGCATCTAGACAAGTGTGTGATACCTCCAATTCCACTTAGATGCATAAGCAATCAGCCACTCATACAATTCTACTGAAAAGATAACAAAAATTATCTCATATAGACTGTCATATAAATTTTGTTCCACCCACACATGTGCGTTAAACTCAGATCCAGTACTGAAATGCCATGCGTATTCTTCTTCTAGATCATGTATCTACTCCTCAACACTTACTAAGGTCAACCAGTATGTCTTCATCACAAACCATCTTGAAAATAACTGAAAAGGAGGTCCCGACAACAGAACCAATGATATAGCCTAGAATTCACCAATACAAGCCCAGGTGAGTTAGCACATCACTTAGCATAGACTGAGAACTCACCCAAAGCACGCAAAGGTACCAGGCCTCTCTATGGGGTTTTTGTTGTGAGATGTTATTATGATGAAGACTTAAGGCATTTAGATCTATGACTAATATATCATTCTACAATGCATGTTTAGATCTAAATCTAGAGAATAACTGACTTAAAAGATAACCATGATGAAATCAAGCATGAAATACTCAACTATAACCATGATAACACCTTAATTCAATCCATAATCCATTATATTAAATTCAATAATACAAAGAAGCTTCCTTACAATAACAGTAGTATACGCTCATGCGCGTATCAGATTTGGCAGCATAATCTCACTATACCCTAGTTCTCACACATATATTATATGTTACACAATTCACTACATATTTATATGGGTGAGGAATTTCCCTTTACCACTTATTTAATCCCAAAATAGGTCACATGCTATTATTAGCCACGTGCCTTTACGAAAATAGCCACACATGCAAGTGCACACTAATAATAGACTAATTTTGGTTAACTGACAATAGCAGATCTATTCCTAGCTTGTGTCTATGTAAAATGCTTTATATTTGATCCTCCAAAAATAGCCAATGTGTGTCACGTAAGTCTTTGAACGGTTTGTGTGCTCCACATGCTATCTCAAAAAATAGATCTTAATCGTAAAAATAGCTAAGTCCCGAACCTATTTCTATTCTTTGTGCATGATCCTTTCCAATATTTTTGTGCCTTTGAATGCACTCTAATTTCTCGGGTGAACCTTCTGTATTTTCTTTGCTAAGTGCCAAAGTTTGATTAATCATCAAGAAGATTGGATAAATGTGAGTATGCGTAGATTATAGGGAGTTAAACAAATATTACATTCAAGACCCATTCCCCACACCTTTCATAGAACAAATCTTGGAGAACATGGCAGGAAGAGAAGTGTATTATTTTACTAATGATTTATATGGTTACCATCAGGTTAGAATCACACATGAAGATCAGCCAAATACTACATTTTCCATAGAATGGGGGTCATTTATGTATATTGTGATGTCGTTTGGCTTAAAGAATGCACCAATAGTCTTCAATAGAATAATGATCAATGCTTTAAAAGAATTTATCCATGATTTCTTTGAAGTTTACTTAGACGACTAGACAATATATGGATTATTGAAAACCATATTCAGGTGCTAAGAGTAATGTTCCAAAGATGCAGAGCTTTACAAATATCCCTAAACTTGAAGAAGTGCATATTTATAACCCCATTTGGCACATTATTATTGCACATAATTTACAATGAAGGGCTACACAATGATCCATTAAAGACTTCTATGATTTTTAATCTACCACCGTCTAAGACATAGAAAGATGTAAGAATAATTCTGGGGTACATAGGCTACCGCATAAAATTTATGAGGAACTACATGGAAATAAGTGCACCACTAGAAGAATTATTGAAGATAAGGACAAATAAACAAGTACCATGGTCAAAAGAATGCGCAGATGCATTTGAAGTATTAAAAGAAAAGATTTTGCATGCACCTATCCTTATCTTTTCTAATTGGAAGGCTCCCTTCCATGTTCATGTAGATGCTTTCGACTTTACAATTGGAGTAGTACTCACTTACCCTAGAGAAAAAATGGACCATCCAGTTGCTTTTGCAAGCAGAAAACTAACCAAGGTAGAAATAAATTATTCAATAATAAAGAGGGAAGCTCTAAGTATGGTGTATGCTCTACAAAAATACTGCCAATATCTATTGACCACTTCTTTTGTGTTTTATACCGACCATGAGCCATTGAAGTATTTGCTGAAAAAACAAGTATTCTAAGGAATGATTGTAGATGGCTAATGTTATTTCAAGAGTTTGAATTTACTGTAGTGGTGAAGCTAGGACAGTTAAATAATGGCCCATATTACCTATCAAGAATAGAAAATGAAGAGGATGAATGTCCAATAGATGATGATTTTCCTAGGGCTCACTTGTTCAGAGTTGAAGCAATTCCAAAATAATTGCATGAGATAGCTCAATTATTGACAACAGGATAATTTCCAGTAGATTATACCAAACAACAAAAGAAAATTTTACTATGCAGAGCCTTCCCATTCACCTTGATTCTAAAAAGAATGATAACAAAACATCATATGTTAATCAAACATCACGATCAATAAGATTAAAATAATTCACTAGAATAACTTTACATAAACCTTTGTAAACAAATGAGTAGTAATATCATATATTATTATGCAACTCAATGAAATACAATGAGAATGGGCCTTGCTTATATAGGAAAGGAATAAAAATATAAGAACCAGTCAAGGTCGTAGATCAAGCCATAAATGAAGGACAAAACAAGTCATCAAATAACTAGTCAACACCATAGATTTAGGAATGAACTAGACATCAAGGATCTAGTCAATACCATATATCAAGGAAATAACTATACCTAACAACTAGATAATATTTTACTAATATGTAAATAAATAAAAAATAAATATCCACACACATAAGTGGGTGAGAATAAATACAATAAAGGTAAATAAAATACCTAGGTGAACATGAGCTAAGGTAAATACCTACTCTAACACCCCCCCTCAAGTGAAGTTAGTGGTCAAAATAGAATTGGCATGTCCAAAGTATGAGTCTCGAAAACTAGGCCTGATGAGGTACTTATGTACAATATATCCATGAAGAAATATCTAACCAAAATAAGGAAAGAATCCTGCTAGAAGGAAAGAGAGAGAAGAAGAATGAAGATGTTCTCATGAACACCCCCAAGAAAAACTTATAAAATCCCATGCATTCCATGCAACTCAAAGTAGTGAGGTGATGCAAAAGGCTTCGTAAAGATGTCCGCAACTTGCTACTAAGTTGGAATGTACTCCAAGAAAATAAATCCACCTGGAATGTGTTGAAAAATGAAGTGGATGTGTATCTCAATATTCTTGTTCTGTTGGTGCTCAACTGGGTTGCAAGAAATTTAAATTGCACTTTAGTTGTCAGACCAAAGTACATTAAGTGAATCTTGTGGGAATCCAAACTCTATCAATAATTGTTAAAGCTAAATAATCTACTGAATTGCTGTAATTGTTGTCCTGTACTCTACCTTTGAAGATGAAAGTGCAATAGCTTGTTTTTTTTTGCATGCCCAAACAACTGGAGAAGAACCAAGAAAAAAAAGATAACTAGAAATGGAACATTTGTCATCAATAGAACCTTCCCAATCTGAATTTGTATACCCAACCAACTAAGTAGAACCCCTAGTGTAGTGTATGCCAGAGTGGGAAGTGTCATGCAAATAGTACAAAATCCTTTTAGAAGCCTACTAGTGACTACTATGAGGAGAATGTGTAAACTGAGATACAATCTCTACTACAAATGAAATATCAGGGTGAGTATGGGTCAAATACATGAGACTCCCAATCAACTACCTATACAATGTAGGATCAAAAAGTGGTGTGGTACATGTGGAAGTAAGAGTAACCCCAGACTGAAAAAGAGATGGACTTGGCTTGCAATCAGCCATATCAAAACACCGAAGAAGATCGTGGGTGTACTATTGTTGACTAAAATGAATCCCTAAATCTTCCTGATAAATATATAAACCAAGGAAATAATGCAATAGCCCAAGATATATCATGTCAAATTGTGTAGAAAGATCCCTCTGAATACTTTGAATGTGGGAAGAAGAGATGTTAGTAAGTAACATATCATCGACATACAAGATAAGTATCATAATATCCTCACCAACATGTTAGATATACACTGTATGATCAGAGTGGTAATGAAAAAAACTAGTAGATAGAAGAAAATAAACCATCTTCTCATACAAAGCCTGAGGGGCTTGTTAGAGACCATAGAGAGACCTTTAGAGCCTACAAACAAGAGAAGAATCCTGAACAAATCTAGTCGGCTGCTCCATGTATATTTCCTCTTGTAGATATCTATGTAAGAAGGCACTCTTCACATCCATCTTGTATACGAGCCACCCCTATGATGCAGCAATAGAAAGTATAAGGCGTGTATAATCCATCTTAGAAATGGTTGTAAAAGTCTCAAAGTAATCAATACCTTCAACTTTTGAAAAACCCTTTGCAACAAGACAAGCCTTACACTTGTCAATGGACCGATCGGCTACATATTTGGTTCAGCATACCCATTTACACCTAACCATATTTATTCATTTAGGAAGAGATACCGAATCCCAAGTATGATGCTTCATCAAAGAAGAATACTCAGTTGTAATCACATCATCCCACTCCTGTATCTGATGAGCCTTTGAAAAATACTATGGATACTCATAAACTACTTGACACAAAATTCCAGAACCTGTAGAATGTGTGTGATGATGCCTAGTGGGTGGAATATCCTGTATGAAAGGTGTTGCCTCTGAAACTGTAGTACGAGCCCACTTAGGCATAGTGAAAACATTAGTGGGAATAAGATCCTCAACAACATCTATAACCTCCTCATTAACCTCCTCAAAGAAAGGATCCTCAAGATGAGACGAAGAAGAATAAGGAGGAATGGAAGAAGATGAATAATCGTGAGGAGTGAATCACTCATCAAAATGAACATGTGTTCGAAAAATAACATCATGAGTATCAGGATCTAAAATTCGATAAGCCCTCATGTCCTCACAATACCCTACAAGGATCAAGGTTTTTCTCTTCTTATCCAAAGCATTCCTTTTCTTCTTTGGCACAAATTCCCAAGCATGGCTCCCAAAGAATTAAAAAAATAAGACATTTGGCTTAGTGTTAGACCAAGCTTCCTCTAGAGTCAAATGCTCAAGTGCTTTGTGTGGTGTGTGATTCTGAATGTAGTTAGCACAGTTAACTGCTTCTGCCCAATAGATAGGAGGTAAATCTCTAAGATGCATCATATAGTTAGCCATTTCCTTTAAAGTTCTATTCTTATGCTCTGCTAAGCCATTTTTTTGTGGAGTATTAGTAACATAACACTAGTGAATAATGCCTTGAGTTGCCAAAAATTCACAAAATTCATTGTTGAAGTACTCCCCCCATTGTTAGTGTGAAGGTTCTTTATGCAACTTGAAGATTGTTTCTCGACCAAATCCTTGAATAATTTGAAGTGTGAAAATACATCACTTTTGTACTTCAGAAAATAAACCAAAGTACACCTTGAGAAATTATCGATAAAGGTAAGTGCATACTTAGCTCCATTGAAAGAGGGGGTTGGAAAAACCATCAAGTCACATGCATAAGCTCAAGTGGTGAAGAATCTCTCTTAGAAAAATTCTTAGGAAATGGATCTTGGTGTTGTTTTCCTAATGCACATCCAGAGCAAACTCCCTCAAGACAAGAAACTCTAGGAAGACCATATACCATACCATGAGTGCTCAACTCCTTCAAATATCTATAATTAATATGTCCAAATCTTTTATGCCAAAGATTACTCTCTGAATCTACATGAGAAACTAATCCTATTCCTATAGAAGAAGTGTCATCAAAACTGTAACACCTTTAGCAAACTGTTATATTTCTCTTTGCATTACAAGCATTGGCATGTGATTTTATTGAATGAGGTGTGTTTCCTTTATCGTTGAAAATCATGCTTGTTATGGATAAATAATTTCTACTCTTGGATTCATGGGACTGAAATGTTATGTCTTTCAGGAATCCATTTTCACTTCTTGTTAATAAGCTGCAATCGTATTTTCAGAGTTGCAAACTTATCTCTTTTTTTATTGATTCATCCTTGGATCAATTTTAGTGATCCAAGGAATGTTTTAAAACTTCTTAATAGACTGAATGGTAAACTGACATTCATTGGTTAAGAGACATAACAGACTAAACTTGTGTTTGTTACAAATTCTTTATTATCTTGAAAGACCATGCCTACATTATGTTGTGTGTTGTGATCGGCTCTTCTTGATTGACCCTTATAGGGCACTTAATGGCGTTAAGGGAAATAGAAACCCGATTCAGGATTCTTGAGAAAGAGAGAATATAAACGTGTCCTATATTTGATAAGGTCTATCCTAATGGGATTCAAGACTCAAGTAAATTTTCCAAACTCTTTCTACGCCACTCTACGTGGGATGACATCCTAACCTAAGTTATTAATACTAAGTTAGTATGAAGGGAAATAACCTAAGGGATGCTAAGTTATTTCTAACCTATTGCCTATACTATTTGGTTAAGCTATGTCCTAGCATAAGGTGGCAATCTATTTATTTGAAGGTTATATCCTAAGGTTATACTTTTAAATTAACCTAAGATCTAACCTAAGAAAATTGTATCAATCCTAAACTAATGGGGTGTGAAAGGGAACCTATGGGTTGATTGGTAAGTGGGAGCAAAGCAGCTATTCCTAAGCTATTAATGAGATGTGATTTTGATTTAATAGGGTAGAGTACTGCCAGACTTGGTAATTACATGAAAATTTAGTGGAACCTACGTAGAGGCATCACTAAGTTTCAAAATGCATGTTAAGTTCAATTTGGTCTCGCCAACTTTGGATGGTGGTGGAAAGGAGAGATAGGTGGGAATATGCAATTTAATGTCATTAATTTGCCTTAGTTTTGGTGAGAAAACTATCTTGGAAGGCATGTTGGTGTATTTGTTGGGGTTGATTGGTTTTGCATGCTTCACGATTTTTACTCTGCATGGAGCTATCTGGTTCTTTGAATTAGCAGTATGATCTACACTTTGTGGCTATTTTTTATTTCTCTGATCTATTTTCGATTCAAAGAAAGTATATGAGCATTGTGGAAAAATATTATTATTGGTTGATATTTCTTGGAGAAGAAGAGGTGTTGGAAACTCAGCTGGAAGTCTCCTTCGAATTGGAAGAGGCACTATCAGGCATGATAGGCTCTACCCATTAAGATTTTTTGCTTTCTTCTAAATGATTCATTAAAACAACTCTAGTCACTTGAGATATATTTTTGCATGATGTGTCTGGTTGTTTACTTGCATGTTTTCATGAAATCTATGTGGTTTATGGAATGTGAATCCATTGGTGTTAATAGTATCTCTTGTGAACTTTATCTGTACTAGTTATTAGTGGTATGCATGTGAATTTGTATTTGAAGCTCTGTAGCTTGTATTCGAAGCTTTGTAACTTGCATTCGAGACTAGTATCGACTGAACTAGCTTTTTTTCTTGTATGGTTTTGAATCTATGTTTTAGTCTTGTGTTTCGTTGAGCTTATAGTGGATCTTCGTGGTTGTTCTAAGCTTCATGATTTGCTTTGAGCTTTTAATGGGACTTCATGTTGTTTTGGACTGAGTTGGAACTTGGTGTAGTTTTGAAATTTTGGTTGAATATTCATATTCAACACTGCACTCTTATTTAGTTCTTGCGAATGCTGAACTTACTGTTAAGTTGTTGAGTTTTGTTTTGTACTTATGCTCTGAACTGGAGTTTTATTCTTCTTTATGGAATTGGAAATGCTTGAACCCATAATAGAGCATTGTTACTTATTCTGATCTTGTATTTAGATCCTTGGGTTTCGTTATAGATTTGTATTTGAACTTCGTGTTTGTATGAGCCTGTATTGAATCTTGTGAAGTTATGAACTTTTGTTGAAGCTCGTGTTAGACACTGTACTAATATTCCACTCTTGATTGTTCTGAACTTGATTTGGAGTCGACGGGTTTGAATCTATACTTGTATTCAAAGCTGTAGTAATGTTGGTATTGTGGATGTGAAAAGCTTTAAATCCATTTAAGGACTTTCTATTCAAAAAGAGTCTTGAGAGATTGTTTTGTTTTAATGTAGAGTTGTAATATCTTTTGAGACCTTCTTCGTGTAACTTCTTTTTGGACCTGTTGTGGTACTTCTTTATTGGATACTGTAAAGCCTTCTTCGAGCAAGACAGGGCATGTGAATATGAAGTTCCTATTATTCTCTTCCTAAGCGAACTCGTGTCATGTGGAAGGATTGATAGTTGTTTGTAGAAGGTTTAAGGGACTGGAATCAAATCTTGTTACGGGTATTGATGATTTTTAATTCGTTTGGAATAGTCGTATCAGTTTTTAAAAGGGTTTATGGAATGTGTTATTTACTTTCCTTCTTGTTTTGGATGTTGAAACACATTCTTACCTGTCATAAGCTTTTAACTGGAACTCAAGAGGCTTGTGGTGATCCTGTTCAATCGAGTTGGAAGAAGTTTGGGACAATTCTTGTATTAAATGTATTGTTTATTTTTCTTACTCTCTTCTGATCTTTATTTGATTCTTGGGTTTTAATAGAATGTGAATCTAAAACCTATTATACTGAGTGTTGTATGAAGGGATACAATATCACTGTTATGAATGCTTTGTAATGTTACTCTTATTTGGGATTACGAACTGCTTAATATTTTGCATTATGTTGTTGATTATTTGTAACGGGAATTCATCCTTTGAGTCATGAGTTGTATTGACCCTCGTAATATTTTACGGTTGGAGGATTTCTACTCCTTTAAGATTTCATTTATTGAACCTCCAAGTTTTATAGAGAAAGAAATATGTTCTCTTGGGGACAGTTACTGTTAGGGACTTTACTGTGAATTTTGTTCTGAGTTTTATAATTGAACTTGAGTTTAGTGAATGGAAGTAGGAAACCAGTTGTAAGATTCATGATGGAAAGTTTGTAGTGTGAATTATTTAACTGTACATTTGGTTTTGTGTTCTCTTTTGGGGAACTGGATAAATAACTTCTAAGTTTAAATTAGATAAGGGATTTCATTTCATAGTATAAATGAAATGAAATATGGATTGGGTCTTTTTGTTTGAGATCCTTTTTCTATAGATTTTATAAGTTCATTGAATAAACCTCTCTTTAATTAATTCTCTTCTGAGATGGGAACTTCTGGTGGATTGGTTAAGAGATTTATTTTACTTGAGTATAGCCTAGATTTTTTTACAGTCTGGTTTCAGACCTTTGAATTATAATCTACTAACATACAGAAGTTAGTATGAATTTCAGTTAGATTTTTTTGTTTCCTAATCTACTTGGATTGAACTGGGATTCTTGTTTAGATGTTTCCTCTTTATTTATGGACTTCTTATATTGATATCTTGGACTGAGGCAGTGTTGTGAGTTCTAAACCTGATTCTATCCTTGAGATAATTTTTTTCTGAGGAATAGGTATGTATTGATTCTCTTCTTTTGTTTATATGGAAAGATGAAGCATACTAATTTGAGATATGTTGTAACTAACTTCTTTTGCTTCTTAGAAAAGATAAATGTGTATTTCTATTCTTATGGAATTATGAAATAATTGGATGACAAGACTTGTTGACTGTTTTAAAGTAATTGATAGGATCAATTAAATCCTGTGATATAATTTTGATGTTGCGGATTATATTAAGTTATTTTCTTCAAATTAAATTCATACTCTTTTATGGTACTTCTTTTCTGGATGTTATTACTTATGATTGTTTGTATGATATATATTAATTGTTTCATTAAAGTATAGTTGTTTAATGAAAAAATTAGTGGAATGCACTTTACTTTAATGCTTAGTGCTTATCATGCTCAGTTCATTGAAATGACCCATGCTAGCAATTTTGCAAATGGACATCGTAAGTGATAAAGGAAGACAAGAACTTTCATGATGTATTCGCTTATTTAATTTTGAATCTTGTGTAAAGAGTTTTGAATTATTTTTGAGTTGTATTAGAAAATAAAAGTGATGTTCTTTTAAGATCTTAATCATGATTGACATGCAGAATGTCTGAATTACATAGTCTTGTAAATGTATATTTTAAATCACGAATTGAAAGGTTTGTGTTGGACTTCAATTTGTGAAGCAAAATATTTGTACTTATATGCTGGAAATAATGGTGATATCCTTGCGGTATTCTTTATGTCTATTTGTATACTATTGTTGTTATCAGATATTGAGTAGGATGAAGGAGATAGTATAGTCTCCCCTATTATAATGAACTTGTTAAATTGCAAAATATGTCGTTATTTAACTACACAACTATAGTTTAATAATGAAATATGCATGGGACATACAATCAAACTATATGTGTATTGAATGATAAAAAGGTTATGATGAACCTAACATTTAACCATGTAGAGGAAGACTCTGCCTCTCCCAAAGAATGAAAGATAAGATGATTAGTGGTTATGATACTTAATATTTATAACTTCATTTATAAATTAAACATTAGCTTAATCTACGTGGATGTCACACTTGATTTAGACAGCTAAGTTGCATTAGGAATTAAACGTTGATGTTTTCTATCCTATTTTTGGGATGACTGTTGTTATGCCACGTTAATGAAAAATAATGCAAATATGGATTAATGAAGTTCTCGATATCTAATTAGGATAAATATGGGTAAAGAACTTAATAAAATTTGGAATTAGGGCTAGGCATGGTTGCTGAAATCTAAATCTTAATCCAATTTAATTAGGATTAATAACCACTAGGTGGGTATGTACATCTTGATGAATCAGTTCTATCGGATGTTGGAACACACCAACTGCAGGACTGTACCCTCGAGAAGTCATGGGACTTCTAAATGATACAGTGTTGCAGTTGACATGTGGCAACACCCTTCCATATTTGTTTATCTAGATCTACGCACTTCTGGACTTGAAATTAGTTTCTATCTAGGTCAAGTTAATAGCATGTTTAGGATAGGTAGTAGCTTTCATTAACTTAGGGTACCTCGGTACATCCGGTTGACTTAGGTCAACCAAGTACGCCCATATACCCTAAGTCATCGTGAGCGTCTTCCTATGATAAAATATGTTTCTAACCTGGGCTAGGGTCAAACCTTGGGCAAGTGGACTGATGATAGTCAGTAAAGACCATTCAAGATAACAAAAGAGTGAGGTGAAGGACATGTTCCAAAATGAATAGTATGTCATCTAGGAATAGTAACATGAATAGTATGTTGAAAATCTTTGGCCAAAGTATCACAAGTTACTAGTTTTGTTGTCCTATGTCACCTAGTTTAAAGCGACGTGATGTCAGATGAATATTGGTAACAAATATTCAGATAGATTTTTTAAACAAATAACTCAGTACCCGGAATAGGGTAGGAGAACCAAGTATATGTGGTATACATAGAGTATTCTATACTTAAAGTTAACATGAGAGATCGGTTGGTAATCGAGTCATGGAATGAGAGATCGGTAGTATACCAAGTCATTATAGCTGCATATGGTTATCTATTACTAGATTTATTGGCATGGAATGTGTGTTCTAAATAATGTTTTATTTAGAACAGAGAACATTATGATTCAAAAAAATTCCCTTATTTCTAAAGTCTTAAAATGGGAATGTTATAAAAACCCCCAAAGTGATATAGTCTAGAACTTTGATCAACAATACCATGAGCAACAAGTGAATAAGGCTCCAAAAAATTTCTTACTTCTGCCCCATGTGGTATAAAAGTAACTATTTTCCCTTAACCATAATGAAAAATTTGATAGAAAGAAAGCAAATTTGTAGTGATGTTAGGAACATATAGTGTATCTTGGATAATTCCACCATCAAGTTGTATATCACATTTTCCCTCAACAGAAATAAAGGAAGCATCTCCAACCTTAATTTTGGAAGTAGAACTCAAACCTAGAGAAACAAAAGACTCCTTAGAAGAAGTCATGTGATGAGAAGCACGAGAATCTATAACCCAAATGTCTACAAGTGGTGACTGAGATCTCCTAACAACATTAAGTACTTTTCCATGCTAATTAGAAGGAGGTGGAGTGGAGATATATATTTTTGTTTCTTTATTGTATCCTCTAAGGATTACATTCTCTTATAACACCTATGTTCTTCATGACCACTACCCCCACAAAAATAGAATGAAAGGCTAGAATTATTCTTGGATTTAGAAGACTCCTTGGGTTTAGAGTTATTTTATTTGGTTTTAGGAGCACTTTGAGATGGAGAAGGGGTGGATTTAGTTTTACTTTTTGATTTTCCCTTGCCCTTAGTATTAGATGTAGCTAATTCCTTTTGTGAGGTCGAAGACTCAAGGTGAGATAATTTGGATTCTTCCCTAGTAAGTCTTTCAAAAAAAAATTCTAAGTCAGACATTTTGAATGTTTCACCTAAGGCATCCATGCTAGAGAAAAAGGTAGAAGAAAATATTTGAAATGGTCCTCTCAACTTGGATAGAATCAAGTAAACACACTCTTCATCTTTCTTATCTCTCCCAGTCCCCTTCAACTGTGTCAAAAAATGCTTGACTTGGTAAAATAGTCTATAATTTTTGGAAAATCTTCAGGATTAAGAGAGGTGATCTCAATTTCAAGTTGCATAGGTCTCAAATGATCCACCTTACCAAATAAATCCTCCAATTTCTCCCATAGTTTTTGAGTAGAGTTGCATTTTTCTAAATGAAACAAAATACCGTCACTTTAATAAGTTCCTATCAAACCCATACACTCATCAAATTTGTACTGGTACTGAAATTTCTCATATTATCCAGTGAACACTAGTTGTTCTGAAGAATTTTTAGCCCATAATCCTTTCCTCTTAATTATTGTTTCCATTATTGGTTTCCATGTGTGGTAATTATGTGATGTTAATGGCTCAATATGATCTAATGTAGAAGTAGATTCCATTCTCAAAAAATCACCAAAAGAAATATAAGAACCAAGAAATGCAATAAGAGCCCCCCAGATTTTAACACTTTATAATTATAGTTCTATTCTAAAAATAAATATTTCCAATAGAAAGAGCATGGAAAAAAAAGCACTTTTGTAAAAGAAAAATTAACAAAAGTGCACTATTTGGTACATATAATAAGTAAGAATGGAATTGCCGTAGATCCTTCAAAAATTGTAGCTATAACTGAGTGGACTGCACCAAAGAATGTACATTAAGTTAGAAGCTTTATGGGGCTTGCTGGTTAGTATATAAAATTTTTAAAATATTTTTCTATGGTGGTTGCACTAATAAATTCTTTACAAAAGAAGGATAAAAAAAAAATTAGAGTGAGAAATGTGAAATTGCATTCAAAATTTTGAAAGAACAATGAACTTCAGCACCTATTTTAGCAATACCAGATCCTAATGGAGACTTTATGGTGGTAACTGATGCATCTGGTGAAGGTCTAGGAGGTATTTTGTTATAAAATGATCATGTCATAGCTTACGAAAATAGAAAACTAAGGTTACATGAGTTGAATTATGCTCCACATTATTTAGAGCTTACTGCCATTGTTCATGCACTACAAGTTTGGAGGCATTACCTGTTTGGTAGACCTTTTGAATTGAAAACTGACCATCTTGGGCTTAAGTATATCTTCACTTAGCCAAATCTTAATTCAAGACAATGAAGGTGGTTAGAGTTGTTTTCTCAATATGATTTTTACATCAATTATATCAAGGGTAAAGAAAACAGAGTGGCTAACACTCTAAGTCGTAGGAAGCACATTTATGCACTTATAACATTGAAAACTCAATTTAAGGATGAAGTAAAAACTGTTATGGAATTTGATTCTTACTTTCAACAAGTAAAGACCACGCTTGCTATAGATCCTAATGATTTAAGGTATAAAAGTTTTCACTTTGATAACTAAGGAATCTTAAGATTTGAAAACAAGGTATATATACCTTTGCTAAATTATTTAAGAAAGAAATTGTTAGCAAAATTTTACAATTCACCTTTTTCTAGACACCTTGGTATTAAATAAATGCTTGCTGATATAAAACAACAATATTTCTGGAAAGGAATGAAAAAGGACGTTATTGATTTTGTGACACATTGCCTTGAATGTCAACGTATTAGAGCGGAACATATGCACCCAGCCAATTTATTGTATCCTCATAGCATACCACAGTACAAATGGAAAGTGATAAGCATGCACTTTGTACAAGGGTTGCCTATGTCAAGAAATAAACATGATGTTATTTTAGTAGTTGTGGGTAAACTAACAAAGGTAACACATTTTACTGCTGGTAATCTGAAGGATGATTCTCCTATGTTAGCTAAAATATTTGTACACAAAATTTTTAGATTACATGGAGTACCTGAATTAATCATATTGGATAGAGATCCTAGAATGACATCAAGGTTTTGGAAAACACTTAATGTAGCTCTATGAACTAAGTTGAATTTTAGTTCTGTGTGTCATCCCAAAATGGATGGATAGACTGAAAGAGTCAATCAAGTTTTGGAGGATATGTTACGAATGTATTGTATGGATCAGTAGTATAAGTGGGAAGAGTACCTTCCACTAGTTGAGTTTGCATATAATAACACATATCATGCCTCTCTTAAGATGGAACCTTTCGAAGCATTATATGGAAGAAAATGTAGAACCTCTGTTAGTTGGGACAACATTGAGGATAGAGAGGTAATTGGACCTGAAATTCTTACTGAAATGGAACAAGTTAAAATGATTCGTGAGCACTTGAAAGAAGCAACAGATAGGAAAAAGAGTTATGCTGATTTAAAGTGGGTTGACAGGAAATTTAAACTTGATGAGAAAGTATTTCTTCGAGTTAAACCGAAAAAGAGCTCTATAACTTTTGGAAAAGCTGCCAAGTTATCACCTCGTTATGTGGGACCTTTTGAGATAGTTGAAGTAATTAACCATGTAGCTTACCGTTTAGCATTACCTCCTGCTTTGTTACGAATGCATGATGTTTTCCATATTTCTTTGCTTAAGAAATACGTTTCAGATTTATCACATGTGTTAAATTGGAATTCCTTGCAGGTCCAAGACCTAGAAATAATCGTGGTTAAACCCATTCGAGTGTTGGAAACTCACCAGTTGCATTTAAGAAATCGTGAGATAAGTCAATGTAAGGTCCAATGGGGCCATTTTAATGAAGAAAGTGTAACCTGGGAAAACCTGGATGATGCGAAAACTACTTTTCCATATTTATTTGATCAAAATTGACTAAGGATGACTGATAAAATTTGTGATTTTATCTTTATACACCAATAAGTCTGCCAGTTATGGATAGATAACTATTTGTTTTTGAATAAACAACTATGTGAATGCTAATTTCTGGAACTTTAAATTCAGATATTGATGCAAACATATGTTAAGAAAGTGAATAAATTGATTATCCTAGATGCATTGATTAAAATGAGATAATCATCACGATGATGATTCTTTTTAGGAGGGAAGTACGTAACACCTTTAACAAACTATTATATTTCTCTTTGCATTACAAGCGTTGACATGTGATTTTATTGAATGAGGTGTGTTTCCTTGATTGTTGAAAATCATGCTTGTTATGGATAAATAAATTCTACTCTTGGATTCATGGGACTGAAATGTTATGTCTTTCAGGAATCCATTTTCACTTCTTGTTGATAAGCTACAATCATATTTTCAGTGTTGCAAACTTATCTCTTTTTTTACTGAATCATCCTTAGATCAATTTTAGTGATCCAAGGAATGTTTTAAAATTTCTTAATAGACTGAATGGTAAACTGACATTCATTGGTTAAGAGAGGTGATCTCAATTTCAAGTTGCATAGGTCTCAAATGATCCACCTTACTAAATAAATCCTCCAATTTCTCCCATATTTTAAAAGTAAAGTTGAATTTTTCTAAATGAAACAAAATACTGTCACTTAAATAAGTTCCTATCAAATCCATACACTCATCAAATTTTCACTAGTACTAAAATTTCTCATATTATCCAGTGAACACTGGTTGTTCTGAAGATTTTTTAGCCCATAATCCTTTCTTCTTAATTATTTTTTCCATTATTGGTGTCCATGTGTGGTAATTATGTGATGTTAATGGCTCAACATGATCAAATGTAAAAGTAGATTCCATCCTAAAAAAATCACCAAAAGAAATATAAGAACCAAGCAATGCAATAAGAGCCCCCCAGATTTTAACACTTTATAATGAGTGCGTGTTACAATATGAAACTTTATAATTATAGTTCTATTCTAAAAATAAATATTTTCAATGGAAAGAGCACAGAAAAACAATTTTTTTTGTAAAAAATCGCACTCAAAACCGAGTTATCAATCAAAAGCTACAAACTTTTTAATATTATGCTTTACTATTTATTTTAGTTGCCACTAAAACAAAATAAAATTCTCTTGCCTTCACCACACAAATAAAATGAAATGGGGCTAGATTTAAGAACCTACTAGTATGAATCACAAGCTTTAAGCCCTAATATGACCATACCATATGACCAGGGGCTAAGGATTTCAATATCCCCATGACATCTAAATAAATAAAAAGAAATATCCACACACATAAGCGGGTGAGGATAAATACAATAAAGGTAAAAAAAGTACCTAGGTGAACATGAGCTAAGGTAAATACTATAACAGATTCAAGGTCAATTTTACAAAAAAGGGCATGATGATATCTTGAGAAGGGTAGCATTGGAGCATGAAAGGAAAATTATTTTGACAGAAGCACATAAAGGAGTTTTCGGAGGACATAATGACAGAGATTAGACATCAATGAATATATTGATGGTTGGGTTATGATGGCCCGCACTATTTAAATATGCACACAAACACACAAGAATCTGGGATATTTTCCAATGATTCGAAAAACCTAATGCTAGAGATGAGATGCCATTACCACTTGTGTTAGCACTTGAACCTTTGAAAAATGGGTAGTAGATATCATTACACTAATCAAGCCAGATACGAAGCACTCTCAGGCCAGGTTCATCATCACATGGATTGAATACTTGAAAAAATGGGAAGAGGCGGTTTCCACTAAATATTGCATTGTTAGGACCAAAACCACATTTTTCTATGATAATATTATGATGTCCAAGAATACTTGGGAGAGGTTAGGTTTCTCTGGTTTGGGTTTTCCATATTAAATCTTGTCTTTGTGTACTTTTTTCCATGTTAGCTGCTTGTGTATGTTGATTTGGTATTATTGTCACAAATTAAGTAGGATTGAATTGATTGTCAAAGTTTGAGAATACACTTATTCACCCCCTCTCAATGTCTAAATTTCTAAACTTTGGTATAAGATCCTGGTACTCTTGAATCAATTCTAATAGCTTGGAGTAGGTCCTTCTTAAAACATAAGCATGGTTATTAAGGTAATACCTAGCATCAAATTATAAAACATAAGCATGGTTATTAAGGTAATACCTAGCATCAAATTATGAGATAGGTATTTTAGTGAGGATGAAATCTCAGATGAAGATGAAGCTGGGGTAAATCTTGAAGCAGAACTGATAAGTTCCCTAGATGAATTGAAACATCAAAGGAAAAAGAACCAAAAATTAAAGATAAAGATGAAAGAGTATGAGGAGTAGATAACGCTTCTTGAGAAGAGATCAAAGTCGATAGATGAAGATGGAATCAAATAATTTGAGGTAAAATTAGAGATGATTTCATCATTTCACATAGACAAAGAGAAAGAGCATCTCAAAAATAGTACAAGACTGAAATCTCAAGTTGATATAGTATCAAAATCTCTAAATGTAAAAGAAGACACACACATGAGATATGAAGAAGAAATGTTATCCTTGAAAGCTGAATTAGAGGAAGAAAATGTGAGATTGAATATTTATAGTAAGGTGGAAAAGAGCTATGAATCCTTGAATGGAATGCTAGATAGAAAAAAGGCAGCAGGTGAAAAAGTAGGATTAGGCTTCACAGAAGAACCCGTGAAGAAGTGCGAAGAGGAAAAATATGATTCAATTAGAAACATTAGACATGAAGATGACCAAGGGGACAAATTTTAAAAATCCCTAAATCAGTTAGGAAACCAAATTATTTTAGGTATGAGATAAAATTTAATGGTTATTGATTTTCTTGTCACAATTTTAGACATAGAGCTAAGGAATGCAAGAATCATGTCATGAATGGTCTTCCATGAAGGGATAGATGAAAAGAAAGAACAAAAGACTCAATATGTATGAATAAGATAGGTTTTCTATAAGTGTAATAGGATTGGACATGCTGTTAGAAATTTTTATGGTCATGAGCGTGTCTTAGTGTGGATGGAATTTCAATCCATATTTATATAGAAGAAAGAATCAAGTTAGTTTTTTCAATTGTCATGCAATTGTACAATTTGTCAAAGAAGTGTTGGAAAAATCAACCTCCTATGTATAAAAATAGAACTCAAGTAGTCAAAAGGTAGGTTAAAAAGGTATATAAGGTGAAAATCAATCCTGAGAAGGTTTCATAGATATAGTTATAGGAGAGACAAGCATATTAGAAAAGATATCATAAGGCGTTGATAAGATTGAGAAAATGGAAAGCAAGCCAAGTTCTAGTCATGAAGAAAACTAAATCATAGTCAGGAGAAGATAAGGGAATACTACCCATCATACATAATTTACAAGAATTGAAATCTTAGGATATGAAGGTAGAGAATCTAGCAATACATTAGATGTAGATGGAAAATGTTTAAAAGGAAATAAAAGGAAAGTTCTGATTCGTCAAGCTCCTTTGATGTCTATATCTTGTTTTGAATTGATTCTCACAAAGTAGGTGTGTCTTCTCTAGGATTCTAGAAAGCATATACGAGCTGGAAAAAGCAAGGTTTGCACCTCATTAATATACCATATCTGAAAAATTAAAGAAATCTCCTAATGATAAATTTGTGTGAATGGTTCAAAATATGCTCCTGAATGAAAGCTACCGTCACTAGTTGTTGATTAGAGTCTCGATCATGTTGTCAAGGTATGTAAAATTCAAGTAATGTTTTGTTAGTCCTATGTTGGAGTTCTAGTCCTCATTCAAGTTGTTGAGTTTTCTTTTGAGTGTTCATGGAAAGAGTGTGTAGTTAAGAAGTCTCAAAATCTAAGTTGTCCTTCTCCATGCTATCAAGATTGAGTCATTGTTGAGTCATACTTATTAGGATGCATTCATGTAAATGAGGTCTTCAAGAGAGTCTAAATTGTTTGAAAGATTCCTATCATCTTTTTCTAGCGTTCTTATATTAGCTGATCTCAAGTTAGCCCTAAAATTGTGTCATGGTAAATGATCTAACAATCCTTAGAATAGTTCTAGATAAGTCATTGATAAAATTTCACTTGGTTGAAAAATAGTTCCAAGTATGTGTCATGTGCATTTGTAAAGAATCATAAGTGTGTGTGTGTGTCCTTGTTCCTCATTTTGTTAAGGTTCTATTTTCATGCTTTGAGTATTGAACGAAGAAATTTATCTTTTCAAATTCTGAGAATCAGTCAACAGATTATTAAAGCTGAGTAAGGTATAGATATTAATCTTGAAAATTTTCAAAAGTTGTAGTAACTTTCAAAGGGGAGTAGTTCATGATCCAGGTATCTATGATGTATGTTAATGAAGTGAAAACTAAGGAGCTCATAGGTCTATGAAGCATATGCTAGTGAGTTTGTAATAAATCTCAACCAAATATGATGAAGAACCTGTAAAAGATAGTTTATATAGTTCAAAGTTGACCATAATTTGATTTCTCTACTTCATTGAGGTTCTTCTCATAAAATGTGAAGTTTGTAGAATTGAAGGTCTCTTATGAGTTGTACACAACTGTAAAAAGTATAGATGCTCAGGTATAAAGATTTCTTGATGAAAAATGACAAGAAAAAGCTTGTGAGAAAATAGGCCAAGGGTGGTGTGGAGTCTAACAATGAATATTTCACGCTTTATGAGTTATTTTGAGATTATAAAGGATTATAATTGATGACCCACAAGTCAAAAATATGTATTTAGGATAGAAGAAGTTGATTGAATTCTTCAAGAACATATCTTCAAGACATCAAGGAAGTTCAACAAGATAAGTGTGAGAAGTGAGAAATTGCACTTGTAAAGGGTAGTGATTACATATCATAAAATGGCTTATGGAGGATGTAAGTCCTCTAAGGAAGGGTGCGTTAGCATGGACAAGGGATGAATACATTAAAAGATTGCATTAGGTCTTAAATAAAGAATAGATTGAGTCCATTCTTATGGTTTAAGTGCAAGGTAAGTGATTGATGTCATGTAGCCTTAGAAAAAGGAGGATAAATTGATCCCAAGGCAATTTGTATGAGCTTTTTTTTAGCATGGTGAAGTGAGGGTACCTTAATATGGAAAGCAATGGACATAGGGGGAGTATTACATCTCATTTTTGAAGAAATGTTTTGCAATTTATTGTATTCTACAAGTCAAAAGAGAAGCATCATTTAAGGGGGAGTTTCTCGAGATAAGTTTGTGATGTGTAAATTGATTATCTGCATGTTGTATATCATGTTGTTGGATGTGTGCACCTTTGTCATAGATTTTAAAGGGGGAGAGAGTGTTGTCAAAAACAAGGTATGGATGCTTTTAATTTTTCTAGTGTGTATTTATCATCAAATTTTTCTAAGTTTTTTCCGTCAATGAAAAATGGGGATATTGTTGAACCCTAGTGCATTGGTGATGCCATTGATGTCAGGTGGCATTGATGGAAAAGGTGTGAGTGGTGAAGTGAGGCTCAGTTGATAGTGCTTTATGAGGTTTTAGGATGAATCTAGCTCATTTAGGCCTACTTCTAGAGCCTAATGAGGTCCAAGAGCTCAAAGAAGGTCATGAAAATACTAGGTAAGTATGAGAGGAGACTAGGAACATTACCTAAGGCATGTATGAGCATTCAAAAGTCTTATTTTAGCTCCTAGAGGAAAAATTAAAATGTTCACCAAAACTACTTTTGAGGACTGACAGTGAATTATGAGGTAAAAGAGATAGATATGAGATGTACATGTAAATTTATGGGGAAAAAACCTATGGATTGTGTAGAGGGGTGTGTTTTAGTGCTTCATGTCACGTTTCATCAAGTTTTGAAGAATATTGTTGAAGTTATGTTACTTTTTCTAAAAATGGTTTTATCTGAGCACCATGGCTTCTTAACATCCTAAAAAAATTCAAGCATCATTCAGATAAATCATAGAAGGGATTTTTGAATCCAAATCAAAGATTTAACTTTTGTAAAAAAAATTATGGAAATTGGACAAGAAAAAAAAGAAGTTATGTTCATTTTTCTAACAAGGATTCTCTCCCCTCAAGTTTTCTTCTTAAAGTGGTAGACACAAAAATATTTGTTTTGACTTCAAATTTCTTGTGAAAGTTGTGGGAACACTCAGGGTGGTATTAAAATCCTTCTAGTCCAAGATGGTTTCATTCTTTCTAAACCATGCATAATTGCATTGTGCGGAAATGCCTCTACTTTGTTAATTTGCATATATGTCTGGTTTTGGAGACTCCAAGGTGAACCACCAGGTGTGAAATATTGTGCTTAATTTGTTTTATGTAAAATAAGTAACACCCTAGGATTTGCAAATTACAAAAACCTACTTTAACTAACATGGGATTATCTCAAGGTGCTAGACCCTTATAATTGAGAAAAAAACTCCATAGAAGGTTGGTTCCTCTACCTATTCCTAATGCTAAAATTACTTCTAGAAAGGTAAAATGCAACTATTCTAACACTAACCTAGAATTCCAAGGTACCAGGGAAGAGAGATATGCATAAAATGAAAGTCCTAAACTAAGGTAGGTGATAGCACCAAGAATAAAGGAGTAGAGAGATTCTAAGTGAGTGAATATGAGGAGTGAACAAAGTGGGAGAGGTCAGAAAAAAGTGCCACAGTCCAAAAAAAAATTCACATCTCCATCCTTGTGGAGGAAAACAAATTTTGATCCTGAAAAAGAACACAATATGCACAGTATACCTGTAAGTATAATGGAAGGAAAAGAACACAATGCAACTTGAGCTAAGAAGAGAAAAGCCACAAAACACCGATTTTATTTCTTAAAAAGATGCATAATCCATTACAATATAGGCACAAGGAAAAAATATTTTACAAAATGCATAAATTCAAGGCTTGTAGCTCATGAAAGTGCTGGAACAATTTTGGCAGAGTTCCTTTACATTCCAGAATGCATCTCCTCAAAATGAGGAAAAGTTTAGAATATATAGAAGGAGATCCTCGAAATTTCCTCACCAACCAAAAAATTCCATCAAAGAGGTATGGTTGGCCATAAAAATTTGATACTTTTCTTGTATGGGTAGTCACTGGTGCCATATCTCATTAAACTAGTAGGTGAACAACTTTTTACTGCTTCCATTAATGCATGGTTCATTCTTGCATTTGTCTGGTTACATAAATGCAATTGGCCGGTAACATGATTCCCCTGCTACCAGTCGGTAGCTCAAAATCTATTTTCAAATAGTAGCATCTATACAAATTATATCATTGACCCTTCTATTGACCAGCTGATCCTTTTTGTTGCCCTTGTGCTACCGGCTGAAAAAACAAAAATGCTATTGTTTGGTAGTATTTAAAATTCTACTAGCGACCATTTACCATCCATCGATGATGCCATCGTTATTGTCCCACTACCAGCTAGTAGCATCCGTATATACTACCGACCGATAGTATTTTGAGTGCTATCGGATAGTATCATCTAAGGATGTTACCAATAATTTTGTGTTGTTTTCCTCTACGACCTGTGTAATCCTGCTATTGACCGGTAGCATATAAATTGCTACCAGTTGGTAGCATTAGTACCTATTACCAATGGCATTTTACCACCGCTTTTCCTTATAATTGGCTCGTACTGTCACCACATCTACCATCTCACTGCGAAAGGAAACCAACTTGCAAGCCACCTTGTTAAATTTCAAATTGTTGCACACATCAACCACTAATGCTAAAACCTATTAATTTTTCCATTTTGCATGAGGTGTGAAAATGGATAACAATTGACAAATCACGTGGTGATCTACCTACTAGATCTATAAGACCATTGACCTCGGAGGATCCATTTGGCATGGATTCATTCTAATTGTTGAAACTGATTTGACACTTGAAAATTCACCCCTTAAACCTCTTAGACACTACTAGGGCTTGTTAATGCTTAAAACCTTGGGCTATAGATTGATTGTTCTCATCATAAGACCCTGCTTGAAACTGGAAAGTGCAACGACAACAAGGATCATACACAATCCAAATGGAATGTGTAGAGAATGCACAAGAAATTATTACAAAAGAAACCCTATACTTCAATAGAGTAATGTGTTATAAACACTTGGAGGAAATTAACTAATATAATATTTACAAGGAAGATACTTCACTTTAGTAACATTGTTTCAGGTATATTCCATTGACTGGAATATGCAATTCTCCTCCATTCAGCTTAGATAATTGGAACACATTTTTTTATTTGCATCTTGAGATCATTTAACGGCCACTCCATATTGCATCACACTTAGATTTTCTTCCTAGTTTGGCTCTGTCTGCATCCCATTTCAGGACCAAGCCCCCTTCTTCAAAGTTTATATTTTTGGCCTTTCTGTCTAAGCTCATCTTGATTTTAGCTTGGTCTTTGTCTATTTCTTCCAAACCCCAATTTCTCAAATCTTCTAGCTCCATGACCTCTGCATATCTAACCTCCATGGCCGTAAACTCAAACAACTCCAACTTCTTGATAATCTCTAAAGTTGGTAACTCTAGGGATATTGGTAGCCTTGCTTCCCTTCCATAGAACAACTAGAAAGGAGAATATCCAGTTGACTTCTTAGGATTGATTCTATCAACCCACAAGGATGATTTCATTTTGGTATGCCGATTCCTCTGGTTCTTATCTAGATTTCTCCTTATAATCCTTAGCAAGCTCTTGCTGGTGGACTCAGCCTACCCATTATCCTGAGGATAATACTTTGAGAAAGTTCATAAATATATGTCATTTTTCAGTGCCCATTCAGATATATTTTTCCCAATAAAATCCAAGGCATTGTCTGATATAATTTTGGAAGGAACAACAAATCTTTCCACAATACCATCATAAAATTCTAGGATGCCAACCTCATTTTCTTCCTTGAGTGCAATTGCTTCTGTCTACTTCATGAAGTAGTTCGTAGCTATCAAGATCCATTTGTGGCATAGGATGGAATTTGGATTGATCACCCCAAAAAATTACAAACCCCACTGCATGAATTGTTCAATTACAGAGATGGGGTGTAATGGAAGGGATGTTAGTTTCTCTTTACCTATAAACAAGGCGCATTTCTTACATTTCTTGATCAATGAGTGTCAATCATTGAAAATATTAGGCTAGTAATAACTAGACTTCATGATTCAATAAGCTATTACTTTTGGGGAAAAGTGGCCACCTATTTCTCCATCATGAAACTCATGCATAATTGTCTCCACCTGATCTGTTTTGATGCATCTTAGGAGGACACCATTCACATCTCTTTTTAATAAAATATTTTCTATGAGCACATATAGTATAGTTTATAGCCTGAAATACCTTATCTTGTCCTTACTCAAACTTTGGGGACATTGACATGTTTGAAGGAAGTGGAATGTACTCTGAGTTCAACAAATATTGGATGAGGCATGGGCTGATTTCTCTTGATCTCCTTGGACTACAAGGGTGGCCTCTTCATCTGTATAGTGACTTGAAACTAGTTGTTCACACAACCCTTTACCCCTAACCAGTTTATTCATCTTAATATCAATGTCATACTCCATGACCCTGGTTATCCAACAAGCCCTTTTCTCATTGAGGTCCTTGTTCAAAATAAAATCTTTCACAGCCACATGTGAAACTAGTATATGAATTCTATTATTTGACACTAGATTCTTGAATTTCTTTAAATTTCTAATCAAAACAAGTACATATTTCTCAATGAAATAATATCTTACTTCATAATCTTCAAGGCCCTAGCTAAAGAATGCAATAGGTTGCTCCAATCCTTCTTAGTTTAGTTGTACTAGTATTACAGATATTACATCTGTGCCACCAAAAGAATATAGACTAAATTCCTTTGAAAAATATTTATTTATGAGGGTTGGAGCCTGTACAATGGTCTATTTTATATCTTCAAAGTTTTTCTTTCCTTCAGAAGTCCATTTGAAATCCATGATCTTCTTCAACATCAATGTTAATGGCTTGATCAGTTTAGCAAAGTTAGGAACAAACCTCCTAACAAAATTAATTTTCCCCAATAAACTTTGGAGAACTTTCTTATGACCAGGCAACGGTAGAGCGTATATAACTTCAAATATTTCTGGATCAATTGCCAACCCCTCCTTGGATACAATGTGTCCTAATATTTTTCCTACATGAGCTAGGAATATACACTTCTTTGGATTCAAAGACACTTTGAATATCTTGCATCTTTGAAATACTTATCTAAGGTGAAAAAGGTGACTTGTTGCATTCTTGGAGAATGTAGTGATGTCATCAAGGTAAACAAGAACTATCTTGTTTAGAAACCCCTTAAACACCATGTCCATATCCCTTTGGAATGTTTCCTG
Organism: Taxus chinensis; assembly: GCA_019776745.2. Taxonomy (NCBI): domain Eukaryota; kingdom Viridiplantae; phylum Streptophyta; class Pinopsida; order Cupressales; family Taxaceae; genus Taxus; species Taxus chinensis. The sequence goes on from CM034149.1 coordinate 15,298,035, forward strand.
ATGTTTGATAACTCGAATGGAATCTTCTTATAAGTATATGTGCCCCATTTTATGGTGAAGGCTATTTTGAATTGATCTTATTCCTTCACTATAATTTGATTGTAGGTCGAGTATCCATATAGGAGAGAGAACCTTTCCAAACTAGCTACCACCTACAATACTTTCTCCATGGAAGGAAGCGTATAATGGTCCTTCAGAGAAGCCTTGTTTAATTCGTAAAAGTCCATGCATAACCTAATTTCTCTGTTTCTTTTCCTGATCAGCACCAGATTTGTAACCCAACCTGAGATCTTGATTGGGAAAATAATGCTCACCTCAATGATTTTTTTAGCTCCTTCTTCATGAGAGGCTCAATATGAGGGTTGACTAGTCTTTGCTTTTTTCCTAATAGGCTTATCCTCTGAGTCTAGTTCAATAGTGTGTTGCACCAACTTTAGGTTAAATCCTCTCAAGTCCTCGTAGCTCTAATAAAATACATTTGGTAATTCTTGGAAAAGTTGTATGAAATAAGATTTTTTTTATCAGTACTACCTTGCCAATTTGGAGAATTTTTCCTTCTTCTATTGAAATAAACTCCGAGTCTTCACCTTTTACCTGAATGTTTGATTTTTCTTTTCTAAATTGATCATTTGGGTTGAATATTGAATCTAGAGTCACTAGCCCCTTAGGCAATTTGTTTGTCCACAACTACACTACTCGATCCCTGTACTACTACTCCAATCTATCCTAATTTCTAAAGTAGAACTCATATTCTTCTGGAAATAAATTGATGATTTGTTGATCACTTAAAAAACACTTACCAGCTTGTGTTGTTGTCTAGAACTAATGATCTTACAACCACCTTAATATGAAGATGAGTTTGTTCCTTCCTGAGACTGTCAACAACATTGAATGTTTCTACAAGCATGTCCGTGGCTTCATTCTTCTTCCTCGGGATGGAAACAATATTAAAGGCCCCAATTATTCAATGAGGTCTCATACCTAATTCTTGTAGCTCTTTAGGAGATCATTTTTGGCAGCATTTAACCCTCTGACTTGATTCACGATTATTTCATTATCTCCAAACACTTGTAAATTTATGATACCTCTCTTTCTTTCCCAATGCAATTAGTGAACCAATGCTTCATACTCAGCTATGTTATTTGAACAAGAAAACTAAAAACTGAAAGTTGAGTAGTATTTGTTGCCTTCGGGTGACACAATCATTGCTCCTCCTCCTACACCTTTCATTACCATCTTTACCATCTAGTTTGGTGATGATAGGAAGAGGTGTATTTTCTTTATGTAAGCAATAAATTCATAACTCGTCTTCTTCCATCTCTTTGTATGGATTAAAAGAATGCCTCTTTTCATTCATTCTTCAAGAGTCAAATCTGGAGTGCCTCTAACCTTGGTATTTTTTTTTGGATTGCTTGGGAAATCTTCCTGAACTAAATCTGAGCAATTGGCATGTGGGGATCAATCTGAAAGTTCGAAATTGTCTCTCACCTAATTGTAGCCTTGGCTCCATATCTTGTTCTAAAAATCATATGTGACCAATTAGTACACAAGTAGCCTCTTATCTTAGCTGTGAAGTCTCTGGAAAAGCACAAGGGAAAGAATGGCAGTAAATTGATCACTAATATGTCTTGCTAAATTGTGACATTTGGACATGCATGCAGTGTTATATTTAGATCCTTAATGATTCTAACTATTTCCACTATTGTCCCATATAACTTCATCACTCATTTATAAATAGGCCCATACTTAAAACCCAACTTATCTACAATCTGATTTTGGCATCACTAATCTACTTTCCCTTGAATAAATCATGCAATTATGTACAAGATTATTCCCAATAATCAAGGACACATAAAATGGTGGAGGATTCATATTTCTGCTTTGCTAACCCTCCTTTGGTTGTTCCGCATTGGTGAGGACCTTCTCTTGATCCTTGGGTGACTCATTTAATACGAGTAAGTTAACTATGGCTACTTGCAAAAGGTCCCTTGTCCCCAGAATTTTAAAATATTCCCACATAGAGATGCTTACATTTGTTTTCTTCATGTGCTCAATGATGTTAAATGGGGATGGGTTATATTTCTATTAACCTTTTCTTGGAATAACCTTCTCTTTCACATGCACTGCTACAACATGCAATCTAAGTTGATTTTGTGAGTTTGGATTGGATTCGATATACCAAATCCTTGGGGTGTGATAGAAGGTTGTGAAACACCTACATTTAATGATTTTCCTCCCTCTATATTTCTCTTCTTAGACCTTGTGTTGGCTGCTACCCCCTAAGAAGGGGACTCATTTATACCACAGAAATCCTTTTTCCACCATTTTACAAGTGAAGTATTATTTTGGGTTGCCTCTTGAGTGCCTACTTTCTGCTGATTTTCTTCTTCATTTGTCTCTTGAGACAAACCAACAACTTGTACCATCAAGGCCTAGTTTAACATACGATTGAAACATGTTTCCTGATTATGAGGTTGACCACGAGGGAAACACCATTCATATTCTTGTGCCATATTGTTCTAGACTATAACCAAGGCTTGGGATGTTGAAGATGTATTAGGATTGTATGGCTGAAATGGCTTAGAAGTTGCGGGTTGCTGTACGGATGAAAATTGACATGCAACCTTCAACCACACTCAACCCCCTGAGGTCATGCCAGAGTAGCCGATGTTGAATGTGTGTGGCTAACTACATGAGGATCATTGACTAAGATTTGGTAGTGTGATCTCCTAGTAGTTGAGTTGGAAAAGGGGAGATTTAGAGGCTATGAATGGGTAGCATAAATTCCCTATGGTTTGTTTTCCTAACTTGGATCCAAGTGTTGATCTAGTTTGAAGTGTCTAAATTAACTAAGCTGAAACTAACAATCTATGCTACTGCCAAAATGAAACTAATATAAACAAATCACAAAAAATGAAATATTACAATCACAAACAACAATTTTCCTCTATCCTAAACAATTAAAATATCTCTACACTAAAACTAAACAAGAAAAATAACCTGGTGTGATTATTCACCTATGCTGAGTGTATTGAAACTAAAATAGATTAAAAAAATAACTTTTCCAAATGATCTATGATATGTAGACAACCTTCTATAGATATTATCTCCTTCAGATCCACATGGATGGGAAGAAGAGGATCCATCACCAGGAGCTGCTATTAATGATTTAAACCCTCTTGGAAATTAACTAATTACTTGCAAATGAAAGTAAATTGATTTCTACTTGATTTGGTATGCATTTGAAATGAATAACTCGGAATTGATAACTTGAAAAATGAAACAAATAAACAAATAATTCCAACCTGGATAAGTAACAACTTTGGAAAATCCAGTTGTATCTGTGTTTATCCCCTCAGTTTATCCCTTTCTTTCTCTGTGTGTACATATGAGTCCAAGGAATTAGGAATGCAATGGTAGCAACAAGAGAAGGTGCTTGCGAAATGACAACTTGAAGGTAATGTAGTTCTAATGTAGGTGGAAGAGAGATAGCAAAAGTGAACAGAGTTTGGCTATGTGATTTCCAGTAGTATTGTGATAGAAATACTATGTAAGATACACAAAATTCTCAGGCCATTTGCTTAAATACAAAAATTTATTATATAGGAATTGGTTGGGATGTGCCTGTACATACCTAAAAATGTAGGTATTGTATTTCCAGAAAGAGGTTATGAAAACCCCGATGATGATTAAAATCTCTTTGCAAGGTGTTCGGAATCTAGAAAAGTTCACCAAGTATACATTTGCATCCTAGAAAGCCTTGTCTATCTTTTGCATGTTTTTCTCTAACCTCTGCCCCCTTTTTTCCTTTCTTTTTGTCTTTGAGTTGTGGAACCACTGCCCTTCCTGGGTGGTGGTCCCATGACCACCACCCAAGATAGGGTAGCGGTCCTGTAACCACCTCCCTACGTAGGGTGGCGGTCATGTGTGCATTTTCCAGAACGTTCCGACGATTTCGTCAAATGTAAAAATTCAAATTTCTATCCACATTCCTCAACCACTAAAGCTTGCATTTATGTTTTTGTCACCCAGTAAATAGTGATTTCCCTTTGTTTAATATTAGAAGATTTATATTTAGACTTACCCTTTGGTAAATCCAAATGCTATAAATACTCAGCTTGTCCACAAGCAAATGGCCCCTCTCCTTCTGTGTTTGATTATTTAGTTTGTTTGAAGTTCTTGCATGAGTTTCAATAGTTTTATATTTTTCATGAATTCTTAGCCTCTCTTCTACTTTAGAGATCATTTGATCCTCATACTTTCATTTTACTCCATTGATGTCCCATACAGCCAGCTTAGCATAAGGTAGTTTCACTTTTAGATTAGAATCCATTTGGTAATCTTAGAGTTGTAGGTTTTATTTTGTCACAAGAAATAGATCCCAGAATTCTTAGTATTTTTCATTGTATCCCCGCAATAAATCCTACTAGGAATTGCATAGTCAAGATCTGTTCACTTGCACTATCCCTCTCTTACTTACATTATATTTAGTTTATATCCAAAGCTGCCATTGTTCGAGCATCTTCTTCTGCTGACACTATCACACTCACACTTTTCTTGATTCACGAGAACACAAAGGAACAAGGAGATCACACTGAGGGGACAAGTCATGATAAAACTTGATTTACCACTGTTCTATAAACTCCAAGTTTGAGCTATTAAAGTTGTAGCTACAGTATATCAGAGCTATTAAAGTTGTAGTTACAATATATCAAATAGAGTAGCAAATCATTCTATTTCAAGTTAAAATTCACTTTCAATATTGCTGGGGAAGCTATGGGGAATGATAGTTTTTGAGAAAATATGATTCATTCCTCACTTCTAAGGAAGGATTGAAAGTCTTTCAATTAAAATATTTAGTTATTTAATATTTAGGATAAATTCACAACTGCACAGGCAAATAGCTACATCAAGCTAGCTTGCTTGTTTTAAATTATGTTATTAGATTAACTATCCACTATTTGAATATATTATAATAGATTCTCTTTTAATTTCATTCAAAAATGCATCATTAAAATACAAAAATAAGATAAATATAGGCATAGTATAGATATATCTTTCATAGTTAGTTTACTTGTTGCAGTTAAAGTTTAATCTTCTTTTGCATGACAATTACGGGACCCAGAGAGCCCAGGGAATATGTATTCGAACTGGTAGTATCTCAATTGAATCTCTTCACAACGTTAACGGATATAGATCAAGGGCTTAGGATTCAGGTCTTTCAAATGACAACAAACCAACAAGTAATTAGTGAATAATTGAGACAACTGAATATTGAAGACGAAAAAGCATACACATTTTGGTCAAGTCAACCCAACTATAGACTGCCTTGATAGGATATCCACATGACCATACAAGAACCTGAAAAAGAACAAATATTTGGTTGTGATCCGTTAGTTCCACATCCAAACACAAGAAACCTTCTCATTGACATAGATATAGGGTTGCGTATACAAGTTACCAAAACACCCATAAGGTATTCTAAGAAAATTACACAACTCCTGGTACTAAACATAGAAGCTAAAAAGGCTTATAACCATTGGATAGTCAGAAGAAGAGATTGATTCTTCACATGACCATAACAGGTCCACAATAAACACAAACTCATGGTTATGATCCCCAGGTTCCACAACCCAACGGGCCTGCAAGTCAGTTAAGTATTGACACCAGTTTACGAATGCTAGTATTTAGATCCTCACCACTCCCGCCAGATATTATAACGCAATTTTCCATATTAAATATAGAAGCCAATCAATCCAACATTTTCTGGGCTAGACCAAAAAATCACCCATAGTTTCTACAAATCCAATGCATCTATCACTACCATTTTCCATGACCTTGTCAAGAAATATATACGAAGCACCTACAGGACACTTTCCACGTATTTAAGAGCCAATAGATAGGATCTCGACAGAGCTCAACATTGATTGGAGCCTCCGAGCAGCCATTATATCTGAATGATCCATTACACCAATTCAGGTTAGGAGAGCTTTCTTTGCCTTAGATTCACAGATCCCATTATTACGTGTTAAAGATATAAGATTACCCAACTAGCTTGTCTATATCCACATATATTCCATTCCCACCGGCTATCTTAGCATGACCTCGGGAGGTCAAGTACGAAGAAGAGCTACTTGTAGATTCTCATGCTCGCATGTCACTTTTCTAGCATACAGTGCCTTCATGCATAAGACAGCCTTGGAGTGCTAAATCATTTGGTGAAGAGGTAGTTCAAACTAATTATATATATTTAACAATAGAAGAGGGAAGGAATACCAAGAAATCAAGACTATTTTTATGCAATTTGGTTCACAAACGTGCCCTAGAAGTCAAGTTAAGTGAAATCATGTGTGTTTAAATTCACACATGGAGAATTTTGGAAAAAATGTGTAGGACCACTGCCTTAGGTAGGGCAGCGGTTACATGACCACCACCCTATGCAGGGCGGTGGTCATGAGACCGCCGTCCTGTCTGAGCGGCGGTTTCAGAACTGCCGCCCTTCTAGGGCGGTGGTCCTGACACTAAAGGCCAAAGCATGCACGCAAAGCTGGAAGCTAGAAGAAAGCATGGAAAAGCTAAGTAAGGATTTCTAGGCTACAAATTACATTGAAAATGGGTTTAATAACTCGAACACCTTCTGAAAGAACATAAATCATCATTGAGGAATTTTGTAACCATTTTTTGGCAATGTAGCACATACAATTTTGGGTGTGTACATTTTTCCCCCTCTAAGAAGAGTATTAGCCATGAAAAGGCATAAAAATTAGGGTCCTAGTATGGCATTCCTGAAATGGGGAGTTAGAATCTATACCTGACATGCTCGTGTGTTGGAATGGCACTGTCCAAACTCCTGCTACCTATAAGATGAAAAAGAAGACTCAAGTGCATATAGATAAAATATTAAAAAATAAACACTAGATTAAAATGACTAGGGGACTTACCATTTGTGAGGGGATAAGAACTTACCTCTGCTAGTGCTCCAACCCTACAAACATATGCACTCAAAACGAAGTTATAACAACATATATATATATATATATATATATATATATATATATATATATATATATATATATATATATATATATATATATATATACTCATTTTCTAGTTCATTTACGGATATTGACTTGGTGATTTTTGAGCTCTGGGCCCACGATGACAATTTTGTTTTTAGTATGGTTTAATTGGAATGGATTTAGAAATGGCGGCATTGGACCCGATTAAAGTGAAAGAAGCTCAGAAAGGGTTTAGATGCGAGAGACTTGGTCTTTTGCATTAGGATTTGGCATTTGAGAGGAGCTTCTAGGAAATTCGTAACTGGAGCGGTCATAAGGGGCCTCAAAGAGCCAGATAAGCATAGTGCCTTTATTGATTAGTCTCCATTTTATGAGGCATATATGATGTTTTGGTATTTCATGCTCATTATGAGCATTTTGACCACACCTAATGTGCGATGACTTTGTACAAAACTATGACACACCATGATATATACATATATATCTTTTTGGCTTGGTTCTTCCTTGTATAGAGTTGACTTTCACTTGGTTTGCTTCACATGTGTACTATAAATGTTTAGAACTTCCATGTTTATATGATTTTCATAATGTATGCATTGGATGTGACTGTTAGCAAAATGATCTCTTTTTTTATAATGCTGATATATGATAATGCAATCACATTGTAATGTTGAACTTTAGTTTCTCTAAGAAACTTTCAGTACTTCATATTTTTTTGGAAAAAATGTGATGAAATAGTGATTTGATAATTGAATGAACTCTCCCCACTCCTAACTCCACACAACCAGTAAGATGCAAGGGCTCAACACCAAGAGCTAGAAGAGGCACAAGTTATAGAATTTTTTTGAATGGTAATGATGAGAGAAAGACAAGGATTTGAAAAAACCAAATTGAGACACTACAAGCTCCTTCTACTCAAGTTTTATTCATAGTTTAAAATGTGAAATGATTTCCATTTTATCTAGACTTAGATCTGTAGATGGCCACTTGATTGAAAAAATCTAGTTTTGAGGTTTTAAACTCTTTTTGAATTTGAACATCTAACTCACTTTGTTTTGATTTATGATTTCACAACATTTGAATAAACTGTTTCTAACTTTCAATTTTTTCAAAGATAACCCCTACACCTTACCCCATGCTACCAGTAGGAAGTATGGGCTCATCACAATGGACAAGGTATAGGTGAGTAAGGGCACTTCTCTCCTTTCCCAACCCTACATCACTAGTAAGAGACGTAGGCTCAACACTGAAGGTTGGTAGGGAAAAGAAATGTGTAAAATAAAAAATTTCTATGGATTTTCATTTGACTTATTTATCTAGGCAAAATTTCTAAAATGTTCTTATTTCCAAAGAGATGTATATGGGATAGATGTGAAACCATGAAGCTTCTAGAATAGATTACAGGAAAAGACACCTAATATAGAAGAAACTATAAGTAGAACCAAGTATGCAGGCCTTGGTATGGTTATTGTAAAATATTTGTCTTATCTTGTTTTGATTGATGAAATGATTTTAAAACAATTGATGATATCATGAAGATTTGAAGAGATATGATTTTATTATTTTGCCAAAGTTTTCAGAAGTTTTTAGGAATTTCTATAATAATAAGTCTCTTGATCACAAATTTACAAAATGAAGCGGTAGATAAAAATGCAATCCAGATGCAATAATGTACATGTGGAAATGTAGGTGAGACTACATGTCATGATAACTAAGGTGAAGAAAGTTGACAAATATCGAATTCTTCACCCCTAAAAGTACACAACGGAGAACCATGATCCTCAAAATTTCCATTCTCTGGACAAGCGCCTACCATTTTGGGTTTAAACTTACAACCCTTTCCCAAAAGTGTATATCTCCAATCATTAAAATCATTTGTCTTAAAGAGGCATTCGTGAACCTCTTTTTCACGTTCTTGAGACATGGTGTGTGGGTGAGCATGACTATGCTACTCAGCCTTGTTTCCTATGTAGAGCATTGTGTTTACTTGTGACCCTTGCTGAATGATGAGGCCTTGCCCCATGGATATGAAAAGCTTAGTTTCAGACACACATGGGTTGAAACTGAAGTTTAGAATAGAACAACCCTCAGAGATGGTTTTGATGGGCATCCTTTCAATCTTAAATTTCCCTTCTTCATTTTTTAATTCTATCATGTTTACACCTAGACCTCGGTCATCGGAGGGAAGAGATGCTAAATCGAAAAGACTACCCATCCCCTGTGGTTCAAATGAGAGAAATATTGGACTTTCACTCTCTAAGAGTTTCATAATTTTCATTATGGTTTTAGTGGACACTATTTCGACAAATATTGATTTAGCCTTATCTATTTTTTCCACCTCAAAAATTTTTGGGTCAAAAACTTCAGCCTTGGGCACACCCGGGGTGATCGGGACTAATTCTTTTGATGGAGGTGGTTTTTTCAATTGATTCGCAGCAAATTTATACTATATATGGAATCCTTTCTTCTTCTTAATGTTTTCTAAGTGTATATAGAAGGGCTTAAGACCCCCTTGAGTGATGAAGACCTTCCCCAAATGGAGGAATCTAATCTCCTAGAATAGGTTAGAAGGGATAGCCTTCATTCGATGAATCTAGGGTCTCCCAAGGATCGTGTTATAACTTATTTCCTTGTCAATAATGTAAAACTCTGTTAAGATGGTTTTTGGACCAAGTGTGACTAGAAGTACTATGGTTCCAATTGAGGTCACTTTTAGACCATCATACCCCTGTAATGTGTTTCTTGTAGAGGAAATTTTTTTTATCTCCATACCTAAACTTCTGTAAGAAAGAGAAGAGAACCACATTTACAGTAGCCCTGTTATCAATCATGGTTCTCTTAATGCAATTTTTATAAACCCAGACTTGTAAAAATAAGGCAGGATAATCTCTTTAAGAAATTTCAATGTTAAATCGCATCTTGTCTATATCAAAAACAAACCTAGTATCCCTATCATTCTGTCTTGAATGATGTATGTCAAAGTCAATATGATTTATTTGAGTGCTAGGAGGTGGAATAACATGGATTAGATGGCCAAGACCTAGTGCATTGAGAAATGTAGAATGATGCGTAGATGAATTCTTCAACAAATCTAGAAACGAAATATGAGAAAAGGTCTTGTTCAAATCTGATATTAAATCATAGGCTCATACTATTTTTGAGACTGTAGTAACATCATCCTACGGGAAGGAAAGAGTGGGTAGGGGTTGTGAAATATAATCCTTCATCTAATTTTTTGCATTAATTTCTAGCTCAACCTCTAAATCGACTAACCCTAAGATTTTTGTATTATCATTTAAAAAAAGGTTAGGAGCAACCTGAGAGTTATCAAAAGTTGAGGCTTCATGGTTGTTGTTTCCTATAGGAATACCCTTATTTATATTTTGAGGACTCACTTGGGAGTCCCCGGGATGTTTTTGGTTAGCGTTTTGAGGTGTGATAGGTCTGGTATGACTAGGCTACATGTTTGTTTTAGGATTTTCTAGGAACATGTCTACAAAAATTTACCTTTGGTTTTCGGTAAGTCTTTTTTGAAACTTATTGCAATCACAGAAATTCCTATCGTTGTGACCTCGAACCTTATAGAAACAACATTATATGTTAGGGTTATAATCTCTTGGCCTTTGATAAGCATCTCAATATTTTTGATTATAACCTCAGTTATAATTTTTAAATTGGTTGTTATAACCATGATTCCTTTCCCCTTGGCCAAATTTTTTATACTGGTTTGAGCCTTGGGTTTGATTTTTCTTTTGTAGCTAATGTAGCCTAGAATTTACCAGTAAAAGCCCAGGCGTGTTGGCACATCACTCAGCCTAGACTGAGTGCTCACCTGAAGTGTGTAAAGGTACCAGGCCCCTCTTTAATATTAGTGTTGCAGGATGTTAGCATGATGAAGACTTATGCATTTAGATCCATAACTAATATATCATTCTATAGTGCATGTTTAGATCTAGATCTAGAGAATAACAGACTTAAATGATACCCATGATGAAATCAAGCATGCAAGAGCCAATTATACTTAGGATTTGATACTCTGATTCAGCCAATACACTACATTACATTAAACATGATAAATACACAGAAGATTATTACAATAGACAATACCATAATTTATGTGTGCATTAGATTTGGCAGCATAACCTCACAATAAATTAGTTCTCACATATCCCCTCCTCTACTATGCATTTCATTACATATTTATAAGGATGGGGACTTTCTCTACACCACTTATCTAATCCAAAAATAGGTCGCATGCTAAAAATAACCATGTGCTTTTACAATAATAGGCTTACATACAAGAATGCTAACAATAAACCTCTCGCAATCTAACTATCAGTCGCAATTCTATCTTTAGGTCATATTCATGCAAAGTGCTCCTTATCTGCTCTTCCAAAAATAGCCAATGTGTGTCACGTAATTCTTTAACTAGTTTGTGTGTTCAACACGCTATCTCCAAAAATAACTCGTACATGTAAAATGGATAATTCCCAAATCTATCTCTCTTCTTCGCACACGATTCTTTCCAGACCCTTCCACACCTTTTAACGCACTATTTTCTTCCACGCAGACCTTCTGTATTTTTTTCGTTAAGTTCCATATTTTGAGTGACCAACATTACCCCACACTAATTGCATTACCACCCTAGCAATGGTTCTCTCCAAAATGAAGCAAAGAATATGAATAGAAGGATAGAAAGAATTTTTATAAATAAAAGAATTACTTTACTCTGCAACATCTTCTACTTCAACTGAAAGAATCAATTCTAGATATTCTTCTTTTATTTCTACCTCTAAAGTTTTCCAATCATTGAGCACAACCTCTACCTTTTCTAGGATATCTACTATAATTGAATCTAGCTCATCTTATGCAATCTCTCCTTTCTCATTTTGCAAGACTAAAAAAATGTTGGACATTACAATCATTCTTCCTTCTAATAAGTCCATCTTTTATGTGATGAGTTTCCTAAGCTCATCTAGCCTTTCCTTGTGTGGTTTGTGTGATGCTATAAGGGCTTCATACTTCTACTTGACAAGTGCTAATAATTCTACGCGGCCTAAGGTCTCATGTAACATTCCCATTTTAAGACTTTAGAAATAAGGGAAATTTTTTTTAACACAATGTTCTTTGTTCTAAATAAAATATCATTTAGAACACACATTCCATACCAATCAATCTCATAACAGATAACCATATGCAGTTGTAATGACTCGGTATGCTACCGATCTCTCACTCCATGACTCGGTTACTAACAAATCTCTCATGTTTAACTTAAAGTATATAATACTTTATGTATACTACATATACTTGGTTTTCCTACCCTATTTTGGGTATAGAGTGATTTGTTTAAATAACCTATCTGAATATTTGTTACCAATATTCATCTGACATCACGTTGCTTTAAAATAGGTGACATAGGGCAACACAACCAACAACTTGTGATACTATGGCCAAATATTTTCAACATACTATTCATGTTACTATTCCTAGATGGCATATTCATCATTTTGGAATATGTCCTTCACCTCACTCTATTGTTATCTAGAATGGTCTTTACTGACTACCGTTGGTCCACTTACCCAAGGTTTGACCCTAGCTCAGGTTAAAAACATAATTTTTTATAGGAAGACGCTTATGATGACTTATGGTATATGGGCATACTCGATTGACCTAATTCAACTAAATGTGCCAAGGTACCCTGAGTCATAGAAAGCTACTTCCTATTCTAAACATGCTACTAACTTGACCTAGAGAGAAAACTAAGTTCAAGTCCAGATGTGTGTAGATCTAGATGAACAATACGGAAGGGTGTTGCCACATGTCAACTGCAACACTCTATCCTTGATAATTCCTCGGACTTCTCAAAGGTACAGTCCTACAGTTGGCGTGTGCCAACATCCTTTAGGACTGATTCATCATTATGTACATATCCCTTAGTGGTCATTAGATTTATAATTAAATTGGATTAAGATTCATATTACAGCAACCATGCCTAACCCTAATTCTAACATTCATTAAGTTCTATGTACACAATTAATATGATTTGATATTGAGAACGTCATTAACTCATGTTTGCATTAATGTGGCATAACAAGTAGTTATCCCAAAAAATAGGATAGAAAACATCAAACATTTAATTCTTAATGTAACCTAGCTGTCCAAATCAAGTGTGTCATCCACGTAGATTCAGCTAGTGTTTACTTTGATAAACAAAGTACAAAGATTAAAGATCAAACCACTATTCCTTTTATCTTTTCATTCTTATGAGAGAGAAAGATTCTTCCTCTACATGGTTAGATGTTAAGATTAACATAACCTTCTATCATCCGTTACTCATATAGTTTAATTGTGTGCCCAATGCATATCTCATTATTAAAATTTAGTTTTGTAGATAAAGAATGACATCTTTTGTAATTTAAAAAGTTTCCTTAAAATAAGGGGGAAAATTACACTATCCCCTTTATCTAACTTATTAATTGATAACAATAAAAGTACTCAAACAGATATAAATTATACCGACAAGATATCACTACTATTTCTGTTATACAAGTACAAAAAAATTCACACCACAAATTGGAGTCCAACTCAAAACCTTTCAATTCAAGATGATAAATATACATTTACAAGACTATGCATTTTAGACATTTTGTATGTCAATAAGAATTTAGATCTTACAAGAACATCACTTTTATTTTCCAATACAACTCAAGAATGATTTGAAACTCTTTACATAAGATCCAGAATTAAATAAGCTAATGCATGATAAAAAATTTTGCCTTCTTTTATCACTTACAATGTCCATCTGCAAAAATTGCTAGTATAGGTCAGTTCAATGAACTGAGCATGATAAGCACTAAGCATTAAAACGAAGTGCATTCCACTAATTTTTTCATTAAAACAACTCTGCTTTAATGAAAAATTTAATATATCATACAAATAAGCATAAGTAATATCAACCAGAAAAGAAGTACAATTAAAGATTCTGAATTCACTTTTAAGAAATGAGCATAATATGATCCACAAAATCTGCATTATAACATATAGTTTAATTGATCCTATCAATTACTTTTAAACAAACAAAAGGTCTTGTCATCCAATTGTTTTATAATTCTATCCTAATAGAAAGACAACATTTATATCTACTATGTAGCAAAATAATTTATTTACAACATAGCTCAAATTAGGAGGTTTCATCCTACAACTTAAGAAAAGGAGAAGAATCAATACATATTTTTCCCCTTACACTAATAATCTGAAAGACAAAATCAGGTTCAGAACACACATAACTGCTTCAGTTCCAGGATAAAAATATAAGGATTCAACATTAAAGAGACAACATCCAACAAGAATCCCAAATCAATCCAAGAAGGGGAAGAGGATCAAAATAGTCTACCTGTAAGTCTTAACTAACTTCTACATGTTAGAAGATATCATTCAAAGATCTGAAACCAGATGTTCCAAAAATCAAGCAAGACTCACACACGGTTAATCTCTTCTCGTATCCATCCAAGAAGGGTTCATAATAAGATAGAGTGCAAAAAGAGAAAACATTCCAATATCAAATCCAAATGAAGTATGACTCATTCAAACAATGCAATCGGTCTAAGCATGTTATTATTTTCTTTTCAAAAGATCGACTTAGCTATTCTCCTTCCACATCATTACAACAAATGACTAGTACAAAGTAGAATAAAGAATCCAAAAATAAATTTCCATCTCAAAAGAGTGGTTTCACACTATCTCTTAATAGACAGAAGGACAGAAAGATGAATCCAAGAATTTGAGAAGGCCTAAGAGAACAACCACCCTACAGCCAAGAAGAAAATCAAAATACAGAGAAATTCAATCAAGTGAACTTATCTTACAAAAGGATTTCAAATAGAAAATGTCCAATCAATAATTAATTTCATTTATACTATCAATGAATTCCCATTTCTATTTCAAACTTTGAAGTTCTTTAACTAGTTCCTAAGAGAGAACACAAAACCAAACCCACAGTTTAAAGAACGCACACTTCTAGTTTCCCCTATAAACCTATATGACCTGGTTTATATATTCCAATTCATTAGACACAATTTCAAATTCAATTCTCAGAAACGATACACAGTACAGTCCCCAAAAATAGTATATTGTCCACAAAAGAACATAATCCTTTCTCTTTTCAAAGACCGAGATATTCATTTGATGAATCCAACAAAGAATAGAAATCCCAAAATAGTATAAGATAAACAAGTTTCTATTAAACTCATCGAAATTAAAATAAATTGTAATTCCCCAACTTCAAGATCTTACATGGCTCCATATCAAAGATACCAATAGTTCATGGTCATCATGAAGAAAAATTAAAGAAACAACCCCGGAACTAAGAGGTGATAAATCCTATCAACAAGATTTAGAATGAGAGAGTATTCAACTCCTCTTTCCTTACAAACCCAAAAGTCAATTTAAGAGGATCTGAAAGAGAGTCAGAAAACGCAGTATACGTTTTGAGTCAAGCAATGTCTCAACTTTACCTTCAATTATGAATGAAATAGAAAACACAACAAATACTATCACAACTCCATCTAAAAGGATAGTGATAGAGAAGGTATTCATTTCAAACATCAATCACAAAAAGGAGTATACATACCACATTTCCATAAAACCTCAAAAAATTGTTAACGACTATTCCAACAAACTCTATATAAACCAAAACCACAACAAGATACAACTCCAGTCATTAATCCATTAACAAAACAATCAAGCCTTCAACAAAGATGCGGGTTCTAACAAAGCGGGGGGAGAGAAGAATAACCTCCAGAATTACACTCCTTTACAAGTTCAACGAAGGTGGTACAATCTTAAGGAAACATAAGTACCATAACCATTCCAACCCAAGAAGCTACAAGGATAAGATCTCAAAATATATTAACAAATTACTCAAACCAAAACTATTTTCCCTCAATCATTTTCGAGTAGACAATCCATAAACGAGTTCTAATCATTTCTAATCCTTGAATATGAGTAAAAAATCAAGCACAGAATACAAATACAGAAGCAAACTCAATGAATCAAATACAAGTTCAGAACATGCAAGTAATGAATACAAGTACAGTGCTAAAAATGAAGCTTTGAACACAAGTTATGAGCAACACAACCTCTAATGCAAGCTCAGAATGAAACCCAAGGCATCATATACCAGTTCATAACAACAACAACCTCAAACACAATTTTCACATGCATGTCACCACTAAACTTACATAGAGGAAGTTTTCAAAAGCTAACATTACTTTGTAATGGATTTACATCCAAAAACTACAAAGATTCACAATTTCATGAAAGTAAATAACCAAACAAATCATGCAAACATTTATCTCATGAGAGTAGAATTGTTTTAATGAATCATTTAAAAGAAAGCAAGAAATCTTAATGGATAGAGCCTATCATGCCTAATAGTGCTTCTGCCAATTCGAAGGAGACTTCCAGCCGAGCTTCCAACCCTTTTTCTCCTCCATGAAATATCAATAACCAAACATATTTTCTTCCAATGCCTCATATACTTTCCTTCAATCGAAAATAGGCTAGAGGAACCAAAAATAGCCACAAAGTAAAAGTAGAACTGCTGGTTCAAAGAACCAAATAGCTTCATGCAGAGCAAAAATCATGAGGCATGCAATACGGAACAACCTCTCACAAATCTTCCTCCCTTGCTTCCAAGACGGTTTACATGCAAATACCGAGGTCCATTAATGCCATTAATTACAAAATTCCTGCATATCTCTCCATGTCACCGCCTCCTAAAACTTGTGAAACCTATTTCCACTTCTACATGCATTTCCAACTTTAGTGAAGCCTCCCTGTATGCCTCCACTAAATTTTACTAGCCTTTTCCAAAGCTGGTTGTACCTCCATTCATTTAACCCATTCAAATCAATTAAATTCCATTGTAACCATCGCCATAATACCATACGACCCCTTAGGTTCCCTTTTAATAGTTTAGGATAGATTTCCCAAAAATTAGGTTAGTCTAACAATAATTACCTTAGGTCTTAAAACATAGCCATAGGTAATTTCCACCTTAGGTTAGATCAAATTCACAACCATATAGTATTAGGTATTAGGTTAAAATATCCTAGCATTGCTTTAGTAATTTCTCCCTTATTCATTTAGCACAAGAGCTTAGGTTAGAACGCCATCACAACAGAATAGAATACGAAGCTTAGGTTAAATTGAAACCCAAATAAGTACACATAGCTAGGAAGTAGGTGATTTTACCTAGTTTATGATTCCATTAGGATAATCCTTTAGTTTTGAGATTCAGATTCCCTTCATAGTCATGAAGTAGACTATATTTTGTTTATGCCATTAATGTCCTGAAGAGATCAATCCTAAAGACCGAAGCACAAACATACAACCGAATGAAGGCACGTTCATACAAGACCAAAGAATGTGTATCATACAAAGTTCAATCCGCTACGTTTCTCCACCTATGAATTTCAGTTTTACCATTCAGTCCTGTAAGGAGATTTAAAACATTCCTTGGATCACTGGAATTGATCCAAGGATGAGTCTAAAAAAGAGATAAGTTTGTAACTATCAAAACCAGATTGCAACTTACCTACTAAAAGTGAAAGTGGATTCTTGCAAGCCACATCATTTCAGTTCAATGAATCCAAGTGAAGAGATTATTTATCCATAACAAACATGATTTTCAATAATCAAGGAAACACACCTCATTCAAGAAAATCACATGCCAATGCTTGTAATGCAAAATAGGAATATAATTGTTTGTCAAAGGTGTTACATCTCATCCTTCATGGATTTTAGGACTTCATTATCCTCTACCATGGTCCTTATCTTGATGACCACCTCCAGAGTTGTGCAAATGTTCAATTCCTGGTATGATTTTCTCAGCTCCTCCTATAAGCTTTGGAGAAATGCCTCATATGATGCAATCTTCCTCATCAGTGAAGCCTTTTCCCTCTCTGCTTCCTGTGTTGGATCCTTTAGTGCTGGCATGTGAAAAGGTCCATCTTCAAGCACCAAGTCCACCAAGGTACATACGTAATGTATCACTGAAGGAAACTTTCCAGGAACCTTGGATTCAGGGTGTGGTCTCACCTTTAGGATAAGGTCTCCAATTTCCTCTTCCATGCTTATAAATGCACTATTCTCCTTTTTGTCCAATTATTTTTCTTTCTTTAGGCGTGTTATTTCTACATCCTTAGTTTTGAGTTCTTCTCTTAGTGCCCTAATTATTGTAGCCTTATCCACATTTCATCGTGCCACCTCTGTCAAGACTTTTACTAAAGCATTAATCACTTGTCCATCTGGCATAACAATAGGCTTTACTATTATGTGTCTGGCCTGAGGTGTCTTCTTTAACCTCCTTGATACACATGACTCTTCACATACATAAAAGTCTAGTTCATCCATGTGCGTGTGCATAGACCATGACAACTTCTTCTTTGTGCATATGGTTGCCATATCTTAATCCATTGGCTCCCACTCATATAAATCCTTTGGTGTCATTGTGCTTTGAAAATGGGTGCAGACTATTTTACTTGTGTCCTTAGCGCAGCCCATGACCAATGCACCATATTCTCCACTTGTTCTTTTTGATCTTTTCCCCTTTAGAACTTGAGCGTCAAGATTTGGAGCTTGTTCTGCTATTCCCTGAATGGTATCTTGCGCTATCTCATCTAACTCCTTTTATCCTTCTTCTCCATCCTTCATTTATTTTTCTTGTGGCTTTTCCATGTTCTTTGGCAGTGTAGGGCATTTGGGCATGCTTTCCTCATATTCTTCCTCCTCCTTGTCTAGCTTCAAATTTCTCCTTCTCTTCTCATTTGTCTCCTTATGTGGAGAGAGTCGAGGTGATTTGCACATTGATTATGGAGTAACACCTTGGGTCCTGGTTCTCCTAAACACCCTTTTGAAACGACGCTCTCCTTGGACTACATCCAAGTCATCATCACCTTCCTCTTGTGGCTAGGGTGGAGTAGTTGCGCACTCATCTTCTACCTTATCTGAAGGATACCTCCTGCCTCTATGCTCCAAACCACCACTATCTGCATGCTCCTCTTCTTCTTCATTTTGTTTGTTTTTTTATTTAGAAAATTTTAATCATGAAATTATATTTTCTAAATTCAAAATCAAAATGTGCTTTTGGTTGAAATGAAAAATTAGATAACTTATGGTTTCATCATGGGACAGTAATTGGGAGTATGTCCTGTATGGAATGTGAAGCTCATGAGATTGTAGGAAACTAATATATTAGTCCAAAATCATGTTATTTAACAAATCATACAAATAATTCCTCAAAATTTTGTACATTTAACTTTTTGTAAAATATATAAAATTCATGTAGCCTTGGTGTGAGCGATTACAAGAAGGTCAATGGTGAACCCTTTATGTAATTGTATATTTTACCATCTTTTATCCATAAGTTTTTTGTGAGTTGATTTTCTAATTGATACCCGTATTTAAAATATTAAAAAAGGATGAGGTCCGGATCGTTCCCCAAGCCAATTTGGAAGAATGGATACCCCTTAGACCTGACATCTAAGCTAAAGGCGATTGGATTAATTTCCAGGTCTTCAAAAAAATAATTATGCCTATATGGATAAGTCATCTCCCCTAGCTTAGAATTCCTAGATTTGCTAAATTTTCTTGAACGAAATTTATCGTCAATAACACAATCTAGATTGTCAAATGTTTTTTTAAAAGAAACTATATCCAAATCTTGGTCCCTTCTATGTCACTGTTGGTTTGACATGACACACCTTGTTAAAGTGTCATCCTATGTATAGATCTTACTTTACATAGCATTACCTAGTAATCTCTATAAAAAAAAATTGTTCTTTTTAAAATTGATGGAGCTTATTTGCGTAGATGTTTAATATAATAACATAATTTGTAGTTGTTTGAAGATCCAACTAAAAAATAAATGTTGTAACTATTTCTGGCTCCATATTTTTTTGTGCTTTATAATGAAGAGCAAAATAAAATAAAAATTCACCAACAATTTGACACAAGGCATGATAACGGAGTTCGGTGCTTGAGGCCTATGTCTTCGAGTCCAGTTGAATGGGACCAATCTATTAAAATATTGAAAATAAATCTTTACAAAGAATTATACAAAATTATGACCTTCTCACAGTATTCCCCTGTCAAAAATAACTTAGGTTACTTTTTACTTCATCCTCTAATTCTCTCTCTAGCTACAGATATGAGCATTTGATTGTTTAGCATAGACTTCTACCCCATACAAATAAAACAGGTCTCTTTTTATAGTGTTCTAACACCACTAGCTTATCGGATGGTCACTTATCCTTTTACATGGCCCACTCGAGTTCCATCCTCCTCTAGCACATTTTTTTTTATCTTTAAGGTAATAAAATCCCACATTTGGCACACTTTAGATAGGGAGGAGGTTTAAAACATGGGGCGGTGCATGATTTTATTGGATTTTGAGCCACCTTAACTGCCATATAAAGTAGGCTCTTGGTTGGCTTATCATATCTTTGGTTGGCTTATCATATCTTTGGTGCATGGGTAATATATAGTGGTAGTTAGGATATGTTTTAAGCTGTCTTAATATATCTGCTGTGTGAAGGGATAAGGAGTTAAGATATTTGTAGATTTAAAAATGTGGTGGAGATGGTATAAATGTGTGGGAGTTGGAATAGCTTGGTGACCAATATGGAGAAATAAGGGGGTTAACACCAAGCCATTTAAAAATCTTGATAACAATCTCCCACATGCATAAAATAATTACACTATGAAGCATATAAATACAAAGGCTTTGGTAATATGAAATGAAAAGGAGGCCAAGACATTCCTCCATAATTGAGTGTGTCGAACCTAGTTGAGGGCCCCCAACTTAGCAAATAGTGGGGCCCACTTGTTCATCACTGAGTTTCAAACATTGGTTACCACAATTTTTTTTTTGACGAACCTCATCAATTGTCCACCTGTGTGGTTTTCTGGATTTGTCACACCCTTGGCAAGATCCGTGAACGTGTTTACTCCTACGCTACTGTTCACCACTATGCTTATACATCAGGGAATTATGTTGCCCTGAAACATTTTCCTATAAGAATCGTAATGTTCTTAATTGTAGCTCTGTCTTTGATCGCTGCCACTCGATAAATTTTGCATACAAGCTTTGTTTCCTTGTAATTCGAGATATCGATGGGAATCATTATATTTATTCTCCACGTCAATGTGAAATTGACTGCAATAGATTCTGAGAAAATCATAGCATCGAGAACATACTCTTGTGAGGATCCCCTGGATCATTGCTACTAAGTCTTGCATTTGGACCCCAAAATTCAACTTAATTGGTGAATAGGTGAGGGTATTTCTCCCTGACCTTTCTGGTTTCCAATCCATTTACTTGTTCAGATGCATTCTTTGAACCAAGTGAAGTACTAAGGATCACTTCGAAAGTTCTGACCTTCCTGTCCAAAACTTGGGAGAAAAATCATCAATGGAAGGCACTTTCCATGAGAAAATCATAGGCGGTTCATCAATTTCAAATTCTCAACATTTAAACTAGGTATATTTTCATAGCTAAGGACACTACAAAATCAAAAATAACTGGAAAGCATTGTTACCCATTTTTTTCCAATATTTGGAACGAACCATACCGTATAGGTTTCAATTTTTTACCTTCATCCTGTCAACCTTTCCCTATTGATGTGAAGCCTAACTGAATCACCAACTTTGAACTTGTGATCAATTATATGTTTGGATCATGCATGCGATTTATACTTAGCCTGATTTTTTTCCAATTGTTCACAGATATACTAATGAACCTGTTAAATTCTCTATACAAATGTTTTAGCCTTGTCAAAATCATTGAACCATCTAAACAGTTTCATGTCCATAACTAATAGCACAGTATCAGATTTACACAGAGATTGACACAAATAATTTTGTATTGTATTAATTTTCAATGTGACGAAAAATTACAATTATAAAGGAAAGATGACTCCTATACTCAAGGAGTTTGCTCTAACAAAAAATCTCCCTATAATACTCTAATGGTCCACCATAAACAACTCAACTAATAAATACGTGAGACTTTGTTTCAACAACTCACCCAATATAATAATCACCCAAACTTATAAACATAAATTTGGACCACCAACGGTGATATGAATTCCTAACAAACCCCCCTTAGTGTGAACATGGGCAAAAACTTTCCGTTGTACTTGCATAATGCTCAGGATCTGGTGATTTTCAAGGATGATCACAAACCTCAAGGATGGTTTTGCAAACGGTTGACCAAAAACTGAGAATGGTGGTTTTGTAATTGGTTTACCACAAACCACAGAAAAGTGATGGTTTTGCGAATGGATTACAAACAACCAATAATGGTGGTTGAAGAGCAAATCTATTGGTTTTCCACAAACCACAAATGAAGGTTTTCAAGTGGTTTACCTACAAATTGATCATGATATGTCAAGTACTATTCTTAGCCCTCATCAAAACATCTTACTGTAGGGATATAACATAGGAAATTATGCTGAAATCTACTGCTCATACATACATAGAAGAAGCTGACATAATGGAAATGGAACGTTGGATCATGTTCCCCCCCTCAATGTAGAAATTTCCACTTATTGAAAAATTGCAAACTGTACCACGCTGGAAGCAATAAAATCAAATTACACACACACACACATTTCATGTCACCAAAGCTAATATGCGGCCCCATCATTGGCAATTGTCGAGAGGTCGCTGAATGAGCTCCAATCCAATTCCTCCATACCTCCAGTGTCATTCTTGCTAAAAATGGATTTTTAATTGAGGCTCAATGGTTGTTAGGATGTCGGGTAACACCGAAAATGCGTCCATAAGGCATTTAAAAAATACAAAATTCAGAATTTTTTTGACACCAACTTATTAACATTACAAAATGACTATTAAAAATAAAACCTTAAACCACTTATAAGACTCAAAACTTATATTAACTCAAAATGATGACTTCAATTTTTGACTACCAAATTTGAGAATTTGACAATAGAGATTTGACATGTTTTAATACAATCCACTAATTTTTAATATTGACAAGAGAACAACACAACTCTATAGTTTTGACTGGTGAATGACATTAGAACAAGAGACCTTGATAAACACTATAGAGATTATAAAATGAATTTTTCTACTCGGGTAACAATAATATGACCAAGACACGACAAATTACCCTTTAATAATCATTATTAGCACGAGAAGTATGACATTACAATGTTATTTGACACATACTTTTAAACAATCAGAGACACCTAAAGTGGATTTTCAAGGAATACTCACTAACTTGAGCATAAAATCTAATTAACTATTGGAAAGAGGTGCAACTAAACAAAGAATTGACCTTTTTTATTGACATAAATTGGTTGATGCCAGGTTATTCACCACGTGCTTTAGCTGGGCATAGAATCGAATCCAATCCAAGAAATTATTAGTAATTGAAAGCCATTGGAAATACCACGGATTTAGACCTAAACAAGTCTAGGCATGTACTCGACAAATGTAGGATTGAGTAGACATATTCAGACACATCTTTGCTGAATAGTATGAAAATTAATAATCCAATGACATGGTGAAGAAGTTGGATAGGCAAATGTTGATTTACCAAGAACTATGTATTGCAATGGCATAGAGATGAGTTTATCAAGACCGTAGTCCACTATATTCATCTAGATCTTCATCAAACACCGTTGTCGGTTCAATATATTTCTGAGCAGGTCAAATTGACAAAGAACAAATTGATTTGACCAATGTGTATAAAAGAATTCTTGATCAGTGCTATAATTAACGGTGATGGAAGTTGCAACCAATAATCAATAGAAGCTTAATGATTTTTCCCAAGCAATGATGAGGTAATTTTCTGAGAAATCCATGTTCAATTTTCAATTGAACAATCCTAATCATTGTCACCTCTGTTTGAAAATTATGCAACAAGAAAGTTAATAATAGGAGAATAGGTGAGAGTATTTCTCAATCAACAACCCAATTTCCTATCCATAGATCTTGCAACACAAAAATCATGCCTTATCAATCTCGCTTGACCATACCATGTAGGAACTCTTACACACAGTCTCAGACTGCTATAGAATTAGAATCGCTAGAATCATGCAGATTTACAGAAATATTTTTTCAAAAAACAACAAGATCTCTATCTTAAAGGCTGAATCTTAAATTTTCAACATTTACACAGTAAATAAATTTTCATCACAGGGGAAATCCGACTGAATAGAATTATGTCTACCCTTATGAATTCCAAAAAAACAATGGCTCATACCAAATAATATCAAGTATTTTACACTTCACAAATAATTTTGTATTGTATACTTTTCAAACGGAAAATTACAACTATAAAGGAGAAGATGTCCTATACTCAAGGAGGTTGCTTAACAACTTCCCTATAATAGCTTTCTCCACAAATAACTCAACATAATGACAATACGTGAGTTGTTTGTACAACTCACCAAATATAATAATCACCCAAACTTATAAACATAAATGTGGAGCACCAACTATATGTTTCCTAACCATAACATACATCTAAAGTAGAATTAGGAAGATATCATTAACAAGTCTCAAATGGATACTTCAAAGTAGAAGAATGTAAGGTACTGATTATAATCATGTTGCACGTAATAAATATGTTCATCCCATAATTTAGGATGTTTACCACAATAGCCCCTAAGTAAGTGTACCACTGTGTTGTTTACAACCTCTGTTTGACCATCGATATGTGGATGAAAAGAAATGTTCTTTTTCAGTTTTTTGTCCATTAACCCCCACAATGTTGACAAAATTTTTCCAAGAAATCTAGAATCCCGATTAGATATAATTGAAGTAGGCAAACCAAAATGAACCCAAACAAACTGGAAAAACAAATGTGTAGTTCCCTCACCAGTTATCTGATTTAGTACATGGAACCAACACACACATTTTGCTAAATTTGTCCACTACCACATATAAGTAATCATTTTTCTTCCGTGTCATGGGAAAGCCTCCTAAAAAATACATGGAAACATTTTCCCAAGGCCTTGTCGGAATAGGAAGAGGAGTGTAAATATCCTAATTTCCTGTTACTTGGCTTGCTTGTGGCACAAATAACACATCCCTTAATATACATGTTTACATGTTCATGCATTCTAGGCCAATAACAACATTTATGTAAATGTGCAATTCTCTTAATCACACCAAAATTCCCCGAAATAAGAGAAGTATAAGCTTCCTTAATCATATGCACACGTTCATTTTCTGGAATATAAAGTTTACCAGAATGATATAACATTCCTTCATGCAAATGATAATCTTTTCTCCTACTTGTTTCCCACTTACTAGATCCTCATACACTTCTCTAAAATCAACATCATTAACATATTGTTCCTTGTAACTAACATGAGCCAAATAAATAAGATGTAAAAGAATAAATGCTACTACCATAGTGGTCTAGATAACATTTTGGAATCCTTGTTTTGAATACCTTTTTAAACCTGATTACAAGATGAAAATCTTGCAAAAATCCCATCCACCTAAAATTTCTAGATTGCTGCAATTTGGTTTGTGTTTGTAAGTACTGAAGTGGTTGATGGTCAGTATGTATAATTATTTCTTTTCCCATTAAATAATGCTTCCATTTTTTAATACTTTGAACCAAAGCATAGAAATATTTATCATAAGTTGGATAGTTTCTTATCGCACTTGTAAAGTTTTCTGAATGGTAACACATTGGTCATTTTTCCTACATCAAAACTACCCCCATTGTATAGTCACTAGAATCTATCTCAATCTCAAATGAATGCTGTAAATCTGGAAGTGCCAAGATCGGAGTAGTACTTATCTTCTCTTTCAGTGTGTCAAAGGCTTTCTGTTGTTTTCCTCCCACTGAAAGACTTGTTTAATACTTGTCAAAGCATGAAAAGGAGATGCAATATATGATAAGTTAGAAATGAATTTTCTCTAGTACTAAACTGCACCTAGAAAACTCCTAACTTCCATCACATTAGTGGGTCTAGTTCATTTCACAGTAACCTCCATTTTTGCAAGATCAATTCTCAATTCTCCATTTCCTACAACATAACCCAAGTAAATTAAATATGTTTTTCCAAATTCACATTTTGACATCTTCAAATACAATTTATCTCTCCTTAATACGTCTAAGAATTTTTGGATGTGTTTAACATGTTCACCCCATGACTTAATGAAAACAAGAATATCATCTAAGTAGACAATAATGAAATTATCAAGGAATGGTCTAAAGATATCATTCATAACTCTCATGAATGTTTCCGGTGCATTGCACAATCTAGAAGGCATCACTAACCATTCAAATAATCCCTATTTCATTTTAAAATCAGTTTTCTAAACACCACCTTCTGCAATTCTTACTTGGTGATAACCACTTCTTAATTCTTACTTAGTGAAATAAATTGCATTCTTTAATTGATCCGGTAAGTCATCTATTCTAGGAAGAGGGTAATGATTCTTTATAGTAATCTTGTTTAAAACACGGAAATCAACACACATTTTCCAAGTGCCATCCTTCTTAGGAACCAATATAATTGGTGAACCACATGGGGATGTGCTTGGAAGAATTATACCTTGAGCCAAAAGTTCCATTACATGTCTCTTGAATTTCCTCATTCTTTACTATTGACAATCTATACATTCCGATATTGGGAAGAGGTGCATCCTGAAGCAACTGTATCTCATGTTGAACCCCTCTTTTAGGAGGTAGACCTTGTGGATCCTGAAAAACATCATAAAAATTAGAAACAATTTTTACCAATTCATTCTTATGTTTCAGATCACAATCATCAAAAGCCATCTCATGTTCTTTCTCTTTGTATTTGACCACCATGAGCACAAAGATTTTGCTTGAGTTTACAAGCCTTTTCATTTGACCTACAGTCACCAAGGATAGATTATTATTTTCACAGTGAGCTCTAACAATAAACTCAATTCCATCCTTTACAAGCGAATATTTATTTTCTTCCCCATAGAAAATTGCTTTATGATCATACAAATAAGGACTTTCCAAAACCACCCCACAAATATCTAAAGGAACAACATCCAATTCAGCCTCATCTAGAAACTTATCTGTAATGGAAAATATGAAAGTACAAGTTTTAGTTACCTATTGTTTTGCATCATCACAAACCCAACCCAATGGATAAGGCTTAAGATGTGGATTAGTTTAGAGTCCTAATTTCATTACAACCTCCTTAGAAATAGGATTATCTTGAGATCTACTATAAAAAAGAGTAACAATTTTTGTATGTTTTGAAAGCACTCTAATGTGGAAAATCTCATTCCTTTTCTTATCATCATGTATAGTTTGTTTACTAGAAGAAGATGAAACATTTGAATTACTATTTTTGGAAATTGAAAGATTTAATTTACCTTGAAAACTCATAGCTGTGATCTTGGTTTCATCACCTGAATCTGACCCAAGATCCTGAACTACAATGTTTGTTTTCTTTTCCTTTCCTTTCTTAACCATCCATTTAGGTTTCATTTCCAGATGTAATTTCCAACATTTAGAATCATCATGGTTATTTTTACAATGATTACAAAATGGTTTTTCATCTTCCTTCTTAAAAGTAGAGTTTGTCTTATGCTTACCCTTTCCTTTTCCTTGTTCTTTCAAACCTTTTCCTTCAGATTACTTTTTCTTTTGTTTAAAAGAAGAGGAAGAGGAATTCTTTGTCATTTTCCCTCGTGCTTCCAAATGGGTTTCTTGAACACACACTGCATTAAGATTAGTAGGACCTAAAACAAGAATCATATGCCTTAGGTAACTATGCAATCCACCAATATATTTAAGCAGTGTTTCTTTTGTGTTTACGGAAATTCCCAAAATTAGAGCCCTTTTCCTAAATTCCTGTGTGTAGTCTTGAACACTTTATCCCTTATATTTTCTTAATGTTTGATCCATCATAGCTTTTTTCTTATAACCAAAAGGATAAAATTGTTTCCTAAGACTTGAAACAAATTCAGACCAAGAAGTGATTGTTTTACGTTTGGTTTCTTCCACTTCCTGAAGCTTACTCTCCCACCAAATGAGTGTTGTGCCACCCATTCAAAGAGTTTCTAAATGAATCTTTGCTTCATCATCCCCAATTTTCTGAACTCTATAATATACTTATATCTTCTTGATCAAGTTATCCAACTTCTCTGCATTTATCTCTCCAGTATACATTGGCAATTCAAACTTAATATCTAACTTTATTGAAGGAAAATCATATTTTAGAGGTTCACTTTTAGGAATATCAGAACTAGAGCTATCTTATTTTTTACCTTCTCTAGTTTGGTTTTCTCTTTGTCTATCTTGGTAAATTTCCTCCAAAATTTCCTTCATCTGTAGGAATGATTGAAATTTTTTTTCTTCCTCTCAATCTACCATTGTAGGACTTCGAGACCGCCTGGTACTAATTTTGGGATCTCCTTCAACTAACTCTCCTTCACCCTTCTTAGATCAAGACCTTGTTAACATCCAACACACAACTTGTAATCTAAAAAATATTAATTTGAAACAAAAATTAGTCAAAACCAGCTCTGATACCACTGATTTGAAAATCAATTTTAACTAGCAATTGTTCACACAATTTTTTTTTCTTTGTATTGATTTTCGATTTAAAATTAGATGATTACGATCTTTTTATATTTTTAATAAAATATTAAAAATTGTAAGTACTGTGCAAAAATATAGAGAAATGAAGGGAATTCACCAACAATTTGACACAATGCATGATAACGGAGTTTGGCACTTGAGGCCTACATCTCTGGGTCCAACGGAGTGGGACTGATCTATTAAAATCTTGAAAATAATTCTTTACAAATAATTCTACTTTTTTTTGACCTTATCACAGTCTTCCTCTATAAAAAATAATAGGGGTTGCTTTTTACATCTCCTCAAAATTCCACTCCTAGCTCAAGTTATGAGCATTTCAATATTTTTGCACAGACCCGAATGCTATTCAAATAAAATAACCCTCCTTTTATATTGTTTCTAAGCCCCCTAGCATACCGGCTGGGTGCTTATCCTTTTACATGGCCCACCCGGGTTCCATTCTCCTCCCCATGCATTTGACTTATCTCTTAGGGAACAATATCCCACATTTGGCGCAGATTAAAGTGGAGGAGGTTTTAAAAGGTGGGCGGTGCAATGTTTTAAGTGGATTAAGAGCCACCTTAGCCATGGGAAGTGGGCGCATTTTTTGGTTGGAAGGATGGCACATGGATATGTATAGCCATAGTATTTTTAGGTGCCTTAAATAATGCTTAGCCAAATATAATGCGTGGAATAGGTAATATGGAATTGGATTAAATGCGTGGAATATGGAATTAAATAAAATGCATCGAATATGGTAATTGCATAGTTTAAAATGGCATATCAAATAGTCCCACATGCATAGAAAAAATGCAATTATAGGAATATATATACACAAGTTGGTATAGTGATAAAATGAGAAGGAGGCCAAGATACCCCTCCATAATCGAGTGTGTTGAACCTGGCTGAGGGCCCCCAGCCAATAAATAGCGGGGTCCATTTGTCTGTGAACGAGTGTCCAAGACCGATGTTCCCAAAAACCACTTTTAGTTCATCACACAATTGTCCAAATGCCACAATATAATTGAAACACTTGGCGAGTGTGCATATGTCCAACCTACACAAAACTCCAAATTTTTCTAGTTGCCCGAAAATTTCAGCAGGCTATAACTTTTGCAAACGAGCTTTGTTTCCTGCAAACAAGATATCAACAGAATCGTATAATTTTTCTCCATGCTTTAGAAATGACTGCAACTTATTCTGAGAAGATATTAGATTGGTGTTTCTCTATGAGGATCCTCTGGATCAATATTTTCCATGATTTAACTGGAGATGTTATGAGTCACTCCCAGTGACATCTTCTTCGCAATGTGTAGTCACATTGTGTTTACTTGTTACCATATTTCTTGGTCATTCAATTTTGTCACTAAGTGTGAAGTTGCTTGTATGATTAGGTACTTCTTTAGTTTATCAATGTCCATGCCACCCAGACCCTTATTATACCCCAACTCCTTCCTTGTCTCCAGGATTACAGCCTTAGCAGTTAAATCACCATCTAAATCCACCCCTATGCCTTTTAACCTTGTTACTGTTGAGATCAACACAAATGTGACCCTTACCCTGCATCCGACAAAGTAGAAGAAATCTTCATGTACCCTAATCATCAACCATTGGTACAAGGGTTCATATTTACCAAAGTAGGGGAGCTGATACAACTGATAAACTCCAATCTACTTCAAAACTTCTCCCTAGCGTCATCATACACCGACATGTCTTCTTTTGTGTGCTTATTTGTCTTTGTGTTTAATAACACATCTAGCACCTTATTTTCAGGTGTACGATGGTTGTAGTCACAGATCTTGATCTTTAGGATGTGGGAATCCCATTCTTGACCCACAATCACACCCTCGGATATTGCATTTATGAGAAATTACTCTCAGGATTCATTTCAACCTCTACTTCCACTTTCTTCTTCCCCTTGGCTCCTACGATATATGCTTTCTTTGGTGCCATCTATAACCTACAATCTTCTAACTTCAAATACTTTCCTTCTATCTTATATAACGTGCAAACCCAAACCCTAGCTCGATTCAGTGTGCCCTAGCTCTTTTGTAACACCTTGCTTTGCTCAAACCCTTCACAACTGGAGACAAAATTTTCCTCTACACACAAATATGCTTGTCACATCTCGATTCACACTCTTCACACCTGAATACTGTTCTCGTAGTTTGGTTGCACTTGGCTCTTTCAAATTATCGCGATTGTAATGTTAGGTTAATTATTATATTAATTATGCATTACATAATAATTAGAGTATTTATTGTTTATATGGTTATATTTAATTATAACCATCTTATTGTTTGTATTCAAACAATACGAGTGTTGTTATATTATTTTAACAATATAATTGTTTGGTTGTATTTTATATTAGTTATGCTTCCTGGATTACTTTTTTGGAAGCTTGTGTGAAATAGTTTATTGTTACACTTGTGCAACATTTCTCCGTGTATGTATTCCGTTGTACAATTCCTATAAGTATTGCAGCTCATACAAATGTAAATGGTTGATTTCACATTAATATAATTCACAGACTACCATTCCTGTTTTATGAATTTACATTTGGTGTCAGAGCAGGTTGAAGGATATTGGAGGATTGCAACAGAGTTTGAGGAGCATTGGAGAAGCTTATGCAAGAAAAGGAGAGCCAGAGTTACCTCTGCAACTTCCCAGCCCCATCCCATGTAATACCATCATCAAATTCCTCAAATCTACCATCAAATTCATCAAAACCACCTTTATTCATTGTAATTAAGGTTGATGAGGATTTAATACACCAAGGAAGAGATTACAAGCTCAAAGGAAGGTAGAAAATTGATCTAAGGCGCCATACACGCTCAAAACTGCCTTCATTCTCACCAAAACTGCCTGTTATTTTTTTTCTTTGCTAGAATTTTTTCTTGAAACCACCTTTACCAAACCGTGGTTTTTTAAAGAGGAATGGTTTTACAGTTTGGAAGTGTTTAATTACAATTTTCTCTTTACCTTGTTTAGCTTAGCCACCCAAGTGGCTAGCATAACTTTTGTAGGACACCTCCCATTAAGAGAGGTCAAGGGGTCAAGTCCCCCTCCCTTACCCACTACCAAATTTGGCAGGAAATTTAGTAGAACCGTTAACTTTAGTGGCAAATTCAAATTTAGTTATAACTAACTAAATTTAACGAGAAAAACCCTATTTTAAGGCAATTTGTTTTTTCCTCCACTCTGCATATTTTTGCTTTCTAAGTAGTTTTTGCAAAAGGAGGCCTATCCAGAAATTGAATTTTCAGCTATATTTTTGCACTTGTTTGGCATAGTGGGTCATTTTGGGCTTCGAAGGCCACCAGGGCCCATAAAACAAAAAAAATTACCTGCCATTCAATTTTTTCTAAATTTTTGAATGTAATTTCCTAGTTCATCATATTGTACTAATTTGTAGGTTGCCATAGTCAACCGTAAATATTGCAACTGCTCAAAAAATGGAAAAAAATTGTTATATAAAATAGTAAAATTTGGTTTTTTAACACTCACGAGATCCTAGATCTCATTCGTAGTGTTCGGTATATTTGGTGCCTTTGGGAATCATTTACGAGTAAATCCATCATGACTACTACTACACGTAATGCCTAATATAGCTACAACAATGTCATCTGGGCATTGACCCTTTAAATCGACGGGGAGTAATAAGGTCACAGTGCACACATTATGAGCCATCCCATCCATCTGTGAATGATTGCTCGACATAAATACAGACTAAGAAATTATCCAAGTATATAGCAAAGTTACGCGCATGTATGAGGACATTTCTTTAATCTGGTGTCAATAATCACACAAACCCCTTTCAGTACTATCTTGGTACCACGTATTGAATTAGTTCACGTACCACTGGGTATATAGAAATGGTGAGCTTCTTCCACATACCACTGGGTATATCAGAAGGGTGCATATATAGAAAGTTTTGATATATCAGACTGATGGTATATAGATTGGGATACCTTATACCTGGAGTGATAAGAGCCAAACCCTGTCAGTTTTTCTACAAAATGGGCACCAATGCCCCAAACATTTTTCTTCTAGATTCAAAACTACTCCGAGGCAACAACTATGTTGCATGGAAGACAAAAATCAAGATACATCTTGAGTTTGAAGAGATCTAGCTTGTTGTGACTGGTATTATGACCAGATCAACTACTCATACAACAAAACAATGGTAGTTTGAAAGAGCAGATCAAAAATCCAAACTCATCATCTTTTTTGGAGTATCTGATGATGTGCAACCCCACATTCATGATGCCACAACATCCAAATAAGTGTGGGATAAGTTGAGCATGGTGTATAAGGCCAAAAACAAGAATTTCATTTAGAATTTATAGAGTCAGTTACACACATTGAATTTCAAATAGAATGAGAAAATCAAAGCTTTCTTAAGAAGAGTTACAGAATTAAGGGGTTCACTTCTAGCCCTAGGAGAAGCATTCAAAGATGATTCTCT
The DNA here is from genome assembly GCA_019776745.2 of Taxus chinensis. Classification (NCBI taxonomy): domain Eukaryota; kingdom Viridiplantae; phylum Streptophyta; class Pinopsida; order Cupressales; family Taxaceae; genus Taxus; species Taxus chinensis. Next base: position 15,331,141 of record CM034149.1, read on the forward strand.
CATTCCCATTGTTTTGAGATCACTCCCTTCTTCATACCATATTTTTGTAATAACACTAAACTTGTCAGATACATAGTTAGTTTTGACAAATTGGTAAACCTATTACAACAAGAGGAAGCAATGCACAATAAGGATGATGAAGAGGAGCAAGCACTTTATTCACATCAAAAATGGAAAGGAAAACCTAATTCCTATCAAAATTCCCAAATTCGAAATCAGTGTCAAGGGGATAGACAATAGAAGAAGCAATGTCCAATCTGTAAAAGAGGACATGACCTAAAATATTGTTAGTACAATACTTACAAGAAAGGTTCATCAAGAAAATTTGGGCCTCCACAACAATCTCACAAGGAACATTCTAAATAAATCAAGGGTAGAAAAATGGGAACTAGAAAAAAGAAGACCCCATCAGCAAAGAAATATTGTTGAGCAAGAAGAACATTCAGATAATGAAGACTTATTGTACATTTCTCGATCAAGTGAACCATCCACGTCATCTAGTGATGTATGGTATGTTGATTCAGGAGCCACTCGACACATGACCAGACACAGAGAGTGGTTTACTTCAATGAGGGACACGCCATCAAAAAATCATGTTTTTTTGGGAGATGATTCTTCATATATAGTTCAGAGGATTGGGAACATCTCTCTACCCCTTGGTTCATGTAACTTCAGACTATCTGATGTCTTATATGCCCATAGGTTGACAAAGAATCTTCTTTCAATAATTCAACTCCTAGATCATAACTTGAAAATTGAATTTAATAGTCATTCCAGCAAGAAAATGTGTTTGATTCGAGATAACTCACGTGGCTCAAAAATAGTTGCAAAAGCCTCCAATGTGGGATGCATGTTCCAACTTGATTTTTTTCATAAAGATGATCAAGAACTTATGGCTAAGAAATATATCTTAGCTCAGTTGTGGCATCGGAGACTGGGCCATGTAAGTTTAAAGTATCTCAAGACACTTCACCAACACAATATGGTACATGGGTTGCCATCTCTTCATAAGGATACAGAAAAGTGTCCTCACTACTTAGCAGACAAACAACACAAATCTTCTCGAGCTCATGGTCAACTTGATCTAGTTCATACCAATCTTTGTGGTCCGATGAAACCAAGTCATTCTGGATTTCATTACCTCATGTTATGTTTTGATGACTATTCAAGGAAAATGTGGATTTTTTGTCTTCACAAGAAAAGTGAAGCTTTTGAAACTTTCAAGAAGTTCAAAGTAACATTTGAGAACAAAACTAGTCATCACATCAGAAATCTTCACTCAGATCACGAGCGGAATTCACTAGTAACGAGTTTGAAGAATAACTACAAACTCACAAGATTCGTTGAAAAATGCCTCCACACACACCACAATAGAATGGTGTTGTTGAGAGAAGAAATCGTACTATCATTGAAATGGTGCGATGCATGATCGATGACTTAGGACTTGCAAAGACGTGTCAGGCATAAACAGTAAAGACTATAGTGTATTTTTTGAACAGAGTGCCCACAGTTTCTCTTGACGGAGTAATTCCACAAGAAGCATGGTCAAAATGGAAACCATCTATTACACATCTTAGAGTATTCAGGTGCAAAGTAAGTATGCACATACCCAAGTAGTTCAAAAATAAATTGGACATGAATTCACATAAACTTGTCTTCATTGGGTACAATGAAGAGACTCTTGGGTACAGATTGATGGATCTAAAGACCATAAAAGTATACACTGACAGAGATCTTGAGTTTTTTGAGAAGAAGGAAGTAGAGTCTCCTCCTCAAGACTCACCTGATGTAGATTCTTCACCAGTTGTAAAAATTGAAGTTGATGTTCCCACATATGATGATAGTGATGATGGGGATGATGGTGTTGATATGATAGAACCATGACCCATGAGAACAATTTAGTGTATGCCCAGGTGGTGCACTAGCACACTACGAGATGCAAAAATGGATGCTTCACTGGATACGTCCACCCCTTGACCACAGACTTGTAGTAATGCAAGAGAAGAAGTTAAATTTGCTTTGATGAGTAGATTTATTGAGTCTGATGAACCCTCTACAGTCCAGGAATCCCTACAGTCAAAATCTTGGAAAGATGCCATGGACTCTAAATATCAATCAATGATGAAAAATAACACTTGGCAGCTTTTCGATCTTCCACCAGGGAAGAAACCCATTGGATGCATATGGATATTCAAAACGAAGTACAAAGCAGATGGGACAATGGAAATGTATAAAGCAAGACTAGTATGAAAGGGGTATGCGCAAAAAGAAGGCATTTAATACAAGGATACATTTTCTCCTACAGCTAAGATCAAGATGATTAGGATGATATTTGCTCTAGCTGCACAGTTTGGCTAGAAATTCCATCAGATGGACTTAAAAAGTGCCTTCTTAAATGGAGATTTACAAGAAGAATTCTATATGACTCAACCTGAGGGATATGTTGTACCTGGTCAAGAAGCAAAGGTATGCAAACTTAGGAAATCTCTATATGGTCTCAAATAGGAACCCCAAGCATGGTACATCAAAATTGATGAGCATCTCATACAACATGGATTTTTTAGAAAATCCATACAACCCCAATATCTATCTCAAAAAGAAAGGGGGGAGATTGTGATTTTTTTTTGTCTATGTCGACGTTCTAGTCATCACTAGTAGTTCAGTGAATATGATCGATGCAACAAAGAAATATTTTAATCGATCATTCGACATGACCGATCTCAGACTTATGCATTATTGTCTTGGATTGGAAGTATGGCAGAAAGAGAATCACATTTTTGTTTCTTAGATGAAATATACTAATACAAGGCTCAATAAATTTAGGAGGATGGATTTCACATCAATAGTTACACCTATGGAGAACAGATTGCAGTTATCTCATTCAGATCCATCTCCTGAGGTAAGTGCCACTCTTTATCGGCAATTGATTGGGAGTCTCATTTACCTAACCTATACTAGACCATATATCAGCTTTGCAGTAAGCTATATATCCAGGTTCATACGATGTCATTTTTTTGAGTGAGGATAACAGTGAAGAACTAAAGGAAGAGGAAGAAACTCCTATCAACACTACTAAGATGGAGAATAAGGGACAAATGTCTAAATCTCTAGGTTTGGTGGAATCTTCTTCTAAGGATATTCCTGAGGATATGCCAACCCCTCCCTTGGAAACATCTATGGTTCAAAAATTGAGTGTGATGAGTACACTTGCACTTGGAGCCATTGTTCCTTCTGCCTCTTCCTCCTCCTTTGCTTGGGTTCAAATTTTCGTTGATAGTTGGAATAGGAATTCCACCTCTCAAATTTTGGTTCCCAATTTTTATGTTGTGGCAGCCTTTCTTAGGACTAATCCCCCTCCTCCAGCAAAGAAATAAAATATTACCTCAACGCTAGTGTTGGATTCACAAGGTTAGAAATTCATGGAGATTGCAAAGCCCAACGTAGATAACGAAGAGAGATATATTTTGGTGTCTGATTTGGAGATCAAAAAGATTCCACTTGGAGAATCAACACCTGAAAGTGAGGTTCATAACCTCAGGGAAACTATCACTCAAGTCATTGAACGATTGGAGAAGGGTAAAAACACTTTGGAGCAATTGGAAGAAAAAAATCAAGTCCTTTCAGCTTTTATAAAATCCTTATTGGCAAAGGATAAGGTCCTGGATCCTACTCCATTGACTACTCTTCCACCTCCTCTAGTTCTTAGCAAGGGTGAAGTTCAGACCATCAAGGATATTCATAAACATGTCACTTATGGAAAGGCCATGGAATCACTGGTTGATGATATGACAGTGGCTGGATTGAACTTCATTGAGGAGTCCTTCAAGTCACATGAGAAGGTATCAAAATTACAGTTGAAATTTGGCACAACACTCTTTGGATTGGAGAAAGAGCTAAAGCTATGGTGTGAATGCATTCAAGATCTTCATTTGATTAGCAAGATAGATGAGCAGATTTTATCAGCAAGCAAAGTATTTGATGAACCCAAGAATAATCTATATATCTCCTAGGTTTTCAATATTGATTGGAAGATCAAGGTTTTGGAGGAAGCAGTGGAAGAACTAAAAAAATTTGGTAGAAAGGAGAAGCTTTCAAGACTTGTGTTATGTCTTCCTTCCAAGATATTCATTGTCAAATCTAGAATGAAGACACATGTAATCACTTTTCCATATAGGAAATAAAGGCTCAATTCAGCACCTTCATCAAAGAGGAACTTTTCAAGGAAGATTCAATGTCTAAAGAGAAGATGAAAGATGTCTGCTCTCTCCAATTAGCTATCACCGAGGCAAACAAAGAGTTTCTAGAAAACATAGAGTTTGAAAAGGATATGGAGAAGTGTATTAGCATGTGGAATCATACCACTTCCAACACTACCATCCCAAAGTGCATGGAGATAGCTAAAGCATTGAAAAGATTTAGACATCAGATTCTTAAGACGGTTGGTCCCTCTAAGCCTCCTTCGGATGTTTCTGCCCTGAGTCCTAGGTCACTTCTTTTATTTTGGAGTTTTAAAACCCATGATTTAATACTTGATTAAAGATGTTCTGTTAATGTATTTGTTAGGTATTCTTTAATCTTTAGATGTAAAGAAGTTGGAACCGAATGTGACTGTGTTTGTGTGTTATTTAATGGGCTCTTCATGCCATTGTTATGGGCTAGAACCTAGTACTTTTGAAATGTATTGGAATTGAAATTAAATCAATACGAAATATTTTCCTTTATCTCTCATTCTCATCTACTATCCTTTCTGTTCTTGTTTAAATCTTATGAATCATCAATATTTTGTGTTAAGAAACTTTATGTTCTTGTGATATGATTGCTAGAACTTTGTGTCTATGGAATAATATCAAATGTTTCCAATGTGAATGATTCTATTATGTGTTCCTTTTTCTAAGTACGTGTAAGGTTATATTCTACTATTTATATTTCCTGAAAGTACCATTGTATTCTTCCCTTTCAGTTTCTTTGTTCTTCTTTTCTTAAGTATTGATAATCCATGTTAGTGCGAAACCTTTCAAAGTATCAGAAGTCCTCATCAATACAAACATTGTATATTTGTATATAAGCTATGTTTCTTTCAATAAGGAAACCTCTCCTATAAAGAGGAGGGATTTAACATCCCCTGACTCTTGATTACTACAAAGTGCTATTTTAAAAATCAACAGTTTTTGGTGACTCCACTGAGGATTTCATTTAACGTTTCCCTTTCAAAATAAACTCTAAGACTGGCTTTGCAAACTGGTGGATCAAAGATATACACGTGGTAAAAAATCCCTAGGTGTTGAAGATCTCCATTTTCAAACACTGGAATTCCAGGGTTTCTCTCTTTCTTTGAAAAGAAAGAATAGAAGAACTTGGTCTGCAAGCATACCTCCTACTAAAGACAAAGTCTTTAAGCCTAGCAGTTCTCAAGATCAAACTAGCCCTAACCTTCATGATCTAGTACTTGCAAGAGTTACAGTTCCCCTTCAGTCAATATTTTCAAGGATGGCTACACCATTTTTGTGGGGATAGCGTGTTGGACCTCTTGCTCTTCCTTAACCATTACATGAATTACCCAAAGGAAAGAGGAAAAGTTTTCCTAAATTTTGAGGTGATGGGAAGGTACACCCAGATGAACATATTTCAGATTTCATTGTGGTATTGAACATGAGGATGTGTCTATTAAGATCTTTGTAGAAACATTGCAAGATAATTCCACTGATTGGTTTTATCACCTTCTAACTAGTTTAATTACTAGTTTTACTACCATGAGAACTCAGTTTGAGCAACGTTTTAAACCTGCCGAAGATGTGCATGCCCTCTTGGCCCAAATTTCTCATATTAAGAACGACTCATATGAGCCCATGAGGAATTTTGTGGCCAAATTCAACAAGTTTATTCATAAAATTTCGCAAGCCACTCGTCTTGTAGATCAAATACAAAAGTGTTTTTTCCTCAAAGCTCAGTTGCCTGAAGTAAGTTATGCATTCAGGAGGGATAATCTTCCAACTCTGGATGATGATCAACGATTGGCTATTAGTGTTAAGGATGATCTAATCATGTCTGGTAAATTTAAAAAAAAAGACCTCCAAGCCTAAAGCATCTTCTTCTTCAGGAGCCAATTCTGATCTTTTGGTACAAAAGTTGGTAAATGATCTTATTGCTATCAAGAAATAATTGGCTCAACATGCTCCTTACCAATATATTCCAAGGAAGAATTTTCATCCTATGAATCATTTGTCTTCTTCTCAACCTAAGTTGGAAATCAAGGGCCCACCCATCAAGGTTTCAGTTAATGCAACTTGTGAGGTTCAAGAACCTGATGATGAGGAGGAGAATGAAGACTATGAGGAACATGCAGAAGAGGTTGATGGGAAATAGGAAGAGCTTGGTGACTCTTAAGTTAATTTTATTACCGCTGAAGTTGTGGATGATGAAGATGAATATAATGAAGTAGTGTCTGATATGAATAGTGATTTATATGTTGTTATGACTCGGGAGCAAATGAAAAAGAAGGAATAAGTGGTACAACTCTCTAAAAAATCTAAGGCAGTTCCTATAACTATTCTAGTGCTTGCAAAGAGAGGAGCCCCTATTCCCACTTCCTCCACACAAAAGGTGAGTAATGCTCCTCCTAAAAATTCTTGCCCTACATCAAATAAGTCTAAAATTTCCCCTATTCCTAGTAGTGATGTTCCATCCACCTCCAAGTCTTTTGATATCATTGACCACATTAAGTAGACAAAGATCCAAATATCTGAGGCATAATTTTACCAAACTCACCCAAATAATTTTGCCAAAGTGTGAAGTTCGTCAATTCCAGATCCAAAACTTCACCCAATACTTCTAAAGTTCTACTGCCAACTCCCTGCCCCTCATCCCAACAAGGTCTTGTGCCTGCAGTTTCTTCACCAAATGAGATAATTGGACCATTCTATGTAATGCTTCTCATAGCTGGTCACAAACTTAGTAATTGTGTTATTGACGTAGGAACATCAAACAATGTGATGCCTAGAAAAGTGGCTCATGCTTTGGTTCTGACTCTAACATGCACTTTTGGTTCCTGTTATTCCATAGAAAGTAGGGAAGTACCATTAGAGGAAGAATCAAGGATGCACAAGTAGCTTTTGCTGCTTTTATAAAGAAAAGGGTCAAAGCCACTATTTTAGTGGTTGATATTCCTCCCTCATATGGTATGTTACTGAGTATAAATTTTTGTAGAGAAGTGGGAGGTGAAATCCAAATGGATTGGTCACATGCTCTCATCCCGGTCAATGGAAAAATGGAAAATTTTCTACCAGAAAAACAAAATAAATACATTGTGCAAAAGAATGATGATCCAAGAGCACAAATACTCTATGAATATATAGGGTATGGTAACTATATGATTATGTTAGAGGTTGAGGAAAAAATTCCTAATGGTGTTTGGACTTTAGAGTTTGATGGTAGTTGTTATTCAATCGGTTTTGGAGCTAGGGTAGTGTTAATCTCTCCAGAAGAGAAGATTCATCCATTTACATATAAACTTGATTTTGAAAATACAAACAACACAACTAAATATGAGACTCTCCTTCTTGGATTGAGCATGGAAAAAGAAGTGGGAGTGAAGAATATTTGTGCTTGTGGTGATGTTCAGTTGATTGTGAAGCAGGTCAGGAATATTTATCAAGTTAAGAATTAAATATTGAAACATTATAGAAATCTTGTCTAGGATTCCATTGAGTTTCTTGACTCTTTATCAATTTAGGTCATACTGAGAGAAAAGAACACTAGGGCTGATTCTCTAGCTATTTCAGGATCTTTATTGATTCCTCACCCAAATTTCTCTCAGGAGAAATTTACCATTGAAATGATTCATAGGCCTAGTGTTCTGGATAATGAAAATAATTGGCAAGTTTTCAATTATGATCAACACTTACTCTCTTTCCTAGAGCTTAAGGATAACTTTAATAAATTATATTTTGAAGGAAGTGAGGCTCTTCCTAGAGATTATGTGCCCCCAAATGGAGATGATATTAAGGAATAAGTGGATCAAGATGGTTGTATCAGGATGAGGGGTAACAAGATACCTAAAGGATTAGTGAAACTAGAGGATCTATTTGATAAACATGACAGGTACATCAAAACTAAGGCTTCTCAAGGGGCTCATCAATCCATTGAGTATGATAAGGTCAATATTGGAAGTAATGTTAAACCTGATATGGTAAATATTGGGAAATGGTGCTACTCAAGAAGAAAATAAGCAAGCAATGAACCTATTGAAAAAGTATGCTGACGTCTTCACTTATTCTTATGATGATCTCAAAGCCTTTCATCCAAAAGATATACAACACTATATTCCTTTGAAACTAGGGATTAAACCTTTCAGACCATAAGAAAAGACAATATAATCCCAAGATCACTGACATCATTTACCAAGAAATTTAAAATTTGTTAAAAGTAAACATTTATCTTTCCTATACATCATTCAACCTAGATTGCACAATATTGTGCCAGTAAGGAAAAAAGAATGGTCAGATTCATATTTGTGTGGATTTTAGGAATCTTAATTGATATTCTTCTTAAAGATACAACTATCCTCTACCCATGATGGATCAAATATTACAGGATGTCATAGGTTCTGAAATGTTGTCCATGCTAGACAGATTCTCTAGATACAATCAAGTGGAATTCAGTGCCCCAGATAAAGCACAAGACATGCTTTCCACTACTCCTTGGGGAAATTTTGACTTACAAGAGGATGCCATTTGGTCTTATCAATGCTGGCTGCCACTAATTTTCAAAGTGAAATGGATTTAGATTTTGGTAGCCTCAAAGGGAAATGCATCATTTTCTATCTTGATGATTTGAATTTATTTATCCAAGAAAAGGGCAGATCATTTTTCAGCATCGTTGAAGGATTCCTTCAAAAATGTAGGGAACACGGAGTATCCCTTAATCATAAGAAATTTGTATTATGTGTCACTGAAGGCAAGTTGATTGGGCATGTTGTCTCCAAAGAAGGGATCAAGATAGACCCAAAAAGAGTTCTAGACATTCAACAGATCCCTCTTCCTACAAGAAAAAAGGGTGTTCACTCTTTCTTTGGAAAGATAAATTTCTTGAGGAGATTAATTATAGATTTTGTAGAATTAACTATAAGCATTGCTCAAATGATGAAAGGGAAACAAAATTTTGGATGGACTTCTAAAGGAAAATAAGCTTTCAAGGATATAAAGAGAGCTATTGCTAAAAATCCTATCCTAGGATGTTCTGATTTCAGCAAGGACTTTGTTATCTACTATTGTGCTATTGAGAGTACCTTGGCTGCTATACTAACTCAAAAAAATTATGAGAATCATGAACTTCCAAGTTCCTTCATGAGCTATTTTTTGAATTCCCATGAACTAAAGTATACCTTGATGGAGAAACACACTTTTTTAGTAGTCAAAGCTATCAAGCAGTTTAATTTTTATATTATGAATTCTCACTCTGTTGTATTTGTACCTGATACAATTATCAAGTCTATTATTACACAACAAGAGTTTGGAACTAAGCGAGGAAATTGGATTAAAAAATTCTAGGAGTATGACCTTGATATCAAGCCAACAAAGTTATTCTGAGGTAAGGGATTATGTGAACTTATTGCCAAAGGAGCTAATGAGGAATTGTCCACAGAGGAGTTTGATGTTCCTTTTGTTCTCTTCCTTAGTTCAACAGACGAATGAAATGTTGAAATTTCACATTTTCTTACTTATGGAGAATGTCCATCTCACCTGAGTTCCAAAGAAAAAAGAGCTATTAAGTTGAGATATGCACATCACATATTGTGGGAAAATGCTTTGTTTAAACAAGGAATTGATGGAATATTCCTTAAGTGTGTGGACAGAGAGCAACCGAAGAAATTATGTTCAGATTTTCATGATCAAGCTTGTGGATGGAACTTCTCGTCCATTATCACTACTCACAAAATTCTTAGTGCCAAGTACTATTGGCCAACATTGTTTTGAGATGCAAAAAAATGGGTAGGAAAGTGTGAATCTTGTCAGAATTTTGTTGGAAGGAAAAAATTGGCTACTTTACCACTTAAACTAGTAATCATTGAAGAACCTTTTCAGTAGTGCGGATTGTATTTTGTTGGAACTCTCAACCCACATCCTAGTGCTGGACACACTCATGTGTTGACTGCTACAGATTACTTCACAAAATAGGTAGAAGCCATTCTAGTCAAAAGTATTTCCTCGGAAGTAGTGGGTAATTTTATCAAAGAGAACATCTTGGTAAGATTTGGAATACCAAATAAGATTGTAACTGATAATGTGTCCAATTTCTCCTCTTTTGAGTTGATGGATTTCTAATACGGGTATGGAATTTCCCTTACTCATTCTTAATATTATTACCCTCAAGGGAACGAACAAATAGAATCAACCAATAAGAATTTGGTAGTCGTCATCCAGAAGCTAGTAGATAACTCTCAAAGGAATTGGCATAAGAAGCTCTATGATGCCCTCTAGGAAGAAAAAATTACACCTGAAAGACCCACTGGGATGTCTCCATTTCAAGTAGTATATGGTGTTAAATCTTAGCTGCCAGTAACAATTGAATTGCTAGCCTTGCACTTGATGAAGGCTATTGAGGATTCTAGTTTCATCAATTCTTTGGATAAGAGGATCATGTGTCTCCAAAAGTTGGATGAATATAGGAAGTAGGTTTTTGATATAATCTCCTCTCATCAACATAAGGTAAAGGATTTATTTGAAAAAAAGAGAAGACCAAGATATTTTCAAGTGGGAGACATTGTCTTGCTATGGGATAAAAGGAATGAGCCTCGTGGAAGCCATGGTAAGTTTGATTCTATTTGGCTTGGTCCTTTCGAGATAAGACACTTTACTAGAGAAATTTCTTTTTATTTGGACTACATGGATGGATCTTCTCTCCCAATTCCTTATAGTGGGTAGTATTTGAAGTTGTTCAAGTCCTAGGTGATTAGGCAGGTCCTTTTATATATTGTGTACAGTGTCTTATTTTTGGTCTTTCCCTTGTGTCTTGATTTTGGTCTTTCCCTTGTGTGCGTTGTCTTCTTTGTTGTTTTTCCTTTGACTCTATTTTCCCAATGGATAAAGCACTTGCCTATTTTCCTATAGTTTTCTTATGGTTCTTGATCTTGTCTTGTTCCTCTAGCCTAGTCAAGTCATCCCCAGAAAGATCCAGTTGTTGTCACCCTCGAAATTCCCTCCTTTCTCAAAGACAAATTTCCAAAATTTTGAGTTAGTGTCCTTTAGATGTGTTCTAGTAAATGGTGAAATTTAAGAGTTAGAAAATTTCACTCTTTGAGGTCATTTTTAGTGTTTTTCAGTTAAATTGGCCATGCACGTCCCTCATGTCCCAAGTACAGATGGACCTCTTGTTCAGTAATTCACCAATTTACCCGCACTCCTCTCTAATTGGCTATATCGGACATTTTTTCCCGCATGTCCCAAGTGTTGATGAGCCTCTTGTTCACTGATTCACTAATTTACCTACACCATTTACTCATTGGATTAATTGGCTCCATGTGTCCCGCATGTCCCAAGTGCTGTCGGGCCTTCTGTTTGTTGATTTGTTGAATTTCCCGAACTGCCTTGTATATCAACTAAATCGGTTCCGCAAGTCCCACATCTCCCATGGAACATTTGTGCTCCCCAAACCTACTTTTTCTGCATTCTTCTTATATCAGGTATATCAGCTCCGTGCATCCCCCATGTCTCATGGACCGTCTGGGAAATTTTTTTTTGACTTTCCCACATATCACCTTTTTGAGTCGGTGTAGGGTTATTTATTACACATTCATTATTTTCTCTCTCCTTCATTCAAATTCGTGGTTATATAAAGGAGTATAACTATTATTTCTTTCTCACACTTTCCTACTCATTTTCCCCCTCACTCATGTTCATGCAAAGCAAGTTTTTTCCCACTTTTGTACTTCTATATTTTCTCTTGCAGGGATTATTCAAATTCATGGTAATACTCCATTAAAGGTTATCTTCTCTCTACCTCTGTCATGATGAACATGCATCACTAAGGGTACAAACACCTCTCCTCATTGGAAACATTTGTGCCTAATATCGGTGACAGTGAAGCTCAACAACTAGACCTTGATGATTTTTCGAATAGACTTGGATATGATAACCCTAATCCTATAGCCCAAATGATCAAAAATAGTGGGATTGAATTTACAAGAGGTTTTCCTATCTCTATTCAGTGTGTTGATATCATGCTTGCTTGTGGGGCTTTTTTCAATCCGGAATCCAAAGATATTGTTGATGTACATGGTAAAGTAGTTGCGTGACTAGATTCTAAAGCTATTTGTATCACCCTACGCATCCCAGTAGTGGAAGGGACCAATACCCTCACCCTTGCTCAAGAAAAAGCACTATTTGACCAGGATAGTGAGAGATATAAGGCTAGGGTAGCTAAATCATGGTTAAAGAAACCTAAAAGGGAGCATCTAGACTTTTGAAATCATTTTTCAGGGTTGATTTCAACGAAGAAATTTCAGACATCATCACTCTTTTGGCTAGAATCATGGGAATGCCTTTTATAAATGAGTTTCATTTTTAGATGTATCCCTATATCAACATCATTTGTGAGGGGAAGTAGAATCTGAATTGGGGTGAGATAATCTGTGAAAACCTAACAGAGTAATTGGTTAATGTTCAAAGAACAAAGACCTTCTACATAACCTCTTATCTCATGTACACTATTACAACATCTAGGGAATGGCTTGGCTTCTCTTTCATTAAGGATAAGAAGGGTTCTCCTATATATGAGTATTGTTCTCAATTAACTCTCAAAGTAAACAATCATCATTTCAGGAGAGTCAATGATGCCTTCACCATGTACTTTGTGAGGATTTTAGAGGGAAATATTGGTCGGAGATTTTCTAAGGAAGAAAATACCTTGATCTTTGAATATAATATTTTCTTCACTCAATTCAGAAAGTTTTCATATCTCAGGCTAGGTGGCTTTGACAATTCCCCTCTAAAGCTTTCTATGTTTTGCAATGATAAAATGACCCTGGTTGAAATTTGCAGGTAGTTGGAAAAACTTCATCAGACATGAAAAGATAAAAATATTGTTGGCATTCATTTCCCTATCACCTTAGGAAATTATACATGTAGAACATCCCTCGATGCTCAAAACATTGATAGAACCATTGTCCCTCTTACTCTTCATCATTTCAAGTCTCGAACTTACTTTCATATCAAGGGATATATTGCTAAGAATCTCATATTAGGTTTCATTCACTTTGTTGACACTGAAGATTATTGGGTTGATTGTGTAGATGAATTTGAGGCCAGGAGAAGGTAATTATGCAGATTTTCTCTTCAACAAATTATATATTTCACTATCTACAAAGTACCAAAGAATCTCTAGGATGATGATGAAGAACTGCAATCTATTGAATATGATAGGACCATCAAATACTCTCCTCTTCAAACCATTGATTGGTTTGTAAAAGAGTAGGATGATTTGAAAGACATGATCAACCCGGTTTTAGTGAGAACCAAGCTCTAGTTTGACAAGAAAATGTAAAACTTCAAGATGAACAGAGATAGGTCTTCTTTGCAAGAAACTTCCTCTCCTAGGAAAGAAGAACCTGCACTTGATGTTGAGATGCTTGAGCAATCCACTCCTTCATCTTCCACCAAGGTATACATGAAAAAAGGAAAGATTGTTAAGAAAGAGAAAATGATTAAGGAAAAGGAAGAATTTTCTTTGGAACAGTCATAGGTTCTCGTAGAGTCAGAGGATGTCATTGTTTTGAGTGAGGATAATAGTGAAGAACTGAAGGAAGAGGAAGAAACTCCTGTCAACACTACTGAGATGGATAATAAGGGTCAAATGTTTGAATCTCTGGGTTTGGTGGAATCTTCTTCCAAGTATATTCCTAAGGATATGCTAACCTCTCCATTGGAAACATCTGTGGTGCAAACATTGAGTGTGATGAGTACACTGTTAGGAAATAAGGGATAAAATATGTGGAATAATCCCTCACAAAATCGCAACAGTAGAAACTAATATGCAAAAATTATTACAGATCTCAAATAAAATTGCAGAATAAAATAACACAACACAAAGAGATAGTATTTAACGTGGTTCACCCAATTTGGGCTACATCCACCAAGAATCACTTGCTTAGATTTTATTACAAGCCACCGCTCTCTCAATACAATACCCAGATCCGTTTGGAGCTATGCTCAACAAACTCTACAGAATTCACAGCCGAATTCAAAACACATATGCAATACATTTTCTTATACATCTATCATATGCATAAGACCATATAAATAGACAACTGCTTAAGCAGTTTTACAAAACTGTGGGTATCAAAACCATGGGCAAAATCTGTCCCATAAACCTATGGGTCAAAAAACTCGCCCATATGAGAAAAGCACATTTCCTGATATGTCAGGTGCATTTTTCGAGGCCAAAAAATTTTACGCCTAAATTTTTTTTTTTCGGGGGCTGCGCCCCTAAACCCCTGCTACCGAGGGCTACCGCCCCCAAGCCCCTGCTCAGGGGCCTGGCCCCGCCCCAAACCCCGGTGAGGATACATGAAAAGTTTACAGTACTCTTAGTGTACAGTCTTCAACACTTTCACACATGAAAACAGGCTCCACAACCTAACAATCTCCCACTTGGAGACTAGTTTTCCTCTGAGCAAGCTTCTCAAACCTTCACTAGTTTTTGTGAAGACCAACCAAAGCTAAACACAACTTTAGTTTTTCCCTTGTGACCACCTTGGTCATCATGTCTGTAGGATTTTGACTGGTATGAATCTTCTCCAACTTCAACTTCTCTTCCTCCAAAGCTATCCTGATGAAATGGTACCTTAACTATATATGCTTTGTCCTAGAGTGGAAAGTAGAGTTCTTAGCTAGGTGTATAGCACTCTGACTATCACTATGCAGCTTACATTCCTCCTACTTATGCCCCAACTCCTCAAGCAATTATTGTAACCAAATCATCTCTTTGCTTGCCTCTGTGGCAGCAACATACTCAGCCTCCGTGGTTGACAAAGCCACCAGCTTCTGTAGTCGTGAAATCCAATTCACTGCTGTCCCACCTACAGTGTAAATATAACCTGTCGTGCTCCTCCTGCTGTCTACATCTCCAGCCATGTCTGAATCTACATAACCACGTAAAGTGGTGTCTGATCCACTATAGCACAAAACTGTCCCCATGGTCCCTCTCAAATACCGAAGGATCCACTTTACTGCTTTCTAATGCTCTTTACCTGGATCACTCATAAATCTACTCACAGCTCCCACTGCATGGGCAATATCAGGCCTAGTGCACACCATAGCATACATCAAACTGCCAACTGCTGATGAGTAAGGTACCTTAGACATCTGGTTTCTTTCCTGCTCTGTCTTGGGACACTGCTCCTTTGATAACTTGAAATGGCCTGCCAAAGGAGTCCCAACCGGTTTAGCATCCTACATGTTAAACCTCTCCAAGACCTTCTTAATGTACTCTTCCTGAGATAAAGTCAGCTTCCGTTCCTTCCTATCCCGAGTTATCCTCATACCAAGGATTCGTTCTGGCTGCCCCCAAATCCTTCATATCAAAGGATTCACTTAGCTGTTTCTTGAGTACTTTTATTTCCTGCATGTTTTTTACCTGCAACCAACATGTCATCAACATACAAACACAGGATAATATAACTTCCATCCTCAAATTTCTTTGTATACACACAATGGTCAGAATGACATCTAATATAACCTTGCTCCATCATGAAGCTATCAAACTTCTTATACCATTGACGTGGAGCTTGTTTCAGGCCATACAAGCTCTTCTTTAGTTTACACACCATCTCCTCTTTACCTTTGACTTCATATCCTTCTGGCTGCTGCATATATAGCTCCTCCTCCAAATCACCATGGAGAAATGCAGTCTTTACATCTAACTGTTCTAAGTGCAAGTCTTCTGCTGCCACTATTCCAAGAACAGTTCTGATAGAAGTCATTTTTACTACAGGAGAAAAAATCTCATCAAAATCTATACCTTGTTTCTATGCAAACCCCTTGACCACCAACCGGGCCTTATATCTTTTCTTTCCTCCTTCTTCATCTTTAACTCTGTACACCCACTTGTTCTGCAATGCTCTTTTGCCTTCGGGTAGCTTCACCAAATCCCAATTCTGGTTCTCCATGAGAGACTTATGCTCCTCATCCATGGCTTGCTCCCACTTCTTCCTGGCATCTACCTGCATTGCTTCATCAAAGCTCTCTGGCTCTCCACTATCAGTGAGTAATAAATAATAAAGAGAAGGAGAAAAACGTTCAGGTTCTTTTCTTACCCTAGAAGACCTCCTCACTGTAGGAGTTTGGGGTTCCCGTTGAGGGGGTTCCTGAACTGATTCATGGGTCACTTTCCCATCTGGAAGATCCTCTACCACTGCATATTCTTTCTTGGATTCTTCCCTGTTTTCCTGCAACTGTTGCTTATACATGACTTTCTCATTAAAGACCACATCCCTAGACCGAATGATTTTCTTGTCCTTAATACTCCAACATTTAAATCCAAAGTCATCACCACCATAACCAATGAAAGTACATTTTTCTGATTTAGCCTCTAGCTTGGTCCTATCATCCTTGTCTATATGAACAAACACCTCACATCCAAAGACTCTAAGAAATGAATAATCAACTTTCTTACCATACCAAGCCTCCTCAGGTATGCCTCCATCCAAGGCACTTGAGGGTCCTCTGTTTATCAAGTACACAGTTGTGCTCACCGCTTCTGCCCAAAAAGAAAGAGGCAGTCCTGCATGTAACCTCATGCTCCTAGCACGTTCCATTATTGTTCTGTTCATCCTTTCTGATACCCCATTCTGCTGTGGAGTTCCAGGAACCGTATTTTGCCTACGAATTCCATTCTTAGAACAGTAATCATCAAATTCATTACTGCAATACTCCCCTCCATTATCTGACCTGAGACATTTTATCTTAAGACCTGTTTCATTCTCTACCAAGGCTTTCCATTTAACAAAAGTGTCAAATACATCAGATTTGTTTCTAATACAATAAACCTAAACTTTCCTTGTTGCATCATCAATAAAAGTAACATAATAACTTGAACCCCCAAGAGATGATACCTGATCTGGTCCCCACACATCAGAATGCACCAACTCTAACTTACTCTCTTTCTTTGTAGGTCTAACCTTGAGAAACCTTACTCGCTTCTGTTTCCCATATATGCAGTTCTCACAGAAATCCAAACCTGTTTCTGTATATCCAGGAAAATTCTTCTTTATGATGTTCATGCCCTTATGGCTCATATGACCAAGCCTATAGTGCCATAATGTTGTATCTGCATCTGAAGCCACAAGATTACAATCATTAGTACTATCAGTGGTTAAATACAAGGTTCCAACCTTCTTACCTCTTGCCACCACAAGAGCACCCTTGGTAACCTTCCAAGAGTCTGCTGTAAATATCACAGTACAACCATCACTTCCCAACTGCCCTGCCGATATCAAATTTCTCTTAATGTAGGCACATGTCTGACATCCTTCAATAGCCAAGTATTCCCATTCTACATCTTAACCTGAACAGAACCTTTTCCAACTATGCTGCAAGGCTCATCATCACCAAGAAAAACATGCCCAAAATATCCTTGAACATAATCAACAAAATAATGCCTATGTGGAGAAGCATGGAAAGAAGCCCCTGAATCTAAAACCCAAGATTCAGTAATATTGTGCAAAGAAAGAATCAAAGCATCCTGACATACATTACCCGTTGCCACATTTTCCTCCTTGTTTTCTTCTTGTTGTTTCTTCTTATCCCGAAGCTCCCAACAGTCCTTCTTTGCATGCCCAGGCTTTCCACAATTCCAGCATACAATCTTGTTCTTGGATTTTGACCTTGCCAGATCTTTTGATTTTTCACGGTTTCCTCTATTCTTCTGTCTCCCTCTAGTTTCCACTGTCAAAGCATTCCCTGAAGTAGAAGATTCCCCAGAGCTTTTTCTTCGCATTTCCTCGCTTAGAATCACCCCTACAACATCCTCAAACTTCAACTTCGAGTTAGCTGGAACTGAGCTACTTACCGCCATTACCAGGCTATTCCAACTCTCAGGTAAAGAGCACAGAATTAATAAAGCCCTAACTTCTTCATCAAATTCTATTGTAACTGAAGCTAGCATATTCACTACCGTATTGAAATCATTTAAATGATCTGCTACTGAACTATTCTCAGACATCTTCATATTAAACAACTTTTTCATTAAAAATATCTTATTAGAGGCAGAGGGTTTTTCATACAACTTCCCTAATGCATCCATTAGATCTTTTGTAGTCTTTTCCTTTGAAACATTAAATAATACCGAAGATGCAAGACTCAGTCGGATCATTCCAAGTGCCTTCCGATCCAACAAATCCCATTCCGCATCTGTCATACTCGAGGGTTTGTTCACCTTCTCAGACAACGGAGTATAAAGATCCTTCTGATAAAGGTAATCTTCCATCTGCATCTTCCAAAGACTGAAATTCTGCCCGTTGAATTTATCAACCCTAGATCTTCCTTCATCTGCCATAGCTCCCACTCAAGCTAAAAACTTTCCCTGCGATTCAACACTTCAGCAAACCAAACCAGGCTCTGATACCAATTGTTAGGAAATAAGGGATAAAATATGCGGAATAATCCCTCACAAAATCGCAACAGTAGAAACTAATATGCAGAAATTATTACAGATCTCAAATAAAATTGCAGAATAAAATAACACAACACAAAGAGACAGTATTTAACGTGGTTCACCCAATTTGGGCTACGTCCACCAAGAATCACTTGCTCAGATTTTATTACAAGCCACCGCTCTCTCAATACAATACCCAGATCCGTTTGGAGCTATGCTCAACAAACTCTACAGAATTCACAGCCGAATTCAAAACACATCTGCAATACATTTGCTTGTACATCTATCATATGCATAAGACCATATAAATAGACAACTGCTTAAGCAGTTTTACAAAACCATGGGTATCAAAACCATGGGAAAAATCCGTCCCATAAACCTATGGGTCAAAAAACTCGCCCATATGAGAAAAGCACGTTTCCCAATATGTCGGGTGTATTTTTTGAGGCCAAAAAATTTAAATTACTCTTAGTGTACAGTCTTCAACACTTTCACACATGAAAACAAGCTCCACAACCTAACATACACTTGCACTTGGACCCATTGTTCCTTTGTCTCTTCCTCCTCCTTTGCTTGGGTTCATATTTTCATATTTAGTTGGAAAAGGAAGTCCACCTCTCAAATTGTGGTTCCCAATTTTGATGTTGTGGTAGCCTTTCTCGGTACTAATCCCCCTCCTCTAGCAAAGAAAGAAAATATTACCTCAAGGCTAGTGTCAGATTCACAAGGTCAGCAATTCATGGAGATTGCAAAGCCTAAGGTAGATAAGGAAGAGAGAGATATTTTGGTGTCTTATTTGGAACTTATAAGGATTCCACTTGGAGAATCAATGCCTGAAAGTGAGGTTCATAACCTCAGGGAAACTATCACTCGAGTCATTGAACGAGTAGAGAAGTTTCTAAACAGTTACTTTGCTAGCAATTGGAAGAAGAAAATCAACATCCTTTTAGGTTTTAGAAAATCCTTATTGGCAAAGGATAAAGTCCTCGATCCTAATCCATTGACTACTCTTCCACCTCCTCTAGTTCTTAGCAAGGATGAAGTTCAGACCATCAAGGATATTCACAAACATGTCACTTTGTTGTCACCAAATCACTTCACCCTCCGAATGGCCAGAATGTGAACAGGACATTTGGTGTGATTGGGACACATGGGATCAAAAATATCTCAAGCTTATGGGACAATGGGCACGAGGTGAACCTACTGGAGAAGGCCAGCTTCCTCTATCCTACGTTAAACACAACACTACTTCTAATGAAAGATAAAAGGGTTATCTAATCCTATGCAAACACTTCATGGGCTTAGGGAAAGAGATTTTAAAGGAATATTAAAACCTATAATTGATAGTGGTGATGCACCAAATTAAGGGATGTTCAACATCTGACAGGGTTAATGTGGGAGGTAAGCTTGCATCACTGACAATGGCCTTCACTTATCACAACTAGAAAGGGCACAAAATACCACAAACTAAAGTGGACATTCCTTGATAATTAAACTTGAGTATTCATAAGGGTAGATCAAATCAGATTTGACACACAATTATTTCATCATAAAGAAACCACACATGCATATATCAAACATATATTTATGCAACCGGGGATAATAATGACATAAAATTAATGCAGAAGGAAAATAAGATTTCCACAACTAACATGCAGAAGGAAAATAAGATTTCCACAACTAACATTAGTAGTATTATTCCTTCATCGATGAAATAAATATTCTGAAATAAAGGTAGGATACATCACTCTCACTTAGGATTAGTAAATTCATTAAAGTTATAACACTGATTAGACCATTCAACACAATAAATCATATTTTCAACAGCAGCGTGTAACTCTAAATGTAATTAAAAGGTATCTTACAATCTCAGAAGCACATCCTTCCAAACTTGAAGCTAACAATTTCCTCTCAAAAATAATCTATATCCTTTGATCTCTCTCCTCTCTCAATACTCCTTATACTCAACTATTTATAAGCCTTTTTGGCTGAGCCATGACAGTTGGGCCCTTAACTAACACTTAAATAAAAATAGAAATGTCATTAATATTAAGGGAACATGCTCCCATGAAAATAGAAAATTTGTTGCAAAAGTTTTTGACCAAGTCAACACTGTAACTTTGAGTGATTCAGAGCTCAAATTTGTCCTCTCATGGTTGCTCAACTTGATCTAGGTTCAAATTTAGATTGTTACTATCCTCAGAAAATGACTCATCCACTTTAGAAATGGTGGTTCTTGCACCCTATAATTCACTATATATCTCAACAACCTACTTCATCTTCTCTTTTTCCCTTGCTGTGGAAGTAGACATAAAGCTTTGTTTCAGAAGCCAAAGTTGGAGAAATTCCGAAAGTAAAGTCTTCGAAAATCTGAAAGAAAAATCTCTGAAATTACGTAGAGGAAAGTTCCAAAAGAAATCTTCGAAGTAAAAAGTTTCAAAATTCCGAACCGAAAAGTTCTGAAATTTTTTTCTGAAAACTTATTTGAAATTTTTTTCTGAAAATTTCTCTGAAAAATTTTTCCAAAAAAAATTTCTGAATCCTTATTTTCCATCTAAATTTTCTTTGCAGACAGAACTTCTCCAATTTCTTGGAAAATTTCTCCACAAATTTTTCTCGAATTTTTTTTCTGATTTTTTTTTGAGTTTAGGTTTTGGGCTTCAGAATTTTCAACTCACTCGACATTTTTAATCCTAAAAATCTCCAAAATTTTGAAATGGAATTGTCCAAAAAGAATACCTAAAATTAAACTCTGAAAGCTTGATTCAACTCAACCTACCTCGTTCCCGAGCTTCTAGTCCTTCAATGACTCAACGACCTTCATTTCTCACTATCCCGATTTCTTGATTTATGAATGTAGATTCAACCACCGAAATGAGCTCAGTGCAGAGCTCGCTCTACATAAATCACACTAACACATGCAAACTAACTCAACGAGCAGCTCAGCCAATTTTAGCTCGTACCCATTTGTGATTGGCGTTGACAAATTTTCAATCTTTACGTTGTCCATTCTTAAACTTCTGAAATTTTTTGTGAACAAATGAGACATGAGGGTATGACAAGACACCTGAAAAAACATATGAAAATTTTAATTGTGTCTTGCTTGAGTTAAGAAAGTATGGGTCCTTCCAAAGGTAACTTTCTCATTCCAAGACCAATTTGAACCTCCAAGATATGAAAAAGAAGGAACAATCCTAGAGGATCCTGAAACCTTCTGGAATAACATACAAGGATTTCAAAGCTTGAAGTTATCTTGATAACCCTGAAATATTTATGGAAGAATCTTCAGTCTTAGGGTATTATCATATTGTCCATTTTTGCCCAGGGAAAAAAATTGACAACACACTTATAGAAAGGCCATTGAATCACTAGTTGATGATATGATAGTGGTTAGATTTAACTTCATTTTGGAGGCCTTCAATTCACATGAGAGGGTATCCAAATTACAGTTGAAATTCAGCACAACACTAAGTGGCTTAGAGAAAGAGCTAAAGCTATTTTAGTGAATGCAACCAATGGTCATCATTTGATGAGCAAGACAAATTAGTTTCAGATTTGATTGGCAAGACACATGTAGGAGATTTACATGTAGCCAAGATTACAATCTTTAAAGATTTCATGGGTCTCTCTTATTGATTCTAAAAACGACCTAAGTTTCTGGAGGAAGCAAAGGGAGTACTTGAGTAATGATAGTCACTCATGAAAGGAGAAGCTTTCAAATGGTTCTCGTATATTTGTAATCCTTCCCAAAATATTAATTGTCAATGTATTTGACCATAACCATAGCCTCAATTATCATTCATCAAGTTTTCCATATATGAAATAACAGGCTCAATTCAGTAATTTTTTCATCAAAGATGATCATTAGATCACAGGAAGAGTAACAATGTCTAAAGTGATAGATGAAAGATGTCTTATTTTTCTCCAATTCTACCTATCACCGTAGGCTAATCACACCTAATCAGGTTCCTGGAAATACAGTCATTTTTTCTCAAAGGATATGGACATTTGATCATGAAAAATGGAAACAATACTCATATATGCTCAACACTACCATCCTCAAATCTACATGGAAATCAATCTGAACACACAAGAACAAGGCATAATATAAGAAATCGGATTAGTTGAAGAAGTTGGACACACTCTCAAACCTCCTTCGGATGTTTCAATGGTCCTGAGTCATAGGTCACTTCTTTCCTCCTGGGGTTTTAAAACCCATGATCTAATACTTTATTAAAGATGTTATGTTAAGTGTATTGGTTACAGTAGTCTTTAATTCATAATAGGACATAAGTTGGGATCAAAACCGACATTTAGGTGTATCACATTGTGTGCTATTTAATGGGCTCAATCATGCCACTATTTGAGGCTAGAATGGTACTTTTGCAAGTGTGTTTAGGGTATTCACATATGTAAATTAGGATGCTGCATTGTGTTTACATTGTTGCATGTGTCATTAGGGTCATCTACTATCCTTGTATGTAGAGTGTCACATCAAGAAGTTCAAATTTTTGAATCATTAATGTTTAGAGTGTTAAGAAACTTTGTATTCTAGTGATATGGTTGCATAGAATCTTTAGGGTGTCATGGAACACTATCACATGTGTGTTGTAGGTGAATGCATATGCCCTTAACCTGGGGGTATGAAATAACATTATGAGTAGTCATATTAGTGGCTTACCATGAGACTTGATATGTCTCACTTTAATGCTCTAATCATGAAACCAATTAAGTGAGTCTTGTTGGACAAGGAAATAAAATAGGACATAGTCAAGTACATAGGGGATATGTAGGTAGTAGTTACATCATCATTTATGGGGCATTTGACATGTCCTATTTGTATGGTTTGGAGGTTGACACATATGAAGTTTAGGTTGATAGCATTATTGTAATTAGGGTGTTGCAGATCATGTATTATACCATATTGGTGTTATTTAGGGTGTTCATATTTGTATTTATGTTGTCATAGAATGTGTTTATGTAATGTTACATTACAAACGGGCTCAATATGCTTCCATTTGAGTGCCAAAATTAGGGCAATTAATTGACCGTGATTGGTTTCTTTCCGCTCATATATTAAGAACCATATCAATCTTGGTGGGACATTAGGTTGTACTATAGTTGGTCATTTCAAGTAAGGTTCCTTGAATATGTCATATTTTAGTTTATGGGGTCACATTTGTGGTTGGGGGTTACATATGTGTTTAGGGTGTTGTCATAAAATGTTTGGGGGGTGGGGAGGGTTGCAAATTGTAAAAAATATTGAAATTCGTTAAACCCTAGGATATTGCAGAGTCACATGTATTCAGGTATATATGCTTAAAGCACATAATTGTACATGGAAACAATAAGGAAAGTAAATTTGAAACCCTAAAATTTGACTGTGATCCCTACATCCTATTATTTTGGGGCATCATGGTGGGGCCTTCCACAAGAGGAAAAAAGAATCCCATCACTTCGAGTAAAACACCAGAAAAGGATGAGATAGTAGTTGAGGAGTTGGGGATAAAAGATATAACTACATATTCCTTAGGGTTAGGGTTTACTTTGACAAACCATAAAGTAAGCCAACTTGAGTTTAACCTAAGAGACCTCGAATCTCGGGTGGCCAGCAAAGAAGATGTGGATAGGATTAGACAAAGATTGGAGGATTTCATGCAAAACTTTAGTACACATATGATGGGTAATCATACTTATGTCAATCAAGGTGGATCCTTAGGTCAACAAAATAGACACATGAGCCAGAGTGGATCTTTGAGTGTGTACAATCCAAATACGAGCACTTTGCAGGCCTGTACTATGTTTCCAAAAGTGGAGATGCACAAGTTTGATGGAAAGGATCCAATCAATTGGATCAACCAAATGGAGAATTTATTTGAACTACATCAAATTCCATCAGGATAAAAGGTGACCATGTCAGCTTTGTATCTCGAACCTGACCAATTCATCTGGTATCGATGGTTATGTGCTCAAAGGCAGAAGAGTGGTATCAATGTTACATGGACAATCTTCACTGAATAGATATAATTACACTATAGCTCTAGTGTGTCAGATAATTACTTCAGCCAATTAGCAAATTTGAGACATACATGATCTGTTAAGGATTACATTCATCACTTCCAAAACCTTTCTCTGTGGGTTGGAAAATATTACTAAAGATAATTTGAATGACCTATTTCTTGGGGGTCTTAAGGATCACATTGAGCATGAGGTGCATATGTTTGATCCTCATAAGGTTTTTGATTCGATGATTATGGCAAGAATGGTAGAGGAGAAATTTTTTTCAAGTAGGAGACAACATTTCACTTATACCAGAGATCGCAACACCTTGGCCCCAGCACTCCCTCAGCCAGTTACATTGACACCTCAACAAATTGAAGAAAAAAGAGAAAAAGGGTTATGTTTTAACTATGACGGTAAATTTGGACCCAGACATAAATGAGTTGAAAAGAAGTTGTTCTACATTGATGGGCCTAGTGAAGATGAAGAGAACGATGAAGATGCAGAGTCAGGGGTCTTGGTTGAGCCAAAGGAGGAGTTAAGAGATCCTTAGCCAACGATCTCATGCAATGAAATTTTAGGTATTAGCACCCCCAAACCCTAAAGGTGGTTGGATTCCTAAAAAAATAGAGGGTCACAAGGTTGATTGATTAAGGAAGTACTCACAACTTTATCAATCATAAGTTAGTAGTGCACCTAAACGGTTTCATTTATCCAGCTCCTGAATGTCAAGTAATGATTGTTATGGAGGTACTGTTACTTTTTCTGGAAAATTCCATAGCATTAAGCTTGCCATGGGAGATTACATACTAAATAGTCCCATGTATGCCATTTCTATGGGAGCAGTAGACATTGTGTTAGGGGTTCAATGGCTTACCGCTTTAAAACCATTGAGATGAACTTCCAAGAATTTTTCACGCAATTTCACTCTAAAGGAAGGACTTTTGAGCTAAGAGGCTTAAGAGAAAAGTCTCCACAAATAGTAAGTTCTCATAAGATGCACAAAATTCTAAAAAAGGGTGCAAATGGATTTGTGGCACAACTATTTTCATTAGAGGCTCATCATTCTAAGGACATTATACCATTAGATATGCAAGTAGTGTTGGATGGACACTTTGTTGTATTTGAAAATATACCAAAGGGCTTACCTCCAAAGAGAGATCATGATCATGTTATTCAGTTATTACCAGGAAGTCAACTACCTAACATCAAACCTTATAGCTACCCATATGTGTAAAAGAGTGAAATCGAAAAGATTTTACAAGAGATGTTAGAATCAGGAATCATCTGCCATAGTCAGAGTGCTTATTCTTCTCTAGTAGTGATGGTATGGAAGAAAGATGACATGTGGCGCACGTGTCCTTATTATAGGGAACTTAATAATTACACAATAAAATATAAGTTTCCTATTCCTGTTATTGATAATTTTCTTGATGAGTTGCATGGTGTTGTTTATTTTACAAAGCTTGATCTTTGTTCGGGATACCACCAAATCAGAATCAAGGATGAGGATGTTCATAAAACCACCTTTCAGACACATGAAGGCCATTATGAATTCCTAGTAATGCCTTTTGGACTCACAAATGAACCTTCTACATTTCAAAGTTTGATGAATTCTATTTTTAAGTCATTCCTGTGGAAGTTTGTCTTATTTTTTTTTATGATATATTAATTTATAGCAAAACATGGGAGGAACATTTGCATCATGTAAATAAGGTTTTGGAAACCCTTGAGTAACATCAACTTTATGCAAATCCCTCTAAGTGTTCTTTTGGACTCAAGGAGGTTGAATATTTGGGTCACATTGTCTCTCATGAAGGGGTTAAAGTGGATCATAATAAGATCAAAGCCATGATGGAGTGGAAGGTTCCAAAAACCCTAAAGAATCTACGAGGATTTTTGGGGCTTACAGGTTATTACCAAATATTCATAGATTTATTAAAGAAGGATTCCTTCCATTGGAGTGAGGATGCCACCAAAGCATTTGAGCAACTAAAGGAGGACATGTGCACCACTCCAGTCTTGGCTACTCTAGATTTTTCAAAAAAATCATTGTTGAATGTGATGCATCAGGGGTTGGTATGGGGGTAGTTCTCATGCAAGAAGGCCATCCTATTTCCTTTTTGTGCCGTTAATTCAAAGGTAAGAATATTTCCAAGCCAACTTATGAGAAGGAAATGCTAGCCATATTTCATGCAATAAAGCAATGGAGACCATATCTCATAGGGAGACACTTTAAAGTGAAAACAGATCATGATAGTCTAAAATACTTCTTAGAGCAGCGTTTATCATCTGAAGAACAAAAAAATGGGTCTCCAAGATGTTGGGATATGATTTTGAGATTATCTATAAGAAAGGGAAGGAGAATGTAGTTTTGGATGCTCTATCATGGAAAGATGACTCAACTGCAGCCTTGTTATGTGCCATATCCATATTACAAGAAGATTTGATAGATGAGGCAAGGTCCAAATAGAGAAATGACCCAACCACACAAAACCTCATTCATCATCTCTAGAATGATCCGAGCATGTCTAAAAAATTTGTATTGAAAGGGGATGCTTTATGGTATAAAGATAGATTATACCTATGTAAGAACTCCACTCTTAAAAATAGGATTCTATCTGAGCTTCACTCTTCTCCAGTAGGGGGGCACTCTGGATTCTTGAAGACCTATCATTGAGTCAAACAAGATTTCTTCTAGGAAGGGCTCAAAGGGGATGTCCAAAAATTTTTGGCCGAATGCATGGTTTTTCAGCAGAATAAGGGTGAAACAGTTCGATCCCTGGGTCTTCTACAACCTCTATCTATTCCTAACCAGCAGTGGGAAGAGGTTTCCATGGAATTTATCATAGGATTGCCTAAATCTGAAGGAAAAAATGTCATCATGGTTGTGGTGGATAGACTCACCAAATATGCTCATTTTTGTGCCTTGGCACACCCATTTGCTGCAAGCACGGTAGCAACAGCCTTCATGGACACATTTTAGAAGCTTCATGGGACACCGAAGATCATAGTAAGTGATCGAGACCCTATATTTACTAGTAATTTTTGGACTGATTTATTCTCATGTTTGGGTACTCAGTTAGCTCGTAGCTCTTCTTATCATCCCCAGTCTGATGGGAAAATAGAAGTTGTAAATAATTGTTTGGAGGGATATCTCTGTTGCTTTACGTCAAATAATCAAGCAAGATGGGTCCAATGGTTGCTACTTGCAGAATGGTGGTATAACACTTCCTTCCATACTTCATTTAAAATGTATCATTTTTTGGCACTCTATGGGTACCATCCACCATCCATCACATCATCATTGAGAGGACAAATGTGGGTTAGAGAAATAGAAGAGCACATTCAGTATCAATAAGAGGTCCTCTCTAGTCTCAAGGAGAACTCGGTCATGACACAAAACTACATCAAGCAATAGGCTGATCAACATCACACAGAAAGGCATTTTGAATTTGATGATTGGGTTTTTGTGTGGTTATAACCATATAAGAAAATGTCTTTGAAACAACAAAATAAGGATAAAAAACTTTCACCGAAGTATTATGGCCCCTATCAAGTATTGTAGAAGATTAGTACTTTAGCATACAAATTAGAACTTTCTCAATCAACTAGAATACATCTAGTATTTCATGTTTCTTTCCTGAAGAAAGTAATTGGACAGAGGGTATCAATGCAAACAGTGTTACCTGAGCTCGATGAGGAGGGGAGGGTCATCTTGGAACCTGAATGTATCCTTCAAACACACACTAAAAGATTGAGGACATGGTTTATTACTGAGTACCTGATCAAGTGGAAGAATATGGACAATGAAGATGCAACATGGGAAGATATGACATTCCTGTAGCAGCACCCAAAGCTTCTCAACATTGGGGATGATGTTTCTTTGAAGGGGAAGGGCATGCTACTCCCTTAACCTATTGCTTGTGTTAGGATATGAGTAGCCAACTTGTGGCTTACCATATCATTTTATTATATCATTTATACTTTCTCATGC
Source organism: Taxus chinensis (assembly GCA_019776745.2). Lineage (NCBI taxonomy): Eukaryota > Viridiplantae > Streptophyta > Pinopsida > Cupressales > Taxaceae > Taxus > Taxus chinensis. The sequence goes on from CM034149.1 coordinate 15,359,783, forward strand.
TTAGTAGGATGGCCTTGGTGATGGCCATAACATATGAATAGTATATATAGGGGATTGTAGGTAGTAGTTCATCATCATTGGAGCATTTAAGTATTATTGTATGGTTTGGAGGTTACCCCCTCGAAGTGGTGAAGCTATTCTAATTGCATATTGAGATCATTATTATGGAATATTGAGTTATTTGGTGTCATATTAATTTATAGCAAAACATGGGAGGAACATTTTCATCATGTAAATAAGGTTTTGGAAACCCTTGAGCAACATCAACTTTATGCAAAGCCCTCTAAGTGTTCTTTCCAACTCAAGGGGGTTGAATATTTGGGTCACATTGCCTGTCATGAAGGGGTTAAAGTGGATCCTAATAAGATCAAAGCCATGATGGAGTGGAAGGTTCCAAAAACACTAAAGAATATACTAGGATTTTTGGGGCTTACAGATTATTACCAAAGATTTATAAGGCATTATTCACTGTAATTTCATTACAGTGAATGACTCTGTTATGTGTTCCTTTTGATAAGTACGTGTAAGGCTATATTCTGATATCTATATTTCCTGAAAGTACCGTTATATTCTTCCCTTTAATTTTCTTTGTTTCTTTTTTCTTAAGTATTGATAATCCATGTTCGTGTGAAACATTTCAAAGTATTAGAAGTCCTCATCAATATGAACATTTTATATTTGTATATAAGCTCTGCTACTTTCAATAAGGGAACCTCTCCCATAAAGAGGAGGGAATTGTTGTCCCCTGACTATTGATTACTACAGAGTGCTATTTTAAAAACCAACAAGTGTCAAAAACCCACACTCCTTTCCATAATTTGGTTCTTTCTATCCCTCATTCTCTATTACCCATTACCACGAGAGTCGTTACGACCACCCCACCTATTTACACACATCACCAATAGCCCCCAATCTTGTATGTCACTTATTCAGGGTACATTCCACTTGTATCTATACCCCCTTCACAGTTTTCATATTCTGCACTCTCATGTACTAAAATGTCATCTACATCATACATCCATCATCAACCTCCCTTTATTTCAGGAGGCACCCATCCCTCACAACCCACCAATGACCTCATTAGGATGATGATGGAAAAGATACAGACATTAGAAGCATCATTCTCCAACTCTCGTAATGAGCATGTTCATCCATCCATTCATATTTGTTTGTATCTTGTGAATTGGGAAATGCCAAAATTCAACTGTTTTAACAATAAAGAGGACCCACAACAACACTTACGGTCATTCAAACATGGATTTTACCTAATTTCCCATAACGAAACTTTTTTCTTATGAACATTTCCCATGTCCCTAACAGGACCCGCCTTAGATTTGTACAACAGTTTACCTAGACATTCCATCTACTCCTTCAACCAACTGGCTCAGGCATTCCTAGACCACTTCTCAATCAATGTATTCAACAAGATCACCATGACCGACCTATATTCGAAATGCACGTATGAAGATGAATCTATCACGTATTGTTTTGCTCAATGGTGGAGTCTTATCAACCATTTGACATTCCATCTACCTCTAACTGAACTTATCGAGGTGTTCACTAGATCTCGTGCCAAACACATCTCACCAAATCTTTAGGTACAAACCTTTTGAACCTTTGACAAAGCATTCACCATGCCACGAAAGCTGGAAATTTACGCCATTGAAGAAAATAAAATCCAATTATGAAAGAAGAACACCTTGTTCAAATCAAACGATTCTTCTTCATCTTTAAAACCTCAAAATAACTATTCAAAGGCTAAAGGATCTGCCAATGTAGTAGTCCTCAAGGTTGGTCCCCTCATCTTTATAATCAATCCCAACCTTCTTCCAATCTTTCCCCTATCTAGGCCTTTCATCTCCTACGGGAGTAGCGAAAGTACACAAAAAATTGGAGAACCCTATTCTTCAGTCTTGAAAAAGTTTCTTAAAGATGGAGCCATTATGCTTCCCCCCATAAAACCTAATACAAGTTTTGATCCTACTCATCCTATGCTTGCATGGTATAAAGAACACGAATACTGTAATCACCATCATGTCAAAGGCCATAGTGACAAGAATTACATAACTTTTAATAACATTGTCCAAGAGATGATAGATAATGGAGACTTCATCGTGGATAACCCGAACGCACTGAAAAATGAAAATTTTCACATCTTTAAAAATTCATTCCCTAACAATGTTTGTGAAGTCCCCACGGTTTTTGATATCATACCAGTTGTTCCTCAAAACATACCTATTTCTTCTATTGAATAAATTATGGCATGAGTTCCTCTACTCACAGAGGAACATACCTCTTCCACTCCTTCACCCACAGAGGAGTCCCCTTCATCTCTTCCTTTATCCATGGAGGAACCTACGTTTTCTACCAATTCCATTTCACCATCTACCTCACAACCCACCAAACCATCAATGCTTTTGATTCTCCCATCCACTGGGGAATCATCATCATCTTCTCATCCACCAAGGGATAAGTCTACCTCACCCCACACATTATCTCTCCTACCCATGGTAAACTCGTCAGACATGCCACTACCTGTAAGAGGCAATTCTCCCTTAGCATCCCAAGACCCCATTAACATGATCTTAGCTCTTTTACCTATAGATTCTGAGGCTATCCAATTCCCTATCTTGCAGACATATTTGATAGGGATTGCCACAAAACCAACTCCATATTCTTCTACAACAGTCCCGTTTTCACGACTAGCCGATCACTTGGATTATGTTGATAATTCCATGTTCTGGGGACGTCTTCGGCTCCCCTTTTCGATCCAAATACAAATGTTGCCTGAGGATACTTCCACAATCTACCCAAAGGTATTTCCAACAACCAGTTCAACATTAACCATACCTATTGAAGCGGTTTATTTTTCATCATCCCTACCTACATCCAAACCTCTACCCATAACTAAAATCATTCCAAGACCTAAAAACCTACCCACACCTATCTCCTCACCTGTATCTAGATCCATCGATACCTTGGGTGTCATGTCGACATTAAGCCTTACTCACCCACCTGTCAAATTGGACTTAGCCACATCTTCCCAAACCCACACCAATATTATCCCTCTACCTAAAAGTAAGACCCAACCTTCTAGACTACATACACCGGTCTTTCCCACCACACCTTTGTCACCTTCCCCCTTTATGTCCATCCTAGGTCCTCATCCATCAACCCTAATCAAATATTCTCCTACCCAAGGCCAGTAAAAATCTAAACAACATATTACTACATCACGGTCCTTCACTACACCTCATTCACCCAAAAACCAAACACCATAACCCTCACCCGTGCACTTCTTACCACTTATACCTCCACCAGTTACTATCCCCTCAAATTTACCTATACGACTTCAACCCATACCATCCACCCAACATCAACCAACCATTCCCACCAAAACTCGATTGTCCCCATGGGTAACTTGTCCTCTTCCACCATCTACTTTCCCCTCTACATCCCATACCCATGTGTCACCTTTACCCAAGAAGATACAACCCAAAGATAAGAACCCACTACCCTCCAATAAGGTATTCAAACCAACTAAACCTTCCAGTACTAGTTCTTCTACCACACCTTTACCCAAGAAAATTCCATCAAAACCTAAGACAATACCACTTACCAAACTAGTGGGCCAACCCATTCCTCCTCCTATAAAACCTCTTCCCTCATGATCATCCACACCTTTACCCAAACCCACACTCACTTCCCATTGTGATCCGTTAGTAGGATCCTATGCCAACATTTTAACCAATCTCTTAGATAATTTTGTCATCACATTACTGCCACTTCAACCTTATGATCCTCTCAAACACAAACCAAAAGGATTTGATGAAACCAATATTTGTGCCTATCATCATGTGCCAGGACATGATGTAGAAAATTGTAAGGCTCTACAGATCGTTCTTCTCCAACTTTGTCCTCCTAAACAAAAATTCAATGATGATGATCTTTTGGATGAGGACCATGCTCCACCTTCACCTATCACCACACATCATCATCCCTTTCTTCTTCAATGACCAACATCTTTGCCCCCTCAACCTTTCTTTCCACCTCTAAAATTCGAGATCAACATGGTTTGTATCATAGAATTGGCCAAATCACCAACCAAATGTCGGTGTTCCCAGCTCACTTCACAAGGATTTTCCCCATCGTTAGGGTTTTTCCCAACATGTCATTACACCACTCATCCTACACCTTCTCCATTTACCACTTCCCCTCATATTAACATGGTTCAAGTTGCCACACGTGCTTAGAAAGACAAAGGAAAACAAAAAGTAACTAGTCCATCAACTAACCCCATGCCCAATATACCATCTGCACCCACACCCAAAATCACCATCTGAGGACCTACATACCCTATCTCTGATGGGGTCACCCATCGCACAATGATAAAACAATTACATTAGTCCCCTCTAAAGATGTCTTTGTATGATCTCGTCCAAACTTTAAAATCTCATAGAGAAGCCATTATAGAGGTTTTGCAATCCATTGAAGTTTTACCCAATGACCCCACACCAATGGCCTCCATTATCACCCCTCACCATGTAGCCTCACTTACCAAATCATCCCCTTCTTCTACCCCCATATAATCAAGTCGCCACCTTCAGTTTCTCTGATGAGGAGATTGTACCTCTCTAGTTATATGATCATGATCCTTCCCTTTTCATTTCTATCTATATCAATAACACATGCATACGAATCGTTATGATTGATGGTGGTGCTAGCATTAACATCATATCCTCCCACGTATATAATCAAATGCATTTTCCTTCTAATTGTATGCATAATAACCTAGTTATGTTGCGATCCCTCAACAACGCCATCATCTCCACCCTTAGCACCATTATTCTCCACATTCAAGTAGGTCTTTGCACTGTCCAAAAACTATTCTACATCTTAGAGGGAGAGTTCTAGTATAACCTATTTCTTTCCATACCTTGGATTCACATCATGGGTTGTGTCCCTTCAACTTTACTCCATTGTGTAAAATTTGAAAATAATGGCCATAACTATACCATCCTTGCCGACCCGTCACCATTCAAAACTTGTAACATGTTGTACCAACCCAATGATGTACTTGTACTAGTCAAGGAATCTTCCATTAGCCCCACTTCTCCTTCACCCAAGAGCCCATCCACCAATGCTACCACCACTTCTCCCACATCTAACTCTTTTATTCCTACTAAGGCCACAGCCTCTACAGCTGACCCATATGCTTCTCAACCCACTGATACCCCTCTGGCCCAATAATATAGTTATTCATCTATCCTTGCTACCTGCATACTAACTACCGATCCCTTGGAAGGTGGTTTTCAACTCCTCACTCTTGGGGAGCACCGCCTCTACAACATTAACACATTCCTCACTCCGTTAGAGTATGGAAACCTACGCCAGCATCCTCATTATAACTATCACATAAGAGAGGTTTTCCCTTATGGTCCTCCCCATCTTCACACTAAATTAATGTATGGGGGACTTGATGCTAACACTTATTCACCTGAACCTCCATCCAAAACACAACCATTTTAATCTAACCTCCAATCTCTTACTAACCACTACTTTGCCCACACTTTCCTTCATCGTTGCACATGGAAAGGCTTTGGCTTTGGTTTTTATGAACAAGGTTGCCATATTGTCATTTCATCAACCACCCGTAAACACAATGATTGTAGTGGTATTGGCTTCACCACACCATTTCCCAAGAAGGCCTACATCAACCTCATCGAGGAAGACAAACGTTCTTCACCCCATTCACCAATGTCACCACGTTCACCCACAGAGTCCATAGATCTCAAAACTATTCCTCCTAACTTTGTTTTTTTGTAAAGATAATTTCCTTGGAACCTTTGACCTATCAACGTGATGAAAGGTTCTCTCTTCTCTTCCATTCATGTATCTTGACATGATCGATGACAATACACCTTCTATTAATGTCGTTCAATGTTATGATGATGAGTCTATTCTCATATAACTTGGTGCGGAAGATTATTTTATTCACCGATCATTGCCTTCTGAGAAGCAAACCATGTTAAATTATCAAAATAAAAATTAACACTCAGGATGACCCACACATTCTAAAGATAGGCCAATCATTGGATGCTATTGAACAGGAAGCTTTTACTTCTTTCCTCTAGGACCATAGCAATGATTTTACTTGGTTCTATGTTGATATGCATGGTATTGACCCAAAAATTGTGGTCCACAATATCGTTACCATTCCTGATGCCAAACCCATAAAACAGAAGCTATGGAAAATGCATCCTCGCATTTCTCTTCTTGTCAAGGAAGAACTTCAGCACCTTCTCTCATTTTCCTTTATCCTACCCATTGACTATCCCCAATGGATTTCTAACATCTTTCTTGTCACGAAAGTAGTAGGGGGACTCCGTATTTACATGGTTTTTTGTGACCTCAACCTCGCTTTCCCTAAAGACTATTTTCCTCTACTAGGTATTGACTAACTAGTTGATCTCACCGCCAGCCATGAGATGCTATCACTTATGGATGGTTTCTCAGGTTATAATCAAATATTACTCGCTCTAGAATATCAACACAAATTTCCTTCATCACTCCTTGGGGGACCTTCTGCTATCAAGTAATGTCTTTTGGCTTTAAAAACACTGGTGCTAAATATTAACGATCCATGACTTATATCTTCCAAGACATCATGCATCACATATTGGAAGATTATGTGGATGACCTTCTTGCCAAATCGAAACATCAGGCCAAACACCTGATAGTTTTTAAGGTCATCTTTGACCGCCTCATCAAGTATTGTGTTCACCTTCAACCTAAGAAGTGTGTCTTTGCGGTACTTTCAGGAAAACTCCTTAGGTTCATCATTTATTTGCGTGGCATAGAGGTCAATCCTACTAAAGTAAAGGCCATTCTTGAAATTCCTTCGCCTACTAATCTTTGTCAACTTCAAATTTTGCAAGGTAAGTTGTAATCTATCTGTCAATTCATTTCACAACTTTTTGACCACTGTCAACCATTTCATCATCTCCTCAAAAAGGATGTCTCATTCAAATGGGATGATGAATTCCAAAAATTCTTTGACACCTTAAAATAATACCTTCTTCAACCATTAGTGCTCATTCCTCCTAAGGATGACCAACCCTTTTACCTATACATTTTTCCTACTAACCATTCCTTAGGTGTCATACTCACTCATCACGACGAGAAGCACTGGGAGCAAGCAATTTATGACAAAAGTCATACACTTTTAGAATACGAAAGGGTAAGTGCACCAAGATGGTGGACAAAAAAGGGGTCATAGGTGGATGTCATATTGCAAAAAATAGCAAAATCACAACATGTAGGGATTATTATCAATACGTACACTCAAAATTAGAAAAAATTATATAAATAAGAATCGTAGTATCCATAATCTAGTTTCTAAAATACTATTTTAAAAAAAAGGACAAGTTTAGCTATATTAAACACTTAAAATTATATGACTTGGTTTTTGTTTTTGAAAAAGACCTATAATATTGTAGTCCGTTTGCCCGCGATTTGGATGACAAAATCTTGTTATTTTTTTTCCTTTGGTGAAAAGTTAGATGTAGTTGTCTATCTTGGGATGGATTTTATTTTGTATTTTTTCGAGCAATATTTTTTTTATGATTTTTTCTGTGAAAGTGGTCTAAAAAATTTAGAAAATGGAGCGCTTTCCATTTGCTCACCATAACTATTTCAAAAAATATGGAAATCAAATATTTTTTTAACGTGTATAGAATTTCTCCACGCTTGGGATGGTATAAGTTTTATCACATTTTGATAAGCGAAACAAAAGTTGCAGTCTTAACCATAGACATGAACATTCGTGGGAAAAAATGTCTTAAAGACCTTTTCTTAGTAAAAAAATTACAAAATGATATTTATCTTATTCTATTCACTTTAAAATCAATATTTCTACAAAGCTAATAGTCTCTCCTATGCGATGGCACCATTTTTGTGAAATGTTTTTAATTTTTTAGCATGGTTCAAGTCTGTGGAAGAGAAAATTTGAAAAATTTTGACCCTTTACACTTCATAATGACCTTCCATAGCTTTGGTTGGGGAATAACAAATATTTCCCGAGCCTTAGGATCGTATTTGATAATATAGATAGAACAATGATCGCGGGTTTTTAAATAAAAATGGTGATTGCGCTTTATAAACCACGAGCACGGTTTATAAATCACAATTATGGTTCATAAATAATATTTATATGTATCTTATTGTTCTAATTACCATGTGATTTTTACTATTTTACTTTACCGTATGAATTACTGCGAAATTTTGTCACTTTCTACATGTTTTTCTTATCACCGAAAGTAAAACATCATGGGAGACAAGAAATGAAGTCAAAAAAGGAATTCATTAAGTAAAAAAACACCAAACGAATTAGAGGCAAACAATTTTCAAAATGTTGAGCAAATGCGGAATCTTTTTGAATCAAGAAGAGGTTCATCTTCAACCCTACTATTGTAAGCAATGAGGAACCAAGTCATGTTTCTACTGTCAATGTTGAAGTTGAATTAAATACTTGTGATGAAGATGTTTTTACCATCAATGTTGAAGAATAATTAAATACTCGTGATGTAGAAAATGTTGAAATTGAAGAAGAAAATGAAAATGTGAAAAAATAAATTCAGGTTAAAACTGTAGACAAGAAAAATTTGACAAAAACACCTCTTAGGATTTTTCGTAAGAAACCTAATTATTTTATTGAAATTGATGAAAACATTTTGAAACCAATGTGTGACAAAATTTTCTAACGGAAAATAAGAAGAAAAGCCACTGAAATTTGGGATAATCATTTTGAAATTTTAAATGATTCCCAAAGATGTCAGTTGTTGGTTAGTTTGATGAAATTGAATAAAATGAGACCTACATTAAACACCTTAGGATTGACAACATCTAATATACGTGGTCAAACCTCTACAATTGTTGAAAACCTTCATGATGCATATCACAATGTTGGTGTCAAGAGATGCACTAGCGATAGTAATATTGTGAGTCGTGTACTTGCTACTATTGTTGTAAGTGAATCAATAAAAAAACAACGTTTGATTACGCAAACAAGTTGAATGTTGCAAGTTAATCGAAAAACTCTAATGAAAGCAATTGAAAGACATAATATCCTTCAATCACTCAATAACACTGATTTTTAGGCATTTTCTGCTAGAGCACCACGTAAGGACAAATATAATATTGATACTATAAGAGAATTTGTTATTCAATTTTGGCATGATAACACTAGAGTTTCACCTAATACAAGGGATGTTGTAAAACAGAGGGTTCTATTAATCGTGAACCACATCCAAAGCATTTCTTAGATATGACTCAAACTCAATTTTTTTGTAAGTTTGAACAAGAGCATCTGTAAATTAAAATTAGTCAACATTTTTTTGAAATGTTAAAACCATTATATGTGAAAATAAACCACACCCGCACCACTTGTTGTAGGCAACATGTTGAATTTGCTATACATTATGCTAAAATTTTATGTATTCATTATATTTTACATTCTGAGACTATGTTATCAGAATGTGGTGTTCAAGTTCCACCAATATCTTCCAGGTATTTCATTCCTAAGATATTTTGTGAAAAAGACGTTGGACAATTTTTTTATAGTTATGAATTGTTTAGATGGAAGTTGTGGTACATGTGGAAGATTACCTAAATTGGAAAGTTGCATCCATGAGAAAATTGAAGGTGCAATAGGAAATAATTTAGTTGAGTTTGATAAATATAAATCAGTTGCATACTAGTTGAAAAATGGAAAACAGTCTAAATGGTGTGAGCTAGTTACATAACATATGCCTGTTTTTCAATTTATGAGAAAATTTAAGGATGAAATTTTTTATGAGTATGCTAAGCATACACACACAGCTCGATGGTTCGATGAACAATTCAAGATATGTAAAGACACATTTCCTATTGGTACTATTGTTTCAGTGGTCGACTTTGTAGAGAATTACACATTGCAACCACAAATGGAGGTTCAATCACAATATTACAACTCAGTATAAGTTGTCATTTTTGTGCATATAACATTTATACATTCTCCTGACAGTACAAAGAATGATTACATTTTTTTAAGAGAGTACCAATTTTATATCAGTGATGATCGTACTCATTCTACTGAATTTTTGCAAGGGTGTTTCCAGTTATTTTATGGAAACTTGTCTGATAGGGACATCCACTTCAAACAACATTATATATGGTCAGATAATTACACGTCTCATTTTCAGAATTCACAAATATTTTATTGGATGAGCATGATGCATGTCAAGATGGGTGTGTAATATATTTGGAGTTTCACTGAGGATGGGCATGAAAAAGGAGAGCATGACGGTACAGGGGCATGTGTGAAAAGAGATCTTGCAATAGATTTGAAGTACAAAGATGGTACTAAATTGAAATATGCAAAGAGCATAGTGGAATGGTGTATTGACAACATGGCTCGAGGTTATCAAGAAATTTCCACGGTTTGCAGATATTTTTGGTTGATAGAGGAACAACAAATTGCTAACTATAAGGATTGTATGACACTCATTGGGTCCAGTTATATGCACTTATTTTGTAGCTCAGACGCTACTTCATGGGCCACATGGACAAGAAAGTTGACATCTTTTTGTGCATCTTATATCAAATTTGTCACTGTTGAGTGTGATTCACAAGAATGGGTGGATGGATGGATTTTTAGGCCTCTAACTCTACTTCCTAGTTATCAACCTCCACAAGCATTATGACTTGTTTCTGTAGATGAAGTTGCAACATCCAAGGACTTTGACGAAATTTCAATTTTGGTGCGACAAGGTATTTATGGTTATTTACAATTTTTGTATTGAGTTTTATCCATTGAAATTTTAATATATACAATTTAAATTTGAGTTCAAACCTTTTTTTGTAGGACATGTGTTTGCAGTTATTGCAACAGAAGACAATGAAGAAGGAACATACTATTTCTTATGTTGTTGCATCGAGGAAAGAAAGAAGTTGACTTCTCCTGTTATAGATGGCGAAGATATTGAGTACCCTACAGGGTCAATGGTAGTTACTAGAACTTGGCTTTGACGGTATCCATTAAAAAACTCTTTTGTTTGGGTGTTTGAATACTTTGAGACACAAGAAAATAATCTTATATTCACATCTAGTTCTAGCAACAAATATTCAGCTGTATAGATATCGAGGAAGGCCTAATAAAAAGATTCTTTGGAAGGTTCAAGAGTCAGATCATGAAGTAATCCTATCCACTATTCAGAGTAGATCCGATCCTGATGGTTCATTGGAATGAATTTACAATGCTCATGTTTGGTATATATAAATTTGTTAGATAAATTTAAGCTAGTATATTTTATTAAATTCGTGTATTTGATATATATCTAGTATGGTTTTGATTTGAAACTTAAATTTATTTGAATAACACTTTTATATGTAGGTTAGTAGTGCCATAAAATCTTCCACCTTCACATGGTTGGCACTGTTAGTAGAGAATTATAAATTCTCGAAGCCAAGAGAATCTTTCATTGTTTTACAAGAAAAGAGAAGTAATTAATAATGATTTATGTACCTATGGAGGGGGTTCTTGGCTCCAGAGGAGGTATCCCAAAAGGACCTGAAGCTTAGAGAACCAAAACAAAACCTCCCCAAGTGTTTACAAGATCATCCCTATGCGTTTGCACAATTAGTTTGGTGCCAAAACCCACCATTTGCAAAATATACTATTTGACACCCTTACACTATCTCAAACTACACTATTAGGTGTGTTTGCAAACAATGGGGTAGAGAGATCACTGATTAGAGAAGGAAAAAACTGAGACATGTTATTATAGAGGGTCCCTACGCTGAGGTGTAGAATTAGACGAGACATCTCTAAGTGTCATGGAGTCTGCGTAGCCACCCATCGAAGTTGAATGATTTTTTGGTCTCAGGGCTCTTAAGGGACTACACCCAAACAAGGTAGCCCATAAGCAATGGCGTTGTCATGCACCAAAACTACACATCCTCTAGCATTCACCTGGCCACCCAGATGTGTCGGCATAGTTTTTTTGGTGCCACGACCCACCGTTTGCAAAATATATTGTTTGATAGCCTTACACTGTCTCAAACTACACTATTCGGCACATTTTCAAACAATAGGGCAGCGAGAGTACCGATTGGAGAAGGAAAAAATTGATACATGCTATTATAGAGGGTCTCTATGCTTAGGTGTAGGATCAGACGAGACATCTCTAGGTGCCACAGAGTCTGTATAGCTACTCGTCGAAGTTGAATAATTTTTTGGTCTCAGGGCTCTTAAGGGACTATGCTCAAACGAGGTAGCCCGGAAGCAAAGGTGTTGTCGTACAAAGAAACAATGCCTCCTCTAGCATTCACCTGGCCACTCGAGTATGTCCGCATAGTCGGTTTGGTTCCATGACCCACCATTTACAAAATATACCATTTGATAGCCTTGCACTTTCTCAAACTACACTATTCTGGGCATTTGCAAACAATAGGACAGTGAGAGCCCCAATTGGAGAAGGAAAAAACTGAGACAAGCTATTGTAGAGGGTCCCTACACTAAGGTGTAGGATTGACTGAGATGTCTTTAGGTGCCACGAAGTGCCCATAGCCACCCATTGAAGTTAAATGATTTTTTTGTCTCAGGGCTCTTACGGGACTACGCCCGAACAAGGTAGCTTGGAAGCAACGACGTTGTCACACACTGAAAACATGACTCCTATAGCATTTACCTAGCCACCCAGACATGTTTGCGTAGTCATTTTGGTTCCATGACCCACCGTTTACAAAATATACCATTTGACAGCCTTACACTATCTCAAACTACACTATTTGGCGCATTTGCAAACAATAGGGCAGTGAGAGCACTGATCAGAGAAGGAAAAAACTGAAACAGGCTATTTTAGAGGGTCCCTACACTGAGGTGTAGGATCTAATGAGATGTTTCTAGGAACCACGGAGTCTGTGTAGCCACCTGTCAAAGTTGAACAATTTTTTGGTCTCAGGGCTCTTAAGGGACTACGCCCGAACGAGGCAGCCCGGAAGCAACGACGTTGTCGCGTACCAAAACAACACCTCCTCTAGCATTCACCTAGCCTCTTGGACATGTCCACATAGTCATTTTGGTGCCATGACCCACTATTTACAATATATAGCATTTGACATCCTTATACTGGCTCAAACTACACTATTCTGCACGTTTGTAAACAATAGGGCAGCGAGAGCACCGATTGGAGAAGGAAAAAACCGAGACAAAATATTGTAGAGGGTCCCTACACCAAGGTGTAGGATCAAATAAGACATCCTTAGGTGCCATAGAGTGTGCATAGCCACCCGTTAAAGTTGAACAATTTTTTGGTCTCAGGGCTCTTAAGGGACTATGCCCGAACGAGGTAGCCCAAAAGCAACAACATTGTCATGCACTGAAACGATGCCTCCTATAGTGTTCACCTAGCCACCTTGATGTATCCACACAGTCAGTTTAGTGCCATGACTGACCATTTTCAAATTTTTCAACAATTACAACTTTTTTTAACTTTTTCAACAGTTACAACTTTTTCAACAATTACAACTTTTTCAAGAAATTGTTGAATCAGAAATTGAAAGAGAAGAAGAAGATGGTTATGCAATTATTGGTTATTGTGAATACTCACCTAACAAAGATCCTGAATAATCTAGATAGATGATATGAATAGTTACTCTTGTTTAGTGTTCACCCACTCATAGAAAAATAAATAAGCCTCTTCTTCTACTTCCCAAGCAAAACACTTTAATCCTCGTCTAGTTTATCAAAGGAAGTAGTAAAAATACATGTTCCAAGAATCCTACCAACACTAAAGAATATCTTCCCAATCCTAGAACCATCTTTCTTTAAAATCCTCAGGCTTATAGGAAATAAGAACCTTTTTATCTTTCCTTGTTGGTCAATGGACCTATAAATTGAATAATTGCATTATTGACTCTGACGCCTCTAACAATGTCATGCTTATAAAATTTGCTAACTCTATTGGTATTACTCTCAGCCTTGCTATTGGCCATTTTCACTACATGAAAACAAAATAATTACCTCTTTTCGGCCAGGTGAAAGATTCTCAAGCCAAAATTTGTAGACTTCCCTGACAAGAAAATCAAGATGGAAATACTTGTGGAAGACATGCTAGCTACGTATGGTATATTGTTGAGCCAAAGTTTCTATCACGATATTTGTGAGGATATAAAGATGGATTGGTCATACACCACCATACTCATCAATGGTAAAATGAATAATATCCTTCTGATAAATAAAATTAAATACACAGTTCAAAAACCAAATGAGCCAAGGGAAGACATCTTATTTCAAGATTCAAGGTATGAAATATTTTTTCATGACTTAAGAGGAAAATGATAAGTTACCCATGTTGATGGAGGAATACACATGCTTCTCTTAATTTCTTAACAATTGTACCATGCAATGTTGCACCATAGTAACGTTATATTCATACATGTTGCACCATAGTTTTATAATTTTAAATCAAACATACATATAGAATTATTATAAATAGAATATACATGCATAGAAGGATATCATGTGCAATGAATTTGAATCAAACATAGAAGTAATATTTTTATGAAAACCAACACATGGATATATAATGTATCAAACTAAGTGTGTTGAATGCACATCTCTGAAAATATAAGTTCATAACATGTGTACATCTTGAACCAAATGTGTCATACATATAGAACCACATGCGGTTGCATAAGGCTATATATACAATGTCCTATGAAGAATCATGAACTAAGACCAGTTGGCCCATATATATATATATATATATATATATATCCACATCCTATGAATCTAATTATGAAACATCTTCCCTCTCTTCGCCCTGCTAGAAGTAGCATGTCCACGACCTGGGGATGTAGTGGAGGGAGATGCCACTATGGATTTCATTTGTGTGGTCCTAGGCATCTCTAAGCAGGCCTGCAACCTAACCTACACATTCATAAACAACAAGTTTTTAACACCTATATTTTTAAAATACATTCAAAATTTACAAACTTAGAATTTAGTTAAAATGCACGTGAAATATTACCGATATTTCATGATCCATATCAATTTTTCGTTGATTCATGATAGGGACAACAGTAGACTCATGAGAGATAAACTACATACAAATAATTAAATTTTAAATTAAATATTTCATGTGTACAAAATTTGATATTGTAGATTTAAGTAGTAAGAAATAATTCCTAAATAAATTTAACAAATTTAAAAAATTGTACCTCAGTTAGTGGATCTGCAGATGTTGTGGCAGTATCTACAACAGCCTCCATAGTCTGCATATATGGAGGAGTCTCTCTAGCAGTCATAAAATATACCAAAAACATGTACAAATCAATATTAATTTACATAACTGCCACAAAATAGAGCCAAAGCATAATCCACGTGAACTTCCACGATTAGAAACAAAGTGTAAAGAAAAACTAACTTGCGTAAAAGTCACGTGAGGCATGCCAATAGCCTTAGTTCCCAGAACTGCACGTATAAAAGACAAACATATATTAATATGTATATATACATGTGAAACATTATAATAATAAAAGTGCAGAATCAAATGAAATTTGAACTTTAAGTACAACTTGAAACTTACGTTTGTAACATGCCCAGCTGCAGTAGCTAGCATGTCGATGCTAGATGTTTCCTTCACCAGCTCTTTCTATTTAAAATAAAATAAAAAATTAGTTATTACATGTATGTACATAACTTACAACAAAATAGATATATAGTAAAATCTCAAACATGAATTAAACTATTGTGTATATATATATATATATATATATTAAATATTGATTTGACATTTACCTATGAAAGACCAAGATCATTTGCACCAGTTCCAAAAACATTCGTCATCATCTCATCTAGAGAAAATAAATCATGTGATCCAGCAAATGATGTCTCGCCCGCAGTGCATTCGATACTACATGAGCCACAGTGGTGTGGTGCGCTAGAACTGGCGCCTCCACCAACATCACTAGATGCAATATGCTCACTATGCTGGCTCAGAGTGTCAGTGAGCTCCCTCAATGCATGTAATGTGTCAATCTCTGCAACCTCATTCACTTTAGGAGGGATAACTGGAGGCAGTGTGGGTTTTGGGGGATGAGGGATCCTTGGTTGACCTACGCGTGCACCAGGTCTACTCTGTGCAGAACCACCACCTCACCCATAAAAATCAGAAAAGTCAAAATAATTTGGGACCTCATTAAGCACGAACTCATAATATAATTTCTTCAAAAAATAGAGGGTTGTTGTTGCATGGTGGATAATCAAAAACCATCTAACATCAGTCTTAAAAATTGTTCTTGATTCGGTCATCGTGGCACCAATGGATTGGGAACTATTTGCAAGTAATTACAGGGTGAATTGGTTCTTGGGTCAGTAAATAATGCACAAATGCGGTATTTTCTAATTTTTGTGTCTTTTACAGCCACATGGGATAATTTATTTGCATCCCACTACCTACAATCACCTCTAAAGGTATTCCATCTGTCTATTTAGTTGGTTGCGGAGTTAACTTCACCAATCAATGTTTACAATGTGTTGGCTAAAGTCATGCAGGATGGATTTGTAGCATGATTTTGTCTTATATTCTAAATAAGGTTCTCAATGGTAATTTTATTTTGTCAGATTTTTCCAATGATATCAGCTTGTGTTCCTGTTGGTTCCGTGGGGACAGAAGGAGTCACAGGAGGCGGATCTATGTTTAGAGGAGGGTTTTATGAAATGTTTGGAGGGTTTTGAGGATTGTTTGGAGGGTTTAGAGGAATATTTTGATGGTTTGAAAGATTATGAGCTTGCTGAGTAACTGATAAAACAAAAAAATTGTATACATAAAAAAAAAATTGAAAAACCCGTGAAAATCACAAAAATTAACCTAAAATGCAAACAAATTGATCAAAATCGAGGGCTTACCTCTTTGTCTTGGTGACATGGTTGAAACTATCATGATCCACAAGTCCGAAGAGTAATTTTTAGGGGGTATTCAAAGCGCGAGTGCCAAAGGTCTAAGAGAAATAACGGTTGGAAAGGAAAAATGAGGGAAAATGAGGAGTCACATGTCTGTTTTTTTGTCTTAGAGGACCGCAATCGTGGTTTGAAACCATGATCACAGTTTTAAACTACGCTTGTGGTTTTAGGTTCGGAAATCACCGAGCCTATCAAAATAGTTACACGAGTGCGTTTAAAAACCATGAGCATGGTTTATAAACCGTGCTCACGGTACCTAAATTTTGGGTTTTTATGTCCACTTAGTTGTCCACCATCTTGGTGCACTTACCCAAAACTAGGTACACCCATGCTAAAACACTTTTCTTTTCCTTAGTTTTTGTCACCACTAAATTGTGTCATTACCTACTCAACC
This sequence comes from Taxus chinensis, assembly GCA_019776745.2. Classification (NCBI taxonomy): domain Eukaryota; kingdom Viridiplantae; phylum Streptophyta; class Pinopsida; order Cupressales; family Taxaceae; genus Taxus; species Taxus chinensis. The sequence continues at coordinate 15,377,182 of CM034149.1, forward strand.
AAAAAACCTTTTTTTTCACTAACACTGACCCTCTACATTATATGTACGAAAAACCCTACCAGCATCAATGTGTTGCACCCTGGCTCATGCTTCTTGCAAACCTTGACCTCAAATTCATCCATCAAAAATCTATCAAGGGACAAGCCATCATTGACCAACTAGTAGACACACCTCTCTCTTAGGATCAAACCTCTAACTTTGATTTTCCAGACAAATCCATTGCTACCCTCTCTTTGGACGATACCACATACTAGTTGACCCTATTCTTTGATGGTTCCAAATGTCAGCATGGAGGTGGTGTAGGTGTTATCCTCATTCCTTTTGATGGTGAGCCTATGCCTCTATCTTTCAAACTGGATTTTGATTGCACTAACAACATCGCAGAATATGAAACACTCGTATTATGCCTTCAAACTACCATCTCCCTAGATGTTAAATCAATTAATATCTTTGGTGATTCCCAACTAGTCATAAACCAATTCAATGGTATATACCAATTTCGTAATGAAATACTGCAAAGGTACAAATGTCACGTCGACATACTTTTGACTACCTTTGACAATTATGAGATTCAAACCACCCCACGATCTACTAATAAATCTGCGGATACCATGGCTTTCCTGGCTTCTCAAATACCCGCTCTGCTTGTTGACTCCAAAATCTTTGTCACAATACAAAGGTTACAATCACCCTCTTATTTACCTCATGAGGTCCATTCTATCAGAATCGTTGCACCTGACCCACATGACCTTTGGTATAAGAATTTTGTAGACTACCTTTCCCTTTCCATTCTACCTCCTGATCTCACTAGTAATGGACAATGTACCTTTCTTAAAAGTGTCTCTAATTATGTCATCATGGGTGGTCTCTTTTATGAGCGTGACTTCGATAGTATTCTCTTACAATGTCGTACAAGTTATTAAATTCCTTACACCATCAAGGAAGTTCACAATGGAATTTGTGGAGGTCACTTTAATGGTTTAGCTGTTGCTAAACGCATTCTTCACCTTGGCTATTATTGGCCAACCCTAAACTGTGATTGTTATGACTAAGTCAAATGTTGTGTTAAATGCCAGCAACATGCTAATCTTCATCACACACCTAGTCATGCCTTACAGGTCGCACGAGACCTTTGGCATTTCTCTCAATGGGGTTTGGATCTTGTCAGAGAGATCAATCCTCATTCTTCACAACGCCATCAATGGATTATAGCTGCTACTGAATATTACACTAAATGGCTGGAAACCATTCCCCTCATTTCTACAAAAGTCAAGAAAATATGTGAATTCATTAACCATCACATCATTTGTCGCTTTGGTGTTCCTCACCACCTGATCACTTATCATGGAAAGAAATTTAAAAACAAATCCCTACAAAAACTATGTGATACTTTTGACATTCAACTCAGTTTCTCATCACCTTATTACCCACAAAAAAATGGCCACACAGAATCAACCAATAAAACCTTAAACAAAATTCTTATGAAAGTACTTGATGATACTGGGAAGGATTGGCATACACACATTCCTTTCACTTGTGGGATTATCACACTAGTATTCACACTTCGACTACTACCACACCTTTTTCTTTGGTCTATGGTACTAAGGCTATCTTGCTTCTCGAAGTCTAGATTCCATCTCTCCACATCTCACTACAAGAGATGCTCAACGATGATGACTTTTTCCAAGACTGTTTAACACAACTTGAATTGTTAGATGAACTTCATCTCAATACTCTTAACCATATCCAAATCTACCAAAAACGTATCAAACGTGCCTATGATAAACATTTCCATGAATGAACCTTACAGGTTGGGGACCTCATCTTCACGTAAAATCAACATGTAACCAAAGAAGAGAAAATTAAATAGGGAAAATTTTCTCCTAATTGGCTTAGACCATATGTTGTTACTCATTCCTATGGATCAGGTGCTTATCATTTATCTTCACTTAAAGGTAAATCCAAACCTGAGCCCCTCAATGCCTTGCATCTTAGACCATTTTATTGTTGAAATCAAGTCTTATATCACCTTCTTTCTATTAATTTCTCGTCCCTTGGGTGTCGTTCACCTTCCATGTTACCCGTTTTGAGGATCAATGACTAAACAAGAAGCATGTGATTACCCATCACCTTTCAGCCTTATCTTCAATATGAGTACCATGGCTCTACTCATGTATGATTCTCATGGATAATTTTCATCTTTTTCAAAGATGGAATCCCATGGTCGTTCATCACTTGAAACCATCTCTTTCATAGTTAACCTCTATGTTCTACGATTTTGTCTTCTACGCATGAACATAATCTTCCTCTATAGTATTTCCCATGACTTAAATGTCCAAAAGAAAAATGGGATTCAACTCCTTGAGTCAAAATTCCAACAAAAAGACGACTTCCTGAAAAGGAACATCTCTTCTCTTTATCTCACCATAGTAAATAGACTGCTCCCTCAAAGGACAACTATACAAATATTAACATATTGCATATATTCTATCATAAAAAGGGACTATCCTTACAAAAACAAGATAAAATACTCAGAATATTCCCACATTGATCAGCTTCACGAAGACCTCAAGGAGATAATATACTCATCCCACATAGGTTTCCCACATTGGCTAGTCTATCAAAAACAAAAAAAAAAGTGAAAATGATAAATTTTTCATCATGGACTTGCCTATTTTTTGATCATGGGTTTCTTACTAGGTAAACATGTCATCATACACTAAGTTACGCTAAAAACCACTCATTTTCACCTCATTTCCTTTTCAACTTAATTTCCTATCTGATCAAGGAACTCACCGTAACTACAACATTTCAAGACCATGTGACTTTCTTCACCCTTAGAATAGTCCATTTTGCAACGCCTTTAGGGTCTTACGTTCATAAGCCCATCTTGGGTATGGTAGAATCATTAGGGTTCTTATTAATTAAGAGGCTCTTTTATGACTTCTTACCATTCACCTTCTTCATTACTTATTGATTACCCTATACAAGACCTGATCATCGACACATACATTTTAAAAGATTTCCACTATCACCTAAAACTCCACCATGCCTATGACGTACACTCAATTATGCCTAAGACCTACCAACCCATCCTTCTAATTCATCATATTATTCCATAGCTTATAGGAGAACTACATTGTCCTGAGGCATCTTTTTTTTCGGGGCTATATAGGCAGCATGTCAAGGGCATGAGGCCCTTGAAGGTTAGCTCAGCCACTCTTCACCCTAAACTATTTTCCCCCATTTTCTTATTTCATATTCTATCTTATTTTTCATTTTCTACAACACTAGAAAATTAATAAAAAAAATCCATATCCACCATGTTACCACATCATAAAAACATCTAATCAATCATTCCACATTTCTATAATATCACAATTTTTAGAAATTTACACCATAACATACATATAACTCATCATTTATTTCCCATGTTACTCATAACTTGGAAATTAAATAAAAACCAAAAAACAATCAAATCATGCCTAAACTGACCTGACTCCATCATGCCTAAACCGGCCTGACTCCATCATGCCTAAACCGGCCTGACTCCATCATGCCTAAACCACCTAGTTGACACCCATATACATATAACAATGGAAATTAAAGCAACTACATCATCCATACCATAAATCTCGCCATCTATACCAATGAAAGTATGCACATCAATAGAAATGTACACCAATAAAAATACATCAAAATCTCAAAAACTCTCATATACAACCTCACTATCATCGGCATGCAAGCCGATATATATCAAAAATAATAAACAAAATGATGACATCAATCATCAGTGCATCTGATATCTAGGCCAGTCTCATCTATCTCCTCTTCCTCTCCTCTATCCTGGTGCCCTGCTATCATCTCTCTACCCTCTCGAGGTTTAGCTTTCACCTCCGCCTAGCCTACATCTGGGTCTAGGCTCCGTGAACTAGTGGCCTCCCCCTGACCCTGTCTCTCAACTTGTGGCCCCTTGTACTCTTTGTAGTATGTGTGAGATCTCAGCCTCTCACTCAAGGCCTGTTGTACCATGTAATCTACATAGGAAGGGATTTCCATCTTGGTATCGGTCAAATTATCCTTGTAGTACCTAGCCTCATTCAAGGCATCCCTAAATCTGGCCATCAACACTATATGTGGCGGTGTCATTGGCCTCACTGCAACTTATGAGCTCTACCCTATTACTAGTGGCCTTGGACCCTAAACCTATGCACCCTGCCCTCCTCTCTATACCATGGGACCCTATCCCACTAATGCATGTACCATGGGACCATGTCCCTGTGCCTGAGGTGTTTCTTGTGTTGTGATCTCTGCCTATAAGACCATAATCTAAGCCTGTTTAGTGGCTAACTGGCCCTATAACCCTACTACCTGAACCTGTAGGGTGGCTACCTATACCCCATCTTCATCTACACCCTATGCAAGTACCTATCCCTATGCAATATGGGCCTATAAAGCCACCACCTATGCCTGTAATGTGGAAATTTGTGCCTTAGACCTCGTCATCTGCCACTATAATACTGTGATCTAGTCCTGTAAAGTGGCAACTTTCCATGTAAAGTATCCCTATGAACTATAAGGGTAGTCAAGTTTGGTTTCCATAGCCTAGGTAGTGCTGCTCATAAATGGACTTCCCACCACTACCTATATCTATCTGTAACTCCAGTGTCATCAATCTGCTGGTCCACTACCTGTTCCTCCTTCCTGGTCGGCACTATCGGCTATGGTATAGGCATACCTCTCTCCACGATGTCTCTCATGTACTAAGGGAATGGTGGTGGCATGTCCTGGGGCAGCCCAAACTACCACCTGACCATGTCAATAGGTATCATCTCGTGCTCACTAGCATGACACCCTTCTATCCACCTCTGTAGATGTAACTCGTCCAACTCTACTGCCATCTTCCTATATGAAGGGAAGCCAACATATGGCCTCCAAATGATGTCTACTCCAGATAACCCCTCCAACACCCACCAATAATATGTTACATCACGTGTAGCCATGACAACCCTATGCTCTCTAACAACAAGTACCCAACGCTTGTATCCAGCTAGAACCAAGCCCACATCAAATGCATCTGGCCGGGGCATACCAACTGGACACACACATATGATGTGCTCATATTCCCAGTAGTGGAGAAGAAATGTGTAGCAAAAAATGAACCTCCACGACCTCCTGTGGGCCCACAAATCCATGTAAAACCACACCAAGAATGCTGGAACCCAAGAAAAATGGGTCCTCTCTTCCATCATGTCATGGAGGAATCCCATCAGCACCTAAGGGAATCTCCCACCCTTTACAACTGGTAGCGCAAAACAACACACTTCCTCCATGATCATAACAACCAACCTCATCTCCTTAGGATGGGCCACATACATATCTCCATAGTTCAGATTCACACTATGGAACCTCATCTCTGCCATCGCCTCTCCAAACCCCGTCAACATGAAATCCTCTAATGCCTCTAAAGAAATAGAATAAACCTATGTCCCCACTATCGGTAACTACAAGATCCTGTACACATCCTCCTGGGTGACTGTGATCTCCCCTGTTAGTAGATGAATGACTCCATCAAGCTCGTATCCCAAACTATGTGCTTGTAGCTTCTGACCCCAATCAGGTCAACATCTGTGACATTACGCCAGTCCTTGGCCGTCATGCTCCCTCATACCACTAGTAACAAAGGTGGGACTTTGTCTCTCATCTGTAACTGGTCTCTATCCTGCACCAAACAAACCACACCATAATTAAATCTTGACCATACCTAACATATCACTTACCTGACTAACTTATTCCTAAAATTCTTATTCTTTATTTCCCCGCAACCCTAACAACCTACCCATTTTCCCCCATCCCACTTTCACACCCCTCAACTCGTATCATATATACCTTTTACCCTACCTATTCTTAACACACTTAAATGTATACCTCACTGCCTCTCTTTCTCTTTCCCTCTCACCATAACCCTTTCTCGATCTATTTTTCATCAACAACGAACTAGCATCGGTCACTAGTGATCGTCATCGGTCCATCATGACCGGTATTGGTCACCTGTTATTTGATCGATGCTAGCTATGGTTGACTGATGTAGGCCACCCTTGACCGACGTCGGTCATTGTCGCACCGACCAAACCTATAAAACCCTCCCCCCATTTCTCAAAATTTTACCATACTAACCTAAAAACCTACTCTATCCTACCCAAATATCCGCTACCTTTCTCCCTACCTCTATTTAACCCATATTGGACTTTCTACCCTTCATATTTCATCAATTTTACTTCAAAATTCAAATTTAATTCCTGCCCAACCCAATTTCTACAAACTATTTCAACTAATAAGTGTAAAATTTGATCGAATCTTACCTCGTCTCAATTCCATCGGCATGGTGGTAAATCTAGACGCTGCACCGGTGGCCCATTCGAAGCCTCTTCTGCCTCTGCCATGAAAAAATGCACTCCTCACCTCCAACCAATCAAATCAATCACACCGCTCTCATGGACCTGTTTACTAGCTCATGTCACCCACTTGTAATCTCCACCTCAACCCAGTACAATGCCTTGTCCTTCTCTCTTGGAAAGGTGCAAAAAGGTAAAACGGCTCAGTCATTTTCTCAAAAGTCACAACACAATAATGATTCTGTAAAATACGAAATTTTTATTTTATAAACCCAAATCAACCTAACCGATGTCGGTCATATTTGTGCCCTAGCCAATAGACGTTGGTCACCATATAACCAACATCATTCAACCCTTATATCTATTTTCCCTTGCTAAGCTTCCTTTTACCTGCAACCATCAGAGCTCACACACGTTTTATCATTCTGGACACCCATTGAACCATACCTACAGGCCCAAACTACCCCTACATTTCCTTAGTTGCATCTTAGGATTTGTTATTTTACCTATACCTTGGCCTTACTCGTGTCATGACCTATTTTCTTGAACCTGACCTACTTGGTGTGACCATTGAACTTATGTACTCGCTATTCCTTGTGATGTTGTTACCTATGTTGTTTTATCCTAACAAACATACCTTGCCTATTTTCATGCCCTTTATCTCGACAAAACCTTTGGTGCACCAAAACATACCTAAACATTCCTGCACCTAACCTACATTGTGATTCCGAACCATATTCTATACCTTGGATACTTGAATCACTTCACCCTTGTTTGGATAAACCTATTGACCTTGGATGATGTAGAGTTTGAAAGCTCTTCAACCTGGTACCATGTTGCAATCTATACATGACTGTGCATTTGATTTCCATTACCCATTACCCAATTTGATCCTGACCTATTACCTATTACCCGTTTTAACCATTACCAATTCCCAATTTGACCCCAGCCTATTACCTATTACCCGAATTGACCATCACCCTTTCCCATAATATGCATACCCTTCCCCACCTACCTTCATTTCCACCAACTACACATTTTTCAAACCACTCACCAATTTCATATAACACCTTATCAATTCCCAGTTTGAGGGGGATCACCTTCACCCACACATGGGGCAATCACTTCCTATTTTTTTTGGCATCGCTTACCAATAAAAGCTACGCGACAAAAAGGGGCAAAATGTAGACACCAAATTTGGGTAACACTTCCCCTTCACCCCACATGTATATTAAATTAATTACCCACAGTTAAATTAACACCCATGCTCACAATAATCATTATTTAATTACCTTAATCAAACTAATTTCCACCTCACCTAAACACCTCATCATAAACCTATTCTTAACATGTTTCCCTTTTACTAGGACTCAATATCCACTCACCATAACTAACTCAGACTTAGTCCTACCTACATTAATTAACAAAGACTTAGTTCAACCCTAAAATCACATGCCTATTCTTCCTCTAACCACATTCTTGCTTATCTAAGAACAATATTCTATTTTGATCCGTGAGAATAGAGAGAGCTGGTAAAAAAAAGATTTCCAAGATCTATCATTTTTAGTAAACCTAGGATTTCTCACCTTAACCGACATCGCTCAACCCTAAACCGACGCCGGTCAACCTAAACTAGCATCGATTACCATATATTCATTTTGGTAACCTTTTTTGAGAGGTTGGAAGAATTATTCAAGTCTGAGAGAAGAGATATCTGCATGCAAACACGCACCATTACACTCATGCACATCCAGACATCCTGAACTAGAAACCAAGCACTGATATGAAAGGAAAGGATTCATGGTAACATTCTGGAAGGTACAACCATGGCAATGACCACTGGTTACATGGATCAACCATCACCTCCATCCAAAAACCAGGTCTGTAAACACCAGTAAGTACCTTTAGATATGCACCTTCCCATATTTATTTAGATCAGTTTCTTCATGTTTGTTTCAGGGTTCTAGTCTCCCTCACATCCCATCATCTCTCACCCTCCTGCAACTCTCTCAACCCGATCCATCTGACTCCAAACACCTATGATTATCCCTAGAATTTCCATCTACGTCCCCATTATTCTTGAGGATGGGTCAGTGTTGCAGAGATCAAACCTAAAAAAATACTATTAATCAAATCATAATAATTAGTTCTCATAATACATTTACATATTGCAATACTTACATATATATAGGAATATAATTCCTATATTTTAGGATGTAGGTATAACTACACCTCCACGAATATCTCTCCCAAACTCTATACATGTGAGTGGTTAAACTCATACAACAATATTTGTTATAGTTATTTAATACAACTTATAACAAATATTCACTAACTTACCATTTACATAATAATTACCAATGTAATTATTATTTACTAACATATTTACTACTACAAATTAAGATGATAATAATTACTCTCGTAATTATTATTCAAACACACATATAAGTGGAGCACTAACTATGGATTTCCTAAAACTATTTGTTCTTTCTCTGGGAAATCTCAGAGAATCACCAAAACCCACCTTCACTAAGTTTCCATCAGGATGACCCTACCGACACCGGTTAACCAAAACCATCATCGGTTTCCCCTCAACTGGCATCAATCATACCATACCGACGTTGGTCTCTGTGTCTGACAAATCTTCCTATAACAACAACCTTATACCTTTCACCCAATTCACCTAAAGCTTGATATTGACCTATCCTTACCACTTTATTTACCTGTCTGACTTCCAGATCTGATCATAACCTATCCTATTAGATTAGTTTTGTTTTTGTACTTGAATTAGATACCTAAATCATATCAACTACAATAGAACATTATTGATTTATATTGCTTCTTACATTAAGTTGTTTTAAATAGTGGATTGACAACCATCTAGGAAGTAGCACACGTCTCGGATCTAGCATATGCTAGGTAGTCCACTGACATATATTATTTAATATTCCTTTTGTGGTCTTGTTTGTATTCACATGTACTTCCTCCTAGCAAAAAGGAAGTTCTCACAATCAACATTGGATCAGGAAATCAAAACACGCACACTCTACCTTTTACCTTCACTCACAGGTATTCCTCCTTACCCTTACCTTATCTATTTTTCTCTTATGTATGCACAATATTCGAAAAAACAATATGCTACATTATAATAATTTACGATAATGTATGGGGTCCCTTGATATGGCATGTAGGGAGTGGGAATGGCATATGGGTCCATTTGGGGGGTTTTTGAATACATGTGCATGTAAGGTGGGATAGTACCAAAATATGGACTAGTGGGCATAAAATCAGGGAAATTCACATTGCCTATTGTGTAGGATAAGCTTGAGAAGGATGAGGACACATCCCTAGTGTGTTTAACCTTGTGAGAAGATCACCTAGATTTGAATGAACCGGATAACCTTGTTGTATAGAATATTGCCTTGGTTTCTCATTAGAAGGGATGTATTCTTTGTCGTCAACTTGATACCCCATGTTATGCCCTACTTCATGTGTTGGTTGTGAATTCTGGGAACTTTATAGTTCTCTAATCCGCCCTACTAAATTAGAAATAAGATTACTGGGAGAGGATTTAATCCCTTGTTGGGGTGCATGTGGCGTAGGGTTTAATTGAACAGGATCATGATACCCTGTTATGAATTGTTTAGTGTTATAATTTTTGTCTTCCTTAGAAGTAAAAATATTATGATAGGAATTCTAAATCTCAGAGGTTGTAGCCTTCATTCGATCCAAAGAATCATCTATCTGAAAAAGAGGATTAGTTATTCGTGTAAATGTATCATCTTTTGTTGTTTGCATCGCAATGTGAGGTCTTGACAAAACTCTATGGTAAGAACTTGTTCTGTTTGTGATAACAATGTGGTTTGCATTGGGTTAACCATATTGAATGTTTAACGGTTGATCAACCTCCTCCATCCTTACATAGCTAATGGGGTTTGAAGTGTGTCTAGGGGAGGCTTGAACGTTGCTTGTGTAATTGTCACCCCACCTCGAAAGAGAAGGGGACTGTTGTGGTTAAACATTGGTGTGATATCTATAAGAACCAAATGGCCCACCAAAATCTCTTCCAGAAATATTTTAAAAATTATAAAATACCTACCAAAAAAGGGGAACAAATGAAGAGGTGAGGTAATAGCAATGAAATAAAAGGAAACAAGAAGGACTTAATCCTTCATGTTGGGTTCACCAATTTGTATGGATGAAAATTGAAATGCAACCATCAACCACACTTGACCCCCCGAGGTCATGCCAAAGTAACCGATGTTGAATTTGTGTGGCTAGCTATATGAGGATAAGTGACTAAGATCTGGTAGTGTGATCTCCTAGTAGCTGAGTTGGCAAAGGGGAGATTTAGAGGCTATGAATGGGAAGTGTAAATTCCCTATGGTTTGTTTGCCTAACTTAGATCTAAGTGTTGATCTAGTTTGAAGTTTCCAAATTAACTAAGATGAAACTAACAACCTATGTTACTGATAAAAGGAAACTAATCTAAACAAATCACAAAAACTAAAATATTACAATCACAAACAACAAATTTCTTCTATTCTAAACAATTAAAATATCCCTACACTAAAACTTAACAAGAAAATAACCCGATGTGGTTATTCACCTGTGCTAAGTGTATTGAAACTAAACTAGCTTAAAAAAGAAATTTTCCAAATGATCTATGATATGTAGACAACCTCCTACAAATATTCTCTCCTTCATATCCACAGGGATGGGAAGAAGAGGATCTGTCACCGAAAGCTGCTATTAATGATTTAAACTCCCTTGGAAATTAACTAATTACTTGCAAATGATAGGACAATGATTTCTACTCTATTTGATATGTATTTGAAATGAATAACTTAGAATTGATAACTTGACAAATGAAGCAAGAAAACAAATAACTATGACCTATATAAGTAAGAGATTTAGCAAATATGGTTGTATCTGTGTTTGTCCCCTTAGTTTATCACTTTCTTTCTTTGTGTGTCCATATGAGTCCAAGGAATTGGGAATGCAAAGGAAACAACAGGAGAAGGCACTTGAGCAATGGTAATCTAGTTACAATGCATGTGGAAGAGAGATAACACAAGTGAATAGAGCTTGGATATGTAATTTCTAGCAAGATTGTGGCATTAATACTATGCAAGATACACAAAATTCTTAGAACATTTTCTTGAATACAAGCATTGATAATATAGGAATTGGATGGGATGTTCCTTCATGCACAAGGAAGCCTTGGAGTGCTAAATCATTAGGTGAAGAGGTAGTTCAAACTAATTAAATGTATTTAAAAACAGAAGAGGGAAGGAATACCAAGAAATCAAGGCTAATTTTAGGCAATTTGGTTCACAAACGTGCCCTAGAAGTCAAGTTAAGTGAAATCAAGCATGTTTAAAATCACGCTTGGAGAATTCTGGAAAAAGCACGCAGGACCAATGCCCAACATAGGGTGGTGGTCACAGAACCACTTCTTACCTGGGCAGTGGTCCTGGCACGAAAGGCCAAAACATGCACATAATGAAGCGGGAAGCTAGAAGAAAGTGTGGAAAATCTAAGTAAGGATGTCTAGGCTACAAATATACATTGCGAATGTGTTTAGGAACTTGAACACCTTCTGAAAGGACATGAATCATCATTGGGGACTTTTGTAACTATTTTTTTACAATGTAGCACATGCAATTTTGGGTGTGTATAGTTGCCCTTGTTTTTTATTTACAGCTTTGGTAGGAGGTCCATTAGGCTGATATAGAGGCCTGTTTGGTTGGGCTTAAGGATGATAAGGTTTGAAATTTTGGGCCTGCTTCCTCTTGAGGGTCACCAATTCATTCCCTAGGTTCTACAGTTGCTTCATAACCTCCTAAAGTTCAGTTGAGGTGCTATAAGAGGTAGAGGATTCATTATAATTCTGATTTTTAGGAGCACGAATAGGGGATAACTCAGGAGTATTTCTAGAACTAGGATTCCCCATTTCTGGGTAAATAGTCATAGGTGGCCTAGGTGCAAGTTTAATAGCTTGAATTAGGAAATTATCATCCCAAATGGCTATGACATAATATTTTGGTAATGTTATCCCTCCCATACATTGTATCATGATAGATATATATGTTAGGAAATAAGGGATAAAATATGCAGAATAATCCCTCACAGAATCGCAACAGTAGAAGCTAATATGCAGAAAATATTACAGATCTCAAATAAAAGTGCAAAATAAAATAACGCAACACAAAAAGACAATATTTAATGTGGTTCACCCAATTTGGGCCACGTCCACCAAGAATCACTGGCTCAAATTTTATTACAAGCCACCACTCTCTCAATACAATACTCAGATCTATTTGGAGCTATGATCAACAAACTCTACAGAATTCATACCCAAATTCAAAACACATCTGAAATGTTACATCATACCTACCATATGTACAAAACCATATAAGTAGACAACTACTTAAGCAGTTTTACAAAAGCGTGGGTATCAAAACCAAGGGCCAAAACCATCCCATAAACCTATGGGTCAAAAATCCCGCCCATATGAGAAAAACAAGTTTCTCGGTATATCCGGAACATTTTAAGGCCAAAAAAAATTAGGGGCTGTACCCCCAGACTGGTGAGACAACTATGGAAAGTGTATAGTAATCTTAGTGTATAGTCTTCCACACTTTCTCACATGAAAACAGGCTCCACAACCTAACAATATCAAAATTTAAAGCTTCAAGGAAGTAGAGAAATGCGCCTTCAGTAGTTGGTCTTAGGGAAATTGGAATCCTGTCCCACGGCCTTTGAAATATGAAATTGAATTCAGTCATCTACTCATTTGGTGCCCTCTTTATAGTTGTTAGTTGTTCTAAGAAAGAGAGATTATCTACCTTCTCTCTAAATTGACTGCAGAGGGTTGTGTACAGTGCATTCTAATTGGTAATTGATCTTTCCGCCAGACTCCTAAACCATTGTAAAGATCTCCCTTTAAATGAAGAAGCTAACAACCTAATAGCTACATATTTTTCATCGATCTGATGGATAGTGCAAAAATTGACAATATCATGAATGTTTTTCAGTTGGAGTAGTCTGATTCTCCCCATTGAAGAAATAGATGCTCTTGAGAGAAGATGTTGGAATGGGATCATTAGCATTAAGAGCAAGAGGACTTTTGGTAGTAAAATTAACAAATCCCAATTTTTTTTGTGTTTCCATTATAATAGGTCTGATAACTCTAGTAGAATTTAAGAAATGCCTACCAGGAGGTGGAGTGGAAAGAGTCATGATTGGTTTTGAAGGTGACCTTTGAATTTATCTTCCTCTTCTTCCCCTTCCAGGTGATAACCGTAGGTACCCAAAAGCTCCCAACTCTGTTGTTCTGGACCTTGTTTGAATTATTCTCATGAACTTGAACACTTACACTGCTGAAATTGGTCTATTTGAATGACGGAGTCACCATGTGTGTTACTCAAAGCCTCCAAAGGATATAATCTCACCAAGACACACACCCAACCTTGATGAAACTCGAAATATTGATTTCTTGGTCCCATTGGGCACACCAAAACTATTATGTTAAAAACGTGGCACCTTAGGATTTACACATTACAAAACCCTAATTTTACTAACATGTGATTTTCTCAAGGTGTGGGACCATTGCAATTGAGATAAACCTCTAGAGAAGGCTGATTCCTCTACCTATTTATAATGCTAAAATTACTCCTAGAAAGTGAGAATGCAACTATTCTAACACTAGCCTAGAATTCCAAGGAACCGGGGAAGAGTGATATGCATAAAATGAAAGTCCTAAACTAAGGGAGGTGATAAAACCAAGAAGAAAGGAGTGGAGAGATTCTAAGTGAGTGAAAATGAGTAGTGAACAAAGTGGGAGATGGTAAATAAAAGTGTCACAATCTGAAACAACATTCACATCTCCATCCTCATGGAGCACAATGAATTTTGATCCTATAAAAGAACATGATATGCACATTATACCTACAAGTATAATGGAAGTCAAAGAACACAATGAAACTTGAGATAGGGCAAGAAAATCCACAAAACATCGATTTTATTGCTTAAAAATATGCACAATCCATTACAATATAGGAACAAGGTAAAAATCCTTTACAAAATGCATAAATTCGAGGCTTGCAACTCACACAAGTGCTAGAATTTTTTGGCAAAGTTCCTTTACATTCCATAATGTCTCTCCTCAAAATGATGCAAATTTTACAATATATAGAAGGCGTTCCTTGAAATTTCCTCACCAACCAACAGATTTCATTCAAGAGGTATGGGAATTCATACAAATTTAGTACTTTTCTTGCATTGGAAGTCATGGGTGCCATACCTCATTAACCTAGTAGTTGAATAAATTTATACTACTTCCATTAATCCCTAGTTCATTCCTATATTCAACTGGTTGCATAAACTCAACTGGCCGGTAATATGCTTTACCCACTACCAGTCGGTAGCTCAAAATCTATTTTCGGTCGATAGCATCTTTACAAATGCTACCAGTGACACTATTGTCAACCGACTGCTCCTTGTTTTCACCCTTGTGCTACCAACCAGTAGCACAAAAATGCTACCGGTGACCATTTACCATCCTCCGATGATGCCATCATTGTTTTCCCATTACTGGCTAGTAGCATGCATATATGCTACCAACCCGTAGCATTTTGAGTGTTACCGACTAGTAGAATCTAAGGATATTACTAGCACTTATACGTCATTTCCCTCTATGACCTGTCTGATCCTATTACCAGTCAGTAGCATATTACTAGTTGGTAGCATCCATACCTGTTACCAGCTAGTAGCATCTTTGATGCTACCAGAGGAATTTTACCACTGCTTTTCCTTCTAGTCAACTCAGACCTTCACCGCGACTCGCTAGCTCACCATGAAAGGAGACCAACTCATGAGCCCCCCTGTTAAATTTCAAAGTGTTGCACCCAATCAACCACCAATGCTGAGACCTATTAAGTTGTCCATTTTTCAGGGGTGCAAAAAATGAATAATGATGTGTATTTAGTTCTCTTAAAGGCTATAAGAAATTTAGCTAAGTCATGTGGTGTAAATTAGTCCTTTTCTCCATCTACCACTAGAGAACAGTCATGTAAATCTGAATATGAATTCTTGAAATTGTTTGAAGGTTGTCTGTGAGTGAGATTTGAGATGAAATTTTTTCATAATCCCTTATACATGTCAAATGATTATTGACAAAGCTCTTGGTGTGCACTTATAACAAGTTTAAGAAGCCTAAACATCAATGTCTCTAAATTGCCTAGTACTATCATGTCAAGAAGATTGTACTGTTGTTTTCCAGAAAAAAAGAAGGGTTATAAGATGGAAGAGAAAGGTAGTTGTTTTCAAACAAAGTCTTTGTATTATTCTATTCTATTTATTTTGAGTCTTTTCAAAGCTAGGATGTATATATTTACTTGGGATTGCAAATGACAAGAGGTATTTTCTTATGACTCCACATTGATTCCTATGTGATCTTTTTCTTTGAGCATAAATGCAAACTTTTATTGAAGATACAAAATTGTACCAGACTGTGAGATATCCTTTAAATCATGTTTGAAAATATAGAAGGGTGAATAAGGTTGAAGGGAGGAAGGTTGATATTGAGAAGGAAACAATAGGGGGTTAACAACCAATTAGAAGGTGATCATACCTTAAGACTTCACTTGAAAGATGATTTACACCAAAATTAGTTGCTAAGGATTAAAATACTTTGTTTCAGCCTAAAATGATACACACAATCTTGTGAAAATGTGATAGAGTCATTAAGGAGGAGTGATTATGTTTGGTGTGAGTGTCGAGTGTAAGTTGTCAGTGTGTTTGTAGAGACTACTAGTGTGTCCTTTAAATTTGACCCAAAGACCCCACCACTCCATCATGGACGTTAGCTCCACAAACAATTTTCTTCTCCCCCTTCTCCGTTATATCTCTCCGTCAATCCCTCCATTTTCCGGAACTCACAATCCAGAAATTTCTGTCATCTTTTCTAAATGTCCATTTAAAAATTTGAATATGTCGCCCATTTAAAAAAGTCCCCCTTAAATATGACTTTACTATTATGTCAGACGAAATTGTTTAAGCTACAAAACAATGTTTTTTAAATGAGCCTGAAAATGACAAGAGAGGGAATTTCCAATGGATTCCCTATGGAATGAAGATCTAATGGGAGCATACATGGTGGTGAGAAGTTTGATTTAAAAACATACTACTTTATATGGATATAAAGTATTAAGCATGTTTGAGATCTTATACATGTAATCAAAGAAAATGTTGCAAGGAAATATGTATCTTCTCAATCTACTCACACCTACTGTATTCTAGATCATGATGTGCATAGTTTGAAGAAAGGTATATGAAATAAAAAAATATTATCCTTTAGTGGTCCTAATCACTTACCATTTTCCAATGATCTATAGGTGGTTCACGATGTTGATCTGTAGAAGGTCCTTATGAGATTTTTCATCGGTAGAATAGGTCTTGTGGAAGCAAATGGTCCAACACATTGTGGTGCTTTTGATATCACCTATGTGGCTTGTTTCCCCCAAAATATCTTGTTATCCAAAATGTGCCCCCTGCTCATTTTGTGGCTAACTCCTCTCATTCTTCCCTCTCTTTTGCCTCAGTCACAAAATTTTGCTTTTCAGGCACTCAAAACCTTCTGGAAATGGCACCATTGGATGGAGCTCTTTCTCAGCTTTCCAGAAAGGTAAAGTTTTCCTCCTAACTCCATGTATTTTTCAAGTTATGGCTCAACAGAGTTTTTGTGGGAAATTTTCCCCTAGAAGGCCCGCAGCCAATCAGAACTCGCCACATGTCCAAGCCAAAAATATCAAAGCGACCCGATTTGGCCCTGTTTTGCCCTAAAACTTCAAATCGCCATATCTTTCGATCCAGAGCTCGGTTTTTCACGTTCTTTATATCAATGGAAAGCTGGTAAAATTATATACAATATTTCAAGGTTAATTTTGCATTTTGGTGGAGTTTGGAGAGAGAAAATCAAAAAACGATTCTGGCACGTGGTAATGGCCATAAATGACGTTTCAACAACCATTTTTAATGCAAAATGGGTCGCATTCTTCTTCAGCATGGCCAAAAATTTTAGGGCATGGGTCTGTAAGGACACCCATGCTATTTTAATGCATCTTCATTCAATGGGGAATGGCTTCCACATTTTTTACACGTTTTCTCTCTCCTGGGCTAGACCCATGCATTGTAAAAGCCAGATTTGGCTCATTTTTTGAAAAGGAACATTTTTTTGGATAGCAAGCTTCTTCTTTCACCTTCAACAAGTGATTTTTGCAAGTATCAGACCTTCTTCATGATTGTAACAGGTTTCTGCCTCTTTGATGTTGCAAATGCAAGGATTTTGACAGTGAAAAATGACAGTGCAGACTCTGTG
The DNA here is from genome assembly GCA_019776745.2 of Taxus chinensis. Classification (NCBI taxonomy): domain Eukaryota; kingdom Viridiplantae; phylum Streptophyta; class Pinopsida; order Cupressales; family Taxaceae; genus Taxus; species Taxus chinensis. The sequence continues at coordinate 15,394,960 of CM034149.1, forward strand.
ATCAATTTTCAGTCCTTTGTATTGTCTTACTTCATTTCAGACCTCTAATTACATCTTATCAGCCTGTGTATGATGTTTCATGTTGCATTTCATGAAATTATGTCAATTTGCATGAACAAGAAGTGTTCACCACTCCTTTGGTGTATCACCTATTAGTTTAGTTTTAATTTTTGGACTTTCTATCTCTGTCTCCTTGGAATTTAGAGTAGGATTAGGATTCAAACCTCTGTAATTATGCAAATAACAGATCTGATCAGAGGAGTTTGAGGAACCAACCTCTAATCTGGAGATTCCTCTATCATTTTACAAGTCCCACACTTGGAGAGAGGTTTTAATTTTGTGCAATCACACTAGATGCCTGAAACATCAACTTAGAAACCTGATTTACATCCAGGGGTGCTGTTGATTTGCAACAACAGCTTTGGCACGCTCGGTGGGACCTTAGAGGTCTTCCACTTTATATTTGACAGGTTGTTGTGTTCCTGTTAAAGATTCAGCCTTTTGGAGGGACTTTCAAAAGCACATCTAGTGACTCCATCTGGTAAACATACTCATTCTCTAAGTTTAAGACCTATTTTCCATTCATTTCCATCCATTCTTCTTTCCATCATTTTCATTCTTTTCCATTCCATGAAGTTGTGCAATCATGACTTCATTTCCATCATTGAATTCACATTTACAACAATAGTTTATCACACCTCCAACATGTTTTACAAATCCTCCAAATCAGTATTTTGATCAAATTCAAAATCAGCATGTCTACCCATACGAGCAGCAGTGCCAAAGTCAGTTTGGATATGAAGCATGTCAAGCACAAGGGTATGCTGGTTGTGAGGGCAATCAAGAAGAAAATGCAAATTTGCTAGAACAAATCCAAAAGATGGAGGCGAAGATGGTGCAATCAAGAGCAACAGCTCAAATGAAAGCTTTCAGAATTGGTTGCAGGACTCCTTGTCCATGGGGAGGCCCTTTTCTAAGACACTTCAGCCCTCAGGAGAAGTTGGACTTCATGATGAAGATGCTGCCCCAACTTGCACAATGGACAGCAGAAATAGAGGCCTATACACTTGGTGTTGAACAACCTTGTCAATGGGTAAGTTCTACACCATCATCTGGTTTTTCTCTTCCCATTACTCAAGCAACATCATCTCATTTGGAATTTCAAATTCTAAATCCAGTCAATGCTGCCCCAGGAGTTAATTCCATTTCTCCATTCCCTAGTCTTCCACCACATCTCAATTCTTCCTTCCCCTTTCCTTCCAAACAGTCATCCCCTCCACAAAAGCTAATGGAAATACCCTCTCCTCCAAAGAAACAAGAGTTTCTACCTCCTCCACCACCACAAAAAATTGCCAAATCATTTGAGTTACAATCCACTTCTCCTCTTGCATTCCCAAATCCATGTTGGGAGGATAAAAATCAGAATGCCAGTCAAGGAAAACAACAGCAAAAAGAAAAGCCAAACAAGGATGAAGAAATTTGAAGTCTCAAGAGTTGGGCTCTTAAATTTGGGATGAAAAATATCCCCTTAATGGTCAAGCCTTTAGAAGAGGTTGGAGTTGGAAAACAAGTGGTGGTTAGGACTGAATTTTCTGCAGCAGGAGAAGAGCAAAAAGAAGAAGCAGATCAGCAATCAGTTTGCTCAGAAAGTAGTGTCCATGTTAGCATTCTATTCAAAGAGAATGTTGATTCAATTCAAGTTGCACAATCAGCCATGGAGGAAGAAAGCTCTGAAGAAGATCCTACAGTCCCAACTTGTCCTCTAGAGCAGTAGATCGAAGATTTTGACTTAACGAACTTTGTGCTAGAGGAAGAGTTCTATCAAGAACAAGATTGTCTTCAAGTAGTAGAAGAGGGAGAAGCTACTCCAAATCCAAAATAAGAGGAGCACATTCTAGTTGTGGAGGAGGAAATTGCAGATCCAAGGGCTTTGAGCGCAAAGAAGGCTACAATAGAACCTTCAATTCTTCTTTCTACTTCATCTCTCTCGAGTTCTAGTGCTAAAGAAGAGTTTGATCCCTCAAACTCAATGTTGGAGGATGAAAGAAACCATGATGATCAAGTTACAGATCAAGAGGATACCATGGAGGAAGTTGAGCATTTACAGCAGGACAACAATGAGGTAGTTTATCTGTCAAATTTGGAGGACTGTTTTGATGAAGAAGAACTGGTTGAGTTTCCACCATTCTCTCTTTCATCTTCCACGTCCCAAATACTTGAGCCTGCTGTCATGAAGGAGAGCATTCATTTGCAGCAGCCTGCATCTTATAGCAGCTCTTTGGAACTAAGATTGGAAGATTTTAATCTTTCATGTTCTTCATTGGAAGAGGAGAAAGGGCAGAAAGGTTCTACCATTGCTTCCACATCACCCACCCAAGAAGGTCTACAAGAAGACTCCATTTTTGGAGTTGAAAATCAGAGCTATGGCCATATCAAACGGATCATACCTTGCCCAATCAAGTATTTGGCTTTATTGGAGCCAAAGGAGAAGTCACAACCAGTCATGCTTGCTTCTAAGCATGAGGATGAGCTACAAAGAACCAAGGATCAGCTATCATACCTCTCCAATCCAAATGCAGAACAACTAAAAGAGGTATTGAATTTTCCTTCAGCTGATACCTTGATGATTTGGGTGGAAGACCAGCTTCTTGTTGATTTTCCATTCATCCAATCAGCCATGTTCAATACCAAATTAGTTGCATGGTTGCCAATTTTGAAGAAAGGAAGCTATTTTGCACAACCAGTTGCAGGGTTTGTTTAGCTCACCTTTGTTTCCATTAGGGTAGAGTAGGTAGGTTTGCTTTCAGTAAAAGAAGTGCTTGTGCACACTCTGCATGTTCCATTTGGAGCATGTATGATTTTTAGTTTTGTACATAGTTTTTGTGGTGCTGGTTTTGCTCTTGCACAGTCCATTTCAGTGGGTTTCCAAGTGGCTTAGAGAGGAGGTTTTCAAAGTTCAGATCAGTTTGCAAGCTACAACTCATGACTCCATGCCCAATGGATGCTTCACGAAACTGGTAACTTCATCCAGCAAGCAGATGACCCCTCTGAGTCACCAAAAATTTTATCCAAAATGTGCCCCCTGCTCATTTTGTGGCTAACTCCTCTCATTCTTCCCTCTCTTGTGCCTCAGTCACAAAATTTTGCTTTTCAGGCACTCAAAACCTTCTGGAAATGGCACCATTGGATGGAGCTCTTTCTCAGCTTTCCAAAAAGGTAAAGTTTTCCTCCTAACTCCATGTATTTTTCAAGTTATGGCTCAAAATAGTTTTTGTGGGAAATTTTCCCCTAGAAGGCCAGCAGCCAATCAGAACTCGCCACGTGTCCAAGCCAAAAATATCAAAGCGACCCGATTTGGCCCTGTTTTGCCCTAAAACTTCAAATCGCCATATCTTTCGATCCAGAGCTCGGTTTTTCACGTTCTTTATATCAATGGAAAGATGGTAAAATTATCTACAATATTTCAGGGTTAATTTTGTATTTTGGTGGAGTTTGGAGAGAGAAAATAAAAAAACAATTCTGGCACGTGGTAATGGCCATAAATGACGTTTGAACAACCAATTTTAATGCAAAATGGGTCGCATTCTTCTTCAGCATGGCCAAAAATTTCAGGGCATGGGTCTGTAAGGACACCCATGCTATTTTAATGCATCTTCATTCAATGGGGAATGGCTTCCACATTTTTTACACGTTTTCTCTCTCCTGGGCTAGACCCATGCATTGTAAAAGCCAGATTTGGCTCATTTTTTGAAAAGGAACATTTTTTTGGATAGCAAGCTTCTTCTTTCACCTTCAACAAGTGATTTTTGCAAGTATCAGACCTTCTTCATGATTGTAACAGGTTTCTACCTCTTTGATGTTGCAAATGCAAGGATTTTGACAGTGAAAAATGACAGTGCAGACTCTGTGATCAATTTTCAGTCCTTTGTTTGTATTGTCTTGCTTCATTTCAGACCTCTAATTACATCTTATAAGCCTGTGTATGATGTTTCATGTTGCATTTCATGAAATTGTGTCAATTTTCATGAACAAGAAGTGTTCACCACTCCTTTGGTGTATCACCTATTAGTTTAGTTTCAATTTTTGCACTTTCTATCTTTTTCTCCTTGGAATTTAGAGTAGGATTAGGATTCAAACCTCTGCAATTGTGCAAATAACAGATCTGATCAGAGGATTTTGAGGAACCAGCCTCTAATCTGGAGATTCCTCTCTCATTTTACAAGTCCCACACTTGGAGAGAGGTTTCAATGTTGTGCAATCACACTGGATGCCTGAAACATCAACTTAGAAACCTGATTTACATCCAGGGGTGCTGCTGATTTGCAACAACATAGCCATGATGGCTCCTTGTGATGAGGCCAAATTTATTCACGTGGTTGCTGCTATTTCATAAATTGATAGGAGTCCAAGTTGCTTCATATTTCCCCAGAGGAAATGGAATTAGTGTTACTCATCCTCCAAAGTAAAAAGGAACCCTTGTAGATGTTGGTATCTAATAGATCTCTTTCAATAAATTGTTATTGAATTTTTTTATCAATACAAATTGAACTTAGAAAAGTAGATACTTATAAATGTGAGACCACCCTCAAATAAAAACCGAGTCGTTTATTGAGGAACTCATCTCTTAACGAATTTAGGGTTTTAAGACATGTAATCCATATATGTGCCAAACCCACATGGTATTTGTCTTAATGGAGTTTACAATTCTGAGTTAAATAAGATTTATGAGGTACTCTTTGACTAAGTGTTCTATTAATACAAAAGAAAGAACTACCACGTAAGTTCTTAGGTTGTGTTATCCATTCAGGGGTGATGTTGTATTTGAAGTGGCCTTTTTATTAACACAATGTATGATTAGTTATGCAATGAGTATGCTTGTTATTATTATCCTAAAAGGTCATGTTTAAATGTATATAAATATATGTCTTACTACACCAAGTCAAATATTTCTATTTTACTGACCTTTGAATCAGTCTTCTCTCATACTAAAAGTTTTCTATAGTGTTTTTACATGCTTATGGGATATAAGTTCATATATAGTTTTTATTTTTGTGATTTATTTTTAGGTAAAAAATGTCTTAAAGATATTTTGTTATTCCATTGTTGTAATATGCACAATAAAAACATTTGTATGCTACAAGGGTGACATTATTTATTGGTTTAGTGAATAAATTTTGAGTTCATCATATTAATTCTTTCATTTATTAACTTTTGTAGTGGAGGCCAATAGTGCTTTCAGATACACACACACACACACACCCACCCACACACACACACACACACACACACACACACACACACACACACACACACACACACAACTTCTAAATTATAGATTTAAAAAGTAGGACTCGTCAAGGCATATTGCAGATATTATTGTCATATAACTCATAAGCAAGCCTCGATTTACTTTTGATCTCCAATAAATTTGTGATATTCCTTATGATTAAAGGATTTAGGTAGTGATATTCAAAAAAGCAAACATTTACTTAGTTTTTGTTATGGCAATGCATAAAAAGGCTTCAAACAACAATTGCAATTAAGGATGATTGTGTATTATTTCATTATTTATGTCACAAATACTTGGAGATAATGGCTTATTTAGAGTCCCTATTACTATGAATGATTTTTTAAATATGGATTATTGCTAAGGAGTAATAATGCAGGTTATTTTGTTGTAGTCAAGTTTTAAATGTCAAATTATTTGGTCTAAGATCAAAGTGGTTGTCTTAATAGTCTATGACCATGTTTGTAAATAATCTTTGAAAGTTTTTTACCATGACAATTAAATTGAAGTTATTTCTTTTGATTCTAAAATTAGGATTCCAAACTTGATTTCAAAATTGAAAGATGCAACTTGCTAATATATATATATGTGTGTGTGTGTGTGTGTGTGTGTGTGGTGTGTGTGTGTGTGTGGGTGTGTGTTGTGTGGGTGTAGATAGATGGAGAGATGACAAGACAGAGAGGGATAGGGGGAGAGAGAGAGAGACCACATCACACACAACACACACACACACCACACACCACACGAGGAGAGAGAGAGATAGACAGATAGACAGAGAGCGACACACACACAAACACACACAAACAAGAAGAGACATATCAGACAGACAGACAGTTACAGACAGACAGAAGCAGAAAGACAGACAGACAGAGAGAGAGAGAGTAAGAGAGAGATGAGAGTAGAGAAGAGGGGATGGAGAGGGAGGGAGAATAGGTGAGGGGAGGGATGGAGGGCGAGGAAGACAGGACAGACAGACAGACAGCACAGACAGAGAGAGAGGACACACAAGAGACGATATAGAAGATAGAGAGGTAGTAGAGGAGAGGACAGAGATGGTGAGAGGAGCGAGAGAGAGACCAGAGAGAGGAAGAGGGGGGGGCGGGGGAGAGAGAGAGAGGAGGGCGGGAGGTGGGGAGGGATGAGACAGAGTCAGACAGAAGACAGAGCAGAGCGACCAGCACGCCGACAGAGAAGAGACAAGAGGAGGAGAGAGGGAGAGGAGAGAGACAGAGGACAGTAGACACGAGACAGAGAAGATGAGACAGAGAGGACAGAGACAGATGCAGAAAAGAAGGTAAAAAAAACGAGTTAGATAATATATAGATCCTATATATATATATAAAATATAGGTATATCAGATATATAAGTGATAGAGATAATAGATATATCATTAGATATATATTATAAATTATATATAGGATGTATACATATATAATATAGAATATATATACTATATATTATATATATTATATAAATAATGTATGTCTGTATGATATATATGTATGTAAAAGAGGGTGGTAGCGAATGTTCCCCCTTAAGACATGTTTCAAACAGATAATTATTTATCAATGAGGAACAAATGAAAATGCCACTTCCAGTGGGGAAAAGAGGTATAAACCAAAAAAAAACACACACACACCCACACACACACACACACACCACAACCTTCTAAATATAGATTTAAAAAGTAGGACTCGTCAAGGCATATTGCAGATCTTATTGTCATATAACTCATACGCAGCCCTCGATTTACTTTTGATCTCCAATAAATTTGTGATATTCCTTATGATTAAAGGATTTAGGTAGTGATATTCAAAAAGCAAACATTTACTTAGTTTTTGTTATGGCAATGCATAAAAAGGCTTCAAACAACAATTGCAATTAAGGATGATTGTGTATTATTTCATTATTTATGTCACAAATACTTGGAGATAATGGCTTATTTAGAGTCCCTATTACTATGAATGATTTTTTAAATATGGATTATTGCTAAGGAGTAATAATGCAGGTTATTTTGTTGTAGTCAAGTTTTAAATGTCAAATTATTTGGTCTAAGATCAAAGTGGTTGTCTTAATAGTCTATGACCATGTTTGTAAATAATCTTTGAAAGTTTTTTACCATGACAATTAAATTGAAGTTATTTCTTTTGATTCTAAAATTAGGATTCCAAACTTGATTTTCAAAATTGAAAGATGCAACTTGCTAAGATATAATATGTGTGATGTGTGGTGGTGTGTTGTGTGTGTGTGTGTGTGTGGTGTGGTGTGTGTGGTGGGTAGATATAATTGTATATATACATGCCATAATGTATATGTATAATATTATATATACACACACACACACACACACACAAAAACACACACAAAGATATAATATATAGATATAAATATATACATATATCTACCACAACACACACACACACAAACACACATATACATACATACATACATACATACCAGACATTACATACATACATACATACATACATACATATTATATATATATAATATATATATATATATATATATAATGTCTATGTATATGTAGTAATAAGTTATGGATGTATGTATGTATATACATAAATACATACATACAATACATACATATATATATATACACACAGATACATAATTATATAGAGATAGAGGGAAGAGAGAAGATCAGAGAGGGATGAGGGAGAGAGAGAGACATAGAGAGGGAGAGGGGGGGTAGAGAGAGAGAGGAGGGAGGGAGGGAGGGAGGGAGAGGACAGAACAGACAGACAGACAGACAGAGGAGACAGACAGACAGAGAGAGAGCTACAGAGAGAGAGAGAGAGAAGAGAGAGACAGAGAAAGAGACGAGACAGAGGGACAGAGACAGAGAGAGAAGAGACAGAGACAGATGACAGAGGACAGAGACAGAGAGAGGGAGAGAGAGAGGAGGAGAGAGCGAGAGAGAGGGAGAGAGAGAGAGAGGATGGAGAGAGAGAGAGAAGAGAGAGAGAGAGACGAGACATAGAGAGGAGGAGAGAGGAGAGAGAAGAGAGAGAGAGAGAGATAGAGAGAATATATAATTATATATGATGTATGTATATATATATGTATTGTAAAAGAGGGTTAAGCGAATGTTTCCCCATTAAGACATGTTTCAACCAGATAATTATTTATCAATGAGGAACAAATGAAAATGCCACTTCCAGTGGAAAAGAGGTATAAACCAAAAAAACAATAAATAATCCACCATCTTATCCCTGGTAGTCCTTCCCATGGGGTCTTAAATGCATCTTGAGGGAATCAATTATAGATTTTTCTATCTTCTTTCTACCCATTATAGTCCATCCAACACCAACATTCAGATTTACATTCTCATTAGAGTGAATTGGACTGATGATTTCAATGGTTTCCTTATCCATAATTTCCTTAGTTGATCCAGTCATAGGGTTCCTAATAGGAGTTTCAGGAACACATTCCTCCAAATCATGGTTAGAATCACGTACACTTTCTAAATTTTCATTAATCATAGTATGATATGGTAGTGCATCTTTCCAAAAGGTGGATCTCATATGATTATGCCTCTCGAGATGATAGTCTGCATCAATATGTCCCAAGGAAAAACACCTTTTGCATATGAAGGCAAGCCCCCAATTTACATTGTAATATTTGATGTCATAGGCCTAGGTGGTTGAACTATTTCAACTATCTTTACAATGTCTAGAACTCTGCGGAGTATAATTTTGAAACTAATATTTAATGAAGTACTATTGGTGCCATGGGAGATTCTATTTTCTAGAAAAAAAAATATACTTTAAGAAACCATGACTATATAAATTGGAATAATGTTGGCATTTTGGTTAATGCATCAAAACTTGAATGGAAGTCACGGGGAAGGACTTAGAATGAATTTTAAAGGGACAACTTAAATTGAATTGTGTACAATCTATACCTTTGAAAAAATATTAGTGTAAAGTTGTTGGGTTGTCCTAGTAGCATTTCCTTTCTCTTTCTAACGTCATAATGGAAATGAACCTATTATTAACATAATGGCTGGCTTATTACAATAATCTCTACTTGATTGACCCCATGTCCTCTTTTTTAGCTTCACCCCCCCCCCCCCCCCCCCAAAAAAAATAAAAATGTTGGGATATAAAAATTGTGAAAAATGGAATGAAAACTGCAAACGAAAAAAAGGGAAACCCCAAAAAAAAAAAAAAAAAAAAATTTTTTTTTGTCAAATAGCCTTTAAATATATGCATTGCACCCAAGTTTAATATGCCTCTTTATTGCGTCTACAAATTTCTTAGATACAACTCTAAAAATACTCAATAAAAATTAATCCCACATTGGATGGTTGGCTTGGTCTGCAAATGACATATAAACCCCAATATATAATGATCCTTATGTCTAATAAAATAGACTCCTCTCCCTATTATTGCTCTATAAACCCCTATATAATGATCCTTATGTAAATAAAGGTGACACTAGAATGGAAGTGGCCCTCTTACTAACATAACGGTGATTTGGTTTGGGATGAGTATGTTTTCTCGCTTGACTTTCCCTTGTCTTCCTAAGTGGCTTAAAAAATCCACAAAAAACTTGTAAATTTTCCTCTAAATACATGCCTTACTATCCATGTTAGATATGCCTCTTTAGTACATGTATTCCTTCTATGATTGTAAAAATCATTAATAAAAATTATTCCTACTTTAGTTGGCTAAATTGGTTAAGGTAACATTTAAAATATATCATATCTTTATAGGTAATTGACGATATAATAAATTTATTAAAAAAATCATGTTCTAGAGAAGGATTAGAGTTGAATAACTTTTGAGCATTACAAATGTGATACCATCGGAACTATTACATACAAAATCACATGTTTTCAAGAAACCAAAGGTTTTTAATAATTATTAGCAATATTAAATGACTAAATTGGGGATTGGAATCAATAAAATAGAGACTAGTTTGTTTGTAGATATATCACATAAAATAGAGGCTTTTATTATTATTATTTAGTGACATAGGAGGAGAAGAAAGGCCAAACATGCAAACATACTTATCCTACAACCAAACGATTGGTATGTTAATAAGAGGGCCACTTCCATTGTTGCATCACCCCTATTGACATATGAATCATGATATATTGGGGTTTATATGTCACGAAAGACCAATCCAACCAACCAATGTGGAATCAATTTATTTGATTGAATGAGGATTTTTAAAGAACTATAGAAGTATTTCCAAGATGCACTGAAGAGTCATATCTAACTTGGATAGTAAGGTATGCATTTAGAGGAAATTTTATAGGATTTAATTTTTTTTATTATGATTACGTAGACAAGAAAATGGAAGGCCATGCAAAAACAATTATGTATATAATTATAATATAAAATAGGTGTATTGATCATTTCAACAATGGGCCAAATACATTTTGGCAAATTTATTGTTTTTTTATGAATACTATGTAAATTTTTCAAATTTGCAGTGACTCTTAAAATATGTGTCGAAAATTATTCTTAATATACCATGTTTCTTGTTCTGCAATATTTTCTATTTATGTTTATAGCTTTTATTAAATCAATGTTTTCTATTAAAAAATATAATAATGTAATTGCATAATATCAATTAGATTAATTAGGATTATCCTCTGTATGTCGACCAAGTCCCATGTTTGAATGACAACTAGTACCATGTATTGTAATATAATAACACTGCATCTATTTTTATCATTTATGGTTGGAAGGAAGAATTACAGTATATAGGATACAAATTGTTGATCTAAATGTCAAAAAATTTATCCTTATGTCCTTCATGTAATCTGTACTCCTTTCTCCTTTGAACAATTTGCACAAATGACGTGCAATCAATATGTGACTTACAAGAAGAAAGAAGAGGGGCCATAGATGGTAAAGGAGGGATTTGAGATGTTGGGGATTTCAACTACGCTAACCATATCCCTTTTCTTTTCCAGTTATATCCCCTTAGAATCCACTCTCATTATGCACACTTCTTTCTGGACGTGACATGATTCATTTAAATATTAGTCCATGATATAAATTCTCAACCCTTTTGTCGCCAAATATGTTGTATTTTATGGTTGAAAGCTCGACAATTTTTTTTGTTTATTTATTTGAAAGATCGACATAATCATGAGAAACAAAAGTAGCATGGAATCAAAGAATCATGTAAATATTTCTTCTAAATTATCTTACTCTTCAACTTCACATGAAAAACCATCTGTCATTGACATATCTAGTACCCAGGAAAATGCTTGGCTAAGAGGGAGGTGAAAACATTTGTGAGTTCCACCAAAAAATGAGAAAATAATGAGAACAATGACATCTCATGTGTTCAAACAATTTTGATAATTATGCAACTATCAACAAATAGGTCAACTTAGCCATTGAGAGTATTACACGACGACTTACTTTTAGATTTATTTTTAAAGTATGTTAAGAGGATCACCTACTTTTCCCCATCATTTTCCCTTCTCCTTTAATTATCCTCCTTATAAATCCTTCACCATCTCGCTTCATCCTATAATGCTTCTCATTTAATCTTCCTTATCAATGTAATTGTTCAGTGACCACTCATAGGCATTTACTAGGAGGAGGAAAATGAATTCGATAAGGTCAATAATAAATAGAATCTAGAGAATTGGTGGTAGAGTTAGATATTATTTTATATACATACATCATACCTTCAAATATGTATATGAAATTTAAATTTACTTCACTCAAAATTATAATGATAAATAGGCCTAGATTTTAAAATTATCTTCCCTTGTCAAATTAAAATTTGTTAATGGCCTAGCTCCTTCATATGGAATCTGGATATAAATTCCATTTTTTCTATACTTATTTGTATGATTTATCCACATAAATAAAAATAAATTGTATATTTTCTTGCACATGCACACATTTATAAAGAAATATTTACAAAATTATTTGATTTTCTAAATTTTTAGCTTGTTATTATCTGTGGGTACCTAATTTTTTTACTAGTAAGCTACGGTTAATATTACAAAAAATGATCCACATCATGTATATTTCCAAGAATATAAAAATTATTATCATCATATTTTTTAACATTTCTCATATTCATTTGGTTTGTATGTGTAATGTATTAAATCAACCGGGAAGTTGAAGAGATGGATCAGATGATGAGTTAACGCACTAGGCTAAGAAATGTTATAAGGTAGAAACCAATCCCTTGAAATTAGTTTTTGGATGCCTTTGCAGGGGGAGCTTGAGAGACTCAACTGGGAGGAAGAACAAGAGAGACACGCTTCGTAGGGAAGACAATTAATTTCAGTGGAGTTCAAAGAGAGATTTTAAGTTCATTGCAGCTCAAGAATGGGCTCACAAGCAGAAAATTTAAAGATAAGCCCTCTGGAGCATCATTGAGGTAGCCTAGGTTCTTTATGTTGTTCATAAGCTAAGAATGAAATGAGGTAGTCCTCGATGATGCGTTGGATCAATCCTTCTAAAGAAATCATTATCTGTGCTCCATTTCTAGCAGAACTTGATTATGAATGCCTGACTTCAGATGTAGGAAACTTTGGGGGAAATTCCTTGACGTGGCTGATTGAAGAAGCAACAAAACTCGGGTTTGAAGAACCTCTCTTAAGAAAACCCTTTGCTTTCACTGATCCCCCAATGAGGAGGAACAGGGGATAAATTTAGGAATTCAGATGAGCACCTGTAAGAAGAGCCGAATGAGGAGGATTGGATGAGGGACTTCGATATAAGGAAAACAAGGAGGCAACCCCTGAACCCCATTAGGAATGAACTCTCAAAACCCTAATAAAACTAAGCTATCCAAGAGCAATACAAGAAAAGGGAAGGACCTAATATTAATATTGGTCTCTCTGGATCATCCAGGATTCCAGGATTACGCTTTAAGGATGACTGCTCAATTTGAAAAGATCAAATTTATTCACACTTGATGTTAAAGAAATAAGCCATTTTGAATAGTACAAATTCTATCCAAATCGGGTGCCCACTCCTAGCACTCTACTCCCATTCTCCCTACAGATCTAAGGCAATTAATGTCCACAGATGCGACGGAATTCTACTGCAATTAGCCTTTCCAAATGAATTAGTAGGCTGTGGAATAACTCCACCACAGTGTGGCCCATACCAGGAATAATGCTCGTGTTCCCAGCTTTGCGTGAGAGACTGTTTTAAATTTCTGATTTGTGCCCTGCCCAGTCATGTTTCCGTTTTGGTTTGTGTGGAGGTCGCGCATAGAGTAGAAGAAGTTTTTCTGCAGATCGCAGGTATCCCTCCTCATTTTCGGACCACCTAAACTCAATAAAATAAACAAATATCAGGGCCCGGATCTTGTTTGATAAGAAATTGCGAAAACGTCCAGACGGCTGTCAAACCGTCAAATTTAAGATAGTCGCAGAAACGTCCGCAAGGGCTTTTCCCATAGGGGGAACGCCTTCGGCGTAAAAAATATAATATACAAGCCTTGCACATAAAATCAAGATCACTATTTAAAACAAATAGTATAGTAGTTGATGGGATAAAAATATAGTTTTTTATTTTTACACCGAAGGTGTTTTTTAGAGGGAGGGGTGGGCTTCTGACATGCCGTATCTTGAATGTCGATCTAGACCGTCCACATTGTTTTTTGTATCGCAGACATAAAATTAATCTCACTCGTCCATGTGTATGATTACAGAATGTTGTATAGGTATGTGCCTGGCGTGGGTTGCAGTTGGATTTAGGAAAAAATTTCTGTCAACTTTCATTTCCATGTTTTCAACATGAAGATATTTCTCATCGCTATGCCATGAGATTGTAAGAGCTTTTTGGTAAAATTATAATATTAATTATAGCCAATTTAAGACAATATAAAGTCCTAAAAATAAGAAAAATAAGTGACATCTGTAGGGTAGGAGTTGTCCTAAGCTCAAGTGGATGACAAAATCACTCGGTCAGATTTGGACGATATTTCAAATACTTGGTTACTTCTATGAAACACATTTGTGTAATTAATTTTTTTTAAATGTAGTATTCTTTTGAGGATATGTTTTCAACATTTAGATATTGAGGATTTGATATAGCGGAAGAAGGGGTGATTTATTAGGGACTTACAATAGGGTGATAAGTTTTAATATAGTAGTATATTCATTTTTTACCATAATAATGTTTAATGTTCCTTGTCTCTTATGATGATAAGTTTGTAATATTTATATCTAAGGTATTTTCAAAGGGAGAACCGTGGTGTGATTCTGACACATCGTATCATTGAACGTCGATCTAAACCATTTGCATCATTTTCCAGATAGTCAAACTCAAATGAATATCAGTCGTCCACCTATATAAATACAACCTATTGTATATGTATGCGCCTCACGTGGATCATAGCTAGATTTGGGTTGGTTTGCAATAGGATAGAATGGGTGGACTGATCTGTGCATAAGCTCTTTGATAATGTTTAGTAAAATTTACCTTAAAAAGTCACTTTATTTGTTGAGTTGGCATTCTATTTCCAATAAAACGAGCCAAGACATATCAATTTCAACCCTAAGATCATCTATCCATGTCACATATATTAAAAATTAAAAACTATTTTACTCATTTAAAAAAAATAAGGAGATTATGCAAACGAATATAGATTGTATATACGTCCATAACTTGGTCCATAACACTGGGGGAAGTAGTTGACAATTTATTTATATACACTGATGTTAAGTATATTTGGGTGTACCTGTAGCGTGTAGGTCCAATGCTCTTGTTTACGTTTATATGATTGGCTTGTATAAAAAAATAAGGAATTTTTTATTTATGGGATTATAGTCATTCCAAACGTTCCATATCATGGGTTTTGAACAGTTCATTTCAGTCATTCCCACATGCCAAATTTAATCATTTAGATGCATATACACATTATAGATATGTTGGATTAGTGCACTCAATAAATGTGAGTAAAGCATAATGGACAACAATAATCCATAAGGATGTGGTTGGAGCCTTAGAGATATGTCATAACATATTTATTGAAGAGATACTTTGGAAAGATAGTGGGAGTATCATATGGGTGGAGATGAGATTTGATGCACTTCCCAGATGTTTTTTCCTATATTAATCATGTTTTACACTTTGTAAAATTGTCATCCCATCCTTATTTGACATGAAAGATCTTGGAAAAAATGTCATTATCAATAAGAACACATTCATATAAAAATAATTGCAACATTACATAGATATTTAAATAACATATTTTACAGAAAATGTATTTGTATCGAGCATATAATTCCTAAAACTTACCCAATACTTGTAAATACGACTAAAAAATAATGTTATTTAAATTATTAAATAAAGAAATGTAGTTAACAGATATGGATGAGCTATTTAAAACATTCCAACATGTTAAAAAATCTCCAACACCACTTCAATGTGATTTTTGGATTTCAACTTTGTCCTGGAGGATGCACACCAACCTGAAAAAGGATCATTTTAGCATTTCTAGGCCTACATGAGAATTAGCCTTTAAAAGCACTTCTCTATATGAGATGAATGAGCATTGTTACAACATTAAAAATAATATGAAAATATTTTTTAACACATGGGAAGGACCTAATATGTCAAGATGAGAATGATACAATAGGAAAAATGACCGGGGAGGGGATTCAGAATGACCAAGGAGAAACATTTTCACATTTTGATCTGGAGGACATTTTAAGGTTCTGAATTTCCCTACACCTCCCTAAACCACAATAGAAAAATATTGAATTACGAAATCTTTCCGATGATATCAAGAACATTAAAAACGAAGTTTGTATGCAAAAGATACCGTAGGTCAAAGTTGATCAACTAACTAATATAGACTTGACATGTGGAAAAAGTGAAAAATTTGGAAAAATGTAAAAAATGTGTTTTTAGCGTAGGTCTTCTTCACTTGTAATTAGACAGGTGGGCCCCACTATTTGCTAGCTGGGGGCCATCATCCAAGATCAACTCACTTTTTATAAGGAGGGGTGCCTTTACCACCTTTCCTTCATATGAGTGTTACCACAATATTTTATATATATATATATATATATATATATATATATGTCCAATTGTACTTTTGTATCTTGCATGTGGGATTATTGTTGCAGGGTATTTAATTATTCATTATATTGGATGGGTTGCATTGTATTGGGATAGCTCGCCCGAGCTATGGAGTAACTCGGTTGGACTGATCAAATTCCCACCCATTCAAACCTATGTGCCAGCCACCTATGTGGAAATCCAATTTGTTTAGCCACATGATACTCGGGACAACTCCCCACACAACTCATCCCAATCTCTCTGGACAAATCGGTAGTCATGATCTCCATGCCAAAAACCAAGGCTCCATGTTATATACTTAATGTTTAAATTAGCCGACCACAATCTACATGGCACCCAAATCAAGCAACAATGCATGAATAGGTGGCTAAATATAGCCAAAGCCAATGTGTAAAACAAAATGAGATAAGATGTGGCCACAACCACAAGATAATAGGCTAACATGTCTATTTTTAAACCCTCCAATGACCTCCCACGCGGTAAAAGTGGGACTATTCCCACAATAGTTATAAATACCGGAAAAGATGGAGGAAGGTGGGATTCAAACCCATGAACCAACCCACACAAAACAAGAAGCTCTCCATTGAGCCACATAGGCTCGGCAAGATATATAAGCAGTTAGCTTATATTCAAAAAAGGCTTTTTCTAGGACTATGTAAAAGATTTTTTGATCAATTTTTAGAAAACTTACTTTTTGGAGCACTTAGAGTCATTTTTAGACTTCGGTGTAAACTAGAGAAGTGTTCTAAATTCCAATACAATTCCAATAATGTCATTATTTTTCCACAGAGTACTATAATTTTCCTGGTGTAGGGGTTTTTATGACTCATTTTCACTGAGAACACACTGCGGAGATACTGTAGAGCCACGAATGGATTTGGGAACATATTTCTGATATTTTGTAGAGCTTTCAAATCTAAATCAGTGCAATTTTGTAGGTGAAAGTGATCTACTATTCACTTCGAGATGTAAAAATTGTACTTCAAGTTATTTTTAATAGATTGATTCATACCGGAAAAGTGGGACTATTCATACCGGAAATTTATTTTTAAAAATTGTAAAAGTGGGACTATTCCCACAATAGTTATAAATACCGGAAAAGATGGAGGAAGGTGGGATTCAAACCCATGAACCAACCCACACAAAACAAGAAGCTCTCCATTGAGCCACATAGGCTCGGCAAGATATATAAGCAATTAGCTTATATTCAAAAAAGGCTTTTTCCAGGACCGTGTAAAAGATTTTTTGATCAATTTTTAGAAAACTTATTTTTTGGAGTACTTAGAGTCATTTGCAGACTTTGGTGTAAAACTAGAGAAGTGTTCTAAATTCTGAGACAATTATAGTGATGTCATTATTTTTCCACATAGTACTATAATTTTCCTAGTGTAGGGGTTTTTTTACTCATTTTCACAGAGAACACACTGTGGAGATACTATAGAGCCACCAATGGATTTGGGAACATATTTGTGACATTTTGTAGAGCTTTCAAATCTAAATCAGTGCAATTTTGTAGGTGAAAGTGATATACTATTCACTTCGAGATGTAAAAATTGTACTTCAAGTTATTTTTAATAGATTGATTCATGATTAAATGAATCCAGAGACGTAGCCCAACTAGGTGAACTTCGTTATCAAGTTGTGTGGATTGTGTTTCCATTTATTTTGTTGTTAATAATCATATTTAAATTTGGTATAAAGGAATGAACAAATGAATAAACAAGGAAATTAACTAGAAAATTGGAATAAATTAAAATTTAGAATCTTTAATCCACAACAAACCAAATGTGTGCATAAATCGATTTAAGATGAATTAAATCAGATTGATGTGCATTCAAAAATTAGCTTGTGATCATTTTTAATGGTTTTGTAATAAATTCACTTAGATCACGAAATTTGAAATTGAAATAAATTTGATAGAATATGAGAAAATTGGAAAAAGAGTGGATTTGTAACACCTAAAATTGAACCCACTTCAATCTCTTAATCATTTTTAAAATCAGAATTTAAAGTATTCATTTTTTTTGAAATGGTACCCAAGGGTAAAAACTATTTTTTGATCAAGTTTTGGTATCATAGCAAGATGATTTAACCGTGTGATTGCTTCAATTTGTGCAGTTGGTTCAATCTGATTGCACAGATATAGGTGCACCATGGGTAAGATGTCTAAACAGGAAATATGCGATGAGATTGAGGCTTACAATCACCAAATTAAGGAAGAGAACTCTCTCTTGAGATTGATGTACTACTCCTTAGAAGAGGATAATGATCGACTGAAATCGGAATTGCAAACCAAAGATGAGATCTTGGTAAAAATGCAGAGTGGTGAGCAGAAAAAGTAAATACCCTTAACTTCATATGTAGAAACAATGATCGATGAATGCACTGTAACTTTTTCACCACCTAATTCTGATTCTTATTCCCATTCAGATTCAAATTTGGATTCAGGTAATGATACTTTTGGAGATTTTGAAAAATATACTAAAGGTATTGGATCTAAATTGTTGACTAAAATGGGATTTAATGGAAGTGGCCTTGGTAATAACAACCAAGGAATAGCTAACCCAAAATAAGTCAAATATCATCCTAGTTATGCAGGTTTGGGTTTTTCTAGTGTGGGAAAGGATATTGGAGAATCCTCCAAGCACACTAAAGGAATATGAGCTTCCGACAGCAAAGTGTATACCCCACTAGTATAACAAAATGGAAGGGTGAGGAAAATCAGAGAATAGGTAATGAGATTCCACCTCCACTTTCTTATCATAATAATAAGCGTAGGAAAAATTGTAAAAATTCTAAGGATAAACAATATGGTTTTGATATGCAGAAAATGATGAATGCTTTTCCTTGCACTTTTTGTGGATTGCGTAATCATTTTATTGCCTTTCGTAGGAAGAGAAATTATTTCTTACAGAAGTGGTTTCCTGATGAGATTAATGTGAAAAACCAACCTCATAGCTTTCAGGTGAGAAATTGTAAGACTATTTCCTTGTCCCAGAAGAAGGATAAGAGGAAGTATTGCACTCATTGTAATATGAGTGGACACAAGGTTGAAAACTGTTGTATCTTTCAAGAGAGAAATGGTAAGAACAAGTTGGTTTAGAAGGTAAACGTTGTTAATCCACCAGGTAAAATTGAATCAACCTTGAATCTATCCATAGATAATCCATAGATGAGTCCATTTTCTTGTGATATCAAAAATAAAAAATCATGTGATCTAGATAGATTTATATTTACATATCTATAAATGATGAATAACATGCATTCTTTTCAGAGCGTTTATGGGATTATGATGTATGTTAAAAGGAAAATTTCCCACATTTTCATTTGATTTGAAATTGGAAAAATGGTGTCACCTATAGGGAAGATCTAAGGGACAGGTTAATCATGCTCAAATTATACTTCTCATTTGTTAAAATGAAAAAATCCATTTTTATTTTTAACATCAGGATATGTAGATTCATTAGGCATGGGTATAATGTCTATTTATGGAAATTTTCATTTCAGTATTTGTTTTGATTTTCATTATTCAACTTTGGAAACTAATTTATTATTGTAATTAATATAAAATTGTGTTGTATCCATATATGATAATTAAACATAATTTAAGTCCCATAAGTTGGGCATTTATTGTAACTATCCTATATGGTTACAATTAGAGTGTAAATTTATTGCACTAACAAACTGATTTGCAAATGTTACATGGTGATCTTCTAAAGTAGATAAAAATTGCTATTGTGGGTAATACAATTTGATTCTATCCTTTTTATAGTTTAGTATGTTGGGATAGATATTATATTTACAGGTTAACGTGATTCAATTTTGACTATAGCTATTTTTGGTATGTGTGGTCTAAACATTCTGGATCGTGATATTTACAATGTTGAAAATTTCACAGGGACGGTGGACACTAGCTATTTTTGGCATGGTGTTGTATTTTTACATTGATCTATTCTAATAGAATTTTTTTTACAGTGATTGGCCATATCACAGAGTATCAGTTGGACACTTGCTTTCTGTTGTTGAATGGATGTTTTTATCTGATCAATTTTTTGTGATATCAATTATAGTTACTGGTATTTGGGTTCATATTTGTTTGCAAAAATTTACAAGGCCACATAATATCAATGGACAGTTGCCTTTTTGTGGCTTATAATTGTCTATTTTGACTGTTTGAATTTTTGTGACTAGCTACTCGACAATTTTCATTAATTTAATCCATATGTTATTTCTGGATCTTGTATGTGTTTGTGAAATGCAGGATGGTTTAGCAATATTTGTGGGTGGAAAACAATTTTTGTGGACAAAAATCCTTCCCAGTTAGGAGGAGTGATCTGGAGGATATTTTGAGGTTCATATGTTCCGTAAACCTCACTAAAATATGACAGAAGGGTAGAGTATTCTGAGATCTTTTTGATGATATCAAAAAATTAAAACAGAGCTCGTATGCACAATATATTGTAGGTAAAAATTAGGTCAAACTTGGTCAAATGAAAAATATAGACTTGACACGTGGTAGAAGTGAAAAAATGAAAAAATTGTGTTTTGAACACCGATCTTTATCACTTGTAATCGGACAGGTGGGCCCTGTTATTTTCTAGTTTGGGGCCCTTAGCCAAGATCGACACACTTTTTATAAGGATGGGTTCCTTTGCCACCTTTAATTCATATTAGTGTTACCACAATTTTCTATATATATGCCAAATTGTGCTTTTGTATCCTGCATGTGGGATTATGCTATGCCCTTAACCTATTGCTTGTATTAGGATATGAGTAGCCAACTTGTGGCTTACCATATCATTTTATTATATCAATTATACTTTCTCATGCTTAATAGGTCAACCTTGGTGATGGCCATAGCATATGAATAGTATATATAGGGGATTATAGGTAGTATTTCATTATCATTTGAGCATTTGAGTCTTATTATATGGTTTAGAGGTTTCCCCCTCGAAGTGGCGAAGCTACTATAATTGCATATTGAGATAATTATTCTAAAATATTGTGTTATTTGGAGTTATATTGTTTCTCATAATCTGAATTATACAAGTAATTTCATTACAAGTGGTATCAGAGCTACGATCTTGGCCGAAATTAGGGCAAAAACCCTAATTTTTTTGTTTCCATCACATATTGCGAACTAGTGCGAATTGGTGGGATATATTTTTACACAAGTTGCAAAGCATTTCAAGTAAGGTTCCATAAAAATTTCATACTTTTTTGATTTATTTTGCAAAAGTTACTAAAAATTTAGGTTTTTTCATAAAATCTCTCTCTAGGGTGCAAATTGTGGAAACTTTTCAAGTTCTTTACATTTTCGGAAAGATCTAAAAAAAATAGTATTAGTATCTTCTCTATGTTTTTTCCTGTTCATCTGAAATTGTATCAAAACCCTAAACCCTAAGGTTTGACATCATGGCGGGGCCTTCCACAAGAGCAAAAAAGAATCCTGTTACTCTGGGTAAAACCCCAGATAAATATGGGGTAGTGATTGAAGAGATGGAGTCAAAAGGGGTAAATAAAGATTCCTCAGCACTAGGGTTTACCTCAGTTGATCATAAGGTGAGCCAACTTGAGTATGAGTTGTGAAATGTACAATCTGAGATGGCCTCTAAAGGAGACATAGCTAGAATCAATCATCGGTTGGATGATATCATGCAACATGTAAAGGGTAACCAGTATGGCCCAAATCTAGCCCATATCAACCAAGGAGGACATTCAGTTAAAAGTCATGGACAAACTAACCATATTGGATCACTTTTCTAATCCCATCAGAATCAAACTTATTCACAACCACAAAACATGATGCTGAAAGTGGATATGCGTAAATTTGATGGTAAGGATCCCCTGAATTGGATAAATCAAATGGAGAAATTCTTTGAGTTACATCAAAAACCATCAGGAAAAAAGGTGACATTGGCATCCCTATATCTTGAACCCGACCAATTTTTTTGGTATCGTTGGTTATGTGCTCAGAGGCAAAAGAATGGTCTAGGTGTCACTTGGATAGTTTTTACTGAGGAGTTGCAATTGCACTATAGTTCCAGTGTTTCAGAGATATACTTTAGTCAATTAGAAAAGTTACGGAAAATAGGATTAGTCAAAGATTATGTGCATCAATTCCAAAACCTATCCTTAAGAGTGGAGAATATTCCAAAAGAGAATTTGAATGACCTATTTCTTGGGGGTCTTAAGGACCACATCGAGCATGAGTTACATATGTTTAATCCAATCAAGCTTTCTGATTCTATTATCATGGCACATCGTGTAGAGGAAAAAGTTCTTTCTAGTAGGAGGCCACCTTTCATTAACACTAGAGACTGTAGTATCTCTTCCCCTTCATTTTCTTGGCCAATTAGACTGACTCCTCAAAAAATGGAAGAAAAGAGAGAAAAAGGATTATGTTTTAACTGTGATAGAAAATATGGACCGGGACATAATTGTGCTAAGAAGAAGTTGTTCTATATTGACAGAGGTAATGAGAATGATGAGGAAGCTGAAATTATAGGAGATGCTGAGGAACCAGTAGAAGATGAAGTAGAGTATCACCAACCTACAATTTCTTACCATGCATTGTCAGGTATTAGTACTCCTGAAACACTCAAGGTTATTGGCTATCTCAAAAAACAGAAGGTGACGGTGTTGATTTACTTAGGGAGTACTCATAATTTTATAAATAGTAAGTTAGTTGCCCGCATCAATTGTTTTATTTACCCAGCTCCAGAAATGCAAGTTATGATTGCGGATGGTCGGACAGTCAAGTGCACAGGAAAGTGCCATAGTATCAAGATTTCCATGGGAGACTACATGTTAGACTCACCTATGTTTTCTATTTCTATGGGAGGGGAAGATATTGTTTTGGGGGTCCAATGGCTCACAACCTTAGGTACTATAGAGATGAATTTCCAAGAATTGTTCATGCGATTTCATTCAGATGGAAGGACAATACAATTGAATGGGATGGTAGCTAAGTCTCCACAGATTATTAGCTCTCATCAAATGTAGAAGGTTCTCAGAAAAGGAGTGGATGGCTTTATAGCAAAGCTATTTTCCATAGAAGTACAAAATACAGAATCTTCAATGCCACCCAATCTTCAGAAGATTGTGGATGCTCACTCATCTTGTTTTTGATGAAATTCCAAAGGGACTACCACCAGTTAGGGGTCATAATCATTCCATTCAGTTGATTCTAGGGAACCAAACACCTAACATCATACCATACAGATACCCATATTCCCAGAAAAATGAGATTGAGAAAATGGTTCAAGAAATGTTGAAGGCAGGTATCATCAGGCCTAACCAGAGTGCATATTATTCACCAGTGGTCATGGTACATAAGAAGGATGAAACATGGAGGATGTGTCCAGATTATTGAGAACTCAACAAGTACACCATCAAAGATAAGTTTCTTATTCTAGTAATTGATGATTCACTTGATGAATTACATGGTGCTATTTATTTCACAAAATTAGATCTTCGTTCGGGGTACCATCAAATTTGAATAAAAGAGGAAGATGTTCATAAAACGGATTTCAGGACTCATGAGGGCCATTATGAGTTTTTGGTAATGCCTTTTGGTCTTACAAATGCACCCTCAACTTTCAAAGCTTGATGAACACTATTTTTAGGTTGTTTTTAAGGAAATTTGTATTAGTTTTCTTTGATGACATATTGATTTACAGTAAGACATGGGAAGAACACTTATAACATGTAAATAATGTGTTGGAAGTTTTGGAGAAACATACTCTGTATGAAATGCCATCCAAATGTTCTTTTGGTGTACAAGAGGTAGAGTATTTGGGTCATATTGTATCCCATGAAGGCATCAAAGTTGATCCTCAGAAGATCAAAGCTATGGTGGAATGGCCAAGGACCAAAAATCTCAAAAATATTTGTGGGTTCCTAGGACTAACAAGGTACTACATAAGATTTGTGCGGAGTTATGGTAGAATAGAAACCCCACTCACTGCATTGCTAAAGAAGGATTCCTTCCATTGGACAGACATAGCCATTGAATCCTTTGAGCAGCTGAAGGAAGCCATGTGCAGTACCCTAGTTTTGGTTACTCCCAACTTCTAAAAAACCTTCATTGTTGAATGTGACGCTTCAGGATCAGGATTGGGAGAAGTTATAATGTAGGAAGGAAGACCAATTGCATTTGAGAGTCACCAATTCAAAGGAAAAGATCTGCTCAAACCTGTCTATGAGAAAGAAATGATGGATATTCTTCATGCGGTCAAGCAATGGAGGCCCTATCTCATGGGTAGACACTTCAAGGTAAAAACTGATCATGATAGTCTCAAATACTTTTTAGAGCAAAGGTTATCATCTGAGGAACAACAAAAGTGGGTAACAAAAATGTTAGGTTATGATTTTGAAATCATATACAAAAAGGGTAAAGAAAATGTAGTAGTTGATGTGTTGTCTAGAAGGGATACATCCGTAGATGCCTTACTATGTGGAATGTCCATGTTGACGACCGATTGGGTGGATGAAGCAATATTGGAATGAAATCAAGATAAGGATACACAATCTCTAATATAGAATATCAAACAAGGATCTATGACATCTAAAAAATTTGAGTGGAAAGGTAATGCCCTATGGTACAAGGACAGGTTATACTTGAGTAAAGATTCTAAGTTGAAGCATAATATTCTTGCAGAGCTACATGCCTCACTTGTTGGAGGACACTCTGGGTTTTTGAAGACATATCATAGAATAAAAAGAGAATTATTTTGGGAAGGACTAAAGTGGGATGTATAAAATTTTGTATCAGAGTGTTTAGTGTGCCAACATAACAAAGGGGAAATAATTAAGAGACCAGGTCTATTGCAACCCTTACCAATTCCTAGCTAGAGATGGGAGGAGGTCCCCATGGATTTTATCACCGGATTGCCTTGTTCAGAGGGTAAGAATTTTATTTTCGTGATTGTGAATAGGCTCATAAAATATGCCCATTTTTGTGCCCTATCACATCCATTTGCAGCTAATACAGTCGCAACTATTTTTTTTGGAGATAGTTCAAAGGCTACATGGAACCCCAAAGATAATTGTAAGTGATCGTGATCCTATTTTCACAAGTAATTTTTGGACGGAATTATTTTCATGTTTGGGTACTCAGCTAGCTCACAGTTCATCTTATCATCCTCAAACTAATGGGCAAACAGAAGTGGTCAAAAAAATTCTTAGAGGGGTATCTACGTTGTTTTGTATTAGATAAGCAGGAAAGGTGGATTAAATGGCTACCACTTGCAAAATGGTGCTATAACACATCTTTTCATACCTCTTCTCAAATGACCCCATTTTTAGCATTATATGGTTACCGTTCACCTTCTATCACTTCCTCCTTGAGGGTGCAAACTAAGGTCAGAGATGTTGAGGAACACATTCAACATCAACAACAAGTTTTAGCTAGTTTGAAGGAAAATTTAGCATTAGCACAAAACAGGATGAAACAACAAGTAGATCAACACCATAGTGAAAGACATTTAGAAATTGGTGATTGGGTTTTTGTACATCTCCAGCCTTACAAACATATGTCCCTAAAGCAATAGAAAAAGGATAACAAACTTGCTCCTAAATATTATGGCCCTTATCAGGTTTTACAGAAAATTGGTAATGTTGCTTATAAACTAGAGTTGCCTCCATCTTCACACGTACACCTAGTATTCCATGTTTCATGCCTAAAGAAGGTTATTGGATAGAAATTTGAAGCCCAGACAAAGTTACCAAAACTTGACGAGGAAGGAAGAATTATTTTAGATCCAGAGAAGATTCTACAAACATGTACTAAGAGGCTAAGAACCAGAGACATTAAGGAATATCTAATCAAGTGGAAGAATCTGAGCATAGAAGATGCAACCTGGAAGGATGAAGGTTTTCTGTAGCAACATCCAAGATTATTAAATGTTGAGGATAACATTGGTTTGAAGGGGAAGGGCATGCTACACCCTTAACCTATTGCTTGTATTAGTATATGAGTAGCTGACTTGTGGCTTACCATATCATTTTATTATATCATTTATACTTTCTCATGCTTAATAGGTCAGCCTTGGTGATGGCCATAGCATATGAATAGTATATATAGGGGATTATAGGTAGTAGTTCATTATCATTTAAGCATTTGAGTCTTATTATATGGTTTGGAGGTTGCCCCCTCGAAGTGGCGAAGCTATTATAATTGCATATTGAGATCATTATTCTGAAATATTGTGTTATTTGGAGTTCTATTGTTTGCTCATAATTTGAAGTATACAAGTAATTTCATTACAGCTGATTGTCCTGTAGGGTATTTAATTGATGCATTATATTGGACTGGGTTATATTGTATATGGAATATCATTTGCTTAAATTTCATGGAGTAACCCTAAAAAGGCTGATCAACTGCCCAAAAAGATCAAGATGCTCAAAAGTGCTAGCCACATATGTGGACCCAATCCAGTGTGAGTAAAGTACAAAGAGGATACTCGGGCACCTAGATTGGACCACAGGGCAACTCGGCACTGGTGTCTCTAGAGAACTCTGGGTGCTTGATGTCCAAGCCAATAAACAAATGCTGAAGAATGCTATAAAGGTAGACTGTTAGCAAGTAAGGGTTGACCACAATACTGAGAGTAGTAACAGAAAGCAAACAAAAGGTGGTCATGACACATGTGGTTAATTAGTAGTCATTATCTACTGTAGGCCAATCAATAAGAGATAGTAGTATGGTAAAAGTGCACGATATAATAGGTTGGTGTGCCTAATTTTAAACCCTCCACCTTATACCTCTTATGCGAGTGGAAATCTTGGTAACTATTCCCACAACTAGTTATAGATGACGCATAGCTTGAATATCCATGTAGATTGGATGTCGAACCCATGTGCTGAGGGACTAGACAAAGCAAGTGGAGTCGATAAAATGTTGAAGCACAGGATGTTCGAGGAGATAGATAAGCAGCTTTCTTAGTGATGATGAAAATGAACCTAGGGCGGAAATGCACTCTGTAGATGTCAGTTTGATGTACTTGTTAGAAAAATGTCGATGTGTGTGGATGTTACTTATTGGTGTGACGTTGACTACCACTTCCCATGGTGGACAAACTTGCAAAAGAGAAGTCGTTCTAAGTAGTCAAATGATGACAATGTATAGTGAAGAAAACATGTAAAAAAGTGTGTCCAAGGAAAGTATGTATAATTTTCTTGGTGTGGGGGTTGTTTCTAAGGAACATGTGCATCCGATCCGTGCACTGCAGAAAAAAGGGGATAGAAAGGATCCTACAGATGGATGTCGATGCGCGAACTTATTTTCGTGACGATCTTGTACCAATGTAATGGAAGAAGTGTAGGGATCAACTCAATTTTCCAGTGTCATCTACTAACCTATTAACTTCAATTCTCGTTGTGTAAAACATTGTACTAGAGATGGTGATGTATGTGCTACATAGGCACCCGATTCCGTGATTGAGTAAATCTAGAGGGATAGGTCAACCAGGTTAACTCCGTTATCAAGATGATGGTCGATTGCGTTTTAGTTTAATTTTTCGTTTATGATCTCAAATTTAAATTTAGTATAATGGAATGAACAAGTGATTAAGGGAGGCAACTAACTTGAAAAACATATTAAATTTAAATTTAGAATCTTTTATCCACAACAAACCAAATATGTACACCAACATCCATTTAGAGATGAATTAAATCAGATTGTATGTGCATTAAAGGAATCATATTGTGATCCTTGTAAAATGGCTTTGTAATAAATGCCACTTAGATCACGAAAATTGAACTCGAAAGAAATTTGATCAAAAGTATGTGACATTTCAAAGAACTATGTATATTTGAAACATTCCTAAGAAAGAACCCACTGTAATTTCCCCCTCAGTTTTAGGATTACTAGATTTCACATATGCCGAAAACTATATTGAAATGGTACCCAAGGGGGTCTAATTCTGATCCTTGTTTGAAACTAAAATTTATGTCTAGTTTTGGTCATTCATGAAAGTGTATAACTTCTGTCATGGGGTGACTGATTCACCCATATGATAACAAATGCCCTTAAGATTGGGGAATGCATGCTAGATCAAGTCACAACAAGGAGTATTTGTCAAGAAAGAATCCTAGGATCTCAACCCTGGTGCATGGAACATGTGCCTTTTAAAGGGGGATTATGGAGTCATGTGCTTCCAAAGAACACACACAGACACAAGGAAAACACACTAAAAGTGGAAAATAACACACAATAGAAAAGTAAATTATATCACAGGTGAGGGAAACTTATAGAGGCAAAAAAAGAATGTACAAATACCTAGAAATTGGTTGGGAGAAGTACACACCATCATGGAACAATGAGCATAAGTACGACCTTTGCAAAAAGTGGGTTGCAAGATATGGGATCTTATCACTCATCATGATGTCGTGATGGAAAATCATAGGTTGTAATGTCCGTAAACAGACAAGTGATGCACACAAGACATAAGGGAAAAGACAACTAAACAAGAGAATACAATGACAAGTCAATGGAAAACATTTTGTTAACAAATAACTATGGAAGTAAATAGCTTCCTGCATAGCCAAATACTTACGCTTTGTGAACATGAGAAGTCAATCTGTTGGCACGTTCTCAAAAATGGATAACAAAGATATGTTAAAGCGAAACATACCTCATCCTTGTATTTTAACATGAATTCATTTCTTGAATCAATGAGGAAATTAGAATAATTGAGAAAATAACTACCTGTAGTGTCATTCGATAGATTTTTGGATGCCTTTCAGGAGCTTTGTTGTTGAGGACAATTGGTATGAGGTATCTATGTCTAAGCATCAATGTTGCCAAGATCTTCATCATCCTCTAGAGAACATTGCAACATGGATTCATGTTTGAAACTAGAAATTAATTTAGAAATGATGACTTTAAGTTGATTCTGCATTTCTTCATGAGATACTTTTATATCCTCAGTCATTTGTTGACTTGTACAATTTTTTTCAATACCTACTAGCTCAAAATTGACCTTGACATAATTTTAAAATTGCAATCCTTGATTTTCTCATGGATACACTCATCACCCTTGAGTGATTGTTGTTGTGTGTAACCTTTTTCAAATTTGGTAGGGCATCCAAAGGTGGCAAGAATAAATTGACCTTTACTCCACTCATAAGACTATTGTACCTTTTCACTTTGTTTTGAACAATTATCTTCAATACAAATCAGCCCAACCTTTTCCTTGCTATCATCCTCCATGGAGGAGGTGTTGTCTTCATGAGTGATAATATCTATAACATATGCCATATTTCCCTCCATATTTTGATTCTCATTGATGCACTCTTCTTCACAAAATGAGAAAGGTGAAATATTACCTCCCTGTTCATGCTCATCTACCAGGTATTTTAAAATATCATTGAACTTGAATGTTTTTCTTTGTCTCATCATCAAACATAGGTGTATGGAAAGGAGAAACATGCTTTGACTCATACCTTTATTACATTTCCATGGCCTAGGTCAAGATCTCAAGACTAATTTAAGGGTCTTCAATTTCTTCCACGACCTTCAAAATGTCTTCCAGAGATTGATCTTCCAAATATGTTATATACTCATTGTCATTTTCATTACAAGATTCTTTTTACTAGGCCTCAAAGAGATGATTTAAAATATTACCTACACATGGCCAAAAATCATTTAAATAATCCTCATCTTCTTGTTCTACATTTCTTTTCACTTGAAGCTCACCTTCTTGTAAGAATGTGCATATTTTGTTTTCATTATTTTCGGGTAGGGAGAAGATATCCATGCTACGTAGGTAGAGGACACCTTTGAGCTCAAAATCCATTACATCATCCTCATGATAGGAAGGAGAAAAACATGTTAGAGGAATAACATGAGAATAATCTTCAATTCCATCTTAATCATTCCTTATAGAATCTTTGTGTCTACAAAGAATGGAAAAAATCCATATTCACTGTAGTCATTTTTATACCCTTAGAACAACAATATAATCCTATGTGCGTCGTCCTATCACCCAGTGGGTGTTGGGCGCTCACCCGAGGCACACGTGGGCACTGAGCCCCTCCTTTGTGTGAGTTTTGTGAGAATACATCATTTATGACATATTTAGATGCAAGAAAGAAAAGAACCGTGCATTCATTTTGAGAACTTAGGAGGAGTCATTATACCAATGCATCCATTCAAATAACAAGAGAGAAGTATAAAAAAGAATGCAGATCTGGTTCATGAAAAAAAGGAAATGCACTAGGGTTTTTGCCCATGAACAACATATATACTTTAGAACAGAACCTTATATTCATATTAACAAGTTCAATAACCACATTACATTCATTAAGGCCATAACAAGCCAATATAACAATGCAGATCAGAGTCATACATTAGGAGCCTGAACTATGCACATTACAAAAATGATTACAGACCCATCCCTCTAAATATGCCATTACTCCTACGGTTATCCTAATCCCAACCCAAAGGATCCTTAATTATTCCTGTAGAGCTTCACCTATCCAACGTTATATGATGCCGCTCTTGGTGTTTTTTCTTCTACCAGAGCATCTCTCTCTCTCTCTATATATATATATATCTTTAGTCTCCACTGCCATGCCTTCCTGAGATAATAGATCGGTTGTCAAGTGTCCATGTGGTCCTCCAATGGAGCATGCTTCCTTTGATCTGAGATCTCCACTCTTTGCAATGATGTCTTTTTGGATCCTTCCATCGCATGCATGGAATATTCCTTTCTTGACCATACAGCTGTCAGGCTGGCACCTTATCCACTCCGTATGCTAGATGGGTCACACTTTTCTCATGTGCTTCCTAGAACACTGAATATGGCTAAGTCCCAAAACCCTTGTTTTTCCTTACGCATGCACCTTGGGTTCTGCCAAACCCTTCCAAAACTTTTTCCTGCACGCCTTCACCTTGTGTGCCCTTCTTCATATAGGCCCCACGTACCTTCTTGTACTTAGCCAATATTCTGAGGCCCAACATCACCCCACACTACGCATGTTCTCCATCCTCAGAAACATTTCTCTTCAATGAATAAAGAATGGTGGGCTCTGAATAGTGGGAAAAATAATGAAGGAATGAATAATTGGGAGAAAGAATGAAAGAATGGGGAAAATGAAAGAGAACAATGCTTATTTTTTAAGGAGGAGAGGGAAATCCTTCCCTATTTCTACCTCTATCTTTTCCCAGGTGTCAACCTCACTCTGTGCTTGCTGACAGAGGTCTCCAACTAGGGTGCTCACCTCCTCAAAACTTAGTTCCTCCCCTTTGGCACTCATTGTCTCAACAATACTCTCCAATTGTTTTCCCAAGTCATCAAGTGCATCCATCCTGCGGGTGATCTGGGGGTATAATTCCTTTAGCTGGATTTTGATCAAGCCTCACAAGGTCTTGATAGCTTCTAAATTATTTTCTACCTTGGCCAGGATTTTATCCCTTTCTACCGTGTTCCCCTTATTCTTCTCTTGAAACTCCTTGAGTTTCATTTCATGTGTAGCAACCAAGATGCTTTCCAATCTATCTCTATCAGCGCAATTTTCATATGCAGCTTCAACAACTTGCACAACGACCTTTACCTCTGTAAGGAGTTTGGTATATCAAGTAACGATTTGGACAACCTTAAACTTCTCTTCTCTCTCTTGGCGCACCATCACTTCTCCCATGGTTTCTAAGGCAAGTGGCCATCTTTTCATCCTGAGGATGCAAGTCAAATCCTCCAGAAACTGCAAGACTGATTCACATTTTTTCTCGGGTGGTGATAGGTCGGTATGCTTTAATACTATGGCATCCGTAATCATCTGCACCTTCTTAAAGAATTTGTGCACCTATACTTTCTCTTCCTTCAGTTTTCACGCCTTAACTGTGCACTGATAAGTTCTTCTTTTGCTTTAAGTATTTTCTCTTCTCAACGAGCTCCTCCTTTTTCTTCTCCAATTCCTCTAGGAATCTCACTCTATCATTCCTTCTGAACAGTCTTGCCTCAATCTCAACTTAAACTTTGTTGAGTGCGTTGCATACCTACTCATCTGAAAATTGTTGAGCATTCACCAAGGGATTTACTCCTTTCATCTCTGGCACCTTCATCAGCACTCTCTAACTTACTTCAAACTTAGGTTCATCCATGTGGGACTCGAATGCCCAAGATAGCATCTTTCTGGTTCGTGGATATGCACCTTCTTCATCAAACAAATTCATATCCAGGAGTTGTTCTATTGGTATGGTGCTCTGGAAGCGCACATGTAGCACCTTTCTTGGATCATTAATATAGCCCATCCCTTTCCCTTGTGCTACTATTATGCCCTTCCCACCTATTCGCGCAGCCTTTGGGAAGCTTACCACCAAATTGGGATTCCCACCCATGCTGCCATATTCTTTCCCAACGCTCTCTTCTTCCATTTCCTTCAAAATTTCATCTGCGCTCTACTCCAACTTCTACTCCACCAAGTTCTTAATGATGCCCACTACTTCTCTTTCTATGGCTTCTTCCACTTGTTCCTTGGTGAGGCTTGGGGTTCTCTGATTTTTGGTGCTTACCTCTTCGCTCACCCCCTTGCCTTGATCTTCTGCTTCCTCCTCGTCATTCTTCTCTTCATCTTCCTCCTCCTCAGAGTCGTGTATATCATATACTAGATGGTCTTGAGCTCCCTTGGGCTCGTCATCATCCCTATCACCAATGTAGGCCTCTAGGCTCTCTGTTTCCTCTGAGCCTGCCTTTTCTACCACCTTATGCTTCTTCCTAATTGGTGATTCCAGTATAGGAGATTCTTCCTTCTCTTTCTCCTTAATAGGTGATGTCTTCCTTGGTGATTCTTCATGTGTGAGGGACCCTTCATGCTCTGATACCTCTTCTTACAAGGTCTTCTCTTTGACTGGGGACTTCTTCCTATGCACATAAGTGTTAGGCTTAGCACTTGTTTCCGTCACTCCCATAGATTGTGTTATTTGCATGCTTGGTGCCTTCTTCTCCTACACCTCTTCTCTTTCCCTCTTCTTTGGCATAACCTTTTTCCTCCCTGTGGGGTCTTCTGGAATGGAGACATCACTCTCTAGATAGGCACATTTCTCAAACTTAGGCCTTATGCATAGATATACCCTTGTTGCAGCCCTTCTAGTGATTGACAGCGTTATTAGATTCATGATATGTACTTTGTGGGAGACATACTTCTCCACATATGCATGCTTCTTAGGGTATACAAGCTTTTGGCATAGCTCGCGGTGGTCTTGGTCTACCTCACTAAGGTTGAACCTTAGCCTTTTGGCCTCCTTGAACCGGTTGACCCCTGCTTGGAAGTATTGTGTGGTGAAGGAGAAAGGTAGCTTGCACCATGGACTCTTAGTCCCATCTATCAATGTAAACCTACCAATGCATAAATGTTGATATACTGCAAAATCTACCTCTCCATCCATGAGCATGGGAAACTACTTAGGGATCCTCCACTCTACCCCGAATGCGTCATGCATTCACTTGTACCACTTTTCTAGGTGCGCCTTGTGAGCGACCGTCATGGTTTCACAAGTATATTTCTTGAACCTTTTCACGGGTGAGGGATTGTCTTCTGGATACTCCCAAATGAACATCTCTAGCCCATCAGGCACTCCAATCTCTGAGAAGATGATGGTGAGGAGAATGTTTCCGAATACTATATTTTCTCCTTCCTGTGCACTACTTATGATCTCATCTGCAATAAAGGTGGACAATTTATATATGGTCCCCTCTGATATCTTCTAGCATACATTTAACCATGCCTTGTTTACTTGCATCCATCTTTCTTGATCATTAAACTTGGTAACTAAGTGCATGGCCATCCTCATAACATGGTCAGATATTTCTGCAATGTCAAAGTACCACAAACCCTTTTTCTAGTCATAAGCCTTCACATTTTCCTTAATGGCCTCCTTATCATCCAAGTTGTCGTCTATACAGTCTCTTTCGTAATTCAGGACAGTGAACTTTGATATAAGCTGAAGGGTTATGTACATCTTGCGGCCTGTAAAATAGAAGTGGTCTTCATGTACACGTGACATCAACCACTGATATAGCCGCTCAAGCTTGCCAAAATAAGGCAACTCATATAGTTTTAACATCCCTTCCTTCTCCAACTTTACCTTTACTTCGTCGTTATATATTGGCATTTTGTCTGGTGTCCTCTTGTTAGTTAGACGAACCAGTTCCAATTCCATTTATTTCTGAGTAGTGTGTGTGCGATGGTTGTAATCGCTCACGGCCATTTGTCTCAAATGTGACACCCACTCTTTCCCCAGTAATACTCTATCTGGGTACTACATTTCTGCATACCATTCTTCATTGGAGCTAATGATGATAGCCATTTTCTTTCCTTTTCCCTTGCCCTTCTGTTTCTTTGGTGAAACAGTCACCTTATTTTGTGATATGTTTTCTTATCAAGCTATAACCTAAATCCCTTCTTCTTTCTCTAATCTAGTACTATGCTTAACTCTAAGGCTCCCTTCCATGAAGAATCCTCCTTCCATGCCCTAGCTGCCAAACCCTAACTAGGAACAACTTCTTCCACAAGATAATGTATTCTGAAAAGAACTCTCCCCATGCTCGTGTACTCCTTCCACTTTGGTTTGCAGATCAACCCTAGTCACGCACTTGGATATTTATGATTCTTCTTCCTTCACACAAATTTCTCTGGATGCCCTAGTTCACAAGAGTTCTTTCACTTTGTAAAAGCAAGGTAAATAATAATGTGCCCGACTTCATACTTATAGTTTTTGCTCCTCTCCAGAAATAAATGTTATACCAACCCACCGACGTATTTAGCATTAAATGTGATTTTTTCCACTAAATCTGATATTAAGCACCCTTATCCATGTGCCCAATCCTGCGCAAAAAACCTTCTACAATCTTCTAGCACAAAAAAATCCAATCTGACTGAAGACTCTTACATGCATGTTTGTAGCACTGACGACACTTCTTCTATCCTTTACCTGATTATTTCCCTCACCTACCTCATGTTGTTTTTGCACTCTTAATTATTTGTATGTGGTCTTTGTTACAACCTTCTTGACACAACAATTCATTATCCATTGTTTCCCCATGTGTTTTCTCAATCTTACGTGCTTCCTTCTAATGGGCCATTCAACTTTTACTACAGGCTTATAATTTACTTTGCACTACTCCACCCCACACTAAAACATATGCACAATCCTCTGTGCATACACAACCTTAGAAAATAATGTGGTTACTGGTGCACAAGGTGCAAAATAGAAATAAAGGAACAAGAAACGAGAAAGGAAAACACAAGAAAAGAAAAATCATAAAGGGAAATCCTAGACTAACTGGCAAGACTTCCTTATTTACAAACACCAGGAAGGCTTATTCACAGTAGGGCTTCAACCTACTCCCATTGAAATGGTCTGGTAATCTCGTCCCTTCTTGTTCTTATAAATGGAAAGCACCTGAATCAAGGATGTATGAGATGATGTAAGGTCCTAGCCAATGGAATTTCAACTTCCCAGGATGGTGCATAAACTTGGAATCATATAACAAAACCATCTACCCAACCTTAAATTGCTTGTTTTTGATATGACGATCAAGTCATGCCTTTTGTCTTGTCTTTTCTGTCTTCTAACTCCATCTCGCAAGTGATCGTCTTTCATCTAACTACATCAACTTATAAATCCTCTCTTTCAGTGCATGTTCATCATCCAATCCTCTTGTGCGCGCTATACGCAGAGATGGTAACATGAATTAGACTGGAAAAATAGATTTCACGCCAAACACCAATTGAAATGGTGTGGCCTTGTTCAACCTCTTGTAGGTTGTCCTGTATGCCCATAGAATGGATGATACTTTGTCATCCCAATCTTGTCTTCCGATGTCATAGATATTGGTCAATGTGTGACTTAGTATTTTGTTAAATACCTCACCAATTTCATTCACTTAAGGGTGATAAGGGGTAGTCTTTTGATGAGCCACCATAAATTCTGCTACCATAATCCTGACCGTTTCATTTAGGAAATATGTATCTCTATCACTTGTTAAGATTAAAGGACATCTGTACCTATGGATTATGTTCTCCCATAAAAATCTATCAGTTGTCATTGTATTTCAATCCTTTGTAGGTGCTGACTTTTCCCATCTTCTCAGGTAATCAGTGCAAGTAATGATATACCACAAACCAGTCCTTCGTGTGGCTAGCAAAATTGGCCCTACAAATTCAATTTCCCATTTTTCAAATGGTTCAACGCTAACTATTGCTTGCAAGGTAATTTCATCCCTCTTTCCAGGTTTTCTAAGGGGATGGAAATGGTCACAGGCCTTGCAAAACTCAATACAATCCTGGTAGATGGTTTCCCACTAAATCCCTGCCATTAGAATCTTTTGTGCAGTAGCATTTCCTGCATAGTTTCTTCCTGCAAGCCTACCATGCGCTTCCTCCATAATTGTCATGCGCTCATGTTCCAATACACATCGGTGTAGAACCTCATCACATCCTAACTTATACAGATCCCCACTAATCAACATGTAGGGTGCAACGCGTATTGCCAACTATTTTCTCTCCAAAGCCTTCATCTCCTCTGGCGCCACATCAATTTTCAAGAATACAACAATATCTTCCAAGTCCGAGGATGCATGCCACAACCTAAATAGTATTGTGTCCAGCATGGTATCCTCAATACTTTGCATGTCCTCCCCTGAGTCAATCCTTGATAATTGGTTAGGTCCTGAATTGATTTTTCCTGGTTTTACAACCATTGTAAACTCAAACTCTTGGAATAATAGGACCCAACGGCATATGCACCCTTGAAAAATGATATTTTTCACCAAGTATTTCAATGCCATGTGGTCTTTATAGAATATAAAGGGTGTTACCAACATGTATTGTCTAAACTTATGTAGCACGTAGATCATTGACAATGTCTCGCACTCAGTAGTTGTGTAATTTTGTTCTGCCTTTTTCAACTTCCTACTTGTAAAACCCAAGGGGTGATCAAAAATCCCCTCATCAAGCTGTGCTAGTACTACTCTCATGGTTGTTCCTGAGGCATCAACATGTCAATGGAAAGGCTTATCCCATGAAGGAAAACGTAGTATGGGTGCAGTGACAAGTCTATCCTTGAAAGTTTCAAACGCATTCTGTTGTGTCTCTCCCTAATGAAAGGTACTCTTATGCTTTAGTAATTCCTCTAAGGGCATGGTGATCTTGGCATACCCTTTGATGAATTTACTATAGTACCATGTATGTCCAAGGAATCAACGCACTGCACTTTTACTAGTAGGCTCCTCCAATCCCACAATAACTGCAACTTTGGCAGGATCCACTAGTAGGCCTTCCTTACATATAATATGTCCTAACAGGATTCTAAATGGAGTAATAGAGATACATTTCTTAATGTTGAGGGATATTATCAAATTCTGACATCTCTCAAACATCAGCCTCAAATTTTCACAATAGTCTTTTACTAGCCCATACATTGTCCAGTCATCCATTTAGACTAGAAGAAACTTATCGATGAACTCCTGACATTCTTGTACCACAATGCACTAGAACACAATAGACACATTCTTTAATCCAAAAGGAATGACCGTATAGGCAAAGATTCCCCACTCAGTTAAAAAATGTATCCTTCTCTGGTATTCCTTTGCAATCCTAACTTGGTGATACCCTGAGAACCCATCTGTGAAAGAGTAGACCTCGTTCCCATCTACTCCCTCCAGAATTTCTTCAGTAAAGGGGATTGGGAAAGGATTGATGACACATACTACATTCAGGTCCCTATAGTCAACACAGATCCTTATTCTTCCATCCTTCTTGATATTTATGACCATTGGGCTTATCCATTCTGATTCCTCCATGATCTCAATGATATTAGATGCTATCATCTTTTCTATTTCCTCCTTGACTGTATGCACAAATTCGGATTCATCCAATAAGCCCTCTTCCGAATCGGGTGCATACCTTCCTTTAACTTGATCCTCATCTCCCCCAAGGAATGGTGGATGCCTTTGAGTTCATGGTACCCACGAGGTAAAATTTTTTGGAACTTACACAACAGATCAATGACCTTTGAAACTTCTTTTTTCGACCAATAGTCCCCAATGATAGCTTCCTTAGGTTTTGTCTCTGTCCCAATAATAGCCTTTTTTTTTTCAAGGGCTCATGTTAGGTGTGTTCTCACTCTTCAGTGTTATCTATGACTTCACGCCTACCTTTAGAATGGTTAACATCTAAACTTTCCATCTCTTCACCATCTACTACATAGACCATTTTTCATTTTTCCTTTTCAATGCACATGCGCTCAAGTTGTATTTCTTCTAATTCTTCTTCATTGAGATGTGTCTCCAAACAATAATCACCCAACAACTCTAGTATCCTATCTTCTTCCATAACACTATCTCCCATTGTAAGGTGCATGAAAACTTGTAACGCCTTATCCACTGATGGCTTGGTACTCAGATACTCAAAATATTGAATGAGATCATTCGTTAACTCTTGCCAATTCCCCATCTGATGGCATGTCTCTGAGTGGATATACCATGCACGCGCACAACCCTATAAGGTGGATTATAACTAATGTACCCATAAAAAAGGTGGTAAATTTTGTGTGCCCTCCATCTAGGCATTCTCACAAGCTTGGATATGGAATGAGGTTTGGTTATCACCTATTCATGTGTGCGACTCGCTAATCATCTTGATCTACCTCCATCAACAAAATCTAAGCCGCTTACTATGTATGTACTTTGGGGCCAATGAGTTGCCTAGTACTGTGTCGTAGTGTACATTGCTTTATCATCATACCCAAGTGTCATCTGTTATTCCCCTTGCATGTATCCTTTCTTAGGGAACCATTATAACCCTTATCGTTAATTCACACAAGTCAGAACCGAAGCTCGATAACAAAAACATTACATTATGTTTCTCTGTTAGGTTTGGCTTGTGTAATTTCTCGTATTGCATTACATTTTGTATGTTGCATGGAGTTATGAATCTTTTAATTTCTCATATTGCATTGTATTTTGTATGTTGCATAGAGTTAGGCATCTTTTAATTTCTCGTATTGCATTACATTTTGTATGTTGCATGGAGTTAGTGCTTTTAGCAATGGACATTTGTTCGTATATGGCTTTTCACATCATACTACACTTTTTTTCATTCTTTTTAATAAGGACCAATGATGAAGATCACTAGCAATATGATGAAAAATAAAGTTGTTTAAAAGGTAGTGGATGGATGTTGGCTCATTCCCCCTTCTTTGTACTCTTTTTTCTTCTATATCCACTTTCTTCTTATCCACACTATTCTTTCTTATGTTCTCTTTCTGTCATCTTTTTGATTGTCAATCGAGTTCTTCTATCACCCCATAGACAATCGAGGGGGCATCCTCCATTCTACTCATTTTTCTTGTATCCCTTCAAAATTTTCTACTTGTTTATGCTTGTCTGCTTTCTTTGAAGTGATGTCACTTATGTCACCCCAAAGAGGGGCAAATGTAGACACCTGAAGTATGCTTACACTTAGCATTTCATCCAATTCAACTGATTGACGACACTTCGTTAATCAACCCGTCTTTTCTCCACTCTTGGATGCACATTCACAACACCTTCTCAGTTGTATTCCTCCTATATTCATCTTATTTGGCTAATATCTCTCTTATTAGCTAAACAGTCCTCCTTTTGACTATTCAGAAACTCCCTAGTTCTCTCTAGACCACTTCTATTGGCTTCGTAGGCTATCTATCAGTCACAATTAGTTATCCATACCCCTCCCAACTCTCAATGAGTCTCTAATCACTTGTTAATCAAGTTTAACTAGCCTAAATCCTAGTTAACTAGCCTAAACCAAGCTTATCTAAGCCTAAAGCATGTTTATCCTAATCTAATCTAAAATATTTAGTCCCACATGCACCCAAATTCCAAACTCTTCCATTTGGAAAACTATAAATAGAAGAGTCACTCCTCCCTCTCAAACACACACCTTGTTTACATAACAAAATCTCTCTCACATTTGGAGATATTGACATTAGACTTCATTTGTGTTAGCCAAGATAATAGGCATTTGATCTTGGCTATCCTCCATTGTTCAAGCTCCTACATCTTGCATCCATAACTTCATAGTAGGTTAGTAGGAGGGTATCTAACTTGGCCTTATAGCCATTTTAGAGAGACCTCTTCACCTCCATTGAAGCAAAAAGCACATCTAATTTGATTTCTCATAGGTTTAACTAGGTTCAATTTATGTTTTAAGTAATCATAGAGTAGTTAGAGATAAAATGATAGTGTTTTAGTTTAATTCATTATTGTTGAAGTTATCTTGTTTAGCACTCATCCTATTGTTTATGATTTAAGTAATCATAGAGTAGTTAGATCATGGAACTACTTATCTAGTTTCTTGTTTATTAACTTAAATAATCTTCTCATGCATACAACCTTAATGAAACTAATCCTAGCCAATTAGGACTTGGTCTAGCCCTAATCTTAATGACCTATTATCCCTCTAA
Organism: Taxus chinensis; assembly: GCA_019776745.2. NCBI lineage: Eukaryota > Viridiplantae > Streptophyta > Pinopsida > Cupressales > Taxaceae > Taxus > Taxus chinensis. The sequence goes on from CM034149.1 coordinate 15,435,746, forward strand.
CTATATCCCACGCTCTAATTTATGCCACTCAACACTCCAAACCTGGGATAAGCCAAGAACCACACCAAATGTGGGAGAGAAACCCTATTTTTGGAAAATTCAACCAATTATCCTTAACTGACATCAGTTATCCCTCGTCTGATGTGGTTTTCCTAACCATCGTCAGTTACCTTAAATAAGAGTTTCTAACTCTTTTCACGGGTTCTTCAATTCATTCATTTCACTCAAGCTTTGGCATTCTAACTCTCGAGCATTCAAGATACCAAACAATGAACTAGAGCACATCAAGTCTTCACCAGTAGCCAATATCTTCCTCCGGGGCCTTCGATCACCCAGAAAATAACACACAGGCTCCATTTTTGTGGCACTACACACAACCCCATTTCATCTCTGAACGCTTATCAACCCCCACCACCTTTGGATCTACAGATTCTCAAATAAGTAGCCCTTTCTTATTTGTTATCTCTAGTTTTTTTATCTTAAGTCTTTTATTCATTTCTATTATCTAACTCTCCTCTGTCCTGAATACCACCCTTCACCTGTCTACCATCTATTCTACCAACCTAAACCATTTTTTACCATCCTAATGCCTCTACCACCCTTGCTGAGTCATTTTATAAATCATATCATCCTCCCCAAATCCCCTCAACTCTTTGTGCAATCACAGATATATTCAAAACACCTATTTTTAATATTATGACCATATATCCCCTACCGACACCAGCCACCAAACTGACATCGGTCATTTACCAGTATCGACATTAGTCGCCTAACCGATACCGGTCTCTGTGACTGGTAATTTTACCTAGAACAACGAGCTTATAACTTTCACCAAACAACCTAGAACATAACTAAACTTCACCTAGACATTTCCCAACACCTCAGTGACCTTTCTTAACTATAAACATACCTTACCTAATGCTTTATTAGTTTGTACTTCAATACTTTTCTTAATCTAGTGTGTTGATAACGTTTTGAGATACCTAAATCAAAGTGTTAAGAATAAGACCTTTGTTTCTTGCATTTATTTTCATTAATTTGATAAAAATAGTGGATTAAAATCCATCTAAGAAGTTTCACACTTCTCAGAAATAGCAATCGCTAGGCAGTCCATTGCCATTTGTTATTTAATAGCATTTGGTTGTCTTATTGTGTTTCTTATATTGGTCATTCCTCCTAGCCAAAGGGAAGCTCCCACAATCAGTCTGATCAAATTCAAAAAAGTGTGCAACCTTCTCCTGACTATTCATAGGTATTCCTCCTATGCCCATTACCTTTATCTAGTTTATCACATAGTTTGAGGTGAAACTGTTATGTCTGAAAAGTAGCACCCTAGGATTTGCACATTACAAAACCCTACTTTTGACTAACATGGGATTGACTTAAGGTGTGGGACCCTTGGAATTGAGACAAACCTCTAGAGAAGGCTGGTTCCTGACCTATTATAGTGCTAACCTACTCCTAAAATACCAATTCCAAGTGGTCAAAGGAAGAGAAATACATAAAAATGTAAATCCTAAACTAAGGGAGGTGATAACACCAAAACAGGATTAGAGAGTTTCTTAGTGAGTGAAAGTGGATAAAATGAGGAAGGAGAGGACATACAAAGTGTCATAGTCCCAAAACACATTTTAACCTCCGATTTAGTGGAGCACAACAAATCTAATCCTTGCAAAGGAACACAATGTGCACAATATACCTATAAAATATAATAGAAGGCAAGAAACACAATATAAATCAAGCTAGGGCAAGAAGAGCCATAAAACACTAATTTTATTTCTTAAAATGATGCAAAATCCATTATAGTGTAAGCACAAGGCAAGAATCCTTCACAAAATGCATAAATTTGAGGTTTGCAACTCACAAAAGTGCTGGAACAATTTTAGCATAATTCCTTTACAATTTCAAAATCTCTCCCCTTTTAAATGAGGGGAATTTACATATATATATAAATAAGGAGCCACCAACCAATATCCTTCATTAATTTCCTGTATGGGGGTATGGGTGACCATGCCTCATTAATATGGTTGTTGAACTACCCTGTACAGTGTCATTAATGTCAGGCCATATTTGAAACTCTTTGTTGTCACCTGATAAAAATCACTAGCTGACACACAACAAGGATAGAGGAATCACCGCCGATGAGAGGAAGGATTGTCGCATGACAAGAAGAAAGTATGTTGCACAACAGTGAGAGGAGGTGATGCACGCTAATAAAAGGAGGATGATGCGTGATGGGAAGTGACACTGAGACATGATGAGAAAGTGGTGGAAATGAGGAAGGTATGCTATCACACGTCAAGAAGAAATGGTTAACACATGAAAAGGGAGGATTCTGACACGTGATGGGGAAGGAAACTGATGTGGGATGAGGAAGGATGTTGATGCATGATAGGTAAGGACGTTGTTGTGTGATGGGGAAGGACACTGAGACGTGATAGGGAAGGACACTGACATGCAACAAAGAGGTGAAAATCCATACATTTTTCCTACTAACCATTAATGAAAATCCTTCTCCAAACCTTCGCCACAACTTTCCAGCTCGCTATGACATTCCTTATACACTACTTCCATCAACTATTAATGCCCTAACCTCTTGAAGGTTAATCCATTTTGCAAGGGGTCGCAGAAAATGGATAATAATTGGTAACTTGCAGGGTGATCTACTTGCCAGATTTGAAAGACCAGTGATCTTACATCCATTAGGTACAGAGTCATGCTAATTACTAAAACCAACTTAACATTTGAAGCCTCTTGTATCTCTGGGACACTACTAAGACATTACTTCATCATCGAATCTTTCCTAAAACTGGAAATTGTAACAACAACAAAGCATAACCATGTACAAATAACCAAATCATACATATCCCAAATGGAACATGCAGAGAGTGCACAAGCACTTATCTGAAAGCAAACCTAGCTACAACAAAACAATGTGCTGCAAACACTTGGAGGAATTACAAAATCTAAGCTAATATGTACAAGAAAGATACTCCCATTAGTGATAATGCTTGAGATAGATGTCATTGACTGGGATCTGTAATTCTTTCCCATCCAACTTTATTAGTTGGGAAGTGTTATTTTCTTTGCACCCTAAAACAAAGTAAGGGCCACTCCATATTGTGTCAAATTTGGAGTGCCTTCCTAGTTTGGCTATGTATGTATCCCATTTTAGAACAAGGTCTCCTTCTTGAAATGTTCTTTTTTTGGCCTTTTTGTCAAAACTCTTCTTGATTTGAGCTTGGTCTTTCTCCATTATTTTCATGGCCTAGTTTCTTAGCTCTTCCAACTCCATGAGCTCAGCATACCTGACTTCCATAGCCAGAAAATCAAACAACTCCAGCTGCTTGATAATCTCTAGGGATGGTAATTCAAGGGATATTGGTAGCCTTGCCTCCCTTCCATAAACCAACTTGAAAGGAGAATAACCGGTTGACTTCTTGGGAGTAATTATATCAGCTCACAAGGCCGATTTCAATTTGGTATGCCAAGTCCTTTGATTCTCATGTAGGGTTCTTCTTATGATTCTCAACAAGTTCTGGTTTGTAGACTCTGCTTGTCCATTACCCTAGGGGTAGTAGTTAGAATAAGTTCTCAAATAGATTCCATTTCTGACATCCGAACTAGATATCTTTGCTCCAATGAAAGCCAAGGCATTATATGATATTATAGTGGAAGGAACACCAAACCTTGTTGCAATACCTTCATAGAAATCTATAATTCTAGCTTCATTTTCTTCCTTAAGTGCAATTGCTTATGTCCACTTAATGAAGTATTATGTGGTTGTAAGAATTCATTCGTGTCCTAGGCTTGAACTTGGATTGATCATCCCAATAAAATCAAGCTCCCACTACATGAAAGAATGCTCAACTGAGATAGGATGAAGTGGGAGAGCTGCTAACTTCATTTTACCTATGAAGAAGGAACACTTCTTGCATTTCTTGATCCATGAGTAGCAATAATTGAAAATGTTAGGCCAATAATAACCAGCCCTCATGATCTTAATTGATGTTACTTTTGGGGGAAAATGACCTCCTGCCTCTCCATCATGAAACTCATGAAATACCCTCTCTATATGGTCTGTCTTAATGCACCTTAGGAGGACACCATTCACATCCATTTTGAACAAAATACTATCTACAAGCACATATGGGATGCAATGGAGTCTGAAATACCTCCTTTTGGACTTACTCAATCCTTGAGGATTTTGACCTATTTGAAGGAAATGTACAATATACCAAGTCCAACAAGGAATGGGTATGTCGCCTACAGTCTGTTCTCGGTTATCTTGCAACACCATAATAGCTTTTGCCTCCTCTCTTGATTCAACGTGTAGGTTAGAATCTAACTTCTCACACAACCCTTTTCCTCTAACCAATTTGGTCACATTTATATCAATATCATACTCCATGACCTTGGTTATCCAGCCATCTCTCTTTCCATTAAGGTCCTTGTTCAAAAGGAAATCTCTTACACCAGCATGTGAAACTAATAGATGAATTCTATTATTTGACACTATATGCCTGAATTTCTTTAAAATTTTAATCACAACAAGGATATGATTCTCAATGAATGAATATCTCACCTCATAATCCTGAAGGCTTTGGATGAAGAATGTGATAGGCTGCTCCAGGCCTTCTTGATTTGGCTACACTAGTATGGCAGATATTGTATCCCTACCTCCAAAAGAATATAAGATGAAGTCCTTTAAGAAATCTAGATTAATGAGGTTTGGAGCTTGCATAATGACTTGCTTTATAGCTTCAAATCTTTATCTTCCTTCAGCAGTCCATTTGAAAACCATGGTCTTCTTCAGCATCATCGTTAGTGGTTTGACAAGATAGGAAAAGTTAGGAAAAAACCTCAAGACAAAATTAATTTTCCCCAAAATGATTTGGAGAGCTTTCTTGTGACTTGGCAATGATAATTCTCAAATGTCTTCTACCCTCTCTGGATCAATTGACAACCCTTCCTTAGAAACAATGTGGCCTAAGAGCTTGCCTTCATGAGCTAAGAGTATGCACTTTTTCAGATTCAAAGATACTCTAAATATTCTACATCTTTGGAACGCTTGTCTAAGGTGAAAGAGGTGTCTTGTTGCATTATTTGAGAAGACAATGATATCATCTAGATATACCAACACCATCTTGTTAATTAAGCCTTTGAATTTCATATCCATATCTTGTTGAAATATTGCTCCGGTGTTTGACAGTCCAAATGGAATCTTCTTGTAAGCATATGTGCCCCATTTTGTAGTGAAGGTTTTCTTGAACTGATCCTCTTCTTTCACCATTATCTGATTATAGCCTCAATAGCCATCTAAAATTGAAAACCTTTCTGATTCAGCTACTACTTGCAATATTTTCTCCATGGAAGGAAGTGGATAATGGTCTTTGAGAGAGACTTTGTTCAAGTCTCAGAAATCCACACATAGCATGATTTCCTCATTTTCCTTCCTAACCAGCACTAGATTTGCTAATCATGAAGAGTGCTTGATTGGAAAGATGATACTTGCTTCAATGAGTCTATTCAGTTCCCTTTTCATGAGAGGCTTGATATAAGCATTGACTGGCCTTTGCTTCTACCTGATGGGTTTAGCTCCCGAATCTAGCTCAATGGTGTGTTGTGCCAATTTGGGATTAAACCCTCTCAAATATTCATAAATCCAAGAAAATACATCTAGAAATTCTTGGCAAAGTCATATGAATTCATATTTTTCTTTTTCAGTGCTTACCTTGCCAATTTGAAGTGTTTTTCCTTCTCCAACCGAAATTGGCTCAGAATCCTCACTTTTGACCTGAATGTTGGCTTTCTCTTTACGAAATTGATCATTCAGGTTGAAGATGGAATCTAATGTAACTAAGCCTTTTGGAAGCTTGTTTATCCATAGCTGCACTACTTGATCCCTGTACTGCTTCTCTAATCTGTCTTAAATTCTTGAAGAGATCTCAGCCTCTTCCTGGAAGAAATTAATGATTTGGCGATCATTCTGAAATACCTACCAACTCATGTTATTATCTGGTACAGTTGGCCTCAAAATCACATGAATGTATGGATGTGTTTCATCTCTTTTGATATTGTCCACAACATTAAATGTCACTCCAATTGTTGCAAGACTATCTGCAGCCTCATTCTTCTTCCTCGGTATGTCTTGAATATTGAACAATTCAAAATCGTTAATTTGATCCCATACTCGATGCTTGTAGGATTTTAGCATATCATTCTTGGCAGCATGTTTTCCCTTAACCTAGTTGACGATTAACTCACTATCCCCAAATACTTGCAAATTTTTTATACCTCTCTTTCTTGCCCAATTCAATCCATATATCAAAGCTTCATACTCAACCATATTGTTTGAACAAGTAAAATGAAAACAGAAAGCTGAGTGGTACTTCATACCTTATGGTGACAAGAGAATTGCTCCCCCTCCAGCACCTTTCCTACTCCTTGATCCATCAAAGAATAGATGCCACACCTCATTATCATCTTCTTGATATGGCTTGGTGATGCTGGGGAGAGGTGGATTCTCTTCGTGCAAGCAATAGACTCCTAATTCAGATTCTTCCATTTCCTTGTAAGGGTCAAAAGCATGCCTCTTATTTTCCCATTCATCAAGAGTCAAGTCCAAAATGCATCCGATTTTGGTATCTTCTTCATGAGTGCTTGGGTAATCCTCTTGATCAAATGTTGAACAATTTGCATTAATTGGGCTTGGTGTATGAGGCTCAATATGGAAATTTGCAATTGGTTCAGATCTGATTGTAGCCTTAGCTCCATACCTAGTTCTAAATAACATATATGACCAATCAATAGATAAATAGCCTCCAATTTTAGCAGTGAAGTCCCTTGGCAAACACAATTCAAAGAGTGGTGGCAAGTCTATGACTGACACATCTTACAAGATAGTCACGTTGGGACATGCATGCAATGTGAGGCTCAAATCTTTGATTACTCCAACCATTTTTACCCTTGTCCCATCCAATTGCACCACACCTTTAGAGATGATTTCATATTGAAGTCCCAGCTGATCAATTGTTTTCTTTGGCATGACTGAGCTACTTGCTCCCGATTCAATCATGCAATTATGTACCAATTTATCTTCTATGATCAATAAGATATAGAATGGTGGGGGCTTCAAATTTTTACCTTGGTGACCTCCATGACTTCCTTCTTACTAAGTTGCATTGGTGAGAAATTTTTCTTGCTCTTTGGATGGATGATTTAATGCCAACCAATTAGCCATAGCAGCTTGCAATAGGTCTCTTTGTCCCAAGATAGCAAATGATTCCCACATTGAGATGTTTACATTCATTTTCTTCATCTTCTCAATGATGTTACAGGGAGAAGAGTTATCTCTCTGCTTCCCCTTTCCCTACACATTCTTCTCTTGTACATAGGTTGTTATAACCGGTACTTGAGTTGGTATAGAAGGTGGCTTGGGCTGGCCCTACACATTAGGAGCTGCACTTTGATTACACATACCTTTTTGAGTGATAGAGGGTTGCAGATCATTTGAATTTGACGATCGTCCCTCTCCAATATTCATTTTCTTGGACCATGTATTAGCTTCTACACTTTGAGGAGGAGCTTGATTTATGCCAAATAAATATTCAACCTACTAGTTGACAAGTGTGGTCTCATTTGGAGGTGCCTTTTACTGAGATGTTCCCTAATGTTGGTTTCCTTCTTGGTTTGGCTCTTGAGGGACACCTGTCGTAGTCACCATCAATTCCTGATTCAAAACACCATTGAAGAAGGTTTCCTAATTGTGTGGTTGGCTACATGGAAAGCACTAGTCATATTCCTAAGCCATGTTATTTTGCATTGGTACCAAATCTCTAGATATGGATGCAACATTAGGATTGTAAGGTTGGAATGGTCTTTTAGCAGGACGCCTGACTTGGTTCTGATTTTCATTTTGAATGGGTGGCCTATTAGGCTGATATGGAGGTCTATTGGGTTGAGTTTGAGGCTGATATGATCTAAAATTTTGAGCTTGCTTCCTCTTGAGTGTCACCAAATCATTACCCAAGTTTTGTAGTTGCTTCATGACTTCTTGGAGCTCATTTGAGGTACTAGAAGATGAGGTGGAAGCTTCAATTGAACTCTAATTTCTTGGAACAGGAATAGGAGCTAATGTGGGTGTTTGACTAGGATTAGGATTCCCCATATCTGGATAAAGAGCCACAGGTGTCCTAGGTGTAAGTTTACCATCCCGAATTAAGCAATTCTCAGCTCTAATAGTGATGTTGTAGGCTGCGGGTAAAGTTATACCTCCCATGGATTGAATCATCATGGAAATATCAGAATTTAAATATTTAAGAAACTATAGGAAAGCACCTTTAGTTGTTGGTCTCACAGCCAATGGAATTCTATCCCATGTCCTTTGAAATCAGTCAATTGTTTATTAGGATCTCTCTTAATAGTTGCCAATTGTTCCAATAAAGATATATTATCCCCCTTGTCCCCAAATTGATTATGAAGAGTTGTGTACAAATGTTCCCAATTCTAGATAGATCCTGCGGTTAGACTTCTGAACCATTGCAAAGCTTTACCCTTAAAGGAGGATGCCGACAACTTGACAACAATGTCCATTTTAGTAATTTTGTGAATTACACAGACATTTGCAATGTCCTAGATGTGGCCAATTGGAGTTTTCTGGTTCTCTCCAGTGAAATATGGAATGTTCTTCAATGTTGCAATTGGAACTGGATTTTGTGCATTGAGAGCAAGCGGGCTGCTTCCAGTGAAGTTGACATAGGGGTTGGGTTGTGCCATCTTGATTTGTCAAAGAACTCTAGTTGATTGAATGAAAGGACTTCCAGGTGGAGGTGTTGAAAATGTCCTATTTGGTGGAGATGGAAACCTTTGAGCTCTTCTTCCCCTTATTGCTCTATCTAGGGATAAATGTAGATAGACAAATAGCCCCTCTTCTCTAGTTCTTGACCTTGTTTGTATTCTTCTCATGAACTTGATAAACTTGGGCTGTTGAAACCACTGGATTTGAGTGACGGAGTCACCATATGTGTTGCTCCAAAGCCTCCAAAGGTTGAAAATTTACCGATACATGTACCTAATCTTGATAAAACTGAAATATTGACCTCTGGTCCCACCGAGCATGCCAGAACTGTTATGTCTGAAAATTAGCACCCTAGGATTTACACATTACAAAACCCTACTTTTGACTAACATGGGATTGTCTCAAGGTGTGGGACCCTTGAAATTAAGACAAAGCTCCAGAGAAGGATGCTTCCTAACCTATTCTAGTGCTAACCTACTCCTAAACTACCAATTCCAACGGGCAAGAGGAAGAGAAATACATAAAAATGTAAATCCTAAAATAAGGGAGGCGATAACACCAAAACAAGATTAGAGAGATTCTTAGTGAGTGAAAGTGGATAAAATGAGGAAGGAGATGACAGACAAAGTGCCACAGTCCCAAAACACATTTTAACCTCCAATGTCATGAAGCACAACAAATCTAAGCCCTGAAAAGGAACACAATGTGCACAATATACCTACAAAATATAATAGAAGGCAAGAATCACAATATAAATCAATCTAGGGCAAGAAGATCGACAAAACACTAATTTTATTTCTTAAAATGATGCACAATCCATTATAGTATAAGAAAAAGGCAAGCATCCTTCACAAAATGCATAAATTTAAGGCCTATAGCTCACAAAAGTGCTGGAACAATTTTGGCATAATTCCTTTACAATTTCAAAATCTCTCCCCTTTTGAATGAGGGGAATTTACATATATATAGAAAAAAGGAGCCACAACTCAATATCCTTCATTAATTTCCTGTATGGGGGTATGGGTGACCATGCCTCATTAATATGGTTGTTGAACTACCCTATACGGTGTCATTAATGTTTGGCCATATCTGAAACTCTTTGTTGACGCCCAACGAAAATCACTAGCTAACGCACTACAAGGACAGAGGAATCACCGCCAAGAAGAGGAAGGATTATCGCATGACAAGAAGAAAGGTTGTCACACGAAAGCAAGAGGAGGTGACACACATCAACAAAAGGAGGCTGACACATGACGGAAAGTGACACTAACGTGCGACGAGAAAGTGGCGGCGATGAGGAAGGTATGCTATTGCACATCAAGAAGAAATGGTTGACGCACAACAAGGGAGGACACTAATGCACGAAGGGGAAGGAACCTAACGTGTAACAAAGAGGTGATAATCCATACATTTTTCTAGCTACCCATTAATGCAAATCCTGCTCCAAACCTTCACCGCTAAACTATTTCCATTAACTATTAATGCCTTGACCTCTTGAAGGTTAATCCATTTTGCAAGGGGTCGCAGAAAATGGATAACAAAAACAATTTCACTAATCTAGAATAGGAGTGAGGAAAAATTTTCAACAACAGGGTTAGAGTGGCATCCAAGCGAGGTATAAAAATAGAAAAAAGTAGGATGGCTTGGGATGTGCACAAAAGGAGTTATAATTAGAAAAATCACAAGAAAAGAAAGAAAAGAATCATGCACAGATCAAGCTAATAATAGGATTAAAGCATGGTGTATATTTAGTTTGATCTATTATTAGCACAGATGTAAAAAGCATGTAAGTTATTTTGTACTCACGCCTATTATTAAGAGAGTGCATGTAGGCGGTGAGGGAAATTCCCCACCCTATATATATGTGATATTCCATTATAATAGAGAGAGTTCTTGGTGGAGAGTTTAGAGTTTTAGAGTTAGTATTATATTCTTATAGTGTAGGGTTTGAATGACATTTATGTAAGTCTATAGATAGCACACATGATCATGTGCATCATTATAATGGATAGTATTGTAATCATGTTCCTTGTTATGATATGAATTATGGTTAAGATGGACAATTGTGTATGGATTACAAATATCTTTATGTTTGAACATGGTTTGATGGGTATTCAAATCTTGATATTCATTATATTTGAATAAATTCCTTATTAATATATGTGTTTTCATCTCTTACGTTATGATGTATTTACTCGTGTGATTGATTGTTGTGGTTAACACACATGCATGCTACCATCTTGGTAAGCATAATAAAGGAGGGACCTGGCAGATGCACCCGCTTCAGGTGAGCTTCCAGAATTTTTTGGATGAAGTACTAGCATGGATAGCTACTATTGAATAAAATAAGATGACAATAACTTATTTTTGATATGATATTCAGATTCAGATCATGCAAGGAATGTAAATGACAAGAAATCCACTTCAGGGTTTACATTAATTTTGGGATATGGAATGATATCATGGGAGAGTAAGAAGCAAAATTATGTTTAAAGGTCCTCCACATAATCATAATACCACCATGTAGGAGGCGTTTTCTATGAAGTGATATGAATCTTATGTATACTTAAAGGATTGGGTGTACCATAGAAACATCCTACTATCCTACATATTGAAAATTGTAGACACTAAATCATGTACTGTGGGTATCTATCTAGTCCTAATCACATACTACTATTCATACAATTCATAAGTAAGAAAAGTGCTAATTAACCCATGTCTTTGGCCATCTTTTCTTTCATTTTATTTCCCCAGTTGATCTTACACTCCTACCCTAGTATTTCTTTTCACACTTCAGAATTTCTCACTCTAGACACCAACGCTCAGCCAAGATGTTGGCACCAGGTGCCCCCATCCCCTCTGGGTGCCCCTGACCTCTTTATACTTTTCTCACATATTTTGGGTCCTTTCTAGCCATTTGGGCATCTTATATTTTTGGTAGTCGGTCTTTTTGGGGTTAATTACGAAATTCAAGTAAGGAAATCATATAAATATAAAGTTATGTGACCATAATAAAGGACCAAGCACTAAACATTAGCACAAGTTCAAGGGACTGCATTACTCTACATACACTTCATAGGAGGGGAAGTTCATTCTTTCATGCACACATCTATTTACATCTTTTAAATCTAGCTACTTGCTCGCTATTAAGTGCGACACGCACAAGAACCACCTAGGGCATGATTCTACACACACACACATATAACTCCATTGGGTCTAAGATGTACTGCAACACTCGATTGTAAGTTTACTTGTTTAAAAGATGAGGACAATCTGACCCTTCATTTGCATTATTTTCTTTTTGGGATTTGATGCGATTTTAATTGTTTTGCGGGTCATTTCTTCATTTCAAGTTACAAGAGGCATCAACGAACTTGATGCAACATATTAGGGACAGGAAGCGAAAGAAAACAAATACCTTGCGACCCTCTAAAGTTGATTTTCTGAGGTTTTGAATAGTCACTAGTGCCAAAAGTAGGTCTACAGTTCTTGCAAATGCCCCTGACCCATTCCAGACACCCCAGTCTAGGCATATCTTACGATTGCACAATTTTTTAGGTTTCAGTGTGATAGTTTCCCCTCTCTCTTCATCAGTTCGTCACTTCGGTACAGTCCAAATTTATTTGTGAATCAGCTAAGTTCTCTTATCTCCTCTTTGCAACTAGGGTTTCATAATGTCTAGCTTATTTTTCTTGGGTCAATTTATGTATTTCGTTGCATATATTCAGTGTTGTTACATAATTAGCATTAGGTATCTATTTATTTCAATATTTGCTTAATAAAAAATGAAGGAGTAGTAAAGATTCTTCACAATCATGTGTTTCATGAGAACACGATCGACATTAAGGTGCAAGTACTTTTCATTCGTAAACATATTCAAAATAAAAAAATCCACCTTTAGTATTTCCTGACATATCAACAACGTGTAGATGTCTTAACAAATTCACTTACAAAGGAAAATTTTGAGGGCTTTAGAGAATTTCTCTCATGTTCACTTGAGACCATGTTGAACTAAGGGGGGGAATGTTATGACTAGACCAAGTTCATAATTCACTATGGGTGGATTAATTAAATAGATGTAATAAGTTTAAATATTATTTTTTAACTTATGGGTAAGTGCACCAAGTTGGTGGACAAAAAGGGGTCATAAGTAGACGTCATATTGCAAAAAATAGTAAAATATCAACTTGTAGGGATTATTAGCAATACGCACACTCAAAATTAGAAAAAATTATATAAATATGAATCGTAGCATCCAGAATCTAGTTTCTAAAGTATTAATTTTTTTAAAAAACACTTAAAATTATATGACTTGGTTTTTGTTTTTGAAAAAACCTATAAGATTGTAGTTTGTTTGCCCGTGATTTGGATCACCAATTCTTGTTATTTTTTTTCCTTTGGTGAAAAGTTAGATGTAGTTGTCTATCTTGGGATGGATTTTATTTTGTATTTTTTTGAGTAATATTTTTTAAAATGATTTTTTCCGTGAAAGTGGTCTAAAAATATTTAGAAAACAGAGCGCTTTCTGTTTTCCCGCCATAACTATGTCAAAAAATATCGAAATCAAATATTTTTTATTAACGTGTATAGAATTTCTCCACACTTGGGATGGTATAAGTTTGATCACATTTTGATAAGCGAAACAAAAGTTGCAGTCTTAAACGTAGACATGAATATTCACAGGAAAAAAAATCTTAAAAACCTATTATTAGTAAAAAATTATAAAATGATATTTATCTTATTCTATTCACTTTAAAATCAATATTTCTATGAAGTTAAGAGTCTCCTCTATGCGATGGTACCATTTTTGTGAAATGTTTTAAGTTTTTTAGCATGGTTCCAAGTCTATGGAAGAGTAAATTTGAAGTTTTTTGACCCTTTACACTTCATAATGACGTTTCATAGCTTTGGTTGGGGCAAAACAAAGATTTCCTGAGCCTTAGGGTCAAATTTGATGATACAAAAAGAAGTGCGATCGCGGTTTATAAACCGCGATCATAGGTTTTTAAACAAGAACCGCGATCACGCTTTATAAACCGCGATCGCGGTTTATAAATCATATTTATACGCATCCCAATGTTCTAATTACCATGTGATTTTTACTGTTTGACTTTACCGTATGAATTACTGTGAAATTCTATCGTTTTCTACACATTTTTCTTATCACTGGAATTAAAACATCATGGGAGACAAGAAACGAAGTCAAACAAGGAAGTCATTAAGTAAAAAACACCAAACGAGTTAGAGGCAAATAGATTTCAAAATGCTGAGCAAATGTAGAATCTTCGTGAATCAAGAAGAGATTCATCTTTAACCCCTACTATTGTAAGCAGTGAGGAACAAGGTAATGTTTCTACTGTCAATGTTGAAGTTGAATTATATACTCATGATGAAGATGTTTTTACTATCAATGTTGAAGAAGAATTAAATACTTGTGATGTAGCAAATGTTGAAATTGAAGGAGACAATGAAAATGTGAATAAAGAAATTCAGGTTGAAACTGTAGACAAACAAAAATTGACAAAAACACCTCCTAGGATTTTCCGTAAGAAACCTAATTATTTTATTGAAATTGATGAAAACATTTTGAAACCAATGTGTGACAGACTTTCTGAACGGAAAATCAGAAGAAAAGCCACTGAAATTTGGGATAATCATTTTGAAATTTTAAATGATTCCCAAAGATGTCAGTTGTTGGTTAGTTTGATGAAATTGAATAAAATGAGACATACATTAAACACCTTAGGATTGAAAACATCTAATATACGTGGTCAAACCTCTACAATTGTTGAAAACCTTCATGATGCATATCACACAGTTGGTGTCAAGAGACGCACTAGGGATAGTAATATTGTGCATCATGCACTTGCTACTAGTGTTGTAAGTGAATCAATAAAACAACAACATTTGATTATGCAAATAATTCGAATGTTGCAAGTTAATCGAAAAACTCTAATGAAAGTAATTGAAAGAATTAATATCCTTCAATCACTCAATAACACCGATTTTTGGGCATTTTCTACTAGAGCACCACATAAGGACAAATATAATACTGATGCTATAAGAGAAGTTTTTATTCAATTTTGGCATGATAACACTAGAGTTTCACCTAATATAAGAGATGTTGTGAAATGGAGAGTTGGTTCTATTAATCGTGAACCACATCCAAAGAATTTCTTAGATATGACTCAAACTCAATTTTTTCATAAGTTTGAACAAGAGCATCTGAAAATTAAAATTAATCAACATTTTTTTGAAATTTTAAAACAATTCTATGTGAAAATGAACCACGCTCGCACCACTTGTTGTTGTAGGCAACATGTTGAATTTGCTATGCATTATGCTAAATTTTTATTTATTCGTTCTATTTTACATTTTGAAACTATGTTATCGGAATGTGGTGTTCAAGTTCCACCAATATCTTCTAGGGATTTCATTCCTATGATATTTTTTGAAAAAGAAGTCGGATAATTTTTTTATAGTCAGGATTGTTTACATGGAAGTTGTGGTACATGTGGTGGATTACCTAAATTGGAAAGTTGCATCCATGAGCAAATTGAAGGTGCAATAGGAAATAATTTAGTTGAGTTTGATAAATATAAATCAGTTGCATACCAGTTGAAAGATGGAAAAGAGTCTAAACGGTGTGAGCTAGTTACATAACATATGCCTGTTTTTCAATTTATGATAAAATTTAAGGATGAAATTGTTTATGAGTATGCTAGGCATACACACAGAGCTCGATGGTTGGATGAACATTTCAAGATATGCAAAGACACATTTCTTATTGGTACTATTGTTTCAGTGGTAGATTTTGCAGAGAATTATACATTGCAACCACAAATGGAGGTTCAATCACAATATTACAACTCAGTATAAGTTGCCATTTTTGTGCATATAACATTTATACATTCTCCTGACAGTATAGAGAATGATCAGAAAATTTTAAGAGAGTACCATTTTTATATCAGTGATGATCGTACTCATTCTACTGAATTTGTGCAAGGGTGTTTCCAGTTATTTTATGGAAACTTCCTAATAGGGACATCCACTTCAAACAACATTATATATGGTCAGATAATTGCACGTCTCAGTTTAAGAATGCAGGAATGTTTTATTGGATGAGCAAGATGCATGTCAAGATGGGTGTGCAACATATTTGGATTTTCATTGAGCCTGGACATGGAAAAGGAGAACATGATGGTGCAGGGGCATGTGTGAAAAGATCTCTTGCAAGAGAAGAGTTGAAGTACAAAGATGGTGCTAAATTGAAAGATGCAAAAAGCATAGTGGAATGGTGTATTAGAAATTTCTATGGTTCACAGATATTTTTGGTTGATAGAGGAACAATAAATTGCTAACTACGAGGATTGTATGACACTCACTGGGTCCAATGATATGCACTCATTTTGTAGCTCAGATGCTACTTCATGGACCACATGGACAAGAAAGTTGACATTTTTTTGTGCATCTTGTATCGAATTTGTCATAGTTGAGTGTGATTCATAAGAATGGGTCGATGGATGGATTTGTAGGCCTCTAACTCCGCTTGCTAATTATCAACCTCCACAAACATTACGAATTGTTTCTGCGGATGAAGTTGTAACATCCAAGGAATTTGACAAAATTTTGATTTTGGTGCAACAAGGTATTTATGGTTATTTACAATTTTTGTATTGAGTTATGTCCATTAAAATTTTAATATGTACAATTTAAATTTGAGTTGAAACCTTTTTTTATAGGACATGTGTTTGCAGTTATTGCGACAAAATACAATGAAGAAGGAATGACTATTTCTTATGTCGTTGCATCGAGGAAAGAAAGATGTTGACTTCTTCTGTTATAGATGGCGAAGATATTGAGTACCCTATATAGTCAGTGGTAGTTACTGGAACTTGGCTTTGGCAATATCCATTAAAAAAATCCTCTATTTGGGTGTTTGAATACTTTGAGACACACAAGAAAATACTCTTATATTCGCATCTAGTTCTAGCAAAAAATATTCAACTGTATAGATATTGAGGAAGGCCTAATAACAAGATTCTTTGGAAGGCTCAAGAGTCAAATCATGAAGCAATCATGTCCGCTATTCAGAGTAGATCCAACCTTGATGGTTCATTGCAATGAATTTACAATGCTCATGTCTAGTATATATAATTTCTTTGGTATGTATAAATTTGTTAGATAAATTTAAGTTCATATATTTTATTAAATTTGTGTATTTTGTATATATCTAGTATGGATTTGATTTGAAACTTAAATTTCTTTGACTAAGACTTTTATATGCAAATTAGTGGTGCTAAAAAAGCTTCCACCTTCACATGGTTGGTACTGTTATTAGAGAATTATAAATTCTCGAAGCTAAGAGAAGCTTTCATTGTTTTACAAGAAAAGAGAAGTAATTAACAATGATTTATGTACCTATGGAGGGGGTTCTTGGCTCTGGAGGAGGTATCCCAGAAGGACGTGGAGCTTAGAGAACCGAAACAACACCTCCCCAAGTGTTTACAAGACCATCCCTATGTATCCACACAATCGGTTCAGTGCCACGGCCCATCGTTTATAAAATATACTGTTTGGCAGCCTTACACTGTCTCGAACTACACTATTCAGTGCATTTGCAAACAATAGGGCAACAAGAGCACCGTTTGGAGAAGGAAAAAATTGAGACAGCATATTGTAGAGGGTCCCTACACCGAGATGTAGGATCAGACGAGACGTCTCTAGGTGCCACGGAGTTTTGCGTAGTCACCCGTCAAAGTTGAACAATTTTTTGGTCTCAGGGCTCTTAAGGGATTTTTCCTGAAAGAGGTAGCCCATAAGCAATGACGTTGTTGCGCACCAAAATGACACCTCCTCTAGCATTCACTTGGCCACCCGGATGTGTCCGCGCAGTCGGTTTGGTGCCACAACCAACCGTTTTCAACTTTTTCAACAATATACAATTTTTTCAAAAATTACAACTATTTCAACAATTACAACTTTTTGTCGTCAAGGGATCTAAAATTTAACTTTTTTGTCACATATCTTATAATATCCACCTTGATAACCAATCCACTTTGTATATTACACGACCAACTCATCGCATTTTTTGCAAATGAATAGAAGATAACCAAATTATACTTAACTAAAATATACTGTCATATTGTGATAAGCTAGATTCCTTGATAATTAAATAGCACTTTGATTGTCACACAATAGCTTCATCTTCTATTGATATCTTCAAAACTCAGCCAATAAAATTTTTACCTAAATTACGCTCCTAACAACTATGATAGGCAGCTACATATTCTATCTCAGTAGTTAAAAAATTTGTAATATTTTGAAGCTTTGAAATCCAACTGATAGGTCCAATTACAAGTGTAATAGCATAACTAGAATTCGATCTTTGTTTTTCCAAATCACTTACAAAATATGAATCAAAATATCCACAAATTGAATCACCAATATTGTTATAGGTGATGCAATAATTTATTTTTCCTCACAAGTAGTGAAACTCCCACTTCATTGTTGAACAATGTTCTCTACCTAGATTTTCCTAAAATCTACTGACAACTCCAACAACATGTGAAATTTCACTTCTTGACAACTACATGTCATAACATACATAAAACTTATTATTGCACTAGAATATGGTACATGAGATATATGCTTATTTTCTTTGTATTGTTGCACCATAGTTTTTTAATTTTAAATCGAACATGCATATAGAATTAATATACATAGAATATAAATACATAGAAGGATATCTATGTGCAATTAATTCAAATCAAACATAGAAGTAATATCGTTATGAAAACCAACACATCTAGATATATAATGTATCAAACTAAGTGTGTTGAATGCACGTCTCTAAAAATATAAGTTCATAACATGTGTACATCTCGAACCAAGTGTGTCATACATATAAGACCAAATACGGCCGCATAGGGCTATATACAATGTCCTATAAAGAATCATGAACTCGGACCAGCTATATATATATGTACATCCATGTCCTATGAATCTAATCATGAAACATCTTCCCTCTCTTCGCCCTACTAGAAGTAGCATGTCCATGACTCGGGGATGTAGTGGAGGGAGATGCCACTATGGATTTCATCTGTGTGGTCCTAGGCGTCTCTAAGCAGGCCTATAACCTAACCTGCACATTCATAAACAACAAGATTTTAACACCCATATTTTTAAAATATATTCAAAATTTAGAAACTTAGATTTTAGTTAAAATGCATGTGAAATCTTACCGTAATGTCATGATCCCTATCAATTTTTCGTTGATGCATGGCAGGGACAACAGTAGACTCATGCGAGGTAATTTACATACAAATAATTAAATTTCAAATTAAATATTTCATGTACAAAATTTGATATTGTAGATTTAAGTAATAAGAAATAATTCCTAAACAAATTTAACAAATTTGAATAATTGTACCTCAGTTAGTGGATTTGCATATGCTATGGCAGTATCTACAGCAGCCTCCACAGTTTACATAAATGGAGGAGTCTCTTTGGCAGTCATAAGCTATACAAAAAACATGTACAAATCAATATTAATCTACATGACTACCACATAACAGAGCCAAAGCATAATCCACGTGAACTTCCACAATTAGAACTAGAAAGTGTAAAGAGAAACTAACCCGCGTAAAATTCATGTGAGGCGTGCCAATAGCCTAAGTTCCTAGAGCAGATGATGACCCGCTAGGCTCCTACACGTATAAAAGACAAACATATATTAATATGTACATGTACAGGTGAAACATTATAATAATAAAAGTGCACAATCAAATGAAATTTAAAATTTAAGTACAACTTGAAACTTACATTTGTAACATGCCTAATTGCAGTAGCTAGTATGTCGATGTCAGATGTTTCCTTCACCGGCTCTTGCTATTTAAAATAAAATAAAAAATTAGTTTTTACATGTATGTACATAACGTACAATGAAATACATATATATTAAAATCTCAAACATGAATTAAACTATTGTATATATATATTAAATATTTATTTGACATTTACCTGTGAAAGACCAAGATCCATTACACTAGTTCCAAAAACATCCGCCATCATCTCATCTAGAGAAAAGAAATCATGTGATCCAGCAAATGATGTCTCGCCCGCAGTGCATATGGCACCACATGATCCACAGTGGTGTGGTGCGCTAGAACTGGCACCTCCACCAACATCACCAGATGCAATCTGCTCACTATGCTAGGTTAGAGTGTCAGTGAGCTCCCTCAATGCATGTAGTGTGTCAATCTCCACAACCTCCTTCACTGTAGGAGGGATAACTGAAGGCAGTGGGGATTTTGGGGCATGGGGGATCCTTGGTTGACCTACGCGTGCACCAGGTCTACTCTGTGCAGAGCCACCACCTCACCCATAAAAATCAAAAAATTCAAAATAATTTGGGACCTCATTAAGCATGAACTCATGCAATATAATTTCTTCAAAAAATAGAGGGGAACCTCATTGTTGTTGCATGGTGGATAATAAAAAACCATCCACCATCGGTCCCAAAAAAAATTCTTGATTCATTCATCGTGGCACTAATGGATTGGGAACCATTTGCAAGTAACTGTGAGGGGGCATTGGTTCTTGGGTCAGTAAATAATGCACAAATGTGGTCTTTTCCAAAAAAATGTCTTTTACGGATGCATGGGATAATTTATTTGCATACCACTGCCTACAATCACCTCTAAAGGTATTCCATCTGTCTATTTGGTTGGTTGCAGAGTCAACTTCACCAATCAATGTTTGCAATGTGTTGGCTAAAGTCATGTGGGATGGATTTGTGGCATGATTTTGTCTTATATTCTGAATAAGGTTCTCAATGGCAATTTTATTTTGTCAGATTTTCCAACGATATCAGCTTGTGTTCCTGTTGGTTCCGTGGGGACAGAAGGAGCCACATGAGGTGGATCTATGTTTAGAGGAGGGTTTTGTAGAATGTTTGGAGGGTTTTGAGGATTGTTTGCATATATTTTGATGGTTTGCAGGATTACGAGCTTGCCGAGCAACTGACAAAACAAAAAAATTATATACATAAATTTTTTTTGAAAAACCCATGAAAATCACAAAAAATAACCTAAAATGCAAACAAATTGATCAAAATCGAGGGCTTACCTCTTTGTCTTGGTGGCATGGTTGAAAATATCACGATCCACAAGTCCGAAGAGTAATTTTTAGGGGGTATTCAAAGCGCGAGTGCCAAAGGTCTAGGAGAAATCATGGTTGGAAAGGAAAATGAGGGGAAATGAGGAGTCGGGGGTTTGTTTTTTTTGTCTCAGAGGACCGAACGTGATTTTAAACTGCGCTCGTAGTTTATAAACCGCAATCATGGTTTTAGGTTCAGAAATCACTTAGCCTATAAAAAAAGTTTCATGAGTGTGATTTTAAAAACCACACTCGTTGTACCTAAATTTACAGTTTTTATGTCCACTTAATTGTCCACCATCTTGGTGCACTTACCCTTATGTATATTTTTCTAGTCTTAGTTTTCATTATCCCTAGGTTTTTTGGATGTTGGAATGTCTTTTCCCAGAGCATTCATGTAGGGGAAATCAAGGGAAATATGTTATTTCTACATATCTGCTAGCATCCAGAATATATCACATCTACCTTATGTGGATTTAATAAGGTAGTTCAAATCCTATAAGAATTGATGCCTTCTCCCGTGTATTATAATTTCACTTTTTGTTAATAAATAAATATCTCTTGTTCTTGTGTCAAGAGTGCTTCCGACTAAATTGTTAGGACCATATACATTTGATATGATCCACATATAATTATCTTTTATATTATTTAATAACACAAATAAATGGTGAGCTAAGGAAAGAATAAATTTACCATTAACTGATTATCCCATAAAATTACCATCCCTCCATACGACCCAATAGAACTAATAACCATCATATGTACCCCTTTCGAAATCTTGATATCATAATCAACAAGATCATTATCTGACATTTTAGTTTCTTGAACCACTAGAATACTTAGCATGTGCTTCTTTATGAGGTTCATAAGAATCCTCTATTTATTAGGGTTGTTAAGCCTTTTAACATTCCACGATATTATTATCATTGATAAACTTCAACTAGCCTTTAGACCCACTCAAATGTGACACACTTTGGGTCCCATTTGTCACACCTTTAGCTATTTCATTCTTCTTATCTTCCACATTACTTAAATTTTCAATCTTTGGATCAGATACCATATCTACAGATTTTCTAGATGACAAAGTGATTTTTCCTTACCCTTTTCTAGATTTCTCTTTATTGTTTATCACCCAAGAAGGAAAAAGTCTCAAAAAATATCAACATTCATTAGAGTAGAAAACTCTACATGTTCCTCTTGGTATCATCTTTCTCTCCTTGAGGGTATTTTACTTTTTAGTGAGATTTTGATTCCTCATATTCCCCTTCCTCTCTCTCTTACTGATCCACACATGTCAAAGGGAAGTTTCCCCTTCCTCTCCTATCTCCTCGTCATGATTTTGGACATCTTCTTCATCATGAATATAGCTATGCATCCTTCCTACATTATCCTTTTTACATTTTTGCACCTATCTTCCTTCTCATTATATCACTCATCTTTGAGAGGTTTAAGAGCCATGTCTATCTTGGTAGAAACCTTCTTTCTCCAAATTTTATGTTGTTTTCTTTTGTCCTTGCATTTCTTAATATAATGACCCATCCTATTGCATCTAGGACAAAAAAGAGAGGAATATTCATATTCAATGGTTTGATTCCATACCCCAAACTTAGAGATTAATTTTATAGATTTAGGAAAATCTATATAAAACTTGCAAAAAATCAATTTGGTTTGACCCTGTGTAACATGATCAACACGAACAATGATGTTGCCAAGTACTACTGTAGCAAAAATTGTAATGTAAAGGCTATAAAAATGTTGAGAAAAGTGTACCAATCGGGATGGACACCTACTATTTTTATTTTGTGAAAAAATGTCAATGTCTCATGAGGAAACCCATGATCACATTACACAAGATGATATCTTGGTCATTCATTTTGTTAGTCTTACTCAAATCCAAAAGGATTATGAAATGTATATAATATTTTTGAAGATGAATACATGACCCCAAACACAACGCAATGAGCACAATCAAATGGTTTAAAAAATTAAAATTTAATATCCATTTTTTGTTTGAGAAATACATAGTTATCTCAAAAAAATCTTGGCCTCCCGGTGTTACAGCTCGGCAAGCAAACACTTTATTGGAGGGTCCCACTAAGTAACCCTAAAGTAAAAAATGTAGTAATTGCAGCTCTTAAGTACCTAGATGATGCACTCGACCAAGGAACCGCATAAAGATGTAACATATCTTGTCACAGGATGTGGATGACCCATTCTACTACTAAAGTGGTGTTGGCAAGCTATACTGTAACATGGAACATGAGCAGCGGTCGTGAAAAAATGCTCAGAAAATCTTTAAAAATTACCCAAAACTTGCACATTGTGGAGTTTCTTATCCAACACTTGTATTCACAACAGTGAGACAAGACTTGAGATTGCATCCATTCTTATCACTACAGCAAAGCAATTTCAGTCATCATGTATTCAATTCAACAACTTTAGGATCTGTTGAAACTTGCAACCACAAAAAGATTATGCACAGTGAAATTTTTAATGCAAGTAAACAAAAAATCAATGGCAAAATAGACAAAAACATAAAAACACAGATTTACGTGGTAAAAATCTCAAGAGGGAAACATCCACAGAGCAATGGTATCGGTTCTCTTATTGTTCAAGTCAAGAAATTACAATCAACACAATCGTTCTTCTTTCAACTCTTTGTATCTCAACCTCTATGGGCATACATGGATTTATAGTATTTCATACAGAACTGAATTCATTAAATGCGTTCCTATCCATATTATAACTAAGGTTGTCTTGTTACAACAACAAGCTGAATAATAGGATCTCAATCCAACAGAAGAGGAATTCGTTGTCATCTAATTTCAACAATCTCCACCTTGACAACAATTAACCTGATACCTTGCTCATTGCTCATCACCTTTTCTGCAAGCCAAGAGAAGCCAAGCACCACCGCAACTTCTCTAATATAACCGGTTTTGTGAACATGTCTGCACAATTCTTTTGAGTGTGGAACTTATCAAGAATCACCTGTCCTTCATCAACAACATGTCTTACATAATGGTATTTAACTAGAATATGTTTCGACTTACTATGGTAAGCTGGATTCTTAGCCAAATAAATTGCACTTTGACTATCACAGAAAAAATTTTACACTTTTCTGAAACTGTCCTAACTCGCCCAATAAACCTTTTAACCATACTGCCTCTTTGAAAGCATGTGAAGTAGATAAATACTATGCCTTAGTAGTGGATAAAGAAACAATTCTTTGAAGCTTTGACATCCAACTAATAGGACCACCTGCAAGAGTAAAGACATAACCTGAAGTAGATCTTCTTTTGTTCAAATCACCTACAAAATATGAATCAACATAACCGCAAACCTTATCACTACAACCATCAAATGTGATACAATAAATGCTTGTGCCTCTAAGATACCGAAGCACCCATTTCACTGTTGCCTAATGTTCTTTACCTGGCTTTGCCATGTATCTAATGACAACACCAAATGCATGTGAAATATCTAGTCTAGTACTAACCATCACATACATCAAACTTCCTACTGCATTAGAATACGGTACATGAGACATCTACTCCTTTTCTTCATCATTACTAGGAAAAAAACCTGAAGAAAGTTTAAAATGCGAAGCTAAAGGGATATTCATTGGTTTCACCTTATCCATATCGAATATATGAAGTATTTTCTCCACATACTTCTCTTGTTATAACCACAACTTGCCTTTTATCTTGTCTCTGTGTATCTCCATGCCCAAGATCTATCTTGCTGCTCTTAGATCCTTCATATCGAATGTCCTAGCCAACTGAGCCTTTAACCTGCTGATTTCAACCATGCTTTTGCTTGCTATAAGCATATCATCAACATATAACACCAATATAATGAACATGCCATTATCCAACTTTTTAAAGTAAACACAATGATCATATTAACTTCTGGTAAAATTTTGGCTCACCATGAAGGAATCAAACTTCTTGTACCATTGTCTTGAAGACTACTTCAAGCCATACAATGATTTCTTGAGTTTACAGACAAACCTCTTATTGCGATTTTGAACGAACCCTTTCGGTTGTTCCATGTAAATTTCCTCATCTAAATCTCCATGTAGAAATGTATTTTTAACATCTAGATGCTCCAATTCCATATTAAGCAATGCAACTAGTGCTAACACCATACGAATAGAAACAATTTTTACAACTGGTGAAAAAATCTCATGAAAGTAAATACCTGCTTCCTGAGAAAACCCTTTTGCAACAAGCCTTGCCTTGTACTTCGAAAAAGTATCATCAACACCTTTCTTCAACTTGTATACCGACTTACAACCAACCAATTTCCTGTTCTTAGGAATTTCCACCAGATCCCATGTTTTGTTTTTAATCAAAGCATCAATTTCCTCTTTCATGGCATGTTTCCATTTATCACTATCTGAAACCTCTATTGTTTCTTTATAACACCTTGGTTCTCCTTCATTAGAAATTAAAGCAATACAAGTGAAAAAATCATCATACCTGCTTAGAACTGATCTGATCCGTGTAGACCTTCGTAGAGCTTGCTGTGGTATTTCCTCAATTTCTTGAGGTGTTTCAATCTACTCATCCTCCTGAGTGATTTCCTCATGAATATCCTGCTCACGGACATCTTCATGATCTTCACCCGTGGATGAATGTATATCAAATTAAATTTGTTGTAACTTTGGTAGATTAATCTGTTTCATGGCATTCTTATCATCTGATTTCATGAGTGAAATTTCATCAAATATGACATCTCTGTTTATGACGATCTTATGGGCAGTAGGATTTCATAATCTATACCCCTTTACACCATCACCATATCCAACAAAGAATAATTTCTGTGACTTAGGATCTAACTTTGAATGTTGAATCTTTGGAATAAGTGCATAGGCATCACAACCAAAAACTCTAAGACTAGAATAATTACATGGTTGGCATGTCCATACCTCTTCTAGAATCTTGCAGTCAATTGTTGTTGATGGTGATCGATTAACCAGGTAACAAGCTGTAAGCAAAGCTTCTCCCCACAATTCCTGTTGCAACTTTGCATTACTGAGCATGCTTCTTCCTCTCTCGAGAAGAGTCATGTTCATGCGTTCAGCAACACCATTCTGCTGTGGAGTGTAAACAGTGGTTCTATGCCTTTCGATCCCTTCATTCTTGCAATAGTTATCAAATTCCTTAGAAGTAAATTCTCCTCCATTATCTATTCTAAGAAATTTAATGGATTGCCTGTGTTTTTTTCAACCAAAGCTCTAAACTATTTAAAAGTGTTAAATACATCATCTTTTCTCTTTAACAAATAGGTCCATACTTTTCTCGAGTAATCATCTATAAAAATTACAAAATATGATGATCCTCCATACGAGAGTTTCGGAGATGGACCCCAAAGGTCTGAATGAATATAGTCAAGGATATCTTTACTTGTAAGTTTTCCAAGTTTAAACTTCTATCTAGCTTGTTTCCCATAAATACAATGCTCACAGAACTTCAAATCTACAGTTTTTAAACTAGGAAGTAGTTTACAATCAGCAAGTACCTTTATTCCTTTCTCGCTGATATGACCCAATCGTTGATGCCATAAGTGAGTGGATTCACCTACATCCTTAGATGTGACTCCCACTTGATCGATTTCTATCCTTCCTTCAAGTTTATACAAGTTACCGACTCTGTTAGCTTTCATAACAATCAAGATACCTTTTGATATCTTCAAAACTCCGCCTTGAATTGAACCCTTATATCCACTAGAATCCAAAACTCCCAAAGATATCAAATTCTTTCTCAGGTCAGGCACATGTCTCACATCTGTTAATGTTCTAACAATCCCATCATACATTTTAATTATGATACTCCCTATCCCAACAGTTTTACATGTAACATCATTACCCATGTAAACTACCCTGTCATCAATAGATTGATATGTATAATACCAATTCCTATGTAGACACATGTGATGGGATGCCCCAGAATCAATTAACTAGTCATAATGGTACTATGAGACAATATACGTAGATAATACCTCATCAACCATACCTGAATCCTTATTGTCTATGTTATCCTCCTTTGTAGAGTCCTCCTCCTTAGATGCCTATTTATGTTTCAAGCAATCTTTCTTGAGGTGTCCTGATTTGTTACAGAACCAACACTTCGAATGATGTCCCCTCTCAGTAGTTCTACCTCTGGCCATCATAACTTCTGATGTCGAACTTTCCAGAGAATATCTCTTTCGAATTTCCTCAAATATCATAACAACAACATCAAAGCTAATAACCTTGTTAGAACTAAAACTAATAGAGGTTACGAAATGATCCCAAAATTCAAGCAGAGAACTTAATAATGTTACCGTCTTATCCTCATTCGAAATTTTGTCACCCGTGCTGTCCAATTTACAAATAAGAGTATTAAAAGTATTTAAATGTTCCGAAATTTTCATTCCTTCCTTCATACACAAGGTATACAGCTGACGCTTCAGGAGGATTATGTTCGTCAAAGATTTATTCATGTACAGGATTTCCAGTTTTGTCCAGAGTCTCGCTGCTGTTGTTTCAGACACGATGTTGAATAATACATCGTCGGCCAAGCATAGGCGAATAGCACTGAGAGCACGAGTTTCCATCTTGTCCCAGTCATCATCATCCATACTCGCGGGTTTCTTCGCTTTTCCTGCGAGTTCCTTCACAACTCCTTGCACACATAGTATATCCCGCATCTTGACCTTCCATAACTCGAAGTTATTGCTCCCGTAAAATTTCTCGATCTCGAATTTAGCACTCTGTGTCTTTGCCATCACGCTTCCACACTGTGATTGCTCTGCCGTGGGTCCAGAAAACACCGTAAGTAGCCTCTCGGAACGAGTTAAGGGCAGCCTCTAACTGTCGCACGCATCTTCCTTTGCTAGGCAGGGCCTTGCTGTGGGATTCGAGGGCCTGTGGACGCAGCCTCGAATGCAACCTCCAGTGCAACAATGTGAATGCGGCCCTTCAATGCAGCGAACGAATTCTCCCTTCAAACTCTCCCCTGCTCTGTAACGCGGCTTGTAGGAAAATCACCCCTTTGCACTCGCCCTTCATGGCCTCCCTCCAACAAGCTCTGATACCACTTGTTGAAAGTTGCAGCCACGAAAAGATTATGCACAGCGAAATTTTTAATGCGAGTAAACGAAACATCAATGGCAAAATAGACAAAAACATAAGCACACAGATTTACGTGGTAAAACGCTCAAGAGGGAAACATCCACAGAGCAATGGTATCAGTTCTCTTATTGTTCAAGTCAAGAAATTACAATCAGCACAATCGTTCTTCTTTCAACTCTCTGTATCTCAGCCTCTATGGGCATACATGGATTTATAGTATTTCATACAGAACTGAATTCATTAAATGTGTTTCTATCCATATTCTAACTAAGGCTGTCTTGTTACAACAACAAGCTGAATAATAGGATCTCAATCCAACAGAAGAGGAATTCGTTGTCATCTAATTTCAATAGGATCCTTCAAATATAGCCACCCCACCTCATTCCTCCCTAGCTTGTCATCATTTAACGTGCCTGCAACTCCACCCAGATAAAGATTGGAAAGGATAGTTTCCAAGGCTCTTGTTCTTATGCACCAACATTTTCCGGAGGGTTGGGTATCAGTTTAGTGCTAGTTGGGTTGTTGTTACAGTGTTGAAGGAATTGAGAAAGAGGAAGGGAATATCATGGCTCGAGCAGTAGGCAGAACCGTTGCTAATTTTGAATTTCATAATGTGTGTCATAGTGCTTGGTTTTGCTGGGTGGACACTCGACAAGTTCATCAAGCAGCAAAGTCATCCTTTAAGTTCACTGAAAAAGTTTTATTTTTTTGTTTTTCTTCCCCAAAATATATTAGTTGTGGAAGTATGTTTTTGTTGTTGGCAAAAATTTCCGATTACGGTGTTCTGTTCTTTAACATATTTTCAGCCCACGACTTTAAGAAGGTGATGTTTTGTGTGAGGAGAGGCGCAGATTTTGTGACATTTGACACAAGCTAAAGGCATGGGTGATTGACAGCAATTGACGGGAATTGCGTCCGCACTCGCATTTGAATTGGCATCGCATCGACTGAAGCCATCATCTCTCACGTGCTAACTTGGATTCCATGCAGTGTGCAGGATATGTAGAAGCCGGAAGCTCTTAGATCCTCATTCACAGTGTCCGCAACAATAATACAGGGGAAATGGGCGTGATTCATATGCCAGCACACCACCCTCCTTCAATTTACCTCAACGAACTTGGTACACGGATGAGTTGGTCTAGTTTAGTTTGGGATTAGTTATTTGAACTGTGATGAGGTGCCTGGCTATGTCACCGGAGTATTTAGCCCCGTCCGTATCTTCAGCTTGACGAGTACAGAATGTGTTAGGGTTATGAATCCCGCGTCCACGAGAGTCATCTGGGGTTGTCCAAGGCCATAGCAGGAATCGTTATGTTGGACTACAAAGTTGTTTTCGCGTCATTTGATGGGAGTGTATTGAGCGGGCACGTCCGGTGCGCGCATGTAGGCAACGATGACACGCCCTGTTAGACTTCACTAGCTGTGAGAGGTTCTGGGTAAGCTGTGACGGAGCAATTGGTGTTTAACGCGGGAGATATCCTAACAGACCCAGCAATTGGCGTTAAGAGGTTGGCGTCTTTCGAGCGCATTGGCCGCGTGAGGCTTAACAGTGGCGGAATTCTTCTGACGGCAACGCTTGTATTTGATTTAGAGACCTACGGAATGTATTTCAGCACGGAGGAAAGTACCGTTAATGGACAAGAGTTTATAGTTGAATGCGAACAAGAACGTGTTCTTGACGGTGTCAGATAACGGCACCGCAAGAATACGTCGAGTTACAGACTTCGAAGACGTTTGCAGCTTTTCCTTTGACGAAGGAGCGGCCCTGCGCGTGCTCTGAAATGCCTGCTTTGTGATTCCATGAACACTATGCAACAACTACAATCTATCGTAGCCGCGCCTTTTTTTAGTAAGAACCGTTGGCGTTTGCCTCCTTCTGTGTCAATCATTACAAAGAAAGTGTGCAACGTCTCGAAAGGGTGGATCTCTCAGACCCCATTGGCGGCCGATGCAGGAAGAACAAGTTATCCAGCAAGCACAAAAGCAGTGGAGACGACCAGCGGAATGGTAATAATTTGGGGGAGAGAATAGCAGGCTCTGAACCTGTTAGTATCTCTAACAAAGTTGGAGGAGGAGAGTAAAACGATGTAAATAAATTCTAATAAAACAACTTGTTTTCATGAAATTGTTGAAGGTTCCAATAACATCTCAATTTACAAGCCAATCAAATGGAAGATAACTAAATTTTTACAAATATTTTGTTAAATATTGTGCAAGTTTTTAAATACAAGCATTGTATATTTGTTTATAAAAAATAATAGCAATATTTAATTGGTGTAAAAATACAAATAGTAATAACTATTTAAATAAGTGTGAAACCTATAGTCTACTTGCCTTTCGACAATACTAATAATTAAAGTTGTCCCACAACTTTTTCTATTCCTACTAATATATCTTCTTCCCAAAACTCTAATGGGAGGCTATGGAGTCTTACCCAAACATACATGCTATCGATATCTTCTTTTTCTTGCTCGAAACCTAGAATCCATTTATGTAGTAAGAGACCTATTTTACCAAGGAACCAAGGGCCTCCTACTCAACTTCTCTCATTGTCTTCTTTGTTATAGAACAAGAATAATAAAAAGCCTTTGGGCATTGCTAAGATTTCCAAGTGAATTTTAGACATTCATTTCCTCTCAACCCAAGCCTTGACTGAGTTAATGCTTGGTTTGGCTCCCATAAATTTCTCTATCAGAGTGTGCTCCATTTTAGTTGAGGTTTTGTTAACTATTTGGTCTAGAACGAGAATCTGAGACCCTTTGGTTGGTCTTCTTAAACCATATCTTCCTTTTTAACCGAAATCATGTTTTCCCATGTTTTGCCTTCACTTACAGTTTCTTCACCAAGAACTGGTGGGTCCCCATTCGGGGTCATCTTCCTATTCAGGGTTCATGCTGCATATTCCTTTCTACATCTATTAGTGTATTCCACAATATTCCCGCACATGGTCATTTTTGAAATCCCTTTCTTTCAAAATCTTTATTGTTCGTGGGTGGAAATATTCATTTTCATTGTGTTGGAATTCAATTGCCTTAGGTATCATTATTTTGCCTAATAGGCTTCTGCTTAGTGCTTCCCTACAAACCTGTAATAGACCAAGACCAACAAACTACCAAGCATGGTTCAAAATTGAGCCCATCATAGCCCTTGCCAAGGCCTCAAACCCATCAGAAAAGGGCGGGTAAAAATTTTCATGTAAAAAAATATCAAAATGTAAAAATCATTTGACAACACAAAAGTGCAAGTTAATTTTAAAACTGTCAAAAGAAGGGCTATGGTGATAAAATGTCTGTCAATAATTTGTGTGAACAATCAAAATATTTTTGATGACTTATACAAACAACAATCACCTCCAGCTTTCCAGGCTCTGCATACGACTCGTAGATATGCTAGACAAGGTGTAATACTTGAAATTATCAGAGGTTTTAGTATAATAAATATACTACTACTATAATAATATCAAGCACAAATCCCAAGTTTTTGGCAAGTTGTTGATGTTATCCCAGTGAATACTTGAGTATAAATACCTACAAACCAAATAGTTAATATTACCGTTTACAGTTCTGGCCTTTTCTTGGGATTCATTCAGATGTTTTATTTACCAACTTGTACTCGTTTCTGCTTCTTTGTTACGAGAGCCACCTTGAGAGATAGAGAGCGGAGCTAGGATAAACTTACACACAAATATTTTCCCACTTAGGAGCCTACACAACATGATTTGGAACAAATTCAACGTGTAAAGTGGCCACTAGTTTGGATATAGGTTGAGATGGATCTCTGAGGTCAGGGAAGATGCTACACCCTTAACCTATTGCTTGTACTAGGATATGAGTAGCCAACTTGTGGCTTACCATATCATTTTATTATATCATTTATACTTTCTCATGCTTAATAGGTCGGCCTGGGTGATGGCCATAACATATGAATAGTATATATAGAGGATTGTAGGTAGTAGTTCATTATCATTTGAGCATTTCAGTCTTATTATATGGTTTGGAGGTTGCCCCCTCGAAGTGGCGAAGCTATTACAATTGCATATTGAGATCATTATTCTAAAATATTGTGTTATTTGGTGTTATATTTCTGCTCATAATCTGAATTATACTAGTAATTTCATTACAAGTGGTATCAGAGCTGAGATATGGGCCAAAATTAGGGCAAAAACCCTAATTTTTTGTTTCTGCAATATATTTTGAACCAGATCGAATTGGTAGGAGATATTTTTACCAGAGTTGTGAAACATTTCAAGTAAGGTTCCCTAAAAATTTCAGACTTTTTTGATTTATTTTGCACAAGTTATTACAAATTTAGGGTTTTTCATAAAATCACTCCCTAGGGTGTAAATTGTGGAATGTTTTCAAGTTCTTTACATTTTCGGAAAGCTCTAAAAAAATAGTATTAGTATCTTCTCTATTTTTTTCCTGTTCAGCCAAATTTGTATCAAAACCCTAAACCCTAAGGTTTGATATCATGGCGGGGCCTTCCACAAGAGCAAAAAAGAATCCAGTTACTCCTGGGTAAAACCCCAGATAGATAAAGATGAGATAGTGATTGAAGAGATGGATTCAGAAGGGGTAAATACAGATTCTTCAGCACTAGAGTTTACTTTAGTTGATCATAAGGTGAGCCAACTTGAGTATGAGCTGCGAAATGTACAATCTGAGATGGCCTCTAAAGGAGACATAGCCCAAATCAATCATCGGTTGGATGATATCATGCAACATGTAAAGGGTAAATAGTATGGCCCAAATCCATCCCATATCAACCAAGGAGGATATTCAGTTCAAAATCATAGACAAAATAACCATGTTGGATCACTTTTCTAGCCCAATCAGAATCCAACTTATTCGCAACCATGGAACATGATGCCGAAAGTGGATATGCGCAAATTTGATGGTAAAGATCCCCTGAATTGGATAAATCAAATGGAGAAATTATTTGAGCTACATCAAACACCATCAGGACAAAAGGTGACTTTGGCATCCCTGTATCTTGAACCAGACCAATTCGTTTGGTATCAATGGTTATGTGCTCAGAGGCAAAAGAATGGTCTTGGTGTCACTTGGACAGTTTTTACCGAGGAGTTGCAATTGCACTATAGTTCCAGTGTTTCAGAGAACTAATTTAGTCAATTAGCAAAGTTATGACAAATAGGATCAGTCAAAGATTATGTGCATCAATTCCAGAACCTATCCTTAAGGGTGGAGAATATACCAGAAGAGAATTTGAATGACCTATTTCTTGGGGGTCTTAAGGACCACATCGAGCATGAGGTATGTATGTTTAATCCACTCAAGCTTTCTGATTCTATTATCATGGCACATCGAGCAGAGGAAAAATTTATTTGTAGTAGGAGGCCGCCTTTCATTAACACCAAAGACCGTAGTATCTCTTCCCCTTCATTTTCTAGGCCAATTAGACTGACTCCTCAACAAATGGAAGAAAAGAGAACAAAAGGATTATGCTTTAACTGTGATAGCAAATATGGACCGGGACACAAATGTGCTGAGAAGAAGTTATTCTATATTGATGGAGGTAATGAGGATGATGAGGATGCTGAAATTATAGGAGAGGTTGAGGAACCAGTAGAAGAGGAAGTAGAGGATCACCAACCTACAATTTCTTGTCATGAATTGTTAGGTATTAGTACTCCTCAAACACTCAAGGTTATTGGCTATCTCAAAAAATAGAAGGTGACGGTGTTGATTGACTTGGGGAGTACTCATAACTTCATAAATAGTAAGTTAGTTGCCCGCCTCAATTGTTTTATTTACCTAGCTCCAGAAATGCAAGTTATGATTGTGGATGGTGGGACAGTCAAGTGCATAGGAAAGTGCCATAGTATCAAGCTTTCCATGGGAGACTACATGTTAGACTCACCTATGTTTGCTATTTCTATGGGAGGGGCAGATATTGTTTTGTGTGTCCAATGGCTCACAACCTTAGGTACTATAGAGATGAATTTCCAAGAATTGTTCATGTGATTTCATTCAAATGGAAGGACAATACAATTGAATGGGATGGTAGCTAAGTCTCCATAGATTATTAGCTCTCATCAGATGCAGAAGGTTCTCAGAAAAGGAGTAGATGGATTTATAGCAAAGTTATTTTCCATAGAAGTACAAAATACAGAGTCTTCAATGCCACCCGATCTTCAGAAGATTGTTGATGCTCACTCATCTATTTTTGATGCAATTCCAAAGGGACTACCACCAGTTAGGGATCATGATCATGCCATTCAGTTGATTCCAGGGAGCCAAACACCTAACATCAGACCATATAAATACCCATATTCCCAGAAAAGTGAGATCGAGAAAATGGTTCAGGAAATGTTGAAGGCAGGTATCATCAGGCCTAGTCAAAGTGCCTATTCTTCCCCAGTGATCATGGTACGTAAGAAGGATGAAACATGGAGGATGTGTCCAGATTACCGAGAACTCAACAAGTATACCATCAAAGATAAGTTTCCTATTCCAGTAATTGATGATTTACTTGATGAATTGCATGGTGCTATTTATTTCACAAAATTAGATCTTCGTTCGGGGTACCATCAAATTAGAATAAAAGAGGAAGATGTTCATAAAATGGCTTTCAGGACTCATGAGGGCCATTATGAGTTTTTGGTAATGCCTTTTGGTCTTACAAATGTGCCTTCAACCTTTCAAAGCTTGATGAACACTATTTTCAAGCCATTTTAAAGAAAATTTGTATTAGTTTTCTTTGATGACATATTGATTTACAGTAAGACATGGGAAGAACACTTACAACATGTAAATAAAGTGTTGGAAGTTTTGGAGAAACATACTCTCTATGCAAAGCCATCTAAATGTTATTTTGGTGTACAAGAGGTAGAGTACTTGGGTCACATTGTATCCCATGAAGGCGTTAAAGTTGATCCTCAGAAGATCAAAGCTATGGTGGAATGGCCAAGACCCAAAACTCTCAAAAATCTTCATGGGTTCCTAGGACTAACATGGTACTACAGAAGATTTGTGTAGGGATATGGTAGAATAGCAACCCCACTCACTACATTGCTAAAGAAGGATGCCTTCCATTGGATAGACTTAGCCACTAAATCCTTTGAGCAGCTGAAGGAAGCCTTGTGCAGCACCCCAGTTTTGGCTACTCCCAACTTCTCAAAAACCTTCATTGTTGAATGTGACACTTCAGGATCAGGATTGGGAGCAGTTCTAATGCAAGAAGGAAGACCAATTGCATTTGAGAGTCGCCAATTCAAAGGAAAATATCTGCTCAAACCAGTCTATGAGAAAGAAATGATGGCTATTCTTCATGCGGTCAAGCAATGGAGGCCCTATCTCATGGGTAGACACTTCAAGGTAAAAGCTGATCATGATAGTCTCAAATACTTTTTGGAGAAAAGGTTATCATTTGAGGAACAACAAAAGTGGGTAACAAAAATGTTGGGTTATGATTTTGAAATCATATACAAAAAGGGTAAAGAAAATGTAGTAGCTGATGCATTGTCCAGAAGGGATACATCCGTAGATGCCTTACTATGTGGAATGTCCATGTTGATGGCTGATTGGGTGGATGAAGCAAGATTGGAATGGGATCAAGACAAGGATACACAATCTCTAATACAAAATATCAAGCAAGGATCTATGACATCTAAAAAATTTGAGTGGAAAGGTAATGCCCTATGGTACAAGGACAGGTTATACTTGAGTAAAGATTCTGAGTTGAAGCATAAGATTCTTGCAGAGCTACATGCCTCACCTGTTGGAGGACACTCTAGGTTTTTGAAGACATATCATAGAATAAAAAGAGAATTATTTTGGGAAGGACTCAAGGGGGATGTACAAAATTAGGTTGTATCAGAGTGTTTAGTGTGCCAATAGAGCAAAGGGGAAATAATTAAGACTCCAGGTCTGTTGTAACCCTTACCAATTCCTAGCCAAAGATGGGAGGAGGTCTCCATGGATTTCATCACCGGATTGCCTTGTTCAGAGGGTAAGAATGTTATTTTTGTGATTGTGGATAGGCTCACAAAATATGCCCATTTTTGTGCCCTATCACATCCATTTGTAGCTAGTACAGTCACAGCTATTTTTTTGGAGACAGTTCAAAGGCTACATGGAACCCCAAAGATAATTGTAAGTGATCATGATCCTATTTTCACAAGTAATTTTTGGACGGAATTATTTTCATGTTTGGGTACTCAGCTAGCTCACAGTTCATCTTATCATCCTCAAACTGATGGGCAAATGGAAGTGGTCAACAAATGCTTAGAGGGGTATCTACATTGTTTTGTATCAGATAAGCAGGAAAGATGGATTAAATGGCTACCACTTGCAGAATGGTGGTATAACACATCTTTTCATACCTCTTCTCAAATGACCCCATTTTTAGCATTATATGGTTACCATCCACCTTCTATCACTTCCTCCTTGAGGGTGCAAACTAAGGTCAGAGATGTTGAGGAACACATTCAACATCAACAACAGGTTTTGGCTAGTTTGAAGGAGAATTTAGCATTAGCACAAAACAGGATGAAACAACAAGCAGATCAACATCATAGTGAAAGACATTTTGAAATTGGTGATTGGGTTTTTGTACATCTCCAGCCTTACAAACAGATGTCTCTAAAGCAACAGAAAAAGGACAACAAACTTGCTCCTAAATACTATGGCCCTTATCAGGTTCTACAGAAAATTGGCAGTGTTGCTTATAAACTAGAGTTGCCTCCATCTTCACACATACACCCAGTATTCCATGTTTCATGCCTGAAGAAGGTTATTGGACATAAATTTGAAGCCCAGACAGAGTTACCAGAACTTGACGAGGAAGGAAGAATCATTTTGGAGCCAGAGAAGATTCTGCAAACACGTACTAAGAGGCTGAGAACCAGAGACATTAAGGAATATCTGATCAAGTGGAAGAATCTGAGCATAGAAGATGCCACCTGGGAGGATGAAGGTTTTCTACAGCAACATCCAGGATTATTCAATGTTGAGGACAACATTGGTTTGAAGGGGAAGGGCATGCTACGCCCTTAACCTATTGCTTGTATTAGGATATGAGTAGCCAACTTGTGGCTTACCATATCATTTTATTATATCATTTATACTTTCTCATGCTTAATAGGTCGGCCTGGGTGATGGCCATAACATATGAATAGTATATATAGAGGATTTAAGGTAGTATTTCATTATCATTTGAGCATTTGAGTCTTATTATATGGTTTAGAGGTTGCCCCCTTGAAGTGGCAAAGCTATTACAATTGCATATTGAGATCATTATTCTAAAATATTATGTTATTTGGTGTTATATTTCTGCTCATAATCTGAATTATACTAGTAATTTCATTACAGAAGAGCTTAGAGAAAAATGTTGAATTGATCTCAAAGAGTGACCTCAATTTGTGACTCATAATGTAGGGTTTCAAGAAGTCTCTGTGGGAGCCATGTTGGTGCCAAGGGGTGGGATGAGCTCGCAATGGTCTTGATCCATACTGCCTATGTAGAAGAGACATGGGCCAAGATGATTGGATTAGCTCTATTTTTATGCAATGGTGAAGTAGCTTGGTAAAAGGTAGTTGGGGTTTGGTACTTGCTTTCAAGAAAAACAAAGGTTAAGTCACTTGAGGAGCTCACTCATTATTACCATTGTAAAGAAGAACCAAGCTAAGTGTCAAGTTGCTTTCAAATGCAAAGGTTGATTGGACCTATTCAAGATGGAAAAATGCAAGATAGCGGAGAGGAGCTCATTTCAGAGGAGGAAAACAAGTAGAAATAATCTTCTTCATCCACTGAAAGAACCCTTTCAAGTCATCATCAATATCTTCTCTCTAACAGTTGTTCAATAACAGTGATGTGGAGGCCAACAAAAAATTTATATTTACAGTTGTGCTCAAGATAATGTTGCTCATCTATATGCATAAGGAGTTGAGAAAATTGTGAATAGATTTAGGGGGGATTATGAAGGGTGTGTGTGTTTAATGGAGTAGTCTAATTTGGTAATGCATCATTTGTGTGTAGTATATCTGAATGCATATTGTGCATGAGGCGAAGCTCTTGGCTTTGAAATATAACCAAGAATATATTAATGTATATGTCGGTGACATAGTTAGTGTGGGTGTTTCAATGTATGGATGCACATTTTCTTTAATTTAGTTAGAAAATATCTAATTCAATGCATTTTACTAGTTAAAATTTACATGAGTTTTAATTTTAGTGGTTAAAATATGAATGAATTTTTTATTGAAGTGGTAAGAATCCAAATGGGTTTTAATTAGCACTAAAATCCAAGTATAAGTTGAAGTTATTTATTGTATTATTTATAAGTTTTCTTAATTATTTTGATAAGAGATCCTAGTGTCCTACACGCAGTTTGATGATATTTATGTGTTTTTTGATATATGTGTCTTCTTGTCTCATTTCAATTGTTTGTTTATGTATTTATTTATTAAATTTATTTAATTCTTATTTTAGTTATGATGTTTTTTAGGAAATTATAATATTACAAATTTGGGCTTTCTTTACATCATAATTTGATTATTTTACCAGTTTAAATACATCTTAATTATACACCATTAAGATTGAGGGGTCATTTTGTTTGGATTACTAAATTTTCTCTTTTTATTTAAGATGTCGATCAATTGGTGACTTTTTTAAACAACAATTTCTCATTTTAAAAAAATCTTAATTTTATGACATGTGTACTTAATTTATTCTTGTCATATGAAGTGTAAAATATTCATATTGCTTTTCATCCTCGAAGGGCTGGTCCAATATTTTCCCTTCACAATAAAATTAAACTAGCCCTTCAAATTTGATCCCTATCAAGTGGTTTTGCAAACTTCATTAGGGAATCCATCAATTTCTGACACTTAGTGATTAGCCATATATTGCACCACCACAAAAATCTCTTCTAAGGTGAGCGAGGCTTATATTGTTTCTTGATTAAGGGTTTTATAGGGAACCACATTAAGGTATGAATAAGGATTGCTTTTGTTCTTCTATTATCTCCTATGATCATAACACCAACTTGTAGTGATTTAAGAAGGCCGAAAAAAAGTTAAGTAGGATGGTAAGCATACTATATGTGGTTTGGATAACTTTAACTTGTTACTTTACTTTTTTGACTTGTAGATATATGAAGAAATCTATAGAGGCACTATATTTGACCTTGAGAAAATGCAAACGAGTACGAATTTGAGCTCCCCTACTAGCATGATTTTCCATTAGCTTGAGCTTGTGTTTAAGTTTTTCCGTCATGGATTGCAATTAAGGTCAAAGGGGTTGTGTTCAAGTTGAGTAGATACTTTGAAATTATGTGTTCAATGCATTGTCAGTCTGCTCAAGAACCTATGCCCTTGTTTGTTAAAGTGGCAAAGGAAGGTGATAGTGCAACTGATCACATCGTTCCACTGCTTAATCCAACTAGCAACATAAGGAGGATAAGGCGCTAGGTGTTAATTTGTTAGCTTGGACAGTTGTTCGTCCATTTGCTAAGATTAGATAATAGTTATCTTATTGTTGAGAATGTATTTAATTATTTTCTAATTTTTGATTTCCTTTAGTGACACCTTGCAACCTATTTGTTATGGTTGTTAAGTTGTTATGTATCTCAGCCGTCGATTGAGAATCGATCTCGGCCATTGGTTTACCAATGAGAGTAGTATAAAAGGAGGTCATTGGGCATTTGGAGAACACAAGTTTTTGGAGAAGCATTTGTAGTGCTAGCAAATGAGTTTGTAAGTTTGCAGTGATAGCAAACAGTCTTGCAGTGTTAGCAAGGGCGCAGTGATAGTGTTGGGGATAGCAGTGGGGGAATATCAGCGAGGAGAAGTTGGGAGATTGTCGGAGTTCTGCCAGTAAAAGGCAAGGAATCTTTGTATCTCTTAATTTGTTGAAGTTAATATAATTCCTCATATGTAGAACTGGTTTTCCCTTAGGGTTTTTCCAGGGACAATTTGTCTGAAAATATTGTGTTCATTGTGTTACGCATTTCTTTCCATATTTTTATTAGTGAAGTTACAGTTGTGTTATTTTTCGATATTAGCTGTGAATTAGTTTTCGGCAGTTAAATAATCTATAAAGATAGGAGATTAATAATCAGTGAATGCAATAGAATTTTCACATGGTATCAGCGCTATGTTAAGGGTAGAAAAGGTTTTCCCTAGGAAAGAAATTGAGGGTTTCTATAACCTAGTTTGATCTCTTTAAATTCTTTTTACTTTTATCCTTTGAGATGGCTTCAGCTGGTTTGAGAGATCAGGACAGATTAGATGGTGCCTCAAATTTTGGTGTCTAGAAGGCCAGACTTTCTTTATTGTTGGAAGAGAATGGTATTGGTATAACGGATTATGTTACCACTATTGTAACTGTACCTACAGACGCAACACAGCTTGTAGCATACAAGAAAGAGGATGCCAAGGCGAGGAGGATTGTCCTTGATGGTGTCAAGGATCATATTGTTCCACACATCTTCGAGTTAGATACGGTGAAGAAGATGTGGGATGC
Source organism: Taxus chinensis (assembly GCA_019776745.2). Taxonomy (NCBI): domain Eukaryota; kingdom Viridiplantae; phylum Streptophyta; class Pinopsida; order Cupressales; family Taxaceae; genus Taxus; species Taxus chinensis. The sequence continues at coordinate 15,476,310 of CM034149.1, forward strand.
CATTCTGAATCTTTACCGGAATGCTACCACTAACCAGAAGCTGATTCTCAGAGAAAAGTTGAAGAATACCCATATGAACAAGGGAGAAGACATTACAAGTTACCTCACCAGGCTTAGACTCATCAAGGATGAGTTAGCAGCTGTTAGAGATAAGCCAGATGATGATGAGCTAGTAAGAATAGCCCTAAATGGGTTTACTAAACAGTGGGATGTCTTTGTTCAAGTTGTTAGTGGATGAGACACCTTACCGAGTTGGGATTGACTATGGACTGATTTCACTCAGGAGGAGTTTAGACTAAGTCTTGTCAATGGGGCCAACAAGAGTCAGAAAAGTGAGGGAGAACAAGAAAACGTTGCCTTAGCGGGAAAAGGGAAAGCAAAGAAGGGATTTAGCAAAGGATCAAATTCTCAAAGTGAGAAGAAGAAGGACATGTCTAAGGTCAAGTGCTATGGTTGTCACGAGTTTGGCCACTATGTTAGTAACTACCCGCAAAGGAAGAAGAATGATAAGAAGGGCAAGAACCAGGTGGCGGCTTCAGCAAGTGCAGAGGATCTCTCTAGGAGATTGGAGGATGAGTTTGCACTCATAGCTCATATGGTTAGCTCAACCTCACAGTGTGTTTGGTATATAGATAGTGGGGCATCATTTCATATGACAGGAGTTAGAGAGTACTTCTCCAGTTACCAGGAGGAGGACACCAATATCCAGATTTCTATGGGGAACTTGTCCAAGCTCAACCCAGTTGGGAAAGGGACTGTTCAGTTTTAGAGGGAGAATGGAAAGATAGTTCCACTTCATGATGTCTTGCATGTGCCAGGCTTAGGTATGAATCTGATTTATGTATCTGTTCTTCAGGATAAAGGGTATAATGTACTTTTTAGAGGGACACATGTGTTGATTAAGCACAAGGATTGGAAATCACCCATAACTATTGGAGTTATGAGTGGTTGCCTTTATAGGTTACAATTTGATACTCCTAAGGCACTTATGAGCAGCAGTAATCCTAGAGATCTTGGAGAGCTATGGCATAGGAGGATGGGCCATATTCATCATGGAGCACTTAAATTTCTTCGTGAGACAGTGACAGGTGTTCTAGAGGTGAGCACAAAGCATGATGATGTATGTAAGGGATGTGTGTTGGGGAAGTTTGTGAAAGCATCTTTTCCAAGGAGTGACAATAGATCTAAGGGTGTTCTTGATCTAGTACATTCAGATGTATGTGGACCAATGTCGACAAAGTCTCTCAGAGGATATGTGTACTATGTTACATTTATTGATGATTTCTCTAGGAAGACCTGGATATACTTCTTGAAGACCAAGGATGAGGTTTTCAGTTGCTTCCAAGAGTTCAAGGCTCTTGCAGAGAACTCGACAGGAAGGAAGATAAAGGTTCTTTGGTCAGATAATGGAGGCAAGTACAAAGGAAATGACTTCCAGGATTTGTGTACCAGAGAAGGAATCAAGAGAGAGTGGACAGTTCCTTACAATCCACATCAGAATGGAGTTGCTGAGAGGAAGAACCGTTCTATTTCAGAGGCAGCAAGGGCTATGCTACATGACCAAGACATGCCCCGCTATCTATGGGCAGAGGCATGTAGTACAACAGTTTACATTCAGAATAGGGTTCCACACAAGGTACTAGGGAAGATGACACCAGAGGAAGCTTTCACAGGGAAGAAGCCAGATGTAGGTCACTTCAGGATATTAGAGAGTTTGACATATTGTCATATTCTAGAAGATACAATGTACCAAGTTAGATCAGACTACAGAGAAGGGGTACCTTGTTGGGTACAGTGAAACTTCAAAGGCATATAGGATTTTTATTCCAGAGACTAGAAGAATTATTGTCAGATGTGATGTCAAGTTCATGGAGGACAAAGCGTTTAGAAGGTCCAGAGATTTGCCAGTAGATGATCAAAGTGAGTAGCCAACAAAAGCTCCAAGTCCAAGTCAAGGGCAGCAAAGCTCAAGTACAGTTACTAGTACAAGCATAGACTCAGGTAGTGAAGATTCACAGAGTATGGAGCAACTGGTGTAGTAGGATATGCATCTAGAAGATTTAGAGGTTGATATTTCATCCTCTACAGTTGGTAGCAGGAACTGTGAGGTTCAAAACACACAAAGGGATACTCAGGAGTTTGTGGGAGCTCCTAGGAAGAGTACGAGACAGAGGAAAGAACCAGCCAAGTTCAATGACTATGTGGCATTAGTCAGCCAGTTGGTAGATAGTGAACCTTCCAGCTATCAAGAGGCTGCACAACATCAGGTATGGCAAGATGCTATGGTTGTGGAATATACTTCAATAAAGCATAATGATGTGTGGGAGGTAGTGCCTAGACCAACAGATAGGGCAATAGTTGGATCACGCTGGATCTTCAAGATAAAGCACAGTGCAGATGGTAGCATCGAGAAATACAAGGCAAGGTTTGTGGCAAAGGGGTTCTCTCAGAAGGAGGGAATAGACTATGAGGAGACATTTGCTCCAGTGGCCAGGTATACTTCTATACGAGCTGTAATCTCATTTGCAACACAGATGGGATGGCAGATCCATCAAATGGATGTCAAGACAACATTCCTTAATGGTGAATTGAAGGAGGAGGTATACATAGAACAACTAGAAGGCTTTGTAGCACACAGCAAAGAGACCCACGTGTGCAGATTGAAGAAAGCCTTGTACGGACTCAAGCAGGCTCCTAGAGCGTGGTATGAGCGCATTGATACATACTTGCAAGAAATGGGCTTTGTGAAGAGTGAGGCAGATGCTAACCTCTACTACTTGGTGGTTGGGGGTGAGGCTCTCATTCTTGTTCTATATGTAGATGACTTGTTTCTTACAGGTGCACTAGGGCTCATAGAGGATTGCAAGAGGGACCTTGCAGCAGAGTTCGAGATGAAGGACTTGGGACTCATGCACTATTTTCTAGGCATGGAGGTGTGGCAGAAAGAAGGAGAGATTTTCCTTGGTCAAGGGAAATATTGCATTGAAATCTTGAAGAGATTCGAGATGGAGGATTGCAAAGCCATGTCTACACCTATGATCACTAATTGGAGGAAGGTAGATACATCTAAGGACAAAGATGTAGATCCCACCTTATACAGGCAGTTAATTGGTTCGCTCATGTATTTGGTCAACACCAGGCTAGATATAGCATTTGCAGTAAACTCTCTTAGTCAGTTCATGGTTGAGCCAAAGAGAGTGCATTGGACAACGACCAAGCATGTGTTGCATTATTTGTGTGGTTCAGTTGAGTATGGGATCAAATATGTTCGAGGTGAAGGAATCAAGCTGATAGGCTATACTGACGTAGATTGGGTAGGCAGTACAATAGACAAAAGGAGCACTTCAGGGTGTTGTTTTAGTTTAGGATCAGGAGTTGTTTCTTGGTTCAGCAGGAAGCAGAAGTCTGTGGCTTTGAGTTCATCAGAAGCAAAATACATTGCAGCTAGCATGGCGACATGTGAAGCTATATGGCTTCAGAAGTTGCTAGTGGCCTTGTTTGGTCAGAAGGTTGAGACTACTGTGATACACTACGACAATCAGAGTTGCATCAAGTTGTCTGAGAATCCAATGTTTCATGATAGGTCTAAACATATAGATATCAGGCAACACTTCATCAGGGATTGTGTACAGCAAGTTATTGTTCAACTACAATACATATCTACAGAGGAGCAGGTAGCAAACATTCCGACTAAGGCATTGGGGAAGGCAAAAATTATCTTCTTCAGAGATAAGATGGGTGTCGTGCAGAACAACTTCCTCGCTAAGAGGGAGTGTTAATTTGTTAGCTTGGATAGTTGTTCGTCCATTTGCTAAGATTAGATAATAGTTATCTTATTGTTGAGAATGTATTTAATTATTTTCTAATTTTTGATTTCCTTTAGTGACACCTTGCAACCTATTTGTTATGGTTGTTAAGTTGTTATGTATCTCAGTCGTCAATTGAGAATCGATCTCGGCTGTTGGTTTACCAATGAGAGTAGTATAAAAGGAGGTCATTGGGCATTTGGAGAAAAAAAAGTTTGGAGAAGCATTTGCAGTGCTAGCAAATGAGTTTGTAAGTTTGCAGTGATAGCAAACAGTCTTGCAGTGTTAGCAAGGGCGCAGTGATAGCGTTGGGGATAGCAGTGGGGAATATCAGCGAGAGAAGTTGGGAGATTGTCGGAGTTCTGCCAGTAAGAGGCAAGGAATCTTTGTATCTCTTAATTTGTTGAAGTTAATATAATTCCTCATCTGTAGAACTGGTTTTCCCTTAGGGGATTTTTCCAGGGACAATTTGTCTGAAAATATTGTGTTCTTTGTGTTACGCATTTCTTTCCGTATTTTTATTAGTGAAGTTGCAGTTGTGTTATTTTTCGATATTAGCTGTGAATTAGTTTTCGGTAGTTAAATAATCTTTTAAGATAGGAGATTAATAATCAGTGACTGCAATAGAATTTTCACACTAGGTTCCACACCTCGACAATGAGATGCATGATTCCCTTGTGATCTATAAGAGACGTGTTAAGGAAGAATTGGGTACGTGGCACTTTCTGCTCATGAGCACCCGCCGAACCCTGCTAAAAGGTGATGGAATTATGATTAGAAAGCACATTATCTTGAAGAATGGCGACAACAAGCGCACTGGGGATATGAAATTCAAACGTGTATTGGTTGTAAAACATAACACGATCAAATCTTTTGAGAACATGCTAACCCGAAATTTTCCAATGTAAACAAACACGGAGAAGTAAATGCCCACCGCTGAAAAAGAGCGTTTGACAACCCGCAATGGTTTATAAAATAAAAAACACGCTTCACGTTCTCTCATCCAAAGGACACTCTATTCGTTCTTCCAAAACTCGACTTTATAAAGTTCCCTGAGACAACCAGCGTAAATTTACGATGATAACACGAATCTTTCTAAGCCATCATTAGAGGAATAGACGTTAATGACGCCTTTACAGTATTAATAATAACTTTAAAGTAACTTGATGTGATGGATTTTTACTCGATATGCCTAACAACAGCCGCTACCTATCTTCATGGGAAACGTGAAAGTGTGGGCGTAGCATTTTCATTTTGAATTTGGGCAAGTTGAGAACAATTTGTTTATGGGTTTTTTAAAAAACCATCTATATAGATACGAAAACCCCCCATAATACTTTAAATAAAGTAATCAAGGGACTCTAATCAATCCGTAACTACGCTTCACCGTTAACATATGGATGAAAGACACAGCAGAAACTAAAAAAAACTGAGGTCCCACCGAGACTCGAACTCGGGTTACTGGATTCAGAGTCCAATGTCCTAACCGCTAGACCATGGAACCAGTTATTGTTATGCGGGAGGCGTGGTACCATCCGGTTTAGACTCTTCGACGTCGTCGTCGAGCTCAACCAGTTTGTTGGCATCCATGATCCACGTGCCGCCGTGTCATGCAGGTTGCAAGTCTCCGCGGGACTCGAACAAGGGCCCTTCATACTCCACTGTACAGTCGTAGAGCATGCCAACCTAAGATATGGAAACCATGAATTTACGAAAGAGCTGGGGATCGATGTGATACAGGTATGTGCACTTGGCAAGCTCTTTGATCTCCTCCAATGTCTTCGCTGGTTTTAATTTCTGCATGCTGCAATTCCAGATTGGAGGAGTGACTTCTTTGATTAAATTTGACGACGTGCGTCTAGGGTTACTTCCGCATAAGACATCTCTGCGGTGAACGCTTTAAGGTTTTCTCTATGTTGCCGTCGTTTAGCTGAGAACAGGTGTTATTTGCTTTCTGGGGTTTTCATCGTTTTTAAATTTGTATAATTCAAGGTTGTATATTTGGGCGGAGCCTATCTCTCACGCACGTTCGCAGGGAGATAGGCGGATTCGAACTCCTGACCTCCAAAAAGATACGCTGGAGGCCCACCACTGCGCCAAAGCATTTGTTATATTAAGATTTGACTATTTTTAATTAAATACACGACCCCCGAACGTGCGTGAGAGATAGGTAGAACGGTGTATTTGTAGGGTTTCCAGTTGGGTGGATATTTGACTGTAGGTGAAAAAACACAATTGTTTGGGTGCTTGAGTGTCTTTGTTTTAGCATGGGAACCAGAAATATTGTCTCCGACAACGAAGAAGTACAACTTATGGAATATATGTCTTTTTCTTCGTTTGGCGGGGGCAAATTCATGCTTTTGTTTTGCATTAAGTTCTCTGCACAAATAATTTTATTCCCATGATTCTCTTCTTAACGATAAAAACATCACGAATGGATTTCTCCTCTCGTGTTTCGCTTCTCTTTTGATCACGGCATATCCGCTAAATTTTGCACCTCATCAAGTCTTGCTCATACATGGTATGATACATTCTAAATCCTGATATGATTAAGGCTTTGAACTCTCTATTGGTTAGGAGTGATTGGGCTAAGCGGTAAAAATCAACTGCTCATTGCAAAGTAGAGCAAAGAAAGTTAAGTAGCTCAGCTTGAATAACAATGAGTGAGTAAATACATGATCTCCAATAGCTGAGACAATCAAATGAAGGAATTATATCTAACTCCTAACCTAGAGGGTGTGTGTTGTAAATAAAAACAATATTATGAACACACACAAACTCACAAGAAAAATATAAAAACAAGGCTTTGTATTAAAAATACTCGAGAGCACTTCGGTGCCTTCTCTTACTTTTCTTGCTTTTTGAATTACAAAATGAAACCTCTTATTTATAGAAGTTTTCCAACCTTCTACCTTAGAAAATATCTCATAATATCTTATATTAGATATTATTGATCTTTTGGATATTTTATAGATATTCCGAGATATTTCTAGATATATATAATATCTCTTGATATTTTCTAGATATTATATACAATATCTTTTGATATTTTGGAGGAGTTAATATTCACAATAAATGTGAATATCTTTTACATAAAGTTGAATTCCATAAAGTTAAACTTTATCTAGAACAAGATTAGATATTTCCAACATCAAAATGGATTATGGAAGTTCAAATTCCCTCAGCCGTGTTAGAGTTTTACAAGGAAAATGATGACATTTGGAGAACGTAAGATTTGTTATATAGAATATGGCTTCTTATAAAAGAAGCGCAAAGACATAAGTAAAATAGTCTGAATCATTTGTTATACAGATTCTTCTAAGAGAAGGGAAAGGTCAGAAGGCAAATTTTATATGTTATAAAGAAATGGGGAAAGATAATTAGCCAATACGCTTTATATGTTGGAATCCATTTCCAACAATTCCCATAAAAATTCTCTGTTAACTGCCAAAAAAATACTCAGAAAATTGTCTTACGCCACAAAACCACTTTATGCTTCCCAGAAAATCTCTGCTGGAAAACCTCTCTTGGAAAATTGCCTATCAACGATGCTTTTGCACCATTTCTTCAAAAAGATTTCTCAGAAGATTAACTTGTCATATTTTTAAATGCCTAAGTTGGAATCATTGTCCATGAAGATAATTCGAAAGAAGATTTCAAAAAATTGAGACAGTTAATCCCAAAACATTGACACCATTAATCAAAAAATTACTGTCCGCATTTTGATATTTAGAGATGGGAAAAAAGATTTGTCAAATTAATTGTGTCAGATTTTTGAATGACGGGTTTAAATCTTTGTTTATGATAGATAATTTGAAACCTTCTTCGCAAATCTGACTCAAATAATCTTTCAAAAAACTTCAAAATTAATATTATTTATAATATTTTGTTTTTTGTTTTTGTGTAAATTTAAATATTAAATTTAAATTGGAGATACTCACCTCAGAAAACTTGTTGACGTGATTTGCGTACAGATCGTTCTTTGTAATGCTGTGAAATCTTTGAGGCAATTGGACAAAGCAAAATTGGTGGCCAGTGTAAGGGTCCATGAAGAAACACATTGTTTCTCGAAGGGCTTCACAGTTGTTGGCTTCATTTTCCCCAGCGTATGCAGTTTTCTTGTGGACAGACATACCTTCTATCTCATGTCTCTTAGTTGTTTCTAACTACCCAATACAAAGGGTAGACTGATTTTGTTGGTTATACAACCTATAGGTGCGTGAGTTGCCACACCGCTAACATTGTACCTATATCATGTAAATGTGTGTGTAGGGGCATCCGTAAATAAACAGAACCATGCGCAGGAACTACGCTACGTAATAATATGCCTTGACACATTGCTTACCATACACCTTAGCCTACGAAAAGAACGAAAAACCATATCGTTTATACCCAACTTTTTCCCACCCACCCCAGTTTCCCACCACTGGTGCCGTTACCACCGTATGTATGCAAAAATGCTCACCTAACTTGTTTTTATCCTTCTCCCTACTTTAACCCTACCTACATTCCATGTTGACGAACAGAAATACACCGCCCTTAGACCTAACACGTTGGTATTAGATCCCATGCCCTATCCTACAGAGTTACTTATTCCAACGCAGGGTAAGTAAATGCTTATTACACGAGTCATGCCACTTTATAGGACACCCATGCTCGTGGGGCCTAATACATGTAAAGGAGACATATTATAAGTTCTTCCTAGGACACCTCATCCATTGTGTGGTGTTTGCCCCGCCGACTACAACACTTAGACACCCCAAAATTGCAGAGACTTTGTAGTTAGGGTGCATCTACTCTGATGCAAATTGAATAACTTGCATTCCTGGTCGGTTGCATGGTTTAATCCTATCTTTAATACATTTTTATATTGTTATTAGTTTTCCATAGGTTGAATAACTTTTTCTATGCATACCTATATATGTATGTAATTCCTTAATACTCTTTTTCTTTGTATTACAGATGGTATTTTTAGGTACAATACACTTCTTAACTAACACACACCACAAATATAATTATGGAAAGTGGAAGCTACTTGTTAAAAAGTTGGCTTTCCTGTATTATTTTGTGTTGTCTTACATGGGATAAGTCTGTTCTGCTCGCTCGACTCCCCTCTCTTGATATTCTTGGAGTTCAGCGATTTTATCACTCTCCAAGTTGTAAGTTGATATTTTCATATCAAACCATTGCACCTGCGCCTTGGTCAGATTGGTGAATCTGATCCACCCAACAATGCGGTGGTTGTTTTTTCTAGCTATCTGAACCCAAACAATAGTTTTAATTACTTGATTTTTTCATATAATAAATTAAACACCTCAATCGATTGAGGAGGCAGTACTTACAAATGACACCTAACATGAAGACTACCATACATGCAGGCACTACTATTGTTTTTTATTATTACCTACTAGCCTCTACTCAGTGCGGAGATATAGAAAGGGAGGAGACAGACAAACGTGGTATAACCAACAGTGGTTTACGTAAACACATACTACATGCCTCAGTAACGAATTCTCCTAATTTATAGGTATGATTTTCTTCTTGATGACGTAAAAGTTACAAAATTAGTAGACCAAATTGAAAACGGCATTTGAATATTCCCATTACATGTCGTCTGAGTGACGGAAAACCATGGAAGTTGACTGTGAGAAACCAGTATCCATATAGTGTTGGTATCTATGCATATTATGTGCATAGACATATTCATATGGTCAAGCCTATCATCATGTGTTACACGATACAAAAATGCACTAACTACTCACTTCTCGTCCTCACATTTTCTTGTTCTTTTTTTGCGAGCATTGTCATGTATTATGTGTGCTTTTGACCTTATAGGATTGGAGAGAAGTTGTAGCCTAACCCAAGGTGAAAACTTATTAGAGACTGGCCCTACAATCAACCCAAATTTTGCACCCAGATCCTTTAGAAAATTATTCAGGTTTTCCCATCCGTTTAGCCTTGGGGTTAATGCTTTTCAAAGTTTTTGGGTTGTCGACAAGTTCAACCATTATAGCCACAGTTTCTCTCGCAACAGTACTGGGTTTATTTCTAATTTTTCATGCGAAGAGGAAAAAACCAAAGAAAATCCCTTGCTTCATGGGCTATCCTTTGTGATTTTAGCAAAGAAAAAGTAACTGATACTGAATTAGGTCGGCCAGGCTGTACGATAACTAATTTTCCAATTGTCCCATACAAAGAATTTCAATAGTCCACAACTTTCTATCTTTGCCTCTATGGATCATTTAAACCTTATTCGTCTTTATGCCTGCACTCATTTGGAGAGTCCAGTGCTTTTGCTTGTTTACAAGTTGTGGCCAAATGGAACCCTAGCCGAGGGTACTTCCACAACATCAATCTGTAACTTTTTCCATGATGGAGCAAGTCTACGCTATTAGGGTCAATGGTGGAGCGATGTTGTATCGGTATTGAATTTATACATAATAAACAACCAACATGATATTTATAGAGGTTAATGACGTAATTAGAAATAGACTCCATTTACAGATCTACACTAATTTTCGATGAGATGATTTAAATTGTCTTTAGGTCAAACTCATTTGTAGAAAATACCATTCATTTTTGTAGTGTATTAGATATTCCAATTGCTTTCTTTATAAAACCTCACAACCACTCTTCAATGCAGACCAAATTGGACTAAACATTAACATTCCTTCTATCATCGCCTTGTAGGGCATGTTACCCTATAGTTTTTAAAAATTAGATACTTGTTGATAACCTAGCTCAAATTCCAAATTATTACATCACATTAAACACACACTATCCCCACACCTTCCAGCAAACACCTGCTCGAATAAGAAACACTTTAGCGTAGACTTTCTCCCCATGGAGCAACCACTAGTCTACAATCTAATGGATTCTATGTTATTATCAAAAACAACGTTGATAGTTTTATATAAATTACTCAAAATATCTCTTGTAAGTAATTATTAAAGATTAATAACTAGTCATGGATGTGGAAGATATTTTTTATTTGAGAAGAAATGTAAATGTCAAAATCATTAAGCGATGGGTAATCATCGCTAATTATAATATTATGTCTACAACCACTTTATTATGCCTATGACATATCATTTGGGTGTGTAATTTGTTTTGAAAATATATGGTACGCTTTCATTTTGATAAAGTTGATGTTATAGAATGATGATATGGTAACAATATAATGTGTTGTTAGTTAAGATGGTAACAATGTAATTATGTAATAATACATTATATTGTTAAATTTTCTACAAAAATTGGTACCAAATGAATAAATACTAACGATAACTAGTAATAAATCATTTTTTGATTAGGATGTCCAAATCAAACAAAATTATGTGATAGATAGGATTATCTTTGTTAAACAATCAACAACTCCTCAAAAAAACAATGAAACAAATGTGTTGTAGAGCTACTACAAGAAACCATTGTAAACATGTGAAAAATGTGACAACATCATGTGAAATGTGAATCACATTTCATTTGTTAAAACCAACAATACTAGCTATTGTTTGTGTTTTTGGGAACACAACAAAATTATCTTATTGTGAGGGTTTTTTTTGATGAATTACATAAGTCATTTTAGGTCCAATATTTTGGATTTGCCTTGAAAATTCATTACTAGGGAAAATACTGAAGCCAATAATTATTAAATGAGAAGGTAACTATCATCCTTAAATGTGCTTACATGGTAAGGATGAAAGAGAGGAGAAAAGAATATAAAGAAATTGACATTGTTTGCCTTATCCTTAAATATGTGTGTGGTATGGATGAAAGAGAATAACAATGAAATGCGACAATCAACCAAGAAAGGGGCCATAAGAGAAAATAACAATATGGGGAAGAATAGATGTGATAAATTAATTGAATGAATTAAATGAATTGAATATTAAATTATTAATTAGCTTACTCATTAATAATTATATTAATTGATTTTAATAATTAATAGCCCAACCTATTAGATAAATTCAATTGGTGGTTTATAAATCAATTATACTCATGAAAAATTCATTAGGATTACTATTGTTTTTGGTAAAGATATGTGATGTTGATTTTGTTTTGTGGTCGATAAATGCTTTTGGCTGGAGACATGAATAAAATGTGTTAGAGTTATTAGGGACCCAACATCCATGGATCAAACTTATGACCTAACATACAATAAATGGTTCACTCTACCAACTAAGCCACAACCCATATGCTTCTAAAAATGACAGTGATAATGGTTTCTACCATTTATAGGGTTTTTAACCAGCATCTCGATTGATATTATGTTTCTCTATTTGTTTTACCTCCCTTATTCTTCAAGTTTTCCAATGATTCTCAATAACTAGAATCCTAGCTTTTTCTTTTTAGACAAAGTGGTCAGATTGCATTATATATCCAACTAATGCAAATTGTTTAATGTTTCTTCATATGATGTCATTAGTATACTCTTTGATATTGGTTTAGAAGGATCAGTTTGTCTCAATCTCACTAGCAGACGAAATACCACGTACACATAGACTCACATGGACAACTTTCCAAAGTATTAAATTTTAATGGTCTCCTACACTTCTTAGGCTATTTCGTAAGGTTTTGTGTTGTTTAAAATAAGCTTTTATGCCTTTTTATTAACATTTCTAGCTAATATCTCCATGGTACCATGAATATAAGGTAAGAAATTTGTTTCAAATTTTAAATCGTTAGCTCCATGTATTTTATCCCCTCTTTAACCTTAAAAGGATTTTTTATTTTCTGATCATGATGCCTATTAGTGATTTAATGAGTTCTTGATACATAATATGGAAGAATAAAGTTGTAGCATCATAGAGAATCAAAAATTCATTGGAGCACTAAAGTTCATAATTAGAGACATATTGCATTATATTGTTTTTTGTTTTAACGTAAAATTAAATAGTCTCTAGAAGTATTATCTATTTAATTTGTATTAAAACTTGAAACTAATGCAAAACCAGATTTTTTATGTAAAAACTCTAACATTCAAACTTGAAAATACATGTAAGTGTTATATAAATAAATCATATTCAATTAGTTCATATGCTAAAATATAATAAATCACAAGAGGATAAGTTCAATTATCTTTTTTATGTTTTGTGAAGTGTTCAAGATCTAGAAATAGGGAAAATATGTTGTGACAAGATATAGTGTGCTTCTTCTGCAAAAAATGATCCTTAAAACCCCCTTCAGAAACTTATGTCAAATTGTACATGAGTGTTAGGAACTTTTATCTTACTGGACGCTTTTTATGCCTTCTCAAAGAACAAGGAAATCCCATGCGATGTCGGCCTATCACCCAGCAGGTGTTGGGCGCTCACCTGAGGCATGCACGGGTGCACCGAGTCCCTCCTTTATATGAGTTGTGTGAGAATGCATTATTTATGATAGAAACTTAAGTGAATAGATTGGAAAGGAACCATACATTCATCTTAGAGCTCAGAACGGATTCTAGACCAATGTGTTCATTCATATAAGAAAAGCATTACAGAACATAGATCTGAATCATAATAGAAAAGAAATGCACAGGGGTTTACACCCACTCATATGAAATGTATATATAACCGATCCATACAGATGTAAGTAGAACTAGAACCACACATATATTCATATTAAGCATGTTGATAACCATATTACATTAATTGAGACAATCACAGGTCCATATGATAGTGCATACCAATGTCATGCATCGGAACTGGACTTAGGCCCTTCCTAGTACAAAGAAAATTTTTTTAGACCCATCCCCTTGATACAACATACTCCTACAAATCCTCTAAACCCAACCTATGGAGCTCTCACAGTATTCCTAAATGGCTTCGCCTCTATTTAATTCTCGCCTCTCCATGTGTCTCTTTTTCTTCTACCAGGCGCTCATATATATAGCCTTATCAAGCACCACCATGCCTTTCTGAAGTTGTAGATCACTTGCCATGTGTCCAAGTGGTCCTCCATGGGAGCATGCTTCTTCAGATGTGAGCTCTCCATCCTTTTCCATGATGACCTTCTAGAATCTTCTATTGCAAGGTATATTCCTTCTGTGGGCACCAAGTTTCTAGGGTGGCACCTTATCCACTTCACATGCACATTCGGGTCATGCTTTCCTCATGTTCTACCTGATATGCCAAATATGGCTAAGTCCCACGATATTTTCTCTGCCTTGCACGTGCCACTGGTTCTACTAAAACCCTCCTAAAACCCTGTCCTGCATGCTTTCTCCTTACACGCCCTTCTTCAAATAGGCCTTGCATGCCCATGCACCTTCTTGTACTTAGCCAATATTTTAGGGTCCCAACATCACCCCACACTACACCTGTTCTCCACCCTCAGGAACACCTTCTCAAAGAATAAAGAATGATTGTCCTTGAATAGTTTGGAGAAAGAATAAAGGAATGAAGAATTTGGGGAAGAATGAAAGAATGGGGAAACTATGATTATTTCTGCAAGAGGAGAGGGAAATATTTCATCAAGTCTACCTCTAACTTATTCTAGGTATTGACCTCACTTTGTGCCTGTTGACAAAGGTCACTGACTAGGGGTGCTCACCTCTTCAAAGCTTAGCCCTTCTCCTTAGGTATTCATCATTTCCACAATCCCCTCCAACTATTTTCCCAAATCCTCAAGTGTGTCCATCCTTCGAGTGATCTGGGGATACAACTCTTTCAGCCAGTTTTTTATTGAGCCCCTGCAAGGTCTCAATAGCCTTTGATTTCTTCTCAACCTTGGTTATAATTTTTTCACGTTCTACCCTATTCCCCTTGTTCTTCTTCTAGAACTCCTTGAGCTCTGCTTCATGGGTGGTGACCAGAATGTTCGTCACTCTATCTCTATCGGTGCAGTTGTCATAAGTAGCCTCAGCGAATTGGGTGGCGGCTTTCACATCCGTGAGGATTTTCTTATACTGAGCCACAATTGCCACAACCTTCATCTTGTCCTCCTTTTCTTTGTGCGCTGATGCCTTCTCTACAGACTCCAAGGCCAGTGGTCATCTTTCCATTGTGAGGATGTGGGTCAAGTCCTCTAGACACTCTAGGGTGGATCCATACTTCTGCACTGGTGGCATTAGATCTAGATGCTTCAAGAAAATGGCATATGTGATCATCTCTACTTTCTTGTAGACCTCACGCACCCTTGCCTTCTCTTCTTTCAACTCATGCCTTAGCTATGTGCTGATTATCTCCTCCCACTTTAACTCCTTGGTTCTTTTCTCCAACTCCTCTTCCCTTTTCTCCAATTATGCCTCTAGGAACTTCACCCTATCGTTCCTCTTGAAGAGTCTGGCCTCTACTTCCACCGAAACCTTGTTCAGCGCGTTGCAGATTTTCTCGTCTGATAGCCACTGAGTGTTTACCAAGGGGTTGTCACCTTTTGACTCTGGTACCTTCATTATTTCCCCTTGGCTTACTTCGAATTCTGGTTCATCAATGTGGGACTCAAATTCCCAAGAAAGCATTTTCCTCATCCGAGGGTATGCACCTTCCTCATCAAATGATGTCATAGCCAAGAGTTACTCCATTGGTATGGTGCTTTGAAAGTGTGCATGCAACACCTTGTTCAGATCATCAATATAGCCCATCCTCTGAACCTGTGATGCCTCTGCACTTTTTCTCCCTATGCGCGTAGCCTTAGGAAAATCTCACAGCCAAACTGGGATCCCCTCCCATGCTACCATATTCCTTTTCTATGCTTTCCTCCTCTTCTTCCTTCATCACTAGGTTCATGCGTTGCATTCCATCTCTTGCTCTACTAGGTCTTCGATGATCTTGGCTACTTCTTTCTCTATGGCCTTGTCTATTTTTTCCTTAGTGAGGCTTGGGGTCCTTTTTTCTTTTGTAACTTCCTCACTTACCCCCTTGTCCTGAGTATCCTCTTCTTCCTTGTCATTCTTCCTCTTGACAAAGATGTACTCATTTTCTTCTTCCTCTCCTTCCTCCTCTGAGTCATGAACCTCATAGATATGATGATCCTCACCTCCTAGTTCATCATCATCATCTCTCTTGCCTCTATAGGCCTCCAAGTTCTCTGTATCCTCTGAATCATTTTCTTTTTTCACCTTCTGCTTCTTCCTGGCAGGAGATTCTGCTTCCTTCTCCTCCTCCTCTGGTGACCTCTCCTAGGTGATGGGTTCTTCGTGCTCTGATGCTTCTTCCTCTGGAGTCTTTACTTTCACCAGGGGACTTCTTTCTCCATGCGTAAGTACTGGGCTTAGCGCTTGTCTCCGGCGTGCTTATCGCTTGTGTAGCCTAAACACTTGGTGCTTTCTGCACCTCTTCTCTTTCCCTCTTCTTTGGTGTGGGATTATTTCTTCTTGTGGGGTCCTTAGGGATGGATACATCATTTTCCAAGTATGTGCCCTTTTCAAATTTTGGCCTGATGTGAAGGTATATCCTTGTTGCAGCCCTTCCAGTGATTGGCAATGTTACTGGTTTCATCATCTGTATCTCATGGGAGACATATCTCTCCATGTATGTGCACTTCTTGGGGTAAACTAACTTTCTGCGTAGCTCCTTGTGGTCTTGATCCACCTCACTAAGGTCGAACCTTAGTCTCTTGGCCTCTTTGAACCTGTTTACCCCCTCTTGGAAGTATTGCGTGGTGAAGGAGAAGGGGAGCTTGCACCATGGGCCCATGTTTTCATCTGTCAACCTAAATTTGCCAATGCAGAAGTGTTGATATACTGTGAATTCTACCTTTCCCTTCATGAGCATGGGTAACTGCTCTGGAATCCTACATTCTGCCCCGAACGCATCCCTCATGCACTTGTACCATTTTTTAAAGTGCACCTTGTGAGTGGCTATCATGGTCTCACAAGTGTATTTTGTGAACCACTTTGTGAGCGAGGGATCCTCTTCTGGGTACTCCCAAACAAACCTTTCTAGCCCATCGGGCACTCCAATTTCTGAGAAAACAATTGTGAGGAGGACATTACCAAATAGTATCTTCTCACCTTCTTACGCACTGCTAATGATTTCATCCACGATGAAAGTAGACAAGTTGTAGATGGTCCCCTCAGATATTTTCTGGCATACGTTCAACCATGCCTTGTTCACTTGAGTCCATATCTCTTGGTCATTGAGCTTGGTTACCAAGCACACGGCCATCCTCATCATGGGCTCTGGGATCTCTACAATGTCAAAGTATCATAATCCTTTGTTATAGTCATACACAACAACTATTTCCTTGATGGCCTCCTTGTCGCTTAGGTCATCATCAATTTTATCCCCTTCATAGATAAGGCCTGTGAACTTGGAAATTAACTGGGGAGTTATGCACATCTTGCACCCCATAAAATAAAAATGGTCTTCGTGAATGCATGCCATTAGCCACTGGTAGAGGTGCTCAGGTTTTCCAAAGTAGGGTAATTCATAAAGTTGTAGTAACCCTACCTTCTCCAATTTAACCTTTACTTCGTCACTGTAGATGGGCATGCCCTCTGGTGTCCTCTTATTTGTTGGGTGAACCAACTCCAAAGCCATTTATTTTTCTATCGTGCTGGTGTGGTGATTATAGTCACTTACAGTCATCTTCCGCAAATGAGATTCCCATTCTTTTCCTAGCAATACCCCATCTGGGTATTGCATCTCCATGTACCACTCTTCATTTGTGCTTGCAACGGCAGATATTTGCTTCCCCTTTCCCTTACCCTTCTACTTTTTAGGTGAGATGGTTGCTTTCTTTGGTGCCATTCTTCTGGTTAGGTTATCACTTCAAACGTATTTTCCTCACTCTACTCTACCACTTTATCCAACCCTAATGCACAACCTTGTGAAGAAACCCTCCTACACCGTGCCCTAGCCACCAAACCCTAACTGGAACAATTCTTCCACAAGACGAATGCTTCAACAACTTCCTTCTCAACAACTTCCTCCACGCCTGTGTACTCCTTTCCTACTAGTTTGCGGATCTACTCTAGTCACGTCCTCTCAGATTTCTTAAATTTTTCTTCACATAGATCACCTTTAGATGCCCTAGTTCATGAGAGCTCTTTTCTCTTTGTAAATACAAGGTAAATAATGAAGTGCCTAACTTCTTATTTATAGCTTTTCCTTCTTTCTAGCATTAAATGCTATTTTACCTACCATTGTACTTAGTACTAAATGTGAATTTTTCCACCAAGCCATGACCTTACGCGCCTTCACTTACATGCCCAATCTTGCACAAAAAAAATTCTACAACCTTCTAGCACACAAACAATCCATCCTGACAGAAGACTCTTACACGCATGTTAACAGCATCGAAGGCACTTCTTCTACCCTTCACCTAATTTTTTCTCTCGCCTACCTCATGTTGTTCCTGCACTTCTTCCTCTGTATGTGGTTTCTCTGAAGTCTTATCCTGACACCAACCTTTTTCATCCACCTCTTCTTCCATGTGCTTCCTTCATCCTTACGCACTTTGTATCCATCAACCGGGAAATTCACCACAACTTCTACTGCCAGTTCAACTTGTATTATGGGCCTATACTTCACATTACTCCACCCCACACTAAAAATATGTGCAGTCCTCTACACATGCATAACCTTAAAAAATTAATGTGGTTACTGGTGCCCAAGGCGCAAAAAAAAGGCGAGAAAGGGAAACACAAAAGGAAATTGCATAAAGGGAAACTTATACTAAATGGAAAAACTGCCTTATTATAAACACCAAGAAGACTTATTTATAGTAGGGCTTCAACCTACTCCCATTGAAATGGCCTGGTAATCTTGTTCCATCCAGTGCTCTCAACTGGTACGTGCCTGAATTAAGGATGTCTGAGATGATATAGGGACCCAACCAATGGACTTTCAGCTTTCCAGGATGGCGCAGAAACTTAGAATCATATAACAATACCATCTTCCCAATATCAAATTGTTTTTTCTGATGTGGTGATCATGTCATGCTTTTTGTTTAGCCTTTTTAGCCTTTTGACTCCACCTAGCCAATGATCATCTCTTGTCCAATTTCATCAATTTTTCAATCCTTTCCTCTAGCACTTGTTTGTCAGCCAATCCTCCAACGTGTGCTATATGTAGAGAAGGTAACATAAATTCAACATGTAAGACAACCTCTGCGCCAAACACCAATTGGAATGGTGTGGCTTTATTCAACCTCTTGTAGGTTTTCCTATATGCCCATAGAACTACTGATACTTTTTCATCCCAATCTCGTCTACCAACATCACAAATTTTGGTCAGGGTATGACTCAGTATTTTATTAAATGCTTCGGCAGTTCCATTTTCTTGTGGATGGTAAGGGGTAGTCTTATGATGAGCCACCATGAACTCTGCTAGCAGAATCCAGATGGTCTCATTTAGGAAATGCGTACCTCTATCACTAGTTAAGCTCAATGGGCATCCATACTGTGTAATAATATTTTCCCATAGAAACATGGTTGTTGTAGCCATTGTACAATCCTTGGTAGGCACTGCTTCTTCCCATCTTGTCAAATAATTTGTGCAAGTGATTACATAGCGTGATCATGTCCTATGTGTGGCTGGTGAAATGGGGCCTACAAAATCTATGGCCCACTTTTCAAATGGCTCTGTACTTGGAATAGGGTGCAAAGGCATTTCATCCCTCCACCCTGGTTTTCCAAGGCACTGACAATGATCACATGCCTTGCAATACTCTTTGCAATCTTGATATAGGGTTTCCCACCATAACCCATCTTGTAATATCTTACACGCAGTGGCATCCCCTACATAGTGTCCACCTGTGCTTCCTCCATGCACCTCCTCCATAATAGCCAGGTGCTCATGTTCTAGCATGCACTGGTGTAACACTTCATCATGTCCTAGTTTGTACAAATCACCACTAACCAGCATGTAGGGTGCAATGCGTATGGCTAACTTCTTCCTCTTTAATGCTTTCATCCCTTCTAGAGCCATACCTTTTTTGAGAAACACCACAATATCCTCTAAGTCTGAGGGCACGCACCATAATCTAAATAGCTATGTGTCTGGCATGGTCTCCTCAATTCTTTTCACATCCTCTCCTGAGTCAATTCTAGACAAGTGATCGGGCCCAAAATTACTCTTTCCTGGCTTGACAACCACTGTGAACTCAAATTATTTGAATAGCAAGACCCATCGACACATGTGCCCTTACAGAATGGGCTTGTTTACCAAGTATTTTAATGCCATGTGGTCTATGTAAAATACAAATGGTGTCACCAGTAGATATTGCCTGAACTTGTGTAGTGCGTAGATCATGGATAGTGCTTCACGCTTAGTAGTGGTGTAATTTTGTTCTGCTGATGTTAACTTTCTACTTGCAAAGCACAAGGGATGGTCAACAATCCCTTCACCAGGTTGTGTCAGTACTACTCCAACGGCTGTACCAGAGGCATCCACATGAACATGGAAAGGTTTATCCCAAACAGGGAAATAGAGAATGGGTGTTGTGACAAGCCTATCCTTCAGAGTGTCAAATGCCCTCTGTTGTGCCTCTTCCCAATGAAAGGCACTCTTGTGTCTAAGTAATTCCTCTAATGGCGTGATGATCTTGGCATATCCCTTGATGAACTTCCTATAGTAACCCGTATGCCCAAGGAATCCGTGCACAATGCTTTGGCTAGTAGGCTCCCCTAAACCCATGATGGCTACAACCTTGGTGGGATCTACTAGTAAGCCCTCCTTGCATATGATATGTCCCAATAAGGTTCCAAATGGGGTAGCAAAGACACACTTCTTGATGTTGAGGGATATCCTCAACTGTCAACACCTTTCAAACATTAGTCTTAAGTTATCACAATGGTCCTTGACTAGACCATACACAGTCCAATCATCCAAATAGACCTGAAGAAATTTATGGATGAAGTCCTGAAAGGCTTGCACTACAATGCGTGAGAACACAACAGGTGCATTCTTCAATCCAAAAGGCATGACCGTATAGGAAAAACTTCCCCATTCAGTGGAGAAAGTTGTCTTTCTCTGGTCTTCCTTTGCAATCTCACCTGGTGGTACCCTGAGAACCCATCCGTGAAGGAGTAGGCTTCACACCCAGCCACTCCCTCTAAAATTTCCTTAGTAAATGGGGTATTGAAGGGATCAATGACACATACTACATTCAAGTCCCTGTAGTCAACATAGATCCTTGATCCTTCCATCCTTTTTGATGCTGATGACCATTGGGCTTATCCATTACAATTCTTCCACAGCTTCAATGATACTTGACGCTATCATTTTTTCTATCTCCTCCTTGACCCGTACACACAAATTTGGATTCATTTGGTATGGCCTCTTCTAGATTAGGCACACACCTTCCTTCAGTTTTATGTTCATCTCCCCTAAAGAATGGTGGACACCTTTGAGTTCATGATACCCATGAGGGAATAAATCCTGGAATTCACGTAACAGATCAATGATCTTTGAGACCTCCTTTTCCAACCAATAGTCTCCAATGATTGCTTCCTTGGGTTCTACCTCTGACCCAATGTTAACTTTCTTCATTTTTAAGGGCTCATGGTAAGTGCACGTCCTTTCATCAGCGTTATCTATAACATCATGCATACCTACAGAGTGGTTAACATCTAGACTCTCCATTTCCTCTCCATCTATGACATAAACGATCTTTCCTTTTTCCTTTTCTATGCAGGATCGCTCAAACTACATCTCCTCTGACTTGTCCTCATCAAAACGTGCCTCTAAACTGGGCTCACCTAGAAAATCTAGTATCCTGTCTTCCACCATGGCACTATCCCCCATCGTAAGGTGCTTGATCACTTGCAATGCCTTATCCACTGATGGCTTTGTGCTCTAATATTCAAAATCTTGGATGAGATTCAGTTTTCAGCTCCTACCAATTTCCTATCTATTGGCATGTTTTTGAATGGATATACCATGCATGTGCACAACCTTGTAGTGTGGAATACAACTTATGCACCCATAATGATGGTGGCAAGGCTTCTGCACCTCCTATCTAGGCCTTCTCACATGCTTGGATATGAAATGAAGCGGTCTCTTTACCATGGTAGTCTTGAATGACCGTGGGGATGTTTCTCCTAGAAAACCTTATAGAAAATGTGATTCTTACCTCGTGCCACTCCAGGAGGTTCTCCTGATGTGTAGTCCACCAGCATGCACTATAGTCCCGAGTAGGCTATAACTGAGCATCCCTCTTCTTTCGTCCTCATTTTTCCACTGAGCTTCCATGTCCTGTAAGAAAATTTCAGGGTATGCCCCTCTAGAGTAACTTGGTAACTTCTTTCCTCCTAGGAACTTGAGTGAGTGTGCCTTGGTCACTTTTTTTATAGACCCCCTCACTATTGTCACCCAATTAACTCATAGGTATTGTGCACCCAATTGTCACACACCATGCTTGTGGTATCACTCACAGACTGGGCATCCTCAAATTGGATAACTCCTTCTGTAGGGTGAATTATCTCCAGGTCTCTGATGGAGTGCACATAAATTCTATCAAGGACCTCTTCTCCCAAAGGTTCAGTGTAAGGCACCGAATTCCCATCCATCAGAGGGATGATGACTTGTTCTTCCTTGTTCTCAAAACTAATATATCCTTTGTTGAACCTCAGGTCAGTGTTGTTCTTATAGCACCATGGGCCCAAGCAATGCTGGAAAATTTTCTACCTCAGCGAGTGCCAAGACTTCAAAGTCTCCAGTAAACTTGGCCCCCTGAATGGTAATCACTGCATCCTTTAATACTCCAATGGGCATTGCCTTAGTTTTTTTTCCATATACAACACATTCAAATATGGCTATAATGCAGGCCTTCCCATTTGATGTCAGGCATCCAATGTAAGAACATTGACTTCTACTCCCATGTCAATCAATATGTTTCTTAGAAGCCAACCATCCACAACTACGTTTAGTGTGATTTCTTTGTCATAGTCAAGGCTATGGGGAGGGAGGTTTGCATGCAACACCTACCTTTCACACTCCACTCTGGTGTGTGGCATATTCTCATGCAACCATTCTCCTAGCAAGGGAATAATATTCTCTTGCCTTAGCATTTTTCACACTTCCTTGACCTCATCCAGGTCCTTCTACAGAGCCTCAACATTCCTTCTTTGCTCCTGCTACCTAGACTACTCTTTTAGACACTGGATTTCTCCCTGCAAACTTTGAATGACATCCATTGTCTCTTGATATACTTCCTTCTAGTGGGAAGGGTCTAGATACTTCCCATGCACCACTTCTTCTCTTGAGACTAGAGTCCTTTTCCTTGGTACTTCTTTGGCATGCGCAACCTCTTCTCATGTTGTCACCAGAATAGGTTCTAACCCTGAACTCATGCACCACTCTAGGCATCCACTATGTGTTGGCCTTCTTTATACTCACCATCCCAACACCCTTTTCCTTCTGGTGCTACTGGCTCATGTGCTCAAAAAACTTAGGGCACTCCTCATACTTATGATTTTTCCCACACCATGAGCACTGCAATAAATATGAACACTCACACCTGTAATGTTCTGTAGATCCACAGTTATAGCAGGTTCCTCATGGGAACTCACTTCTTCCTCCTCCATGGTTACTGCGACCACAAAATCCTCCACGAGAACCTCTCCCATGCGCCCCTCCATCCGTGTGTCCTTCATAATGGTGATCATCTTCTTTGGAACCACTGGCAAGGCTGGTTTGGCGCACACCATGATCAATGGCCTCATGGATCTGGTCAATAAGCCTACAATCCTTAGTATCATGGGTCGTAGAGGTGTAGATCTTATAGTAACAAGACACATTCTTTTGAATTGCATGTTGTAACAAGGGGCATCTACTCGCATCATGGTCCCCATGAAAAATTTCACAATCTACCACTATGGTGTGTACTAACTTCCGGGGGAAGCTATCCTTGGCATGCCCCTCTACTTCACAATCCACGCACCAAAGACCACTATGAGTCTCATGTGTAGAGCTTGTAGACAACTTCTCTAACTATTTGGCCATGGTAGTGATTTGAGCCTCTAGAAAAGGGCTCACACCAGTATCAATGCTCCCAACTGCTTCAACATGTAAGGTAGCCTCTAGAGCCTCACATGGGTCAATAAATGTTTTATGGGACAATGCCCTCCTAAATGGAGTGATCAACCCTCCAAAAAACCATTGAGCATGTTGTGAAGGGTGAATGTCATATGAAAATTTTGACAGGAGAGTCTTAAACCATGCATCATACTCCCACACACTCTCTGTCATTCCCTATTGGATCTCCTTCAAAGCACTGATGCTCTTCTACTTGAACTCTGGTATATGGAACTCGTTTAGGAAGGAATTTTTTAATGCAGTGTAGTCTACCACCATCTGATAGGGGTCATACTTCCTATACCAGCTATGAATGCATCCTTGCAATGTTGTTATAAAATGACTTGCCTTTTGCTCTGGGGTAGTGATCCCCTTCACGTGCCATAGCAATTCACACTTGTGCACGTGTTCCGCAACATCCTCTATACCTTGGTAATTTGACAAGTGTAAAGACATTTCAAAGAACACCTGAGGAGGTGGATGAGGCCCCTGTCCTCCTAATCTAGATCATTGGTTTCCTTCGGTGTTCCCTCCACCATATCCACTGGATCCACCAGGTCCTATGCCTCCAGGTCCACCAGTTCCACCTCCAGATCCTCATGTAACCTTGTAATGGGCCTAAAGTGGTTGCACCTAGTTTCCCCAATGTCCCACTGAACTGCGTGCCAATGGTCTATGAGATTGCTCCACTACCAGAAGTGTATCCTACGCCACTCCAGATGTGTTTCCTAAACCTTGCGTACTTGTACTTTACCCAAAAATTCCTCCAAACACCAGAATGGTATGTGCAACCATGGACGTATTGAACAAAAAATTATACCTCCTAGGTGCCAATAAGTCACTCCTATCGACACCAATTGGGTTAGTAATACTCCTTTGATTTGGAAAATCAAGCACCATGGGTTGGTCGCCAGGTGGGTTCAGATGTGTGCCAATGAATCTCCTTTCTCCATGTGATGAACTCTCATCAGAAGCTGAAGGGGCCTCTCTCCCGTGCTTGCCAAGATGGGGTAGCACATACTGCTCAGGCTCCACATCCTCCACGTGAACTTCAACACCCTCTCACAATGTCTGCCTCCATAGATCCATCACACTTACAACCTCACATTGTCTAGTCATCTCCCTTTCACGAGCTTCACTATACTTGAGTCGTCTCTCCTCCCTTTCCTTTTCATCTGTAATGTATGCCATCTTCCTCCACCCTAGCTTCCTCACCCAACACTCAAAGTAGCTTATCTGGCCATGGGGAATGCTTCTAAACTCAAAGTAATGACCAAGATCTTCATAGCCAGAGGAATAACACTAAAAAATGACCCTCTAGGCTCCCTCAGAAACTCAAACTCAGCAACTTATGGGAAAGAATACGTCAAAATGGCGTATTCTAAAATGTAACTGGCCAACACTCCCTTCCACCAGTGATCAATAGCACATGCATCCAAGTTAGATCTGCATCCTGCAGCCTCTGATAGTCATCTTGGGTCCACACGTGTGATCTATAGAACCAACTTGATCTAGATGCGTATGCCAAGAGCCATTCATATAGCTCTACTAGGAAGCAACAAAATAATGTCTCATACATATCATGGTATAGGTTCTCTTCTACCCATCCACACATATTGAACTCAGGTCCAGTGCCGAATCTTTGAGAAAACTCATCCTCCATGCTCTTGAACCACGTTTCAACACTTTCTAGAGTCAGGCACTCTATCATTACACATCACAAAGATAAAGATGCATGTCATTTCTCACAAAAAATTTAAAAAGAGGTCCCAACAATGGAACCAAGATGTAGTCATTTTTATTGCTTCTCAAAGAACAAGGAAATCCCATGTGCACCCAGCCTATCACCCAGCGGGCGCTGGGTTCTCACCCAAGGCACACGCAGGCACCGAGTCCCTCCTTTATGCGAGTTGTGTGAGAATGCATTATTTACGATAGAAACTTAAGTGAATAGATTGGAAAGGAACCATACATTCATCTTAAAGCTTAGAACAGATTCTAGACCAATGTGTTCATTCATATAAGAAAAGCATTACAGAACATAGATCTAAATCATAATAGAAAAATAAATGCACAGGGTTTATACCCACTCATATGAAATATATGTATAACTTATCCATACATATGTAAGTGGAACTGGAACCACACATATATTCATATTAAACATGTTGATAACCACATTACATTAACTTAGGAAATCATATCCATATGATAGTGCAGACCAATGTCATGCATCGGAACTGGACTTAGGCCCTTCATAGTACAAAGAAAAATTGTTCAAACCCATCCCCTTGATACAACATACTCCTACAGATCCTCTAAACCCAACCTATGGAGCTCTCACAATATTCCTGCATGGCTTTGCCTCTCTTCAATTCTCACCTCTCCATCTATTTCTTTTTCTCTCTATCGGGCGCTCTTATCTATATCAAGCACCTCCATGCCTTTCTGAAGTTGTAGATCACTTGCCATGTGTCCAAGTGGTCCTCCATGGGAGCATGCTTCTTCAAATGTGAGCTCTCCATCCTTTTCCATGATGACCTTCTGGAATCTTCTATCACAAGGTATATTCCTTATGGGCACCAAGTTGCGAGGCTAGCACCTTATCCACTTTGCATGCATAGTCGAGTAATGCTTTCCTCGTGTTCTACTTGATATACCAAATATGGCTAATTCCCAAAACCTTTCTCTGCCTTGTGCACACGTGCCACTAGTTCTTCTAAACCCTCCTAAAACCTTGTCCTGCGCACTTTCTCCTTGCACACCCTTCTTCAAATAGGCCTTGCGCACCCACACGCCTTCTTGTACTTAGCCAATATTTTAGGGGCTCAACACTACAATTGAGTGCCAAGGGGAATAGAGTTCTAGTCACTGTTGACTAAGTATAAATATAGACCAATATATGACCGATGGCTCTGTATAAACCAACCGCCAATTATAAATCATTTACCAATTGTAGAGAAAAGACCCATTGAAGTGTTCTTTTGATGAGTAGATATTTAACAATACTTGATTTGGATTTGGATATGATCTTGACTTGGCTTGGTCTTCTCCTACCCTAGTTTTGAGTGCTTCATATTTTAATATAGGTTGATCCTAATGTATGCTCTTGATGTAGGAAATGTTACAATAACTTTGTATAGGCCTTGATATATATTTTCTGGAGGGGATCTTAAGAATTCTTGGTGAGTAAAATATTACAATTTATTTAATGTTATATAACTCCATGGTATGTATTTCATGCCAACTAAGAAGTGGAAATAAGATAATCATAAGAAAAAATGACTGTTGAAGTGTTTTGGATAGAGCTGCCAAGTAGGATAGAACCACTAGGTGCTTTTTTCCATATTGGATGGTAGTGTCAAGGAGGGTAAAATGTCAAAAATTAAAATATGGATATGTTTGATAAGAGATAAAGGATATGTGATGAAAAAAAATCAGTCTTGTAGGTGTCTGAGTAGCCAAATGAGAGATTATGAACTATTTAAGAATAAGTAAGATAATGCATTTAGTTCTTCTTGCCATGCAAGAAGGCTCTACTATGGAAAAGAAATTCAACATGCAAGCTAATATTATTAAAACCGTTGAGGACAATCTATGCTTTCTGCTTCAGTCTACTGTTAAGGAACAAGATTCAGACCCCAACACTGGCCTCAAAGAGGAAATAGTCACCCTGGAATCTAAGATTAAAGCTCTGGAGAAAAACACAACTACTTGGCTATGCACAATGTTATTCTTGATCTTATGAAAGTCCACATCCACCAAATTTGTGACTACAGTGGCATGCCAAACTCGACATGGAAGAATGAAAAGATTACAAGACATTTTAAGGCTATAAAATGGGACCCCACTATCCTCATAGCCCTGAAACTCTACCAAGATTTCAAGGTTACTTTAAAAGTTTTTAACAAATCTGTTGGTTAGTGCTATTGATTCCTTGTTCTCGGTGTAACTATTTTCGTGTTGTTTTCTAGCTGTAATTTTGTTGTTTTTGGTTAGATGTTGGGATATTTGTAGGAAGATATCCATTGCCTTTGTTTTCTCCTTTTTTTTTCTCTTTTGGTTGGGGTGTGGGCCCTATGGATCAAAAAACCTCATTGTTATATTTTGTTAAGCTTGGTTGTTGAGCCTCTAGTTGTAACCTTGGGTAAGGTCCCTCCAAAACCTTTTACCAATAATAATAAAAAAAAGATAATGCATTTAAGCTTTGTTTGTGTGTGTAAGTCGTGACTAAAGGTTATATAAAATATAAATAATTTCAAGTATCTAATTACCAAATTTATGTCTCTCAATTTCCCCGCATTTAAGCTAATAAATTAAATTTAATATCTTTGAAGGAAAACATACATGATTGTGTAAACACACTTTGTCTTTGCTTAGTTGCCCAATCTTTTGAATGCTTGAAAGGTCATAAAATTTCCCCAAGAGAGAATGCTATAACACAAGAGTGTATTCAGTGTCCATATGTTGAAAATTGAAATGATGTATACTAGGTGTATCATGTGTATATATATATATATCCTAAATTAGGGATTAGTATCTTGAGGATTACAAATTCCCCTATTAAAATAAGAGAGAGAAAAGATGAAGTATACCTATGTGTATGGAACCAAATCTACCCTGCAAATCTAGAGCATCTCGACAGATATCTGTCAATATGAAAAACTCAAAAAATGAAGCTCGTATGTGTAAGTTATGGTTTGCTGAAATTTTCAGCCAACATATAAAATTCGGGATTGCGTGCAAGTATGCTTATGTGGACAAATTAGAATGTGACAAGTGGCGCAAAATGGATGAAGAGTGAAAAAATTGCTTTAAGCCTCCAGTAATCAACACATGATTTAGAAATGGTGCGTCATGTTATTTGTTGGTTGGGGGCCCTCAGCCAGGTTTGACACACACTTTTAACAAAGGGATGCCTTGGCCTCCGACTCACTATATCACTATATTGATATTGTTTATATATGCCACTTTATGTCTATATCCCTTGCATGTGGGATTATTCTCACAGGTTGTATATTGTGATGCAGGTTTAAATTATGTATTACATTGGAGCATCTCGGCGAGCTATTTACCAGCTTAGTGGGGTGGTCAACTCCCTACTGAGTCAACCATATTGTATCCATATTGATTGGGGCAGTCTCTTTAATACTCGACGTTACCTATTTGGCCATTATAGTGGATTCGCAAGACCATATAACTCGGTGGGTTCCACGCTATATACTTAGCATTCAATAGTCCACTCAAACCTCCACTTAGACCAGACTACACAACTTGACCCAACTAGGTGGCTTAAACCATGCACTCGCCACCCACATGGTAACATGTAACTTTGCCAACACATTGGCCATTCCAACAACTATACAACAATCTTGACCATTTGGGCGAGTATCCAATGTGTCGAAGCCATGTCAATAAGGTGAGCCAATCATCCACATCAGATAGGATATGTATAGCCCATGTTATATATGTGTGGCCTAACAAAAGGCCAAGGTGTGGCCGAAGCCACGAAGACATGGGATCACAAGCCTATATTTAAACATTCAAACCTCTAATCCCATGGAAGATGTGGGATCATTCCCAATGCATAGCCAAAATGGTTGGCGAGGGGTACGTAGGTATGGATCCACCCCATGACCCAGGGGTTAAAAAATATGCACCTGGCCAATGCACCAAATGAGCTGAACGAGGTATAAAACAAGCTTGACCATAATTATAAAAGGATTTTTAGTAGATTGTGTAGAGGCAGCAGAGACCAGTTTGCAGAGATATGAGTTTTTGAGGCACCTAGGGTCAGAATTGGATTTCGGTGTAAAAATTTAACTTTCTCAAAATTCCAAGAGGAACACAACCATGTCAAAATTTCTTCATGAAGTGCTTTAAATTTCCTGGTGTAAGTGTTTTTCTATCACAATTACACAAAGATCGCATTATGAAGAAGTTACAGGGCCACAGATGGATTTGAGAACATGATTATGGAGAATTGTAGAGTTTTTCAAGTCTGAATCAGCCCATTTGTAGGTGACAGTGATCTATTTTTCATTATTGAAGGTAAAATTGTACTTCGTTGGATATTAAATAGATCAATTCATGATTAAGTGAATCCAGAGACGTAGCCAATTTGGGTGAACTCTGTTATCAAATTTTTATGTGGATTTTGTCTCAATTTTTGAAGCTTTTGATCAGATAAAAATCAAAATAAGAAATTTGATTAAAATTGATTAAGTAATAAAAAAAATGCAAAATTGGATTAAGTGAAAATTTGAGAATCCAATCTCCACAACAGACAAAAATGATTGCATAGTTAATTTTGGATAAAATAATAAAATTGAATACATTATTAGATTCATCTTGTGATGGTTTTTTAATATCTCCATTTGAAGTATAGAAAGTTGAATTAAAATGAAAATTGATCGTTAAGAAAGAAATTGGAAAATTGGGGTTTTAAAACACCCAAAAATGATTCAATCAACACTCTTGATCATTTAAAAATAAATAAAATTAAAGTATCTAAAATATTTAAAAACGATACCCAAGGGGTGAAAACTATTTTTAGATCAAGTTTTGGTATCAGAGTAGGTAATCAACTTGCAAAAATTGTTAATATTTAAAAAAAATTGGTATCAGATTTGGTTTAGTTTGATAATTGCTTTAGTTGGACTTGATTTCAGTGGTTTTACATTTTGAGTTTGATCTTTACATTTATAGTGTGCAAATTTTGGAAATACAAGTGTGTAGGAAACCATGGGAAAATTTTCAAACATGGAAAAGCTTGATGAGCTTGAAGAATACAATCATCAAATTTAGGAAGAGAATGCATTTTTGAGGTGTCAGTTATTTTCTCTTGAGGATCAGATTGGTAGTTTGAAAAAAGAGATTGAATCCAAGGATGAGCTCTTAATGGTGTTACAAATTAGAGGACTCAAGAAAGAGGTCTCATTCATTCATGATGCATTCACTATGACAGAAGAATGCATTGTAAGTATTGCAGCACCTAATTCCTCTCCCCATACAGAATCGGATTCAGGTAATGTTCTGGGTGAATTTGAAAAGAACACAAACGACATAGGATCTAAACTTTTGAATAAGATGGGGTTAAATGGAATTATCATTGGTAAGAATAATCAAGAAATAACTAACCCTATATAGGTTAAAGAAAGACCTCATTTTGTAGGATTGGGGAAGGATCCAAGAATGCTGAAAGAAGAAAAGATTATAACAACAAAGACGTTTCCCCATTAGCATCATGTGATTCATTCTCTAAAGAAGGATCCGATAATAAATCACCACGAAAAGGTATATAAATTCCTCCACCTCTTGTTTACCATAAGCGGAAAGGGAAAGGTAAGCATATCGATCCATTATCTACATTCAATAAATTTGGAAATGACATGTAGAAATTGTGGTATAGCTATCCATGCACATTTTGTGGGTTATCTAACCATTGTGTAGCCAAAATTAGGAAACAACAATATTTCTTGGGAAATATTGAGTTATATCACTCTCCTAAACATGGCTCAGATAAAATCAGTTTAGGCAAGTTTCCTAAAAATGTGGATCCTAAAAAATGGACAACAAATTTTGTTATCACTGCAAAAAGATAGGTTATGTAATTCAAAAATGTTGGCAACTTCATCCTAGAAAAAAATTAAAATTTATTAAGAAGGAAAGCATTGTAAAACCAATTGACTTGGAAATGACCCTTACAGTGGTTCAGGTAAACACTGAAGTGAATCAAACACCTAAAAGGAAAATGTGATTAAAATGGTGGGTAAGCAATTCCTCAGTTTTATGTTTACATAGTTAAAATTGTTGATTAGCATGAAAACTAACAAAGCATTTTTTGGATTCCTGTTGAAATGTGAAAAAGGAAATAATTCCCATATGTATTTTGCTTTGATCTAATGAAGTAAACGGAAAGGAAAATCCAGGTGACAGGTTTATCATTCTCGGGTTATTTATCTTTTTGATGGTTTGGAAAACTTCATTTTAACAACATCATGTACAATGTTTCTTGCAGGCATGGCCAGTTGATCATATGTCTATTTTTGGAAACTATTCAGTGTATGTTGTTTAAAAATTGTGCAAATGTCTCATGTAGGCACTGTTTGTGTGTGTAACAATTATACAGATGTTTTGTAGCTATGCATGATGCTTGCACATGTTATAAGTATTAATTTTAGGCTTAAATATTTATAACTATCAAACATAGTTACAAATAACATGTACAATTTTTTCACTAACAAGCTATGAATGCAGGTTACATTTTGCATTTTTTTACACTAGTGCAGGATCAGTGTCTAGATGAGTATGGAATTTCAGTTTTCATATTAGTTGTAGTAATGGCCATAGGTGATGTTAATATTAATGGCTATTTTATGTATATTGCAATTTTAAAAAATTATCATGCTATAAACTGGGTTATGTTGTTTGTAATATGCAAAGAATCTATTAATAATTCAGCTGGGTAGGTTTCCCTTTTGAGGAAAAAATAGTCTTATTAAGGAGGAATGATCCAAAGTATTTTCTAGGTTCAAATGTTTACAAAACATCCCTTAACCATTGTAGCACTGTAGAGTGTCTTGAGATATTTTCGTCGATATGAAGAACTCAAAAAATGGAGCTCGTATGCGCAAGTAATGGTCTGCTAAAAAT
Source organism: Taxus chinensis (assembly GCA_019776745.2). NCBI lineage: Eukaryota > Viridiplantae > Streptophyta > Pinopsida > Cupressales > Taxaceae > Taxus > Taxus chinensis. The sequence continues at coordinate 15,508,714 of CM034149.1, forward strand.
TTTTGGCCAACAGGAAAAATTTGGGACTACAAGCAGGTCTGCTGATGTGGAAAAACCAAAATGTGAAAAGTGGCGCAAAATGAATGAAGAGTGAAAAAAAAGAAATTTAAGCATCTAGTCTTCGACACATGATTTTGAAATGGTGGGCCCCATTATTTGCTGGTTGGGGCCCCTCAGTTAGGTTCAACACATTCTTTTAACACAGGGGTGCCTTGGCCTCTGAATCATTATATCATTTTGTTGATATTGCTTACATATGCCACTTTATTTCTATACCCCTTGCATGTGGGATTATTCTTACAGGTTGTATATTGTGATGCAGGTTTGAATTATGCATTACATTGGAGCAGCTCGGCGAGCTATTTACGAGCTCAGCGGGGTGCTCAAATCCCCACCAAATTGACTGTATTGTCTCTACATTGATACGGTCAGTCTCCTTAATACTTGGCCTTACCTATTTGGCCATTATAGAGGAACTGCAGCACCATATAAATCGGTGGGTTCCACGCTATATACTTAGCGGTCAAAAATCCACTCAAACCTCCATGTAGATCAGACTACATAGCTCGGCCTAATTGGGAAGCTTAAATCTTGCACTCGCCACCCATGTGGAAACATGTAACTTGGATAACACATTGGTTGTTCTAACAACTCTATAATGATCTTGACCATTTGGGTGAGTATCCAATGCACTGGAGCTACATCAACAAGGTGAGCCAACCATCCACTATTGGCGGACTATGTATAGCCCATGTTATATATGTGTGGTTGAACAAAATGCGAAGTTGTGGCCGAAGCCGCGAAGACAAGCTTACAAGACTATATTTAAACATTTAAACCTGCAATCCTATAGAATATGTGGGATAATTCCCAATGCAAAGCCAAAGAGGTCAGCAAGGGGTAAGGAGGTGTGGATTAACCCCATGACCCGGGGGTTAAAAAATATGTGCCCGAACAATGCACCTAAGGAGCTTGATAAGCTATAAAATGAGGTTAGCCATATTAATAAAAGGACTTTTAGCAAACTATACAGAGGCAACAAAGACCAATTTGTAGAGATCTGAGGTTTTTGAGGCACCTAGGGTGAGAATTGGATTTTGGGGTAAAAATTAAAATTGCTCATAATTTCTAGAGGAACACAAATATGGCATCCTTTATTCATGAAGAGATTTAAATTTCTAGGTGTAGTTGTTTTTCTATCAAAATTTCACAAAGATTGCATTGTGAAGAAGTTACAGGGCCACAGATGGATTTGAGAACGTGATTCTGGAAAATTGCAAAGTTCTACAAGTATGAATTAGCCCATTTACAAGTGATAGCGATCTATTTGCCATTATTAGAGGTAAAATTGTACTTCATTGGACATTAAATAGGTTGATTCATGATTAAGTGAATTTTTATACGTAGCCCATTTGGGTGAACTCCATTATCAAGGTTTTATGTGGATTTTGTTTCATTTTTTTAATCTTTTGATCAGATAAAAAAATAGTATAAGAAATTTGATTAAGCAATAAAAAAACTACAAAATTGGATTAAGTGAAAATTTGACAATCTAATCTCCACAACAGACAAAAATGAATGCATATTATTTTTTGGATAAAATAATCAAATTGAATGCATTATCAAATTCAACTTGTGATCAGAATTGTGATGGTTTTGTAATATCTCCATTTGAAGTACAAAAAGTTGAATTAAATAAAAATTGATCGTTAAGAAAGAAACTGGAAAATTAGGGTTTCAAAAAACCCAAAAGTAATTCAATCAATAATCTTGATTAATTTAAATCAGAAAATTAAAGTATCTGATTTTTTTTTTAAATAGTACCTAGGGGTGAAAACCATTTTCACATCAATTGCTTTATGTTCTTTTGTGAGTTAGTGATGCCATTGAAATTTGTGATAGTTTTCAAATTATCTTTTCTTAATTTGTGGAACTTTATTGCAACCATTTCCTATCACAAATTAAGAAAAGATAATTTGAAAAATACCACAATGCCTTAGTCGATTTTTACTTTACTGCAACCATTTCCTATGTTTCGCATGATGCTATATATGAGTTCCTTCCCACCATGAATCTTAACCATGTCATGAAGGTTATCATATGTCATGAAAAACCATTTTGACATGTCTGTCAATGAGGATGTTCAATTTCAAATCCCCATACACTACAAAGATCCATTATTTTTACCATGATTTTTAATATTGTTAACCTACTAACTATTCCCCATGTGATGTTATCCCTCTTTTTGCACCACTCTAGCAATAATAAAAACCATATCTATAGGAAAATGGAAATTAATAAGGAAACCTCATGAAATAAAGTATGTACAACACCTTCTAGTTCTAACAGATGATGCATCACATATTATTTTGAGAAACCATCTATGGAAGTTCATCTATGTCCACCACTATTAAGGGATTATGATAACATTTTAAATGAAACTTAGAATGATTTCATTGATAATTTCATGACTAACATTGTGAATGATGATTATAATGAAATGCCTACCCTTGAAGGTGTCCTATTGGAAAATTTGACATGAAGAATTGGAAAAGTTCAATTGATGTCTAGGTGAAGCATCTTTCCACACTAATAGTTGACATGTTTCTTTCCAAGCTATGATATCTTTCTTCAAACTAATGTGCACATTTTTGAATCTGTACACTATAACAACTATTAAATTATTTCTATAGTATAACCAAGCCCCAATTTCAGTTGGAGATATTCTATGGAAACCAATCCAACTTTGATCTATCTTGTTCTCGGTCATGTTAAAATCACCTCCAAAAATCCACTCAGTTGAAGGAATATTTCCTCCCATCTATTGCAAAATTTTGGTTTGATCATGGTGATCATTAGAATCATAAGGGTAAGTGCATGAAATTGGGGAGCCAAAAATAAGACAAGGATGTGAGAAAAATCAAAACGCGGTTGCGTTTTAGTTTTTTTTGCTCAGGAATCACCAGAGCATAACGCCTGCACATTATGTTGAATATAAAAAAAAAGAGGCCTGAGTCTCTATCATTTTTCCTCCCTCAAACGCAAGTTTCAGAGCTTGTTTGTGCCCTCACGTTTTTCCATTCAGCTGGATCTCAAGCTCAAAGGATTGTTTCTGGATCACCGAGAAGATCTGAATCGACGATGACACCATGGAGAAGAGGTAAGTGTTAGTGCAAATCAGTAGCACCCCTGGATGTTGTCTCAGATTTTTAGTTTGATATGGAACATCCAATGTGATTACACAACATTGAATCTTTTCCCCAAGTGTGGGACTTGTAAAAATGGGAAAAAAATCTCCAAATTAGAGGTTGTTTCCTCAACTCCTCTGATCAGATGTATGCTTGAACATTGTAGAGGTTTAAATTCAAAATCCTACTCTATATTCCAAGGAGACAGATAAAGATGCAAAGGAATAAAACTAAGACTAATAAGGTGATACACCAAAGGAGTGTTGAACATTTACTTCTGTAAATTGACATAGATTATAGGGATGCAACAGACATTATGCACAAACTGATAAAATTTAATGAAAGATCAGAAATTAATCAAACAACACAAGAAGAGGACTGAAACTCATTTACATAGCTTGCATTATCATTTTCAATATCAAAATACATGCATTACAACAGCAGAGAGGCAGAAAACATGTTGCAGTCCTAAAAGAGGTTTGATATTCCATAAAATCACTTTCTAGGGTGAAAGAGGGAGTCTACAAAACATAAAAATGTCCAACCCTTTACAAATGAGCCAAATTTGGCTTTTATCAATGAAAAATGCGAGCCAGGAAGAAGAAACGAGGGAAAACGTGAAAGGATGGTTCAACCACTGACCAAATTACATTAAAACAACATGGGTACCCTCGAAATTTCATTCCCTAATGTTTTTGACAATGATGGGAGAGAATGGAAGCCATACTTCATTTAAAATGGTGGTTAAAATGTCAGTTCTGCTCTCCTTCTCGTGCCAGAGGCATTTTTTGATTTTATCTATCCAAATCCCACCAAAATAGAAAATTGATCCCTCCATCGTGTATATAATTTCACTAGTTTTCTAATGACACCAAGAACATGAAAATCTGAGCTTTGGATCAAAATTTATGCCCTTCTGAAGATTTAGGGAAAAACTAGGGCAAAATTGAGTTTTGGTGGGCCGAAAGTTTAAAATTTTCCCTCTTTTTGACCTTTGGGAAAATTTCCCCAAAAATTTCCACCCCTCAAAGCTCCGATGCCACGTGGCATGTCTTGATCGTATGTGGGCCTTCCCGTGATCATTTTACGCCTTTTTGGTCTTTGGAAAATTTTCCAAAAATTCTCTGCCGGTCTGATGACCCGATGACACGTGGCACCTTTTCATTTGTTGGCAGGCCATCGCTTCTGAATTTTCCACTGTCTCTGACCATTCCCTCGAATGGGACATATGGTGTGTTTTCATTGGCACAGGCTTGAACTCCAAATTTCCTTTGTCGCGCCCGCCCTTAAGATTTTGCTGGCCACGTGGACATGTGGCACCCTCTGATTGGTGCGGGCCATCGCAGGCGGGCTTCCATTCCATTATTTTCCATATTTTGGTGAAAAGGAAAATTTCCTTCCATGCCTCAACCTCCCAATGCTCTGAGGACACATGGCCTCCTCCTATTGGCTAGTGGGCCTTCAGGCCAAAAAATTCCTTTGACTGCCCCGACTGATCCTTGGAAATTTTTTAAATTTCCCCCTGCCGCTTGCCATTCCACTGCTGACATGGCACATTCTGATTGGCCCACGGATCTCCCTTGGGAAAATTTCCCTCCAAAACTCTGTCAAGCCATAACTTGCAAAATACAAGGAGTTAGAAGGAAAACTTTACCTTTCTGGAAAGTTGAGAAGATTCTCTATCTAATGAAACCATTTCTAGAAAATTTTGAGTGCCTGAAAAGTGGAAAAATTTAACTGAGGCAAAAGGAAGGAAGGAATGAAGGGAAGTTAGCCAAAAATGAGCAAGGGCTTATTTTGGATAACAATTTTAGCGACTCAAAGGGGTCATCTGCCTGCTGGATGAAGTTACCAGTTGTCTAAAGTAATCCATTGGGCATGGGGTCATCAAATTAACTACTTGGATACTCTCAACTCATTAGAAAATTACAAGGAGGAAGATTGTGAGAGTAGAACATCATCTTATCTGGAACATGGCCTACAAAAATGCATCCCTAAGACAACAAGCTTGTGCCAAAGCACTTAGGGAAATGTAAAAACTAAGCTACAACAAAACAATGTGCACAAGCACTTGGAGAAATGAAAATATAAGCTTATATGTACAAGGTGGAGAATTCCCTTCTAGTAGTAATCCTTTAGATGGATTTCATTAACTGGAATATGTAGTTCTTCACCCTCCAATGTAGACAATTAGAAGGCATTGTTGTTCTTACATTTTGTGACCATATAAGGGCCACTCCAAATGGCATCAAACTTTGAATGCCTTCCTGGCTTTGCTTGGTCTGCATCCCATTTCAATACTAAATCTCCAACTTGGAAGGTTCTAGCCTTAGATTTCCTATCAAAAGTTCTCTTGATCAAGGCTTGATCCTTCTCCATTGCTTGGGCTACATGTTCTCTGATTTCTTAGAGCTCCATCAATTCTGCATATCTAACCTCCATGGGTTCAAACTCTAACAACTCCAATTGTTTCATGAGTTCCAATGCTGGCAACTCAAGTGACATAGGTAAGATTGCCTCTCTTCCATAAATAAGCTTGAATGGAGAATTACCTGTGGATCTCTTGGGAGTTATCCTATCAGCCCATAAGGCTGATTTCAATTTAGTATGCCAAGTCCTTTGATTTTCATCAAGATTCATCTTGATGATCCTTAAAAAATTCTTACTGGTAGACTCAGCTTGGCCATCACCTTAAGGGTAATAGCTTGATGAAGTGCTAAGGTAAATCCCATTTTTGACAGCCCACTCAGTCACCCTTGACCCTATGAATGCCAAACATTATCTGATATTATAGTGGTAGGTACACCAAATCTAGTTACTATCCCCTCATAGAAGTCTAGAATGCTAGATTCATTCGCTTCTTTGAGTCCTACTGCCTAAGTCCATTTGGTGAAGTATTCTGTTGCTGTTAGAATCCACTTGTGTCCTTATCTTGAGTTTGGGTTAATGACTCTAATGAAGTCCAAACCCCATTACATGAATGGATGGTCAACTGAAATTGGGTGCAATGGAAGGGCAAATAATCTCTCCTTGTCTGTGAAGAAAGCACAACTCTTGCACCTCTTGATCCATGCATAACAATCATTGAATACCTTGGGCCAATAATAGCCAACCTTCATGATCTTGAGGGTTGTCACTCTTGGAGCAAAGTGACCCCCAACTGATCCACCATGGAACTCTTCCAATGTTATATTAATCTATTTTGTTCTCAACACATCTCAGCAGCACTCCATTTGCATCTCTTCTTGTATAAAACACCATCAAAAAGTGCATATGGGACAACCTGCAACATGAAGTGTCTTCTCTTGGTTTTGTTCATCTTTGGAGGGCATAGGCCTATGTGTAGGAAGTGCATTATGTCTTAGGTCCAACAAGGGGTGGGGACACCATCATTATCTTCTTGAACATTCGTTTGTTCTTGGTTGTCTTGCAACACCAAAACAACATTCTTTTCATTGCATGCTTCCATTGATTTTCTTAAGACCGGCTGTTCACATAATCCCTTTCCTCAGATCAGCTTGGTGACTTTGATCTCAATGTCATACTCCATGACACGAGTAATCCACCCTGCATGTTTTTCATTTAGGTCTTTGTTGAGGAGGAAGTCCTTAACTCCCACATGAGAAAGCTAGTATTTGTACCTTGTTGTTTGAAACTAGATGTTTGAATTTCTTCAAGCTCCTAATCACTGCAAGAACTTACTCCTCAATGAAAGAGTACCTCACCACATAAGTCATCTAGGATTTTGCTAAAGAAAGCAATTGGCTACTCTGCCTTTTCTTTATTCTGCTGTACCAAAATTGCAGATATTGTGTCACCACCTCCAAATGCATAAATGATGAAATCCTTGGAGAAATCTGGGTTAATGAGGGTTAGATCTTGTGAGATATACCTCTTTGATTGCCTAAAAAATTTCCTTGCCTTCTAGCTATCCATTTGAAAGCCATGCTTTTCTTCAACATCATGGTTATTGGCTTGAAAAGGGCTATAAAATCTGAGAACAAACCTCCAAACAAAATTGATCCTTCCCAAGAAACTTTGAAGGTCTTTCTTATGACTTGGTAATGGCAGTGATTTTATGGCTTCAACCCTCTCTAGATCAATTATCTAATCCTCTCTTTGGAAACAATGTGGGCCAAGGAGCTTTCCTTCATGAGCTAGAAAAATACATTTTTTGGGATTTAAGGATAACCCTAAATCTTCTACATATTTGGAAGACTTGTCTTAAATGAAAGAGATGATATGCTAACATTTTTAGAAAAAATAGTGATATCATCTAAATATACCAGCACTATTTTGTTGATTAATCCCTTGAACACCATATCCATTGCCCTTTGGAAGGTAGGTCCAGTGTTGGATAGCCCAAATGGCATTTTTCTATATGCACAAGCCCCCCATTTGGTGGTGAAGGCTACCTTGAACTGATCATCCTCCTTGACCATGATCTTATTGTACCCTAAATAACCATCTAACAATGAAAACCTCTCAGAGCCAGTAACAACTTACAAAATCTGCTCCATAGAAGGAAGTGGGTAATGATCCTTGAGAGATCCTATATTCAAATCTCTGAAGTCTACACACAATCTGATTTCCCCACTCTTATTTCTAACTACAACTAAGTTTTGCTACCCAACTAGAATGCTTGATAGGAAATATGATACTTGCCTCTATTAACTTATTCAATTCCTTCTTCATAAGAGGCTCCATGTGTGGATTTACTGGCCTTTGTTTTTGGATGATGAGTTTAGCATTTGGATCCAATTCAATTGTATGTTGAGCTAGCTTGGGATTGAAACCTCTCAAGTCTTCATAGCTCCAAGCAAATATGTTCGGGAACTCTTGGAAAAGTTGCATGAACTCATACCTCTCTTGTTTGGTTGTCACTTTACCAATTTGAAGTGATTTACCTTCTCCAACCAAGATGGGCACTGAATCTTCTCCCTTGACTTGGATATTTTCCTTCTCCTTCCTAAATTGATCATTAGGATTAAAAATGGACTCTAAAGTGACAAGTCCCTTTGTGGAAAAATGATATTACACCATACAATCAACATCTCTGCAAATGAGATTTGGGCCATCAGAGTCTTTTTCCATGTCAGACGAAGCAACACCAATTCCAAATGGAAATGCATTTTAAGTAATTAACCAATGATGGCCCATACAAGTATTATCGAATTAAGAACCCTTTTAGCGACTATGGTCATCGAGTTGGTCGTCAATCAAACTTCTCAATAAGTTACAATAAATTTCATGATTTCAACACCTTCGATGAAGATGATGAGTGATATTGTTCATAATTTCTTAATAATAATCTAGACCGCGTTGAATCTTTGTTATACAATGTTATGGATAAATTCAAGAACACATCTACATGTAGTCTACCTACATCTAATGTGAATGTTCTTACATCTATTGTTTTCACATTTAATTTTGGTATGGAGGCACCCTTAGTTAGTCAACACATTTCTATGTATATTCCACATACCTCAACTAGTTTTACATCTCCTCTAGTGCACACACATGGACCCTCACATACCTCATCTATTGCACATTCACTAATGTAAACCAATTCTGATTTGTAAGTTAAGGTATTACAATTAGAGAAAGGTGTGTCTACAATTTTTCATGTTATGGATTCACATTCTTTATTCTATATTCCATTTGCACTTGAGATGGCCTCTTATCCTTTTTTCTAGGATTTATTTATCCTAAGGTTCACATCTATGAATTTAAAGGAGATCCAAAACAACATAGATCACTCATTTCATGTAGCTTGTCTAGACTATTCCTATAATATTATGATTATTACATAGATATTTCCATGAAGTATAAAATATTATGCTCTATAGTGGTCCTATGACCTCCCTCTCCAATCTATTAGGGCCTTTGATCCCTTGACTAATAAATTATTGGCTAACTTTTCAATCAATATTGGTGGGAAAGTATCTTATGCTCACATGGAATAACTTAAGCATGAATCCAATGATATTGTTAGTTTTTATGTGTTATGTTACAAGACAATGCTTACTAAGATGAAAAATCCACTTGAGGATAATGATATTCAAGATATATTTACATAAATTTTACTACCACCTTTGTAGGAGTCTATCATGTTTTTAGACTTTCATATTTTGATGAATTATTTCATACCCTAAAGGATCAAGAAGTCAATATTATAACAATGAAAAAGATTTGATACACACCGAATGTCCAATCTATGCCCAATGTTAAGTTTCCAAGTAAACAAGGTTTCAAAGTTCAATATAATGACAATAAGAAAGTGATTCAACCTAGTAAAATAAATAAGTTTTAAACGAGTATGGGAAATATTAAAAGGGGGTTCCTTCTTATTTAAATTCCATAATAAGGTTAGAAACATGATGTATATTCATGTTATTAATTAACAATAAAATCAAAATATGTATATATACCAATAAAAATATGGATCACTTAAAACATGTGTTAAATGTAGTAAATCATGAGAAGATGAGTGCACTTAATCTATTTGACGACTCTTGAAGTTGATTTGGTATGAAAAATAGACACTAGCTAGAAATGTCTTTTAGAGGCTTCGTCCTTGGTTATGGTTTTGCATGGTTTGCTGGGACATAACCATTATCTATGGACATAAGTGTATGGTGATTATATCCAAGAGGAGGACGGAGATTTGTAAAGTTTTTTCCCTTGTGAATAATTTAAATATGTTTTGTTGTAATATATTAGGTCTAGTTAATGTGTGAAACACTTTATGATAAAATAAAATGACGCAAAACCCTAATAATGAGTGAAACCCCTACAAAAAGGTTAGTGTTTGGGTTTAAGGGAAATATATACACCACTTACATTGGAACTAATATGAAGAGGCCTCAAACCAAACATAGTTCTCCACTATAGATGTGATATCTATATGGATGTAACTAAATTTGATAAGTTGATCAGTAGAATGTTTTATAATGGATTGACTTGTTTTTGTTTGACTGGGATGTTAGAGTAGGTATTTACCTTTATTGTATTTATCCTCTCCCACTTATGTGTGTGGATATTTCTTTTTATTTATTTAGATATTAGGAGATATTATCTAGTTGTTAGGTATAGTTCTTTCCTAGATCTATCGTATTGAATAGATCCTTGATGTCTAGTTCTCTCATAAATCTATGGACTTGACTAGTTCTTTAATGACTAGTTATTTCCATGATTTATGGCTTGATCTATGACTTTGATTGGTTCTTAGATTGTTATTCCTTGCCTATATAAGCAAGACCCATTCTCATTGTATTTCATTGAGTTCCATAATAATATATGATATTGTTGCTCATTTGTTTGCAAATGTTTTATTAAAGTTATTCTGGTGAATTGCTTTCATCTTATTGAATCATGATGTTTTATTAGCATCTATGTTCTTGGCTTGGCATGATCTAGTTATCATTCCTTTTATGGTATCAGAGCAGGAGATTGTTATTGACATCCATCTGTAAGTTTCATTTTGCAAGCATTTTATAAAATATTCATATATTCGGGATTTGTCTATTTGTCTTTATTTTGCAAATAATGTTGCGTGCATTTATATAATCAATAGTAGAGGCTTACCCATTGGATCCAGCCCATTGAAATCCTTTAGCCCCAGGTCATATGGTATGGTCATATGAGGGCTTAAAGCTTGTGATTCCTACTAGTAGGTGCTTAACTCCAGCCCCCTTTCATTTTATTTGTGTGGTGAAGGAAAGAGCATTTTATTCTATTTTAGTGGAAACTAAAATAAATAGTAGAGCATAATATTGAAAAGCCTTGTATCTTTTGATCGGTAACTCAATTTTGAGTGTCATTTTTAGCAAAAGTGCGTAGTTTTTTATGCTCTTTCCATTGGAAATATTTATTTTGAGAAAACACTATAATTATAAAGTGTCATATTGTAACACACACTCATTATAAAGTGCAAAAATTTGGGGGGTGTTGTTGTATTGCTTAGTTCTTGCATTTCTTTTGGTGATTTTTTGAGAATGATGTATTTATCTACTTCTACATTAGATCATGTTGAGCCATTAACAACACATAATTACCACACATGGAAACCAAGAATGGAAACAATAATTAAGTGGAAAGGATTATGGGCTTTAACTTCTTCAGAACAACCAGTGTTCACTAGAGAATATGAGAAATTTCAGTACCAGTCACAAATTTGATGAGTGTATGGGTTTGATAGGAACTCATGTAAGTGACAGTCTTTTATTTCATTTGGAAAAGTGTGACTCTCCTTTCAAAATATGGGAGAAATTGGAGGATTTATTTGGTAAGGTGGATCATATGAGAGCCATGCAACTTGAAATTGAGATCACCTCTCTTAATCCTAGAAAATTTTCCAACAATTATAGACTAACTTACCAAGTTCAAGCATTTGTTGACACAATTGAAGGGGAGTGGAAGAGATAAGAAAGATGAAAAGTGTGTTTACTTGATTCTATCCAAGTTGAGAGGACCATTCCAAATTTTTTCTTCTACCTTTTTCTCTAGCATGGATTCCTTAGGTGACACCTTCAAAATGCCTAACTTAGAAACATTTTGTGAAAGACTTACTAGGGAAGAATCCAAATTATCTCACCTTGAGTCTTCCACCTCTCAAAAGGCATTAGTTGCATCTAATCCTAAGGGCAAGGGAAAACCAAATAGTAAAACCAAATCCACACCTTCTCCATCTCAAAATGCTCCTAAACCCAAAGAAAACAACTAAAAACCCAAGGAGTCTTCTAAATCCAAGAATAAGTCTAGCCTTTCATGCTCTTTTTGTGGGGGTAGTAATCATGAAGAAAATAGGTGTTATAAGTGAATGCAAGCCTTAGAGGATGCAGTCAAAAAACACAAAATTTCTATCTCCACTCCACCTCCTTTCTAATCAGCATAGAAAAGCACTTAATGTTGTTAGAAGATCTCCACCACCACTTGCAGACAATTGGGTTATAGATTCTGGTGCTTCTCATCACATGACTTCTTCCAAGGAGTCTTTTATATCTCTAGGTTTGAGTTCTACTTCCAAAATTAAGGTTGGATATTCTTCCTTCCTTTCTGTTAACGGAAAAGGTGACATACACCTTGGTGGTGGTATCCAAGATGCACTATATGTTCTTAACATCACTACAAATTTGCTTTCTATATATCAAATTTTCCATTTTGGTTAAGGAAAAATAATGAATTTTACACCATATGGGGCAGAAGTATGAACTTTATTGGAGCCTCATTCACTTGTTGCTCAAGGTATTATTAATCATAGTTCTAGACTATATCACTTTGAGGGTTTTGATGACATTTCCTCTATAGGGACATGATTGGTTTCTCATGCAGATTCAGAGAGTAAACTTTGGCATGAAAGATTTAGAGATTTCAATTACAAATATTTGAAAGAGTTGAGCACTCATGGTATGGTTTATGGTCTTCCTAGAGTTTCTTGTTTTGAGGGAGTTTGTCATGGATGTGCATTAGGGAAACAACACCAAGATCTATTTCTAAAGAATTTTTCCAAGAGATCTTGTTCACCACTTGAGCTTGTGCATAGTGACTTGATGGTTTTTCCTACCCCCTCTTTCAATGGAGCTAAGTATGCAATTACCTTTATTGATAATTTCTCAAGTCGTACTTGGGTTTATTTTCTCAAGTACAAAAGTGATGTTTTTTCACACTTCAAAGTATCCAAGGCTTTGGTTGAGAAACAATCTTCTAGTTGCATACAAAACCTTCGCACTAATAATGGGGGGAGTAATTCAACAATGAGTTTTCTGAATTTTTGGCAACTCAAGGAATTATTCACCATCATTTTGTTCCTCATACTTCACAACAGAATGGATTAGTAGAACAGAAGAATCAAACTTTGAAGGAAATGACTAACTGCATGATGCATTCTAGAGATTTACCTCCTATCTAACCGGCAGAAGCAATCAATTGTGCTAACTACAATCAGAATCGCACACCACACAAAACACTTGAGAATTTGAAACTAGAGGAAGCTTGGTCCAACACTAAGCCATATGTCTCATTTTTTTGAGTCTTTGGGAGCAATTTTTAGGCCTTTGTGCCAAAGAAGAAAAGGAAATCCTTAGATAAGAAGAGTAAAACCTTGATCTTTGTAGGGTATTGTGAGGACATGAGAGCTTATCAACTTTTAGATTCTAATACTCATGAGGTTATTTTTCAAACACATGTTCAATTTGATGAGTGCTTCACACCTCATGATTCTTCATCTTCTTCCATGCCTACTTCTTATTATTTATCTCATCTTGAGGATCCTTTCTTTGAGGAGGTTGAAGAGGATGTTATAGATGCCAACGAGGATCCTATTCCCACTGATTTTGTCACTATGCCTAAGTGGGCTCATACTATAGTTTCTAAGTTAACACCTTTCATACAGGATCTTCTACCCACTAGGCATCCTCACACACATTCTACCAGTTTTGGAATTTTGTGTCAGGTAGTTTTTGAGTATCCAAAGTCTTTTGCACAGGCTCATGGGATACAAGAGTGGGATGATGTGATGACAACTGAGTATTATTCTTTGATGAAGAATCATACTTGGGATTTGGTATCTCTTCCTAAAGTAATAAACATGGTTAGATGTAATTGGGTATACCGAACCAAATAAGCACATGATGGGTCCATTGATAAGTTTAAGGATCATCTTGTTGCAAAGGATTTTTCATAAGTTGAAGATATCGATTACTCTGATACTTTTGCACCCATTTCCAAGATGGATTATGTATGCCACATACTTACTATTATTGCATCATAGGGGTGGCCCATATACCAGATGGAAGTGAAGAGTGCCTTCTTACATGGATATTTACAAGAGGAAATATACATGGAGCAATTGGCTTGATTTGTTCAAGATTCTTCTCTTGTTTGTAAACTCTGACAGTCTCTCTAAGGTCTCAAACAGGTCCCTCGGGATTGGTATGAGAAGATGATTTTTTTTCTTCTACCTACTAGCTTTGTTCGTTGCCACTCCGATCATACAGTATATCTCTAGCATGTTGGTGAGGATATTGTGATACTTGTCTTGTATGTTGATGATCTATTACTTATTGGAAACTCTTCTTACCACATTCAAATTATTTAGAAGGCTCTTTATACACAGTTTGATATGACATATCTTGGCTTATTGCATTATTTCCTTAGATTGTAGATTTCTCAGATAGATGCAGGGATTCATTTGAGTCAGCAAAAGTACACCCATGATCTTCTTCGGCACTTTGATATGGTTGATTGCAAGCCAAGTCCATCTCCTTTTCAGTCTGGGGTTACTCTTACTTCCACATGTACCACACCACTTTGTGATCCTACATTGTATAGGCAGTTAGTTGGGAGTCTCATGTACTTGACCCATACTCGCCCTGATATTTCATTTGCAGTAGGGCTTGTATCTCAGTTTGCACATTCTCCTCATAGTAGTCACTGGCAGGCTGCTAAAAGGATTTTGTGCTATTTACATGGCACTTCCCACTTTGGCCTACACTACACTAGGGGTTCTACTCAGTTGGTTGGGTATATAGATTCAGATTGGGCAGGTTCTATTGATGACAAGCGTTCCACTTCTGGCTATCTTTTTTTCTTGGTTCTTCTCCAGTTGCTTGGGCATGTAAAAAGCAACAAGTTATTACACTTTCATCTTCAGAGGCAGAGTACAGGGCAACAGTTACAGTGAGTCATACAGATTCTTTGGCTTCGACAGTTATTAACAGAGTTTGGATTCCCACAAGATTCACTGACTGTACTTTGGTGTGACAACCAAAGTGTAATTCACATTTCTCGCAACCCATTTGAGCACCAACGGACCAAGCATATTGAGATACACATCCACTTCATTTTTCAGCACATTCAGGATGGATTTCTTTGCTTGGAGTACATTCCGACTCAATAGTAGGTTGCGGACATCTTTACGAAGCCTTTTGCATCACCTCGCTACCTTGAGTTGTGTGGAATGCTTGGGGTTTCAGAAGTTTTTCTTGGGGGGTGTTCATGAGAACATATTCCCTTCTTCTTCTTTCTCTTTCCTTCTAGCAATATTCTTTCCTTCTTTTGGTTTGAAATTTCTTCATGGATATATTGTACATGAGTACCTCATCAGGCCTAGTTGCCAGGACTCATACTGTGGACATGCCACTTCTATTTTGGCCCCTAGCTTCACTTGAGGGGGGGTGTTAGAGTAGGTATTTACCTTAGCTCATGTTCACCTAGGTACTTTATTTACCTTTATTATATTTATCCTCACCCACTTATGTGTGTGGATATTTCTTTTTATTTATTTAGATATTAGGGAGATATTATCTAGTTGTTAGGTATAGTTCTTTCCTTGATCTATGGTATTGACTAGATCTTTGATGTCTAGTTCTTTCCTAAATCTATGGTCTTGACTAGTTATTTGATGACTAGTTCTTTCTTTGATTTATGGCTTGATCTATGACCTTGACTAGTTCTTAGATTGTTATTCCTTTCCTATATAAGCAAGGCCCATTCTCATTGTATTTCATTGAGTTCCATAATAATATATGATATTGCTTCTCATTTGTTTGCAAAGGTTTTATGTAAAGTTATTCTGGTGAATTGCTTTCATCTTATTGATCGTGGTGTTTGATTAGCATTTGTGTTCTTGGCTTGGTATGATCTGGTTATCATTCCTTTTATTGGATTTGAGGACCTTTGTCTTTGGAATCTCATCTCTTAAACCTAGTTTAAATTTTTTAAGACTTGAGGGGAGGATACTATTAATGTCTAATGTTACTTTATGGAAATTTGTGAGAATTTTAGTGTATGCCTTATGAGTGATATTTTCTTAAGGTGCTCTTAAAAGTGTTAGGTGAATAAATGAGTGCAATTAACATTCTTAGATAGGGTTATGTAGTTTTAATTTCACATTAAGACCAACCCATGTGAAAATTATCAAATACTTATAATATTAAAAGATAAAATTCTTTATGGGTTACCTAGATAGAAACCACCCTCCCCATCGAGATCCAAACAGTTGGATTTTCTTGAACAACCTTATGGATGACATGGTCAGAGGAGGGGAATACATTGCTAAAAAATTCTATGGATGATAATTTGGATTATTAAACTAATTTTGAATTATGTAAACACTTCTACAAGCAACTAAATTGTGAAATGGAGAGAACAAGTCTTGTGGTATGACTAAGTATATAGCAATTAGGCTCAAAATAGGTGTATAAGTCATGATTTAGGGATTAAACCAATACTGACATTATGAAGTAAAAATAAATGCTATATCTCAACCAACTAAGCTTCAATTGCAATCCAGAATCTAAGCTTGGCGATTTTATGGATACAATGAGATGTATATTGTACTTAAATTCTATCTTGAGTGTAACCTTGTGTCTCTTCATCTTCCTATGAAGGTTGATGTGAGCAAGCCTCAATCAAGATCATTCGATGAAAATGCATATTGTGACTATAATCATTATATAGGTCATCCCACAATTTTGTGTTTCAAGCTAAAGCATATCATCCAAGTTCTCATCAATAATCATTCAATTGAAATTAAAACAAATCAAGCAAATCCTAACCAAACTACAAATGAATGACAGATCCTAAAGGCCAATCCTGAGAATCTTTATGAAGTGCACAACTACACAACCTCCTTCAACATAATACGAATTCATCTGTTGGTGCCCTCAAAGTGATTGGGGAGCTAATTCCTAAATCGCCTATTAATTATATTTAAGAACATGAAATTACAAAAAATATTTGGATGACAACACACTATACATTTGAGCTTATGTAAATTGATAGGTTATTTGCAGTGTTACAGTTGACAAGGGTTATTATAAAAATCAATGTATTATGACAAGAAAGTTGATTTGGGATACTATGAACAACATTACAGAACCTATTTCTCAAGCTCATACATGTAGATCTGTCAAATATTACACTACACCTTCAAGTGGGGGAAAATATTCTATCTACACCTTTCTTAGTTCTCCATAGTAAGAATTTATTGCTTGCATTGTGCATATTATGTCAAGTATATTTATTTTAATAAAATTTTCGAAGTTCATGGAATCCCTTATGAGTCTCCTATGAAAGGGCTTATGTACTACTAAGGATGACTCCTTGTGTAGGAAACCAAAAACTATACTCACTCCATTTACTTAAATTTATCCTAATGTTATGGTTAACACTCCTATATTACCGTCCATATTACAATAAAATGTAGGGATCACCAAGTTATCTACATGGCCCATAGAAGTCTACATATAATTTCCTCATACATATAAGACAATTCATACATTCAAGTATACAATTTTTTAATTGGAACTATATCACCTCTTGGTGCATAATATATTTACATTGAAAATTTTTTGGAGGATATGGGCCATAACGTTACATCCCAATACTTCAATTTTGATTCTAAGAAATCCATCTCCTAAGGAAGAGCACTTCAGCCATTTTAATAATAGTCTTTTCTTTTGTAATATTTTGAAATGTGTAATTCTTAGAGAATCACTTCCTAGGACATCCTTGAAAGGTTATATGAATATTCCTTACAATCTAGTTCCTAATTTGGCATAAATGTAATACTCATAATCATCTAATAATATATTTAAATGAAAGTTAATAAATATTTATTTATGATTATTGTCATATCATTTGAAGGACATTTGTTCTAAATCCACTTGTTTGAAGTGGAGTTCGCATTTCCATTGTAATCTAAAATCATTTAGAATTTCATTTTAGATTTTCATCCAAAATCACTTTAAAGTAAGAAAGTAAAATATGAAATATAGAAAACGAATGAGATTCTTTCCATCATCTACAAAATAGAAAGATAGTCCTAAATATTAACTTAATGTAGATGACTTAATTTAATTTGAATTAAATCTATATTGCAGAGTAACTATTGTAACAAATATTGTATAAATGATTAAATACAGTAATGACACAAGAAAGAAAACATATACAATGTGAAACCCTAAGCAAAGAGGAGAGATAGGGAGACTTAGCTGATTTCTAAGCAGACTGTAAGTGATTTGGGTAGGAAAAAGTTTTGAACATAATATGGATAATGTCGTTAATGCTCACCGTAAATCTTGGAACTCAAGAATGGCATAGGATAGGGGTACCCATAGGAGGGTAGAGGTGCCTGGGTGCTATCGAATGGATCTAGGTGCCGGCTACCATGAAAATTCTCAAGAACTGGTTTCTTCTGTGTCATAATGGTTTCATTGTTTATTCCCTCATGTCACTTGATATTTGTTCTTTGATCACCAAGGCTACCTATAACCTATAAAACATAATGTCTACCAACACATGTCCACAAACCACATCAAAATAATAAAAAGATGCGGAATGTGGAGTCATACTAACCCCCGTGGTCACCTAAAGAGTGAACTTACTATCAAGCATTGCACTACATCTCAAACCCCATGTATTTCTAGTGTGTGTGTCTGTGTGTATAGAAATGATGCCCTAGGATTCCCTTGTGCAAGTTACATAATGATAACAGGATAGATCTAAAATGTAGCAATGTATAGTTTGTGTGGATGGAATAGAATAGACTTCCCCTCCTATGTAATGTATGCATAAGTGATGGAACACTTTTCCCTTGTATAGATGCTAGATGGATGACTTTGGAGTGCTTTAGTGCCTTTGGATGCAATCATAGGTTATGATAGTAATGCTTAGTGCTTGGTCATCATTTTTTAGAAGTAACAAGTATATATATGATTACTTATTTAAATTTTGTAATTGACAACTAGAAGGCTGACCCATAAGTTAAAAAGAAGCCCAAAGGATAAAAGAGACCCAAAAAGAGTGAGTAAAGGTAAGAAAGGGTTGATAACCTAACAGGGCATTAGTTTCTAAGGCCATAAAGGATAAATCAGTCAAGTTATGCTAGGGATGTAGGGTGTGTAAGAACAAAGACAAAGAAAAGAGACCAAAGATAGTTTTCATCAACTAGTTTTCTTACTTAGGAATAATATATACATTAGTATGCTTTTGGACCTAGAAATGTACCCAAGTGTGTGATTTTGTGTCTACATTTTCCCCCACTTTATGTTTTTGAGTGAATAATTGATAACATAAAGTAGATAGAATATGTGTACCTTATGATCATGTAGAGATTTTTCTGAATAGCTTGTTAAGTAGACAAGTGAAGCATGGAGTGATTACAAATTGAAGTGTGGAGACTAGGAAAGACAATTAGACCATAGGGCTGAAGCGTATGCATTATAACTATGTTGTTGATGTGAGTTGCTTCTTGTAAGGGCGGACCTAGAAAAAAAGAGCAAAAAAGTAGTCAAATTTTTGTATATGATAGATCATAGAAACATGTGTATAAGTATGTAAAGAGTGTAAAAGTGTACACTTGATATATAAGCGATAAGAAGATGGAAAAGTGTCATGTTATTTGAAGTTTCTGATTTGAATGTTGAAGGTGAGGTATTTTGGGTGATCTCATGCCAAAAGAGAGTTTTTTGGGTGATCTCATGCCAAGTGAAAGTTTTTTGGTGATCTCACATTGAGTGTAAGTATTTTGGGTGATCTTATGCCAAGAGCGAGTGTTGGGGAGAGAGATCTAGTTTCTATCTCCTTCCATGAATCTTCTCGATAAGCACCACTGCAGATGGTACATCCATATTTTTTTCGTTTGTCCCAATTTTTTCCTATTAGTTCTGAATTGTTCCAATTATAATGATTGTAGGAGATAAAATACATTCTGTGACTGAAGTTTGGTGCATGTTATTATATAAATAAATACTTTGTAAACTACTGAATACTATGTTGTACTAAGAAATTGGTTGTCTCTACCCCCAAGACATTAGCTCCCAAGGGAGGATAGGAGTGATCAGACTCTGGTGTCTTGTTCTAGTCTCTAGTGTGTGCTATGTATGTGAGGTCCAAGCCTATTTTTTACTGTTATATGACTATGTTCATGTGTTAGTTTTGTACTATGCTGATAGGAAATGTAGCTCTGAGCTATTTTAAGGGTGATTTGTTCACCTAATGTATGCCCCCCTCATTTGGGGTGCATGCGATGATATTAGGAGAATGTGTCCCAAAGGAAAGGAATTGATACTGTTGTAAAGTGGATACCTACATGGGATAGGGGATGTGGATGGTAGAAACCAAGGCACATAAAAACAATAGAGGCTAGTAATAATTTTTAGTAGTAAAAGTAGTTAGTATGCAAAAAAGACAATGTAACAATCAAGTGTGCAAAAAATATAGACTACAAAAAGTGGATTTCAAACATGGGATATCACTCACAATGTCACAAGAAAATCAGGGACAAAGTGGCCAAAAGCATACAATGATCATATAAGACATAAGGCATATCCCACAAACAATAGCATACAATAGCAAACAATATCAAGCAAAATGTGACATATATACATGCTTGTATATAGTCCTACAAGTAAAATGCTACAGACGAATCCCGCATTAGCATGTTAGAAAGATAAATAGTATGTCAAAGTGTGTATATATCAATGAGAAGTAAAGTACTAGTAACAAGTATTAAATGATGAAATAATAGAAGTTGTAGTGTGTGAGAGTAGTCAAATTAGATGCCCCCAGGAGCCTAGACGGGAGTAGAAAGGGATTCAGTGTCAAGAATCATGCTTCATGTCAGGAGCTGTAAGAGATATTCATTCACTTTCAAAGACTAAGTGAGTGCACATTTGTATATAATAAAGATAATGACATACTAAGTATCTGTCTAGCATAGTAAGGAAAGTGCAACATACAAGTATTATAAGTAAGCAAGATCAAAAGAAACCAATATATGCAAATGTTATGATGGTGTGATGGCATGGAATGCAAGATGTGAAAATGGAAAGATCCACGTTACCCCCTAGTGGATGTGCATGAAATGAGGTTCATTTATGAATTGCCCCCTCAACAGTCAAGAATGAACCATAGAACAAGAGTGCGTCATCGGGAAATGAGTGTGTTGTGCAAGAGTATATACTAGAAAGATGTATCATGAAGCACATAGCATGGAGTTTGAATGATGTGAGGTTTATTTCAGAATTAGACCCTCAACAGTCAAGTATGAACCATGGAATTAGACTACATCGTAGGGTAATGGAGGTAGAATGTGTGTACCAAAGGTATAAGAGTGCTTAGTAAGATTAGTCATGAAACACATAGTGTAGTAGTAGAAACTAGAGACAACTGATAACAATGTAATGGGGTGATAAATTGTGTATATTAGGAGCTTGTTGGAAAATAGATGTGATCATTTTGAGAAAGAATAGATAGAGTATTTATAGTGCACGAAAGGATGTATACCGTATATATGAAATAATATGTGTACCATGAATAAAAGGATCCATACGTGAGCACGAGTAGCAAAGCACATATGGAGTATCATAGGAGCATAGAGAGATATAGCAAGGTGTGCAAATAGTGTAGATATGAGAAAGTGCTGCTAGAAATATTGATGTGATGTGTAAAACAAGAGTAATGTATAGATGTGTATATGCATATTATGGATAGGTAACTACTATTTATAACATGCAACTATGGGGGGAATTTGGATGTCCCCCAAGTTTGTGGGTGATGGAGAACTTGGAAATGAGAGTAGTGGGAAAGGGCCCATGATATGCTAAAGAAGATGAAAATATGTCATGTGAAAGTGCATGTATCATAGTATGTGGAGTAGGATTATGCCATGCATGTGGAAAAAATAGAATAGGTAGAACATTGGTAAACGCAAGAGCTGCCAAATAATAATGTTAACATGGTGAGGGGAAAACCCTATAGAGTCCAAGATCCCAACTGGATGAATACGAAGTGTATAAGAAATAATAATGTACCCATTATGATAAAATAGAATAGGTGTAGCATTATGCATGTTGGAAATAGTGGAAAAAGGAAGTGTAAATATAAGGATCATTATGTGAGTCAAAAGGTGTGTAACATATTTAATGTTGGGATGCTCGTCAGTAGCAATAAAAAACAATAAGTGCAATTTGGGAATATTATAATTAATCAAGTAGTATGAAATAGCCCCTACGAGTATAGGAAAAAACTTAGCAAGAGGGGAATGGATGGTCCCCATGAATATAACAAGATAAGATGTACCCATAGTAAATGAATCATGCATATCATCTTGGAAAGTGAGAGCATTAGGAATAATTATAAAATCAATGTACAATACTATAACTTGTGATATAGAAAGTGCGGGGAGAGATGTAACATTGTAATTACTAAGAATATGATCAATATAAGTGCAAGGAGAGTGAAACATAACGGGATAAGTATCATGGGTACCAAAAGATAATTGATCTTGTAAATCAGTAGCACTAGGGTGCATCCTAAGAGGAGAAGGATGTACAATGTAGGTAATGTCATGAGCATCATGTATAAGAGGAATATCACAAGAAGTGGCAACATGAGGTTTGGAATCTATTGTAATAGTATCCATAGAAGAAGGTGGAGCAAGGGCATTGTGTGTTATGACATGGGTAGAAATAAGTATATGCATAGTATGTAACCAAGGATGGCCTAGAAGGATAGTATAAGAAACATCATGAGGCATAACGTGACATAAACCATTAAGATTGCAAGATACCATAGTAAGGGGAAGAGAGATTGTGCCCAACTTAGGTGTATTATCAAATTCACGGATACAAAGATTAGATGGATTGAGATGAGTAACAAAAATTTCTATTTGATGAAGAAAGGAAAAATTACATACATTAAGACTAGATTTAGGATCAACTAGGACACACTTAAAAAGGATATTACAAATTTGAACTTGGGTATAGAATGGGGAAGCATTAAAATCAAAGTCATAGAAAGACATGAAATATATGATAATGGGCATGTAAGGAGTGGGTTCACCAAATGATTTAATTTAATTTGAATTAAATCTATATTGTAGAGTAACTATTATAAAAAATAATGTATAAATGATAAAATATAGTAATGACACAAGTAATAAAGCATATAGAATGTGAAACCCTAAGAAAGAAAGAGCTATAGGAAGACTTAGCTGGTTTCTGAGCATACTGGAAGTGATCTGAAAAGGAAAAATTGCTAAATAGATTGTGGACATGTCATTAATGCTCATTGTAAATCCTAGAATTCAGGAACGATGCAATATAGTGCTGCCCATAGGATGACAGAGGCACCTAGGCATTGATGATTAAATCTGGGCACTGTGACTATTCAAATTCCCAGGAAATGATTTCTTCTGGGTCACAAGGGTTTCACTAATGATTTATACCAGTTCCTTGATATTCTCTCTTTGATCATCGAGGATACATGTAACCTACAAAAAAAAGTCTACCTACACATGTCCACAAACCACATCAAATGTAATAACCAAAGATAAAAAATGTGGAGTTAGACTAACCCTGACAGATACCCAAAGAGTGAACTTACTACCAAACATTGCACTACATCTCAGACCACATGTAGTTCTAGTGTGTGTGTATAGAAATGATGTCATAGGATGCCCTTGTTCAAGTTGCACAATGATAGCGGAATAGTAGAATGTAGAAATATATAGTATTTGTGAATGGAATAGAATATACTTACCCTCATATATAGTGTATGTAGAAGTGATCCAACCCTTGTCCCTTGTATGGATACAAGATGGATGCCTTCAGAGTACTTTAGTGCCTTTAGATGTAAGCTTAGGTGATTGTTGTCATGTTGTGGTATAGGTGTTGTCATTTATGTAAAACCTCATTCGTTGAAAAATTAGATGATGGAGTGTAATCAGATGATGCTCAAAGTGATTATGGCATGGAGATTCAGGTATGTTCTTGGTTGCACATTTTGATTTAGTGAGAATTATTTGTTCTTGTAATTATATTCAAGTGACCTAGCTAGCATAGGTGATGTTGCATGGTGATATGATATTCTTCGTGACTTGAGAAGCATGTTAGCATGATGGAAAGCATGATTGGAGAGTGATTAAGCACTCACATGGGTTTCGAGGTGTAGATACATGTGAATGACCAAGATTCTGGTGTTTATTTGGACTAGGTATGGTTGTTAGAAGGCATGAGGATTAGCTGTGGAGCCATGAGATCTCATCAATAGATTTAGGAAGTTGATTCATGATATACCAGGTATATTAGGACCTTTTTGATAGTGTCTATGATGTGTTATGATATTGTTTCAGCTAACCCTAGCCTTTACAATGTAAAAACCTAAGGGATAACTATGAAAATGAGATAATATGGAGATACAGAGAGATATTTGAGGAATTAAAATGATTGGATATGATGCACATGGGTTTCCTTGAGGTGTGAAAAAAATTTGAAGTCATTCTGAAGAATCTTTTGCAAGTTATGATGTTTTTGGTGAAATAGGGTCAAGAAGAAGGGCATTTCTAGCTCGAATTGAACATGCTGATACTCACCCTGAATTGTGTGATTTTAATGGGAAATTTTGGGTTTTAAGGATGTTTCTGTATTTATTTTATAAGGTTTTAAAAAATAATTAGGTCATTTCATCAACAAGTTTTTATGAACGAATATTAAGAAGGTAAACAACTTCTTATTTGTTTGAAACCCTAGTTCAAAAGTGGTAGGAGAGAAAATAATTATGAGTGGATAGAATTGATTTATAATTCATGTATTATTATTGGATAATTTATAGGAATCCTCCAAATTTCCATAAATTTTTGGTATAGGTTGTGGTGATGAGTGGATCCCACTCAAATAGGTCTTGTTATCCAAAATGGTGCCCAAGCTTGTTTTTGTGGCTAACTCCTTGTGTTCTTGCCTCTCTTGTGCCTCAGTCTACATTTTTTGATTTTCAGGCACTCAAGGCTTTCTGGAAATGGCACCATCAGATAGAGCTCTCTCTCAGCTTTCCAGAAAGGTAAAGTTTTCCTCCTAACTCCTTATATTTTTCAAGTTATGGCTCGGTGGAGTTTTTGTGGAAAATTTTCCCATTTGAGGCCCGCAGCCAATAGGAAACTGCCACGTGGCAGAGGAGTTCGGGGGTCGGAGGCAAATATGAAATTTTTTCCAAAAGAGTATAAAAAGGTCAATTTTCAAAGGAAAACCCGCGGAAAAGAGAAGGAGAGAGAATTCCATAGTGAATTAGAGCTTGCCACGTGGCATCCAACCAGCGGAGTGTGGGGAATTTTTGAAAAAATTTCCAAAGACAAAAAAAAGGTAAAATTTGAAATTTTTTCCCGCCGATCCGTTTTTGGGCCGTTTTTTCCCTAAATCTTCAAACGATCATATCTTTTGATCCAGAGCTTGGATTTTCACGTTCTTTATATCATTGGAAAGCTGTTAAAATTCTCTACATGATTCCATGGTCAATTTCTAATTTTGGTTTAGTTTGGAGAGAGAAAATTCAAAAACGGTTCTGGTATGTGTCCATGGCCAGAAATGACATTTCAACAACCAAATTTAATACAGAATGGGTCGCATTCTTCTCCAATATGGTCAAAAATGATAGGGTATGGGTTTGTAAGGTCCTCCATGCTATTTTAATGCATTTTTCATCAATGAGGGATGGCTCCCATGCATTTTTCATGTTTTCTCTCTCCTGGGCTCGACCCATGTACTGTAAAAGCCAGATTTGGCTCATTTCTTCATGGTTGAACACTTTTTGGCATAGAAAACTTCTTCTTTCACCTCCAGCAAGTGATAGTTGTAAGAATCAGACCTTTTTCAAGTATTGTAGCAGGTTTATACCTCTTTGAGGGTGGAATGCAAGAGATTTTTACATGGAATTGACAGTGCAAACTCTGTGAATGCTTTCAGTCCTCTGTTTGTATTGTTTTACTTCATTTTAAGACCTCTAATTACATCTATCAGCTTGTGTATGTTTTCCCTTGTTGCATTTCATGAATTTGTGTCTATTTACATGGAAAAAAAATGTTTCACCACTCCTTTTGGTGCATCACCATCTTTAGTTTAGTTTCATTTTTGCATTTTTATCCCTGTCTCCTTGCAATTTAGAGTAGGATTAGGATCTGAACCTATGTAGTTGTGCAAAATATAGATCTAAATCAGAGGAGTTTGAGGAACCAGCCTCTAATCTGGAGATTCCTCTCTCATTTTCACAAGTCCCACACTTGGAGAGAGGTTTCCATGTTGTGCAATCACACTGGATGCCTAAAACATCAATTCAGAACCTTGATTTGCATCCAGGGGTGCTGCTGATTTGCAACAATAGTTTTGGCATGCCTGGTGGGACCTTAGAGGTCTCATTTTTATCGCAGCAAAGTTGATGTGCATCTACTGCAATTTTCTTGCTTGAAAAGAGCTATAATTTGCATATCTGGCGACTCCAATGGGAAGAATCAACTGGTTTCAGCAGTGCAGGCCTGAAAACTCATGAGAAGAATCACTACAAGGTCAAGAGCTGGAGAAGAAGAGGTGCTGTTTGAATATCTGCAGTTATCTCCAAGAGTAAGGCAAAGTGGGAGGAGAATCCAAAGGTCTCCATCTCCACCAAACAGAACTCTCTCAACTCCTCCACCTGGTAGGCCTTTCATTCAATCAACAAGGGTTCTAAGACCAATTAGAATGGCACAAAACAACCCCTATGTCAACTTCACAGGCAGCAGCCCACTTGCCCTCAATGCACAACATCCAATTCCAATTGCAGCCTTGAAGAACATTCCATACTTCACTGGAGAAAATCAGACTACTCCAGGTGATCATGTTAAAGACATTGCCAACCTTTGTGTAATTCATGAAATCAATGAGATGCAAGTGGCTGTCAAATTGCTGGCATCTTCATTCAAGGGGAAAGCATTGCAATGGTTTAGAAGCCTTGGAGCTGGTTCTATCACAAATTGGAATCAGCTATGTATAGCACTTCATGAGAAATTTGGAGAGAAGGGAGACAACTTGTCTCTTTTGGAGCAGCTGACAACCATCAAGAGAGCTCCCAATGAGCAGCTGACTGATTTCAACTTCAGATTTCAAAAGACTTGGGAGAGAATTCCAGTGGCAGTCAGGCCAACAGCAGAAGGTGCTTTTCTCTACTATCTCAAAGCTCTAAATTCTGATATTTCTATGTTGATTCAGTCCATGGGAGGCATAACTATCCCTATGGCTTATAGCATTGCCATTAGGGCTGAAAATTGTTTGATCCAAGCTGGCAAACTAGCCCCTAGACCTCCCATGCCATTGTTTCCAAGTTTAGAGAGTCCAAATACCAATCAAGCACCTAATTTGGCTCCTTCTCCCACTCCTAGAAATCAGAGTTCAAATGAAGCTTCTACTTCATCTCCAAGTGCCCCAAATGAGCTTCAAGAAGTCATGAAGCAACTGCAAAACCTAGGCAATGAGCTGGTTACTCTCAAGAGGCAACAAGCCCAAGGTTTTAGACCTTCTTACCAGCCCCAAGCTCAGCCTAACAGGCAGCCATACCAACCACAAAGACCACCTAATCTAGCTGCAAATATGAATCAAACAAGGCCTCCTGCCAATAGACCATTTCAGCCCTACAATCCAAATGCCATATCTGCCTCTAAGGCATTGGTGCCAACACAAAACAACATTGCTCAGGAGTATGACTGGTGTTTTCCATGCAATGAACCTCATAACCAATCCATGTGCTTCAATGGTGCTTTGAATCAAGCATTAATGGTGACAACTACTGGTGTGGAGGGTGAGGGCAGTCAAGGAAACAACCAACAACAAGAAACATTCCAACAGCAATCAGCCCCAAATGACACCACGTTGGTAAATTGGCAAGCAGAGGATTTTTTGTGGCATGAATCAGGCAATTTCCCAAGGTGTTGCAGCCAACACAAGGTCAAAAAGAAGGAATTTGGGTGAAGAACAACCATTAGCTCCAACCAATCCACAACCTTCCATGGCTCCACAAATGGTTGGCAAGCAAAATCCAATTTCAAATGCACAAGGGCAGCCAAGAACAGCTCCTAGACCAACTCAAATACTAGTTATTGTTGCCCACGTGCAAGGAGTGAATGTACAAGCAAAGGGACATCAAAGAGATCCTTCATCACCATTCAGTATCATTGATCAGATGAAGAAGACAAATGTTAATATATCAATGTGGGAATCCCTATCTATCCCAGGCCAAAGAGACTTGTTACAAGCTGCCATGAAGGACTGGCCAACTTCGAATCAACAAGTTCAGATGCAAGAGAAAGTGCTCACAAATGCTGCCCAGCCTGAGGGAAATCATGGAGGACAGCAAGGTAAAATGTTGAAGCCCCCTCCTTTCTATGTTTCATTAATCATTGGAAATCAGTTAGTGCACAATTGCATGATAGATTCCGGGGCAAGTAGCTCAGTGATGCCTAAACAAATAGCTGATCAGCTAGGGCTCCAGTATGAAACCATATCCAAAGGGGTAGTGCAGCTGGATGGGACAGCAGTAACAACAGTTGGGGTGATTAGAAACTTGAGTCTTACCTTGCATGCATGTCCAAATGTTGTTGTTTTCACAAGATGTATCAGTCATAGACCTTCCACCACTCTTTGCCCTATGCTTGTCAAGGGACTTCACAGCCAAGATTGGGGGATATTTGTCTACTGATTGGTCACACATGCTGTTCAGAATGAGGTATGGAACTAAGGCTACAATCAGGTCTGAACCTATTGCAAACTTCCACATTGAGCCTTACACTCCAAGTCAGATCAACGCCAATTGTTCAGCATTTGATCAAGAAGACCACCCAAGCACCGATGAAGCTGACACCAAGGTTGGGAGCATCCCGGATCTAACTCTTGATGAATGGGCAAACAAGGTACATGCTTTTGATCCTTATCAAGAAGTAGAAGAATCTGAGCTAGGGGTCTATTGTATACATGAAGAAAATCAGCCTATTCCTAACATCACCAAGCCAAACCACAAGGATGACAATGAGGTATGGCAGCTGTTTTTTGATGGATCAAGAAGTAGACAAGGTGCAGGAGGTGGAGCCATGCTTGTTTCACCTCAAGGAGTAAGGTACTATTCAGCTTTTAGATTTCAGTTTGCATGCTCCAATAACACTGCTGAATATGAAGCCTTAGTGCAAGGGATGCATTGGGCAATCAAGAAGAAAATAAAGAACTTGCAAGTCTTTGGTGACAGTGAATTGATTGTAAATCAGGTCAAGGGACAACATGCTGCCAAGAATGATCTACTCAGGTGCTACAAGAACAGGGTGTGGGACCTCATTGAAGATTTTGAGGGTTTTGGCATCAAATCCATTCCTAGGAAAGAGAATCAAGCTGCTGACAGGCTTGCAGCAGTAGGGGCAGCCTTTGACATTGTGGAAAGCATTCAACAAGACAAGGTACAACCAAACATCCATGTGATTATGAGGCCTTCAGTGCCAGATAACAATGTCAGTTGGCAAGTGTTTGAGAATGACCAGCAAATCATCCATTTCTTGCAAGAAGAAGCCGAGTTCTCAGCTAAGAATCAAGAAAAATTGGAACAACAGTATGGTGACCAAGTGGTACAGCTGAGAACTAACAAGCTGCCCAAGGGACTTATCACTTTGGAGTCCATTTTTAATCCCAATGATCAGTTTAGAAAGGAGAAAGCAAACATTTAGGTCAAGAGAGAGGATTCAGTATCCATCTTGGTAGAAGAGAACAAACCATTGCAAATTGGAAAGATGACAACTGATCAAGAAAGGTATGAGTTCGTACAGCTGTGTCAAGAGTTCCCTGATGTGTTTGCATGGAGCTATGAAGATTTGAAAGGTTTCAATCCCAACTTAGCTCAGCATACCATTGAATTGGATCCAAATACTAAGCCTGTCAGGCAGAAACAAAGACCAGTCAATCCACACATGGAGCCTCTCATGAGGAAAGAATTGGACAAGCTGATTGAGTCAAGAATCATATTCCCAATCAAGCATTCTAGTTGGGTTGCCAACTTGGTTCCAGTCAGAAAGAAGAGTGGAGAGATCAGATTGTGTGTTGATTTCAGAGACTTAAATAGAGCATCTCTCAAGGACCATTACCCACTCCCTTCCATGGAGCAAATCTTGCAAGTTGTGGCTGGCTCCGAGAGGTTTTCACTACTTGATGGCTACTCTGGCTACAATCAGATTATGGTGAAGGAAGAAGACCAGTTCAAGACAGCCTTCACAACCAAATGGGGGACTTTTGCATACAGGAAGATGCCATTTGGGCTGTCCAACGCTGGTGCTACCTTCCAAAGAGCAATGGACATGGCGTTCAAAGGTTTGATTAACAACGTGGTGCTGATTTACCTTGATGATATCACTATTTTTTCCAAAAATGCAGCAGACCACCTCTCTCATTTGAGACAAGTTTTCACGAGGTGTAGGAAATTTGGAGTGTCTTTGAATCCTAAGAAGTGTATCTTTCTTGCACATGAAGGAAAGCTCCTTGGCCATATTGTCTCCAAAGAAGGATTAGCAATTGATCCAGAGAGAGTCGAAGCCATAAGAGCACTACCATTGCCAAGCCACAAGAAAGCCCTTCAGAGTTTCTTGGGGAGGATAAACTTTGTTTAGAGGTTTGTCCCAGATTTTGCAGCCCTTGTCAAGCCCATCACCAAAATGTTAAAGAAGAGCATGGCTTTCAAGTGGACAACAGAAGGCAAGGAGAGTTTTGAAGCAATCAAAGAAGCCATTTCTCAAGCACCAACTCTCATCAACCCAAACTTCTCCAAGGATTTCATCCTCTATGCATTTGGAGGTAATGACACTATTTCTGCCATTTTGGTACAGCAGAACAAGGATAATGATGAGCAGCCAATTTCCTTCTTCAGCCAGAGCCTAGATGACTATGAGGTGAAGTACTCTTTTATTGAGAAGCATGTGCTGGTAGTAATCAGAAGCTTGAAGAAATTCAAGCATTTAGTCTCAAACAACAAGGTCCAGTTGCTGGTCTCACATGCTGGGGTTAAGGACTTCCTCCTCAACAAAGATTTGAACGAGAAAAGGGTAGGTTGGATCACCCGTGTCATGGAGTATGACATTGAGATCAAAATCACCAAGCTGGTAAGAGGAAAAGGATTGTGTGAGCAGCTGGTTTTGGGGAAGCAAAAAGAAGCATGTAATGAAGGAGAGGCTGTTTTGACAGTTCAAGACAGCCATGAGCCATGTGGCACTCAAGAAGAAAACAATGTTGCCCCCACTCCTTGCTGGACCCAAGGTATAATGCACTTCCTAAGCACAGGCCTATGCCCTCCGGAGATGAACAAGACCCAAAGAAGACACTTCAGATTGCAGGCTATCCCATATGCCATTGTTGATGGAGTTTTGTTCAAGAAAGATGTGAATGGAGTGCTGCTGAGATGCATTAGCACAAATCAAATTCATAGGGTGTTGGAAGAGTTCCATGGTGGATCAGCTGGTGGTCATTTTGCACCAAGAGTGACAGCTCTAAAAATCATGAAGGCTGGTTATTATTGGCCTAAAATTTTCAGTGATTGCTATGCATGGATCAAGAGGTGTAAGAATTGTGCATTCTTCACAGGAAAAGAGAGACTTGCTGCCCTTCCATTGCATCCAATCTCAGTTGACCAACCATTCATGCAATGGGGTTTGGACTTCATTGGAGTCATTAATCCTAATTCAAGTCAAGGGCACAAATGGATTTTGACAGCCACGGACTACTTCACCAAGTGGACTAAAGCAGTAGCACTCAAAGAAGCAAATGAGTCCAGCATCTTAGACTTTTATGAGGGGATAGCAACCAGATTTGGTATACCTGCTACAATAATCTCAGATAATGCATTGGCATTCATTGGATCCAAGGTGACTGAGTGGGCTATCAAGAATGGGATCTACCTAAGCACTTCATCAAACTATTACCCTCAAGGTAATGGCCAGGCCGAGTCTACAAACAAGAACTTGTTGAGGATCATTAGGAGGACTCTTGATGAGAATCAGAGGTCTTGGCATACCAAACTGAAATCAGCCTTATGGGCTGATAGGATAACTCCCAAGAGATCCACAGGTAACTCTCCATTCAAGCTTGTTTATGGAAGAGAGGAAATCTTGCCCATGTCACTTGAGTTGCCAACATTGGAACTCATGAAGCAATTAGAGTTGCTAGAGTTTGAGCCCATGGAGGTGAGATATGCAGAGTTGATGGAGCTGCAGGAGGTCAGAAATCAGGCATCCCAAGCAATGGAAAAGGATCAAGCTTTGATAAAAAAGACCTTTGATAGGAAGGCCAAGGATAGATCTTTTCAGGTTGGAGATCTAGTGTTGAAATGGGATGTGGATAGAGCAAAACCGGGAAGGCATTCAAAATTTGATGCCATTTGGAGTGGCCCATACATGGTCACGAAGTGCAAGAACAACAATGCTTTCCAATTGGCCTCATTGGATGGTGAAGAACTGCAGATTCCAGTCAATGGAATCTATCTCAAGTGTTGCTTCTAGAGGGAAATTTACCACCTTGTAAATATTAGATTAGATTTTCATTCCTCCAAGTGCTTTGCACATTGTTTTGTTGTAGGTTAGTTTTGCTTTCCCTAAGTGCTTTGGCACAACTTGCTATCCCTGGAGATGTTTTG
Source organism: Taxus chinensis (assembly GCA_019776745.2). Classification (NCBI taxonomy): domain Eukaryota; kingdom Viridiplantae; phylum Streptophyta; class Pinopsida; order Cupressales; family Taxaceae; genus Taxus; species Taxus chinensis. Next base: position 15,541,359 of record CM034149.1, read on the forward strand.
CAGTCCTTGCTTCCATCATGTGATATTCCATCTTCCTCCTTGCACATTCTAAGTCAGTTGAGGTTCTAAACAGAATATTTGATGACTCCATGCCCAATGGACTGCTTCAGGCAACTGGTATTTTCATCTAGCAGGCAGATGACCCCTCTGAGTCACCAAAATTGTTATCCAAAATGGTGCCCCAGCTCATTTTTGTGGCTAACTCCTTGTGTTCTTACCTCTCTTGTGCCTCAGTCTACATTTTTTGATTTTTAGGCACTCAAGGCTTTCTGGAAATGGCACCATCAGATAGAGCTCTCTCTCAGCTTTCCAGAAAGGTAAAGTTTACCTCCTAACTCCTTATATTTTTCAAGTTATGGCTCGGCGGAGTTTTTGTGGAAAATTTTCCCATTTGAGGCCCGCAGCCAATAGGAAGCTGCCACGTGGCAGAGGAGTTCGGGGGTCGGAGGCAAATTTGAAATTTTTTTTTCCAAAAGAGTATAAAAAGGTCGATTTTCAAAGGAAAACCAACGCAGAAAAGAGAAGGAGAGAGAATTCCAGAGTGAATCAGAGCTTGCCACATGGCATCCGACCAGCAGAGCACGGGGAATTTTTGAAATTTTTTCCAAAGACAAAAAAAAAGGTAAAATTTGAAATTTTTTCCCGCCGATCCGTTTTTGGGCCGTTTTTTTGCCCTAAATCTTCAAACGATCATATCTTTTGATCCAGAGCTTGGATTTTCACGTTCTTTATATCATTGGAAAGCTGTTAAAATTATCTACATGATTCCATGGTCAATTTATAATTTTGGTTCATTTTGGAGAGAGAAAATTCAAAAATGGTTCTGGTACGTGTCCATGGCCAGAAATGACATTTCAACAACCAAATTTAATACAGAATGGGTCGCATTCTTCTCCAATATGGTCAAAAATGATAGGGTATGGGTTTGTAAGGTCCTCCATGCTGTTTTAATGCATTTTCCATCAATGAGGGATGGCTCCCATGCATTTTTCATGTTTTCTCTCTCCTGGGCTCGACCCATGTACTGTAAAAGCCAGATTTGGCTCATTTCTTCATGGTTGAACACTTTTTGGCATAGAAAACTTCTTCTTTCACCTCCAGCAAGTGATAGTTGTAAGAATCAGACCTTTTTCAAGTATTGTAGCAGGTTTATACCTCTTTGATGGTGGAATGCAAGAGATTTTTACATGGAATTGACAGTGCAAACTCTGTGAATGCTTTCAGTCCTCTGTTTGTATTGTTTTACTTCATTTTAAGACCTCTAATTACATCTATCAGCTTGTGTATGTTTTCCCTTGTTGCATTTCATGAATTTGTGTCTATTTACATGGAAAAAAATGTTTCACCACTCCTTTTGGTGCATCACCATCTTTAGTTTAGTTTCATTTTTGCATTTTTATCCCTGTCTCCTTGCAATTTAGAGTAGGATTAGGATCTGAACCTCTGTAGTTGTGCAAAATATAGATCTAAATCAGAGGAGTTTGAGGAACCAGCCTCTAATCTGGAGATTCCTCTCTCATTTTCACAAGTCCCACACTTGGAGAGAGGTTTCCATGTTGTGCAATCACACTGGATGCCTAAAACATCAATTCAGAACCTTGATTTGCATCCAGGGGTGCTGCTGATTTGCAACAACAGGTCTATTTCATGGAAAAGATGTCCAAACAGGCGAAGATTGATGAAATTGAAGCTTATAATCACTAAATGATTATTATGTGAATTATGTAACTCTCTCATGAGATTCAATGTATGGTATTACATCATGGTAGATTTAGTTAGAATGCTCAAGCTATGCGTCATTTTAGAATTGACTAAGCCAAGGATGAGCTCTTGGGGGTAAGTTTTAGGCAGTGTGGTAATCAGAGATCAACTTGGTTGAAGTACCTTCAACTTTAGATGTTAGAAGGACCATGACAGATGTTATTGAAATACTATTAAGATATGTTCACCATGGTATAATCTTCTTGTCCTCCCATTCAGTTTCGGATTCAGGTGATGAGCTCTTCTAGGTTATTTTATGGCCAAAAAAGTTTTTGGCTTTGCAGGACATTGGATCCAATATTTACTTAAATAAAATGGGATTTGATGGAAGAGGCCTTGGTAAAAATGGCCATTGAGTGATGATTGCTATACCCAATACTGGAAGTTGAGGATCATCCTCGTTTTAATTTGGCATCTGGATTAAATCCTAGTGTGGGAATGGATATTGGAGATTGCTCCAGGAACGTTGACAGGAGACATAGCTTGATGAAAGCAAAGAGAATACCCCACTAGTCCTGCAGGCAACATGATTATGAGTAAGAAAATTGTGCTTCGTTGTCACAGGTAGGATGTGGTAAGAGAAATCAACAAAGAGGTAATGAGATTTCACCTCTAGTTTCTTACCATAATCATAAGCACAATAAAACTTCTGATCCACTTTTTCATCTTAAGAAGTATGGTTGTGATTTTCAAAAAATGTGGAATGATTTTCCATATATATAGTTTTGAGAAGGTAATAAGCCAGTGGGCCCATTAAATAAAATAATCTGCTTGTTTCAAGTAAATTGTGACTATGTATGATGTTAAAATGATATATTAATAATGTGTGGTTATTTTTAGAGCTTGAATAAAAATATTTTTGGTGTTAGAGAATTGTTTCCATTCTAGTGATGGGGTTTTGAGGAATTTTTGTGCAAGTTAGATGGTTTGTGGCATGGCCGACCTACATGGGTCAATTGTGAACATTTTAATTATTAATATGGGATGTTTTTAAGTTGGTATGGTTGAGATAAAAGAGGTAAACCAACCTCATTTTAATTTGAATCAAGAAGATCTTATAAAAGTGATGTTTTGGGTCCAAATTTGAACTAGTTGAGTGTGTGAAAAAAGTATGACCTAGGTGTGAGATTTTTGTACGTTTGAAAGCATGTTTTAAGAGCTGAAAAAGTGTGTGATAGGTTGAAGAATGAGAGAAAGCATGTTTGTAAGGGTTTGATGCATTGATAAGTGAAGAAAGTGCAAGTTTGAAGACCTAGGGTTTGATCAAGGGTTTAAAGGTGTTTGGAGCCAAATCTTGTGATCACTATCAGTTGTGGTATTAGTATATTATCAAAGATCATAATTCATAAAAAAATCTTGTGTGATGAGTCATATTCATGAAAGTCTCTTGTTGTGAGTACTATCAATAAGGGTTTAGTGGTTGGTGCTCCTTTTGGGGTTAGTGCCTTATGAAAGAAATATATTGTGATGTGTAATATTCACTTGAGTCTTTGTTTTGTGTAATATCGACAAAGTTTTTAGTGGGTTTTATTCCCCTTGAGGGTTTATCACTTACATCTTGTGGTATGGTGTTGCTTCTCTTGCTCTTGGTTAATTGAATGGATGTTGTATGTTGTTGTGCACACACTAATAGATGGTTAATTGATTAATGGTTTATGTGAGTGATCTGAAATTGAAATTAAAATTGTAAGGATTGATTCACCCCTTTCTCAGTCCATTGTTCTTCCAAAATTCATATCATATGTTAGGTAAAATAGTAATTATGCATTGTATTAGGTAATTATTATTTGTACTAAGGTAATTAGTTTAAGTATTTTTATATTGTTTTTAAACCACATTTGTCATATTTTATTGTCGTATGGTTTATATTGTTACATAGTTGTAACAATATATTTATTTGTATTATTCTCGGAAGCATATTTTGTTGTACCTGTGCAACATATTTGTTTGCTTCTATACTATGGCTGTGAAACATCTATAAATATTGCAACCCATTCATTCTGCAATTTGAATTGATTGAAAATTAATAAAAGTGTGAGGGTTCCGATCCCTCTTCTGCTACTTTCATTTAGTATCTGAGCTTGGTTGATCATGGACATATGAACAGAGAAGGTGTGAAGGTATGGAGAGAGGTTATAGAAGGAAGAAGATAGGTGTAGATTGGAGAAGCATTCTGCCACATCTAGGAGAGCCTGTGTTGCCTCCAGCAGCGTCCCACAATGCCGTCTCTGCATCCCCACAACCTCCTGTTCATTCTAGGTAAAAGTGGAATGTAAATTTTTTTTGCACTTAGTCCCCCCCAGCACTAGGAAAATTTGCTTCCTGGAGCCAATAAGAATTTAGGAATTAAAAAAATATTTTTTCCCCATAAGGGGTTTTGCCTCTAAATCTAGGGCAGTCATCTAGTTAAAACTAATATTAGTTGTTCTACTAAAGAAGAGGATATTTGTATTAGAAGGTGGAGGCATTAAGCTATCTGTAGAGCTCCCTGACCAAGCTACCGAGCTCTTTCTTTGACAAGCGAGTTGTCTCGCCAAACCTAGGCGAGTTGTCTAATGAGCCCTTGATTAGGCTGAGTTAAAATTCAGAGTGGCCGAGTTTTGGTTTGCACCGGCCGAGTTTAACTTGGTCTGACCCCCTTGCACATGGTTCATTCAAGCTCCTAGCACTGGCCGAGCCAACAAGGTCGAGTCCTAGTTCTGTAATGTCGTCTAATCTCATTGAGCTCTTAATTAGGGAATTGGGTTTTCAACATTATGTATCGATGAGTTGGGTTGAATCCCATCTGATTGAGTTATACTATTTAGGAGGATTCAATCTACATAAGATATTTTAATACCTTACTGGGGCGAGTTGAGGGCAAGCCCAAGCTGGTTGACCCAGTAAACACCAAAAATTCCTCTTATGGCTGATCCCCAAGTAATATGTTGGTTTGACAAGGTGCATTGAATTCTTGATTGTCAATCGATCTAGAAGACACTAATGGCCCGAGTCTGAGCATGGATCCAAGCTCCCTCTAGACCTTGCATTGGTCACACCTCCACAACACAAAGCCCTGCACAAACCAATAGCGGTAGAAGACCTGCATACATAACAAAGATTCAATAAAAAATGGTGAGTTTGAGAAATTATACGACAACATTGAAAATAAATCAAAGGAAAACAAAAGTCAATCATCAAAAATTTGTCACACCTACATTTATAATACCTTGTACAAAAGACAAAACAAACAGTGGAGAAAATAAAATCAACAAAATACCGAACAAACAAATAAAAAAAGGAGAAAATCTTCGAATCAAGCGGTGAAAGGAGAAAAAGGTGGCTCAAATCCATTTTTGGTGCAAGAAAACCCTAAAATACCTTTTCCAACATTACCACATGGACCACACAAAGATTACCAAGTCGCAGATTGAAAGGTCAGTCTTTACTAGGGATAATTTTAGCGGTGAATATTCATAATATGGTGAAAATTTCATTTAATGAAAAATTTGAAAAGGTGAATTATTCGGAGTGGGTCGGTGTCCTATTTGCCTAAAATATATAGTATATTTTTTCAGGGGGGTCGGGCTTCGCCTTCATTTGAAAACATCTCCTATAAAAACCTAGCTGATTCGCCGGGTAGTATACCTCAAGTAGCTTAACAAATTACCAATACTGTGAAATTTGAACTCACATACCCTTAAGCACCAGAGATTCAGATTACTGTTAGCCTATGATTGTTGACGCGCGACAACAGCTGTACTGATGCGCGACAGAGGAAGTGTTGACGCGTGACTTGGGCAGTGTTGACGCGCGACAGAGGAAGTGTTGACGTGCGACTTGGGCAGTGTTGACGCACGACATGGGCAGTGGTGACATGCGACATGTGTAGTGGTGACGCACGACATATGCAGTGGTGACGCGTGACATGTGCAGTGGTGACGCGTGACATGGGCAGTGGTGACGCGCGAAATGTGTAGTGGTGATGCGTGACATGTGCAGTGGTGACTCGCGACATGTGCAGTGGTGATGCGTGACATGGGCAGTGGTGACGCGGGACATGGGCAGTGGTGACATGCAACAGAGGAGGTGTTTGACGCGCAACAAGGGTAGTGTTGACGTGCGATAGTATATTCAGACAGTGGAACAGGAAATGGGTTGTTGACGCGAGACAAGTGCAGAGTTGACACGTGACAAAGACCTCAGACACGGAGATTTTTGATGAGAAAGCAGAGGTCAAAGGCTGCAGACGAGCGACAGGGGATTTTGCTGTTGCGCATCAAGAAAATGTAGTGACAACGCATCAACATACCTTAGTGACGCGCGTCAACAAAACCTCAGTGACATGCGTCAACAAGGTTGTTGTCGCGCGTCACTAAGGTATGTTGATGCGCGTCACTCGCATTTTCTTGACGCGCGACAACAAAATCCCCTATCACGCGTTTGCAGCCTTCTATCGCGCCACTTGACAATCAGGTGAAAAATTTTCATACAACCCCCAAAAAATTTTCCTTCCCGCAAAACCAGTTCCGGGGATATTCGCCAGGTATTCTCCACCTCCGATTTCCAAGAGGTCTCTTAAAATGAACCCTGGTCTTTACTTGAAGTATTTAAATATATTTTGCTTCAATTCATGGTCAAAGTTGTTTGAGTGGCGTGTTGGATATGTGGATAGAATTGGGAGATTGGGGTGTTGAGTTCAAGCCCCCTCCCATGTCCTTGTTTTATTTCAAATAGTGGCATATTGATTTTGGTAGAATTTTTAGCGTAGACCACCAAAATTAGAGCCAAAAACTCCACTAAAAGCCCTAGTTACTGCTAAAACCCCCTCTATTTTTAGCGAAAAAACCCTAAAAAGGATCCAATTTTTTTTTCTCCCATATCAATTATTTTTTATTCTAAGAATTTTTTGCTAAAGGGGTACTTAAAAACTACTTTTTGAGCCCTTTATTTTACGGTTTTTACTTAGTGAGCCGCAGTGTGCTCTGGAGGCCACTAGGGCCCCGCAAAACAAAATTTGTTTTTTCTTACCATTCAATTTTTTGTATAATTTTTGGATGAAATTGTAATATTTCAGTGTGCATTGTACTAATTTGTAGGTTGCCATAATCAACTGCAAACCATTGTAACTACTTAAAATCTAGCAGAGTTTTGTAATCAAAATCAGTGAAAATTTGGTTCTATATCACTCATGAGATCTTTAGATCTCTTTCGCAGCATTCAGTATAAACAATGCCTCTAGGAAGTGCTTACAAGTAAATCCATCCCGACTATTATTGTACTTAACACCTAATAGACCTGCAATAATTTCATATGGGAAATAACCCTTTAAATAGATGGGGAGTAATAAGGACACAATACACACACTTTGAACCCTCCCATCCTTCTATGAACGATTGTTCGACTTAAATCTGGACTAAGAAATTATCCGAGTATATAGCGAAGTTACATGCAAGTATGAGGATATTTTCTTTGAGTTGGTGTCAATAATTTCATAGACCCCTTTCAGTATTGTCTTGGTACCATGTATCAAATTCTTTCACGCACGTTAATGGCTCTTTCACGTACTACTGAGTATATAGAAAGGGTGAGCTTCTTCCACATACCGACGGGTATATCAAAAGGGAACGTATATAAAAAGGTTCGGTATATCAAACTGACGGTATATAGATTGGGAGACCATATACCTAGAGTGATAAGAGCCTTACCCTTTGTCAGTTGATTATGTAAAATGGGCACCAACGCCCCAAGTTCTTTCTTCCAGATTCACAACTTCTCAGAGGAAATAACTATGCACCATGGATGAAAAAAATCAAGACACATCTTGAGTTTGAAGAGATTTCAACTGTTGTGAATGGTACTATAACCGGATCAACAACTGATACAACACAAAAAAAATAGTTTGATAGATCTGATCAAAAGGCCAAGCTAATAATCTTGTTTGCAGTGTTTGATGGCATGCAACCCCACATTCATGATGCCAAATCAGCCAAAGAAGCATGGGATAAGTTGAGCACAATGTACGAGGCCAAGAACAAGAATGTTATATTGAATTTGCAGAGTCAGTTACACACACTGAAGTTCAAATCAAATGAGAAAATAGAAGATTTCTTAAGAAGAGTTACAAAATTAAGGGCTTCACTTCTAGCCCTAGGAGAGGAGGTCATTGATTAAGCTCTTGTTCCCATTATTCTGAGAGCACTCCCTCCTTCATACCACATTTTTGTGACAACACTCAACTTGTCAGATCAGATAGTGAGTTTTGACAAGCTGGTAAACCTACTGCAACAAGAGGAAGCAATATACAATAAAGATGATGAAGAGGAGAAGACACTTTATTCTCATCAGAAATGGAAAGAAAAAGGAAAAAGGAAAACTTCATTCCTATCAAAAGTCCCAAAATAAGAATCAACATCAAGGGGACAAACAACAAAAGAAGAAATGTCATATCTGCAAAAGAGGACATGAGTTGAAAGATTGTTGGTATAATACATTATAAGAAAGGTTCATCAAGAAACTATGGACCTCAACACCAAAATCTCATAAGGGACATTCTAACTACAATCAAGGGTAGAAAAAGGGGAACTAGAAAAGAAAACCCCATCAGCAAGGAAATATTGTTGAGCAAGAAGAACATTCAGATACTGAAGACTACTTGTACACTGCTCGATCAAGTGAACCCTCCACGTCATCTAGTGATGTCTGGTATGTTGATTCGGGAGCCACTCGACACATGACCAGCCACAGAGACTGGTTTACTTCAATGAGGGACACACCTTCGAAAAACCATGTTTCGTTAGGTGATGATTCTTCATACATAGTTCAGGGGATTGGGAACATTTCTCTACCCCTTGGTTCATGCAACTGTAGATTGTCAGATGTACTATATGTCCCTGGGTTGACTAAAAATTTGCTATCAGTCCATAAAATCCTAGATCACAACTTGAAAAATGACTTTGATAGTCATTCTGACAAGAAAATGTGTTTAATTTGAGACAAATCATGAGGCTCAAAAATAGTTACAAAAGCCTCCAATGTGGGACGCATGTTCCAGCTTGATTTTTTCCACAAAGATGATCAGGCACTTGTGGCTAAGAACTCTACCTCTACACAATTGTGGCATCAGAGACTTGGTCATATCAGTTTCAAGTATCTCGAAACACTTCACTGACACAATATGGTAAAAGGATTACCATCTCTCCAGAAGGATACCGATAAGTGTTCTCACTGCCTAGTATGGAAAAAACATAGAGCTTCATTCCAGAAGAGTACTTATCAAGCTCATGGTAAGCTTGATCTAGTTCATACCAATCTTTGTGGTCCGATGCAACCGATCCATTCTGGATTTTAGTACTTCATGCTTTGTGTTGATGATTACTCACAAAAAATGTGGATTTTTTGTCTTCACAATAAAAGTGAAGCTTTTTAAAACTTCAAGAAGTTCAAAGTGGTTGTTGAGAATGAAACTAGTCATCACATCACAACTCTCCACTCAGATCAAGGGGGGAATTCACCAGTGATGATTTCAAATCCTACCTACAAGCTCACGGGATTCGTCGACAAATGCCTCCTCCACACACACCGCAACAGAATGGTGTTGTTGAGAGAAGAAATCGTACTATCATGGAAATGGTACGATGCATGATCGATGATTCTGGACTAGTAAGGACATTCTGGTAAGAAGAAGCAAAAACAACAATTTATTTTTTGAACAGAATGCCCATAGTTTCTCTTAACAAAGTAACACCACATGAAGCATGGTTAAAGCAAAAACCATCTGTTGCACACCTCAGAGTATTCGAGTACAAAGCAAGTATGCACATACCCAAGCAGAATAGAAAGAATTTGGATATGAAGTCACAAAAACACATATTCACTAGTTACAATGAAAATACTCTTGGGTACATATTGATGGATTTGAATACCAGGAAAGTCTACACTAGCAGAGATGCTGAGTTTTCTGAGAAGAAGGAATAAGAGACTCCTCCTCCAGAATCACCTGATGTAGATTTTTCACCTGTTGTAAAAATAGAAGATGATGTTCCTGATGATGAAAGTGATGATGGGGATGATGGTGATGATCAGATAGAACCACGACCCACGGGAGTAGTTCAGTGTATGCCCAAGTGGTATACTAACATGATACGAGATGCAAAATTGGATGTTCCACCAGATACATCCACCATTAGACCATGAACTCGGTATAAAGCATGAGAAGAAGTAAAATTTTCTTTGATGAGTAGAGTTATTGAATTTGATGAGCCATCTACAGTCCAGGAATCCCTACAGTCAAAATCTTGGAAAGATGTCATGGATGTTGAGTATCAATCAGTGATGAAAAACAACACTTGGCAACTTGTCGATCTTCCACTAGGGAAGAAACCCATTGGTTGTAGATGGATATTCAAAAAAAGTACAAAACATATGGGACTATAGATAAGTATAAAGAAAGACTGGTTACAAAGGGGTACACACAAAAAGAAGGCATTGATTGTGAGGAGACATTTTCTCCCACAACTAAGATCAAAATGATCAGGATTATCTTTTCTCTAACTACACATTTTGGTTGGAAAGTCCATCAGATGGATGTAAAAAGTTCCTTGCTGAATGGATATTTACAAGAGGAAGTCTATATGACTTAACATGAGGGATATATTTTACTTGGTCAAGAAGCAAAGGTATGCAGACTCAGGAAATCTCTGTATGGCCTTAAACAGGCACCCTGGGCTTGGTACATCAAAATTGATGAGCATCTTATACAACATGGATTTGTTAGAAATCCATATGATCCCAATATCTACCTAAAAAAGTAAGGAGGGGGGGATATTGTGATTTTTTTGTCTATGTCGACAATCTATTCATCTACTAGAATTTAAGTGAGGATGATTGATGGAATGAAGAAAGATCTTAGCCGATAAGTTCGACATGACAGATCTCAGGATGATGCACTATTGTCTTGGATTGGAAGTATGGAAAAAAGGAGAATCACATATTTTTTTCTCAGTTAAAGTATACCAAGAAAACACTCAAGAAATTTGGAATAATGGATTGCACACCTATGGAGATGAGAATACAGTTATCTCTTTCAGATCCATCTCCTATGGTAAATGCCACTTTCTATCAAAATTTGATTGGGAGTCTCATTTACCTCACATACACTAGACTAGATATCATCTTTGTAGTGAGCTATCTATCTAAGTTCATGCAGGATCCCAGAGTTTTTTGTTAGAAGGTAACATGGAAAATTTTGAGATATCTCAAGGGAACAGTGGATCTTGGTCTAGAATACAAGAATAAGGACAAATTCTTCTTGAATGGATATTTGGATTCAGATCAAGCAGGAAACATTGATGATAGGAAATACACTTCAGGATTTGTGTTCTTTTTGGGATCTGGACTGATATCATGGGGAAGGAAGAAACATCACTTTGTTTCTTGCTCTTCTACAAAACCTGAATATCATGTTGCAGGTGAAGTCTGTCTTCGAAGTGCAATATGGCTACGTCGCATACTTGAAGGACTTAGAATACCACAGGAAAAACTGACCACCTTGTATGTAGACAATGAAGGTGTTCTCAAACTTGTTCACAATCTAGTTTATCACGAGAGAAAAAAGCAAACCAAGGTATAAGTTCATTGAATATGCGAGCATGTCTTGAAACACAATATACAACTTCATTTTTTCCCAATAGATGAACAACAAGTAGATATCTTCACAAATTCACTTGCACATGAAAAATTTGAGTTGTTCAGAGAGTTCCTCTCCTCATCCCTTGAGTCAATGCAAAATTAAGGGGGGGGGGATGTTAGGTAAAATAGTAATTATGCATTGTATTAGGTAATTATTATTTGTTTAATTATTGTTATATAGTTTTTAAACCATATTTGTCATATTATATTGTCATAGCATTATATGTTACATAGTTAAAACAATATATTTATTTGTATTAATTCACGGATGCACATGTGTAAATTATTTATTTGTTTGTACATGACTTGCAATATCTATAAATATTATAGTCATTCATTCTATTAATTATTTTCCTAAACATTAATAAAAGTATCAGGCTTTCGCCCCTTTTTGCTACTTTCATCATAGTGGGTCCTTTTGTAGAAGTTTCATCACTTGAAAGGAGATCTTTGGAACACAAAAATGGTGAGTCAATAGGGTGGTTTCTCTACCATAAAGCGACTACTATTTTATGGAAAAAATTATGTTTTTTAGAGTTTGAGGATGAATTCAAATATCATGGATCTATGGTTTAATGTTTAGAGAGATGTGGAAAATGGATATATTACTCCTACCACTCCACCTACTACTGCTGCAGATAGAAAGGCATGTGATGAAAATTCAAATACTTTTAGTGTCATCATATGTGGTCTTAGACTATCTGAGATGGGAAAGGTAATGTATTACAAGTCAGCAAAATAAACATGAGAGATACCGCAATTTTCTATGAAGGTGACTCAAAGGTAAGAATTGCTAAGATTCAAAATTTTAGAAATTATTTTGAGTGTCTTAAGATGAATGAGGATTAATCTATTGCATCATATTTGCTTAAATTTGAAAATATTGTCAATAGTATTTGTAGAAGCCTAAAATCTGACTACGCAATCTTAATACTAAAATTGCATCATTTGTTTTCTTTCCTATCATTCCCATTATAATTAGTGATTTTTTGACACTTAACTTACATTCCCCTCCATTTCGGTCAATTAAAGACACTTCGTTAATTAACTAACCTTTATTTCATTCTAGATGCCAATTAGTGACACTTCGTTACTTATAATCCTCCTCTAATCAATCAATTAACTATTATATGTTAATTAATCCTTTTTACCCTTGTATTTAATCAATAAACCTTCTTATTGATTAAATAACCCTTTTAAATCCTCTAAATCCTACCCATTTTCTTCTAAATCATCTCTAAATAGATTTGTAAGCTTATCTTGGCATATTAATTAAACCTAGTTGATTAATTAAATCATCTCCAACTCCCATGAGTTGCTAATTAGAAAAAGTATAATTAATTAAATCATTTGCATCTCCAATTTGGGAGTTTCTATTGAAGGATATGAAAATGTATCTAGAATACTCATGATGAAAAGGTGATGAGCCAAAGGCACAAATCATAAGCCAAAATAACGACTAAATTAATATTTTGAAAAAGTTCCAAACAACATGGTAACATACTAATCCTATTTTCTCATCAAGATCCAGTGTGTGCATGTGAAAATTAATTACCTCTTGCAGTGAATATTTGATAGGAAATAAGTGAAGATGAAATAGCCAATATGCAGGAATGATTGATTTTGAAAGGGTACTTATGAATGGAAGGTGGAAGGAGATCCATACATTTCTCATCTACCAGCCAGACATCCATAGCCCCGATGGAGATGTATCTGATTCTATTCACAAAATTTCTCTACTACAAACTAGGCGTCCATAGCCCCGGTAGAGATATTGGAAATGCCCCATGAGAGAGTTATATAAAGCTTAGCTTTTTTTATATTGATTTTTTGCTTTTTGAAAATGATTTCAGCTCTCTTGATTGTTTTGATATAGGGTTAAGAACCATAGATGTCTTAATGGAAGAATGTGGAAGTGATTGTGATAACAAAATTGGCTAGTGTCAACAAATACGACCAAAGGTCTTCACAACAAGTTTATTAACTATGTGATAGTGAGATGATCTCTAAGAGGTCCGTCATTCTTTAATTTACCAAGGTGAGGAAATACCAAGTTCAAATGGATACCATAGAGATAAATGTCACACAATGAGAATGAATAGACTAACCAAAAGATCATTGAAGGGATGAAAATGGTGAGAGACTTACAGAGGAAAATGAATAAAGGATTGAAAGAACATCCATGTGTATGTGCTCCTTGTCAAATAAGGACTTTATTGAAAGCAACAGGCAGGGGAGAGAAAGTCCCTCCTCTTTGATGGGAGAGGTTCCCTTATTTAAAGGCAAAAACCTATTTACAAATGTACAAAGTTAGTTTTAATGAGAACTCTGATATCATGAAAGTGTTTTATATAATAAATCATCAATTCAAAAGGATAGAATAATTAAGGAATGGGAGGGGGCAGAATAGCACTTCTCAGGAAATATAGATAACATAATAATTCCTTATGTATGCCAGAAGGGAATCGTATAGAACATAATCATTTGCATTAAAACCAAAGGATGTTATTTCACAGACACAAAGTTCTAGAGATGACATCCACAAGAGTACAAAGCTTCTTGAAGTAAAACAAACTAATGATTCAATAAATTTTAACAGATAGAAATGAAAGAATAAGAACATATGGAAACAGGAAGAGAGATCTTCCTGTATTGTTTAATAGGCCTTTATGTTGAAGAGGTTGACAATGGCTTCAGCTATCTCCCTACCTCATGGGACCGATGTGTTGACAATGGCATGAGACCAAGTGCCTAGAAATTTCTCCATGTTTTTATCAAACCAAGTATGTTCCAGGTATTCTTTATTAGCCTCTTCAATGGAAGATTGAAGAGAGAAAATATCCTTTATCTTCTCTTTGGTAATCAATTCTTCTTTGAATAAGCCTTCTTTGAAAAATGTCTTGAACTGAGTTTTAATCTCTTGAAGAGAGAAAGGAACACCTGAAGTTTCATCATGAAGATGACAATGAATATCCTTAAAGGAAGATGCCACACAAGTCTTGAAATATTCCCCCTTCTGCCAACTGTTTCTCAATTCTGACAAGGCTTCTTCTAGAACTTTTATTTTCCATTCAACACTGAACACCCATGACCCTAACAAGTTGTCCTTGGCATCATCAAAAAATTTATTGGCCAACAATATCTTTTCATCAGCCTCTCCCATCAAGTGAAGATATATGATGCAACTACTCCAAAGCTTCAGTTGTTTGTCCATAGTTTTAATAGAGGAGGATAGTTTTTTTTACAAGTTGACCACCTTCTCATTGGCTTTGAAGGCATCTTCAATGAAGTTCAAGCCTGCAATGGTCATATCATCAACCATGGCTTCCATATCCGTTCCATAAGTGGAATATCTTTGTATACCCTTGATACTCTAAACCTCATATTGACTGAGAATCATAGGAGGTGGGAGGGCACCCAGTGGAGCAGGATCCAAAACCTTATCTTTAGCCAATAATGACTTGATGAAGTTGGAAAGAACTTGATTTTGTTCTTTCAACCGTTTTATAGTTTTTTTACCCTTTTCCACTTTCTTAATAACCTTGGTGATTATTTCTTGGAGGTTATACACCTCACTCTCAGGAGTAGATTCTCCCATGGGAATTCTAGAAAGTTCCAAGTCAGAGGCTAATAGATCTTGCTCTGCCTTATCCACCTTAGACTTTACAACCTATAGAAATTGTTGGCCGGTGAGCATCTGTCACTATTATTGAAGTTATTTTAGCTCTCTTTATTGGAGGAGGAGGAGTAGTGCCTAACAAAGCTGCCATAACATCAAAATTGGGCCCTGCCAAACAGGAAGCAGGTTTGTTCTTCTTGCTATCAACTAAGGGTTGCACCCATGTAAAATTAGAAGAAGAAGAAGAATAAGGGACAAGAGTTCCAAGAGCAAGTGAACCCATGGCACTTAAAGTATTCACCATTGTTGCTTCCAGCAAAGAGGTGAGTGAGGCGTCTGGAGCTTCTTGTGCAAAGGAATTTGTGGTGCTAGGAGGCTCAGTGCTTCACACCTCCTTCTCATATTCTACTGTAACTTATGAAGTTCCTGTAGGGTTTGGTACTTCACCATCATCACTTTCACTATGAAAAATAAGGTTCTCTGGCCCTGAAGGTAAACCTGAATGCTATAGAAGGGGTTCTTCCTCAATTGGCTCTTGTTTAACCTCTTTTATATTCTTTTGGTAAACTTTAGTAGAAGAGGAGGGAGTAGATGATTCAAGTTCTTTAGTTGAGGAAGAAGGAGGGGTTTGTATAGGTACTTTTGTGTTGGGTGTATGTGTTTCCTTCCTAGGTGTTGAAGTATCTCTAGAAGAAGATCCATTTAAATTCTTCCTAAGGTCTCGAACCTTTCTGTCAAACCAAACCTTGGTTCTTACAAGGACAGGGGCCAAAATCTCGAACAAGTCATCCTTCTCCTTCTTGTACCAATCTAGATCTTCCAAAGGAGTATGTTTGATTAATGTCTCATATTCAAAAGACTACAAGTCTACATCATCATCCTGAAGCCCTTTAGGAATTTGATAGAGATTGATCTCTTTAATCAGTTGTAGAGAGAATATGCATAGTTCCTCCACCTTGCTTCAAAATCATATGCATAATCGGACCCAGTAGTCCTCAGTATCTGGTTTGTGATGATAATTTATTCTGAGGTTCTACTCAATGAACTTCTTCAAATCAAAACAAGTCCTAGGCTTGAAAAAGTGAACAGTGATGGGAGCAAGGGCCCTTTCTATATTTTGGGCATCCAAGGCTGTTTTGCAGGTATAATTTCCCAAATAAATAGGGAAGTATAGACCAAATATTTTCTTGTCCCGATAGGTTCTATGCAATTTATCAAATTTCCTGCACACTTCAATTAGAGCCATCTTGTCATTACAAAACATGGGGAGCTTGAGAGGTGTGTTTTCATAACCAGCCAACCTGATATATGAAAACCTCCTAAACTAAATGAAGAAAGCTCCATACTTAGCTATCAAGTTCATGGCTTCATCAGAAAATCTCCTGGCAGTATCACCTTCTAAGAGCCTTACAATATACATGGTAAAGGCATCATTAACTCTCCTGAAATTGTGGTTGCTAGTTTCAAGGGTGAATTGAGGGCAGTATGCATAAATGGGCTCATCCTTCTAGCCCTCCATGTATGTGAATCCAAACCACTACCGAGATGCTGCTAGGGAATACATGATATAAGAAGTCATATAGAACTTCTTAGTCTACTACACATTTGACAATTACTCAGTCAAATTCATGCAAATGATTTCTACCCAATTTATTTTCTAACTACCTTCACATATGATGTTGATGAGAGGGCACATCCAGAAGTGAAATTCATTTGTAGAGGGCAATCCCATGACACGAGCTAGAAAAATGATGAAATCAGATAGCTCTTCATTGAAATCAGCCCTAAATAACGCCTTGGAAAGTCGGGACACTCCCTTCTTAGGGTTCTTCAACCAATATTTTGCTATCCTTGCCTTATATTTATCGCTGTCCTACTCAAATAGGGTCTGATCTTGAGCCTGAGTGATAACAATGGAGTCTTTAGTTTCTGGAATGTGTAGGGTGGTAGAAATGGCAACAACATCTAGTTTGGCAATCAGCTCCCCATGTAAATCAGACATTTCTTTGGTGTCTGAGTTAAAATGAGCTCCACAGGTGAGCACAATGTCAGCACATTGTATAGAAATAGGGAAACCCGCTGCATAACCAAGACCACTATCATTGATAATTTGTGCCATGGGGGGGATTAAGGCTAGTCAATTTGTTCCAAAAATCCCCTGAAATCCAGGTGTTGAACATCGCTATCCCCGATATCAGGAACAAAGGTCTCAAGGGGTGATACATGTTCTTAGCCTTGGAATTTTATCTTCATGTTTGTAATACATAGAGGAGAAACCTTCAAGGATTGAATTCGTGATGAAAAATGCAAAGGGAGCACGAGCACGAGCAAATGACCTTAATTACAGGAATTCGAGCAAATAATGGCAAGTGAGAAATGTGCCAAATGCATAGAGAATAGTCCCAGTAAATAGCCGTTTAGGATAGAGAAGGTCATTAAATGTGCATTAAATTTATATTACACCGACTTAAAAAGATAAGAATCGGGAAGAGCGGAAAAAACTAGCCTGGATGGTCTTTGGTACATTTGAACATGAGGGATGCAAAGACATGATCCGGTTGACGCGAGCGATGCAGGAAACGCAGGGACAAAAGGCACCTATGCTTTTGGGATAGACTGGAAAAAAAGTACGTGAAGGACCCGATGCAGGTGATCGAGGAACAAAATTCCCGAGAGAACTTGGGACAAAGGGGACAAAAAGTTTCAACATAACCGAAAGTTAAAGAATTTCGGGGAATGCAGCCGATTGAGGAACAGAAGTCCCAACAGAACTTGGGACATGAGGGAACAAAATGTCTGGCATACCCGCAAAGCACCAAAATAACCCCAAAAAACATGAATTTTTACTATCTCCTCAACTTTTCACTTCATTAGAACATCACTAAAGGGTGTCAATACAAAATTTTCAATTTTTGACTTTCAAAAGAGGGGAAATTTTGAGAGGACAACAACTGGCTCTTTCTGGAGATGACTTGGCTAGATCAAAAAGAACGAGTGAAGGCAAGAAGTCTAGAAAACCTAGGGGAAGAAGACTAGCGCCTTATCCATTGGGCCATAGAGTCAAAAGGTAAACCAATATAGAAGACAACACACACCAAACAAAAGCAGGGAAAAGCAAACACACACTATACATAATATACAAAGAGACTTCCTATTCACCTAGGACTTGAACAATTTCAGGTACTGCCCACTATAAGGAAGTGGGAGAGAGGAACCATCCATGTAATCAAGATAGAAATAATTTTCACTAGCAAAATGCCTGATTTTGAAAGGACCGAG
This sequence comes from Taxus chinensis, assembly GCA_019776745.2. Taxonomy (NCBI): domain Eukaryota; kingdom Viridiplantae; phylum Streptophyta; class Pinopsida; order Cupressales; family Taxaceae; genus Taxus; species Taxus chinensis. The sequence goes on from CM034149.1 coordinate 15,559,687, forward strand.
CCAAAGAGAATCAAACTTACCATGGCTTCCTTGAGGCTCATGTCTTTTATCCCACAAAAAAACAATGTCTCCAACTTGGAAATATTTGGACCTAGCCTTCTTGTCAAACAAATATTTTAACCTTTGCTAGTGGGTAGATATTCTATCAACAACTTGTAGCCTGTCTTCATTCAACTTATGAAGATACATGATCCTTTTGTCTAAAGAATCATTGAAACTAGTGTCTTCAATGGCCTTCATTAAGTAAAAAGCTGGTAGCTCCACTGTCACAGGTAATTGGGCTTCCACACCATACACCACTTGAAAAGGGGACATCCCAATAGCTCTTTTAGGTGTAATCCTATCTGCCCAAAGAGCATCATAGAGTTTCTTGTGCCAGTTCCTCTGAGATTCATTAACCAGTTTCCTTACTATAGCCACCAGATTCTTGTTTGTTGATTTTTCCTGTCCATTCCCTTGAGGATAGTAATCTGAAGAGTGAGCAAGGGAAATGCCATATCCATAATAGAAATCCATCATCTCAGCAAAATAAAAAATTGAAGAATTATCAGTCACAATCTTGTTTGGCACTCCAAACCTTACCAAGATGTTTTCTTTGATAAAACTACATACCACTTCAGAAGTGGTACTTTTTACTAGAATGGCTTCTACCCATTTAGTGAAATAATATGTGGCAGTCAATACATGAGTATGCCCTACACTTGAGGATGGGTTGAGTGTTCCAATGAAATCTAAACCCCATTATTGAAAGGGCTCTTCAATTACAACTGGTTTAAGTGGCAAGGCAGCCAAGTTGGGTCTTCCCACAAAATTTTGACAAGCTTCACATTTATCAACCCATTTTGATGCATCTTTAAAAAAAGTAGGCCAATAGTAACTAGCACGAAGAATATTTTGAGTAGTAATAGTAGATGAGTAATGACCTCCACATGTTTGATCATGGAAAGCTGAGAAAAGCTTCTTCTATTGTTTTTTGTCAATGCATTTCAGAAATCTTCCATCCACTCCACGTTTGAACAAAGCATTCTCCCACAACACGTATTTTGTTGATCTTAGTTTGATAGCTCTCTTCTCTTTGGCAGTCAAGTGAGAGGGAAACTCCCCATAGGTGAGAAAATTAGTGATATCAGCATACCATTCATCTGTCGAGATGAGAAAAAGAACAATAGGAGCATCAACCTCATCCTTAGGTGATTCATGACCAGCTCTTTCAGCAATGAGTTCACACAAGCCTTTACCTTGAACAAGTTTGGTTTATCTGATGTCAATATCATATTCTTGACCCTTTTCTACCTAGTTCCCTCCCTTAATTCCAAATTCTTGTTGTGTAAGGATAGACTTGATGGTTGTAACTAGAACAAGCACCACAGAGTGGGAGTTAAGAATACAAAATCATGTTTATCCATCATGGTGTACTTCAACTCATGATTTTTAAGAATGTAGCTCATGAATGCAATTGGGAGCTCATGATCATCAAAATCTTTTTGGGTCAATACAGCAGCCAGGGTGCTTTCTGTGGCATAGCAATAAATAATAAAATATTTACTAAAATCTGGATATGCCAAGATAGGAGTCCTAGGAATATCCTTTTTAATACCTTCAAATGCCTCCTTCCCTTCAGAGGACCAGCCAAACATTTTTTTCCCTTTCATCATTTAGGAGATATTCAAATTTAGCTCTACAAAATGAAGAATGAATCTTCTCAGGAAGTTGATCTTACCAAAGAAAGAATGCACTCCCTTCTTACTTATGGGAAGAGGAATCTGTTGAATAGCTTGAACTCGTTCAGGATCAATTTTTATTCCATATTTAGAGACAACATGCCCCAAAAATTTACCCTCCATAACACAAAAGATAGATTTCTTGGGATTCAAAGAGATCTTGTGTTCTCTGCACTTCAAGAGAACTGTTTCTAGATGCTGAAAATGATCTGCTCTAGTTTTGGAAAACACAATCAGGTCATTTAGATATACAACAATACATTTTCCTTTCAGGCTTCCAAAATCCAAGTCCATAGCCATTTGAAAAGTGGAACCGACATTAATGAGTCCAAAAGGCATCCTCTTGTAGGAAAAAGTACCCTAGGGGGTGGTGAAGGCAGTCTTATGCTGATCTATGGTATTAACTTCCACTTGATTATATCCTGATAAGACATCAAGCATGGACAAAATTTTAGACCCTGTAATAGCTTGCAAAACTTGATCCATCATGGGCAAAGGATATTTATCCTTTAAAGAAGCTTGATTCAAATTCCTGAAGTCAACGTAGATACGAATCTCACCATTTTTCTTCCTGACAGGTATAATGTTGGCAATCCATGTCGAATGGTGAATGGGAAAGATAATTTTTGGCTTTCAATAATTTTTGTATTTCCTGAAAAATGGTGTCAGCAATCTTTGGATTGTACTGCCTTTGCTTTTTCTTGAAAGGTTTAATCCCAGGTTAGAGAGCAATGAAATACTGCATTTCTTTGGGCTGGAAAGCTTTTAGATCATCATAAGAATAAGTAAGTACATCATTGTACCTCTTCAAAATATTTACCACCTTCTTCTTTTCTTCTTGAGTACAACACTTTCCAACATTCACCATTTTGGGGTCCACAGAGTTCCCAATGTTAATCTTCTCATACTCAGCAGATTGCTGCACTCCTATAGAAGCTTTAGACTTAACATACCTGTCGTGTTTATCAAACAATTCCTCCAAACTCACTAGCCCTTTAGGAATTTTGTTACCTTTGATTTTGATGCACCCATCTTGATCTGTCTCTTCTTTGACACCCTCCTCATGGGAAGATACACTCTCACGAGGCAAATTGTCACTTCCTTCGAAGTACAATTGTTCAAATTTATCCCTAAGCTCCAAGAAGGAAAGAAAATGTTGGTCATCATTGAAAACTTGCTAGCTACTTACATTATCAGGCACACTTGGCCTATGGATCATCTCAATGGTGAATTTATCTTGAGAGAAATCAGGGTGAGGTATCAGCAACAATCCTGAGATAACTAGTGAATCAGCCCTAGTGTTCTTTTCCCTTGGGACTACCTCAATAGAAAAGGCATCAAGAAATTCAATAGAATCCCAAACTAGATTCCCATAATGCTTCAACCTTCTGTTCTTTACTTGAAAAAGGTTTCTGACTTGTTTAACAACTAGTTCTGCATCTCCACAAACCAGAAGATTCTTCACACATTTTTCTTTTGCCATATTAAGTCCAAGGATGAGGGCTTAATACTTTGTTGTATTATTGGTATTTTCAAATTGTAGTCTGAATGAGAAAGGATGAACTTTTCCCTCAAGAGATGTCAACACCACACCAGCTCCAAAACCAACTAAGGATCAACTTCCATCAAGTTCTAGATTCCAAACACCATTAGGATCATGAAGTAATTCTTTGGGAAGTTTATTTTCCTCCGAAGACATAATCATATTGTTACCATGTCCAATATCTTCATAGAGTATTTGTTCTTTGGGATCATCCGTATTTTGCACAATATACTCAGATTGCTTCTCCGACAACAGTTTCTTCATTTTTCCATTGACTGGTATAAGGGCATGCAACCAATCCATTTGAATCTCTCCTCTGACATCGTTACAAAAATTCCTACTTAACAACATGCCATATGAAGGAGGGATATCTGCTACCAAAATAGTAGCCAAAACCTTTTTCTCAGGTAAGGCTTCAAAAGCTACCTGTACATCTTTAATCCTTCCCACCAAAGGCACCTCCCTACTCTTCATATAATAACATGAACCAATAGTGCGAGTGAGGGTGAGACCCAAAGCATGAGCCACTTTGGCAGGCATTACATTATATGATGCTCCTGAATCTATGACACAGTTGCTAAGTTTATGGCCTGCTACAAGAAGATTCACATAAAAAGGTTTGATTTTCTCATTAGATGTGGTGACTGTAGCCACAAGATTTGGTTGGGGTGTAGAGGATGGAGTATGTAAAAGGCCTTAAGAGATAGTTTTGGAATGGGAATTGACAAAGTGGATCATTTTGGCAAAGGCTTTAGGGTGGGTTTGATAATACTCAGCTTCTGAAATTTAAACTTTTTATTTTCTTAAGATGGTCAATGATATCAAAAGATCTAGAGATGGATGGGGAATCATCACTAGGAATTTTAGGATTATCAAGTTTAAGAGCTAGAGAAAAAGAAGTTTTAAAAGTAGATATAGGAGAAGGATTATCAGTTCTAACCTTTTGTGTGGATGCAGTGGGAATAGGAGATCCTCTTCTTGCCAGAACTAGGATAGTTGTGGAATACTCTTTAGTTTTCTTGACAGCCTGCATCACTTTTTCCTTCTTATTGGTCTATTCTTGTGTCATAAAAGAATATGACTCGCTATTCATATCTACTACTACTTCATCATAATCATATTCATCATCAACACCCTCAATAGCGAGAAAATTGACTTGAGATCCATCAAGTTCCTTCAATTCCTCTTCAACTTCCTCTCCAGATTCTTCAAATTCTTCATTAGTTTCTTCCTCAAGTTCCTCAACTTCACAAGTTGCATTGATAGGGACCTTGATGGGTGGTCCCTCGATTTCCAACCTTGTCTGAGAAGAGGGCAAATGATTCTTGGGTTGGAAGTTCCTTCTTGGGACATCTTGATAAGGAGCATGCTGAGCCAATTATTTCTTGATAACAATCAGGTCATTGGCTAGTTTTTTTACTAAGGTATTTGCATTAGCTTCAAAGTTTAAAGAAGAAGAAACAGATGCTTTAGACTTAGAAGGATCTCTTTTTAATTTTCCAAACATGATCAGGTCATCCTCAACAGTAAAAGCTAATCTTTGATCCTCATCCAATGTTGCAAGATTATCTCTCCTCAATGCATAGCTTACCTTGGGAAATTGAGCGTTTAGGAAAAAATATTTTTAAATCTAGTCCACGGGCTGGGTGTCTAGTGGGATCTTATTAATCAACTTATTGAACCTAGCCACAAACTCTCTTAGAGGCTCTTGTGGTTATTTCTTGATTTGATAAATCTGTGTTAGTAGAGCATGCACATCTTCTGCAGGTTTAAAATGGTTCTAAACACTTGTCCTCATACTATCCCAATTGGTAATGGCCCCAGTAGGAGGGTGAACCAATCTGTTGCATTATCCTACAAAGTCTCTATAAAAATTCTCACCAAGACATCTTCATGCTCAACACCAAGGACTCCACACGCAACTATGAAGGCTGCAATATGTTCATCTAGGTGCACTTTACCATCACCTTTGAACTTGGGAAATTTCTTTCTGTTACCCCTGGGTAACTCATGCAAAGGCTAAGGAAGGGAAAGAGGCCCAACACGGTGGCCCCAAGGTAATGGAACTGCCATCCTTGGAAACATTTCTTCAAGGGGAACTGAAACACCAGCAATAATTAAATCACTAAGATTAGGGCTAAGTTCCTCTTGAGGGATACTACTCCCAAGAGTTCTATCTTCAATAGGGGGTGTGCTTGTGGAACGATCTCTTCTATTTCTTCTTATTGAAGGAAGAGGATAACCTTTCTACTCTAGGAGATGAAACTGAGAATTTTCAATACCAAGGACTCTCCTACTGTGAGTAAATCGTAGAGTCGCCAGATCAAAGAATGATCAAGAAATTTTTCATAAACTGGAATCCATAAAAAATGAATCCCCAGTGGAGTCACCAAAAACTATTGGTTGTCAAATAAGGACTTTATTGAAAACAACAGTCATGGGATAGAAATTCCCTCCTCTTTGATGGGAGAGGTTCCCTTATTTAAAGGAAAAAACCTATTTACAAATGTACAACATCTAGTTTTAATGATGAACTTTGATATCATGAAAGTGTTTGATATAACAGAGCATCAATACAAAAGGATAGAATAATTAAGGAATGGGAGGATGTGGAATAGCACTTCTCAGGAAATATACATAAAAATAATTCATTACGTATGCCAAAAGGGAATCATACAGAACATAATCATTTGCATTAAAACCATAGGATGTTATTTCATAGACACAAAGTTCCAGAGATGACATCCACAAGAGTACAAAGCTTCTTGAAGTAAAACAGACTAATGATTCAATAAATTTTAACAAATAGAAATGAAATAACAATAACATATGGAAACAGAAAGAGAGATCTGCTTGTATTGATAGCTTTTACTCCTTTACACTTAAAAAAAAAAACAGAGTTCCCGCCCCTGAAAATGGCACATAGAGCCCATTATATAGCTTACAAATTGGTTACACTTGGTATCCATTTATTTTAACTAAAATATTAATTAAGGAAGTGCTCAACACAATGTCCTTAATTAATTCATAATGAGCTTGATTCTAGGAAAAGAAGGAGACAAGGAGAAACTTAGGAGAGAAAACATTTGCTTATTCTTGAGGAGGGCCCACCTACTTGAGAATCTATTTCCTGAATCTTTTCAATGCTTCAGCTATCTCCCTACCTTGCAGGACCAATGTGTTGGTAGTGGCATGAGACCAAGTGCCTAGAAATTTCTCCATGTTTTTATCAAACTCGGTATGTTCCAGGTATTCTATATTAGCCTCTTCAATGGAAGATTGAAGAGAGAAAATATCCTTTATCCTCTCTTAGGTAATCAATTCTTCTTTGAACAGGCCTTCTTTGACAAATGTATTGAACTGAGTTTTAATCTATTGAAGAGAGAAAGGAACACCTAAAGTTTCATAATGAAGATGACAATGAATATCCTTAAAGGAAGATGCCACTCAAGTCTTGAAAGATTCTCCCTTCTGCCAACTATTTCTCAATTCTCCCAAGGCTTCTTCCAAAAAATTTATTTTCCATTCAACACTGAACACCCATGACCCTGACAAGTTGTCCTTGGCATCATCAAAAACTTTACAGGCCAAAAATATCTTTTCATCAGCCTCTCCCATCATGTGAAGATCTATGATGCAGCTACTCCAAAGCTTCAATTATTTGTCCATAGTTTTAATAAAGGAGGAGTGTTTTCCTTGCAGGTTGACCACCTTCTCATTGGTTTTGAAGGCATCTTCAATGAATTTCAAGCCTACAATGGTCATATCATCAACTATGGCTTCCATATCCCTTCCATAAGTGGAATATCTGTGTATACCCTTGATAGTCTAAACCTCATCGTGACTGAGAATCATAGGAAGTGGGAGGGCAGCCAGTGGAGCAGGATCCAAAACCTTATCTTTATCCAATAATGAATTGATGAAGTCGGAAAGAAATTGATTTTGTTCTTCCAACTATTCTATAGTTTTTTTACCCTTTTCCACTTTCTTAATAACCTTGGTGATTATTTCTTGGAGGTTATACACCTCACTCTCAGGAGTAGATTCTCCCATGGGAATTCTAGAAAGTTCCAAGTCAGAGGCTAATAGATCTTGCTCTGCCTTATCCACCTTAGGCTTTGAAACCTCTAGAAATTGTTGGCCTTGAGCATCTGTCACTATTCTTGAAGTTGTTTTAGCTCTCTTTGCTAGAGGAGGAGGAGTAGTGCCTAACAAAGTTGCCACAACATTAAAATTGGGCACTTCTAAAAGGGAAGAAGGTTTTCTCTTCTTTCTATCAACCAAGGGTTGCACCCATGCAAAAGTAGAAGAATAAGAAGAAGGGATAAGAGGTCTAAGAGAAAGTGAACCCATGGCACTTAAAGTATTCACCACTTTTGCTTCCAGCAAAGAGGTGAGTGAGGAATCTAGAGCTTCTTGTGCAAAGGAATATGTGGTACTAGGAGGCTCAATGTTAGGCACCTCCTTCTCATCTTCTACTGTAACTTCTGAAGTTCTTGCAGGGTTTGGTACTTCACCATAATCACTTTCACTGAGAACAATAATGTTCTCTAGCCTTGAAGGTAATCTTGAATTCTATAGAAGGGATTCTTCCTCAATTGGCTCTTGTTTAACCTCTTTTATCTTCTTTTGGTACACTTGAGTAGAAGAAGAGGGAGTAGATGATTTAGGTTCTTTAGTTGAGGAAGAAGGAGGGGTTTGTATAGGTACTTATATGCTTGGTGTATGTGTTTCCTTTCTAGGTGTTTAATTATCTCTGGAAGAAGATCCACTTAAACTCTTCCTAAGCTCTTGAACCTTTCTGTCAAACTAAACCTTGGTTCTTACAAGGACAGGGGCCAAAATATCAACCAAGTCATCCTTCTTCTTCTTGTACCAATCCAGATCTTCCAAAGGAGTATATTTGATTAATGTCTCATATTCAAAAGAAAACAAGTCTTCATCATCATCTTATAGCCCTTCAGGAATTTGATAAAGATTGAGCTCTTTAATCAGTTGTAGAGATAATCTACCATAGTGCCTCTGCCTTGCTTCAAAATCATCTGCACAATCGGCCCAATAGTCCTCAGTATCTAGTCTGTGATGATAATTTATTCTAAGGTTCTACTCAATGAACTTCTTCAAATAAAAACAAGTCCTAGCCCTGAAAAAGTGAACAATGATGGGAGCAATATCCCTTTCTATATTTTGGATCCAAGGTTGTTTTACAGGTATAGTTTCCCTATGAAATAGGGAAGTGCAGACCAGATATTTTCTTATCTCAGCAGGGTTCTATGAAATTTATCCAATTTCCTACACACTTCAATTAGAGCCATCTTGTCATTACAAAAACATGGGGAGCTTGAGAGGTGTGTTTTCATAACCAGCCAACCTGATATATGAAAACCTCATGAACTAAATGAAGAAAGCTCCATACTTAGCTATCAGGTTCATGGTTTCATCAGAAAATCTCCTGGCAGTATCACCTTCTAAGAGCCTTACAATATACATGGTAAAGGCATCATTAACTCTCCTGAAATTGTGGTTTCTAGTTTCAAGGTTGAATTGAGGGCAGTATGCATAAATGGGCTCATCCTTCTAGCCCTCCATGTATGTGAATCCAAACCACTCTCGGGATGCTGCCAGGGAATACATGAGATAATAAGTCATATAGAACTTCTTAGTTTGCTGCACATTGGACAATTGCTTGGTCAAATTCATGCAAATGATTTCTACCCAATTTATGTTCTAACTACCTTCACAGACGATGTTGATGAGAGGGCACATCTAAAATTGAAATTCATTGGTAGAGGGTAATCCCGTGACACGAGCTAGAAAAATGATGAAATCAAATAGCTCTTCATTGAAATCAGCACTAAATAACGCCTTTAAAAAGTCAGGATGCTCCCTCCTTAGGGTTATTCAACCATGATTTTTCTATCCTCACCTTATATTTATCACTTTCCTACTCGAATATGGTCTGAGCTTGAGCCTGAGTGATAACGATGGAATCTTCAGTTTATGGAATGCATAGGGCGGCAGAAATGGCAGCAGCATCTAGTTTAGCAATCAGCTCCCCATTCACATTAGACAATTCTTTTGTGTTCGAGTTAAAATGAGCTCCACAAGTGAGCACAGTGTCAGCACATTGTACAGAAATAGGGAAACTCGCTGCATAAGCAAGACCACTGTCATTGATCATTTATGCCATGGGGGAAGGATTACGGCTAGTCAATCTATTCCAAAAATCCCTGAAATCCAAGTGTCAAACCTCACTATCCCCGATATCGAGAACAAAGGTCTCAAGGGGCCATACATGTTCTTGGCCTTGGAATTTGATCTTCATGTTTGCAATGCAAAAAGGAGAAACCTTCAATGATTGAATTCATAATGAAAAATGCAAATGGAGCAGGAGCACGAGCAAATGACCTTAATTGTAGGAATTTGAGCAAATGATGGAAAGTGAGCAATGTGCCAAATACATAGAGAAAAGTCCCATTAAATAGTTGTTTAGGAGAGACAAGGTCATTAAATGTGCATTAAATTCATATTGCACTAACTTAAAAATATGAGAATCAGGAAGAGTGGAAAAAACTAGCCCGGATGGTCTTTGGTACATGAGGGACATGAGGGACACGAAGACGCGATATGGCCGACGTGGGCGATGTGGGAAAAGTGGGGATAGAAGGCACAAATGTATTTGGGATAAACGAGACAAAATTACACGAAGTACCCGATGCGGCTGATCGGGGAACAGAAAGCCTAGGCGGACAAAGGGGACAAAAAGTTCCGACATAACCAAAAGTTAAAGAATTTTGGGGAATGCGGTTGATCGGGGAGTAGAAGGCCCAACAGAACTTGGGACATGAGGGACAAAAATGTCCTACAGACCCGCAAAGCACCAAAATAACCCAAAAAATGTGAATTTTTACTATCTCCTCAACTTTTCACTTCACTAGAACATCACTAAAGGATGTCAATACAAAATTTTCAATTTTTTGACTTTCAAAAGAGGGGAAATTTTGAGAGGACAACAGTATGCAATACTTGATCTTTTTACCTTTGATTTTTTTGTAATGTTTTAATATTTTCTCATTTTTTTGTATTTTTGTATTTTTTGAATTTGTTTTGAGTTTTTTAGATATTAGGAAATAGGGACCAACAATTTCACTCTATGTGATAGCATATAACAATGATCTTTGTGATTTATTTGATAAGGGACACTAGGAGTTTTTTATAATCAAGAGTGATATTATCTCTAATCTTGATGAACATGGTGAGATCATATTTGATAAGTTACTATGACTTATCTTTCAACATAGATTTTTTATGTATTTTTGAATTGTGTTTGAGTTTTGGATTTGTGAGTGTTTGATTTGTGGGTAGATTTAGAGATATTTGAATTTTTTATCTTATGATGAAGAAACTTCTTACGTTTCATACAAGCTAATGTGTGATTTTATTAATCCTGAGAAGTAGGTGAAGAAATTGGATGTTTGAGATTGATGATAGGAATGCTAGGGGTGATGGTGGGATTGCCACAATTTTTGATAGAAGGATGATATGATGGACGAAGAGGACAACGTAAAAGTTTTGAAGGGAATGGGATAGGATGTGGCCCAAGAATAGAAGACGAAGGGATACTAGGATGTGGCCCAAGGATGGAAGAGAATGAGCTACTAGGAGGTGATCCAAAACTAGAAGATGAAGGGCTATTAGAATGTGGCCCAATTATAGAAGGAGATGGCCGAGTAGGATGTGTCCCATAGATGGAAGATGAAGGACTACCCAAAATTGTCCAATAAATAGAAGATGGAGGGATATGAGGATGTGGTTGAAGCATAGAAGATGAAGGGATACTAGGACATGGCTGGAAGAATAGAAGATAAAGGGATAGCTAGAAAAATAGAAGATGAAGGGATATTATGAGGTGTCCCACATATAAAAGAAGAAGATGGGATACGAGGAGGTGACCCAGGTCCAGATTGTGATCGATGAATTGTGGTATGTAAGGAATGATGGGGTGATGATAGGATAGAAGATAGATCAAGGATAGACCTGTCTATTTTGTCATGAAATGGGGAAAGTGAATATGGAATAATAAGAATAGGATCAAGTTTGATGATATTAGGATCTTCCTATTTTGTGAAAAAAGGAATCAAATTCTTCCCTACAATACAAGAATGCATTGAGGTCAAAATAGAATCCTTGATCATGGTCCTCTTGAGGAATTTCATCATGCAACCACATGAATTCTCTGATTACTTATTCATTCTTAAATAAATTGATCGGTATGGGTCATTGTCGGTTGGTGATAATAGGTTGATTGGAAGAAAGAGGTCCAATAAGTGTAGAAGATTTAGAATATGTTTGATGATGCAGATGAGGGGAAGGTTTGACCTTATTACATCCACAAATGAATTACTCACTACTTCAAAGAGATTTATTAGCACATTATTTCTTGTTAATGGTTTGATGTGGACGTAAACATCGGTCTTTAGAAGATTGATAAGGATATGGTAAGACATAGTTGAAAGGGCTCAAGGGCCAAAGAGGGATTAGATTTTTATTTATAGAAGAAGATGACTCTAGAGGTGAAGTTGATTTGGATTTGTATGTCTCACAAGTTGAGAAAGATGTGGATTTCAAATATTTTGGTATTGGTTTTCCTAAAATATGACATAATTTAGGTAGACAAAGAGGTTCACGTAAAAATTTAGTATATTCCGACGTAGGGATCGACTTACAATTGATTACAGGAATTTTGAGTCACACGGATCTTAAAATGAGGAAAGCGTCATTAAAGTGACTGATAAAGGGGTTCTACAGAGAAAGGGAGAACCGTGACTCAAGAGTTGAATTAGATGAATGATGGGGAGAATTTGTGGTGATACGAATCCTTAGATGAGGAAAAATTCATTTAGGAGACTAGTTATTCCTTATAATAAATTCAATTGTATGAGGCTTAGGAGACTGAGACGAATCAGAATAATAACAAAGATCAAGATAATCAGGAGACTGAGGGGAATTATAGGAAAAACATGTATTAGATTCATCAAAATCATACCACCGAATATGAGATGAAGGTGGGGAAAGGGGTAACTAAATGGGTTCTCTAGTAGAAGAACCAATCAAGATTTAGTCATGATGGACATATTTTGATGTGAATGCCTAAAGCTAGGTTCCCTATTGTCATAAATGTGAGGAACCATGTGATAGTCATTTTTGACATTGTTAGGAGAAAATATAGGGATTCTTGTGTGATTTTATGAAGAAAATCTAAGGAAAATAGACATCATAATGACACAATTTTGACAATCAAGCAAGGTTTGGAAAACAAGTTACAAGTGTGAAAGTCAAAATGGTTGATTAAAATTTAACAACACAACTACTGCAAAGGAAACTTTTCCAATGTTCAAATTGTCTCAAGAGCTGCTTGATAGGAAATTTGTTTGCTAAGGTTTGAAAAAAGGTGTACAAGTATTACAGTTAGCAGAAGAAAAATCAAGCAGAATAAAAACTGTAAATGTCACAATGATGTTTTCCAAGGTGATGAAATGTACGATGAAATATTTCCAAGGAAAAATCAAGCAAGTTCTTAATCAATGGATCAATCGTAAAAACAACCTATTCCCTATGTCAAATTTTTGTCTCAAAGATTGTTATTGATAAGATCACAACACAATTTCAATATTTAAATCAATTTTTGGATAAAAAATATTTTAGTATTATAAAGGGTTTGAAGTGATTTGAATAGTGTAACATTACAAGGTATATACTTAAAACAATTTTAACCCAAACAAAGTCTAAGTTTTCAAAATGGAGGCTAAAAATGTGAGTAGTGCAACAATACAATTTGGACACTTAAATCAAGTTTTAATAAAAACAAGATGTAAGTATCAAAATTGGATTGATACAATACGAACATCGTAACAACGCAAAGTGAAAAGCAAGGCAAGATACCTTCCAGAATGAGACATCTCAATATGGGTTTTGAGACAAGGCTACTAAGATATAAAAATGTACCAACACACTTTCAACGCTTACTATCGCAGTCACAATAAGGAAGGATGTAAGAGGGTGTAAAAGTGGCACTTCATATTGCTTTATTTTGACCAAACATGTCAACAAGAAAAAAGGGAGATAGTACAAGTGGTGATGAAACATATGTAGCACAACTTTGGCATATTTTTTCCTTGTTTTATAACAAGACCTATAAACTAGGACAAAGTTTTGCATTGTAATTTTCGTGATGAATAACATGTAACACAAACTTCAATGAAACTCTCCCCTTGTTTGACTAACAAAGGTTTTGACTTTGAAGAAGTTTTTTAGTTGTGAAGGCTCTTTAAAACACGATTGGATAAGGAAAACTTGGCCCTAATACCAAATGGTTACATATAATTTTTTCCTCAACACTCACCAATACTTGTCTAAGAGAGGCATGCTTAGCTAGATAACTCCTAGATAAAGGACCATTAGCCTAGGATAAAATTAATGAAAGAGGCCTCATACTGACAAATTGAAGCATTGCTATTTTTAGTCAAGTGGGTAGTGGGGCACTTCCCATTCCATCCACCAGTTCCCTCAAGGTGTGGAATACTTTGGGGTTTCTGTGATAATCCTCATAATGAGTTTTATGGCTTATGCTAAGATACTTCCTACAGTTCAAAGCAAATGGGTTTAAGCCCTTATCCGAACCTGCGAATACAATGTTTTGAATGAAATGGTGTGCTTTGTTATCTTTGATTAAAAATGTGATTTAGCACCCCATTAGAAACCTACAAAAAATGTCATTACTATTTGTTTCAATTTATTCTTTGACAAACACAAGGTCTTATGCACAAAATATTTAGTATTTTCCCATATAAACCTTAATGCTTAAAGAGGATCAAGGTTGTTTTTTATTCTCAAGATCCTCAAAAGACACAACAGAAGAGCATACACAATGATTGATCAACCTAGATAAAAATGGAAATACTTGAATAAATAATAAATTAAATGCTTAAAAATATTAATTCCTTTAAACAATTTAAATGATGAATTTGCAAGTTGTCCAATATTTTTGCAAAGGTAAAAATACATTTGAAGGTGGGACAATGATACGACAGTGTTGAAAATTTTCAAAGCCATACCTTCCAAAACCCCCCCAGAATAGTCCATCCCCAACACTGACCTTACCCAATTTATCCAATGGTCCTTAATTAGATGTCCATCCAATCCCCCTAGGTGATTTTAGGAGCTTTTGGAAAATATCAATTTTGAGCAGTTTTGGGAAGGGCTACCATTGGCCATCCTGGGACTAATGCACCCCCCTGAAGCAGAAAAGAGGATAAAAATTCAACATGGAGATGCAATCAAGTTATAAGAACATCAGGGAAAATATTTTGGAATATTCAGGGAAGATTTGGAAGTTTTGCGGCAGGTCCACCAGAAACGGGTTCTCAGGCCTAGGCACTGCATAGTGTTAAAAAACACCTGAGCTTTGGAAAAAAATTATGGAAGTTATGTAAGGAGTTAGGAGATAAACAAGATATCAATGGAAAGGTAATTAATATAATTATATTATGATGGAATGATATTTTTCAAAACACCTAGGTGTAATATGTTTACATCCAGTTTTTCTCATACCCAGTCATAGAGCAAGAACAAAAGTCTAATTTTTTAGGACTCAAATGGAAGAATAAAGAGTTGAGACCCCCACCATTACATTCCAAAGGAATTTTTAGTTAGAATCATATAAATTTTTTTCAAAAAACTGTATCAAGAACTCCAGATATGGCCTTCACAAGTTTTCTCTCAAGAGTTCAATAATTTATTTATTTTTCCAGTGGACACGTGTAATCACCAAGAGCCTGACAAGATTTCATGTCCCTTTCACCAATTAGAAAAGGGACAAAAAAAATTCTCAACCCTTTTTAGCCCCCAAAACACCAATGTGATCTCCTGCATTGCCAGTTAAGTCCCCATGAGATAGTTTGAGCCTTCCCTCTCCCTGCATGGATGATCACCAAGTGTCACAACTAGGCACAAAGTGGAAATTGATGTCCATTTCATCCCTTTAGCAAAAGGACATATGGGACACAAAACTACACCCAGCCTTATGTATCCTCTCAATTCCTCATACACCTGAAACTCATCTCTCAGGTTCTCCTCTCAAGCCCCCTCTTCAAATGTACGTCCAGTCCAAATTCACCAAGTGTTTCAACTAGGTGCAATGGGGATTTTTTCATCCCTTTAACAAAGGGACATAGGGGAAACAAAATGCACCCAGCCCCTTATGCTTGCTTCTTGGATGTATAAAGACCAAACTTAGTCATTTTGTCATGCCAATTCATTCCCCCACACCTCCATACCCTACTGGAACTCTGGAAAAAATTTCCCAGACATCCCAACCTCCATTGATGCACTCAAAAATATCCTCAATGGCTTCCTCACATTGAAAATACAAGAATATCATAAGATAAATGAATCTAAATGATGAAAAATGAAGAGAAAACAAAGATTTTTCACAAGATAACTACGAAGTCTCCCAATAAAAAAATATTCTTATCTTGCAAAATACAAGTTGGATTGAGATGAAATTTTTGAATACCTCCTCATTTTCTAAGGCCATAACAATGCAAAAATGGAGGATTGAATGACACCCGAAATCATTTGTTTAAAAAAAAACCCATTTCATGCCCTAGCTCATATTCGTTGGATTTCCCATCAATCTGGGAAAGGAATTGAGCTAAAAAATCACACACGGACTCTAAATGAAAAACATATAGTGATGGATTTATTTTCATCACAATCAGAGGTAAAAACTAGACCTACAAATTTTGAAGCTCCATTAATGGATGTCATGGCAGCTCCATGCCTGAAGTCATTACCAGGTGAAATTTTCATTTTTTATTTTCAAGCATTCTAGTGGGAAAAATCAAGTAAAATTCAGAGGATGAGATAGCGAAAATGAGATGAGTCCAAAAATATGTGTTTCATCACAAACCAAGCACCAGAAATTCACTTTCCAAAAATAGTAAGATTTCCTATACATGCTTGTTATGTTTCAAAAGTTAGAATCAAAAGTGTCTATGGTGAAGGCTGTGTGCACTTAAGGTAATCAAGAATTAATAATGATTTTCCAGAGAAGAAAACAACAAAAACAAACACTTACTAAAAATAGTAAGCTCCCTATATGGGTACTTACTAAAAATAATAAGTCACCCCAATAAGTAGCTGAGGTGAAGGTAGTTTGCATAGGATTGAATGAAGAAGTTCATCACATCAAGATGGCCAAGAAGAGGCAAAGATCACCCCTTACCAAAAATAGTAAGTCTCCCAACTGGGCACCTGTTATTAATGGTAACTCACACTCAAAGGGAAATTTTGAAACAATGGGACATAGAGGGATGATCATTTGGGTCAACATCATCATTCAGGATCATCATACGCATTTCTCACAGGGCATTTGAGATCTATCTCAGGTAACTCGACAATGTCTTTTGACACTCACTTCATGGTTCGAGCCTTAGGTATATCAGGTGTAATGTGGAAGTTATGGTCATTGGTGAAACATTTCATTCAACTTGACATGATCGATTCTGAGATCCTATCTCTTTAGAAAGGATCTGAATGAGTCAGTGTTTGTAGTCATCAATGAATTCATTTAAAAAGTTTTTTTGAACACTTAACCTAAGGTGTCCTTGAACCATCCAAAGGAACTTCTTGGGGTGTAAATAGTCTATGTATTCAGAGATCGTCACATTGGGACATTCCATTGAGTCATATGGAAGGAGTTGTGGACTTCATCGGAGGTGGATCTTTCATCGTCAACATCATTCTTCCCCCTTCTTCTTCCTTCTCTCTCTCCTCTCTTCCTCCCCCAACTTTCTCTGTCTTCAAATGTTCTAATTCCTTGTTAGGGTTTGCACTTTTTGATATGCCTTTAAGCTATTCAAAAAACAACTTTAGAAACATAATGTAAATTAAGTCACCTTGATTATATAAAAGGGACTTAATATTTTCTTAGGAATATCAAGATTCTAAAGTTAAAAAAAGGCATATGAAGTCTCATTAGGAAGATGAGGAGGCATCTCTCTCCTATAAGTTGTAATGAGCCCCTCATTTGGGTATTTTTCTTAGTTATTTGTCAATTTGTAATCTCATGAGAGAGTAATTCTTGTGAAGGAACAAAGAGATGAGCTGAAATTATTCTATTTTCCCACTCTTGCATTCCTCTATTCTTGTTATGTACAATTTTACTCGAGCATCAATACAAGAAGAAGGATTTTATAGCCTTTTTTGACTGAGGGATTTAATGATTCTTTGTGCTCATAAGTCCTAATTTATCTCATTTCCATTTGCAGGGTTGTTTATTCTTACATTTAATGTGCATTTTGGAACTTTCTGATTAATAGGTGTAGAACTATGATTTTCTACCCACGGAATTAATCCCCTCCTCTATTTTTCTCACTCCCTTTCCCTTCTCTCACAAATTACTCTCTAGTAAAAAAATTCTAGTGTTGCCTCAGGGTCATGCGACATGACCCTGTTGGATCCCCGTTCGAAAGACCACCACATAAATCACTTTTCATGTGACATGTAAACACGGAAGTTGTACACTGTTTAAGTAGAGGGACTTAGATTCCCTAAGCATTGGTAGGAAACCCACAAATTTGTCCACACAAAAAATTTTCTTGCACTAAAAATTTTTGGCACCCACCATGGGAGGTAGATTTAACAGCATCTACACCCAAAATAGGACAAGAAGGTTAATAAAATTAAAAAAAAAATCAAAAATTGAAAATTTCCACAAACAAATCAAATAAATAGAATTTGAAAAGCTACCCGAGCCTTATGTATACAAATCATGGCTATTCCGAGGTAACACTCCTGTTGAAAGGACTGAAACTATTGTTTCATATTCAAGAAGAACATCACTTGTGACTTGAGGGAAGTCCATCTTGACATTATCTGAAAAATCTTCACTCAACACTTTATCGCCACAAGATTATTAGACCTCGAAGAATAACGTGTCATTGAACTAGAAAGACAAAGACAAGTTCTGGATCTGTAAAGAAGAGCATATATTTTCAAGCTGGCGGATTGAAGGTACACTCAACAACAAAGACAAGAAGGAAAAATCGATCTCATCGTTGAATAACTTCGAAGAAGATAGGAGTTTCTCAAAAATCCAATGTATCCCCTGCAACAGGAAAAAAATCCTAGTGGAATTTCAAGAGTCATCAACCCATTGGACATTGAGTTTCCATACATCAACAAGAATATTGAAGCTTTCACCGACATAGAGACTGAAGAAGAATCTAAAGAAAGATAAGCAAGAGCTAAAGCATAGATAAGAGCTCAAATTGAAGAGATTGAAGAGAGCTCAAGATGAAGCAGATGCAAGAGCAACAGTTGAGGCCATAGACTTAGAAAGGTTAGAATCTAAAATCAGGAATGAGAATTGTGAATCGTGGTCGTGAAGAATGCAGGCAAAATCTACCATGGGGTGGAAACACCAGCCCACTTTCTTTTCCTCAACCATTTCACGGGCTACCAAAAGGCTTAAGAAAAAACTTCCCAAAATTCATAGGAGATGGTTCTCAACTCCCTGAGGAACATGTAACAACATTCATCACCACTTGTGGTGTATTAGGAGTAGAACACAAGGATGTGTGCATCTGAATCTTTGTGGAATTTCTGCAGAATAAGGTGACTAGGGAGAGAGAAAAGTACATGAAAATGGGAAATCTTATCCTTATGATTTCAAGGGCCTAGGGAGAGAGAAAAGTACTTGAAAATGGGAAATCCTACACTAAGGGGGTGATAGCACCAATAAAATGGTTGCATGGAAACTTCAAATGAATGAAAATGGGAAAAATAGAGATGGAGATGGTGAGTAGAGCACCACAAACCACAACAACACTCAATATACCAATTTCACAAGCAAAACATCATTCAAACCTACAATGATAACAAGAAGATGCACATAATACCTAGTAACATGAAGAAAGGAAATATAAATCAATAGAAACCCAAGCTAGGGCACTGAAAAAACCACAAAACTTGATTTTATTGCTTCAAAAATTTGCACAATACATCAAACTGGGGATGGAAGGCATGATTTATCATTACAATTGTCAAAATTGAGGCTTGTAGCTCCAATATATACCCAACAGCTAAGAAGAATGGAAAACATCATTCTAAAAATTTCCAACCACAAAAAATGAGCTCTCGTTTACCATATATGGAAGAAAAAATGAGAAAAAAGAAGAGGAAAGTCAAATTCTAGGCTTCACCAACCAACAAGAGTCATCAAATGACTCCAAAACATCATGGAGACCCCTGTAAATCCTTTCCTTCATTGTACCATTGCTTGTGGAAGAATAAAATCCCCCCATGTCTTCATTGATGTCTCTTGTCTCACTTGGGATGTTGCATTTTCAACTGGGAGAGGTTTTCACCTTTTACTCCCACCAGCTCCACCTACTTATAATTTTTTATTATTTCATGATGAAGGGATTTGAAATAAAAATCCAACGAGTATATTTTTGTTAGATTTGGTGCATGTGGGAAAAATTTATCTCCATGCAGGTTCAAGGTCTCTATTTTGTTCATTCCATAGATTTTCGGGTTTCGGTGTAGACATAAAATCATACACTTTAGAAATCATTTAATCTCAATCTCATACTACTATTCATATGGTTTTTGAGTGAAGAAAGTACTAATTAATCCCTATATTTTGGCTAGTTTACTTTGTTTTTTGTCATCATTTCCGACCTTCACCACATACATGCCTAGTCTTTTTTTAGCATTTTCCGTCATTTTAGCTTTGACTAGGGCACCTGAGACAGTACTAGGGCACCCATAGGATCCCTGGTCCTAGTCAGGGTGCCCTGATCCTTTTTACACTTTCTTGCCACTTTCTATCCATTTGACCATTCTATCTTTTTAGTGGTCAGCCTCTTCTGGGTTAATTACAAAATTATAACAAGAGAACCATATAAATACAAAGTTATGCGTCCATAATGAGGGACCAAGCACTAGTCACTACTATCTTCTACCTAGAGTTACATCCATCTAGCTTCATCACAAGGGATAAGGCTGGTTCATCTGCATCACAAAAGTATATGACCAAATTTTATTCTATTCCATCCACCATCTATTACATTTTCTACACATAGTTATTGCTCACTACTTTCACAAAGTGCGACTGGCACAAGAGCAACCTAGGACATGATTGCACACACACACACACACACACACACACACACACACACACACACACACACACACACACACACACACAACCACACACACACACAGAGCTACATCAGGTTTGATATGTAGTGCAAATATTAGTTAGTATGTCCACCATTATGGCTGTCGAGGACAATTTGACCCCTTCATTTACATTTTTCATTTTTAGGGTTTAATGCTTGTTTTGGGGTCTTACAGGTTTATTCTTCATCAGTGGTCATTGGATACATTCAACAAAAAGCAACGAGTTATACATGATAGACAGATATGGTTTTGCATCATCATGTGACCCTACAAATCTAGTTTTTGGACCTCCTACATAGACCAGGGAACCCAGAGCATAGACTAGGGTGACCATAGGTGCTTTTATCCTCTCCTAGGTGCCCCAGTCTAGCCAAACAACTCATATTTGTGTCTTCTAGAGCTCATGTGTGGTCACATCTAAATTTTGTTTACCCAATTCATCCTGGGAAATAGTACCAAATAGTCATTGAATCAACTAAGCTCCTTCCAACCCTACTTTTTAATTAGGGTTTCACAATTTCATTCACTTAGTTATTTAGGTCACTTCTTATATTTATTTATTGAATTTATTTATTGTTATTTCCTATTGTTCCTAGTTTAGATTAACTTAATAAATTCACATTTTTAGTTAATCATTTTGGTGAACCCAACTCGATCTTCATGCTCATATGTTTTTCATGCTTATATCTTTTTCCTTCATTTCTTATGACCTTCAGGTTTTATCATCATGAGTATCTCCATCAATGATTATTTTCTTTCCAATCCTGATCTAAGCCATATAATCCAACATCTTCTTACTACTACTCGCATACATGTTGACATGCATCCTGACTCAGTCGATTAAACATTTCCTGATGAATTTTCTCAACACATAGCATTCAAGTCTAATCTTCTGTTGATCTTCATACTTTTTACAATGACCCATCTTTACATATCATGTGTCACACTAACAACTTAGGTATCAAGCATACTTTAATTGATAATGGATCTGAACTCAACTCATGTCCTATGTCATTCCTTAAAGTCTTAGGTCTTTCCACTCATGATGTTAGTACATATTATATTTCACTACGTGATTTTGATGACTTTGTTTGTCCATGTCTTGGCCACATTACACTTCCCATCAATGTTGGTACAAAATCTATTAACATTGTGTTTTTCGTCATTGATTTTCCAATCTCTTACAATTGTTTGCTAGGTAAGACATGACTCCATACCATGCAGGATGTCACTTCTACTGTACATCGTGTAAAATTATTACATGAAGGCATTGAGGATACTATTTTTCATGATTGCAATCCATTCCAATATTGTGACTGAGCCACTAACACTAGTCTTCCTATTCCATGCACTGATTCTACAAATGATCCTCCACCTATGGATGAACCACCTCACTTT
This sequence comes from Taxus chinensis, assembly GCA_019776745.2. Lineage (NCBI taxonomy): Eukaryota > Viridiplantae > Streptophyta > Pinopsida > Cupressales > Taxaceae > Taxus > Taxus chinensis. The sequence continues at coordinate 15,581,599 of CM034149.1, forward strand.
CCACCAATTTAGGGTGATGTTTGTGTGACAGATGTAGTTTCATCTATGCCACTTGCTATTACTACTGCTATGATTCCTTATTAGGGACCTGTCTAGTCTATGGACATCACTCTATCACCTACACCTTCACATGTAACACTTACATGAGCACGCCCACCATTCAATTGCAAATTATTCATGAATGATTCATATTGGGAACATATTTCATTTGATCCTACTTGCAATGACACTATCTATACACATTAGGGTTTGCCTCAACCTTTATCTTACACATAACGCTCCAAATTTTTATTATGGGATTGTTTACATTACTACTACTTATGGCTTACGTGTCTTTCATCTTACGATATATCTATCACACACTCCTCACTCTTCTTCACCTACGTTAGGGAAATCATGGATTGATTATATTAGGGGAACTCTAGATCTTGATCATATAGACATCTCTTTCCTCATGCCTTTTGGACGTATCTTCATTTTCAATAGCTCTTTTCTAGGTTATAAAAACATCTCACTCATTGTTATGCACAAAATTTCCCACTTCCTCCATTTACTAATGAGGAATATGTCATGGGTATGTACAAATTACACCTCAATGTCTCATTACGTGATCAACCAAACACTATTGCTTACCAATTCACCAATGCTTATCCATTCGACTATGATCATGAGATCAATGATCTTCTAGATGAAATTACATGATTTTCATCCTACATCTTACATACTTGGGGAGGATAGTATTTACACATTGCCCCCACCTCATATTAGCATCAATACTTCTCTCATCTTTACATTTTCATACATCACTCTCCTTATATAAGGCATACTCATTCCACATTCTAGTGTCATCATTACCCGATGACACACTCTTGTGCTTTAGTTCACACTTGACTGTTGAGGGCATAACACACATGAGCCCCACGCACTACACAATAGGTACTACAAACTACATCTATTCACACATTGTGTGTCACACATCTTACATCCTACATTTAGAGTACATTATTTTGACCATTATGAATTTACATATATACATACTTTACACAACATATTCTTCCTCATCATATATATTTTATACTCCCATTATCTACATGTCTAACATCCTCTACTATTCACTGTACATACTACATTACTAGTCTATCTACACATATTACTAGCACACTATGCATTCCATTTTACACATTTATACACATCATATGGTTGTCTACTCATCACACATACTACATAGCACGCAACTTACACTTTCAATCTACATACACATCTTGCATTGCATATTATACATTACACACTGCACATTATATAAATAATAAGGTCATCTTCTATGTGATGCACTCAGTACCTTATGATGCACTTTAGTTCCTCAATCCATATTCGACTGCCTAGGGTTTATAAATCAAATGGACATTATCATCATTCGACCATCTATCATCTGAAATTCCTAGGTTAGTGACATACGCTATAGGATAAATGGTCACATTGATGAGGGTCATCAATCCTCTCCATTAATAATGTCAATCCAGGGATGGTGTCCGATGGGTGTATGCATTAAGAGAAAAAATATCTTTGGAAAACAACTATGTTAAACACAATCCAAACTTTCATAAAATAAATCACACATGCAAAAATGTAAAGACACACTTGCAGAAATAAAGTTTGCATGAAAGAAATCACACTTTCCATAAATGAAATTACTGAATTAAAAATAAAGGAAAGATAAATAGGACACCTGCAGTTTCACAAAAGAAATTATACGGACAAAAGAATTACATAACATAAAATTAGAAATCACGACAAAAGGAAAATGAAAAAATACAAAAATGAACATAACACGTGGATCCATCTTCCTTGGAATGAGTGGTCAGCTCATTCCTTGGAAAATAACTTAATTCATACTTTTAATTCAAAATCTGTAGAATAATTTCTCTCAGAAGATTAATGAGGAAGAACATATATATTATTCTTGGTAGTGAAAATTACATATAAGAGTGTGAGAGGTTGAATTTATAATTCATGCATCCAACCACTCCTTATTTTGGGAAATATAATTTGATCTTATCTGTATTCCAATCCTAACAACTAAGATCTCGATCTCCATAAAATATGGAGAGAGAGATATTATTGGAGTGAAAGTCTTATCTCGCTTATTTTAGGAAGATTTGAACCCAAATTTTCTCCTTGATTTTTTCTAACAAGAATCACGATGATTTTATTCTTCTATTTTATTGGAATGAATTTTTTACTCAAAAAATTACTTTGACCAAATACCTCTCCCAGAATTTCCATTTGACTTTGTTGTTTCTGACTGTGGAACTTTTGGTGCTCGTCTGATACACTTTTTCCTTGGATTGCATCTCACTAAAAGTTAGATATATCTTTATTGGTAAAACTTGTAGAAAATATGAATGTGTTTTTTGTTATACACATTGTTATGAACAAAAACCTATCTCAAATTTTTGATTTGACATTTTTGTTTCTTTTTGTGGAACTTTTGGTGCTCGTCTGATACACTATTTCCTTGGACTACAGCTCACTAAAAGTTATATTTATCTTTATTGGTAAAACATGTAGCAAATCTAAATGTGGTTTTTGTTAAAAATATATATCTATGAACAAAACCATTTCTCAAATTTTCCATTTGACGTTGTTGTTTCTAGCTGTGGAACTTTTAGTTCTCACTTGATACACTTTTTCCTTGGACTATAGCTCATTGAAGGTTATATTTCTCCTTATTTGTAAAACTTGTAGCAAATATGAATGATGATTTTTTTAAAAACATTGCTATGAAAAAAAACCTCTCTCATATTTCCCAATGGATTATCTAATTATTCACAATTTTCATTTTATACAGGTTCCGAAACTAAAATTGCAAGTTCCGGAGCTAAATCTGAAAGTTCCAGAACTAAAACTGCAAGTCCTGGAGCTAACTTCAATTATTTCAAAGCTAACTACCATTGTTCTAAAGCTAATTCCAATTGTTTCAGAACTAAATTTGTAAGTTCCAAAACTAAATCTACAAGTTCTGAAGCTAACTCCAATTGTTCCAGAGCTAACTAAAAAAATATATAACTTTTGCATACGGGGTAAGTGCACCAAGTTGGGGGGGCAAAAGGGGGTCTTAAGTGGATGCATTTTTCAAAAAAAAAAAACAAATTCAAATTTTACGAGTTTTTCGAAATAGTTACACTCAAAATTGGAAGATGTTGTAGACATATGAATCATAGCATTTTGAGTCTAGTTTCTAACCTACTAAATTTTATTGAAAACGGATAAGTTTAAGTGGGTCAAACAACTAAAATACCAACAAATACTCATGTTTTTGTTAAAAAGCATAATAGAGTCACTTTCGTGCCCCCACCATTTTTTGAGCACCATTTAGTATTTTTGAAAACCCTTTGGTAGAAAGATAGCTAGGAGCATCTAGTTTGGGCTCCATTTTTTTTAGATTTTTTTAGCGAATATTGTTCTATTTATGAATTTTTCTAGTACAAAAATTTTATGTTTTGAAAAATAACGGAGCTCCAACCATGTCCCCCCTAACTACCTCAAAAAATATCAAAAATTAGAATTTCTTTTTGAATCTATATAGAATTATGTCTAGTTTGGGCTAGTATATATTTTTTCAAAATTTCGATCACCCAAAAAAAAGATACAACATGAAAGATAGACATATTTACACTTTAAAAATAGCTACAAAAATGCATAGTTAGAAAATAAATAATGTGGAGACCTTATATTAGTCAGAAAATTTGAAAAATTGTATTTTTAGAAAGAAGAGACTCTGCTCTACGTCGTGGTATAAATTTTTAAAAATGGATCGATTGTTTTATTTTGATTTATCATAAAGGAAGTGGAATTTTTACATTTTCTTATAAAAACATGTTGTTTGTTGTGTTTGTGCAGGTCCATGCCTCAGGCTTGAGGATCTAAACCAGATCCCAAGCCTTGAGACATGGCTTGGGAAAAGAGAAAATGCAAAACGCGTATATATTACATAACGTGTACGTGTTCTATGTAGTATAAACATTATGCATGATTTTGACATGCTTCTATTAGCATAAATAAATGTTTAAGTATAAGAAATAATAAAATATAAATAATAAGAAATTAGGGTCACTCTACACCTTATGGAATTAGTCTCACAGCTCCATGAGTCATGGTTTAGGAGATAGTTTTTTAAAGTATAATTTGGTTAGTACATAGGTAATTTTTCAGGATTTCAACATTCAGCCTAAATCTTTTAGTGTTTAACTTCTACAATCGAAACCCTAAACCATAGGCCATAAACCTAAACACTAAACTGTAAACCTTGAGCCCTAAACCCTAAACCCTAAACGTTTAACCATGATCCCTAGACGCTTAAACCTAAACCCTAAACCTTAAACCTTAAACATTCAGCCCTTACCCGTGAGCCCTAAACCTTGAGCCTTAAGCCCTAAACCCTAATCTATAAGCCCTAAACCCTAAACCATGAACCATGAGCCCTAAATGCTAAACCCTAAACCCTGAATCGTAAAAAATAAATCCTAAACCCTAAACACTAACCCCTAAACCCTAAACCTTAAACACTAAATCCTAAACCCTAAACCCTAAGCCTTGAATCCTACACCCTTATCCGTGAGCCCTAAAATCTAAACCCTAAACCCTAGACCATATACCCTAATCCCTAAGCCCTAAAACCTAAACCCTAAACCCTAAACCTTAATCCCTAAACATTAAATCCTAAACCATAAACCCTAAACCTTAATCCCTAAACATTAAATCCTAAACCCTGAACGATAAACTATAAACCCTAAAACTTGAACCGTAAACCATAAACACTAAATCCTTAACCCGAAACCCTAAACCCTAAAACTTAAACCCTAAATCCTTAACCTCGATCTGTAAACCCTAACAATAAAAACTAAACCTTAAACCCTAGACCTAAAATCTAAATCCTAAACCATAACCCTGAACCTTGAACCCTAAACCCTAAACCTTTAACCCTGAACCATAAGCCCTAAACCCTAAACCCCAAACCATATTTCATCAATATTTTCTAGTCTCGTGCCTAGAACCATCATTTAGTCTACTTATAGAACTACCTTGTTTATGAGAGGTGGGACAAATAACTAAATGGATATGACTTCTACCTTGCGCCTTGTAATGCATATATTACACATCTCCAAACTTGTTTCTCCCCACATATACTTGCACTCTTGAATGTAAATTTATTCACACTCTGATACAAATTTCACATTTCTCATATTTCCATGTATGGTATTATGCAAGCCAGGATGACCCATTAGAAGCTATAAAAAATAACCATCACAACAAAAAAATTAATCTTAAAGGAAACAAAAGAAACATAGAGAATATATCAATGCATAGGTGTAGGATCATAATTTAATTTCCTATAGTATCCTCTCCTTTGAAGAAAGATAAAGTTTAAGTGTTCTACTGGAATGGATAATAAATTTGACAGAACTTCCTAAAGTGTTCAAAATAAGCATAGAAATGGGGGAATGGCTAAGAACACTAAGGGGTTATCAATCACCTAGTAAATCTTTCTTGTTTAGTTCTAAATGGGAGTTACCTGGCCTACGACTTAGTGACCTTCCATTCATTGATAATTCCTTATATGATAAACCCATGGATGTTTTAAAAATATCAACAGATGAAAAACACCAAATTTTGATGACTCTCTTTGAATGTTCTACCTACAAATTTGATGAACCCTGAATGCTGTGACCTAAACCCTTAACCCTCAACCATGAGACCTAAACCCTAAACCCTAAAACCAAAATAATAAATCCTAAACCCTAAACACTAAATACTAAACCCTAAAACCTAAACACGAAACCCTAATCCCATAACCCTAAACCCTTGACCCTAAACCCTAAATACTAAATCCAAAGCCCTGAGATCTAACCCCCAAACCTTAAACCAATAAATATGAACCACAAACCTTAAGCCATAAACCATGGACCATGAACCCTAAACCCTAATCCCTAAACCATAAACCCTAAACCTTAAGCCTTGAACCCTACACCCTAATCCTTGAGCCCTAAACCCTTAACCTTAAACCCTAAGCCCCAAACCCTAAATCTAGAGCCCTGATCTCTAACCCCTAAACCTTAAACCCATAACTCTGAACCCCAAACCCTGAGTCATAAACCTTAAACCATGCACCCTAACCCATAAACCCTAATCCATAAACCATAAACCCTAAACATTAAGTCCTAAATGTTAAATCCTAAAGGTCCATAAACCCTAAACCCTAAACCCTAAAAACTAAATCATAAACCCTAAACTCTGACCCCTAAACCCTAAACTCTAAACCCCAAGCACTAAATCCTAAACCATAAACCCTAAGCCCTAAACCCTAAACCCTAAACCCTAAATTCTACACACTAAACCCTAAGCCCTAAACACTAAACCCTAAACCCCAAAATCTATGACCTAAACCCTTAACCCTAAAACCTAAACCCTAAACATCGAGCCTTAAACCCTAAAACTTGAACCCTTTTCCCTAAACCATGAACCCTGACCTTTAAACCTTAAACCCTAACTCATAAACCATAAACTGTAAACCGTAAATCCTCAACCCTAAACCTTAAACCTTAAACCATGAGCCCTAAACCCTAAACACTATACCATAAACCCTAAGCCCTAAACCCTAAAATCTAAGCCCTAAATCCTAAACCCTAAACCCTAACCCAAACCTAAACCTTGAGCCCTAAACCCTAAACCCTAAGCCCTGAACCCTAGGCCTAAAAACATAAGCCCTAAGCCAAAACCCTAAACCTTGAACCCTTAAACATAAAACCTAAACCCTAAACCCTGAGCCCTAAACCCTTAACCCTCAACTCTCAACCCTAAACCCTAAACCCTCAACCATGATCCCTAAACCCTATACCCTGAACCCTTTTCCCTAAACCCTGAACCCAAACCTTTAAACCTTAAACCCTAACTCCTAAACCCTGAACCGTAAACCCGAGATCCTCAATCCTAAACCTTAAACCCTAAATCCTAAACCCTAAACCGTAAACCCTAAATCCTTAACCCTAAACCCTGAACCCTCAACTCTCAACCCTAAACCCTCAACCCTGATCCCTAAATCCTAAACCCTGAACCTTGAGCCATAAACCTAAAACCCTCAACCTTGAGCCCTAAACCCTAAACCTTCAACCTTGAGCCCTAAACCCAAAACTCTAAAGCCTAAACCATAAACCCTAAACCCTAAAATATGAACTATGAGCCTTAAACACTAAACCTTAAACCCTAAACTCTCAACCTTGAGTCCTAAACCCTTACCCCTAAGCCCTAAACCCTAAACCATAAACCATAAACCCTCACCCAAAGGAAAGTCCTAAAAGATCATTTAGCATGTTTCAGTGTGTAGGGAATAGTGTTTAAGGTGATCGATTCACTCATTTAGTTTTTATGAGAGACTACTTCCTTTAAAGGCCTAAAAAGGCATTTTTGGCCATTTTGTAGTTAATTGAACACCCTTTAGAACAAGCTAAAATGAGCTAGTCATGTCACCAAGTTATCAAGGACCATTATTTGTGAAGTATTAAGGCATCGTTTGTCTCCATAAGAGACATAAGAGAAAAAGCATGTATGAGAATCATGAATTTGATTCCATGAAAGGATTCGTTTAGAGCTAGGAAAGGTGAGGGGATGATATTTATATGGAGCACCATGTTTCTAAGAATGAGAAATAATCTAAGTTCACTTGATGCAATTCACTTGGTACTATTCGTAATTGTAACTCATTCAACACCTAGTTGTGTTATCACACCTTAATTAGGATGCACATTACAATCACCTCATTTTGGCCATAGGACAGGAATCCCATTCAAGGAACAATCCTCTATCTACAAAGTGAGGATCTCTTTTTAATAAGAAGTAGACAAACATCATAGAGTTAATTCATGGTCATGAAAGTGAATTATGGACCAAATTTAAAAATTAGTACCAATTCAAGTAGTGGTAGGGACAAAATCTATTGTAGAAGGTCAAAAAACCTAAAAAATGGCTATATGCTTTCCCAAAACAAAGACCGACTACAATATATATGCCCTAAAAGTTTTAGGGTGTTTGCTGAAATCCTGAAAATGAGTAAGTACTGACCAGATTAGATTTTAAAAAACTATTTTCTAGATTATAACTATTAGAGCTACGAGACCACTTCCATAAGGTGTAGAGTGACCCTAATTTCTTATATTTACTGAAATAAATTTAAACATTTATTTTAGTAAATCTTATATTTAATAAAAGAAATCTTATACTTGAACATTTATTTTTGTAAGTATAACCCACCAAAACAAATATGCATGGTCCATACTACACAAAACATGTACGCATTTTGGCTTGTTTGAAATGCATACGCGTTATGGTTCAGTGATCCCCAAGCCAAAGAAATAAAAACACAAGCGTGTTTTAGAAAAACGTGTACGCATTTTGTTTTTTTTAGATTCTTATCTACTTTTTGGCCCCCCAACTTCATGCACTTACCCTATGATCTCGGATTGAGATGATTCTTTTTTTGAAATTACATAATTTCGAAGAAGAATCTAGATATGAAATAATATTTGAGTTTAGATATACTATCCATGATCAATTCCACTTTTCCCAGAACTAGCATTATTTTTTTATGTCCTACATACACAAGACTTTGCATCTTTCTTAAATAATCAACAGGATTAGTCAACAAAATAGATAACAAAAGATTTCTAAAGAATGAACAAGATATATATCCTATATTATATCTTAAGCAAACTATAAGTTCCTAGATTACATTTAAATCTACTTTCAAAGGTAACTTGGAAGGAAAAAATAATGGTAATTTATGGCCAATTTATGGTCTCATCATTGTGCCACACCTAATCTTAATCTTATCCTCGTGAATTATATTATTATCTCCTCTTCTTAGAGTCTTATATGCATTAAGCTTATGCATATATGCATTCCATATATAGTTCAAGGGCATGTTCTTGTGGATATCCTTCTATTGTTTTTAATTTCCTTTATTTTACAACAGGTTCTTGTGTGAATCTCCTTCTGTTATTTTTTATTTCTTTTCTTTTATAGCCTTGTTCTTATGTGAATCTCCTTCTGCTATTTTTTAGTTTTCTTTCTTTTACAGTAGGTTCTTGTGTGGATATCATTCTGTTGTTTTTTATTTTTTTTCTTTTACAATAGGTTCTTGTGTGGATATCCTTCTGTTGTTTTTGATTTATTTTATTTCGTTTCTTTTACAACAGGTTCTTGTGTGGATCTCCTTCTATTATTTTTCATTTATTTTATTTTACAGCAGGTTCTTGTGTGAATCTCCTTCTATTGTTTTTATTTCTTTTCTTTTATAGTAGGTTCTTATGTGGATATCCTTCTGTAATTTTTTTTTTCTTTTCTTTTACAACAAGTTATTTTGTGGATCTGCTTTTGCTATTTTTTATTTCTTTTATTTTATAACACGTTCTTATGTGGATCTCCTTCTATTGTTTTTTATTTCTTTTCTTTTATAGCAAGTTCTTGTGTGGATCTTCTTCTATTGTACCTCATATTTAAAATCAAAATGTATACCTCATGCTTCTCCTTATCTTTCACACCTAAGCTCATGCATGTCATCATGCATGTTGTTTATTCATGGTTGCCCATAAATTAGACTCTAAAAGTTTGATTGCAAAAAAGTGCATATATTTTCATATTTATAAGTAGGGGAGATATGAATTTTATTTTTCCTTACTTGGAAATCTTAAAAGTGGATCTAGTTGTAATAAAAAAACTTACAAGAAAGCTTAAAAATAAAATAGTGGAACAAACTAACTTGATCATACCTTTAGTTGTCCTTGTCATCATATTGTTAACATGGTCAAATAGTGCCGAGAAGGAAGCCACCAGGTAACAATCAATTGCCTTTGAAGAAGAGCTACCCCCTTTTACCTTTAATTGGTCAGCAAGTTGGTTTTCCAATCAATTTTTTTTTTCTTTGATTGGCCAACAAGTTGGTTTTCTAATTAAAGTTTTTTTTTTTTTTCCCTTGATTGGCCAAAAAAATGGTTTTCCAATCAAAGTTTCTTTTTTATTTTATTTTTTTCTAAAATGATAAAGCATGAGAAAGATTAGAGAAAAATTTGATCCATTATCAGACTATATTCATCAAACTGCAATCTATGTAATATAAGAAGCAATGTCTGAGATCTCACAAAAAAAACTTTTTGCATACTTAGTAACTCCAAGAAGATTTCTAAAAATTGTGTAAACAATTTCTAGGTCTTCAAAGCCCAACTTGAATTGTGCATTATTAGAATCACTATAGTAATCTTCAAAGCCCAAACTAGTGATCTCAAGAGATGGATTGAGTTATGTATCTGTGGGTCCCTCCAAACTGATCCTTGATAGATATTGTTGGTGCTCAAAAATCTGCATGTTGGTACCAAGAACAACTCTGGAAATTCCTATGGATGTTAGCGAGAAAAAGTGTTTTCCTTAATATTCACAATAATTACTTCTTAATGTTATACAAACATATACAAAAATGAAGAAATTGAAAGACATAAAAACAACTTTTTCTAATGGATATGGTTCAGGGATTGAATTTTATTATGAGATGAAACTAATTTGGATGGGTGGATTTATTATAAGTGGGTTTTTATTTTGGCTCTAATGAAATCCCTGAATATGGATGAAGTTAATTAGAAATGCTACCACTTCATTATTACAAATTGGATAAGCTAGTTTTTTACTAAGGTTATGTGCAATAAGATCACTGAGCTATTAGTTGATACAAGGGGGAATGATAGTGGTTGTCAACAATGACATTTGATATTTCATTAACTAGATCTACTTTCATATTCAATATCATATTTGTACCATTTCTTCATAAATAGAATCCAGATCTGAATTCTTTGTCCCTATCATTATAACTTCTGGATAAAACATCACATTCATTTTTCTTATACACAAAGTTGGTTTTTAAAGAGGTAAATATTTATAATCTAACATTCCTAATTGTAAAAATAAAATTTTAATCTATATTGCATGAAATAAATATTAATCTATTTGCAGAAAATAAAAGTTTAAAGAACTACTTCCAAATACTTCCTGTCACAAAATTTTCCAAGAGATATTCTTCTATCACTAGAATATTCTCTTAGAAAACTCTAAATCTCTTAATAACACCGTGTCCCTGGCAACAACACGAAAATGACGAGGGTCGTCAATCCTCTCCATTAATAATGTCAATCCAAGGCTAGTGTCTGATGGTTGTATATATTGAGAGAAAAAAGGTCTTTGGAAAATAGCTCTGTTGAACACAATCCAAACTTGCATAAAATAAATCACACATGTAGAAATGTAAAGACACACTTGCAGAAATAAATTTTGCATGAAAGAAATCACATTTTGCATAAATGAAATTGTTGAATTAAAAATAAAGGAAAGATAAATATAACACATGCAGGTTCACAAAAGAAATTGTATGGATAAAATAATTACATAACATAAAATCAGAAATCACAACAAAAGTAAAACAACATAAATAAAGAAATGAACATAACACATGGATCCATCTTCCTTGGAATGAGTGGCCAGCTCATTCCTTAGAAGATGACTTAATTCATACTTTTAATTCAAAATCTGTAGAATAATTTCTCTTAGAATATTAATGAGGAAGAATAGATATATTATTCTTGGTAGTGAAAATTACATATAAGAGTGTGAGATGTTACATTTATAATTCATGCATCTAACTGACTCCTTATTTTGGTAAATACAATATGATATTATCTTTATTTCAATCCTAACAACTAAGATCTTCATCTCCACAAAATATGGAGAGAGCTATATTATTGGAATCGAAGTCTTATCTCTCTTATTTTAGGAAGATTAGTCCCAAATCTTCTTCTTACTTTTTGGTAACAAGAATCACAATGATTTTATTCTCCTAGTTTATTGGAATGATTTTTTTACTCAAAAAATTACTTTGACCAAATACCTCTCCCAAAATTTTCATTTGAATTTGTTGTTTCTGACTATGGAACTTTTGGTGCTCGTCTAATACACTTTTTATTTGGACTTCAACTCACTAAAAGTTAGATTTATCTTTATTGGTAAAACCTGTAGAAAATAGGAATACAGTTTTTCTTAAAACATTGTTATGAACAAAAACCTCTCTTAGATTTTCTATTTGACTTTGTTGTTTCTGTTTGTGGAACTTTTGGTGCTCGTCTGATACATTTTTTCCTTGGACTACAGCTCACTAAAGTAGCAAACTTGAATGAGGTTTTTTTTTAAAATATTCCATGAACAAAAACCTCTCTCAGAGTTTCCATTTGACTTTTCTGTTTCTGGTTGTCGAACTTTTAGTGCTCGTTTGATACATTTTTTCCTTGGACTACAAATCAGTAAAAGTTATATTTATCTTTATTAGTAAACCTTGTAGAAAATTAGAATGAGGTTTTTGTTAAAAACATTTCTATGAAAAAAAACCTCTCTTATATTTTCTATTTGACCTTTTTGTTTTTATTTGTGGAACTTTTGGTGCTCGTCTGATACACTTTTTCCTTGGACTACAACTCACTAAAAGTTTTATTTCTCTTTATTGGTAAACTTTGTAGTAAATATGAATGAGGTTTTTGTTAAACACATTTCTATGAACAAAATGTTTCTCAGAATTTCCATTTGATTTTTTTGTTTCTAGCTGTAGAACTTTTAGTGCTCATTTGATACACTTTTTCCTTGGACTACAACTCACTAAAAGTTATATTTATCCTTATTGGTAAAACTTGTAACAAATATGAATGATGATTTTGTTAAAAAAATTGCTATGAACAAAAAAATCTCTCTGATTTCCCATTGGATTATCTAGAACTAAATTTGCAAGTTCCGAAACTAAAACTGCAAGTTCCAGAGCTACCTTCAATTCTTATGAAGCTAACCCCATTATTCTGGAGCTAACTCCAATTTTTTTGGAACTAAATCTGTAAGTTTCGGAACTAAATCTACAAGTTCTAAAACCAACTCCAATTGTTCTGGAGCTAACTAAAAACAAATATAACTTTTGCATATGATCTCAGATTGAGATGATTTTTTTTCAACTTGCATAATTTCTAATAGGAATCTCGATATGAAATCATATTTGAGTTTATATATACTATCCATGATCAATTCCACTTTTTCTAGAACTAGCATTATCTTTCTTTTATGACCTGCATACACAAGACTTTGCATGTTCTTAAATAATCAATATGATTAGTCAACAAAATAGATAACAAAAGAATTCTAAAGAATGAACAAGATATATATCCTATATTATATCTTAAGAAAACTATAAGTTCCAAGATTACATTTAAATTTACTTTCAAAGGTAAATTGTGTTGTCATTTTTATGCCCTCTCAAAGAACAAGCAAATCCCAAGCGCGTCGGCCTATCACCCAACAGGCATTGGGAGCTCACCCGAGGCAAGCGTGGGTGCCGAGCCCCTCCTTTATGTGAGTTATGTTAGAATGCATTACTTATGACAGAAACTTAAGTGAAGAAACTGGAAATGAACCATACATTCATCTTAGAGCTTGGGACGACTTCTAGACCACTGCGTTCATTCATATAAGAAAAGTATTATAAAATATAGATCTTAATCATAACATCATGGAAATACATAGGTTTCTACACCCACTCATGTGAAATATATATAAAACCAATCCATAAAAATGTAAGTGAAAATGGAACAACACATCTATTCATATTAAGTATGTTCATAACCACATTACATTAATTGAGGCAATCACATATCCATATGATAGTGCAGACCAATGACATGCATTAGAGTTAGACTTAGACCCTTCATAGTACAAAGAAAAATAATCAGACTCATCCCATTGATATAACATATTCTTACAGATCCTCTAAACCCAACCCATGGATCTCTCACAGTATTAATTACATGGCTGACACACTCTCTTTAGTCCATTCGATTACTCTTGATTGTTTCTATTTCTTCTATCTGCTCACTATCTGTAGCCTTCTAGCACCATACCTTTCTGAAGTTTAGGTCACATGGATCCGTGTCCATTAGTATTCTCACATTTTTCATTAGCTGTCTTCAGGACACTAGCACCTAGGCGCTCCTGTCTAACCTGGGCCCTCATGTCCTCTTTGTTTTTTTTCACAAGGTATTTTGACATTTGTTGTTATCAATTTTTCAGGTTTTTACTCCTTATCCAGCAGGTCACTAGTTGGTCATGTTGTGTCACTCAGTGTTAAAATTCAAGCAATAGATCATTATATAAATAAAACATACATACCATTATAATGGCGGGTAATTTTATCAAGGGATATCTATCTACATATTATGAAAGGGACTAAATTTTGGGCTTATTACTCTACACACATAGGAAGGGGAAGTTTCTGAATTCCACCCACACATTTTGCATTCTATCTAGCTAAATTCCTCTATCTTGGAATCATCGGTGCAAGGGAAACCTAGGAGCACTATTACGCACACAAACACATAGAACTACATGGGTTTTTATATGTAGTGTATCACTCGGTCATAAGTTCACTCTCTTGGGTGATCACCTAGGGTCAGTCTACTCCCCATTTGCATCTTTATTTTTTAGGATTTGATGTAGTTTGGTGGTTTTACTGGATATTATTTATTTTTTAGGTTACCAGTGAACCCAATGATCTTCTAACAACCTACATGTGATCAACAAAAAAGGATAACGAAACCCCAGTGACACCATAAAAATCAAGTTCTAATCCTCTGTGTAGTCATTTGTGCCTACAAAGGGTCTCTGACAACCTAGGTGTCCTCTCCCCTGCTCAGGTGGCCCTATCCATACCATTCTACAAGTTCCATAATTTATATCAAGTGTTTCCACCATTATACCCAACTTGTTTATCAGTTGTTCCAGTTTGAGTACACGTTGGGATAAGTGAAAATCAAATAAATACCCTATTTCTTTAATATTACATCTTATAAAGTACTTAGCATTTGTATTTTTATTGTATATCATTATAGTGACTCTGAAAATATATTTAATAATAAATAATTCATATTTTATTAAATCATTTAGTGAACCCATTTCTTAGAACTCTTTTTTCTAGGATCCACTAACCCTAATGGCTAAACATAGATATTCCTCTCCTACGCAAGCTATGCATCATGTGAGTGTTAATCCTATCCCTAATAATGTTGTTGAGGCTGAATTGCTTGATGTTTATTGTTATTCTCAATTTGATGATAATGTTAGAAGATTACTTGATGCTAATGAACATAAAGTTCCTACTATTTTTGAACACTCTACTCTCAAAATTGTTTCTAACACTAAATTTTTTTCTGGATGTAATCCTTATTATTCCATAGGCACTAGGACTAGTCCACCTTCTTCTATTTCTGCTAAAACTCTTGATGATGCTATTATTGATTATATTCTTGGTCTTGATTGTGATATTATAGAAAAAATATCCTGATGAAAATGTACATGTGCATCATGTTATTTCTCATACTAGTTAGGATGAACATAAAGTTTTATCTCATACTTCTTCTATTTCTAAAACTTTTTCTAATGATTGTAAAGATACATCTCATTATAGTTCTTCTTCTACTTCACTCTATGTTGAAGAATCGCTCGATGAAATAATTACAGGTGAAACTTTTTCTGATACTTATTATATTTCTTAGCATGCACATGTTAGCAAAGATTCTACTTCTCTTAAGACTGTTGAGTGTGAATTTTCCACTCTGCTTTCATCTACTTACGAGGTTATTATGGATGGAATTCATGATGATTCCTATATTACTACTAGTACACATGTTATGGTTTCTTTTTATTCTTCTACTAGTATTTATGCTAATATTTCATGTTCTTCTCTGCATCTTTCCTCTTCTTATTATCTCGATGATGTTCATGTTGTTTGTTCTATTTCTCCTAGTGTAGTGCCTCTCATTTATTCTACATCTACATCTGGTGTTCCCATAACATATTCATCATCTTATTCTTATTCTCAAATTCCTATGATCAGTCACCATGACAAGCTTTATCCTCTCCGATGATCCCTTTTATTTACTATTTAAAATACCTCATTTGTTTTATTTTGTTTATCCATGTTTACCCCTTGAACTTGTGTTTCCCATATACTGTTGAACATATCTACTATATATTGAACTTATAGAACTTATATTAGTTAATATACTTATTACTAAGTTTACTTTATTTTGTGGATTATGAATGGATTTATTCTTATGAATGCAATATGATGATTAAATAGTTCTTTGAATAAATTTCATCATTGATTTCCAAAGAGTTGTTATGTGTAATCCACTAACATGCATCAACAGAAAATCATTCACAATGTAAAGGGACTCTTCCATAGAAATTGGCATGAAACAACTAGGACTCATCCATAGTAAAGAACCTACAGCTAAGGGAGGACACACTCATAAACAAGACTATAATTCTAGAAATCTTGAGCAACGTGGACAATTTACCTGAGTTTGCATGTGTTGCAAAAGGACTAGTTATGAGAACATGAAGAATATTCACGTCATCACCTAATTATGCTATGAAAATCCAACATGGAACTAGTTGATTTAATTTGATAACTAATTGTTTAAATTAATGATTTTTCTAAGTTATGTCATTATATGAGGATACCTTTTAGTAGTTTTGTTACATGTATGAGAATATCTGGATTGCTTGGTTGTGATCATGTAATTAATCAAATTTTAACTATTAGTAATGAGTTAATCTCTTCACATCTCTTCAAAATGGAAGAATATAAAAATAATGCTAAGGTTTTAGGAAAGGGATCGATTAATAGGTAGAATTTTAATTGTATGTTCCATTCGTAATATTCATGCTATTGAATAAAATTTGAGTTATGTTAATTTTTTGTAGGCATAGGCTTTATGAAGGATTATAACCCAAGGAAGTGCCTACTTATGGTCTTCTAATACTCTCCTTTTGTTTGTTGTTATAGTTTCTTGCATGATTAGGTTAGATTTGCTGCATCTTATTCTTTATTTATGATCTATATTTTATATGCTTTGATGATATCCATAATATTCATTTCTAGTCATAAAGTAGTTCATATCCAACATTGTATTTCCTAATTGTAGTGACACCAATTTTCCCTTATACCTCCCCAACATCTATAACTATGCATACGACACTGATAATATTGAAATTCTTATGTCCCTAGGTTTGATAATTATATGATTGTCGATTAATAAACAACATACTAATTTCTAGGACATAATTTGCACCATCATTTTTGGTGCCCTTACCAAGAATACTGCCAAGTTATGAATTTTTTGAAGAGGGTTTTTCATTTCTTAGAAGCAGTCTAGGTTTTAGGAATTCACCTCAAACTAAACCCCCCTACTAATTTCCATTGAATGAGTTACCCAGGAGTAGTAGGAAATGTTTTCCTAACTCTCGATGTGATGGGAAAGTACACCCAGATGAACACATTGTAGCCTTCATTATTGCATGTGGGATTCTTGGGGTTGAACATGAAGATGTCTCTATCAGGATCTTTGTGGAAACATTGCAAGATAATGTTGTTGATTGGTTATATCATCTTCCTACTGGGTAAATTACTAATTGGACCACCTTGAAAACTTAGTTTGAGCTATGTTTCAAACCTGTTGAAGATGTGCATGCCCTCTTGGCTCAAATTTCTCATATCAAGACGGAACCACATGAACCCATGAGGGATTTTGTGGATAAATTCAATAAGTTAGTTCATAAAATTCCACAGAAAACTCACCCTATAGATCAAATCCAAAAGTGCTTCTACCTCAATGCTCAATTTCCTGAAGTAAGCTATGCACTAAGGAGAGCTAACCTTGCAACTCTGGATTTTGATCAGTGCTTGGCTATCAGTGTTGAGGATGATTTAATCATGTCTAGTAAACAAAAAAAGAGAATCCTCCAAATCTAAAGCATCTTCTTCCTCTTCCCCTGGAGCCAATTTTGATCAGTTAGTACATAAGCTTGCAAATTATCTCATTTCTATCAAGAAACAATTAGCTCAGCATACTCCTTACCAAGATATTCCCAAGGAAGAATTTTCATCCCAAGAACCGGTTACCTCCTTCTCATAATAAATTGGCTATTGAAGGTCCACCTATCAAGGTTCGAGTCAATGGAACTTGTGAAGTTCAAGAACTTAATGATGGGGAGTTTAATGAACTCTATGAAGAACTAGAAGAAGAGGTTGATGAAGAACTGGAAGAGCTTGGTGGATCTCAAGTTCATTTCCTCACCACTGAAGGTATGAATGATGAAAATGAATATGAGGAAAGAGTGTAAGATATGAATAGTGTTTCATATGTCAGTATGACTCAAGAGAAAACAAATAGAAGAGAAAAAGTGGTGCAGCCTGCTAAGAAATCTAAAGAGTATCCTGTAACTATTCCAGTGGTTGCAGAGAGAGGAGCTCCAATTCCCACTGCCTCCACACAAGGGGTGAGTAATACTACTCCTAATTCTGTTTCCAAAACTTTTTGTCCTTCAACTCCTAAAACTAATAAACCAAAAGTTTCTCCTATTCCTAGTAATGATGCCCCATCCACCTCTGGGTATTTTGATATCATTGATCACCTCAAAAAGACCAAAATCTAAATCTCAGAGGTATATTTTTACCAGACACATCCTAAAGCCTTTGCTAAAATGGTAAACTTTGTCAATTCCAAATCCAAAGCCTCATCCAATACTTCTAAAGGTATTTTTCCCACTCCCTCTTCCTCACCTCAATCAAGCCTTGTGGCTCCAATCACTTCCCCTAATGAGAAAAGTAAACCATTATATGTGACTCTCCTCATAGCTGGCCATAAACTCAATAATTGTGTTATAGACTCAGGAGCATCAGACAATGTAATGCCTACAAAAGTAGCTCATGCTTTGGGTCTGACAACATTTCAGTTTCCTACTAATCTTCGTGCTTGTCAAGTCAAGGATAGGAGATTGAAACATTTTAGAAATCTTGTCTGGGATTCTATCAATTTTCTTGATGCTTTCTCCATTGAAGTTGTGCCGAGAGAAAAGAATACTAGAGCTGATTCTCTAGTTTTCTCAGGATCTCTATTGATTCCTCACCCATATTTCTCTCAATAGAAATTTACTATTGAAATGACTCATAGGCCTAGTGTTCCAGATAATGTAAGCAACTGGTAGGTTTTCAATGATGATCAACACTTGCTCTCTTTCTTAGAGCTTAAAGATAACTTCAATTAGTTATATTTTGAAGGAAGTGAGACTCTGCCTACAGAGTATGTGCCCTCTAATGAAGAAGACATCAAAGAAGAAATGGACAAATTTACTCTCTCCCCTATGATTGGATAATTTCAATACAATGAGATGAAGATCACTGTGGACCATTCTCTTGTTGTTTTAAGTTCTCTCAAAGATAAACAAGTGCCTGTGCCTGAAGAAAAAGAAATTAATGAGGTCACTAGCTCCCCTATTATATTTATGGATAAGATGAGCACACATGAGCCTTTTTGCAGTCCTTCGGAACAAATAGAAAATGGAGGACCATTCCTGAAATATTTTCTTCACAACTATGATTGTCTTGTCTCAGCTCACTCTTTGAGATGAAAACAAGAGGAAGATGATGATGTTATTGATCAATTTTTACTTATTCTGACAGCATTTCATTTTCAGCTCATCATGAAGATAAATCAATAATGCAGCTTGTACCTAAGAGTCATGATCTTCTAGAATCAGGTGCTGATTTTGCCAAAGTAGTAGGTGTGTTTTTCAGAGACATGATAAAAATTACATATAATGGTAAACCATCCAATACCTTTTTCCAAATTTCTCTTGAAGATGATTACAAGGAAAATTAAATGGAATTTTATGTTTCTCATGAGATGTGTCATGATGATAATTGCAATCTTCATTCATATGCTAGCATCATTCCATCAAAACAGGGAGTTGACACTATTAGGATTGGATTTTCTCATGGATCTAATTGTCAGAGTTTGGTGATGTGCAGAAATCAGTATGAAGGCAATCAAGGGTTGTAAAAGTCTTTGTGTGGCACTAGTCATCCACAGAAGAGGAGCCTCATGAAGATATTTAGTTCTTCACCAGGATTGAATGTTTTTAGTATGGAGTATCACTATCTGGATGGTCTTCTTTCCTCAATTTTTCTTTTCAATCCGCATAGTGTTCCCATGATATTTTGGTATGCCCAACTACTCATTTTCAATTCACGGGTGCCTCATAATTTCACTATGTTGTTCCACAAAGGTACCTATTTTTCCCAGCCTGTCTCTAGAGTTGTGTAATTTCGTACAGTATTTCTTCTTTCCCCTGTAAATATCCTCTTCTTATTTTGTTTTGGCTTGTTTCCTTTCCTGTTCCTTTTTTGTTTTGTGTTTTGCTCTTTCCTTTTTGGTTTGTTTCTTTTCCCGTTGTGTGTGTGTTGTCTTCTGTATTGGTTTTTCCTTTCACTCTATTTTCCCAATGGATAAGGCACTGGTCTACTTTCCCAGAGTTTTTCTATGGTTCTTTATCTTTTCTTGTTCCTCTGTCCCAACCAAGTAATCCTCAGAAAGAGCCACCTATTTTCACCCTCAAAATTCCCCTCATTTTTTAAGTCAAGTTTCAAAAATTTTGAGTTGGTGCATTTGAGATATGTTTGAGTAGATTGAGAAATATGGAGAGATAGAAAAAATTCATGTTTTGAAGCAGTTAGTGCTCATTTGCAATCTCGCCTTGTTAATTTAAAATCTTACAGTCTGTATGGTTTGATAAACTTGTTGTCTTCCTGCTTGGATGCTTAAAAATTGTTTCCTCCATTCGAATGAAATTGTCAAATCTTTTTTCTATGGCCGTGGATTGCATCAAGTATGATATTGTTTACAGTTCTTCTTTCCACGAGGAGCAATTTGTTTTTCGGGCGTGAAGGGTGGAATTTTTTCCCCTCCTCCATATTTTTCTCTACAATCAGAATGACGGGCATATTTTCCCTGTCAATTTCTTGTCCAACATCCATGGATACATGGACATCTCTAATTGGATGTGGTAAGGTGGATCATTTTGTATGAAGAAAGGAAGTGTTCAATCTTGGCCCAAATCGACTAATTATAGAAGGACCGAGGAAGGTGGCATGTGTCTCTCTAGCACAATTTTGGTATGGTGCACAAACGCAGACACCCCAAATGTGTACAGGCCCTCCACATGTCCTATGTCTAGAAAAGGGACAGATTCAGTTGTTTAATTGACTAAGTATAAGAGGGTCGGTGGAAGCCTCCACATGTCTCATCGGCACACCATCAAGGGTCGAAGCCAAAGGTGGTTCCCCAAACATCCGCTAGCTCTCCATGTGTCTCATTGGTGTAACTTCAAAGGCACGGCCCAAAGAGAGACACTGAACTAGCGCCAGCCCTCCAAATGTATAGGGTTCAACAGAAGTCAAATGGGTAGCAGGCCCGAATCAGCTAAGTATAAAAGAACCGGTAGAAGTCTCCTCATGTCTCAATGGCACACCTTCAAGGGTTGAGGCCAAAGGTGAAACCCCAAATGAGTGCCAACTTTCAACGTGTCCCAGGTCCGAAAATGAGACATATCCGGCCATTTAATTGGCTAAGTATAGAAGGATTTGCGGAAGCCTCCATGTG
Organism: Taxus chinensis; assembly: GCA_019776745.2. Taxonomy (NCBI): domain Eukaryota; kingdom Viridiplantae; phylum Streptophyta; class Pinopsida; order Cupressales; family Taxaceae; genus Taxus; species Taxus chinensis. Next base: position 15,603,222 of record CM034149.1, read on the forward strand.
TCAGCTCGGCACAACTTTAAAGGTGAAATCTTGAGGCAGGTCCTAAATTTTTGCTAAGCCTCCATGTGTCAAGGGTTAGACATATGGCCCCGCCAAAAAATAGGTACTTAGCCAAAACACAAAGAAATAAAGAAAAGCCACAAAAGGAGCCACGTGTTTCTTCAATGCTCTTTCTAGAGGCGAATCCAAAAGCAGCCCCGCTCATGCCAAGGGAAAAAGTCAAATATTGTGCCTACATCAAAAGTCAAAGTGGGAAAGTGGGTCGGTGGAGAACTTTGAGATTTTGAGCCCACGTTGAAAAGTCAAAGTAGGGAAGCGGGTTGGTGGAGAAATTTGAGAGTTTGAGCCTTGTTTCCATAAAGGGCATAAAGTGATAAAGTGAACTGCGACTCCCTTACCACTCAGGTAAAGCCAAGTGTCAAACCCAAATGCAAAATGTGAAGTTGTAGGCTTGTAGGGCTTGGGGAACTTTTGCACATTTGTGCTAAAGGTGCAATTTCAATTTCGGGCCCGTGGACCCATTTTGTGAAAATTGTATTTTCACCATTTTTGTACGATTTCGATTCAAATATTCAAATCAAAATAACTTTCGCTCTAGTGCATGAAATTCAAAAAAAATTATACTGTTAGAAAGGTCTCGACCTCCTCTACACCATGGAAGCATAAAATATTGTTTTTAGTAGGATTTGATGGTTAGAAATCTAGAAAACATCTTTCAAGCCCTTAATACATGATCTAATTGCTTCAAGTAGATCAGACTTGATCTAATCTTCATTCTTCCTTCTCCAACATGCCAAACAAACATGGATAACCGACTGGATATCTTGATTTGGGTGAAAATCTGGAAAACATCTTTCAAGCCATTAATACAAGATCCAACTACTTTAACTAGATCAAATTTGATCATATCTTCCATCCTTCCTTCTTCAGCATGCCAAAGACATGCAGAACCAGATTTGACAGATTGAAGGTGGATTTGCAAGAGCATTGATGGTTGGTGGTTGAGCTTCCAAATCATATTTTATTCCTTCTCTTCTTCTCCTCTTTTCACTTCATCTATAAATGTAAGAGCTTCACTCATTGCAAAAGTTTTGACTCTGATACTTTTGAAGTGTAATTATAGTCGAAAGTAAATCAATACAGAAGGATTTTTCCCTTTTCTCTATCTTCCTCCATTGTCCCCTCTTTCTTACCTAAAATTCATGGATCATTTATCTTCTGTGATAAGAAACCTTGTGTTCTTATTGATATGATTTCTGGAACTTTCTGTCTCTAGAATGATATCTTATGTTGTGAATGTGAATGATTATGTTCTGTATCACTCTTCCTTAGTACGTATAAGGTTATACTCTGCTATCTATATTTCCTAAAACTACTATTATATTCTTCTCTTTCCTTTCTTCGGTTCTTCCATTCATTTGTATTGATAATCTATTTTGGTATAAAAGCATTTCAAGATGTCAGAGGTCTAGCTTTAAGATGAAAGTTATACATTTGTATATAAGCTTTGTTGATTGCTTTCAATAAGGAAACCTCTCCCATAAAGAGGAGGGACTTGTTGTCCCCTGACTGTGGTTTTGTTAAAGTACCATTTTAAAACCCAACATGTGCACGCCCATGCTTCTACTAAAACCATGTCCTGGGTGCTTTCTCCTTGTGCGCCCTTCTTCAAATAGGCCTTGCGTGCCCTCGTGCCTTCTTGTACTTAGCCAACATTTTAGGGTCCCAACAACTTGGAAGGACAAAATAATGGTAATTTATGGCCAATTTATGGCCTCATCACACATATTCCCATCATATTATATTGGTATATGATTTAGGCTACATAACCACTCCCTCTCTTCATATTGTAGTGATATATTTTGTAGGCTACATCACCACTCTGTTTATTCATCTTGTAGTGATATACGTTTTAGGATACATAATCACTCGCTTGATCAACTTGTCATGATATATGCTTCAGCTATAAGGGTCACACACACATCATCTCTAGGTCACATATCTTCACAACACATACACATTCATCACAACGTGTTAGCCACAAGACACACTATTTGACTATTTTCTAATGATGCACTCTCATTTACGGTTCATTATTGACGACTGAGGGGGAAAACCAAATGAACCTCATTACATACAACTCCATTCACTCGGGGGACACATGGCTCCTATCATTTATCTTACATTTCATTCCATCCATCAACAACATATTACATATCTTGGTTACTTTTACTCTTTCTTGCATTCATTTATTCATGGTTTCTTTATTACACATGCTAGATAAATCTCTTGTATGTCATTTATCTATACCATAGACACATAAACATTCACACCTTTTCTTAGTTGTGATCACAGATACAGGTCTTTTGCACACAACATGGATGCTCACCTTCTACCCATACTACACTTATCACTGGGGGCATCCACATTCATCTCTTCAGAGTGTTATTATTTCATTTTGTATTTAGCATTTTTTATTACTTGGATATACATGCTTTTGACATACTGGTTATCTTTCTAACATGCTAACGGGTTCTTCATGTGCAACATTTATTTTGTAGGATTATTTTCTTCCATGGCTATCTGTCTGTTTATTTTCTATTTCTTTTCATGCGATCTTTTCCCTTTGTTTGGTGTGCACACTTGTTTTTTGTATACAGCCATTTTGGCCTTGAGAGTCTTGCAACATCGTGCGTGGTTTCCTATGTTTGCAACCCACTTTGGTAGTATACTTTGTCTTTTTGTGTGTTTACATTACTATATTGCTTGGTAGCTTACACATTTCTTTCTACATGTATATTTTTTTTGTTGGTGTGTGGGATCCTATATGTCCTCCACACACATATGGAGGGTCATCTCACATGGGTTAGGTTTAGGGTTTCTTGTGTGTCATGCACTAGGGTTACTCAGCACCCTATATGTATCCCTTCATTTGACATTTGTAAGTATGCCAAGGCACTCCGCTATCTTTCTCTACATGTGCAAGCTTTGTTCTGTTATGCAAGTTCTTCAGTTGATTGATCGATTCTTCCTTGTGATTATGTTGGAGCTATTATGTTTCCTTCAGAGTGAAAATTTATCGTGGTGCATAGTTTTCGATACGATTCTCACCAAATATTTCATGGTATCAGAGCTGAGATCATGTAAACAAGCATTCTTCATCCGAGTTGTAATCACTCTTGGTTTCATTATTCTTTTACTCCTCGTGCAAGTTTTTTTCGACCATTATCTTTTGGAAATTTATTGCTAACATTATTAACAAGTTGTTCTTGGAAATGTTTCAGTTTTGCTATGTTCTTTGTCCATGTGCAACTCTCCTTGAAGCTATCAGGAATTTTACAGCTACATTTATCTAGCTGTGGATAAATTTGGAGATTAGTTAAAAGCAAGAGGTTATCTTTTTCTAGTTTTTTAATCAAATTTATTAAACTAGAAGTAAATTTTTGGATCTCTATTTCTAGTTTCTCTCTGTTTTTTTTGCATGTATTTTACAAAATACAGGTTTAAAAATCTCTGGCATCATTTTTGGTTTGCATGGTGTTGTGGTTCTCAACCAAGCTCTGCACCGAGCTAAGCTCCCTTCTAGCTCGCCACAAACTCTCCCTCAGACTGAGCTCCTTCTACCTGGCGAGCTTCTTCTCACTGAGGCCAAGTCATTTTATTTTTTCTCTAACTGAGCACCTACCACTTTAAACCGGGATCCTCATTTTTTGAACTTACCTCGGGCTTTTTTAAAAACTGACATCATTTTTTTTACCTCAGTTTCTCTTGGCTTGTGTTCTGGTGTGTGGGTTTTAACTTGGCTGAGTTTTTTTCTAGCCCCACGGGCTCCTCCACCTGCTCGCAAGCTTCTTCATCCTACCTGTCCAAGTCAGTTCTATCTGTGCCGAGCCATGTCAAGTCCCAAGCCTTCTTCTCTGTGCCTCGCTCGACTCATTCTCTCCTCTACCTAGTGGCCTCACCCCTAGCTTTACCCTATGTCTGAGCCTACATTATTCGTTGCACTCCCACATGCCTCTGCTTTCCCATGCGCTTCCCTGCCTTGAGCTCATTAGTATATCCGTTGGCACTGACTCCCACGTGGTCCCTGTCTCCAGTGTGATTCAAGCCAAGATCCTCGCCGATCCCTCCAACTACTGAGCCCAACTCGGGATTTTCCCCGGTAATCTCAATTTATGGTAAGTTGCCTTTTTAAAATCTTTTGGTAGATTTTTAGGTTTATTTAAGGCAATTTCTTTTTTTTACAAACGGTAAACTTTTTTAATAAAATCTTATTTAGTTTGATTTACTAGATCTTCAAGATCTTAATTTTTTTTCAATTTTTTTTAAATTTATTTAAATCAATTCAATATTAATTAGGATTTAATTTTTAATTGGATATTAATGCATTTTTGTAATTAATTAGATTTCATTAAATCTATTTGTATTAATTACAATTTCTCCTTTACAATTAGAACTAAATAAAACAATTAGTCAATATTTTTAAAAAAATTGTCTTTAAAGTAACATTTTTTAATCATTTTTTTAAACTCCAAAAGCTCTAAAATTAGCTAAATCGGATATTTCAAAACGGTATCTTTTTAAAAAGTGTTATTGTCGATTTTTTACTAATTATGTGCTCAAGTGTGCAGAATCACTCTAAGCACCTCTTTGTCTTCCGCGTGCCTTTCCGGCGTTGAAGATCATCCAGACTCCTCTTGAGTTCAAAACATTGTATTTTACCCTTATTATTACTTGCAACTAGTGAGCACATCAAACAAATTTTGCAGTAAGGGGGTATCCTTCGCGACGTGAAATAATTTTTCTCACAACTAGGATTTGATTTCACCTCCTTCCTAGTTTTTTACAATTGTGCTTGTGTACAGTGTCCCTTTGCTGCACTTCTCGAAACATGATTGTGGTCTCCTATCTTACGCATTATTACATTGATTGCAAGGTGAGTTACCAAGTGTTTCCAAATGCACGCTTGGACCTGATTGTATTCAATGCACTAAACTATAAAGTGCCAAAAGCATTCTCCTGGGTGGTTGTGTTTCTTTTTTGCATTCCTTCTCTCTCCTTTCAGTATGGATGTAATTTCAATTCCTTTGCTTACGCCATTCAAATTTTTCAAATGGAAATCAAAAATAATTATGAAACTAAGGGGTAAAGGGTTATTCCACATCACCATGGGAACTGAGACTAAACCAGATGACGACCCTAAAAAATCTAAGTGGTTAAACCGTAGTGATGAAGCTTTAGGTCTTCTTTGCATGTCTATTTCTCTTGACTTTCTCTTCCACATTGAATCGTCTGAAACACCTAATTCTGCATGGAAAACTTTTGATGGAATGTTTGGACAACAAGATGACATGAGAGCGCATGAGTTGGAAAATAAAATGCTAGGGTTAAATCCTAGTGATTTTGAAAACCTACAAGCATTCTTCTCTAAGTTTGTTCACACTAGATTGTTGTTAAAGGAATGTGAAGTAGAGAAGAAATATTCTCAATTGATCTTGTCAATTCTCTCTAAGTTAGGTCCTGAATATTCTGTCTTTGTGTCAACTTTTTACGCTACAAAAGCATCCTTGGGAAAGGACTGGAATATGCCCTCCTTTGATTTTTTTTCATCCCAACTCATTCAAGAATAGGAAAAACTCATTCAAATGGGGTCTCTCAAGTCCAAGTCTCATGCCCATGTAGAAAGTACTAATCAAGAAAAGAAGACTGAAAAGAAGAAAGAAAAAAAGGATCAACCTAAGAAGGAAACCAAGACCAAAACTAAAATTAACATGAACTCTTCAACTTCTGAGCCTAGAGCACAAAAAGATAGGTATTTGTGTTCCTATTGCAAGAAGCCTAGTCATAAAGAGCATACATGTATGAGAAAACAAATTGATCACCTTACTCATTTACTTGAGAAAAATCAAATAGGTGTTCCTGAGTCTATCAAACAAAATGCTTTGAAGGTCGAGTCCTCTACTACAAAAGGTTCTAAATATGATAGGAAGAAAGGAAAGGCCCTTGTAGCCAAATTTTTTCCTTCATCGACATGGATTATAGATTTTGGTGCCTCTCACCACATGGCTTCTTTGCATGTTGAGTTCTCCAACATAGAGCCTTGTGGTATGTCCCAAATCACGATGGTTAATGACATGACAATGTCGATTTCCATTAGTGGATCGGTAGAGATGGATGGGGGAATATTCAACCAAGTGTTGAGTGTTCTTGATCTCTCTACCAATCTCTTATCATTTTACCAAATTACTCACCTTGGTGAAGGAATACGAGTGGAATTTGGTCCTAACTCGGTGATTATTCATGAGCTTAACGATGACACTACAGTGGATGAGGGAAAGGCGGATCACATTTCATAGATGTATAGCTTTTCCCACTTTACTTCTGATTCTATGCCCACTACTTTATGACATGGGCATTTTGGACATCTAAATTATTGCTACCTTGAAAAATTGAGCCAAAATGAAATGGTCAATAGGTTACCCTACATCAAGTTTTTTAAGGGTCTTTGTGAGGGTTGTACCCTTGGAAAGCATCCTGAAAAGAACTTTGACAAAGGAAAAGCCTGGAGAGATACAAGTCCTTTGGATCTTGTTCACAATGATATTTCTAGTCCATTTCCATCTCCTTCATTTACTAGAGCTTTTTATGTGCTGACCTTCATTAATGACTACTCGCGATATACTTAGGTATATTTTCTTAAGCTTAAGTCTGAAGTCTTTAAACATTTTCATGAATTTAAGGATCTTGCTGAGAAATAGGCAGAACGGTCTATCAAGGTTCTTCGAACCAACAATGGAGGTGAATATGTAAAAAATAGGTTCATTGATTTCTGTACTTCTAAAGGGATCTCCTTACAGCATACAGTTGCATACATCCCTTTGCAGAATGGAGTAGCAGAAAGAAAGAATTGTACTCTTAAAGAGATGGCCACTTGTATGATTCACTTGAAGTCTCTTCCTCCGCAGTATTGGGCTGAAGCAATGAATTATGCTAATTACATTCAGAACTGTGCTCCACACAAGGCAGTAAGAGGGATGACACACTTTGAAGCTTGGTTTGGACACAAGCATGATGTTGAGCACTTTCAAGTCTTCAGATCCAAGGCTATGGCTCGGATTCCCAAGAAGAAATGTAAGGCATTAGAACCACAATCTAAACCTTATATCTTTGTAGGGTATCCTGATGGTGTGAAGGGATATTGATTGTTGAATCCTACTTCTCATGAGCTTTGTATTGAGATAAGTGTTAAGTTCAATGAGTATTCTTCAACTTCTACTTCTCTACCTATTGAGGTTCTTCAGCTTACTGATTCAAATTCTAACTCATCAGATGATGATGTTGTTGAGCATGCTCCTCTTCCTGATTCTCCTGACCATTAGACCCTTGAGTCTTCTAAATCTGACAGTAGTGATGATGAGGAATATGTCCCTTCTCACTCAAGTGACAAATCTTCCGACTCATAGGCTGATACTCCCGGTCCTCTTTGGGCTAGGAAAACTCTTCAAAGTGTTGGAGATTTAGTTGGAGATACTTTGGATATGAGACTTACTCGCTCGGATTTCATTAGACCCCACTCTTTCTTTGCCTCTGCCTCTAATCCACAGTCTTTCTGAGAGGCTTCTAGTATTCGTGACTGGGATTCTGCCATGGATGAGGAGTATTCCTCTCTCATGAAGAATGATACATGGGATCTCACCCCTCTTCCGAAAGGAAGAAAAATCATTTTGTGTAAGTGGGTGTTCCGAACAAAGTATGGAGTAGATGGATATGTCAAAAAGTTTAAAACGTGATTAGTAGCTAAGGGTTTCTCCCATATAGCTGGATTTGATTATATTGAAACCTTTTCTCCGGTTGTGAAGATGACTTATATTCGACTAAACCTAGCCATTGCTGCAACAAACAGATGGAAATTCCATCAAATGGACATTAAGAGTGCCTTCCTTCATGGTGACCTAGAGGAAGAGATCTACATGGAACAACCTCCGGGTTATGTCCATGATCCCTCCCTCATTTGTAAGTTAAAGAAGTCTCTTTATGGCCTTAAACAAGCCCCTCGGGCTTGGTATACCAAGATGGACTTCTTTTTACTTACATTAGGGTTTACTAGGTGTCACTCTGATCCAAATGTTTATATTCTACGGAAATATGACTCCATACTCATTCTTATTCTCTATGTTGATGACTTGTTGATCACCGGCAGCTCTTCCTCTATCATTGATTCTGTGAAGACCGCCTTGGTCAAAAGGTTTTCCATGAACAACTTAGGTATTCTTTATTACTTTCTTGGGATCCATATTTCACATGAATCAGGAATTTTGATTTCGCAGCCTAAGTATGCTCTTAACTTACTTGCTCATTTTCAGATGTCTGATTACAAGTCTTTTCCTACTCCTTTTCTTTTTGAGGTTAAGTTGGTTTATAATTGCTCTACTCCCTTCGTTAATGGTACCCTTTATTGAAAGTTGGTGGGGAGATTGATTTACTTGACTCACACTTGACCAGATTTATCGTATGTTGTTGGGATCGTGTCCAAATTCTTGCAGGAGCCACATGAGTTGCATTGGAAAGCAACTGAACAGATTCTTCATTATGTTTTTGGCACCTATACTGATGGCATTCACTATCATGGAGGGGTGGATATTGACTTGATTAGGTTCACAAATTCTTATTGGGCTGGTGACTTAGATCATAAAAAATCTACCTCTGGCTATAGTTTCTCTATTGGTTTGGGTCCTATTAGTCGGTCTATCAAGAAGCAGAATGCAATTATGATATCATCTACAGAGGCAGAATACAGAGGAGTATTTAACATTGCCACAGAAGATATTTGGCTACAAGGTATTCTAACAGAGTTTGGCATCCACTTTTGGTGGCCCATGATTATCTATTGTGATAACACAAGCACTATCTCAATTTGTAGAAATCCAGTTCAGCATCAGTGGATAAAGCACATTGAGATCCATATGCACTTCATATGAGAGCTTATTCATGATGGTATCATCGACATTCAGTACATTCAAACAACTGATCATATTACAAATATATTCACCAAGCCCTTCACTAAGGTGAAATTTCTTCACTTGTGGTCTCTTCTTGGGGTAAGGTCTTTTGCAGTTACTCATCTTCTTCATGTTATATAGTCCTCTTCTTCTTCTAGGAAGATGTTGTTTGTACATGGGCACGTTATCAGGTCTTTAGTTGTCGGGCCCCATTGACACATCTTTCTTAGTTGTTTAGGAGTGTCTTCTTTTTCTGTCTTACTCATCATAGCCACTACCCTAGCTTCGATGAAGGGGGGGTTGGTGTGTGGGATCCTATATGTCCTCCACACACATATGGAGGGTCATCTCACATGGGTTGGGTTTAGGGTTAGGTTTAGGGTTTCTTGTGTTTCATGCACTAGGGTTACTCAGCACCCTATATGTATCCCTTCATTTGACATTTATGAGTATCCCAAGACACTCTGTTTCTTTCTCTACATGTGCAATATTTTTTCTGTTATGTAATTTCTTTAGTTGATTGATCGATTCTTCCTTATGATTACATTAGAGCTATTACATTTCCTTCAGAGTGCAACTTTATCGTGGTGCACATTTTTCGATACAATTCTCACCAACTCTTTCATGTTCATACTAACACCTGTTTTTGGCTAGCCTTCTTGTTTATGTGCACCTTGATTTCTTCCAAGTCCATTCCTTTCCCCCTATAGGGCAGAGTTACAAATTTCATATTGTTTTTCCTCTTTTGGGGCCACATTCTCCTATTAGAAACATTACATTGTTCACCCAAAGAGGGGGGCATCATTTGGGGGTTTTACATACTACACACCACTTATACAATGGTTTAGTTCAATCAGTTTTTTCCCTTAGCATTATGGTTTATATAGCAAGTGGGTTCAAACTAGTCTCTGAACCCTATACACAATGGATTTTATAGGACATGGTTGTCCTTAACATTCTGGGGAGTAGTTATAGGTTAGAGGATACAACATAATTCCTCTCTACACTACTTCAGCCACTGGAATTGGATTTCTCAAAAGACTAGGTAGTACAGAGATATCTTCACACATATTCAGGGACACAGTTATAGGTTAGAGGATATAGTAGAATTCCTCCCTACACTTCTTTGACCTATGGCGTCAAATCTCCCAAAAAACCTAGGACATGATATCCTCTTTCTACACCATTTTCTTTAATCATGGATCAAGTGCACATGTTCCTTTTACATATTCCATATTTCCATTTACAGTATTTTTACTATATGCATGTGATTTTACATATATATACATGTGTATTTGACTACTTGATCATTTTCTCCTTACATTTCTGATAGTATGAGAACAAATAAGTCAATAACAACAACTACTACAACAAATGGGGACAATAACAACAACATTTTGTGGAAGCACGCATGATAATAACCATGCAGGTACATCACACACATTGACAAATACACACGAGTTTCCACCCTAGGTTCACTCTCATCACTTTTTTGCACTTTTACATCTTTAGTTTCCACACTCCATCATATTTTTGTCACTCCACGCTCTGTCTAGTCCTTCAAAACATTTTCTGCATCACTCTACATGGATATTAGATACACATCTCTATCTACTTTATGTTACCAAGCTTTCCGCTCACCAACATAAAGTGGGGGAAAATGTAGACACAAAATCATGCACTTTAGACATTATTTGGTTTCGGTCTCATACTACTATTCATATGGTTTTTGAGTGAAGAAATTACTAATTAACCCCCGTCTTTTGGCCATTTTACTTGTTTTCTATTATCATTGTTGACCCTCACCGCATACATGCCCAGTCTATTTTTAGTAGTTTCCATCATTCTAGCCTTGACCAGGGCACCTGGGATAGTACTGGGGTGCCCACAGGTGCTCTGGTCCCAATCGAGGTGCCTTGATCCTTTTTACACTTTCCCACCACTTTTTGGGCACGTTCTAGCCATTTGAACATTCTATCTTTTCAATGGTCGATCTCTTCAGGGTTAATTACAAAAATAGAACAAGAGAACCATATGAATACAAATTTATGAGTCCATAATGATAGACCAAAAACTAGTCACTGCTATCATCCACCTAGAGTTACATCCATCTAAGGCATCTAGAGCTCATTTACATCGATCTAGATTGATTACAAGGTACAAGGTTGGTTCATCTACATCACACAAGCATAGGAGGGAAGTTTATTCTATTCCATCCACCATTTATTACATTTTCTACACATAGTTATTGCTCACTACTTTCATAAAGTGGGACTAGTACAAGAGCAACATAGGGCATGAATGCACACATACATACATATAACTACATCAGGTCTGAGATGTAGTGCAACGCTCATTTAGTAAGTCCACCATTGTGGCCACTGAGGAAAGTTTGACCCCTTCATTTGCATTTTTATTTTTTAGGGTTTGATGCTTGTTTTAGGGTCTTGTAAGTTTATTAATCATTAGTAATCATTGGCGACATTCGACACAGAGAAGTGAGTTATACATGATAGACAGTGAGGGTTTCATGTCATCATCTAACCCTGTAAATCTAGTTTCTGGACCTCCTGCATAGACAAGGGTGCCCAGAACGTAGACTAGGGCACCCACAAGCACCCTGATCCTATCTAAAGGTGCCCCAGTTCAGCCAAACAACTCAAATTTGTGTCTTCTGGAGCTCATGTGTGGTCGAATATACATTCTATTTACCCAGTACATCCTGCGACATAATCCCGAACAATTGTCAAATCAGCTAAGATCCTTCCAACCCTACTTGTTAATTAGGGTTTTGTAATTTCAATCACTTATTTTATTGGGTCACTTCATATATTTATTTATTGCATTTATTTACTATTATTTACTATCCTTCCTAGTTTAGATTAACTTAATAAATCCCCATTTTAGTTAATCATTGGACCTTTTAACCATATCACAGTCTGCACTTCACTTTATCTCCTTTTCCTTATTTGTGGGGATGGAAGATTATCATATCACTGGGGGAACCATGGAATTAGGGATGCATGTTCTGTGTGGACTCACATCTCCCAAAATCACTACAACTAACTCGGTGAACTCACCGAGTCCCCTCACCTTTCCCTATGGCTCCCTTTGTTTATCAGCTCCATTAGCTGATCAGGGAACTGACATCCCACGGGAACAAGTTCCCATGGGGCATGGTTCCCCTACATCCATCTATCCCCACAACACATTATATTTGGCCTCCCCTTGTTCCACAAAAACCAAACCCATACGGATAACCCTGACCCTGAGGAAAATAGTTTTATCAGGCCTCTAACTACTTGCATATCTGCAATACAACAACCTCGTCCCCCCTCCTTTGATTTTTTGGGATTTTTAACAAATTAGGGAACTTGTGGCCCAATGGAATTTTTACTGTCTATACCTCCTGGAGCCGAAAATGTTACATTACACTATTTTAGGCCATTTGTTCCACTTTTATCCAAATTCTTCTAACTTTTTAGATTTTTCCTAAACCTAGGGAGTTAAGGATATATATTAGGATGCCCCAAAAGCCAAATTTCTCCATTTTACCAATTTTAATCCATTTTTATCATATTTTTGGCTAATTTTAATAATAATGCAAAGGGAAGGGGAATCATTAGAACACTTCAATTAGTTCCATTTTTTCTAGTTTTACCCTTTTCCAAGCCAAAATAAAAATGCAGATTATCAAAATTACCTCTCAGGGAATTTTCGATAACAAATTAGTGACTCAACAAGGCTATTTTCCTACCAGATGAAGTGATCAGTGGCCTTGTTGTTTCATTGGGCATGGATGCATCTTAAATATCTTAAACTGATATGGATTTGAATCTCTACCCTTGAATCAATTTGAATAACTTCTTGAAATTTGAGCTGATATGTTTTTTTCTTGAATTTTCCATTTCTTTATAAGAAATATTTTGAATAAGGTTTTATGTGACTAGAAAATTGTTTTGAACCTAAAATTTTCACTCTCTCCCTCTACAAAATGATCTAAAAATGATTCCTCCACCCATGAACTTGCTTGGAACATTGTCAGGAGTTGAAGCTGACCTAAAACTGCTTGAACTAATCATAATTTCATAATATTTACTTCTTTTAAAAGATCTAATGGGCATGGAAAACTGGTTTGAGGTTGATCTTCTGCTCGAAACCAAAGAGAATCTTGAATTAAAGTGATGAGGAATGCCTACCAGGATTGAGAACATGTTTGGTGTTATGAAACATACTATTTTAAATGCCTCATTATGCCCCTGAAATGGATTTTATGATCAAATAAGAGATACTAGAAGCTCAATAGGTAATTGATATGAAGAGACAAAAGAATGAGAAAATTGAAATTGTCTCTAAATCTGACTTTTAGTTGCTCTCATTTAAAATTTGTTAGAGATGGAAATTGTTCTTTGAGAACTTGATATTCTGATAATCCTAATCCAAAGAATACTCCCTAGAGATTTTATTGAATTGATTAAGAGTTGTGTAATGAGACCATGCAACCTAGAAGCAACAAAACACTGTGCCCGAGGCACTTAGGGAAATTGAAACCTACACTACCAATAGAGAATGTGCTAAAAGCACTTAGAGGATATAAAACCTAAACTAATATGTACAAATATGGAACTTCAAGTCTTCAATGACAATGCTTTAGATAGATTCCATTGACGAGAATATGTAGTTATTCTCCATCAAAATTTGACAACTGGAAAGCATTGTTTGATTTTCACCCCAAGATCATGTAAGGACAACTCCATATGGCATCAAACTTTAAGCGCTTACTTGTATTTTCCCTATCTACATCCCACTTTAGAACTATGTCTCCCTCTTTGAAGCTTCTATCCTTGTCCTTCTTATCAAAGCTCTTCTGGATTTAAGCCTAGTATTTCTCCATTTTTTACACAACCTAGTTTCTTAGCTCATATAACTCTATGAATTATGTATACTTGACCTCCATTTCTCCAAATTCAAATAACTCTAGATGCTTAATAAGCTCCAGTACTAGTAATTCAAGGGATATTGGAAGCCTTGCTTCTCTGTCATAAAATATCTTATAGGGGGAGCTACCAGTGAATATCTTGGGAGTGATTCTATCAAACCATGAGGATAATTTAATTTCTGTCTTCCATATCCTCTAATTCTCATCCAATGTTCTCCTTACTCAAGATATTCTTGTTTATGGACTCAAATTGACTGTTACCCTAGGGGTAATAGTTTGATGAGGTGCTTAGATATATCCCATTCTTAACAACCCAATCAAAGATTTTGGTGTTGAGGAATGCTAAAGCATTGTCAGAAATGATAGTAAATGGGACACAAAATCTGGTTACAATTCCCTCATAAAAATCTAGTATGATAGACTCATTTACCTCCTTGAGTGCCACTAGTTCAGTCCATTTGGTGAAGTAATTAGTTGCTGTGAGAATCCACTTGTGTCCTTGGCTTAAGTTTGGATTGATGACTCTAATGAATTCCAAACCATACTACATGAATGATTGATAAACTGAGATTGGGTGGAGTGGAATGGTTGTCATCTTTTCCTTGCCTATGAAAAATGCATATTTCTTTCACTTCTTAATCCATGAATAACAATAACTGAATATGGTGGACCAACAGTAACCAACCTTCATGATTTTAAGGGCTATGAATCTTGGAGAAAAGTGATCTCCAGCATCCCCATCATGGAACTCATGTAATATTTTCTCAATTTGATTAATTCCAATGCACCTCAGTATGACACCATTCACATCCTTCTTGAAAAAAATGCCATCAATAAGAACATATGGAATAGATTGGATCTTAAAATCCCTTCTCTTGGATTTTCTCAAACCTTGAAGGCATTGACCTATTTGGAGGAAGTTGATGATATTCTGAATCTAGCAAGGTGTGGGTATAACATCAATTTGTTGTTCTTGATAATCCTTGAGCACTAGAACAAATCCTTCTTCATCCTTTGACTCTGTGTGTTGATTTGAGACCAGATGCTCACACAAACCCTTTCTTCTAACCATTTTTTTCAACTTGATCTCTATATCATACTCCATTACTATGGTAATATTGTTAGATCTTTACTCATTTAAATATTTGTTCAGGAGGAAATCCTTCACACTAATGTGTGAGACTAAAAAATGGATCTTGTTTTTGGATACTAGATGCCTGAATTTCTTTAAACTTATTATTACAGATAGAACATGCTTCTCAATTAACTAATATCTCACCTCATAGTCTTCTAGGCTCTAGCTAAGGAATGTAATATGATTCTCATATCCTTCCTTGTTTAGTTGTACCAGCATTATAGATATTGTGTCTGAGCCACCAAAAACATATAGGGTGAAATAATTTGAGAAGTCTAGAGTAATGAGAGTTAGAGTTTGTGATATTTCTTGTTTAATAGATTCAAAGCTATCTTTACCCTTAGATATCCATTTAAATTCCATGCTCTTTTTCAACATTAGTGTCAATGGCTTGATAAGATTAGCAAAATTAGGCATAAACCTTCTGACAAAGTTCATCCTCCCTAAGAAGCTTTGGAGAGCTTTCTTATGAATAGGAATTGGCAATGCTAGAATGACTTCAACTCTCTCCAAGTCAATAGTTAATCCTTATTTAGACACAATGTAGCATAGGATCTTAACTCATGAGCCAAGAATATGCATTTTTAGGATTCAAGGAAACTCCAAACTACCTACATCTCTTAAACACTTTCCTGATATGTGAAATATGGTCAGCAATGTTCTTATAAAATATTATAATGTCATCAAGGTAGATAAGAACCATCTTGTTAATCAGCCCCTTGAATTCCATGTCCATGGATCTCAGAAATGTTTCTCCAACATTTGATAATCCAAATGGCATGTTACTATAGGCATGGGTCCCCCATTTTGTGGTGAAATTTATCTTAAATTGATCTTCTTCTCTCACCATGATCTTGTTGTAACCTAAGTAGCCATATAGAAGTGAAAACCTTTCTGAACCAACTACTACTTGTAAAATTTGTTTCATTGAGGGAAGTGGGTAGTGATCCTTTAGGGAAGCTCTATTTAGAATTTTAAATCCATGCACAACCTTATTTCTCCATTCCTTTTCCAGACTGGAACAAGGTTTATAACCCATGATGAGTTCTTGATAGGGAAAATGATGCTTTCCTCAATTAGATTGTTCAATTATTTCTTCATTAGAGGCTCTATGTGAGGATTTACTATTCTTTTCTTCTATGTAATGGGTCTAGCTTATAAATCTAGTTCAATGGTATGTCGAGATAAACTAGGATCAAACCCTCTAAGATATTCATAACTCCATGAAAATATATCATGAAATTTTTGAAAAAGTTATATAAAATCATCTTTTTCTTGTTGAGTACTTACCTTTCCAATCTAGAGTAATTTGTCTTCTCCGACTGAAATTGGATTTGAATCTTCACCTTTTACCATAATGTTTGATTTTTCTTTTCTGAACTGGTGATTGGGATTGAATATGGATTCTAGAGTCACTAGAAATTTAGGCATCTTGTTTTTTCTGAGTTGGACCACTTGATCTCCATATTTTTTTCTAGCTTGTCTTGGTGTCTTGGAGAGAACTTAGCCTCTTCTTGAAGGAAGTTTATGATTTTTTGGTCACTCTCAAACACCTGCCAACTTGTGTTATTTTCCAGGACAACGGGCCTTACTATCACTTTTATATGTGGCTGAATTTTCTCCTTTTTGATATCCTCAACAATTTCAAACATTGGCCCAATTGTTGATGTTTCACCACAATGTTGTGTATAAACTAGATAAGGTAAAGTGAGGAGGAATATCTGTGAAGTCAAAGAATGTTGTGCAAGTTATAGAAGACCAGGCTGATCATGAATATCTCCTTTTTTGCTAGGAAGGAACACTTAAAATGCAAAACAAGACCATAAGATAACATTACTAATATAGGTCGATGGACTACCTAGTGGGAGCTAGATCTAGAAAACACAGTGCTTCCTAGAAGGATGTAAATCCACGTTCAAATATAACTTAACGCAGATATATAACATGAAAGAAGGAATTCCTACTATAGTTGTATGATTTAAGCGTCTCACACAAAACAATAAGCTATATTTTATTTAATAATGCATATAAGACTTAATCTAGAAAGGATGGTTGGTTTTTAGGGCTTGCAAGTGTAGCAGAGGATGTTAGGGAGGTCAAGGTGAAGTTTGGTGGGGTTTTAAGAGGTTTTAGGTGAGGTTAATGGCTTTTTGGTCTGGGAAAAATTACCAAACACAGTGACCGGTATCGGTTAGGTGACTGATGTCAGTACTTGGTAGCAGTCGATGCTAATTGGGTGACTGATGTTGATAGGGGTGATTAGACAAAAAAATTTAAAATGGGTTGGTTAGGAAATATTTTTTATTGTACAGAGAGTTTAGAAGGCTTATGATAGGTGTTAGGATTTATGTGAAGACTCAGAGATGTTAAAATATGTGGTTAGGGGGACAGAGAGGTTCAAATGGGTAGGTTATCGGGTAGGTGGGTGTAGGAGGTATCTGACAGGGAAAACAATCTAGAAAATAAATGATTTAATACCAAACTCTAATAAAGCTTAACAACCAGATTAAAGTACTTACCTGGAGATTAGAGGTTGACAAATGATGATTATTGGTAGGTTCTTGGAGGAGAAACAGGTCCAAATCCACTGTAATAGCAAGAAGGCTTAGTGCCTCCCTTTGTGAATGATATGAATTTATGGAGAATTAGGCTGATTACTAACGAAGAATGTGAGTGCTCAGGTACTGTGTTGGTTGTCAAAATCTTGTTTTGGATGCCTAGATGAAAGAGCTAAGAATGCTAGAAATCCAAAAATCCAAGATGGCAGAACCTGAGTAAAGGATTGGAATTCCTTATTTAAGGGAACTGATGGTCATTGGGTGATCAACACCAGCTGAGGAATAACCACCGTCAGTTAGGGAGAAAAGGTCATATTTTCCAAAAATAGCCATTTCTCTCCATTTTGTAGGTTAAGGTTTGATATGGACTAGGAGTCTGGGTTGGTGCTAAATTAAGTGAGAAATAGGTGGGAGAAGTGTAGAAGAAGTCATAGTTAGGTTTAAAATAGGTCATAGTTAGTTAGAGAATTAAATGACTTAGTCTAGGTTAATAAATAGGCTTGGAAAGGATCCATGGTGAGGTGGAGAGGTGAGGTGTAGAAATGAGGGAATTATTAACTTAGTATGGGTAGTTAACTTAATAATAATGTTTGGAGGGGTCATGGTAAGAGGTATGTTATTTGAAGGGAGACTAGAGGGTTGCAACCCAATTTCAGGTATTTACATTTGCCCCTTTTTTTTTGCATAGCTTGTATTGATAAGAGACGATGAAAAAAAAACAATAGGTGTTTTCTCCATGTATGGGTAGAGGTGATCCCCCTCAAACCATGAATTGATTAAGGAGTAGGAAAAATTAGTGATGGGTTTGATAAAGTGGTAGTTGATGAAAAATAAGGTAAGGTTTGGGTATATGAAATGGTGATATCAGTGTGGGTAATAGGTGGGGGCAAACAAACGCATGCTTACATATAGAATGTGACAAGGCACTATGATGAAGAGCTCAAAAACTCTACATCATCAAAGGTCAATATTTTATTCAAACAAGGTTGATATGGTCTAGGTATCCAAGGTATAAGAAGTGCTCCTGGAAACATAATGAGGCTAGGTGCAGGAATGGGCATTGGTGTTTTCCGAAGCACCAAAAGGTTTGATCTACTTGAGATAAACATCACATCATAAGATAAGGAAAGGTCGGTAGGCTAAATAACACGAGTATCATCATCACAAGGTATTATGAGTAGGTGAGCTCAAGTTTCAAATGGGTGAGGTCGGTGTGGGTGTAGGTAAGGTCATGGGTAATTTATGTTCTGAATGATTTTTTTATTTTAATTATTTTGATGTCATGGAAACTATATGTAGGCATGTTTTGGTTATGGTTGTATAATTTGATTTCATTTCCATTATATTTATGTCATGGAAACTAGATGATTTAAATATGGGTGGAATGTATGAGTTGATTGAATGGTTTAATTTTCAATTTATTGATGTTATGGAAACTAGATGATTAGGCATGGTTTGGTTGATGTTGTTTTTTATTTCCAAGGTATTGTTTTTATGTAAACTAGCTATGTAGGCATGGTTGAGTTTTATTTGGATTTCAAATGTATTGATGTTATGGAAATTAGATGTAGGCATGGTTTGGTTGATGTTTGTTTCAATTTAATTTCCAAGTTATTGGTATTATGGAAAGTAAATGATGATGTGTATGGGTGATGTATGGTTTGTTTTGTGTTAATTTCCAAGTTATTGTTTTTTATGGAAACTAACTAGGTTTGTTTACGAGGGGGAAATAGTGGGGGAAAAGAGTGGCTGAGCTAATGGCCCCATGCACTCGAAGTGCTACCTACATAGCCCTTGCAAAAGGGTCCTCAGGCCGATGTAGCTCTCCCTTAAACCAGGGAAGAATGAGATTGGGTTAGGTAAGTTGAATAGGTAGGTTGAGTAGGTAAGTTGGTTGGGTAAGGCATGGTTGAAAATATGCAAATTCGAATGATGAATAGGTAATAGGAAAGGTGAATTAGGCTTAGGCATAGATGAAGGTGTTACGGTTGATTAAATTTTGATGGTCCTTTTCTATTAGAAGAAACAACAAGTAGAGTGAGGTGAACTAAAAATAAGCAAAATGCTCTCGAGATGGACTATAATTGTCACACCCCTAGGCTTACAAACATAATTCCCTGGATACGTTGTATGATTGATAGGTCTAGGGTTGAAATAATTTGTGTGATCACAATGTGTAGAATACACGCCATGTCCCTTGAGTTGATTTAGAAGATAATAAACAAAAGGTAAGGTGGAAGAGTTTGTTAAGCATAAACTTGTTGTGGGACAACATGCCCCTTCTGCAAGATACCCAAAACTAGAATAGGCAAGTCCATGACCAAAAGTTTGTATTTTTCTTGACTTTTTATTTTATTTTTTCTTTTTTCATGTATAGACTAATCAATGCGAGAATTCTATATTGGGATAAAATAATTTCTCCTTGAGGTATTCATGAAGTTGATCAATGTAGGAAGCTCTATAATTATTTTATTTGAAAGATACATATTAGTCTTCTTATGGGGATAGACTAAGTGCAATAGGAGGATGCATTTTATAATGGTCCTTTGAGGGAGCAATCTACTTATAGCAGCACAAGAGAAATAGATGGATGTCCTTTTGAGGGAATCATCTATTTGCAAGAATTTTGACTCAAGGAGTGGAGTTTTGGTTATCCCATATATATTTTTATTTTATTTTTGGACTTGAAGTCATGGACAAGACTATAAAGGAGTATATGCCTCTTTTAAGAGGGAAAAACCATAGTGCAAAAGTATTGGCTATGAAAGAGGGTTTCAAGTGATGAACGACCATGGGATTCCATCCTGAAAAGGATGAAAAGTATCCATGAGAATCATGTCATGAGTAGAGCCGTGGTACTCATATTTAAGACAAGGCTGAATGGTGATGGAT
Organism: Taxus chinensis; assembly: GCA_019776745.2. Lineage (NCBI taxonomy): Eukaryota > Viridiplantae > Streptophyta > Pinopsida > Cupressales > Taxaceae > Taxus > Taxus chinensis. The sequence continues at coordinate 15,623,745 of CM034149.1, forward strand.
AATCACACAATTCTATTTGAGTCATTGGTCCTTAAAAGAGGTAGGTGAAAGGAAAGGTTCGCTCAAGGGATGAGCATATAAGTGACATAAAGTGATGTAGTAATTTATTCAACAATAGAACGACAGAAGATACATGGCATTAAGGGGTTCAGGTTCGGGTTTACCCTCAAGAGAAGATAAATGATAAGCTCCTGATCCATAGGTATGGGTGACAATATAGGTCCAAGCCAATAAGGAGAAAAATTTCCTCATTTAATTTTCTTCACTTTGGTTACATCTTGGTTTTCCTTGAGGATAAGGTCATCTTTTGAAGGTTCGTTCATGAACATGTTTGTTATAGGCACATTTGATGTGTTTTTGGTAGATTTGGAGATGGTCGAGAGCATTTAAACAATTTTTTCCAATAACTCAAGTTGTGTCAAATTTTCTTGGAAAAAGTTAGCGTCTGAGAGCATGTCCTTAAGTGATATACGAAGAGACGGAATTTGAAATTCAAGAGGCAAGAAAACCTCTATACTGTAGACCAAAGAAAAAGCTGTGGTTTTGGTTGAGGTGTTAATGTTGGTGTGATAAGCCCATAAGTAAAAAGGAATGTGCGTGTGTCAGTCCTTACGAGTGTCATCAAAGACTTTCATAAGAATTTTGTTGAGGGTTTTGTTGGAAGATTCAACTTGGCCATTTTTTGTGGGTAATAGGGTGAAGAGAAACTAATTTGAATGCCAAATTTATCACACAATTTGCGTAGGTTGTTTTTTTAATTGTTTTCCATTATCAGTGATAAGGTGATGAGGAACACCAAAATAGTAAATGATATGGTGGTTGATGAACTCGGTGATATTTACAGCTTTGGTTGACATGAGAGCAATAGATTACACCCATTTAGTGTAATATTTTATTATTGTGATGATCCAGTGATGATGTTGAGAAGAATGAGGGTTAATCTCTCCAATGAGATCCAAACCCCATTGAGAGAAGGGCCAAAAGTATCTAACCTTGTAAGGCATGACTTGGGGTGTGGTGAAGGTTAGCATGCTGCTAACACTTCACACAAAATTTAACATAGTCGCAAAAAATATTGGTTAAGGTTTGGCCAGTAATAGCCGAAGAAAAGGATACATTTTTCCACAACAAGGCCACTAAAATGTCCCCCACAAATCCCATCATGGATTTATTTTATAGTGTATGGGATTTCAGAACTGGTGACGCACCACATGAGGCTATTGTCAAAGCCATGGTTATATAGAGAAGACCCCCCATGATGACATAATGAGAGACACTTTTTAGGAAGGCTCGTTGTCCATTGCGAGTGAGATCAGAAGGAAGAATTGAAAGGGAGAGGTAGTCAATGAACTACTTATACCAAATGTCAGGTGGGTCAATTTTGATTCTTCCCACAAAATTTACACTGCAGATACTAGAAGAGGGTGACTGAAATTGTTCTATTGTGACAAAGATTTTGGAGTCCAAAGGTGAGGCTGGTATTTGAGAGGCAAGGCAAGCCATGGTATCCATGAATTTGTTAGTATATCATGGAGTGGTTTAAATGTGGAAGTGGTCAAATGTGGTGAAAAGTATGTTGACATGATGTTTATACTTTTGAAGCACCTCGTTACGAAATTGGTACAAACCATTGACTTGATTCACAACCAGTTGAGAGTCACCAAAGATATTAATGGATTTAACATCTAGGGCTATGGAAGTTTGAAGACCCAAGACAAGTGCTTCATACTCGACAATGTTGTTGGTGCAATCAAAGTTGAGTTTGAAGGATAAATGCATAGGCTCACCATCAAGAGGAAAGAGGATGAGCCCTGCACCACCTGTATTGACATTTGGAACCATCAAAGAGTAATGTCATTTGGTAGACAATATCATCAAGGGAGAGGGTAGTGATAGATTCATTAGGAAAATCAAAGTTATAGGATTGACTTCTAGGAAGAGGAGCATCTGCAAGCTGATCTGTAATGGTTTATCCCTTGAAAAAAATTTGATGAATGAATTCTAGGTCTAGATCTACAAAGAGCATGAGCCATTGTGCAGTGCATTGGTGTTGGTAAGGTTTAGCATACATTTAATGTAGTGGGTCGGTGTTGGTGACGAAAAAGGTTTTGTGGTGAAGTTTGGTGGTAATGAAGACCAAGGCTAGGCAAATATTTTTATCATGACTATACCTAGTCTTATAGTCTAACAAAGTACAGCTTATGTAATAAACCTCTTTCTCCCTGGTTTGCTCATCGTGATGAGCGAGCATGACACCCAAGGAATGGTCAGTGGCAGAAATGTAAAGGTAGAAAGGTTTTTCATATTTAGGTGGGATGAGCATAGGTGGCTGAAGAAGGTATTTCTTCAATGCTTCAAAGGCTTTGTGACACTCATCATTCCAATTAAAGGAGACATCCTTTTTAAGGAGATGATGAAAAGGGTGACATCGGTTGAAAATTTGGGAAATAAATCGTCGAATGGATTGCAATTTTTCTTACAAACTACAAAGTTGTCCAAGGTTAGTAGGTGGAGGCATTTCGAGAATAGCCTTGATTTTGGCAGGATCGATTTCGATGCCCTGCAAAGAGATGATGAAACAAAGGAGTTTTCCAGAGAGAATGGAAAAGATGCACTTCTTTGTTGAAGGCAAACACAGTATTGGACGAGATGATCAAAGATGAATTTAAAAACTGGAAGGTGCTTGGCACAACTTTTGGACTTATAGCGAAGTTCGTTGACATAATCTTCCAATATATCATGCATGATATCGTGGAAGATATAGGTCATAGCATGTTAGTAGGTGGCACTAAAAATTTTCAAGTCAAAGGGCATGATGCAATAACATAAGGTCCCCCAAGGGGTGATGAAAGTGGTTTTATGTTGATCTTTTGGAGCGAGTAATATTTTATTATAATCCTAGAATCTATTTATAAGAGATAACATCTCATGGCCGGCTGTAATATTAACGAGTTGGTCGATGCTAAGAAGAGGAAAGTCATCCTTAGGGTAGGCAAGGTTAAGGTCACGGAAGGTCATGCAAATATGGAGTCCCCTTGTCACTTTGGTGACAGGAACAATGTTAGAAATCCATTGTGGATAGTCAATGGGTAGAATGAAGGAAACAGAAAGAAGGTGCAAGTGTTCTTCTTTCACAAGAAGGGAAATGCATGGATGCATTTTTCACAACTTTTTTTTCATAGGTTTTGCATCGGGGATAGTTATGATATTATGGACCACAATATTAGGGTCAATACTAGGCATATCGGCATAACACTAAGCAAAATTGTTTCTATAATTTTGAAGAAAAGAGGTGAAGGCTTCCTATTCAGAATAATCTAAAGATTGGCCTATCTTTAGAATTCAAGGGTTGTCCTGAGTGTGAATGTTGATCTCTATGGTCAATTCATTCAACATGGTTTGTGTCTCAGAAGGTAATGACCAATGAATGTAAGAATCATCTGCACCTAAATAGGTGAGAATAGAATCATCCTCTTGACATTGAATGACATTGATAAAAGTTGTGTCATCATCCAACATGTTAGGATAAAGAAGAGGAAAGGAAGAGTGCATCTCATCATCATGATGATAGATCATAGGTCCCAAGGAAACGGTTTTCATGAAAAAAAAAGTTAGGAGGGATAGATTCTTGATCCATGGACTCCGTGGGTGAAGGTGGTGTGGTAGGTGAGTTAGGTAGGGAAGGTTTACCTTCCTCTGCAAGGTCAATTTGAGCCTTCTTAGGAGGAGGTTGAAAAGAAAAACCAATACCACAACAGTCTTTGTGTTTTTTGGTGGTGCAAGGTATGACTATATGACGACCTTTGTCATAAATACCAAAGCCAAAGCCCTTCCAGGCACATCGATGAAGAAAAGTGTGGGTGAAGTGGTGGTTGGTGAGGTATTGGAAGTTGGATGAGAAAGGTCAGGTTTGGGTAGGTGGTTCAGGAGAATAAGAAGAAGTATTGAGTCCCCCATATGTCAGGTTGGTGCAAAGGTGGGGAGGACCGTATGGAAAAACCTCTCCTACATGATGGTCATAATGTGGGTGTTGGTGAAGGCTTCCATACTCTTGAGGAGTAAGGAAAGTGTCTATGTTATATAGGTGGTACTCCCCCAGGGAAAGGTTTTGAAAAACACCTACCAAGGGGTTGAAGGTCAGTATTTGGGTAGTGGGGATGGATGAGCTACTTGAAGACTGTGAAGGTGGGGCATCAATTGTTGGTGAAATAGGCGGGTTGGTAGATGGGCCAGCTATAGAAGTTGTGGCAGAAATGGGAATAGATGGACTGATTGTGGAAGGTATAGTGGTAGAAGTGGTAGATGAGGTAGCAAAAGAAGATGAAGTGGTAGGGGTGGTAGATACCTTGACTGGAACAAGGACATCATTTGGTTAGTAAATGATGTTGTAGGTTTTAAAAGGAGAAGGATCCACTCGAATAGTGTAAGCATGCCCTTCATATTCAAATTTCAGGAAACAATGAAGGGTTGAAGGTACACACCCCATGGCATGAATCCAAGGTCAGAAAAGTAATAGGTTATATTGAAATTCCCCCTCAATGACATTGAATAATTTGGGACTAGTGCGGGGAGCCACGAGGATGTGGAGGATGACAGTGCCAAGGGTAGAAGTCATGGCATCATTGAAATAACACAACATAATAGGGTTATTATGCATACATTTGGTGGGTATGTGCAATTTTTTGTATGCATGGGAAGAAATGATATTAATGCTAGCACCTCCATCAATCATAACACATCAAATGTGAGTATCATTGATGTAGGAGGTGATGAAGAGGGTAGGATCAAGATCATCTGATTATAGAGGGGAAATCTTTGAATCATAAAAAATAACAACAGAAACCTGAGGAGAGGTGATGGGGGTAGAAGTTTGAGGTGAAGTGGTGAGAGCAGCCACATGATGAGGGGTAAAGATGGCAGCCATAGGTGCAGGATCATTTAGTGGAACCTCAATAGATTGCAGGACCTCAATGAGGGCTTGACGATGAGACCCGTAGGTTTGAATTAGGTCATATAAAGACATCTTCATAGGAGATTGATGAATTTTTTTAATCATAGAGTGATGTGTGAATCCTTCATAAATGGCCCATGGATGGTTACCTTGGGGGCAGGTGCAGGTGGAATAACGGGTGAAGGTGCATTGGATGGGCTACTAGTTTTCTCTTTTCCTTTATGTGTTTGCGATCAAGTAGCTACTTGGACCATATTTATTTCAAATATCAGAGGAGGAAAAGAGGGTTGTGGAGATGCAGGTAAAGGTTGTTGAATAGATATAGGGCTAGGTTGTGTGGTAGTAGGAAAAGGGGGAATGGAATTATCCTCCAACAACTCATCTTCATCAAAGAGACCATCCAAAGTACAAAGTTGAAGGAGAATATTTTTAAGGGCCTTACAACTTTCGACATCATGCCCTAGTGAGTGATGATATGCATAGATTTTGGTGTCTTCAAACCCTACTGGTTAAGGTTTGAGCAGGTCATACGACTTAATAGGTGGGAGGGAGATAGCAGAGGTTTCTAACAACCTAGTGAGGATGTTAGAATATGATCCTACCAATGGGTCATAGTGAGAAGTCAAAGTTGGCTTGGATGAAGGTGCGAGTGATTTTTTTGGGAGAGGTGTTGCTAGAGGTGGTGTAGGTGTGACTACCTTTCTAGTAGGTAGTGAAGGTTTTACTTTTTGTTTTGGTTACACCTTCTTGAGTAAAGGTGAAAGAGGTGTGTGTGAGGTCAAAGGAGATGTAAGAGGTGGGGGTACCCTAGAAATCTAAGGTGAGAGTGGTGGTGTTGGTAATAGTGCAATAGTAGGTAATTGAGAAGATGTAGATAGAAGAGGTGATGAAGGTGAAGATGTGGGAAAGAGAGAAGGTGAAGGTATGGGTGCAGGTTTCCGCACCTTGGATTTTCTTGGGTGAAGAGGTAACTTGACCAATGTGGAAGGGTGTGGACCTAAAATTGAAGGTAGAGGTGAACGTGAAAGAGAAGGTGTGGGAGATACCGAGGTATGAGGCCTAGGAGGTTGAGTCTTCCTCTTAGGTTTGGGAGTCCATATTTTTGCAGGTGGTGGTTGAGTAGGTAGGTCTAGTTTCACTACAAGATGTAGTAGGCTAGGTATTGATAGGACCCCTAAGGAAGTGGTAGTTTTAGGTGTGGATGGGGGTTTGGGTAAAGGAGAGGCTAAAGAAGAAGGGGATGATATGGGTGGCTCAGGTGCCATGGTTTTAGTTGCCTTAAATATCTTAGGATAGATAGTTGAGGTATTTGGGTACAACATATGCATTTGGGTGGATACAGGAATTCGAAGGTGCCCCCATAGTGTGGATTAATCAATATACTCTAATCGGTCCACCAAACGTGAGAACAGTGTTGGTTTAGAAGATGATGAACCAATGGTGAAACCTGTCCAGAAATCAGAATCTTGTGATATAGGGAAGATTTTCACCTCTGATTCAGTAGGAAAGAGTGATGTAAAAAGGTTGATAGGATATTGGAAGACCTTAGGAGAATCATCACCTATAGGAAGAGGAAATAAGAGTGGCTCCTCTATGGGTTGAGGAGGAGGAAAAACAAGTGATGTGGACTCCTCTTTAGGTAGAGAGGTAGATAGGGTTAGCTCCTCCTTGGGTAGAGGAATGGGTGAAATAGGTTCTTCCTTGGGTAGAGGAACAAACAAGATAGGCTTTGTGGTAGGTAGAGAAAAAGAGAGGGTAGATTCCTTAGTGGGTAGTGTAGTAGGTGTGATAGGTTCTTCTATGGATAGAGGAGTAGGTGTGATAGGCTCCTCCATGGGTATGAAATAATTTCCTCAATAGATGCTATGGGAGGAAACTAGATAGATAGAACAAGTATTGTATTGAAGACGACATAAACCTCATACACATTGGTGTCAATAGTAGAGGTCTCTGAAGATTGGTTTGATGAAGGTGTGTGATTAGGAAATATTTTCTTAAACACACCCATATTTGCATTGGTAGGTGCATTATGGTTTTCCATGATGAGATCACCACTATAGAGAATTCCTTGGATAATGTTCTAAAAGGTTTTGTAATTGCCATCGCTATGTCCCCTAACTTGGTGATAGTTACAGAATTTGTTTTCTTTATACCACGGCGGTTTAGGATGAGAAGGACCAAAACCATTGCTTGGTTTTATAGGTGGAAGGGTGATGGCTCTAGATTTTAAAATCTTTTCTAACACAAAAGAATATGGTTCTCCGATAGGAGTGTAAGCCCTCTGTTCATATTTGTATTGAAAGTTTTGAACATGAGAGAGGTTGGCAGGTGGTTTTGGTTGATTAGATGGATGAGAGGGGCCAGATTTCAGAATCACCGTGTTAGAGGATCATTTAGCCTTATAATGGTTATTAGAATGGTTATTTGGTGGTTGAGAAGAAAAGTTGTTCAATTTGAAGTTAGCATTCTTATTACGCAACTTAATTTTTTCCTCTTCAAGGGCACGAATCTCCAGTTTCCAGCCCATAGTGAACACTTCGTCAAACGTGTAAAAATTTTGAACCTAGAGATTCAGGGAAATGTGTCTGTCATATGCCCTTGTGAACAAATATATGAGCTTTGTTTGTGGTAGTTGGAAGGTGATTTGATTGATGAGGCCCTGCCAACATGCGATGAAATCTGTGATAGATTAGTCTTCATATTGTCGAATAGAGTACAAGTCCTTTATAGATACCTTCTTAGAGATATTGATTGAGAAATGATCAAGGAAGGTTTGGGAAAACTAATTGAAAGAGAAGATCGAGTGCCTAGGAAAAGCACTATACCAATCTAGGGTGGGTCTTGACAGTGACATGGGGAAGGTTCTAAGGAGCAAGGCATCATTATGGATGATCAAATAACACACATCTTTAAATGAGCATAAATGTTGTTGAGGGTCTTCCTTGCTATTTAAATGATTGAACATGGGTAACTCCTATTGTGCAAGATAAGCGTGAATATATATGGATGGGTGAATGGGATCATTATAAATTTCACCATAAGTGAGGACATTACAAGATCTGGAAATAAAATCCTTGAGTGTTTGCATCTTATCCATCATCATCTTGATAATATCAATGGTTGGATTAGATTGAGGAGCACCTCATGTGGTATAAGGGGTGGATGAGATGAATAGGTCATAGACGACATCCCAGTGTATGGTGGTCTTGAATATGAGAAATGACAAGTGGGTAAATATGTAGGAATAGATGATGTGGGCATGTACTCTAGGTACGAGGTGGATGTTATAGGTGGGATGTATGTAGGAGGAGTTTGTGTAAAGACCCTCGTAGTGATGGGTGGAAGATTTTGGGGTATAGAAAGGACCAAATTTTGAAGGAGGTATAGGATGTCGACGGAACTAGCGGTTTTGAAGTAATGGGTATTAATGATGTGGAGATCCCTATACTAAGAGTCATTGATGAGGATGTCACAGGTGTTGAGGTGTTATCAGAGGTCGGGGGGGTGGCAAATGTTGAAGTTGCAACACACACCAAAGGTGCGATGGATGTAAAGGTTGTAGTAGGTGGTTTTTACGTAGGAGTAGGCAATGATATAGTAGAATTCATGGATATTGCACGGGGCATGGAGGTAGGCATACAAAATAGCAACTGGTCCGATGAGTCACGGGTAGAAGAGTGGGTAAGGTAATGTTGTAAGGCTATGCCATTATGATCAAGGAATTTAGTGAATTCCTCGTCACTTGTACATATAGTTATAGGAATTTTGGGGTCCACTGGTGAAGAAATAGATGGAGGTGAAGGTGAAGAAAATAATAGTTGACAAGTTCAAACCATAAGAAAGTTGGTAGATAGGTATTCTAGGCTCTACAGAACTAACAAAACTTAGAAATAGATGTTTGATGGAGTTTGAGGGTAGAAATAGGTTATTGTTTCTGATAAAAATAAAAAACATAGAGACCGACGTCGGTCTATAAATTGGTGTTGGTTAGATAGAAAGACGGATGTCGGTCGCTAGGCCGATGCCGGTGACTGATAAAAAATAGAGAAATTAAGATTTTTGGGTAAGAAAAGTGTAAAATGAGTATTTTGGGCTCTGTTAAGGGTGGTAGAGATGCATAAACTAGTTAATTAAAAGAATCAGAAACACTGAGAGATGGTCTATAGAAATAGATTGTTGTTTTGATAGAAAATCAAAAACTAGAGAGACTGATACCAGTCAGTTAACCGGTGCTAGTATGATGAAAGACCTGATGGCAGTTGTTGGACCGATGTTGGTTACTGATAAAAACTGGGAAGTGAAGAAATTAAGATTGTTTGAGTTAAATTTGATGAAAATAAGCCCCGAAAGAGGATTTGGATGACAAAAATTATTTAACACACTTAGGAAAAACTAGAATTAACTAGTTATGATTGTTGAGTGATAAAAGGAATGAAAGAGTGGTGAATACATCCTCACAACTCAAAATACAAAAGACAAGAAAGAAAGTGACAATAGAACAAGAAAAAACTAAATAAACACATTGTTCTGGGATAGATTTTAGTGTTATTTGCCTTATGCCTTAAGACTGACTATGAATGAAATAGAATGTTTGGATAACGAAGGTACCTAGAAAGTAATCTATGGTTGGTTTCAGGTTTGTTTTTGTGAAAGAGTCCTTGATTTACCTTTTGGTACATGAGGTCCAAGCTCTGATATGATAAACCAGCCAAAACAGTGGGTGGGGCCCACTATCAATGTTTTTTAAAATCCTTGACGGCTTATTCCTGGAAGGGAATGTTTAAGAAGTTTGTAGATTTTTATAAGTGATTTGGAAAAGGGGGTGTGTGCATAAATATGAGCTATACTTTATTAATCAATCACAAAATGGTCATGACCTATGTCATATGATTGTTACTTAACTATGTGAGCTAAATATGTTGACATATAGGGATGAAATGTAATTGTTTTAAACCCAAATAAAAATATGATATTCGATGTAAACAAGAGTGAATAAGAAGGGGGATGAATTTCACTAACGCAAGAATAGAAGAAAGAAGAAGGATTTTTTTTAAATACACCAAAATAAGTGTTTCATTTAGATAAATTAGAAAGGAGCTTATTACCAGAGAAGAAGATTTAATGAATAACAATTTATAAAGGAAACACACAAGATGTAACCTATATGAATAGAAAGGAACCCACAAACGAGGGTACCACCAAGCATTCCAAAATGTTTCACCATAATGTTGCATATAAAACAGATAAGAGAGGGTGAGGAGGAATACTTGTGAAGTCGAAGATGGTTGTGCATGTTGTAGAAGACCAGGTTGATCCTAAAGAGCTCTTTTTTGGCTAGGAAGGAATACCTGAAATTCAAAATATGACCATAAGATAGCATTAATAATATAGGTTGATGGACTGCCAAGTGGGAGCTAGATCTGAGAAGCACAGTGCTTCCTAGAATGTTGTCAATCCACGTTCAAATACAACTTAATACAGAGAAATAACATGAAATAAGGAAGTCTTATTGTAGTTGTACGATCTAGGTGTCTCACACAAATATAATAAGCTAGATTTGATCTATAACGCATATAAGACTTAATCTATAAAGGGTGGTTGGTTGTTAATGCATGCAGGGTAACAGAGGATGTCAGGGAGGTCATGATGAAGTTTGGTGGGGTTTTAAGAGGTTTTGGGTGAGGTTAATGGCTTGATAGTCTTGGAGAAATTACCAAACACACTGACTGGTATCAGTTAGGTGACCGATGTTGGTACCTAGTAATAGCCGACACTAGTTGGGTGACTGACGCAGGTAGGGGCAATTAGACAAAAATGTTAAAATGGGCTGATTGTGAACTCTTTGTAATTGCACAGAGAGTTGAGAAGGCTTAGGCTAGGTGCTAGGATTTATGTGAAGACTCGGAGATGGTAAAATAGGTGGTTATGGGGAAAAAGAGATTCAAACATGCAGGTTGTCAGGTAGGTGGGTGTAGGAGGTATTTGGTAGTGAAAACAATCTATAAAATAAATTATTAATGTTAGGGTAAATATATTAATTATGCATTGTAATTAGGTAGTTTATTATTATTTTGTTATGGTTATGATTATATAACTGTTATATTTTTTTATTGCATACACAAAGGTTTATTGTTGCATTGTTGTAACAACATATTTGTTTGTACCTACTTCCCAGATGTATTTTGGAACCTTATGTAATTATGTTGCACCTATGCAACATATAGTTTGTCTGTACATTGGCTTTCCAATATCTATAAATATTACAGCCTACACTATTGTAAACATTTTTCTGCATATTAATAAAAGTGTGAGGCTTTCATCCCTCTTCTACACTTTCATTTGGTACCAAAGAAGGTTAATCTAGACCTATGAGAAGAGAAGGTTGGAGAGAGATAGAGTAGAAAATATTAAGGAGCTTGGAGAAGTATTTGCAGCAATTGAGAGCCTAAGCAGCCTCCTGCAACTTTCCCAGCCCCATCCCTGCCTCCCCACAACCTCCTGTTCATTCCAAGTGTTTGGAATGCAAATGTTTTTTCACTGGTGCCCACTGCATCGGGAAAAATTTGCTACATGAAAAAGAATTAAAAATTTAAAAAAATCCCCATTAGGGGTTTTTTCTCTACATTCAGAGGGGCACTATAGTAACTGCTAAAGCTAGCAGTCTACTAGATCTGGAGGCTCCCCCCACTTAGTCCTGGCTGAGCTCATACAGAGTTGTGCATTGAGTTGTTTGAATAAGGAATCCACAAAGCCAAGCATCGAGTTACTTTCTTTGATGGTCAAGTTGAAATTGTTGAAGACTGTATTCTATTTTTTACAGTGGCTGAGTTCGGATCTAGGACGCCCAGACCAAGCTCCTAAAAAAGCTTTGAATTGATTTGGTTGGATACACCGAGTTAAAGAAATTAAAAGCTCTCACAACAAGCTACATTATTTAGTATCCTCCAACACTAAGCTGGTTGAAAGAGCATTCTTATCGAGGTGTTATCTAGCCAAAACCGACCCAGATCCACAATCCAAAACCGATCTTTGTATATTGGCAAGTTGCATAATCATTGTAACCAAGTCTTTGTTCAAACTGAGTCCCCTAATTTTTCTCCTTCCATATGTGATCTTTTAAAGATTGAGCCATCCTTCAATGACGAGTTGTAGTCCTCCATTGAAAAATGCCAAAAAAATCTAGCTGAGCTATTCACCTACTTCCTAAGGTATTGCACTAAATGAAGACCCTACTACGTTGGTTTTGATGACGTTTTGATCGGTTCGAGCCAATCCTGGAATAACATCTCCATAAACATACAACGGTGGATATCCAACACCTAAAAACTAAACACAGTGGAGGCTCAAATCAACAAAACGATGGATCGATCAAAGAAAAATGATGTTAGCAAAGAAAAGTAGTGGAAATAGAAGGAAAACAATCTGAAAATCAGAGGCGGCCAACAAAACAAGAAAAATGCGTTAAGATCCGGATTCTCGTGGCGGGTAACTCTAAACCACCCTCCATCTTAGAAGCCACGTTGATAACTAAAAGGTGTCAGGTCTTCGTTGATAAGGTTAGTCATTTTTGGAATAATTTAAATATTATATGCTTCATTCCATATCATAATTGCTTTGGCATCTAGTTCGATAAGTGGAAATATTTGGGGCATTTTGGTTGTGGGTTCAACCCCACTCAAACATAGCTATTTTCTTAACAAAACAATTGATATATCCTTTGGTAGAACTTTTAACGCAGACCACTAAATATAGCGGCTAAAACTATAGCTAAACCATTTAGTCAAGCCTAAAACCCCACTAAATTTAGCGAGAAAAACCCTAAAAAGGGTCAAACATAATTTCCCACATAGCCTATTTTTTAATTCTCAACAACATTTTTCAAAGGAGGGGTGATTAAAAATTGCATTTTTAGCCACTTTTTGCGGTTTTTTAAACTGAGAGACATATTGAGCTCCAAAGGCCACCAAGGCCTCGCAAAATAAAAAACATTTCCTGCATATTGGATGAAATTGTAATATTTTAGTGCATTGTACTAATTTGTAGGTTTCCATATTCATCCACAAACCATTATAACTGCTTTAAAACTAACAAATATTTGTAATCAAAAATAATAAAAATTTGGTTTTGTATCACTCATGAGATCTTTTGATCTCATTCGCAGCATTCAGTATATACAGTTCCTCTAACAAGCACTTACGGGTAAAGTCATCATGACCACTACTACACTTAACGCCTAATATAGCTATAACAACGTCATTTGAGCATCGAACCTTTACATCGATAGGGAGTAATAAGGACACAATGCACACACTTTGAGCCCTCCCATCCATATGTGAACGATTGCACAATGTAAATCCAGACACTGAAATTATCCAAGTATATAGCGAAGGTAAATGCACGTATGAGGGTATTTCTTTGAGCCGGTGTCAAAAATCACACCGACCCCTTTCAATATTGTCTTGGTACCACGTATCAAATTATTTCACGTACATTCACGCCTCTTTCACGTACTATCAAGTTTATAGAAAGGGTGAGCTTCTTCCACGTACCAATGGGTATATCAGAAGGGCACACATATATAAAGTTTTGGTATATCAGACTGATGGTATATATATTGGGAGACCATATACCTGGAGTGATAAGAGCCTTACCATTTGTCAGTTGATTCTACAAAATGGGCACCAATGCCCCCAAGTTATTTCTTCTAGATTCACAACTTCTAAGAGGAAATAACTATGCAACATGGAAGACAAAAATCAAGAGACAGCTTGAGTTTGAAGAGATTTGGAATGTTGTGGATGGTTCTATAGCCAGATCAACTACTAATATAACCCAATACTGAAAGTTTGATAGATCCAATCAGAAGGCCAAGCTTATAATCTTGTTTGCAGTTTCCTACAACGTGCAACGCAACATTCGAGATACCAAAACAACTAAAGAAGTGTGGGATAAGTTGAGCACAGTGTACGAGGCCAAGAAAAATAATGTCACTTCTAGCCCTGGGAGAGGAGGTCACTGATACAACTCTCATTCCCATTTTTTTGAGAGAACTCCCTCCTTCATATCGCATTTTTGTGGCAACACTCAGCTTATTGGATCAGACAGTCATTTTTGACAAGTTATTAAATCTATTGCACCAAGAGGAAGGAATGTATAATAAAGATGATGAAGAGGAGAAATCACTTTCTTCTCATCATAAATAGAAAGGAAAAGGAAAAGGAAAATCTCATCAAAAATCCCAAAATCAGCATCAATAAGGGGACAATCAACAAAAGAAGAAATGTCCTATCTACAAAAGAGGGCATGAGTTAAAAGATTATTGGTTCAATACCTATAAGAAAGGTTCATCAAAAAACTTTGGACCTCAAAATAAAAAATATTATAAGGGACATTCTAACTACAATCAAGGGCAGAAGAAGGGGAACTGGTGAATAAAAACCCATTAGTAAGGAAATATAGTTGAGCAAGAAGAACATTTGGATAATGAAGACTTCCTGTACACAACTCAATCAAGTGAACCCTCCACGTCATCTAGTGATGTCTGGTATGTTGATTCGGGAGCCACTCAACACATGATAGGCTACAGAGATGGGTTTACTTCAATGAGGGACACGCCTTTGAAAAACCATGTTTCATTAGGTGATGATTCTTCATACACTGTACATGGGATTGGGAACATTTTTCTTCCACTTGGTTCATGCAACTGTAGATTATCAAATGTACTATATGTCCTTGTGTTGAAAAATAATATGCTATCAATCAATTAAATCCTAGATCACAACTTGAAAATTGATTTTGATACGCATTCCAGCAAGAAAATGTGTTTAATTTGAGACAAATCACGAGGCTTAAAAATAGTTGCAAAATCCTCTAATGTGGGACGTATGTTCCAACTTGATTTTATCTATAGAGATGATCAGGCACTTGTGGCTAATAAATCTACCTCTACACAGCTATGGCATCAGATAATTGGTCACATTAGTTTCAAGTATCTCAAAACACTTTTCCAGTACACTATGGTAAAAGGATTGCCATCTCTCCAAAAGGATACAGATAAGTGTCCTCACTGCCTGGAAAGAAATCAACATAGAGCTTCATTCCATAAGATTACTTATCAATCTCATGGTAATCTTGATCTGGTCCATACCGATATTTTCAGTTCGATGCAAATGATTCATTTTGGATTTCAGTACTTCATTCTTTGTGTTAATGACTATTTGAGAAAAATGTGGATATATTGTCTTCGTAAGAAAAGTGAAGCATTTGAAACTTTCAAGAAGTTAAAAGTGGCTATTGAGAACAAGACTGGTCATCACATCATTACTCTCCACTCCAATTGAGGGGGGGAATTCACTTGTAATGAGTTCAAATCCTACCTATAAGATCATGGGATTCCTCAATAAATGCATCCTTCACACACAGCAACATAATGGTGTTATTGAGAGAAGAAATTATACTATCATGGAAATGGTGTGTTGCATGATATATGATTCTGGACTAAAGAGGAAATTTATGGGTAGAAACAAAAAATATTGTTATACATTTGTTAAATAGAGTGCCCACATTTTCTCTTGATGGAGTAACGCCATATGAAGCATGGTCAAAGCAGAAACCATATGTTGCACACCTCAGAGTATTCGGGTACAAAGAAAGTATGCACATACCCAAGCAGAATAGAAGAATTTGGATATGAAATCACAAAAACTCATCTTCATTGGCTATAGTGAAGAGATTCTTGGGTAAATATTGATGGATCCGAGGACCAGGAAATTCTACACCATCAGAGATGTCGAGTTTCTTGAGAAGAAGGAAGCGGAGACTCCTCCTTTGGACTCACATGATGTAGATTTTTCACCTGTTGTCAAAATAGAAGCTGATGTTCTCGATGATGACAGTGATGATGGGGATGATGGTGTTGATCAGATAGAACCATGACCCATGAGAGCAGTACAACGTATGCCCAAGTGGTATACAAACATGATACGAGATGAAAAATTGGATGTTCCACCGGATACATCCACCCCTGGACCACGGACTCGCAGTAAAGCACAAGAAGAAATAAATTTTTATTTGATGATTAGAGTTATTGAATCTGATGAGCCCTCTACAATCCAGGAATCCCTATAGTCAAAATCTTGGAAATATGCCATGGATGTTGAGTATCAATTAGTAATGAAAAAAAACACTTGGCAGCTTGTCAATCTTCCACCGGGATATAAACCCATTAGTTGCAGATGCATATTCAAAACAAAGTACAAATTAGATGGGACCATATAAAAGTACAAAGCGAGATTAGTAGCAAACGGGTATGCAAAAAAAGGCATTGACTACAAGGAGAAATTTTCTCCCACAACTAAGATCAAAATTATATGGATGATCTTTGCTCTATCTACTCAATTTGGTTTGAAATTCTATCAGATGGATGTAAAAAGTGTTGTTCTGAATGAATATTTACAAGAAGAAGTCTATATGACTCAACCTGATGGATATGTTGTCATTGTTAAGAAACAAAGGTATGCAGACTCAAGAAATATCTTTATGGCCTTAAACAGGAACCTCGGGCTTGGTAAATCAAAATTGATGAACATTTCGTACGACATGGATTTGTTAGAAATCCATACGATCCCAATCTCTACCTCAAAACATAAGGGGGGAGATTATGATTGTTGTTGTCTATGTTGATGATCTATTCATCACCAAAAGTTTAGTGAAGATTGTAGAAATTACTCTGATCTAATACAAAGAATCCATGAAATAGCTATAGACAATAATTGAAATCAGGAACTCTATATTATATTTTTATTATACTTCACTATTTCATTACACTCCATTATATAGGAGATGTAAAATAACAATCCTTATAACAACATTTGTCTTCATGTACAACCATACACCCATATGGTTTCAACCTCACACCAATATAATAATAAAATAATACTAATTGTTTTATTATTTTAACTGACTAACTTACCACATACTAACCACATTTTACATTTACTATTTACATTTACATAGTAAATGTACTTTCACTAATTTACCATAATAATAATTACACATGTAATTATTATTCACTCGTACATACAAATGGAGCACTAAGATATATTTCCTAACATTCCCTCCCTTAGTGTGAACATGGGGAAAACCTGCCTTATACTTGCACCTGCTCATGATCTGATGATTTTACAGGATGATCATAAACCTAATAGATGGTTTTTCACAGGGTTGACCATAAACCGAAAATGATGGTTTTGCAACTGGTTTACCACAAACCAAAAAGGTGATGGTTTTGCATAGGGTTTACCAACAACCGAAAATGGTGGTTTTACAAGTGGTGTCACCATAAACCAAAAGGGTGATGGTTTTGCATAGGGTTTACCAACAACCGAAAAATGGTGGTTTTACAAGTGGTGTACCACAAACCAAAAATGAAGGTTTTCAAGTGGTTTACCTACAACCACTTCATGATATGCCAAGTATTATTCTTAGCCCTCATCACATCTCACTGCAGGGAATAACATAGGAAATTCTGCTAAAATCTGCTGCATATATAGAAAATACCATAAATGTAGAAAACTAGAAATGGAACATTGAGATCATGTTCCCCCTCAATGTGAAATTTCCTTTATTCTGAAAACCACAATAGGAACACTGCAACCAAACACTTTTCCATAAATACAAAGAAACAACAAGAACACACTGTATAAAAAAGTAATCACCATAGCTGATACGGCCCCGTCGTTGGTGACTGACGAGAGGTCGCTGAATGACCTCCAACCTCCTGTGCCTCCTTCCTCCAATAACTTCACTTAGAATAGAAATTATTCAAAATTATAGTCAATTTCATCTGTTATTCGTTCATCTTCATTGTCTGAGCCTTCTTCAGTGACTATATTTGCTTCATTTTTAAGATTTTCATTGAGCAAGTCTTTAGCTCGATCTCTACAAAAAGACTTAGTATGACCCTTGTTCTTGCAATAGAAACATTCAATTTCATCCTTTTTTTTTAGAATTTTTTGTATTTCTTTTTAACATATAAAGCAGTTTCCTCTTCTAGATCTTCTTTAGTTCTTTTCTCTTCAGCTAGGAGAGCTGAAATCATGCCCTCTAATGACTGAGAAGACATTTTCCCTAGAGTAAAGACAACATTATTGTACTTGGATGACAAACTGTTTAATAATATGGCTTTTACATCTTCATCATCAACAGGAGCTTTAACTTCTGCTAGTTGTCTAAGAAGAGATCTCAATTCATTTATATGACTTGACATTGTAACTTCTTCATTCATTTTCAATTTGAATAATTGTAACTTTAAAGAGAATTTTGCATTATTCGCTTTAGCCCCAAAAGTTTTGTTTAGTAAATCCCATATTTCTGTAGAAGATTTTTCTAAATCTACATGATGTAATTCAGAATCTGAAAGACCAAGTCCAATTATTGCTTTGGCTTTGTCATCTCTAGTTTCCCATTCTACAATTTTGCTTACATCTGTAGGTTTTTTTTCTTTTCCATCTACTATCCTCCATAGATTTTTATTCATTAACTGCATCTAGATTTTTACCCTCCATGTATTTAGCCCATTAAATTTATCTAATGGTATATCCATTTTATTGAATCTAAATATCCCAAAAAAATTGAACGTAGATTTGAATTACCTTTGATTCTCTGATTTCTTCAAAAAAACAGCAGTGATTAATGTGATGTATAGTAAATTGCACGTTTCTCCCAAACTACGAACTGGGTTTTACTGAAATTTCTATTGTATCTTTCTGTATAAAATATCGTTCCACATGCAAAATTTTGGAGAAACTCAGATCGTGAAACAAAAGTTACGAGATCTTCTTTGAGACAGATTTAACCTGCTCTGGTACCAAATGTAGAAATTACTCTAATCTAATACAAAGAATCCATGAAATAGCTACAGAAAATAATTGAAATCAGGAACTCTATATTATATTTTTATTATATTTCACTATTTCATTACACTCCATTATATAGGAGATGTAAAATAACAATCCTTACAACAACATTTGTCTTCATGTACAACCATACACCCATATGGTTTCAACCTCTCACCAATATAATAATAAAACAATACTAATTGTTTTATTATTCTAACTTACTAACTTACCACATACTAACCACATTTTACATTTACTATTTACATTTACATAGTAAATGTACTTTCACTAATTTACCATAATAATAATTACACATGTAATTATTATTCACCCGTACATACAAATGGAGCACTAAGATATATTTCCTAACAAAGATGATTGATGCAACAAAGAAATATCTTAAACGATTGTTCAACATCACAGATCTTGGGTTGATGCATTATTTTTTTGGATTGGAAGTATATAAAAAGGAGAATCATATATTTTTTCTCAATTGAAATATACCAAGAAAAAACTTGATAAATTCAAGATGATGGATTGCACACTTATTGCTACACCTATGGAGACAAGACTACAGTTATCTCGTTTAGATCCATCTCTTGTGGTACATGTAACTCTATATCGACAGTTGATTGGAAGTCTCATTTATCTGACCTACACTAGACTAGGTATCAACTTTGTAGTGAGCTATCTATCTAGGTTCATTCAGGAACCCATATTTTTTCATTAGAAGGCAGCAAGGTGAATCTTGAGATATCTCAAGGGAACAGTGGATCTTGGTCTAGAATCCAAGAAGAATGATCAATTATTCTTGACAAGATATTCAAATTCAGCTCATATAGGTAATATTGATGACAAAAAATCCACTTCAAGGTTTGTATTCTTTTTGGGATCTGGACCGATATCATGGGGAAGCAAGAAACAACATTTTTTTTCTCGCTCTTCCATAGAATTTGAGTATCGTTCTATAGGTGAAGATGTCTGAGAAGCGATATGGCTACGTCGCATACTTGAAGGACTTGGAATACCATAGGAAAAACCTAGCACTATATATGTAGACAATGAAGGTGTTCTCAAACTTGTTCACAATCCAGTGTTTCATGAAATATCAAAGAACATTGAGGTACAGGTACATTTCATATGCGAGCATGTCTTGGAACACAATATATAAATTTAGTTTTTCCCAATAGACAAACAACGAGCAGCTATCTTCACAAAGTCACTTGCACATGACAAGTTTGAGTTGTTCAGTTAGTTCCTCTCCTCATCCCTTGAGGCAATGCAAAATTAAGGGGGGAAATGTTAGGATAAACATATTAATTATGCATTGAAATTAGGTAGTTTATTATTTTTGTATGGTTATGATTATATAACTGTTATATTGTTTTATTGCATACATGAAGGTTTATTGTTGTATTTTTGTAACAACATATTTTTTTGTACCTACTTCCCAGATGTATTTTGGAAGCTTATGTAATTATGCTACACCTCTGCAACATATTGTTTGTCTGTACATTGGTTATCCAATATCTATAAATATTGTAGCATGCACTATTGTAAACAATTTTTTTCATATTAATAAAAGTGTGAGGCTTCTGTCCCTCTTCTACACTTTCAATTTAATACCAGAAGCTAATGAAAATTAATTACCAGATTAAAGTACTTACCTAGATATTGGATATTGACAAATGATGTTTTTTGGTAAGTGCTTGGAGGAGAAACATGTACATATCAACTATAACAACAATGAAATATCAGTGTCATCTTGTGTGAATGATCTGAAGTTCTAGAGCAATAGGATAATTACTGACATATAATGTGAGTGCTCGAGTACTATGTTGGTCATCAGAATATTGTTTTGAACACTTGGATGCAAGAGCTAAGAATGCCATAACTCCAAAAATTCAAGATGGAGGAACCTGGGTAAAGGATTGGAATTCCTTATTTAACAAAACTAATGGCGGTTAGGTGGCTGGCACCATTCGAGTAATAACCATTTTCGGTTAGGGAGAAATGGTCATATTTTCCAAAAATATCCTTTTCTCTCCATTTTAGTGTTGGTCAAGGTTTTATATGGACTTGGAGTTTGGGTTGGCACTAAATTAAGGGGAAATATGTGGGAGGAGTGTAGAAGAAGTAATAGTTAGGTTTAGAAGAGGTCATAGTTAGTTAGGGAAGTAAATCACTTAGTCTAGGTTAATAAATAGGCTTAGAAAGGGTTCATGGTGAGGTGGAGAAATGATGGAATTATTAACTTAATATGGGTGATTAAATTAATAATAATGTGTGGAGGGGTCATGGTAAGAGACCTGTATGTTAGTCAAAGGGAGTCTAGAGGGTTGCGACCCAATTTTGGGTTTCTACAACTATAAGCCTTTCAAAAATTTCATTTCCTTTTCTTGGTATGGAATTGATGTTGAACGCTTCAAAATATTGTACAAGATCCCAAACCCTGTGCTTGTAGGCCTTGAGTAGATCATTCTTGGTTGCATTTATCCCTCTAACTTGATTCTTAATCAGCTCATTTTCCGTGAATGTCTACAAGTTCTTTATATTTTTCTTCCTTTCCCAATGTAATACATGGACAAAGGACTCATACTCTCTTATGTTGTTAGAAAAAATGAATTGAAATATGAAAACAAAGTAATGTTTGATACCTTTGGGGGATACAAGCACTAATCCTCCTCCTGCACCTTGTCTACTCTTCGAACCATTAAGGAAAATTTTCCAAACTCCATTTTCAACGTCATCATTTGGCTTGGTGACAATAGGGAGATGTGAATATTTTTCATGTAGTTAGTAAATACCCAATTCAAATTCTTCCATTTCCTTATGTGGATCATATTTATAGCATTTATGTGCCCATTCATCAATTTTTAAATCAGGAATACCCCCAATCTGATTGTCAACTTCTTGATTACTGGGGCAATCTTCTTGATCAAATATTGTGCAATTTGTATTGATAGGACTAGGGGTGTAAGAATCTACATGGTATGCAACAATTGGTTCAGACTTGATAGTGGCCTTAGCTCCATACATGGTCCTGAAGAGCATGTGAGACCAATCAGCTTACAAGTACCCCTCAATCTTAGCAGTGAATTCCCTAGATAGGAATAGGGAAAAGAGTGGAGGTAGGTCAACTACTGATATATATTGAGAAACTGTGACATTGGGACATGCATGTAGTGTAAGTTTTATACCTTTAATACCTCCAACCATTCTTACTGATGTCTCGTCTAGTTTCACCACTCCTTTAAAAATAGGTTCATACTTGAGTCCTAGCTGATCTGTAATCTACTTTAACATCACTAAGCCACTTGCTTCTGAGTCAATCATGTAGTTGTGCACCAATTTATTACCGATGACCAATGACACTTAGAATTTTGGGGGCTACATGTTTATACTTGGTTTACCTTCCCTTTTCGTTGCATTTTTTAGGACTCTTTCTTTCTCTTAGGATGACTCTTTTGGGATGGATAAGTTATCCATGACTGCTTGCAAGAGGTCTCTTTGGCCTGGAATTTCCAATGATTCCCACATGGAGATACTCACATTGGTTTTCTTCATTATTTGAAGGATATTGAATGGGGTGGGATTATTTTTTTCTGCCCCTTGTTCACCACAATATTTTCTTGTACTTGAGTTGATATAGAAGATGACCTGGGCTGATTTTACAAATTTAGAATTGTGTTTGAGTTGCCACCTCCTTGGATTGTCAAAGAAGGTTGAGAAGGGCCCACATTTGATGAATTCCCCTCTTCCAGATCTATTTTCCTAGACCTTGTATTTGTTGCAACACCTTGGGCGAAGAGGTTGATTCATTCCACAGAAGTCTTTTGCTTTCCGATTCACAAGCAAAGTGTCACTTGGAGGCGCTTCTTGAGAAACTATTTGCTATTGATTTTGCTCCTTAGTTGTTTCTTGGGAAGCATAAGCACCTTGCACCATCAAATCTTGGATTATAATTCCATTGGTATATGTTGCTTGGTTATGTGGATGACCACAAGGAAAACACCATTCATATTCTTGTACAATATTATTTTGGACAGGAACCAAAGCTTGAGATGAAGAGGTTGTATTTGGGTTACAAGGTTGGAAGGACCTAGTAAGAGTAAATTGGCTTTGGTTCTGGTTTGCAGCTTGAGTAGGAGGTCTATTAAGTTGATATGGGGGCTTGTTTGGTTGGTATTGAGAGTGATAAGGTCTAAAAATTTGGTCCTTTTGCCTCTTAATTGTCACCAAATCATTCCTAAGGCTTTGCAATTGTTTCATTACCTCCTGAAGCTCAACTGGGGTACTTGATGAAGTAGATGCCTCACTATAATTTTTCTTTCTTGGAGTTGTGATAGGAGCTAATTTAGGTGTTTTGATAGAACTAGGATTTCCAATATCAGGGTAAATTAACATAAGTGGTCTAGGGGAAAGTTTACCAGCTTGAATTAGACATTTTTCAGCCCTAATGGTGTTGGAAAAAACATTGGGTAATGTTGTACCTCCCATAGATTAAATCATGATGGAAATATTATAATTAAGGGATTTTTAAAAGTAAATAAATGCAACTTCAGTAGTTGGTCTGACAAGGGCTGGATTTTTGTCCCATGTCCTCTAAAACTTGAAGTTGAAATATGTCATGAGCTCATTTGGATCTCTCTTTATGGTGGTTAATTGTTCTAACAAAGAAAGGTTATATACTATTCTCTCCAAATCGTTGCACCCCCTGAATGGCCTAGGAATTAATCACAACATTCAGTGTGATTGGGACATATGGGATCACCTCTCAAGCTGTGGGACTTGCGCTTGAGGTGAACCTCTGGAGAAGGTTGGATTCCTCTTCCTAAACTAAAGACAACACTACTTCTGATGCAAGAAAGATGGATAACTATACCTATACTAACATTTCATGGGATTAGGGAGAGGGAATGCAAGGAAATAAAATCATATGCTAGAAGTGGTGATGCACCAAAAAAAAGTATGTTCAACTTCTGGAAGGGTTAATGTGGGTAGGATGCTTGCATCATTGGCCACCTTCACCTATTGCAACTTGGAAAGGGTACAAAATACCACAGACTAGAAACACACATTCCTTTGTTAAACTTTAAACACACAATAGAAAGATCAGATTTGATTTGATACACAAATAATGTATCAAGAGGATAATCACAAGCACATGTAAAGCATCTAATTAAGTGATAATAATAATGCAACTCTTAATCAACAGAAGGAAAATAGTTTCTCACAATTAAGGAAAGGTAATCACACTATTCTTTTCACAATATGAAATAGATAATCCGAATAAAGATGAATTAATCAATAATACCAAGGAATCACATTCACAAAGCATATAATGACTAATCATTCAACACAATAAAACAGATCTTCAAGTGTAAGGTAATAACTCTGAATATAATTAAAAGGTTTCAAAAAATATTTGAAAGCACTCTTCCAAGCTTGAAGAGAAATTTCACCAAAAATCTCTAAAAAAATGTATATCAAATAATGGAAGCATTCCACTATATATAAGTTCCTAGGCTAAGCCATTACAGTTGGGCCCTTAACTAACATTTTACTAAAAATAGAAATGTCATAATATTAAGGGAACATGCTCCCATGAAAATAGAAAATTTGTTGCAAAAGGTTTGACCAAGTCAACCCTACAACTTTGATTGATTCCAGAGCTTGAACCTGTCCTTTCATGGCCACTCAGCTTTGGCCTGATTCATCTGCATCTCCCTTACCTACAAGTTTCTACTATCCTTCCTCCCATACAGCCATTCGGTGTCTATACTCAAAGAAGTGCTTGATAACACCCTGAGTTTCTTCATCTCTAGGCCCACATGCATAGTGATTCACTACGTTTTTTATCTCGATCTCTTTCATGATCCTGGTCTAGCAACCTTTGAAGTTTATTTGTGACTTTCTTTAGTCTCCTTATGAAATTTTGACATAAGACCATTCGAGTCAATGGAGTCACTATTGAAAGCCTTGGTAACCTCATCGTCACGCTTCACCAAATCTTTGAATTTTTTCTTAATCTAATCCTCAGGAAGAGCATCGATATTTTCATTGAAGAATTTACAATTGGCGTTGTCAAACTCCTCTGAGATGTCATTCAGGGAATCTATAATCTCCACTCATTTCTCCTCTAATTTCTTAATTAGATCTTGTAATAGTTGATACCAGGATTCCATGGCCTTTTGATATTCAAACAATTTAGAGGCATAATCAATCACCTCTTCCTGAAGGAGCAAGTCAAAATCCTCTTCTCTAATGTCACTCCATGTTTCCAAAGTTAAATTTAAATTATTGTTATCCTCAGAGAAGGATTCATCCATCTTAGAAATGGTGATTTTTACAACCTACAAATCATTATATATCTTTATGGCTTCCTTGATCAAAGGATTCGCTTCCTACAAAATTCTTTTCATCCATTCACTCACTAATCTCCCTTTCTGGCCTAGCTTCTCAAGCTCATGATAAGAGATATCATCAATGGTAGATGAAATTTTCATAGCCGTACTATTTGAGATGTCAGTGGATGGAGTGGGTTGGGTTACTCTATGCAGCAGTGCAATGAGCTGCTCAACCTTAGCCTTGAGCTAATCCTTGGTGGCCTTATCTTTGTCATATTTCTTCAAAAGGGCCCCAAGAGAAGTGTGTACATATTGTCTTAGCTCCTTCATGAGTAGCCTTCCCCAATGAGAAATTTTATATCTGGTAATCTGTTATTGTGATTTTTTCTTTAGTTTTCCCCTCAACGGGGGTAGCCACTTCTATCACATGCTCTCCAGATGAATTAACCATTAGACTTGATACGTGGTTCTTGGTCTCTTGGCCTATCTTTTGGGCATGGACTCCAATATGCTTAGATCTATAACATATCCCAGAGGAACCTTTTTCTTTTTCTTGGGAGTCTGTCTAAACAGCCATTTTAGTATGGCTAGAGCCGATGAAGATGGAGTGGCAGATCCAATACCTGAAGCATCAATTAGTGAAAGATCACTAGAAATAGTATTTGTTATTTGAGCAAAGGTAACAATGATGGAAGGTGTGGATGTATGGATAGTCATAGGAATTGACAAAGCAATGTTGGGGGTTGTAATTGAAGAAAATAGAAGTTTCAAAGGAAGTGAAGAGGAAATGGACGACCCAATATTTTCCCCAAATGATAGAACTGGAAGTGATGAGAATACTTGGGCCATAGAATGGGATGGGAAAGAAGAAATGATGGTGGAAGTGGAAAGCACTAATATGGGAAGTGATAATGGAGGAAGGAGAAGATGTGATTGGATCCTAGATGACACTATGAGAGTTCCTGACTTCAACTACTTTTGTCACTAGCACTACAGGTGGTGTAATCTTGGGAGCAACAGACTTAGAGAGATATGAGCCACCAAAAACAAATGAAATCTTCTTTGGAATTGTAGGAACCCTTTGACTCTACCTCTTGCCTTTAGTGGGTGTTGGTTGGTTTATTGCTGGTATAGCCCCTATATTTGTAGGTTGATTTTCCCCTTTGGGTGAGATTCCCAAGGTGTGGTCCAACCAACTAAAAGTCCTCTTTAGAATGGGTCCTGCCCTTTCCTTGGTATTGTTGCATTCTTCCACATACCAATCAATCCATGGCAGCAGTTGATTGGCAACATTATCACTCTTGTATGATGAATCCAAGACCTCATCATTGTCTTGCATGTCCTTTGGCACATCAGCCAAACCAAATTGCCGAACTTCGTCAAGGGTTAACCTTTCATAACCCCTTTGATGAATGATATATTCGTCTTGAAAATGAATCCAGATATCTTCTAATTGGGGTACGTGAGCACTGGACCGACCTGTCTCCCCAAACTTACCCCAATAATCAAAATTAGTCCGCGGATGAAAGGTCTGTAGGGTTACCTCAGCTATTTCTGCATCAACATTTTTTGCCTTGTGAATATTTGGGCAAGAATACCTGCCAATCAAAACAGGGAAATGCATTCCCAGTTTGTGACTGCTTATTTTGGATTTGATGATAATTCAACAACTACCGAAATAATTCCAAAAGAATCCATTTTTCAGTGGGGCACCTTGGCAATTTTCTTGGGGCACCTATGAAACCTGGAATCTGAATGTAGGTGAATGTAGGAAACTAAAATTAGATTTCTCCCCATTATCACACATCTTGGAAAGCCTCATCAGAAAGCCTCCAATTATATAGCTCTTTATCAAAATGATAGAGGAGGATAGTAAAGAAAGCATCGTTGACGCTTCGGAAATGCCTGCTTACCTCATCCAAAGTGAGTTGGGGATAAAACTCATATATTTGGGAGGTGCAGCGAAACACCCCTAGTATTAAAACCTATAAAATCTCCCATAGCATAAGCCCCATATACCAAGAAGTATGTCATGTAAAATTTATTTGTTTCTGATAATTTTCCTAATTGATAGTGAATGTTTCTACTAATATGCTCCCCCCATCGGATAAACTCTTTCATTCTTCTTTATAGTTGATATGTACAAAAACATCCATTCCTAGAATTCCTTTACAGAAGGAAGACCTAAGACTATAATTAATAACACAATAAGATCGTTGACTTCCTAAATCAAATCTGATCAATGCATAGTTTTGGGAAATCTGGTGCAAAATTCTTAACCAAATAGGATTTCATCATAACCTTTTAGCATACTTCCTCTTTCTGTATACCAGTGTTCCACTACTATTTCTAGTGAAATTGTGGCATAATATTGAATGTCTGGAAGTTTAAGCAAATCCTGAAAGAAATCTTGGTCCAAACAAATTACCACCTTATCATCACTATCCCTAATTGACATGGATTCCTCATCGAAGTGGGCTGCTGTAGCTAAAAAAAATTATGGGTAATGCAACTTGATGCAGGAAAAACTGGCGGTAAGGGAAAGATCACCATCGTAGATGGCCTGCATCTATGGTTTCTTGTATGGAGCCTTTAATCTCTCCTAGAAATTGGGAAGATCAATTTGTCCTAGATCAATGTCCCCAATATTTCCTAAGTCAAAGGATAAGCAGGATTGGGGAGGAACCCCAAGAAATGAGTATTTCATCTTCTATTTTTCCTTTGAAGTGGAAGCAAACATCAAAACCTATGTTTTCAGGAGCTAAATGTCGTAGAAATTTCAAAAACCTGAAAATAACAAGTCTCTGAAATTCTGAACCGGAAAATTTCTGAAAGGAATCACCGAATCAAAATCCCCAAAAGAGTTTCCCAAACTGAAATTTCTAAAATCAAAAGTTCTGAAAGGAATCTCTGGAACAAATTTATCTGAAAATAATTTTTCCGAAAGATTTTTCTCGAAGCCAGAGGTTCCAAAACCCGAAAGGCAATAAATCTCTAAAATCCTCGAAAGCAAAAAATATCTGAAATCTTGAAATTAGAAAAGTTTTGAAAGCAACTTCCTAAACTGAGATCTCCAAATATTTTCTCTGAATGAATTTCTTCGCTTTGTGATCTTCCCTTTAGTGATTATTCCGAAGGAATTATCTGAATTATTCTTTCCAAATATTTCTGAGGAATTTGTAAAACTAAGGTTAAATCGCCAAAGTTGGAATATGAGAAATGAAAAGAAGCACAAGAGGCGTAAAAAGATTCTTTGAATAACTTCAAATACCTTTAGGAAACTCAAAAAATGAAACATGGTGAACCAAAAGAACAATATCATAAAAAACGTAAAGGGAAACCAAAAGAAAAACCCAAATGAGGAGGAAACGAAGGAAAAATACCTAAAACCAAAAGAAAAATAAACAAAAAACATACCTTGAAAAGGACATCGCAAAGTACAAGAATGGAATGTCAAAGAAAATGTGTCAAGTAAAAATGACAAGTAAAAATTCAGAGCTTAAATAGAAATCTTGATATTAATGGTAAAAATCCAACCCGTATGGAGGTAGGTGGAAATTAATTACAACACATAATCTCTGAAGGTCCAAAAGCCGAAATTTCAAAAATTTGGGATTTTGGACTTCAAAAAATGGGAAGAAAAAAGATGAATTGGCAATTGAAAAATCTGAAACCCGAAAACCTAAAAGTCTGAAAATTTGGACTTTTGGAAATTCAGACTTTAATTGCTGAAAATTCATGGACTGAGAAACTTTCACTACTGAAACCAGTATATTTTAATGTTAGGAGTCACTAGATTTGTTGCCACAGAGCCTCTAAAGGATATAACTTTACCAAGATACACATCCAAACCTGATAAAACTGAAATATTAACTTCAATGGTCCCACAAGGCATGCCAAAACTATTATGCCAAAAATTTAGTACTCGAGGTTGTCTAATTATGGATCCCTACTTTTTTTCTAACATGGGATGATCTCACAAGAGTGGGACTTACAAAAAATCAACCTCAAGAGAAGCTTAGATCCTCTTCCTAAACTAATGCAAAAACTACTCTTAATGTTGTAAATATAACTATCTAATCCTATCCTTATGTTAAAGGAACGATAACTAGATCGTGCCAAGCCAAGAACACAGATGCTAATCAAACATCACAATCAATAAGATGAAAGCAATTCACCAAAATAACTTTACATAAACATTTACAAAAAAATGAGCAGCAATATCATATATTATTATGGAACTCAATGAAATACAATGAGAATGGGCCTTACTTATATAGGCAAGGAATAACAATCTAAGAACCAGTCAAGATCGTAGATCAAGCCATAAATCATGGAAAGAACTAGTCAAGTCCATAGATTTATGAGAGAACTAGACATCAAGGATCTAGTCAATACCATAGATCTAGGAAAGAACTAGTCAATACCATAGATCAAGGAAAGAACTATACCTAACAACTAGATAATATCTCCTAATATCTAAATAAATAAAAAGAAATATCCACACACATAAGTGGGTGAGGATAAATACAATAAAGGTAAATAATGTACCTAGGTGAACATGAGCTAAAGTAAATACCTAATCTAACATTATGATTCCAAGGGACCAGGGAGAGGAAAGTACATGAAAATGGGAAATCCTATAGTAAGGGGATGATAGCACCAAGATAAGGGTGGTATGGACACTTCAAATGAATGAAAATGGGAACAAAGGGAGATGGAGAGGGTGAATACAGAACCACATATCACAATAACACTCAATACACCAACTTCATGAGCACAACATCATTCAAACCTGCAATGATAACAAGAAGATGCAAAAAATATGTGGTAACATGAAGAAAGGAAAGATAAAGCAATAGAAACCCAAGCTAGGGTAGTGAAACAACCACAAAAATTTATTTATTTCTTCAAAAATTTGCATAATACATCATACTGGAGATAGAAGGCATGATTTTATCATTACAATGCTGAAAAATGAGGCTTGGAAATCCAATATCTACCCAGTAGCTGAGAAGAAGGGAGAGAAACCTTCCAAAAATTTCCAACCCCAAAAACTGAGCTCTCTTTTACCATATATGGAAGACATAATGAGAAAGAGAAGAGGAAACTTGAATTCTAGGTTTCACCAACCAACAAGATTCATTAAATGACTCCAAAACATCATGGAGATCCATGTAAAATACATTCCTTCATTGTACCATTGCTTTTGGAAGAGAAAAATTCCCCCATGTCTTCATTAATGTCTCATGGCTCACCTAGGACGTTGCATTTTGAATTGAGAGAGTTTTTCACCTTTTTTGACCACCTACTTCCCATTTTTTATTATTTCATGATGAAGGGATCTGAAATACAAATCTAGAAAGTATATATATTTTATATTTGGTGCACACAGGAAAATTTTGTCTCCATGTGGGTTCGAGGTCTCTATTTTTCTCATTCCACATATTTTCAAGTTTCAAGCCTTTTAACCGTATCATAGTCTGCACTTCACTTATTCTCCTTTTATCCCTTTCCTTGTTTACGGGGATGGCAGATTATCATATCACTGGGGACACCATGAAATTATGGCTGCATGTTCCACGTGGACCCACATCTCCCGAAATCATCAAAACTAACTCGGCAAGCTTGGTGAGCTTGTTGAGTCCGCTCGCCTTTCCCTGCAACTCCCTTTGTTTATCAGTTCCATCAGTTGATGGGGAAACTCACATCCCACAAGAAAAAAATGTCATGGGGTGTGGTTCCCCCACCTCCATTTATCCCTACAACACATTATATTTGGCCTCCCCTTGTTCCACAACAACCAAACCCATGTGGAGAACCGTGACCCTGATGGAACTAGTTTCGTCAGGCCTTCAACTACCCACATTTCTGCAATACAAGGACCTCATTCCCCCTCCTTTTATTTTCAATATTTTTAGCAAATCGAGGAACTTAGGTCCCAATGGACTTTGTACCCTCTATACCTCATGTAGCTGAAAATGCCACAATACACTATTTTAGGCCATTTTTTCACTTTTCTCCAAATTATTCTAACTTTTTGGATTTTTCCTGAACTTGGGGAGTTAGGAACATAGAGTAGGATGCCCACAATCCCAATTTCTCCATTTACCATTTTTATCATATTTTTGGCTAAGTATGAGAATAATGCAAATGGAAGGGGAAGCCTTAGAACACTTCAATTTTTTCCAATTTTTCTAGTTTTATCCTTGTCCAAGCCAAGATAAAAATGCAGGTTATCAAAATTAGCACTGGGGGGATTTTGGATAACGACTACTCTTTCCAAGTAGAGGATAGAATGGGTGCTAGATCAATAATATTTTCAAGTTAGAAATCCTCTTATCATGTGCATATAGTGTAATAGTAAAACAATGGTGTAAATTTAGAAGGAAGGTACTAGGTTCTTTATCTATCTTTCCAGTTTGGGAGAAGCTAGAAACCTAGAGATTGTTGCATAATGGTAAAGTAGAATTAGAAAGGGATAAGTATGATTAGAAGAAATTAACAACTCGTGGGAGTTGGGGGTGTTTTAATTAATCAACTAGGTTTAATTAATAGACCAATATAAGCTTTAGAATCCATTTGGAGGTGATTTGGAAGGAAACAAGTAGAATTTGGAGGATTCAAAGGGGGATTTATCCAATAAGAAAGTTTATTGATTTAAGTAGAAGGCTTAGTTAACTAATAACGGTTAATTAATTAAAAGAGGATTATAATGAATGAAATGTCGTTAATTGGCATCCAAAATGGGGGGAAGGTTAGTTAATTAACGTAGCGTCTTTAATTGTCTGAAGTGAAGGGGAGTATTAGATAATTAGTGGAAAATCATTAATTATAACGGAAATGATGTTAAAGACGGTAATTAGTGAAATTTTAGTATTAAAACTATTTAGTCAGATTTAGGTGTCTACTGTATGAAATGGTTAGGAGAAGATGTGAAGGAAGAATTTGTTGTTTAAAAGGTAATAAGGTCTCTAACTCCTAGGTTTGATTCCAAACTATCTGCCATTGAAGAAGCCAAGGATTTGACTCAGATAAAGATGGATTATTTACATGTGACTTTGACTGTTTATGAGATGAGGATTGTTGAATCTAAACCATCTAATAAAGAGGTTACTTTTAGATCTAAAATGAAGACTAAGGGTAAGAAGACCAAGGAGGTTGATGATGCTCCTGAAATTGATGATGAAGAACTCTTTACAATGATGGCTATAAGATTGAAGGTTGGCTCTGGAAAACACAAATGTAAGCTTCCTTGCAAATGTTTTAAATGTGGTAGTTTATGAAATTTTGTTATTAATTGTCCTCATAATCTCAAGAAGGAAGATCATGATGAACATGAGCATGATAGTGATCATGAAAAGAAGTAAAACAAGTATGATAATAAAAAGAAAAGCTTTAAGAGGTTTAACTATAATAAGAAGGGAAAAAGGATTTTTTATTCAAGGGAAGATGATTACTTATCTTATGCTAGTAGTGGTGTTTCAAATTCTAAGTCTAAATCTGATTATGAAGGTATTGGAAATGAGGCATTATTTATAACTAAATATGGCATGATATCTATTAGTGATGAATCTTCATTATTACGTTATTTTATATCATGTTATTGTAGCTAATCTAATGAAGATGAAGAGGATGGTAAAGTTGATCTCGATAGTATCCAAAAGTAATTAAGGCATGTTGAAAATAAGAATAAGAAGCTAAGTTCTTAGGTCAAGGATTATGAAAATAAGGTTCATGATCTAGAAAAAGAGTACAAGTTTGAAACAAACAAGCTAAAATAGTCACTAAAATAGTCAATCAAATTACTAGAAGAAAAGGTAAATTATTTAGTTTCAAGTGTGTAAGATAAAGAGAGCATGTGCTAAAAATTGGAAGAAGATATAGATTTTCTAAGGGCATACCTCTTAGAGGTTGGTAAGAAAACAATTTCTTTTCAAAAATTTGAGAAAATTGCCAAAGATATTGATGATCTTCTTAGAAAACAGAGAACAACATGTGACAAATCAAGTTTGGGGTTTAGTGATGACCTCAAGGGAAAGGAGAAGATGCAAGATGACATTGTTTCAAGAAAGAAGGATGAAGAACCATGCAAGGAGGATGGAAATAATGAGAGATTCACGAAATAAAAAATGAATCCAAATTCCATTAGGAAACCTAATGCCTCAAGGTATGAAATATCATTCAATGGTTCTTGTTATACTTGTGATGGATTTGGTCAGAGGGAAAAAGAGTGTAGAAGGTATACCAGAGATGATCATCTATGGAGGGACCATAGGAATGAGTAAGCTAAGAGTGTGGTATGTTATAACTACCATGAAAGAGGACATATTACCAAGTATTGCTTGTATGAATCCTCAAATTACTATTGGAGTAATGAATTATTCAAAGGTTCAATGGTTATTGTTATACTTGTAATGGATTTGGTCATAGGGAAAAAGAGTGTAGAAGGTATATCAGAGATGATCTTAGGGGTTTAATAGTTTTTATCAAGCATTGAGAAGAGGGGGAGTCATTTGATTCAAGTATGTGATTATGGAGATTTTTTTATGATGAAAAATGCATGACAAGGTATCTTATCTCAATTAAAATATATGTAGTGTTATCTTCTTTGGGTGACCAGTACTGAAAGTGATATGATCACTCTCAAAGGTCTTTGTGATGCACAGTTAGGTCTATTGGTGTGTGTATTTTCCACATCATTAGGTGAGTCATCTCACTTAGGTGAGATCGTAGGTCCATGTGTCATTTAGGGCTCATTATGAGATTCCCTTACGCATAAGTGCGTTAGCACATCAGTGCATCAGTGCGTTAGTGCGTTAGTGTGTCATATGCATCATTGGGAGTTACACTTCTATTCTGGGAATGTAACTCCCCCTCTCTACTTGAGTTGTCATGATTACAGCACTGGGGGTTACTCAACACCTCCTATATTTACACCCCATTTGGATCTATGAGATAGAGGAGAGTTTTATGGCTTAACCAAGTTCTACCCTGTGTTTAAAATCTTTGCATGCACATTCGGTTGATGCTTTCTCCTCCTGATATCTCTTCACACTATCGTTCATACGTCTGTTTATGTGCACGTCGTCCCCTCATGATCCTTACTTGTGGGTTTTAAACCCTCTTTCATGGTATCCAGAGCGGATCTTGTGGATCCCATGCACTCCTTGACATTGCTCATAGTGTTTTTCTCAGCTTCCAACATGATATCCAGTTCTCATTGCACATGTCGTAATGGATAATTGTTCACTGTACTCTACTTGTACATTGATTTCGGGCATTTTCATACCTCCATTCATGTTCGTGGGTTCTCGTTTCTTGCTTAGGTGTTTGAGGTTGTTGTTTGAGTTTCTAGTGTTTTCAGGTTTAGTGTCTTTGATGATCAATTCTTATGGTGTTGTATCCGATGTTTTGTGCACTTTCAAGTTGCACAGGTTGTAGATTTCTTAGTCTTAGTCTACTCCACAAGCTCACCAGTGTTCTTGTCTGCATGCCACCGATCCTCCTAGCTCGTTTCTTGAGCCGGCTCTACATTAGTTTGTGCTCATTGGAGTATCTACATGTCTACTCGCATTCAGTCTTGACAACTCTGGTTCATGGTTATGCCCGACCTGTTTAACGTGAATCCATGTTTACTCACTGCTTCAGAGATTGGTTTTAATGCTGCTTTTTTTAAACTGTTGGTTTCAACGCTTCCAACGTTCGGAGCTTCCATATAGGTCTCAATCGTGGTTTCCTCCTGTGGTTCAACTCGTGCCTCCTCTGCTCAACGTTTTACTTGCATTTGGAATATTTCTCAGTCATTTCTCCTTCTGCTCAGCTTTGGCACGTTGCTTCCTTCAGTCAGCATTGGCATCTCAAATAGCTACCAAGCATTAGCTCAGTTGGAACCTGCAGATGGAATCATTTCCAGGCCATCTCCATGACCTCCTGGGTCAACCTACATCCATGCATCTGGTAAGCTCCAACTCAAACATTTACACCTGCTCCCATCTTTGCTTGGCACAGTTTTCCCAAACCTACAATGCATCAACTCAACATTCCATCATGTGTAGACCTACTCGTGGTCGTTTCACCCGTGCTCAGCCTTGGTTTTTAGTAGCTTTACGGGTGTTTTTCTGCCCGTTTGTGGTCTTCACTGCAACAACTGGCAACGTAGCTTCAACATTCAACCACCCAGCACCAAACATCTGCTCAACAGCTCACAACTCTGATGTTATTTGTTTGCTAATGGCACATGGAGCCCCCTCTTGCAGACCTGAGCCCAATTCACCAACCTTCAAACAACTCTTACCAGCACGTGGGCTTCGCAACTATACCTACTTGAGAGCAGCTCTTTCCAAACGTGGGCCCCTCCTATCATCACCTTATTTTTTAATGTTTTAGGGTGATTAAAAAAAAAACATTTCATTCATTTGGCATTGTAATTTTTTTTTAAAAATGGGTTTTTGGTTGTATTTTGCTTGTAATTTGACCTTCCTACACTTGTCAAAGACGGAGGATGAGGTCCAGGGTTGGCATGAGGCTAATCCCCCCCTTGCTGTCAAAACAAACCCTATGCCTAAAATTTGATGTCATTTCCCAAAAATTAGTCAGATGATACCCTTTGCACTCGTTTCGAGCACCTTTTTAATGCATTTGCAGCATTTAGTGGCATTTTCCATCAGTTGTACGGGAATCGTTTTAATGCCATAACTTTTGACTTGCACAGCTCATTTTTTAGTGCTTCTTTAGTCAAAGTTGCATGATTTCTCTCACATTACATGATGGAATTATCAATTTTGTAAATGCACTACTTTTATAATGTGCCCACATTCTAGGGGGGTTGACTTGTACTATTGAGCTTACACACGCAAATGCATTATCGGTTGAGTTCGACATGTCTTGATTTTGTGCATCTTCAATTTTTCATTGTGGAGAGTGCTCTTTCTAGACTTGAGCATCATAGGATCACTTTACAACCTCCACCACTTCTCACCGGGAGAGGGAACTATTCAGCTTGGTGTGCTTCCATGGAACGTTACTTCACCCATGAAGGTCTTTTACCCTTCTTGCTTGGGCCAGTTCCTGCACCCACTGATCATCGTCATCTGGAGGACTTCCTTGACACTTGTGACCATGTCTTTGGTCACATGATGATGCATGTCTCTCGATCTCTCTGGGTTTCACGTGGCAGACTCAGATCCACCTCACCATGTCTGTAGCATTCTTCAGTCCCTCTATGGAGACCCTTCACATACTGCCACCAATTGTTGTTGCTGCTGATTTATTCATCTCCTCATTTCTTTGTGTGATGACAGTTCCACTGACATAGACTCGCTTGGTTCTACTTCTAATGACAAGGATTGTGCGCCCAGTTTTGATGTCAGAGAGTACTACAGAGGACTCTTCTCCTCTTTCTCTCACTATTCCAGAGAGTGTTGACACATCCCACATCTCATCAGATATCGAGCAGTCTCCTACTCAGTCTCATACAGTCATCACACCAGCCTCCTTTCCACTTCTAGTGTGTGAGGCCCACTTCACTCCTCTATCTTCATTGGATGACTCATACCTATTTGACATCGATCTTCTATTTGTTGAGCCCCCTCACTGAGATGAGTATCTGCCTGACCTTTGTCATCTTTTCGCAGAGTCTACTTGTGATGCTTTACAGGTCCCTCATCCATTGTTTCAGAGGATTTGATCATCTCTGTTGTTGGGAGTGCCCCTTCTGGGAATCATGTCACTTCCACATTTCCAGAGACCTTCATTGATCCACCCTCAACTGTGGATCCCTTTTCTGTTGTGGAGGATGTTTTGTTCCCTTCACATCACTTGGACATCCTTTATGCGGGTGTTCCTCTTCACTCTGAATAGTTCTACGCACGTGACATTACCTTCGGTTCCTTAGCACTCACTTGCTAGACCTATGTCACACTTTTGTGCACCAGACTCAGAGTTCTTCTTGTTGCTACCTTCAGTTTCCTTTATGGAGTGGGTGGACTTCCAGCACGTCATTTATGTCCTTCCTAAGGGCAGGCACATAGTTCGTTGTGGGTGGCTCTTCTTCAGTCCAGAGGTAGAGGATCTCGTCATCAACATTCTTCTGGGAGACTTCTTAGAGATGCAGAGTTCAGATCCGTCTATGGCATCTTCTACATTCCTCTCATCTCCCTCTTCTTCTCTCTTCTTCTTCTTTCTGAGAGATTTCCTCTTTGTACATGGGTACCTTTTCAGGCTCGTCTAGAGTTGGGACCCATATTTGGCATCTTTCTTAGATTAGAGAGTGTTTTGTTCTCTTATGGTGGATGTTTTTCCCACTGGGTTTTTCCTTCACTGCTTGGGACCTTTTTCTTGTACATGGGTACCTCATCAGGCTTTGTGTCGGGACCCATTTCTCATTTCTAACTTTCCGCCTCATCCTAAGTTATGATGAAGGGGGGTGTTGGTGTGTGTATTTTCCACATCATTAGGTGATTCATCTCACTTAGGTGAGATCATAGGTCCATGTGTCATTTAGGGGTCATTATGAGATTCTCTTATGCGTCAATGCGTCAGCGCGTCAGTGCATTAGTGCGTCAGTGCATCATACGTGTCATTGGGAGTTACACTTATATTCTGGGAATGTAACTCCCCCTCTCTACTTGAGTTGTCATCATTGCAGCACTGGGGGTTACTCAGCACCTCCTATATGTACATCCCATTTGATCTATGAGATAGAGGAGAGTTTTATGGATTAATTAGGTTCTACCCGTGTTTCAAATCTTTGCATGCACATTCGGTTGATGCTCGCTCCTCCTAAGATCTCTTCACATTGTTGTTCACACGTCTGTCGATGTGCACGTCGTCCCTCATGATCCTCACTTGCGGGTTTTAAACCCTCTTTCAAGGTCTTAAGTATGTCATTGAGTCTTAGTGGTTGATGTCTCTTGATGGTCATGAGTTGATGTTAAAATAAAATAATCAGAGGTCATTATTTCATAGTCAAAAGTGCGATGTCATGTTTGAATTCTCAAACAATGGAAAATTTCATTGTCTCATTCTATTAAGCATGTCAAATTGAATGTACTTTAAGTTTGAATTTGAGGTCTTGGTGTCCTGATAAGCTTGGCTTAATGTTAGGTCAAGTACAAAGAATGAAGTAATGTGTAAAGGGCTTATCCACATTTGGTAAAAAAATAAGAGATGTCTGTAAACTATCTTGTCTTTAAGCATGAAGTTATGGTGATTCTTAAAGAAAGCTTAGCATTCCATTTTGTGTCATGGTCAAGACATAACCTCATAGGAAGCTTGTATTGCCATCAATCGAAGTTTTTATGTTATGTTCTATGGTGAGTTAGTAATAGTTGTTCAAATAGATCAAGTTTCAAAAAGTAGAGTTGAGTTTGAATGTGAAGTTGTCAAGCTCGTAAAAGTTCATCATGGAAGGATGTGTCAATAAGAGTGGTGTAAGTTGTCAAGAATATATGTTTCAGTATCATCCCTTGAATCTTGTTTGATAATTTTTGAGTGATATGTTATCATGGGACTTGTATGAAGACTCTGACCTGGTGATGAATCTAGAGGGTAGGAAAGTGCAAATTTGGTTTTATGCAGTTGAAACAATACACCATGTAACTTTTTTCTCTGTCTAATGCAAGTTAAAAAGGTTATGAAGGTTTGATCATGAAGGAATCTGAGAATGGAAGGATTCTATTGACTGGTGAAATTTTTTTTGTGTCCTCAGAGTTGGAAAAGATTTAAAAAACTCATTAAGAAAAGTCATATAGTGACCTCTTAGACTTGTACAAAGATTCAAACCCTCAAACTAGGGTTTTAAAGAGTAAAAATTGTGTATCTTAAAAAAATTAAGACAATTGACTAAAACATGGAAGAAATCTCTGCCTTGTGTTTTAGAAGAGGATTTTGAAGAAATTAGTGTGATTCATATACTTTCATAGATGTTCTCTTTACCAGTTTCTCGTGACAATTTGGGTGACCTAATTCACACTAGTAAAATGCTAACTGGGTAGTTTCTCTTTTGTATCACGCTTCGAGGTTGATGGAAGTGTCAAAAGTGGGCAAATGGGTACCCAATTAAGGTAATATTTTTATGTAAAAGTGATTATATCAAGATATAGATGTGATTTTTCATTAATTAAAGGATAGTACTTTGTGAACACATATTTGAGAAGTGAAAATGGATTAAGGGTTACCATGATGTTTTAGCAACTTGATTTATGCTTGAATAAGATTGTGAAACCAATATATGGATCTTAGAAGAAGAAAAATTCAAAATCTATGGTTTTTACATCTTTAGAGAATTACGTACAGTATTCTACATGTGATAATTGCATGAAAATGTCTACGGTCCATCATAGTGAGAAAGGTGAGTTCTAGTGTCATTAATGAGATGCTATTGTAGTGTATGATAAGTCGACATCAAGCTACATGTGTGTAAGGGTTTAATCAAGTCAGGGGGGGTCTTTCTCCATTTATAATCATGATGTAAAGGTTGATTAAGATGAGTATGACTATAAAGATGCACTTGACTATGTCTATTTGACTCTTTTGGGGCAAAATATCATTTCATAGACTTCAGGGGGTTTGATATGTTGCTACAGTGTTGTGTGAATAACTAAATGATGCTTAGGTAAGTAAAAAGATAATCATGACTGGAGAGCATGAATTTGCATTTTGAAAAGGTGAAATTGATGATTCCAAGGCATTTGAGGTATGGTATGAAGGTTTTTCTCCAAGGACGAATTGGTTATGCTTCATGAATGTATTATCTCAGTCAAATATGACTATAAAAACTGTAAATAAGCCTTAGGTCTGTATCAAAAGGGTGATGCCTCTTCAAAGTCCAAAAATAAAGGTAAAGAGAATTTTTTGTGTGTCTAATATTAGAGATGAATGACCTAAGTGTAGGGGGAATTTTGAGTTGTGTTATTACATGATTATATTTCTACAACTCATTAAATTTGGATGAAATGGCACTGAAAAGTTAGTTGAGGGATATCAATCCATGAGAAGGTTTGAGGTCAAGAGATGATAGTGTCAAATCAAGATTGTGTCTTGCCAAGTCAAGAAAAGTCAAGAAATGTGGTAAGAAGATGTCCTTTCTCATTGTTAGCATGATTTTATGATGTATACATCCATTTTGAGGCCTGCTACAATAGCCTTAGAGGATGGAAATGGTCAAAACAAGGTATTATGTGTCAAGAACATGCTCTTGAGTCCAAACTTGTAGGTTATGAAGTTCTTGCATTCATGAAAGAGGTAAGGAATATACTCTTCAGTGTTTTATCATCATTTTTGACATGATTAGGTGTTGTACATGCTTTTCCCAGTGGAAGAACAATGTTTCCTTACTTAAAATGGCTAAAAAACAATTTTTGAGAGAGATTTCAAGTTTTTGAGTTAGAATGAGATCATTGGTTCATGTTTCCAACCAAATGGTGACCAGATGAAGCTAAGAAAGGTGAAGAATATGCAAGTATAGGTATGTCTTTCTCATTAATGTAAAAATGGGGAGAACTTCAAGTGGTTTTCCATCAATGACAAAGGGGGAGATTGTTAACATGTTGTGGTATATGTGTTGTCATTGATGCAAAACCTCATTAATAAAAATGTGGATGATGAAGTGGAGTCAGATGATCCTCCAAGTGATGATGACATGGAGATTCAGGTATGTTCTTTGTTGCACATGTTGATTTAGTGAGAATTTCTTGTTCTGACAAGCCTATTCAGGTGACCTAGCTAGCCTAGGTGATGGTGCATTGTGGTATGAGATTCTTGGTGACTTGAGAAGCATGATGGAATTGTGTAGATCATTATTAGAGAGTTATTGGGATCTCACATGAGTTTCAGGGTGTAGATACAAGCAAATGACCAAGATTTAGGTGCTCATTTGGATGGGGTATGGCTATTAGAAGGCATGAGGATGAGATGTGGAGCCATGAGAGCTCACAGATGCATATAGGAAGTTGGTTCATGATGTACCAAGAATGTTAGGACCTTTTGGATAGTTTATCTAATGTGTTATAATGTTGTTTCAGCTGACCCTAACCTTTACAGTGTAAAACCAAAAGGGTTAGCTATGAAAATGAGATAGGATTGAGATATGGAGAGATATTTGAGGCATTAAAATGATTGGAGATGATGAAAATGGGTACCCTTGAGGTGTGAGAAAATTTTTAAGTCATTTTGAAGAATATTTTGCAAGTTATGATGTTTTTAGTGAAATAGGGTCAAGAAGAAGGGCATTTCCAGCTCAAATTGTACATTTTGATGCTCACCTTGAATTGTGTGATTTTCATGGGACCTTGTGGCTTTCAAGAATGTTTCTCCATTTATTTTATAAGGTTTCAAAAAATAATGAGATCATTTCATCATTTTTTTTTTGAACGAATGTTAAGAAGGTAAACAACTTCTTCTGTGTTTAGAACCCTAGCTCAAAATTGAAAGGAGAGAAAATGATTCTAAGTAGCTATAATTGATTTATAATGCATTTATGATGATTGGATATGTAGATGACTCCTCCAGGTTTCCAAAAAGTTGTTATAGAGTTTGTGTTGATGAGTGGACCCCACTCAAATAGGTGTGTTTTTGAAGAAGTTTAGTTTGGGACAAGGTTGTCCAAAGGAGTTGTAAACTAAATGATCATTATGTGAAGTATGTAATTTTTTATTAATTTTCTTGATTTTTTTAGATCATGTTTACGTATTTAAATGTTCAAGTATGCTTCATTTGTGGTGACTGGTCAAAGGGTAGTTTTGGGGCAGTTTTAGGCAGTTTGCAAAGATCCACTTGGTTAAAGGCCTTCCACTTAGATTTAAAAGGAGTTAAAATATGTTATGGAAACAAGATTCATATATATTTCCATTGGTATAATTTTTGTCTCATGATGAGTTTATTTTATGTGTTTTCTAGGACTAATTTGTGAAAAATAAAGTTTTTGGATTTACAGGACAAGACAATGTTTGTTGAAAGAATGAGTTGGTTAGTGCATGAGATGGATAAGGTGATGATTTATATCACCTAGAAAGTGAAGATGGATGAATTTGGAATCTATTTAATTCATTTTGAGGTATGGAAAGTTGCAAAAAGGGTGCAAACTAGTTGAGCAATGAGTTTGTAAATGTTTTGGGCAGCATGATTTGGTGAAGACAAAAGTTGTTTTGGTTTGAACCAGTGGATGTTTCATGATGTATAACTTTCTTATAAGTGTTATAAAAGTTCTAATAATTCCATAGAGTGGCCACATTCCATGGTTGATTTCATCTTGAGGAGTCTTGAGGCCCAAAGGTAAATTCAGGTCGTTGGAAACAATTGTTTTGAGAAGGTAATGAGCTAGTGGGCCCATTAAATGAAATAATCTGATTGGTTAAAGTAAATTGAGAAAAATTATGATTTTTAAATTAAATTTTAATCATGTGTGATGATTTTTAGATCTTGACTAAAAATA
This sequence comes from Taxus chinensis, assembly GCA_019776745.2. Lineage (NCBI taxonomy): Eukaryota > Viridiplantae > Streptophyta > Pinopsida > Cupressales > Taxaceae > Taxus > Taxus chinensis. Next base: position 15,666,378 of record CM034149.1, read on the forward strand.
ATTTTGATGTTAGAGGATTTTTGCCATTTTAGTGATGGGATTTTGAGGATTTTTGGTGCAAGTTAGATGGTTTGTGGCATAGCCAACCTATATGGGTCAATCATGAATGTTTTAATGATTCATATGGTATTTTTTTAATTTGGTATGGTTGAGATGAAGGATAAAAATTGACCTCATTTTAATTTAAATAAAGAAGAGCCTATAAAAGTGATGTTTTGGGTGCAAAACTGAACTAATTGAGTGTGTGCAAAAAGTGTGACCTAGGTGTAGACACCTAAAATTAGCACCACTAATCACCATGTCCACGTCTAATATCACCCCTTCGTTATCATATCACTATCATATTATCTATCAAATACTTATCCTAAGTCTTATTTCTCCCCATAATTATCATTTTATAGCTATAAAATTTTATTTTACTCCTCTTAAAAAAACCCAAAACCACTTAGAAACAAAAATTAAATTTAAAAAAAACAAATCAACAGCTTCTCAACTATTTCAAAACCTCCCTAACTCACATAGCCTCTTTCCAAAACACACCCTTCGTCAAAACAAACAAAAATATTAATTTAGAAGGTAGTTTCAACCTTTTTCCTGTAAAAACTTAATCGCCAGCAACCTGGCCCAATCAATAGTGATTCATCTCTAAAAAAATATCAATTTAGAAGGTAGTTATAACCTATTTACTATAAAAACCAGATCACCTACGACCCTACCAAATTTTTGGTGATTCTCCTTGGTTGTTGGTGACCCTATATAAACAGGTTTGAGGCCTTCATTTCAAGCTAGCTTCCTCCATTTTACCTGATAGCTTACAGCTAGAGGTGGATTAAGGAATTCATACTACATTTTATTTATATCACATCCATCTCACAAAGATAAATATAATCACAAAAACATTCAAAGGCATCAATATCTCTTCTTCATCCTTTGGAGGCCACCCAAACATCCAAGAGACAATCCAACAATCTTTGGGCATCTACAATCTCCCTCTCTCAAGTAATATCATTTGTTAGTCTTCATTTATCAATTGGTATAAGGTAATTACCTTCCCTTTTGCATTATCATCTCCTTTTTTATAAATTTTCAAGCCTCAATCAAATTTATTTTATTTATTAGCAACTTATACATTTCCACAGCAATCGCCAACAATTCATCCCAATTTCTGGCGCTCGGCCCCAATTGCTAACAATCCCTTTCTGTTAGATCATTTAAGTTCAAATATCATCCTTGAGACATCCAGATCTCATCACCTATTACTATTATGCCTTTTTAGGTTCCTGTCAAACCCTATCAAGATCCCTTGAGCCATCTACATCACTCTATCAACTATCTTTTAAAATCCAACATATTGCTTATCTCACCTTTGTGAGTACACATCTATCTACATCCTTTCTATTTTGAGTCATTTTGTGATCCCTAGACTCCCATTGGATCAGGTGTTACCGTCAGACCATCATATAGCCATGGACTACATCAATCCCTTTTCCTTTGCATTGTTAGTTATATCATCTATTTTATCATTTTATCTTATCATTATCAGATTGATTTCTTGAACATAGATTGACATCCTTAAAAATAATTCAATTGACTTTCAGGGACTTGGCTTTGCTAGGTAATATGTCATATATCTATCTAATCCTATATTTTTCTGATTGTTTATGTATTACAAGTAGCTTATCCTGTTGGAAAGAAAGAGTTGTGTGCACGCTTGGATCCATCGACATCATTCATCCATCAAGTATCAACATAAATCATCACGGGTATCAATAAACCCCACTGTCTTCTAAGGTCGGTTTTGTTTTAGTTATTTCACTTCATTAATTTAAAGTAGGAAAGCAAAAACTTCTCTGAACACTAGGGTAGAGAGTTTTTCAAGGTTGAAGGCATGTTTTTAGAGTTGAACAAGTGTGTGACAAATTGAATAATGACAAAAAAACATGTGTGTAAGGGTTTGATGCATTGAGAAGTAAATAAAGTACAAGTTTGAAGACCTCAGGTTTGAGCAAGGATTTGAAGGTGTTTGGAGCTGAATCTTGTGATCATTATTAGTTGTGGTATCCACATATTCTCAGTGGTCATACTTCATCAAAAATATTATGTGATGACATATTCATGCAAGTCTCTTGTTGTGAGTAATATTAACAAGGGTGTAGGAGTTGGTGCTCCTTGTGGGGTTGGTGCCTCACTAAACAAATCTCTTGTGATGTTTAATATTCACTTGAGTATTTTTTTTGTGTAATATCAACAAAATTTTCAGTGGGTTTTCTTTCCCTTGAGGGTTTTTGACTTACATATTGTGTTATGGTGTTGCTTCTTGTTATGTGACTAAATCCCCTAAGCTTTAAAAATCATTTAAAGACTTGTTGATTTGTTAAAGACAAGTTTATAACAAATATATTGTAATGGATATCCCGAGAAAATGATTAAAGATACTTAATATATTTATGAAAGGGTGTGAAACTAGTGTGATGGTTTATAACTATCAATGGAATCTTATAAAAGGCATGTAAATTATTCTGAGAGGGACATGACATGAATTGAATTGTGCTTGTGATTCTAAGAGAAAAGAAAATTGAGTCTGTGGAATTAAATTCCAAGGTTGGCTAGGTACAGAAAGACAGTGGGCAAGAGAGAGGGGCACCAATGATGTCCTACCCGGGGGTACAAAGTACAACCTTTGATGGTCCTAGATAAGGCAAGGTGAACATACATGGGGTGTATAACACAATATTCTCATAGTGTGGCCATAGTCTGGTGTCTGTTTCCTGTATCTCTGCATTGGAATTTGGTATTAGAATTCTTTATTTATGTCTCAAATAATTTTCCTCTCTATAAAATCTCTGTAAATATATGTATAATGTTAATAGAAAGAATTTAACTCTATTGGTTTACTTGATAAAAAAATAAAATGATATATTTTCTTAACTTGCTATTTATACAGGTAAAATACACCATTGTTTGTCAAGAAAAGTGAATTTTCTTAATTAAGTTAATGAAATACGTACATTAGATATGAAAGTTTGTTAAATTAAGATGATTTGTATGTTTTAATGCGAAATATGAACTGATATAAGAAATTAACAATATTTTACAATATATTCTTGTAATTTTAATGGTTTTTTGTGCTAATTATATGTATTATGTATTTTATATGCCTTAGACCCAAAAATCCCTTTAAATATGGTTAACTGTGTATTTCTAAGTTTTCCGACACCAATATAATGTAATATAAGAACCAATTAAAACAGTCCATGTGTGCTTCACGGGATAAGAGTCTTGGTACCTTTGTGAAGTCTTAGCCAATCAAAAAGACCCATGTGTTATTGACTTTTCAAACTTACTGACTATTGTAAAGGTTTAACCAATGAGATAATGACCAATAGATTCGCAAATTCAAGTCCTTGTCAGGTTTTTCTAAGTTTTTCGAAGTATGAACCAATGATTGTACTCTACATCCTTCGCAGATTCATACCTTTTATAATCGATCTTTATTTAATGTGAAACCGTCCCAATTGAAATGCATCATGTCATGTCACATTTTACAGTGTCAGTTTTGCATCAGTTTTGATAGTTGTTAGCCAATAATATTTAGCCACCGTCTACATAATTGTCAGTTATGTTAGCTTTGTCAGAATGCGAACCAATAGAACGTATCCACGCTCTTTCGCATGTCGTATTTATTTCCTTTTATCTCGCCGAGTTGGTTAAAATATTTGTTCCACGGATGAATCGTGTCAGTTTGTGAAATAGTGAACCATTTAGTTAAAGCCACGTATATACGAATGTCACAGTGACAAACCCTTGATAAGCAATTAATGATTCTGCAAAATGTGAACTAATTAAAACGTTCCACGTGTCTCCTTTTATCTCAAAGTTTTTTTTGGCTAAGTATTCCTTTTATCTCGCCGAGTTGGTTAAAATATTTGTTCCACGTATGTTTTCTTCTTTATGTGGAATTCTCTTTGTTTTGCAGATGTTTTCTTATTTAGTGGTGGTGAGAAGGAGAGGAGTCGTGCTAGGGGAGGATGGGAGACTAGGGTATTTGGTGACATTTTCTTCTTTTCGTGGATGTTGTTTTCTCTTCACGAATTTATATTTAAACCTTAGTGATATATATTTTTGATTCAAAAACATATCAAGCTTCCACAATTTGAGATTTTGTCAATAATATTAGATTTTGTCGAGTTATAGTTGCATTTTAGCTAATCAGAGACAGATTTTATCTGGGAAAAAGTTACATTTCATTTCTCTCATGGTTAATTAAATGAATATTGTATGTTGTTATGCACACACTAATAGATGGTCAATTGATTAATGGTTTATATGAGTGATCTGAAATTGAAATTAAAATTGTAAGAACTGATTCACCCCCCTCTCAATCCACTGTGCTTCCAACAGATGATAATAATGTTTAGTGATCGGTTTCATTTTTAAGTTGTAACTAAGCATATATAAGATTTTTTTTTTAATTTCGTAATTAACAACTGGAAGGCCAACCCATAAGTGAAAACGATGCCCAAAAGATAAAAGAGGCCCAAAAAGAGTGAGTAAAGGTAAGAGAGGGCCAGGAGCGCCCAGTATAGAAAGAAGTGCTTGGGAACTAGTGTCATAACTGGGTGCCAGTGTCTGAGGCCATAAAGGATAAATCAATCAAGTTTTGCCAAGGTTGTATGGTGTGTAAGACCAAAGAGAAAGTAACAAACAAAGAAAAGAGGTCAAAGATAGTTGTCAAACACTAGTTTTCTTGCTTAGGAATCATATATACATTAGTATGCTTTTGGCCCTAGAAATGTACCCAAGTGTGTGATTTTGTGTCTACATCACATAATGCCAAAGTAATGGGTTGTTCAATTTTATATAGGTATGCCTCACAAGAATATGCAATGCAATTTGATAATGAACTAAGATAAAATTCCATTTTTGATTTTTCATCACGGTTTTTGGTATTAAATTCCATCATTCTATTATTGGCTAAACTCAAAGAATTATTCCTCTGGAAAAATGAAATACCAAATCAATACATATTGCATGATATAATGTCTAAGGACTCGTTCCTAAGCCTAATGAATATGAACAAAACATTAAGTGGGTAAACAACAATGACATGGTCTAGGAATTAATATTTCTCGTTGTTCCTAAGGATTTTCAATGTCAGCTTAAGTACACTAAGTGCCCCTTCACTGCTTAGACATTCATCTGGTAGTTTTATGGTGACCATGATTCTCCATTTGAGAGTGATGCTTATGTAGAAAATTGTTCATACGTGTATGATATTGAGACTGTTACTGATCTTCCTCCTCCTTCTGGTACCTCATCTATAATTGAGGACACTCCTCGTGTACTTGTTGGTACTTCAGAATTCAGAGTCGCTTCTTCGAGGGATTTCAATGATTCTTTACAGAAAGATCATGGCATTACTCTTGTACTTTTTACTACTTCAGAACTCAAAGTTTCTTCTTTGAGGGCTTCTAGTGATTCTTTACAACATGATTATACATGTCTTATGGATTCACCTCATTAGAAAAAATTCTTACTGAGTTATTCTTTGTTTGTAAAGTCTTGCATTTCATATCTAGATGACACCATTAAGGACATAGCTTTCCTCTTGTAGGACATTGCTCCATTACTTGTTACTTCATCAGAGTTTAGAATCACTTCCTCGAGAGCTTCCAGTGATTGTCTACCAAAGGGTTCTTCGTGTCTATAAGATCTACTTCATTTGGGGGGTCCACTTACTGTACATTTCTCATTTGTTTATGGACTCACCTTTTAGATCTTGATGACACTGTTGAGGATATTTGTTCTCTCTTTGATGACAACTTGGATCAAGTTGTTTCTTCTATTATGGATGAAGTTTCTTTGCCACTACATTCTTATGTTGTGACACAACCTACAAATTTCTAGCGCACCCACAGACAATATTCAGATCTAAGACATCAAATCAAAAGTGATTCACCTTTGACATAAATCAACACCAGATAACATTCTAGTGTGTTCCACCAAGAAACAAGCTAATCTATTATCCAAAGCTTTGACAAGATGATCTTCTACACTTCTCAAATGTTCAGTACTTTCTTCCTTCAAACTTGGAATTCTCTCTCACATAATTATCTTGTAATTAGTTCTAAACGCTAGCTTTTATCTTTAAATAGTCATTTAAGACTTTGGGGCACTTAGCCATGCAATTACATTCATTAAATCTATTCCAATGCTAAAAATAGTCCCGAGAGTTAATTAAAAACTTTGCCGGTTTCTGCCCAACCATCTAACTTTCCCTAACCGATTCACTCTAACCGATGTCGGTTACTGTCAACTTCCAGCAAGTTCTATTTGCATGCTAAAACATGAGTAATTTAGCTCCATACTCAACACTTGAATCATATGATTCACCTTTGTCATCATTCATGTTGACACCCCTTGCATGATTATCCAATTCTTGGTTAAGTTCTCATATCAATGTTGGGAACCATTCTGAGTCTTATTTGGTACATAATTTGATTCATCAACATTTTTCATAGTTTAGCATTGATTTTGTCAAGCAACATATGGAGATATTCTTTATTACTGCCACCTTTGATCCATAATATTTCACTGTAACATTATGCATTCCTTATTAGGATGAAATATTCACTTATTCCTTTACTGACAATAGACTTCTTCATTTGTTGGATTTATTGGGAGTTCACAAGGCTTCATCTTTTAGGGGACTAGCTAGTCCTCTCTACTTTCTTTTTTCTCTCTCTCCTCTATTTGTTGGGGAGCTTATCTATTGAAGGAGAATTTCTTTATTCTTGTCTTTTCTCTCTTTAGGGGAGGAGTTTTTCTTATGGGTTTTCTATTTTTCTTCACTTATGAGGGATTTTTTATGTACTTGAGTACCTCATTGGGCCTTGATGTCAGGACCCAATTCTTCTACCCACTTAAGCCACACTTAAAGGGGGTGTTAGTGCATTTAATTTATTCCGTTGTAGGGTTTTTCCCTCGCATGTATTTAGCTTGCTTATGTGTCATTATGATAGATGGGAGTTGAACTTCTTCACCTTTCATGTGGTGGTTACACTTCCGCACTTCCTATTTATGCACCTCTTGTAAATCTATCTTTATATGTATTCAAAAAACAAGCTATCATTTGGATCATGTTAGGTTCTTCTCTCGCAACATTACTCTCTGTGTGCATGTGTTTTATTAGTGCTCGATCTTGGCCCGCATTCTCACAAAAGGAAGGAAGAACCATTTATGTTTCTATTCATGGTTACAAACTTGTAACGCCACACTAAAATATGCGAGTTATTGCATTACCCCAAGATATGACACTTTATAATCTAGTGTGAATACAATTTTCTAAGGCTTGAAAGTGTCTCATACATGTCACTTAAGGAATCAAAGTAGCACCAACGCGAAGAGCTTAGGAGGAGTTGCTTACTTACTTATCGCAATCTTCCCTCTCACTTATCATATCCTATGATTAGGTTGTATACATAGTACTTTGTGACGTGGCTATGAATAGTGTCGCCATGTCAAACTATATGCAATGATTGTGAGTAGTACAACCGGAAAGACAAAATTGTTGTTCATAATATGACCGCCTCATGCAGGTACATGCAAATATTTTCTTGCACATTCGTGTAACAAGAACAATAAAGTCGCAAGTACAAACTTGGCTCATGGGTAGGTGCAATGTACAACCACAGGTCGAGTACAGTCGTCAAGATAGGTACAACCACCAACCACCACACTCAGGCAGATACAACCAACTCACTAATAAATGGGACCACCAGATATTTCAAATTGGAAAATCTATGTTATGGAAGTGCGCAACAATAAAAAGGATGTAAAGGTTTGTAACATGGGATTATTTTGATCCAGTTTATTTACAATAACCATTCATAATCACACTAAATTTTCAAAAAACCCTAGAAAACTCAAACTTGGGGGCGGCGGGCGGGGGGGGAGGGTGCGGAACACCAACAAATTGCTCATATATGAATAAAAAACTCGAAGAGGACCAAATCCGATTTACTTCAAAGCATACTCAAGTTTATTCAAACACAATAATATAGTCCATTTCTTCGTACTTCAAATAATTTATTCAAATCTTTCTTTGTTAACCCATCTTCAATCTTTTAACAATTCTTCATTTAGCAAAGAGTTTAAACCCATACAAAGACTTTTCATGAACAAGGAGGAACTCATTGAAAGATAGTTACCTGGGACGGGACGATGGCAAAAAAATTCTAAATTTTGGGGACAACGGGGGGACAGTGGGGAGACAATTAATTAACAAATATTTAAATATTTAAAATAAAAATATATAGTGACTAAATTATATAAATAAGCTGAAATAAAACCATTTGAGATTTAAATAAGGTGAAACTTGAACTCATAAACATCAAATACATTCCTTAATACTATAATATCAACTTCAATTATATTATAAAATAGAAAAGTAAAACCATTCTAAGTTACGATTGATCAAGTGACAATCGCTAATATTCATATCATTAATCTCATATCCAAATACACCAATAATTGTTTATTGTCAATATTACAAAACAAAGAGGACAACTACAAATATCAAACTAAAAATCAGAATCAGCATTTGAAGCAATATCCATGAACTCATCATCACTGGTACTAGCATCCTCATCCTCAAAGGTAACCCCAATCAATCCAAGTTGCACAGTATTGTCGTCTTCAACCTGCCTTGGCTCCTTGGGATCTAAATCCACCATAATGTTGGAGTCTATTTGTACTCAGGTGTCTTGTGATCTATCAGACACAAAGCATTGTGTATAGCTATAAGTTTCTCCGCTCTCGCAGAGGTAAGCCTATTCTTCTCAACAGAGTGTATCCAACCATACGTAGACCAGTTCCTCTCAGAGGCAGAGGATCTAGAAACCTGGGAAAGGAGGTGAACGACAAGTGATCGCAGCAGTGCTAGAAGCCCATACAGTCACCACCAACTCACTGGCTTCTCCTGTGCTATTGTTACCCTATCAGCCTTTGCTGATGTTTTGCACCCATCAAGTTTAGTGAAGTCGAGCCATTCCATTCTAATCTATGAATCCTCTTGTGGAGTGTACATTTTTTTAAAGGCCTTCATAAAGCCCCTCTTCACCTCATTATCATCCAATGGGATAACTCTGCCTAGCCTCTCCACATACCATTTGGGATTTAGTGCATACGCAACCATATGAAGAGAAGTTTTCAACTTCTCTCATCTCTGTTGAATAATGGGTTGTATATGTTCATTATAGAACTCCAAAGTGGGCTCCTTCACTCGAATAGCTGTCTTCATTTGCCCAAGCATGTTGTCAATGCATTCATAGATCTCACCAAGACTGGGGCTGTTAGAATCACCATATTTGATGACACTAAAAATTGGAGCTATGATTGATATGATGTATTTCATATCAACCCAAAATGTTTCCCGCAACACCACTTCCTTCACTCTTTTTACTTGATCTATCTTGAACTCACGCCACCTAGTCCAATCCTGTGTCATAATCATAATTTGCAAGGGCTCCTGCAAACTCAGACATCCTCTCCAACAAAATAAAATAGGATGCAAAGTGAGTGTCAACTGGTTTCAAAAATTCCTTCTTCAAATTTTTTTGAAAAAGTGTCAATGATATGTGGTAATTACATATGAACTTTTGCACATCTCTGGCCTCAGTCACTATCTGGTTAACCCACTTAATCTTCTCTATGTCTTTCAGTGCATTGTTCATGGCATACACACAACATGGAGTCCAATAAATATGCCTATATTCCCGCTCCACTAGCTTGCCTGCTGTTCTACACACATAAGCTGCATCTTTGACAACCTGTACAACGTTTGAAGGTCCAACCTCCTCAATGGCATCCTTTAAAATCTAATACTGAAACTCGACATCTTTCTACTTCCCAGAACAATCAATTGCTCTCAAGAAGTACAGTCCATCTTTACAAGAGACAATGATACTGATGAGAGGATGGTGTCTAATATCCATCCACCCATCCATGATAATGCTACATCCATGTGACAACCATGTCACTGTTAGGAAATAAGAGATAAAATATGCGGAATAATCCCTCATAGAATCGCAATAGTAGAGAGTAATATGCAGAAAATATTAAAGATCTCAAATAAAAGTGCAGAATAAAATAACACAACACAAAAAAAACAGTATTTAATGTGGTTCACCCAATTTGGGCTACGTCCACCAAGAATCACTTGCTCAGATTTTATTACAAGCCACCACTCTCTCAATACAATACTCAGATCTGTTATGAGCTATGCTCAACAAACTCTACATAATTCACACCTGAATTCAAAACACATCTGCAATGTTTTTCATACTTCTATCATATGCATAAAACCATATAAATAAACAACTGCTTAAATAGTTTTACAAAACCGTGGGTATCAAAACCGTGGGCAAAAACCGTCCCATAAACCTATGGGTCAAAATCCTGCCCATATGAGAAAATCACGTTTCCCGATATATCGGGCACGTTTTAAGGCCCAAAAAAAAATCGGGCACTGCGCCCCTGAACCCCTGTTACTAGGGGCGGGGCTCGGCCCAGCCCCAAACTCTGGCGAGGATACATGAAAAGTGTACAATACTCTTAGTGTACAGTCTTTAACACTTTCACACATGAAAACAAGCTCCACAACCTAACAGTGACCTTCATCTCCTCCATCAATAGATTAAGCTTGACATAATTTCTATCCAAAATTGTTGACCTGAGTTTTGTGTCTCTAGGAGGCACATAACTTGTACCTGCTTTTGCAACCTTAGCCATAGCCTCCTTGTAATAAGGAGAGCGAGCGACATTAAATGGAATCCTAACAGCATAGAAAAAAATTTCAATAGCATCATCTGTCTCTTCTCTTGCCTTTGAATCAAACATGTCAACTACTAAATTTGGGGCTGCCCCCACGGCCTTTCTCTTCCCTCTGCTTTCCACTTCTGACACTCCAAAACTAGAACCAACCAGAGTATTACCATGTTTGCCAATCCTATGAGTGCTCAATGGAGTATTAGTCATAGAACCACGAACTTCTAGCACTTCATCTGTGGTATTTTCATTGAAGATTCTATCTCAACTCTCTGCTCCAGTGAAAGGCCCTTACAAGTGCTAACCCCCCTTCCTGTAAGACGCAACAAGTGTGCATTGGTCCTAATGATACTGCCATGCCAAATCAGTGCACATATGTTGCACTTCCATATTTTGTTCAGCGCTCTAGACTTGGGGTTATCAATTATTTGGACAAATTGTTGCAATGGCTTCTTCTTATCAAATGGTACAATGGCAAATTTGGACAACATTTCAAAGGGGGCAATTGGTAGCACTACCAACTTAACTACCAGTTGCCATTGCCACTACATTTTGTGTCCCTTCTTCACTCTCCCCCATTGTGGCATCACCAACTCTTCAATGGCCATCTATCTCAACTTCTCGTTCAACCCTCTCTTACTCTGATTCATACTCATACTCAGAAGAATAGCTCATGGTGATGATTGCTGCAATGAATTAAAAACAACCATAACTATATGATTGATTGAAATTTGATTATGTAATGATTCATGAATTATTTTTTTTAAAAAACGTAGCCAATATGTATTTTTTAAATTGTACAAACTATATGCGTGATTATATTGTGAATGTACACGCAAATGTTAAAAAAATAAAACCACCACTAAAAAATGCAAAATATAATATACATTTTAAACTAGAAATAAAATGTAATTAAAAAAACGTAACCATTTAAATTTTACAACCAAACCCTATGTAAGATGTATTATGAATGATTGCATTATGAATGTAGATGCAAATGCTAAAAAACAACCCCTAAAAAATGCAAATATAATATAAATTTTAATATATATAACCATTTACATTGTAATTTGTACAACCAAACCCTATGTAATATGCATTTTTTAAAATCCTATAAACTATATGCATGATTACATTGTGAATGTAGATGCAAATGTTAAAAAACAACCCCTAACAAATGCAAATATAATTTAAACTTGAAAAACAAAAAAAAAAAAAAAAAAAAAAAAAAAAAAAAAAAACTTTAACTAATATTGTAAGCAAATAAAATTATAAATACCTCTTGCTAATGTTCCCTCTTGTTCTTACTCTTGCTCTTGCTCTCCCTCTTGCTCTTGCTCTTGCTCTCACTCTTGTTATTGCCCTTGCTCTCACTCTCACTCTTGCTCTTGCTTAGTGTGAATATGAAATGAACCCATAATATAAATTTATAACATAAAATAGCACTTTTAGGGTTAGGGTTAGGTTAGAAATGTTACTTTTATGCTATAAGTGTTGTGCAATTAAATAAAAATGTTTTTTTGAGTGTAAAAAATATTTTTTTTAATTTAAAAACACATCAAAACACCCACATCTCCAGGACGTTTCCTCTTGCCTCCAGCCGTCCCCAACGTGTTTCCTCCCTTTTTTACACAATAAGAAACATGGGGAAACGTTTCCCCGCATCCCCGGGACGTCTCGGATGTGTCCAATATGGGGGGAACACATCACCGCATAACACTAATTGAAAGTGACTAAAGGAATTAGAAAAAGCCCAATCCGTGTTTGAAGCATTTGCCAACTGCCTAGGTATACCGTGGTCTCTTCCCTATGAGTACTTTTTACGAATATCTACACAAACTATGCGATAATTAATTTCCCATGTAGAAAAGACGCCGTTTGATTGTAGACGGACGGCCGCCCCTAGATATATTTCTATTTATTTTCAAAGTAGATGTTAAAAGAAGGAATAAGGCTTATAAAAAATCCAGTAACCCCACATTTACGTATTCTTCAATTCCTTAATTGGTCGCTGTCAATTAACTTAAATACGGGGGTGCTTTCAGAACATACTTTCTTGGAGACTTGTATAGTTAATTTAGAAATGCAAAGAATAATAATGAAATAAAAAAGATACGACAAGAATGCTTCTAGATTTCACTGTGCAGATTAACAAAATGAAAATAAAATGAATGGCAACATTATAACGAAATCTTTTTTCACCTAATAATACCCAAGATTGATCGAGGAAAAGAAGAAGCTGCATTCATGAGATATTTAAAACATGAAAACAATACATCATCCTGCTGTGATAGGAGGGAATGAATTTGAAACAGCTCATTTTGTTCTACAAGATTAGAGACTCTTGTGCACCGTTTACAGGCAAACTATATCCACGGTAGTATATATAAGTTTTCTACAATGTTTATAAACTTCGGGGGTTACTGAAGATCAGCCGACAAATACTTGGAGATTTGAACCCGCGACACGTTCGCTTCAAGCTTGTTGAACACACCATCTTGCCTGCTCATACGTTCGAAATTTGAATTTGTTATCGACTGTTCCGTCGAGTGGGAACGTACCTGAAAGATGGGGTCTTCCTGCATATTGAGCGGCCTTGCCTTCCTTCTTTTTCTGTTACGCTTGAGGTCAATCACAACAACGCTGATATTGTCGGTGCTTCCACGTGCGAGAGCAACTCTTGTGAGAAGAGCAGCGGCTACAGAAACAGAACATTCACTCGATCCCTTCAAACAGCGAGGTCTGTAACCAGCGAGGCATTTTCGAGCCACTTCGCACGCCAATTCGTTGGAGACCACATCCCACAGTCCGTCGCTCGCTAGGATCAGAAATTCGTCTTCCTCCCTGCGTTCTGTGCATGTTACCTCCGGTTCAGAAATCACATACTGTTTCAGAAATCTGTCCCCTGCAAATAAACAGCAGAAAGAAATTAGTCATCATCTCTTCCTGATTCCATAACCGACATATAGTAAACTACATACCAAGAGCTCTCGACAAGGCAAGGAAGCCTCCGACACGGTAGCCATGCCAGTAAATAACTTTCCCTCCCGCTGCTTCTATCCGATCCATTTCGTCTTCTCGTTGAGGCTGACATTTTTAACAAGGATTAATACCTAAGTCCTTGATATATTTTTTATAATGAAAGAACGGCCATGTCAATTAATTACCTTGTGGTCTTTGGAAAAAGGGAGAGCTTTGCCTCCCCTGCAGAGAACCGCGCGAGAGTCGCCGCAGTTGGCCACAACGATCTGAAACCTGCTCACCACCGCCACAACCGCCGTGGACCCGACGTTCTCCGGAGCGACGAGATCTTGACAACAAATATCCGCATCGTTATCATCATAGCAACAATTCCCGCTGGGACATGACCCTCCGACTGCGATATCCATTTTGATGAAGCATTTTTTCATCACCTTTTCCCACTCAACAGGGTCTCTCCCTCCCCACTCATCAAAGGGAGAGGGAGGCAGAGCTCTGAGTTCTTGCGCCAGAGCCACATGAAGGCGCTCTTTGCAGAAGACCGAAGCCTCACAGCCGCCATGGCCGTCGTACACCCCGAAGAAATGCAGCGCAGAGAAACATCCCTTGTAAAAGCACGGAACCGCGGCTACGGTGTCCTGCATTTCGTCTCTCCTGCCGATAATCGACATCGTTGCGTAGGCAGGGCACCATTCTTTACTCACGTTCTCGCTGTAGGAGCGGGTTATATGGCTGTTGTTTTTCGTCATCCTTGCTGTACTGGCTTTAGGCTTGGACACCGACCCCTGCGGTTCGACCTCAGGACCGGTCGCAGGAACATTTGAATCTTGTAGACTGGTAGATTTATTGATCAGGTTGTCTTTTCCTCTGACGGGGCTGGAAGCCGATCTAAGAAGCCTTATCTGGGAGCTCACTATTCCAGTGCCTTGATTTAAACATGCAGGAAGTTTCTTGGCGATGTCGAACCAAATATCGTGGAGTACACAGTCTGGCATTGTTTTGACTCGTCTGAGTTCTACGGAGTTCTGTTCCGCATAATTCGGCGTTTCCATTTGGAACAAATCATCAAAACCGACCGGATCTAAAATTTGGGTGTTCCTATTTGAGGGGGAATTTTACATTGAGGTAGGCGGGGTTTCCACTTAAAAGACGGCAGGCAATATCTGATCTTCTCGGAAGAAGGAAGAGGTGGCGGAGAATAAATGGGCAAATAACGTCACGCGCGCGCCTCGCCTAATCAAAGCGGTTGAGGACAACACGTGTTATTCGAAGTGAGGTGTGCACAGAGTAATATGAATTGAAATGTCCAAACTTGAATGAGCAGGCGTCAGTGGTTTTACTTCTCCCACACCTGTAAATGTCTGTCCTGCCTCGGCCTCCCTTCTACTTCTCCCACACCTGTCACTTGGCACAGCTGACTCAGACACCGCCTACTAATTCCGTAGCCACCTGGATTGTAAGTCTATCCAAAACCTCCATTGAATTAGAACGTCGCATATGCCCTCTCAAACTGACACTTGTACTAAAATTTGGCAGGAGCACTTTTATTAATGTGTTTATTAGTATATGGATTTCTACCAAAAATGTACAAGTATACTCAACTAATATTTACCAAAGATGTAAATATACTTAACTAATATGTAAATGTGCTTTAGTGTATGGATTTCTACCAAAGATGTGTAAGTATACTTGACTAATATTTACCATGTCTTCCAAGCGTTATACCCAACTCAAATCTGACTGAACTATTAACGGTTTACCATAATATACATGTAATGAAATTCTATATAACTCACTAACAAGCTGTTCCATCTTTTCAAAATCGCATTAACTCTCATCATCGTAACCATTTTGAATACCAATGAGCGAATTCCACAAGTTTACGGCTAGTTTCGCACCTTCCACATGCATTACACAAACATATTTTTGACACTAATTGCATTTCTCAATTTTTGGCATATCCAAAAATGAATGAACCATAGGAAATTACATTTCGATTCATGTTTGTTCATTGCATAGCATGCATTTTTTTAATACAAATTCCTAAAGAAGACACTTTCAAGTATGCCCCTCCATCATGGTTTCCAAGATGTCACATCTCAATTCGTGTTCATTCTCAATTAATCCTTACTATACCAATTAAAAAATATCTTATATACGGGTAAGTGCAACAAGTTGGGGGATTAAAAAGTGGACATAAAAAAGCGAAATTCACGTACTGCGATCGTGGGTTATTTTCTTCAGGGTCGAGAATCTCCAAACCTAAAACTGCGACCACAGTCCTTTGAGACCAAAATAACAAACCCACAATTCGGGTAAATATGATTTTAATAACCGTGATTACGGTTCTTTTGATATAAGTCAATTTACAACCGCGATCGCGGTTCTTACTGTATCATCAAATCCGACCCTCAAAGCTCAGGAAATCTCTATTTTTCTTGAACCAGAGCTTTGGGAGGTAATTATGGCATGTGAAAAGCCAAAAACTTCATTTTTACTCTTCCACGGACTTGAGCCATGTCGAAAAATTGAAAACATGTTACAAAAATGGTACTATCGCGTAAGGGAGACTGTTAGCTTCATAAAAATATTGATTTTAAAGTGAATAGAATAAGATAAATACCATTTTTATAATTTTTTACTAACAATAGGTCTTTAAGACACTTTTTTTCCATGAATGTTCATGTCTACGTTTAAGACTGCAGTTTTTATTTTGCTAGTCAGAATGTGATAAAACCTATACCATCCCAAGCATAGCAAAATTCTATACACGTTAAAAAAAGTATTTGATTTCAATATTTTTTGATGTAGTTATGGCAGGCAAACGAAAAGTGCTTCGTTTTTTAAAAACTTTTAGACCACTTTCAAGAAAAAAATCATTAAAAAAAATATTACTCAAAAAAACAAAACAAAATCCATCCCAAGATAGACAACAACATCTAAATTTTCACCAAAGGAAAAAAAATAAGAAGTTGTGGTCATCTAATTCGCAGGCAAACGGACTACATTCTTATAGGTTTTTTTTTATAAAAAACCAAGTCATAAAATTTTGAGTGTTTAATATAGCTAAACTTGTCCGTTTTTTTTTTCGAAAAAAGTAGTTTAGAAACTAGATTTTGGATGCTACAATTCATATTTATTTATTTATTTCCAATTTTGAGTGTGCATATTGCTAATAATCTCTACAAGTTGACATTTCACTATTTTTTGCAATATGACGTCCACTTATGACCCCTTTTTTGTCCCCCAACTTGTTGCACTTACCCATACAACCAGTTGATCCACCATAAATAATAATAATATAAATTACAGTGTGAAAACTATTTAGGTATATATCAAGCTATGTTTTTTTGTCCCATGAAGTTCATTTGCATGGATATATAAGAACCAAATGGTAACATAAAAACCGTAATTGAAGTTTGCATCATAAAAAATTGTAGTGTTTTTCATAAAAACAAAAATTATTATGGATGAGAGGAGATGGTATAGATGTTTGCACCCTAATTAATTTCTAAATATTATGGGAGTACACAACATTAAGCAGTAGATGAACCAGAGTCAACGAAAACCCCTTTATCCGAAACTCAGATTGTTAGCAACATGAAAATTACACACGTTGTTGAGGGTAGCATGGAAAATGATAAATATCTCTCTCAGGATAACAACATGGCTATTCTAAATGGGACAAATGCGACTAAGGAAAATACTCCTCCTTTGTCTTCTTCTCCAACCGCGAAGGCTACATCAGGGTGGTTAACGGTCAACAAAAAGAAAAAATCTACCACTCTGAAGGGTAACACTTCGTCTTGATTATTCTCATCTCTGCTATTGGCTGGTTGGGTTTCAATGGTCTCATCTTTCTTAACCGGATAGCAGATTGCTTCCAATGGTGTTGATATGCCATTGCTGTTTGTTTTTTGTACTTCTATTGTTTTTTTGCTGCTGCTATTGTCGGTTGTTGGTTTTTACTTTGCAGTTTATTTTTTGCTATCGAGCTTAATTGTGCTATTTTGATTTTGATCCATCTCTTGTGCTTTAACTATCAATTCTGGCTTCTGAGCCTTGGTGTACAAGGGTATAGTCCCTTTCAAAAAACTATTTGCCAATAATAAAAAAAAAATGATGTAGGGGTTTGTAATATATAGACTATTCTAATCAATTATTTTCATACATGTACCATTCATAGTTAGAATAATGCTTTCATACATGTAACGATTGATAAACGAGAAGCAATTGCTCATATACACAATAGGAGAGAGAAACTTAGCTATACATGGTAAAACGTGGAGGATTTGTATATGTAGGATGGTAAAACAAGTAGATTAGAGATTGGAAATACTTCGATGTTGATTGTAGCACTAGAAATTGAGCAGTGACAGGATCGTAAAACTATTATATGGTCCTAACATGGATCTATACGGTCATAGACCCTTTGACAATATGGATTTAAAACTTCCTATATACTTCATTTGCCTAGGAATAACCTTATCTATATATTGATCTTTCTCACACAAAATTTAGATTGCATATAATAACTTGTAACAAAGTTGAAACCCTTAAAACTCGTACTACCCTTCATCAAAGCATTAACAAACTAAAAAAAGAAAACATGTGTATATAGTGAGGTTGGAGTACCTTCATGGTCAGATTCCCAATTGTTGAACCAATCCAAGTGGTACACTTCATGCCATCATTGTGGGATCAAGCTTCATGTAGCTCTCTTATGTGTTTGTGCAAGTGTTAACAACTAACCAACCCATTAAGGGTTCCTTTGTGACTATTGACACCAAGATAGTGGGATAATTATAAAGTGTAGAATGTACCCACGGCGGTAGTAATTTGATGTGGTGTGCCTCACCTATGTGACCTAACCTTTGTTGCTTGAAACCCTTGAACAATATTTGGAGTGGCTCTTGTCTTGCTAAGACATGGCTCTAACCTTTGCATTCTTGGAAATAGAGGAAGCTAGACTCATTGACATATATGAGTGCTTTAGACATATAGTAGGGACTATTATAGTTGATTTGCAACTGATTTGGGTAGATTTGATTTTGGAATGATATTTGTAATATGAACTTGTAAGAGTGTTTGATGAGCTATAAATTGACATTGACTTTCTTATATAGCCTTTCATAGGTGAAATATTCTAATAAATCTAAGCCTAAGAAGATGAAATGACCCAAAGAAGATATTCAAATTGAAAACATAGTCAGTGAACTTGGGAATCTAGGACTGTATAAGTCAACCAAGACCGAACCCCCACATTCTGACCTAGATGTATATTTTTGGACAGAGAAGGAGAAAACTAAAACAAAAATTTCAGACATGAAACACATCTGTGTTTTACTAATTTTATTAGATAATATTCCTATAATTGATGATAGAGAAAAGTTTAGGGATAAAAAACTTGTGGAAGAGATAAAGTGATGAATTGACAAGATTTTGAATGTGAGCATTTGTCTTAACACGCAAACATGATCAAACTTGGCATTACATAAAAAAACAATTACAAAATTTTAGTGCTTATATTTCTCGGGCCTTTAAGTGTGTAATTAAAAATTACATTCTTAAATTAAAAATGTACTTGAGCGCACACACACATTGTATTTACTCGACAACAGTTCTTTAATGTGTTGGTGTTGGCATGCTCCATGATGAAACCTGCAACATAGAGTGTAGTTAATGTCTATGATATAAAATAAAATTTAACTCAAAATATAGATAATTCCTATAACTTTGAACTTTGGAGAAAAAAATAAGTAGAAAAAAGTAAAACATGGAAGGAATACACATGTTCATTTTTTGGAGAGAATAGTTCTCGTTATTTTCATATATTGGAGACTTGGAACTGTTGCAGAGATGTTGGAGGATTGGGGTGATCAGTCCCTAATTTTATGTCAAAGGAGAAACTAGAGTGTTGAGTACATCCCAACACCAGAGAGAGTGAGGAGAGTAGCCAAAGTTCCACCCTTTTAGAGATTTATAGATAGGAAGGTATTGACAACGAAGAACTTAGTTGCTTCGTCATATTCCCCGTATATGAATCTAATAAGAGAAGGGGAAAGATCAGTCTACAAAGAACTTAGCTACTTTGAAACTTTCCACTAAACCCATAGACCACACCGTCACAAATAGATCTAGGTCTAATTTTGTACCAATTTGAATAAATTCAAATTCTTAAAGGAACATAAATTTTCATAACCCCATAAGGTATTATACCTCTAAAAATTATCATATAAATTGTGAAAAATCATAGGGGAGAAGGGGCCTCATGCCCCCAGATCATGCTCCTAGAACTGAATTTGAATAGTGGAGTGAAGAAAGAATGAAATACTCACGCCTATGTATCATGATATGTATTGTGTCATCTGTATCTAAAAATGTATGAAAATCCTATAAATAGCTAATAGAATTTGAAGAAATTAAAAAATTATTGAGATTTTTTCCCTCTCCTAGAATGTCCATCATGGTAAAGATCGTATCGCGGTCTTGAATTTATTAAAAAAATTTGATCCTTGTTGAATTCTGCCACATTTCAGTATTTATAACCTTTGACGAGGATCATAACCTTGTAAAAATATGTTCTTATAATATGTGGTTTGTTTATAAATGTAGAAATATCTCAATAGATGCCCCCTCTATTGAGGTGTGTACGAAAAAGAGTTTGAGCACACAACTCAAAATAATAAATGTGTACCCATATGTAATAAGTATGATAATCTACATAGGATCACATAGAATGATAGAATGGTAGCCACCATTGAGATCCTATACCTATAAAATGGGTTGTGCATGGTAGAGTGTAGTCACGAATCACACACTTTCTATTTATATCATTTCCTCTAATAATGTCATTATATATATATATATATATATATATATATATATATATATATATATATATATATATATATATATATATATATATATATGATTCCTAAGAAAGAAGACTAGAAATTAACAACACTTGTTTTACTCATTCGTTTCTTTTATCTTTCCCACACTCTTATTATTTACTTTTTTAGAATGGTCAATTTACTTTTGGACACTATACGACATGTGACTTAGCTCTGTATTGACCGTTATATCTTCTGAGCATACAAAAAACTTCCACCCATTAGGGACAAGAATACCCCAGATGTTACTGTCCCTTTTGGGCACTTCTTTACTTTACTCTCATTTTCCTAATTTTGAATTGCCACATCATTTGGTATCTTTTATAAAGTCTCTTTTATCACTTAAGGTCAAACTTTTTGGTTGTTAATAATGAAATTCAAACAAGGGAATCATATATATACATGACTTACTTGTCGTTATTAGGGATTGGATAGTTGGGGCTAATATACTAATTGTGTAAGGAGAAACATTCAAAGGAATGCATTTGGGATGCATTATTCACTCCATAAGAGGACTTATTTTGAATTCTATCTCACACATTTATCTTGGGGGTGAGTTTTTTTATCCCAATATGATAGTATGACTATCACAAGGGAAACCTAGTTTCAACAAAAACGATTCAATCAAACACACATTAGAAATATATAGAATCTAAAAAGTAGTGCAACGCTTGATGAAAATCACATTGGGGTGACCGTCGAAGTTAGTTTGACTCAAGAATATGCATTATTTATTCTATCTAATGTTATATTGAGCCTTGTACATGTAGCTATGGTTTGTTTTATAAGAAAATTTACAACACAAGAACCCTACAGTGAAGTGGATGTGACAAAAAATGAAAGGAAGAAGCTAAGTTCAGACCCTGAAAAGAAAAGAAGAAGAACACTTGTCAGGACACTACCTACCATATTAGACACTAGCACCCAGGGTGGTCCTGTTCCCCTTTGAGTGGTTATATTTGAAGAATTTCTAGACTCCAATTTCTCAGAAAAAGCATACACATATTAGATCCAACCCATAATCATCCTAGATCTCCATATATAAACTAAGTCATTCTTAGCTAACTATTGTCTACACCTACTTCTACTTTGCATGCTAGATATTGATTTTTACTGTTATATTAATTTGATATCAGTCCTATGATAAATATTTACATTTATTTAAATAATTTATTGATCCCAACATGATAATACCACCCATGTACCACAGGTCCGTGATCCCTTATTAGAAGCTCAGCATGTCTGTGACAATGTTTATCATCTTCATATGGTTCATACCTTAGAGCTCTCTATGTCTATCACTTATTCTATTCCCCTTTCTTATTCCTCCACTACTATGGGGATATCCACCATTCTGTCGGAAGTACAATGGACTAAGGGGGGGGTGAATCAGTCATTAAAAACCTTTAACCATTTCAACTTAACTTGCATAAACCATTTACCATTAAATCATGCATTAATGTGAGTTTAAAAACATATAACAATCATTCACATGAGCATAACCATGAGATAGTAGAAAACAACAAAATATGTAAGTGGGAAATCCTCAAGGGGAAGAAAACCCACTGAAACATTTGATTATATTACACAAACCAAAATACTTGCATGAATATGACTAATCACACAAGATTTGTTTAGTGAGACACCAATCCCACAAGGAGCACCAACCCCTAGAAACCATTACTAAAATTACTCATAAAAAATGAATTGCATGAATATTACTCATCACATAAATTTTGAATGGATGATCACTAAATATATATTTCTCACACAATTGATTGTAATCTCAAATTTAGCTCGCACACCTCAAAACCCTCTTCAAACACACTTTCTCCTACTTCGCTCAATCTTTCTCTTTCATGGGCCAACTAGGCCAATTTCCCTTTCTTATCTACTTCTAAACTATCAAAAACACTTCATTCCTTCTCTCATCTCTTTCCTGATGCCCTCATACCTCTTTTACACTCACACATAGTTCACACTTTTTCCCTCTCACACTAATTTTCAAAATGAACAAATACACGCACTTTATATACATGACTCAACTCCTAAACATAGATAGGTTGGACCTGACCATAGAGTTTGATCATAACAACATCAAATAATATCTAATCACTAATATAAATTGACATGAAAGACCTGTATGGGTTGGAAATGCACAAAGACATCCAACAAACACAATTAAGCCTAAAAGGCTAGTTTCTCCTTCACCGAGCACTCCAAGACCATAAAGGGATTAATCCAACTTTTTCACACCTCCAAAGGCTTCACACAACTCAAAACCATCCTCTCAACATCCTTCATTAGCTTAGGGAACTCTCGTTCACTCGTTGTTTTCACAACACCTTCAAATAGGATTGTTTCCTACTCAAACCAGGCACCTCTAAGAACCGATCTACAGTAATGAAGACCAAAAACACATTAAAGAAAATAAACTATGGCATGTGAAAAATAAATGGAAATAAAATGAAATAAATATAATATCCAAGCATGCTAGACCTCATTACTCAACTTTTAATGCCAATAGAGTAATGTTTCCTCTTCAACAACTTGAACTTAGTATAATCCTATTTTACAAACCTAAGCTCTCCACACATTTTCAGGAACTTTAGAGACTTATAAATACATGGAATATGATAAAATTTCATACCTATTTACTCTTCGGATATTCATCATCAACAAAGCCAAGATATTGGTCTTCTAGACCAATCTTCAAACCAAAGCAGTGATGTCCTGAACCAGACAAACTAGGTCAACTTGTCACCTCAATCATGCCACCTCATATCACCTCTAGAGATAAAAATAATAATACAAAAAATCATATGAGATGTATAAAAAAACCTTCATGATCATTAGATTCATCACTTTATGTCATGCATGCCCAAGAACATCCATTCTCCAAAATTGCTATAACTATCCTTTTAGCCCAAAAACCAGTCAACTTATTTTGACCTATGTAGGTCATCCAATGGCCTCCCCAAGATCTAAAATCACTCTAAACATGTATCATAACTCCCACAATACTTATAAAATCAATTTATACATAGGGTCTAATGGAAAATCTGAGAGAAAAACATTCTTTCCTAAAAACATGCAAATCTGAGCAGGTTCCACTTATTGTCAAGGCATCAAACTACCACCATATAAAATATGAGATAGACCTATTCATCCTCCAATCACCATATTTGATGATTCAATACATTATGATCTGAAAAAAATAATTTTTCATCCATCGCTCAAGAACTAGGGTTTTAAACTCATAAAAAACAACTTACCTTCTTAATGATTATTCATAAAGCATGTTGGTGCAAACTAACTTGCAAAAATTAATACGTGTTCATTAATCTACAATCATTTAATCATCAAACCAAGGGATGTAAACTTTCAGTAATTTCAGTGTTGTATACAAAGTTACAAAGCATTTAGGAGGTAAGGAAAGAAATTTTTGTCACTACAATGCTTGAAATAACAATGTTGAAACAAACTAAACTTAGATTGAAAGTAAATAGTTTCTAAATACTATAACCAAAATAGAGCTTGTAAATTAAGAATATAGATAAACGAATGAATTTTTTACTAGTCTATCCATGAAATAAAACAAAGTAACAAACTATGGAGGGGTTTAGCAGACCATAAGTGGGACCTGCCTTGGGTGTTAATCCCTCCTAAGGCTTGTACCTAAGAGTTACTGAATGTAACTCAGATTCTTATTGATTTAGGCTAAAGATTACATTTATGAGAAAATAAACTTATTTATCTACATATCCTCTATTATAATTCTATATCTAGATCTCTACACATCCAATACATTGCCAACATTAATCCTTCGCTTCTATATTCCTCCATTACAACAAAACATGAGAAGAAGAGTTTAACTAGGAGTTCAAACAGACTAAGTAAAATATATTCAATGAAACAAGAGGAAGATCTTAAAAAAACAACAAGAGTTTAAATGCATATAATAGAACTAACAGTTGTCCAAATATCAAATACATAACTCAAGTAATTGTTAAGTTCCTTAAATCACGTATTCAACCGATCAATAAGTTATTCACTAAGTTATAATAAGAATTCAAATATATTGTTGAGTTATCTTCAGTTCTCATGTTCTAGTTTATAAGTTCTTTTTCCTTGACACGTATAGGCTTGGAGTGTCATCCTTCATGTTCCTAGAGTAGACACCATTTTTTGGTATAACGCCCCTCCGTCATCTCACATTCATGCAACTTGCCTTCTCGCCTTTCTTTTTTCTTAAATTTAAATAAATCCCATCCATTTACTCATATTTATTTAATTAATTATTAAATGGGCTCCACGTGGACCCATTTGATAATTAAGATTTTGGCATTTTCTCCCTTATCAAATTATTCAATCCATGGGTATTAATATACCCATCCGACACCCAACTTATTTATCTACATATCCTCTATTATAATTCTATATCTAGATCTCTACACATCCAATACATTGCCAACATTAATCCTTCGCTTCTATATTCCTCCATTACAACAAAACATGAGAAGAAGAGTTTAACTAGGAGTTCAAACAGACTAAGTAAAATATATTCAATGAAACAAGAGGAAGATCTTAAAAAAACAACAAGAGTTTTAAATGCATATAATAGAACTAACAGTTGTCCAAATATCAAATACATAACTCAAGTAATTGTTAAGTTCCTTAAATCACGTATTCAACCGATCAATAAGTTATTCACTAAGTTATAATAAGAAGTCAAATATATTGTTGAGTTATCTTCAGTTCTCATGTTCTAGTTTATAAGTTCTTTTCCTTGACACGTATAGGCTTGGAGTGTCATCCTTCATGTTCCTAGAGTAGACAACCATTTTTGGTATAACGCCCCTCCGTCATCTCACATTCATGCAACTTGCCTTCTCGCCTTTCTTTTTTCTTAAATTTAAATAAATCCCATCCATTTACTCATATTTATTTAATTAATTATTAAATGGGCTCCATGTGGACCCATTTGATAATTAAGATTTTGGCATTTTCTCCCTTATCAAATTATTCAATCCATGGGTATTAATATACCCATCCGACACCCAACTTATTTATCTACATATCCTCTATTATAATTCTATATCTAGATCTCTACACATCCAATACATTGCCAACATTAATCCTTCGCTTCTATATTCCTCCATTACAACAAAACATGAGAAGAAGAGTTTAACTAGGAGTTCAAACAGACTAAGTAAAATATATTCAATGAAACAAGAGGAAGATCTTAAAAAAACAACAAGAGTTTAAATGCATATAATAGAACTAACAGTTGTCCAAATATCAAATACATAACTCAAGTAATTGTTAAGTTCCTTAAATCACGTATTCAACCGATCAATAAGTTATTCACTAAGTTATAATAAGAAGTCAAATATATTGTTGAGTTATCTTCAGTTCTCATGTTCTAGTTTATAAGTTCTTTTTCCTTGACACGTATAGGCTTGGAGTGTCATCCTTCATGTTCCTAGAGTAGACACCATTTTTTGGTATAACACCCCTCCGTCATCTCACATTCATGCAACTTGCCTTCTCGCCTTTCCTTTTTCTTAAATTTAAATAAATCCCATCCATTTACTCATATTTATTTAATTAATTATTAAATGGGCTCCATGTGGACCCATTTGATAATTAAGATTTTGGCATTTTCTCCCTTATCAAATTATTCAATCCATGGGTATTAATATACCCATCCGACACCCAACTTATTTATCTACATATCCTCTATTATAATTCTATATCTAGATCTCTACACATCCAATACATTGCCAACATTAATCCTTCGCTTCTATATTCCTCCATTACAAAAAAACATGAGAAGAAGAGTTTAACTAGGAGTTCAAACAGACTAAGTAAAATATATTCAATGAAACAAGAGGAAGATCTTAAAAAAACAACAAGAGTTTAAATGCATATAATAGAACTAACAGTTGTCCAAATATCAAATACATAACTCAAGTAATTGTTAAGTTCCTTAAATCACGTATTCAACCGATCAATAAGTTATTCACTAAGTTATAATAAGAAGTCAAATATATTGTTGAGTTATCTTCAGTTCTCATGTTCTAGTTTATAAGTTCTTTTTCCTTGACACGTATAGGCTTGGAGTGTCATCCTTCATGTTCCTAGAGTAGACACCATTTTTTGGTATAACGCCCCTCCGTCATCTCACATTCATGCAACTTGCCTTCTCGCCTTTCTTTTTTCTTAAATTTAAATAAATCCCATCCATTTACTCATATTTATTTAATTAATTATTAAATGGGCTCCATGTGGACCCATTTGATAATTAAGATTTTGGCATTTTCTCCCTTATCAAATTATTCAATCCATGGGTATTAATATACCCATCCGACACCCAACTTATTTATCTACATATCCTCTATTATAATTCTATATCTAGATCTCTACACATCCAATACATTGCCAACATTAATCCTTCGCTTCTATATTCCTCCATTACAACAAAACATGAGAAGAAGAGTTTAACTAGGAGTTCAAACAGACTAAGTAAAATATATTCAATGAAACAAGAGGAAGATCTTAAAAAAACAACAAGAGTTTAAATGCATATAATAGAACTAACAGTTGTCCAAATATCAAATACATAACTCAAGTAATTGTTAAGTTCCTTAAATCACGTATTCAACCGATCAATAAGTTATTCACTAAGTTATAATAAGAAGTCAAATATATTGTTGAGTTATCTTCAGTTCTCATGTTCTAGTTTATAAGTTCTTTTTCCTTGACACGTATAGGCTTGGAGTGTCATCCTTCATGTTCCTAGAGTAGACACCATTTTTTGGTATAACACCCCTCCGTCATCTCACATTCATGCAACTTGCCTTCTCGCCTTTCCTTTTTCTTAAATTTAAATAAATCCCATCCATTTACTCATATTTATTTAATTAATTATTAAATGGGCTCCATGTGGACCCATTTGATAATTAAGATTTTGGCATTTTCTCCCTTATCAAATTATTCAATCCATGGGTATTAATATACCCATCCGACACCCAACTTATTTATCTACATATCCTCTATTATAATTCTATATCTAGATCTCTACACATCCAATACATTGCCAACATTAATCCTTCGCTTCTATATTCCTCCATTACAAAAAAACATGAGAAGAAGAGTTTAACTAGGAGTTCAAACAGACTAAGTAAAATATATTCAATGAAACAAGAGGAAGATCTTAAAAAAACAACAAGAGTTTAAATGCATATAATAGAACTAACAGTTGTCCAAATATCAAATACATAACTCAAGTAATTGTTAAGTTCCTTAAATCACGTATTCAACCGATCAATAAGTTATTCACTAAGTTATAATAAGAAGTCAAATATATTGTTGAGTTATCTTCAGTTCTCATGTTCTAGTTTATAAGTTCTTTTTCCTTGACACGTATAGGCTTGGAGTGTCATCCTTCATGTTCCTAGAGTAGACACCATTTTTTGGTATAACGCCCCTCCGTCATCTCACATTCATGCAACTTGCCTTCTCGCCTTTCTTTTTCTTAAATTTAAATAAATCCCATCCATTTACTCATATTTATTTAATTAATTATTAAATGGGCTCCATGTGGACCCATTTGATAATTAAGATTTTGGCATTTTCTCCCTTATCAAATTATTCAATCCATGGGTATTAATATACCCATCCGACACCCAACTTATTTATCTACATATCCTCTATTATAATTCTATATCTAGATCTCTACACATCCAATACATTGCCAACATTAATCCTTCGCTTCTATATTCCTCCATTACAACAAAACATGAGAAGAAGAGTTTAACTAGGAGTTCAAACAGACTAAGTAAAATATATTCAATGAAACAAGAGGAAGATCTTAAAAAACAACAAGAGTTTAAATGCATATAATAGAACTAACAGTTGTCCAAATATCAAATACATAACTCAAGTAATTGTTAAGTTCCTTAAATCACGTATTCAACCGATCAATAAGTTATTCACTAAGTTATAATAAGAAGTCAAATATATTGTTGAGTTATCTTCAGTTCTCATGTTCTAGTTTATAAGTTCTTTTTCCTTGACACGTATAGGCTTGGAGTGTCATCCTTCATGTTCCTAGAGTAGACACCATTTTTTGGTATAACGCCCCTCCGTCATCTCACATTCATGCAACTTGCCTTCTCGCCTTTCTTTTTTCTTAAATTTAAATAAATCCCATCCATTTACTCATATTTATTTAATTAATTATTAAATGGGCTCCACGTGGACCCATTTGATAATTAAGATTTTGGCATTTTCTCCCTTATCAAATTATTCAATCCATGGGTATTAATATACCCATCCGACACCCAACTTATTTATCTACATATCCTCTATTATAATTCTATATCTAGATCTCTACACATCCAATACATTGCCAACATTAATCCTTCGCTTCTATATTCCTCCATTACAACAAAACATGAGAAGAAGAGTTTAACTAGGAGTTCAAACAGACTAAGTAAAATATATTCAATGAAACAAGAGGAAGATCTTAAAAAAACAACAAGAGTTTAAATGCATATAATAGAACTAACAGTTGTCCAAATATCAAATACATAACTCAAGTAATTGTTAAGTTCCTTAAATCACGTATTCAACCGATCAATAAGTTATTCACTAAGTTATAATAAGAAGTCAAATATATTGTTGAGTTATCTTCAGTTCTCATGTTCTAGTTTATAAGTTCTTTTTCCTTGACACGTATAGGCTTGGAGTGTCATCCTTCATGTTCCTAGAGTAGACACCATTTTTTGGTATAACGCCCCTCCGTCATCTCACATTCATGCAACTTGCCTTCTCGCCTTTCTTTTTTCTTAAATTTAAAGAAATCCCATCCATTTACTCATATTTATTTAATTAATTATTAAATGGGCTCCATGTGGACCCATTTGATAATTAAGATTTTGGCATTTTCTCACTTATCAAATTATTCAATCCATGGGTATTAATATACCCATCCGACACCCAACTTATTTATCTACATATCCTCTATTATAATTCTATATCTAGATCTCTACACATCCAATACATTGCCAACATTAATCCTTCGCTTCTATATTCCTCCATTACAACAAAACATGAGAAGAAGAGTTTAACTAGGAGTTCAAACAGACTAAGTAAAATATATTCAATGAAACAAGAGGAAGATCTTAAAAAAACAACAAGAGTTTAAATGCATATAATAGAACTAACAGTTGTCCAAATATCAAATACATAACTCAAGTAATTGTTAAGTTCCTTAAATCACGTATTCAACCGATCAATAAGTTATTCACTAAGTTATAATAAGAAGTCAAATATATTGTTGAGTTATCTTCAGTTCTCATGTTCTAGTTTATAAGTTCTTTTCCCTTGACACGTATAGGCTTGGAGTGTCATCCTTCATGTTCCTAGAGTAGACACCATTTTTTGGTATAACGCCCCTCCGTCATCTCACATTCATGCAACTTGCCTTCTCGCCTTTCTTTTTTCTTAAATTTAAATAAATCCCATCCATTTACTCATATTTATTTAATTAATTATTAAATGGGCTCCATGTGGACCCATTTGATAATTAAGATTTTGGCATTTTCTCCCTTATCAAATTATTCAATCCATGGGTATTAATATACCCATCCGACACCCAACTTATTTATCTACATATCCTCTATTATAATTCTATATCTAGATCTCTACACATCCAATACATTGCCAACATTAATCCTTCGCTTCTATATTCCTCCATTACAACAAAACATGAGAAGAAGAGTTTAACTAGGAGTTCAGACAGACTAAGTAAAATATATTCAATGAAACAAGAGGAAGATCTTAAAAAAACAACAAGAGTTTAAATGCATATAATAGAACTAACAGTTGTCCAAATATCAAATACATAACTCAAGTAATTGTTAAGTTCCTTAAATCACGTATTCAACCGATCAATAAGTTATTCACTAAGTTATAATAAGAAGTCAAATATATTGTTGAGTTATCTTCAGTTCTCATGTTCTAGTTTATAAGTTCTTTTTCCTTGACACGTATAGGCTTGGAGTGTCATCCTTCATGTTCCTAGAGTAGACACCATTTTTTGGTAAAACGCCCCTCCGTCATCTCACATTCATGCAACTTGCCTTCTCGCCTTTCTTTTTTCTTAAATTTAAATAAATCCCATCCATTTACTCATATTTATTTAATTAATTATTAAATGGGCTCCATGTGGACCCATTTGATAATTAAGATTTTGGCATTTTCTCCCTTATCAAATTATTCAATCCATGGGTATTAATATACCCATCCGACACCCAACTTATTTATCTACATATCCTCTATTATAATTCTATATCTAGATCTCTACACATCCAATACATTGCCAACATTAATCCTTCGCTTCTATATTCCTCCATTACAACAAAACATGAGAAGAAGAGTTTAACTAGGAGTTCAAACAGACTAAGTAAAATATATTCAATGAAACAAGAGGAAGATCTTAAAAAAACAACAAGAGTTTAAATGCATATAATAAAACTAACAGTTGTCCAAATATCAAATACATAACTCAAGTAATTGTTAAGTTCCTTAAATCACGTATTCAACCGATCAATAAGTTATTCACTAAGTTATAATAAGAAGTCAAATATATTGTTGAGTTATCTTCAGTTCTCATGTTCTAGTTTATAAGTTCTTTTTCCTTGACACGTATAGGCTTGGAGTGTCATCCTTCATGTTCGTAGAGTAGACACCATTTTTTGGTATAACGCCCCTCCGTCATCTCACATTCATGTAGCTTGCCTTCTCGCCTTTCTTTTTTCTTAAATTTAAATAAATCCCATCCATTTACTCATATTTATTTAATTAATTATTAAATGGGCTCCATGTGGACCCATTTGATAATTAAGATTTTGGCATTTTCTCCCTTATCAAATTATTCAATCCATGGGTATTAATATACCCATCCGACACCCAACTTATTTATCTACATATCCTCTATTATAATTCTATATCTAGATCTCTACACATCCAATACATTGCCAACATTTAATCCTTCGCTTCTATATTCCTCCATTACAACAAAACATGAGAAGAAGAGTTGAACTAGGAGTTCAAACAGACTAAGTAAAATATATTCGATGAAACAAGTGGAAGATCTTAAAAAAACAACAAGATTTTAAACGCATATAATAGAACTAACAGTTGTCCAAAATATCAAATGCATAACTCAAGTAATTGTTAAGTTCCTTAAATCACGTATTCAAGCTCGATCAATAAGTTATTCACTAAGTTATAATAAGAAGTCAAATATATTGTTGAGTTATCTTCAGTTCTCATGTTCTAGTGTATAAGTTCCTTTTCCTTGACACGTATAGGCTTGGAGTGTCATCCTTCATGTTCCTAGAGTAGACACCATTTTTTGGTATAACGCCCCTCCCTCATCTCACATTCATGCAACTTGCCTTCTCGCCTTTCTTTTTTCTTAAATTTAAATAAATCCCATCCATTTACTCATATTTATTTAATTAATTATTAAATGGGCTCCATGTGGACCCATTTGATAATTAAGATTTTGGCATTTTCTCCCTTATCAAATTATTCAATCCATGGGTATTAATATACCCATCCGACACCCTTTTCTTAATTTCAAATGGAATCTTTTATCTCACCTACCCATTCAAATCATGCTCCCCACTACATCTAATACGTCAAACCATGGGCTCCACATTATCACATCATATCTCTTAACTCGGGTTACTCTACCCAACTCTGGTTACTTATTAACCCCAATCTAACCTCACCTCCAAGCTATAAATATTGGTTTTCCCCCATATTTCAAAGACCTGACCTACAAAAAAAAGGACCGACCAAATGGGAAGAGGAGGAAATAAGTTAGAAAATTTGGGAAAATGTTGTTTTGAATTCTAAGCTTCTTATTTATCATATATTCTCACAGTACCCTGGGTAATGACACTGTAATCCTCATAATACTCTGCTCATGATTACTTAGTTTGCGTAGCATGGTTTTTGTTTCACGTTGTGTTCGGATCAGATCAAGAGCGTCATCTACATACCTGCAGCTTTAGGTTCCTTTGTTCATCAACTTGCATGTTCTTTGTTTATCTTGTATTTTATCATTATCTTTCTGGACACGGGGGTTGACATCCTCCAAGGGAATTAAAATCCTCTTGGAACCGACACTATCCGGGAAACCCTTGGATATTGTTATCTAATCTTATCTATTTCAGTTTTAAAAATCTAGCTTCATTATATCATACATATATCTTCTTTGCGCCCGTAGATACACAATTGCATCTGAGGTCTTAAGCCCTCCATCATTCGAAGTTGCTAGTGGCTTCCTGTATCGGATTTCACCCGTGCGAGAACGAAGTTTCCTGCACAACACCTAGAGATCTTCATAATCATGGATCTTTTGTTGTAGGTGATCTTATTTGGCTGTGGATGGGTTGTTGCAGATAGGTCCTTTGGTTGTAGGTGATTCCCTTTGGCTGTGGACAAGTTGTTGTGGACAAGTCCTTTTCTGCATATAACAATTTTCTTACAAACAGGAGTGGCATCACACATATCATCATTCAAACAACTTATTACAACCATAATAATAAATGCATACTCATAATACCAAAAAATAAAGTTAACTATTCATAATTATACTAATTAGTATTGTGTCAATAAGTTCAAGTTATAGTGATGATGTTCAACAACATGACAGAGAAATACAAGGACATAGTCTCAATGGCTTAACAAAAGTACATAGGATGAGTTGTTTATAAAAGGTATTTAATCAACTCATCACATCCCCAAGCTTAATGACTTGAATTTCCTCATTCAATTTCTTTAGGTTCCACCTGAATGGTGTTGCATACTCTTCTAAAATCCACTGGACTATCCATCCCTTTTGGTTATGTGAAGAAGTAACCTCTATTCATCTTGAGTGTGTTCATGACTCTGTCATGTATTATTTCATTCAATGGTTGATCACCTAACCAATGTGGTATTGGAAAGTGGAAGAATGACGGATGATAGCCAACTGAGAACCATGTTTCTACATAGCTAGTGGCAATGTGAATGTATGCATTCAATCTTCTTAGAGTTGGTATTATGTTAGGGTATGAATGCATTTCCTTCTATTTTAGTTTAGGAGACATGTCATTCTAGTGTATTCTGTAGGCTTGAACTATCTAAATTCCATGATTTTTAATCATATCTCTGACCTCCTCATGAGTTGATTTCCTCATCTGCCATACCCTTCTTGTAATTTCCTTCTTTTGCAAATACTTTCCATATTGCTCTACCATTTCTTTATTGTTACCAGCTTCAACCCTGACCATCAGTGGTTTTACTTTCTCTAAATGATTGTAGTCCTCCATTTTTCTTTCCCTATCCAACTCATTCAGAAAATAAGAACAAAGTGTTTTAACCAGAACATCAGCAATGTATAGGACTAGGATCCAATCCCTATCATACTCTAGAGCATAGTTATACATGTAGAGTTTAAAAATTAGAAGTTGAGTTTCATGAGGGTTGTTCAGGTACAACCTGAAGAAGCTTCTTACTCCACTAATATCAAATGACATGTTACGGTTGATACAAGTAAGTTTGAGATGCAACATATTTTCTTTTTTAAAAATATCATAGACATTAGAAGGAGACATGTATTTGAATATCTCACAGGCCACCTTAAGTGTCTCTTCCTGCTTTTTCTTTAGCCTTTAAATTTCTTTATATTTTGCCTCAATATATTGCTTTTTCTGGAAGATGATTTCTTCTTTTTCTCTTTCATAATTTCCTTTTAACCTATTAACATAGGTTTCAAATTGATTCACCTAGTAATCCAACAACGTTGTTTCCATTTTCATTTCCCTACAAACTGGTTTTACATGCTCTCTAATTACTTCTTTGATGACAATTTGTGTCTACAACGGGACGACATTTACATGTTGCACGCTGACATGTGGTAAAAATGGTGGTGCAGCTTATTCAATTACATTAGCCACAACTATAGGGGTATGTTTAGGTACTTGTTTAACTCCCAAAGAAATATTCTCTTCCTCAATTCCATGAACCAAGTGCTCAATGACCTCCTCAACAGATTGGGGCATGTGTTCAAGTTCAATTGGTTCACCAATTCCTCCTTCTTTATCTTCCTTGGTGACTTTTGATACATGAACTGTTTGGTCATCTTTCTTGTCAATTTCTTCTCCCATTTTCTCTTCAGATATTTTAATTTCATAAAATATCTCATAAGTATGAATTATCATTGCATGATCCTCCATGCATTCCTCAAGGTACTCTTATACAGTTTCTCCTTCAACCTCTTATTCATCTCTCTCTCTTCATGACCCCCCTTCACACACGTTGTCTCCACATTTTTGTCTTGTTCTTCTTGTCCGTCCATGTGCTCTTCGGGGAATTTTTGTTCAAAAAATGTAGCATCACTACCTCCCTATATTGTTTTCATTGGTGTGAGCTCAATTTTTTCCTCTGCACCTTCCACATCACTATCAAGTGATATGGTCTGGGATTTTGTTGTCTTGGAGGTGTTTTTTATTTTAGTTTTTAGCCTATGAGAGAGCCTGTTGGTGTGTGTATTTTCCACATCATTAGGTGAGTCATCTCACATAGATGAGATCGTAGGTCCATGTGTCATTTAGGGGTCATTATGAGATTCCCTTATGCGTCAGTGCATCATTAGGAGTTACACTTCTATTCTGAGAATTTAACTTCCCCTCTCTACTTGAGTTGTCATAATTGCAGCACTGGGGGTTACTCAACACCTCCTATATGTACACGTCTTTTGATCTATGAGATAGAGGAGAGTTTTATGGCTTAACTAGGTGATGCCCGTGTTTTAAATCCTTGCATGCACATTCGGTTGATGCTCGCTCCTCCCGAGATCTCTTCACGCTGTCGTTCGCATGTCCATTAATGTGCATGTCATCCCTCGTGATCCTCACTTGTGGGTTTTAAACCCTCTTTCATGGTATCAGAGTGGATCTTGTGGATCTGTGCACTCATCGACATTTCTGTGTGTGTTTTCTAGCTTCCGGCATGATATCCAGATCTTGGTGCATATGTCATAATGGAAATTCCGACCGTGCTCTTCTTGCATTGATTTTAGGCGTTTATACCTCGGTTTGGTTTTTGGGTGTTCGTGGCTTCGTTTTTGGGGTTTAACAGTTTTTACATCCTTGCATGCAGTTTTGGAGTGTTTACCGTTTCAAATATGAGCTTAAAGTTGTTGCTTGTGCTAGTTTCGAGGTTTTTAAGGGTTGTTGTTGTTGTCTCAGGCCTAACTCAGCCCTAGCTAGCTTCCCCAGCTCACCCGTTCACCTCTTCTCTCAGTTTGTGCTTTCTTCAACTTGCCATTCGTGGAGTAGCTCCAGCACGTATTGCCTAGGTTTGAAATGTGCTTGGCACGTTTTTTTGCAGACCTGTGTTTTCTGCTTCAACCTTGCATTTTCGTATGCTCGTGCCTTGGCTTTGGAAACGTTTTCTTGGTTTGAACTCATGTTCTATGCTCTCAGCCTTGCATTATTCTATGATTTATTTTCTTTTGCCCCTCAGCCATTGGATCTGGAACGTTTTGGTGCCTACATTTTTTCCTTGTGGCTCGTGTTCTCTGTGCATGCTCGTGGTTCCTTGGGAAAACATTTTTTTCTTCTACATGTTATTGGTCCTTCCAATAGCCTTCCTTCCAATGGCCTTCACTCCACGGCAACACCTGCAGACCTACTCCATACATCTTCAAACTTGCTGCTCAAAACCGTTGGGCCGTTTCATGTGGCCTTTCTAATCGGCTCAAACACCAAACCCTGCATCCAGAATCTTTCGTTCAGACACGTGCCCTCCTTTGCATTGGAAAAATGTTTTTGCATTGGAAAAACATTTTTGCATTGGAAAAACGTTTTGGACACATCCCCTGAGCTCCTTTGCATATGTGCTAGTTCGTGCTACCTGTTTGTTTTTCGGACTATGCTTATTCCTTCTACCGCATGCTGGAAAATCACCCAACATTGCCAGCCCACTTGGTGCGTCTCCTCATTCGGCATTTCTTCCAACCGTTACAAAACTCAGGCATTTCAGTTTTTTCGCCTGCTGCAGCATCTCCCAGCAGCCTTGACTTCACCACGTGGCCTTGTACGTTAGATTTTGCCATCTCTACAGACTTGCAGAAGAGAAACCGTCCATTCAGCCTTCAAACTCAGTCCAGCACGTTAAATCTGCACACGTGGGCTCTCTTCTCTCCACACTCCAAAACGTGGGCCCACCTTCTTTTTCTAATGTTTTAGGGTGTTAAAAAAATAAAACATTTCATTTCAACGGCATTGTAATAATTTATTGGGCTATATTTTCCTTGTAATTTGACCTTCCTACGCTTGTCGAAGACAAAGGGCAAGGTCCGGGATTGGCAGGAGGCTAATCCCCCCTCGCAAGTTAAACAAACCCCTACTAAAATTCCATGTCATTTCCAATGAGTACCCACATGATACCCTTTACACCCATTTTGTGCACTTTTTTAATGCGTTTGCAGTGTCTAGTGCATTTTTTCATCAGTTGCGGGAATCGTTTTAATGCTATAACTTTTGACTCGCTGCTTGTTTTTTAGCACTTCTTTCGTCAAAGTTGCATGATTTTCCACACTTTACATGATGACATTGCCAATTTTGTAAATACACTACTTTTATAAAGTGCTGCATTCTGGGGGGTTGCTTGTACTCTTAGGTTTTTACACGCAGACGCATTATCGGCTGAGTCTAACGTCTTGCTTTCATGCACCTTGCATCTTGCATTTTTTCATCATGGAGAGTGCTCTTTCTAGACTTGAGCATCATAGGATCACCTTACAGCCTCTGCCACTTCTCACTGGGAGAGAGACCTATTCATCTTGGCGTGCTTCCATGGAACGTTACTTCACCCACCAGGGTCTTTTACCCTTCTTGCTTGGGCCAGTTCCTACACACGCTGATCATCATCATATAGAGGACTTCCTCGACACTTGTGACCATGTCTTTGGTCACATGATGATGCATGTCTCTCGTTCTCTCTAGTTTCATGTGGCAGAATCAGATCCACCTCACCGTGTCTGGAGCATTCTTCAGTTCTTCTATGGAGACCCTTCACACACTACCACCGTTGTTGCTACTGCTGATTCAGTTGTCTCCTCCATTTCTTTGTGTGATGACAGTTCCACTGACATAGGGTCGTTTGGTTCTACTTCTGATGACGAGGATTGTGCACCCAGTTCTGATGTCAAGAGCATTACAGAGGACTCTTCTCCTCTTTCTCTCACTATTCCAGAGAGTGTTGACACTTCCCACATCTCATCAGATATCGAGCAGTCTTCTACTCGGTCTCACACCATCATTATAGTAGCCTCCTTTCCACTTCCAGTGTGCGAGGCCCATTCCACTCATCTACTTTCATTGGATGAATCATACCTATTTGACATCGCTCTTCTGTTTGTTGAGACCCCTCATTGGGACGAGTATCTGCCTGACCTTAGTCGTCTTTTCACAAAGTCTACTTGTGATGCTCTATAGGTCCCTCATCCATCTACAGGTGTTTCAGAGGAGTTTATCATCTCTGTTGTTGGGAGTGCCCCTTCTGGGATTCTTACCACTTCCACTTTTCCGGAGACCTTCATTGATCCACCCTCAGCTGTGGATCCCTCTTTTGTTGTGGAGGATGTTTTGTTCACTTCAGATCACTTGGACATCCTTTCTGCGGGTGTTCCTCTTTTTCACTCTGATAGTTCTACGCATGTGGCATTACCTTTGGTTCCTTGGCACTCACTCGCTAGACCTATGTCACACTTTCGTGGACCAGACTCAGAGTTCTTCTTGTTGTTGCCTTCAGCTTCCTTTGTGGAGTGGGTGGACTTCCAGCACGTCATTTCTATCCTTCCTAAGGGTAGGCACATATTTTTTTGCGGGTGGCTCTTCTTCATTCTATAGGTAGAGGATCTCGTCATCGACATTCTTCTGGGAGACCTCCTAGAGCTGCAGAGTTCAGATCCATCAATGGCATCTTCTGCATTCCTCTCGTCTCCCACTTCTTCTCTCTTATTCTTCTTTCTGAGAGATTGCCTCTTTGTACATGGGTACCCTTTCAGGCTCATCTATGGTTGGGACCCATATTTGGCATCTTTCTTAGATTAGAGATTGTTTTGTTCTCTTGTGGTGGATGTTTTTCCCACTGGGTTTTCCTTCACTACTTGGGACCCTTTTCTTGTGCATGGGTACCTCATCAGGCTTTGTGCCGAGACCCATTTCTCGTTTTTGACTTGCCACCTCATCCTAAGTTACGATGAAGGGGGTGTTGGTGTGTGTATTTTCCACATCATTACGTGAGTCATCTCACTTAGGTGAGATCGTAGGTCCATGTGTCATTTAGGGGTCATTATGAGATTCTCTTACGTGTCAGTGCATCAGCACGTCAGTGTGTCAGTGTGTCATATGCGTCATTGGGAGTTACACTTCTATTCTGGGAATGTAACTCCCCCTCTCTACTCAAGTTGTCATGATTGCAGCACTGGGGGTTACTCAACACCTCCTATATGTACACGTCTTTTGATCTATGAGATAGAGAAGAGTTTTATGGCTTAACCAAGTTCTTCCCATGTTTTAAATCTTTGCATGCACATTCAGTTGATGCTCGCTCCTCCTGAGATCTCTTCATGCTGCCATTCGCACGTCTGTTGATGTGCACGTCGTCCCTCATGATCCTCGCTTGCGGGTTTTAAACCCTCTTTCAGAGCCTTGGTGATGTAGGAGTGGACTTGGAGGACTTCCTTTTACCTTTTGAGCTAGATGATTCAGGAGTAGAGAATCATAAGAGGGTTTCAGTAATAAATATTCTTTCAAGGGAGAATGGAACATGATTTTCTTCAGTTGGTGGTAAATTTTCAGATGTAGGGTGTTCTTCTAGTTGGGGTTCAGGTTGGGAGGTAGAAGTTGTGGGCTTAGATACATATGGGGAGGAGATTTCAGTACTTCTTCACCTCTTTATTTTATTTGCGAACAATTCATCAATACTTTTAGTTCTTGAAAAATATCCCCATCCTATCTCCAGATGATCCCTCTGTAGGGTGTGCTTTATAATCAGGGTGATGAGACAATGGTGTGATAGTGCAGACCTACCCTTATATGCTTCCCTACTTATCCTTTTCAATATCTCATGTAAGAAATTGGGCACATTTACTTATCTAATTTTCTTCAGGTGATTAATCAATTTAAAGTGAATCGTATTTAACCGACAATATCTCCCATCACAGGTAAAATACTTGATAATATAATTTGCAACTTTAGAACAAAAAGGTTTGTGAGAATTCCTATGTGTACTTTGTCTATCATTGATGAATACATCATCTGCATCACCAAATTCCCTTCTAGTTGCCTATGGATTTTATTTCTCAGGAATTAGTTCACCATGTGCAGGAAGTCTAGTGACCTCTTGCCAAGATATCATCACTAACTCTCACTGATAAAATTTTTATGTTTGCTTCTCCATCTATGAATGTATTATAAAACTCTTCAACCATTGATTCGTTAAAACCTTAGAATTGGTTTATGTAGTCCAGCCACCCGTTATCTAGAAAATAATGTGAAATTTGAGGGTTGCTAATAAGCTGAGAGTGCTTTGTGGTTTCATGACGAATCAAGTCTCCTCCCATTGTGAACCTGATGCTTGCTCTGATCTCAACACGCAATCACATAGTTTTTTTTTAATAAATAATGCAAAATTGAGTTGGTGAGATTGTTCTGAGTTTTTTTTAACTTTGAGATTAAAGCACACATAACACAGTTATGGGAGAGGTAATTAATTGATGTGATTGCATGAATCATGCAAGGTAAAGTGATATGACAGTATGGGCTGACATGTAATGGAACCTCATAGCATAAAGGGTAGAGGTATTTTAAATGCATTGAATACTGGATGACTTCGTATAAATATGAATTAATAGTAATCATTCTAATCATACTTTAATAAAGTGGTAGTTAAGTGCACTTATCTCGATGCATGTTTATAATGATGATTGTGCGCACTTTATTGAATTTGTTCCCTTACTGCATGCTAGATTGCTATAATGTTGACTACGTTGTTATGATTTTGCATGTGTGTGTGGAATTTATGTTAGTTGCTCCTTACTACTGTAAGCTAACTCCAAAAGAGGGAACACCGATCTATTAGGGTACCAGCTACCTTTTTCATCTCTCACACGTGTAGATATATTTTATCTTCTTCATGTAATCATGAGCTCTGTCAAACTAAAAACAAAACAGGGGTCTGCTGCATCCTATTACAAGTGGAGCTTTAGTCATTGCATGCTCTCCTTGTGATGGAGAACATGTACTATTGTAACCATCTAACATCAAAACCCAACAAAACACAAATTGAAAGAAATAAAACGTATTAGATGAGTGCTATTGATCACCAAAAGGGATGATCACAACACTTTTAGTTACCCTTGGAATAGTCAACAAGATGAATATACCAAGGCCATTGAAATATCTCAATCCTCTAAAATGTCAAAAGATAAACCAACAGGATCAACTTCTTATTTCAATTATGATGTCCTTACTTCCATCTTGTTTTGACCTCCTCTGAATTGCTACATGAAGGTACTTCTATCAGCTGGATTCTTATACAACCTCAACCTGTGACCATTCACCAATAATTTGAACTTCACGGGATCCATAGTGGTGAGTTTTACATCTCCATTGGGAAATATTTTCTCTATCCCATAGGGGCCTAACCACCTTGTCCTGATTTTTCCCATATTGTCCTTGTACTTGGAGTTAAACAAGAGTGCTCATTCACCTTCTTGAAACTATCTTATCTTGATGTACCGATCATGCCATTTGATTATTTTCTTCTGCACTACTTCTATATTATGCACAACTTATCTTCTCATTTCATCTAACTCATTGAGTTGTGGAATCGTTTGCCTTTCAGCTTTAGATATATCTATACCAAGTTCAAGTGTTTTCCTTAGTGTTTTGTGCTCAAATTCAATTGGAAAAACAACGATATTACCATACAAGAGTTCAAATGGTTTGAAACTAGTTGTTTTTTCCACGTTGTGTTGAATACCAATACTGCCTCTAGAAGTTTATCTGCCTAATCATTTCTGTGAAGTGCAATGGTCTTTTTCAAGATAGCCTCTATCTCTTTGTTTATCACCTCTACCTGGCCATTAGAATGGGGATGGTATGGTTTAGACTTCCTATGTCTAATTTCATATTCTTTAGCTAGATCAGAAATTACATCGTTAGTAAAGTGTGTACCTCGATCAGTGACAATCTCCCTTGGAACTCCATATTTGGTGAAGATATGATAATAGAGAAACTTGGCTACTTTCTCATTTTTCTGACGTGGTAGTGCCTTCACTTTTGTCCAATTAGTTAGATAATTTTTACATACCAAGATGTACTCCTTTTGCTGAGATTTAGGATCTATAAGACCAATTAAGTCTAATCCCCATTTGTCAAAAGACCATAAAACCAACTGAGGTTGCAATGACGTTTCATTAGATATGGTGGGCTATCCCATTATTTGACACTTATCACATCTCTTGGTGTATAGTGCTGCATATTTATGGAGTGTTAGCCAATAATAACCAGTTGTTAACACTTTCCATGTTTTTCTTTTTGCAAAAAAATTTCCTCCACAAGGTTCACTGTGGCATGCTCTAAGGACATCATATATTTCCTCGTCATCTATACATCTTCTCATGATATGATCTTGTCATGTATGAAAGAGAAATCTATTTATCCAAGAAAAATGCACATTTCAACTATATATTTATTCTCGGAGTATAAGTAGTGTGGAGGTGTTTTACTTGAAACCATATAGTTGGTTATGTCTGCATACCAAGGTTTTTTGTAGAGATAGAAAATAATTGATCATCTGGAAAAGAGTCAACTACCTATTCTTCATCATTAGTTATCCTTTCCAGGATTATCAAATATTGTGACATCAAACTATTGTAGAAAGAACAACCATCAGATGATTCTACTACTTATTACTGGTTTGTTTATCAAATATTTTATTGTAACATTTCTAGTGTGAATGATGAACACTAGATAACCTGTGATGTAGTATCTGAATTTATTGATAGCATACACAATGGCCAAAACTCCTCCTATGTTACTGTGTAGTTGAGCTCATCATGTTGCAAGTTCTTGCTAACATAATAAATTGCATAATTTAGAACTCCATCCTTTCGTCGTAAGACACCTCCAATGGCATAGTCTGATGCATCAGTGTGGATGTGGAAGGGAAAATTCCATAAGGTCCTCTTAATACACGAGAAATAGTTAATATTTGCTTTAAAGTTTGGAATGTAGTCTCATATTTTCTAGTCCACTCAAAGGCAACATATTTACCTAATAGTACAAAAAATGGTGTTGCAATCTTCCTGAAATATTGTATGAATCTCCTGCAATAACTTACATGGCCTATGAAGCTCTTAACATCATTTTTCTTTATTGGTGTTGTCATATTTTATACCCTTAGACCAATAGTCTAATCCCATGCGTGTCGGTCTATCACCTAGCAGGCGCTGGGCGCTCACCCGAGGCACGCGTGGGTGTTGAGTCTCTCCTTTATGTGAGTCTTATGAGAATGCATCATCTTATAACATATATTTAAATGGAAATGAGAAGAAATAATCGTGCCATATTCTAGAACAAGTTATTATTTTATTACATCTAGAAAAGAGAAATAACTAGGAGCAAAAGGAAATGGCTCATATAGAAAGGAAATACATTAGTATACTTCCAAACAAATAGATGATTTATAACAGAGCATTGTATTCATTTTAACAGATTCAATAACCACATTACAATCCCTTGCGGTCATGACAGATCCTCACCTAAGTGTGTAGAGAAAAGTCATGCATCAGAGCCATATTGTACTCATCATATTACAAAGAAGAATAAAAACCCATCCCCTAAATGTTTCATTTCTTACATAGATC
This sequence comes from Taxus chinensis, assembly GCA_019776745.2. Classification (NCBI taxonomy): domain Eukaryota; kingdom Viridiplantae; phylum Streptophyta; class Pinopsida; order Cupressales; family Taxaceae; genus Taxus; species Taxus chinensis. The sequence continues at coordinate 15,710,091 of CM034149.1, forward strand.
CTCTAATCCATAACCCAAAACATCCTTCATACTGTTTTTGTAGGAATTCACCTCCCTCATCCTCTATCTCATTCTTTTATCAGGTGTTTGTATTTATAACCTCAGAACCCACTGCTATGCCTTCCAGAAGCTACAGATCGGTCGCCAAGTGTCGAATTGGTCCTCCATGGGAGCATGCCTTCATAGATCCGAGCTCTCCACTCTATATGTTGATGCTCTTCTAGAATATTCCATCGTGTGCCTGGAATATTCCCTTATTGATCCCACAGTCGCTAGGCTGGCAACTTATCCACAAGGGTAATATTTTTCTCTTATGCTTCCTGGGATGCTGAATATGGCTAAGTACAAATACTATTTTGCCTTGTGTGCACACGTCGTGTGTCTTGCAAAACCCTACCGGAACCCTTCCCCGCGCGCCTTCAACCTACGCGCCCATGCGCCTTTGTGTACTTAGCTCATATTTTGGGGCCCAAAAAGGAGGGATGAAGGTCCTAGATGAATGAGGAAATTTAGAGCTCTTGGTAAATGAGCATTGGGTTGGAGAAGATAGATTGGTAAATGGAAGAGGGTGATCCCATTCAACAATAAGATCACCCTCTTCGATAAGATTATGAGTGATGGTTTGGAGGGCTTTACAATGTTCGGTATCGTGTCCTAGAGCACGAAAATATGCACAAATGATATTAGAATCGAACCATGAAGGTCTTGGGCCATGTGAATCAAAATACTTAAGGGGGGGAAGGGTGATTATAGATGTTTGAAGGAAGCGGTGGAAGATATCTGTGTAGGAACCGATGGGAGTATTTGAAGAGGAGATTGTACATAGATGGAGTGGATTTGAGAATAGTGGATAAAGGTAAGAGGGATGGTTTTATTCAATTAGGATTTATAGGACCCTTTGATTTTGTCTTGTAATTAGGAGAAGAAGGTGATTGTGTTTTGGTTTCAGTTTTGATGATTGGTGACTTAGATGGTTTTGATTCAGATTTGATAATTGGGGATATGGATTTTGTTGGTCGTCAAATAGGACTTTTTAGAAGAGCAACAGTCAGGGGACAAGAAGTCCCTCCTCTTTAATGGGAGAGGTTCCCTTATTCAGAAACGAACTTATTTACAAATGTACAGAACATTGTTTTATGGTCAAACTTGGATTTTATGAAAGTGTTTTCCACAAGGATCATCAATTACACAAGGACTGAGGAAAGGGAATAAGAAGATGAGCAGAATAGCAACATTCAGAATTATAGATAGCAGAATAATTCTTCGTGTATGCGAAGCTTCAAAGAATTTAAGACAAGATCATTTGCGTTGGCTGAAAGAGATTAAATTTAAAGACACAAAGTTCCATAAATAACCTTCTTCAGATTTATTAATCAAGGACACAAAGTTCCTTCTTAGTTGTACAAGATCACTGTATTTGCAGGACTGAACAGTATGCAATTAGAGAGACTAACGAGTTAGGAACAAAATGATCTCCACAATATTAAAGGAAAACACAGAGATAACAAGAATTAGATAGACAAAGAATGGAAAGCCCTTTTGTATTGATTTCTTTAAGATCTATTTACACTTTCAGCAAATATTCAAGTTCTTCCACCTCCAAAATGGCGTGGAAAGGCCATTATATAGCTTACAAGTCAGTTACTCTTCGCAACCATTTCTTTTAACTAAAGAATAGTTAAGGATCGCCGATTGCAATACCTTAACTAATTACAAAGAATACGAAAAGAATGGGAAGAAGAGAAAAGAAAGGAGAAGGAGACAAGTGGCCAGCTACTGGGAGGGACCCACTGTCTTCAGAATCCGTTGCCTGAATTTCTTCAATGCCTCAGCTATGTCTCTGCCACGTGGAACTGACGTGTTGGCTGCAAACTAAGTCCAAAATCCCAGACACTTCTCCATCTCTTTATCAAACTCGACGTGAGTATGATAATCTTTATTTGCTTCTTCAATGGCAGATTGAAGAGAACAAATTTCCTTCATCTTTTCCTTAGAGATGGAGCTTTCCTTGAATAGATTATCTTTAACAAAAGCTCTGAACTGAGCTTTGATTTCTTGCAAGGACAGGGAAACACCAGAGTTTTCATCCTGAAGATGACAATGTATATCCTTGAAAGTAGCAACAGCCAGTGTCTTGAAAGCTTCTCCCTTCTGCCAGCTATTCTTCATTTCTCCCACAGCTTCCTCCAAAACTCTGATCTTCCACTCCACACTGTAGACCCAGGATTTTGATAGATTGTCCTTAGCATCATCGAAAATTTTATTTGCTAGTAAGATGTTCTCATCTGTCTGTCCCATGAGGCGAAGGTCTACTATACAACTGCTCCAGATTTTTAGTTCTTTATCCATGGTATTGATAGTGGAGGAGAGCTTTAGTTGCACATTACTCACCTTTTCGTGGAGTTTGAAAGCTTCATCAATAAAGTTTAATCCAGCAACAAGCATGTCATCCACCATGGCTTCAATAGCTCTGCCATAGACAGAATACTTGTGCATATCTTTGATACTTTGCACTTCATCTTGGCTTAGAATTACAGGAGGTGGAAGAGTAGTCAATGGGGTAGGGTCCAAGAATTTATCCTTAGATAAAAGAGACTTGATGAAACCTGTGAGAATCTGGGCTTGTTCTTCCAACTGTTCAATAGTTTGCTGCCCTTTCTCAACCCTTCCAATGACTCTTGTGACTGTTTCCTGGAGGTTGTGAATTTCACCTTCAGGAGTAGACTCTCCCATAGGGATTCTTGAAAGCTCCAAGTCAGATGCCAGCAAGTCTGATTCTGATCTGTCTACTGTGGGCTTAGCAATCTCTAAGAATTGCTGACCTTGGGCATCAGACACTATTCTGGAAGTGGTTCTGGCTTTCTTGGCACGAGAAGGAGTGGTGCCCAACAAGGCTGCAACAGCATCGAAATTTGGTCCCAAGCTTTGAGAGGAGGATTTTCTCTTCCTTTTGTCAACCAAAGGTTGCACCCAGGCAAAAGAGGAAGAAGAATCTGCAGGAGAAGCAAGGGGACCAAGAGACAGGGAGCTCATGACACTCAGGGTCTGCGCAGCTGTTGACTCAAGCTGAGATGTGAGTAGAGCACTGGAGGAAATGGCGGTAGAAGAATCAGTAGCACCTGGAAGTTCAGTGCTCTGGACCTCCTTGTCCTTATCTGCTGGATCTTCAGGAACATTTGCAGGAGTTGGCATCTCACTTTCTTCACTTTCACTGAGAACAATGATGTTCTCTGGCCCTATAGGAAACTCTGCCTGTTTTCTTGGAGGGTCATTCTCTGCAGGCTCCTTCTTTACCTCTTTGAGTTTCTTCTTATATACCTGGATAGATGGAGAGGGAGTAGATTCAGCAGGTCCTTGTGTTGATGAGGCAGGAGGGGTTTGCATTGGTGTTTCAGACCTTGGAACTGATGCCTCTCTTATTAGTGTCGAATCATCCTTGGAGGAGGATTCTCCTGAGTGCCTCTTGAATTCTCGGATCTTCTTACTGAACCAGACCTTAGTCCTGACTAAGATTGGAGCAAGAATCTTAGCCAGATCATCCCTCTCTTTCCTGTTCCAATCCAGGTCCTCCAGAGGGGTGTGCTTAATCACATGTTCATACTCATACGAGTATAGGTCAGAATTGTCATCCTGGAGACCTTCCGGAACTTGGTACATACCGAGTTCTTGAATCAATTGCAGGGAGAACCTGCCATAATGCCTTCTCCTGGCTTCAAAATCATCTGCACAGTCAGCCCAGTAGTCTTCTGTATCTGCCCTATGATGGTAGATTATCTTGATGTTCTGTTCAATAAAATTCTTCAAGTCAAAGCAGGTTCTTGGCTTGAAGAAATGAACAGTGATAGGGACCAAGGCTCTTTCTATGTTTTGAGCATCCAGAGCTGTTTTGCATGTGTAGTTTCCCAGAGAGATGGGAAAGTGCAAGCCATAAATCTTCTTGTCTCTGCAAGTTCTGTGCAACTTGTCTAGTTTCCTGCATATTTCTATCAAGGCCATTTTATCATTGCAGAACATGGGAAGCCGTAGAGGAGTGCTTTCATAGCCAGCAAGCCTGATATAGGAAAATTTCCTGAATTGGATGAAATAGGCTCCATACTGCGATATCAGGTTCATGGCTTCATCTAAAAACCTTCTAGCAGTATCACCTTCGAGCAATCTGACCACGTACATGGTGAAAGCATCATTGACCCTTCTGAAATTCCGATTGCTGGTCTCCAGGGTGAACTGCGGGCAATATGCATACACTGGATCATCTTTGTGTGCATCTATATAGGAGAAACCAAACCACTGCCTTGATGCTGCTAGGGTATACATCAGGTATGAAGTCATATAGAACTTCTTTGTTTGCTGAACATTGGATAGCTGCTCCGCCAAATTCATACTGATGATCTCTTCCCAGTTGATGTTTTGTGTTCCCTCGCACACCATGCTGATGAGCGGGCACATCCAGAAATGAAACTCATTGGTGGAGGGCAAACCCATAACCCGAGCCAGCAGGATTATGAAGTCTGACAATTCCTCATTGAAATTTGCTCGGAAGAGGGTTTTGGTTAGGTGAGAAGCACCTTTCTTAGGGTTCTTCAACCAAGACTTCGCCACTCGCGCCTTATATTTGTCATTGTCTTGATCGAATAGGGTCTGTGCTTGATCCCGGGAGACGACTATAGCATTGTCCAACTCCGGAATCCTCAGAGCAGCGCCAATGGCGGCAGCGTCCAGCTTGGCAATGATTTCCCCATGTACATTTGTCAATTCGCTCGAAGCGGGGTCAAAGTGAGCTCCGCATGAAAGCACAGTATCAGCACATTATACTGAGATTGGGAAACCACTGGCAAAAGCCAAACCGCTATCATGAATCGTTTGTGCTATTGGTGTAGGGTTTGCATTCTTGCCCAAAAATCACCGAAGTCGAGATGACGAGCTTCGCTGTCCCCAATATTGCTAACAGCAGACTCAAGCGGAGAAATTTGCTCCTGTCCCTGAAACTTGATCTTCATATTGATAGTCTCAGAGCTGCAACCTAGACTCGGGAAGGAATTTGCAAAGGGAGGGGATATTTGCGCAGGTTTTCAAATTGTAAGGGTTCGAGCAAAGATAGCATGGAAGCAATGCGAAAAATGCAAAGGGGGAATGCTCGTTATATAACCGCTTGGAGAGAGGAATGAATTTAACGCGCATTGAATACATAACCACTAATTTGAATAGCATCATACTCGGAGCGAGCGGGAAAAACTAAGTGTGAATGACACTTGGTACACTTGGAACATGTGAGACGCGAATGCGCGAAACACGCGGCTCGGCCGATTCGGGTGAAATAGGGAGAGGATGCACAAATGCTTATTGGAACGATTGGGACGAAAATGCGCGGAGTACGCGGTTCGGGTGATTCGGCCGAAAATGGAACAGTGGGCCCGTTTGGACTTGGGACATTCGGGACAAAAAGTTCCGGAGTACGCGGTTCGGCCGGTTCGGGTGAAATTGAAACAGCTTGCATTTTTCGATTTGGGACAAGGAGCTCTGAAGTACGCGACACGGGAGTTTCGGCCGAAAATTGGAAAGCTCGCACTTTTTAACTTTGGGACATTTGAGACATGGAAGCGCAAAGTACGCGGTTCGGGTGTTTCGGCCGAAATTGGAACAACTCGCACAATAGGTTTTGGGACACTTGGAACAACTTTCCGACGGGCTCGAAAATGGGACAGCTTCGGGGATTTCGACCGATCGGGGAATAGAGTGCACTTTTGTACTTGGGACAGTTGGGACAAAAAGTTCCGACAGGCCCGAAAATCACACAAAATGACCCAAAACATATATTTTTTCAATTTCACGACTTAGGCACTCTAGAGAAAAACACTTAAACTCAAAATTTTGAAATTTTACTCTTATCAGAGCGGGGAATTTTGAGTGGACAACAGCTGGCTCCTTCTGGGGATGACTTGGCATAAATTCTCAGAATGAGACAAGGCAAGAACTTAGAAAAACTCGGTGAAGCAGACCAGTGCCTTATCCATTGGGCAAAGGAGTCAAAAAGAACACCAATACAGAGGGCAACACACCAGAACAACAAAAGGAAAACACACCAAAAGCAGAGAAGCAAAAACACTGTACAAAATATACAAGGGACTCCCTAATCACCTAGGACTTGAACAACTTGAGGTACTGCCCACTATAAGGAAGTTGGGAGGGGGGAACCATCTATGTAATCAAGATAGAAAGAATTCTTACCAGCAAAGTGCCTGATCTTGAAAGGCCCGAGCCAAAGGGAATCAAAATTTCCATGGCTGCCACGAGGTTCATGTCTTTTATCCCATAGCAACACAGTGTCTCCAACTTGGAAATCTCTGAACCTAGCTTTCTTGTCAAACAGGGCCTTTACCTTTTGCTGGTGAACAGATATCCTATCAGCAACCATCAATCTGTCCTCATTCAGTTTATGTAGGTACATAATCCTCTTATCCAGGGCATCACTGAAACTAGTATCCTCAATGGCGTTCATTAGGTGCAAGGCTGGTAGTTCCACTGTCACTGGCAGTTGAGCTTCTGCTTTATATATCACTTGAAAAGGAGACATTCCAATGGCTCTCTTTGGTGTAATCCTATCTGCCCAAAGGGCATCATAGAGCTTCTTGTGCCAGTTTCGTTGAGACTCATTGACCAACTTCCTTATGATAGTCACCAGATTTTTGTTAGTGGACTCTGCCTGCCCATTTCCCTGGGGGTAGTAATCTGAAGAATGAGCCAGGGAGATGCCATATTCCGTAGCAGAAGTCCATTATCTCAGCTGAAGAGAAATTCAAGGCATTATCTGTTACAATCTTGTTAGGTACACCATACCTTACCAAGATATTCTCCTTGATGAAGTTGCAAACCACTTCGGAAGTAGTGCTCTTAACTGGAATAGCTTCCACCCATTTGGTGAAGTAGTCAGTGGCAGTTAGCACATGAGTGTGACCAGCACTAGAAGCAGGATTGAGTGCACCAATGAAGTCCAAACCCCACTGTTGAAATGGTTCCTCAATCACAACTGGCTTGAGAGGCAAAGAAGCCAATTTAGGTCTTCCCATAAAAGTCTGACAAGCCTCACATTTCTCCACCCACTTGGATGCATCTCTGAACAAAGAAGGCCAGTAGTACCCTCCACGGAGTATCTTATGTGCTGTGACTGTTGATGAATAGTGCCCTCCACATGCTTGATCATGAAAAGCTGAGAGCAATTTTCTCTGTTGTTCCTTGTCCACACACTTTAAAAATCTCCCATCCAAGCCACGCTTGAACAAAGCGTTTTTCCCATAATACATATTGCGCTGATCTCAATTTAACAGTCCTCTTTTCTTTGGCAGTTAAATGAGAGGGGCATTCCCCATAGGTGAGAAAATGGGCAATGTCAGCATACCATTCGTCAACTGAACTAAGGAACAGAACAGTAGGAAGGTCAACTTTCTTTTCCAGCAACTCATGTTTAGCTCCTTCAGCAATGAGCTCACAAAGACCTTTTCCACGAACCAGCTTGGTCAGATTAATGTCAATGTCATACTCTTGGACCTTAGCAACCCAATTCCCTCTCTTGGATCCAAATTCTTGTTGTGTGAGAATTGACTTAACAGTGGTATCTGGAACCAACACCATGGAGTGAGAGTTGAGGATGTAAAACGTGAAACTGCTTGACAGCTTTGACCACTGCAAAAGCATGCTTCTCCATCATGCTTCGTCCTTCTGCCAGCTGTCCTTGAAATTTGATCTTCAAGATTGATAGCATCATGAAGCCGCAACTTGGTAATTCATATCCATCAGCATATTCTTGGGTTAAGACAGCAGCTAGGGTAAAAACTAAGTATGAATTGCATTAGGTTCACTTGGGATCTTTGCTGAGATTGGCGACATGCGCGAAACACTGCGAGTTTCGGCAATAGCTTTCGGGTGATACCCTCACAGGATTCCTTTCCTTCAGAAGACGCAACCAAATGCATTTTGGGACATTTCATCATCTGAGAAACGTGCGAAGTTAATTCAGCAAAATTTGGGATGTTTCGGCCGAAAAAGTTTGCATTTTTTGATTTGATCTTATCGAAGAAGGAATGCACGCCCTTTTTACTGGTTGGGAGAGGAATTTGCTGGATGGCTTGAACTCGTTCAGGATCAATCTTAATGCCATCCTTGGAGACTATGTGCGCCTAGTAGTTTCCCTTCTGTAACACAGAAGACAGATTTTTTAGGATTTACAGAAATGCCCGATTAACTTTGGGACATCTCTGGGACATGAAAGCGCGGTTCGGGCGAATCGGCCGAAAATGGAACAAAAGGCCCGTTTGAACTTTGAAAATACTTTGAAATCATCAAAGTATCTGACAGTACGCGATTTCGGCCGGTTCAAGCTTCGAAAATGGAACAACTCGCACTTTTTGATCTCTGGGACATTTGGAACGAGCATTAATCAGTCGAAGTACGCAGTCTCTTGGATGCATTCGGTACCCGAAGGATTGAAATGAAGGTTGCACAATAATGTGTTGATCTGCAGGATCAACCTCTGGGACCAGAAAGTATCCGACGAATCCATCGAAGCATGGATAACATTTCAGATCCTGTTACAGGCCGGGACAAAAATTGCAAAATCTACAAAATCACATCATAGGCACAGAGGGTACTCAAAATTTTGAAATCTTTCAGAGAAGCCTGATTCAGGTTCCTGAAATCAACACAGATGCGAATCTTCACCATTCTTCTTCCTAACAGGCACAATGTTTGCAATCCATGTTGAATGGTGAATGGGAAAAATAATCTTAGCCTTCAACAACTTCTGGATTTCCTGAAAGATGGTGTCAGCAATTTTTGGATTATACTGCCTCTGCTTCTGCTTGAAAGGCTTGATTCCTGGTTTGAGAGGGATAGAGTGCTGCATTTCATTTTGCACATTGAAGGCTTTATAGAACAAATGTCATAAGAATATGCTAGAACTACTTTTTGTGAGTTTGAAACCCTAGAAGATCAAAAGTGACTTGGAGAAAATGAGTGTCCTCTAAGTTTGTTTTGCATTACATTTTGCAATATTCATGATGATTTTAGGTCATCAGAGGACTCCTCCAAATTTATAGAAAGGTATATTATACTCATGTGATGATTTTTGAGACCCCACTCAAATAAGCTTAAGTTTTTGACAGATCTGTCAATGTTGAGGAAATAACTTGTCCAAAGGACTCACCAAACCTAAGATTGGGAATCTTGTTGATCAAAAGGTTAGTTTTGGAGAAATTTCTTTGAGTTTAATGCCACCCTTCCTGATCTGTTTCTTCTCCTTGGGTGACAGCTTGGTCAGAAGACACACTCTCACGAGGCAGGTTGTCACTTCCCTCAAAATACAGTTTTTCGAAATTCCCCTTGAGTTCCAGGAAGGAAAGCAAATGCTGGTCATCGTTGAAAACTTGCCAGTTATTGGTATTGTCAAGTACACTAAGGCCGGTGGACCATTTTAGATAGTGAACTTATCCTGATGAGCATATCAGGATGGGGAATCATGATGAAGTGATTTTATAGGTCAAGCAACTCAGTTTGTGAAGAAGCCCTGTTGTTCTGTTTCTCATGGACAAGATTACTCTGGCTAGAAGATGGAGGTAAAAGTTGCATCAAATGGAATTCATTTGATGTTTTATATCAGATTGGAGAGTGAATGAGTCAGCCTAAAATTTGTTACCTATTGAAGGTATTTTAAGTTGCTTTACAAGTGACAGAAAAGGTGCATCACCACTAGCCAGAAGATTTTATAAAACTACTTTCTGGGTAGCTCACTTGTAGTCCAAGAATGAGAGCCTAATGAGTATTCTGCTGTATTAATTAGTGTTTTCGAACTGCAACTTAAATGAAAAAGGGTGTAGGCATCCTTCAGGTGACACTGACAGCAGGACACCAGCTCCAGAACCAGGCTGAAAGGTGACAACTTCCATCAAGTTCTAAAATAGAAACACCCATTGGGATCTTTGTGAAGTGAAATGAGCCTTCTTGGTGGTGTTATGAAGAATTTGATCAGGTGAAAGCTATCATGTAATGACTATGACCCATGATTTTTTTATGTCAGTATTTGCGCATGTAGTGATCATCCGAATTTGGGATCTTGCACAATATACTCAGATTGTTTGATCATGGAGTAACTTGTGATCATTTGTCCATTGAATCAGGTAATGAGGGCATGGGAGCAATCCATCTGAATCTCTCCACCCACATCTTTAGCATGAAGTTGACCTACATGGGTCAACATTCCGTAATGATGTTATGATTTTATGTCTGCTACTTGGATGGTAGCCAACTAATTTCTTTTCAGGTAAAGCAGCAAAAGCCATTTTTTGTGCATTTTTAATCCTTCCAACCAAAGTGCACTTCCTTACTTTCTATGGAGTAGCAAGATCCATGAGTATGAGTAAGGGTCAAGCCTAAAGCATGAGCTACTTTAGCAGGCATCACATTATCTGAGGCTCCGGAATCTATGACACAGTTACTGAGCCTATGTGCCAGCTTATAAGGAGTGTTACATAAAATGGTTTAATTTAGTCACCAGGTTAGGTGACAGAAGCTACCAGACTGAGGTTGTGGTGCAATGAGGAGTTGTGGGCAAGAGGTTTTTAGAGGTGTGTGAGCTTGGAAGTTGTGAATCTCTATCAAGTTGGAGCAGCATCAAGACATCATATATTTTCATTCTAGGATGTGGTTGAATGGGTTATTGATTCATCTTAGGGGGTTATGAACCTCAGTCCTTTTGGAGTTGATGCTTCACTACAACTAGTGGTTGTTGCTCCTTGTAGGTGGTTGGTGCTCTACTAAACATAGGGGTTATTGCTAGGCTTGTGATTTTTAGGTGAAAAAGACTAAGATAGCAACTTTGATTTGCAGTAATATAATCAGAAGTTTCACTTTGGTTTTAGATCCCCTAGGAAGAGGTTTTCCACTTTTTGTAATCACTGGGATAGTTGCCTGGCTGCTCCTTGGACTTCTTTGAAGGGGTTGTATGTCACTTGTGCACACATTAATGCCTTGAATAGTTCTAAGATTCAATGACAGTAAATGATAAGATTGTTTAAATCTTTTACCCACTTGATCATGATTCACCCCCATCATCAATGCCATTCGGTGCTTCCCACACAGAATTTAACTCGAGATCCCATTGTCTTGTTCATGTCCTTGGGAGCTACTTTATCGTACTAGTTCCTGTTACAACCCCGTTTGAAAAGCTTCATAGATATGGTGAATCAACTGGCAGTCTTCAATGTGTTACAAGTATGCGTTCATCGTAAATTTTGCAATACATAGAGGTCCTTCATTTTGTGTGGCTACACTATGACAGTGGGCAGTCTCAGACATCATGGTTTCTGGGATGAAACATATCTTCTTTGCAAGCCAAGAGTAGCATAGCGGCACACTCCTGCACAGACAATTGTTCCTTTGTAGTTCCACTAGATCTAATTGCACAATATGTGCACTAATGGATCAGTACTGTGAGTCCATCAGGTGCACAGAGGAAGAAGCAGCAGACTTAGATTCTAGATGAGGGTCCATTGTTGAAATTTAAGCTTCAAGGACATAGGCTTACTCTAGTGTCTATCCTCTTCACTAACCGCTTATGTGTGCAATGCTACTTCCAGAATCAACGTGTCATGGCCGTAGTCTGTGAACTTCTTGTGTGATCCCCAGACCCATTCGGAAAGGTGTCATCAAGCCTCCGACAAACCATTACGCATGACTCGACCCTGATAGTATGTGATAGTCTTTGTTTAGACTTCTTCAGATGGCAGACTGAATCGTGAATCAAATACTCTCTAACACTCTTTGTCAGGCCCTGTTTAGATGGAGCTTTCATTGAATAGCTATGATACTTCTAGTGCTCAAATTCAGGCTATGTGGAATTCAGCCAAGAAAGCGGTGTGCAACACATCATAGTGTAGACACAAAATCACGCACATGCCACTCATTTTACTATACCATCAAGTATGTTTTTTTATATATATATCTTGTGTAAGAAAAGTATTCACTAGTGACACACTACCTAGTCCCATCTTCTTGCTATGCTTTGTTTATATTGAAAGCTTATCCTCTCACATGCTAGTTTCTAGTTCTAATTAGGTCTTATGGATCCATGCCTGTCATTCTTTGCACATTCCTCCAGGACTTTGAATTGTCTCTAGACACCAGCGCCCAGGACTGGACACTAGTGCCCAGACACTCCTGATTCATTCTGATAGCGCATGTTTCCTCTTTGTTCTTGTTCACATTTTCGACATTTGCGGTTGGCCTATTCGGTTTTCTTACTCCTATCCTGAGGTCTTAGTTGTCATCTGTCTGTCACTAGTCTTGAAATTCAAGCAAGAAGTCCCTATATAAACACAACATACATACCATTATAAGGGCAGACAATTTCTATCAAGGCTCTTTATCCATAACCCCGATGGTAGAGGATAGCTTTTGTTGCAAATTTTCTACCTTCCCATGTAGTTTAAAAGCTTCATCGATGAAGTTTATCCCAGCAACAAGCATGTCATCCACCATGGCTTCAATAGCTCTGCCATAGACAGAATACTTGTGCATATCTTTAATACTTTGCACTTCATCTTGGCTTAGAATTACAGGAGGCCAAATTCATACAGATGATCTCTGCCCAGTTGATATTTTGTGTTCCCTCGCACACCATGCTGATGAGCGGAGCACATCCAGAAATGGAACTCATTGGTGGAGGGCAAACCCATAACCCGAGCCAGCAGGATTATAAAATCTGACAATTCTTCATTAAAATCTGGCTCGGAATAGGGTTTTGGTTAGGCGAGAAGCACCTTTCTTAGGGTTCTTCAACCAAGACTTCGCCACTCGAGCCCTTATATTTGTCACTGTCCTGGGTCGAACATAGCCTGTGCTTGATCCCGGGAGACGACTATAAGCATTGTCCATCTCCGGAATCCTCAGGGCAGCACCAAATGGTGGCAGCGTCTAACTTGGGCAATGAGTTCCCCCATGTACATTTTTCAATTCGCTCGAAGCGGGCGGGTCGAAGTGAGCTCCGCATGAAAGTACAGTATCAGCACACTGTAACTGAGATTGGGAAACCTCCGGCAAAAGCCAAAACCACTATCATTAATCATCTATGCCATTGGTGTAAGGGTTTGCATCTGTCATTCTTGCCCAAAAATCACCGAAGTCGAGATGACGAGCTTCGCTGTCCTCCTGATATTGCTAACAGCAGACTCAAGCGGAAGAAATTTTCTCCTGTCCCTGGAACTTGATCTTCATATTGATAGGTTAGAGCTGTGACCTTAACTCGGATAGGAATCACAGAGAAAAGGGCTATATGGGCAGCGGAATTAGATCGCAAGGGTTTGAGCAAAAGATAGCAGAGGAAGCAATGTGGAAAATGCAAAGGTGGCATGCTCGTTATATAAGCCGTTTTGGAGAGAGGAATGACATTTAATGTGCATTGAATACACAACCACCGATTTGAATAGCATCATACTTCGGAAGTGACCGGGAAAAACTAAGTGTGAATGACACTAGGTACGCTTGGGACATGTGAGACGCGAATGCGCGAAACACACGGCTCGGTCGGTCTTCGGGCGAAACAGGGAGAGGACGCACAAATGCATTTGGGACAAATGGGACGAAAATGTGCGAAGTACGCGATTCGGGTGTTTCGGCCCGAAATTGGAACAAAAGGCGCCCGTTTGGACTTGGGACATTCGGGACAAAAATTTTCGGAGTACCGCGACTTGACCGGCACCTCGGCCGAAATTGGGAAAGCTCGCACTTTTTAAAATGGGGGCAACTGGGACAAAATTGCGCGAAGGACGACGCGGTTTGGGCAAATCGGCTACCGAAAATGGGGAAAGCTCGCACTTTTTAACTTTGGGACATTTGGGACAGGAAAGTGCGAAGTACGCGGGAAGGATGATTCGGCCTGAAATTAGAACAACACGCAAAATAAGTTTTGGGACACTTGGGACAAAAAACTTACCGATGGGCCCCAAAAATGGGACAGCTTCGGGGATTTCGGCCCGATCGGACCGGAACAGAATGCACTTTCGTACTTGGGACAGATGGGACAAAAAAGTTCCTACACAGGCCCGAAAATCACACAAAATGACCCAAAACATAGATTTTTTCAATTTCACGACTTAGGCACTCCAGAGAAAAACACTTAAACTCAAAATTTTGAAATTTTACTCTTATCAAAGCGGGGAATTTTGAGTGGACAACAGATTTTGAAGGGAGATTAGATTTGGAAAAAGAATTGAATTTTTTTAGCTTGAATTTGTTGATAATGGGAGTCTCATATGAAGGTATTGGCCCTAATATGGATGAAGAAGCTCCTAAGAGTGATTATGTGACATTAGATTGCTTAGAAGGGGTAGTCTTGGGACGAGGAAGCTCCAACATTTTGTCGAGATACATGTGAGGGAGTTTTGAATGGGGATACCAACGTTCTTAGACTTTGGTTATGAGAAATTTTCTATGGCAGGATTGATGACGATCTTAACTGGGGGGGTCTGTAGAGGCATCATCAGGTAATGAAGATTGTGTTGTAGAGATGGATATTGGAGGTGAAGTGGTTTTTGTATGATGCATTTGACGAGATCAAGAGGGGTCATATATTGTATAGGTCTAGGGTTTGTTGGTGGAGAAATGATTGGACTTGTAGATGGGGAGAGAGTATCATTTGTAGCTATGTTTAGTGGGGATGTAAGCGTAGTAGATGTTTCGAGAGATGGTATGGATGTGGAAATAGATTCAGATGTTGATGTGTGTATGGTCATAATAGTAGATTTGATTGATGTAGAAGTGGGTGTGGATGTAGGAATGTGTGATGAAGTTATGTTAAGGTAGGTGTGGAGGTGGATATAGGTGAAGGACTAGATGTGATATGTGAGGATGTGGAAGATATGGATGGGGAAGTGGGTGTAATTAGGATGGATTCTGGATGTGGTAGTTGTGGACATAGTCGATGTTGATATGATAGGTGTAGAGATGGATGTAGATACGATGAAGTTATGGGCATGGGAGAAGAATCTGAAATAGGACGTGGGCGCAATGGATGAAGGGATGATGGATATAGGTAATAGTATTGATTCTTAATTTATGGTATTTATTATATGGGCATTAGGTGTCTATGATGTGGGGGGTGGAGTTTGATTATTTGATAGATGATTGGGAAAAGGTTGTTTGAATACGTCGAGGGGTTGATTAGGTGGTGCGTTAGGGTTATCCACTTGGAGGTCACCGCAGTCTAGGAGTTTTTGGATAAGGTATTTAAAAGTGCGACAATTCTAAATGTCATGACCATGTAACTTTATAATACTTACAATAATGCTCCTCACGATACCATGCTGGTTTAGGTCGTGATTGATCAAAAGGTTGGAAGGGGGGAAGTCGAAAAAAATGAAATACCATTAACTTGTCGAATATAGAACTGTATCTAAAAGAGTTCCCCATATGAGAGGAGTTATAATTAGGAGGCGACCTAGGAGCTCTTTGTAGAGGTTATGTATGAGAGGTACATGTCGAGGAACATTTGACCATGATGGCATTAGTGGCATTCTTAGATTTGTCACCATGCGTGGAAGAATTGGTAAATTCAGGCTTGGGTTTATTTGATTGAAGTTTGAGGTGGCCTTGTTCAAGGGCATAGAGTTTGAGTTTATGAGCCATGGTAAATGCCTCTTCAAAGGTTTGGAATGATTGTATTTAAAGAGAAGAGGAAATATGATTCGCACAAGACCGTGATAAAATTTTGATTAATTCATTATATAGAAGAGATAATGATAATTGGTTGATTTTGCCATGCCATCGTGTGATGAAATCTACGATAGAATCATCATCAAATTGTCTAATGGATGTAGATGTCTGTGATGGTGATATTATACAGCAATATTGATTGAAAAGCGTTCTAGGAATAGTTATGCAAGTTGAGTGAAAGAAAATAATGAGTGTTGTGGGATGTCATTGTACCAATCCAACGCGGTTCTGGCTACCGACCAATGAAACAGGGAATGTACGAAGCATAAGGTCTTGATCATGGGAAATGAGATAGCATGTGTGCCTAAAGGTACGAAGATGTTGTAATGGGGATCCTCCATGTCTATTGAACTTAGAGAATTTTTGAGATCTCCCAATGTGGGGGATAAGGCTTTATGGGAACTGATGCATTGATAGGTTCATTACAAATCTTGTTCATATGAGAAGTGTGGTTTTAGATCCCAATGTAGTCGGCTTCAAGATTGGCCATCCTACTTAATAATGCATGCATGGGATCATTAGCTGTATATGGATGAGAAGTTGAAGGATGTGGTTGTGGAATATATGAAGTAGATGGGCTAGGTTGTGAAAGGGGTTGACATGTTTGAAGATGCGTAGGTGTTGGTGGAAGTGGTTGATAAGGGGGAATGTAATTGAATGGATGTGATTGAATGGATTGGGATATAGGTTGTTTTTGAGAGATAGAGGATGTGATAAGATTGATGAGATCGAGTTGATTGTTGAGTGATGGGGACATTAGATTGGTTTGGGATGGAATGAGTTGGAATGTAGGTAATGGGTGGTTGAGATGTTTGAGTAGAGTGATTGGTAACCAAAAACAATTGGAAGAGGAGGTTGATGGGTTTGGGTTGATTAAGAAGGATGGGGTTGTGAAGTGATTGCATTCTCATAAACATGGGAAGTGGAAATAAGGCGTAAAATTGGGTTATGTTGTTCAGATGGAGGAGGAAGACAAATGAGACTCTTGTGATGATTAGATAGGAGCACTAGTAACCGTGGTGGATGAAGAGGTGATAGGGACGTACCCAAAATTGTAGGGTACTGCACCACCGTGAACGATGTTACACATGACCCCAATTGATGATACAGGATTCACCTTGCAAGGTGTTCACGATCCAAAGAAGCTCACAAAGTATATGTTAGCATCCTAAATGCTTTATCTAAGTTCCTTGTGCTTTTCTTTATCCCTTGCCCCCCTTTTTCTTGGCTTTTCGACCTTCAATAATGAAAGCGCCAAATTGTCTTGAATGGGGCGGTCCTTCACGCGTTTTCGTAGCACATTCTGTTTGATCGTAACTTGCAACTAGAATTTTCAACATTTACCAACTTTTCTCAACCGCCTTAGCTTGTATTTATGTTTTTGGTTCCCTGTAATAGTGTTTCTCCATTTTTTAATGGTAAAAGAGTTGGTCATTCCAAGTTACCCTTTGGTGAATGGGAATTCTATAAATAGTTGGTTTGTTTTCAAACAAATGGCCCCTCATCCTCTCAATTCTCTAACTTGGAAGAGGTTTTCAACTCCTTGCTTAGAAATTTTTTTAGTTTCGGAAGTTTTGCTTCCATTGTTGGCAGTATTGGAGGTCATATCATCTTCTTAGTTTCAAGTCTTGTTTCATTGTTGTTGCATGGCAGTCAGTTTAAAACATATAATAGCTTCATTTCTAGACTAGAATCCATTAAAGTTACATGTTTTGTTTTGTCACAAGGATAATTTCTGAAACTCTCAGTACACTTGTGTTGTATTCCTGAATTAATAAATCCCGCTAGGAATTGCATAGTCAAGCTCTGTTCACTTGCGCTATCCCTCTCCTACTCGCATTGTATTCGGTCTATATCCAAAGCTGCCATTATTCGATTGTTAGAGAGTTGTTGATACTATCATATACACACTTTTTGGATTCACTATAGGACATGAAGTAATGAGGAGATCACACTAAGGGGATTGAAATCACACTGAACTGGATTTACCATTATTCTGTAAACTCCAGGTTTGAGCTATCCAAAGTTCTAGTTACAACATATCAAATAGAGTAGTGAATTATTTCATTTCAGTTAAAAGCTTGCTCTTCGATAGAGACCAGGGAAGCTATGGGGATTGATAGTTTCTGAGAAACTGTGATTCATTCACTCACTTCTGAGGTAGGATCGAGAGCCTTTCAAATTAATACATTTAGTACGTGCTTAGATATTTAGTATAATATCACAATTGCACAGGCCGAAATAGCCATACCAGGACTGTCTGTTGCTTGTTTTTATTCTACCATTATTAGATTAATTGTTCATTTTATAGATATACTAGAGTAGTTGCTCTTTAATTTCATTGAAATACGTCATTGAAAAATATAAAAATAGCAGGATGCTTGCATAGTGTAAATACCTCTTTTGTAATCAGTTTATTTAATGTTAGTTAAAAGTTAAATCATCTTTGTATGACAATCACAAGACCTAGAGAGCCTAGAGAGTATATATTTGAACCCACAGTGCCTCAGCCAAATCTACCCACGAATTTAGCTGATATAGATCAGGACCTTAGGATACGGGCCTTTCGAGCCACAACAAACTTACAAGTGCAATTAGTGAGATAACTAAGAGGATTGAATATCGAAGCTTCGGACAAAGCTTACACACTGGTCAAACCATCCAAATTATAGATTGCCTTGATAAAACACCTGAATGACCATGCAAGGGTTCAAACAATAACAAACCATTTGGTTCTCGATCCTTTGGTTCGTAGCCTAACGCATAGAGACCTCCTCGTTGATATAGACACTAGCTTAATTATCCAAGTTGCCATGCAACACATGTTAGGTACTCCGAGTTAAAATAATACAACTTCTAGTTCTATTTGGTAGAAGCTGAAAACGTGCATATGATTACTGGATAAAGAAGAAGGGATTGATTCTTCACATGACCATAACAGGACCTCAACAACCATGTACTCACGGTTTTGATCCCAAAGTCCCACAACCCAACGAGCCTATAAATCAATCAAGTATTGACACCAGCTTGCGAACGCTGGTGTTAAAAGAGTCAAAAATAAAACTCAGATATTATAGCATTTTTTGTCAAGAGTCAGTCATTGTAAAAGTCCGAATCATTTGTTTTTTTTCTTTCCTAGACCAGAACACCATTTTTGGTGGAATCCGACAAAATCTACTTTAAGGCGTACCACTACTTTCATGACCTCTTCATGGTCACATATATACGCTAAGGTAACACAGGTCACTTCCCACTTGATTAGGGAGGAAAACAAAGGTTGTAGGATCAATCAACAACCTCTCGTCAGTTGACAACGATGGGGCCGCATGAGTAGCCATTATGGTCCGACATGTGTGTTTGCACCATGTGCTTTCATTTTAGGCAGTGTGCCTTCTTCCGCCATGTTTTTTTTCAGAGTTCCACTTATTGTGTGTTGAGGATTTGCAATGATTAACCGATTAGCTTATGACATATCCAGTTGAAATTTCAACATTGAGGGGGGGGACATGATCTCACATGTTCCATTTCGGGATTATGTCAGAATTTTCTGTGTGTATGAGCAATAGTAGATTCAACATAATTTCGCTATGTCACTATTCCAACGTGCAGTGAAATGTGATAGAAGGGCTGATAATAGTACTTGATGCGAGAATCATGCTAGTGGTTGAATAGGTACCACCACTTGAGTAACCTGGTGATTGTGAGGGTTTGTGGTAGGATCAATTGGTGAAAAACAACCATTCTTGGTTGTGCCAGTGACAAGTTCATTCATATCCCTAGGCAAAACGATCACCTTGATGAGTTTGTGGTACTCTAAATGACTTAAGTACCACCATTCTCGGTTTGTGGTCAACCGAAAAGCATAAACCATCCTTGAATAGGTTTGTAGATCATCCTGTGAAGAAGTCACCATGAATCATGAGAATGTGCAAGTTGGCAAAGAGAAGTTTTTGGAATTCCACACATGTTCGCACTAGGGATGGAATGTTAGGCCAAATATGGGTTAGTGCTCCATGTAGGTCGGTGAATGGGGGTGCGGCTGGTCTACATGGGACGTAAGTTATTATCATGTAATTTTGAATTAGTTTCAACATGGGTGTTAGGTTAGATTATCTTATACTAGTTGTTATATAGGGGGAATGGACAACTTATCACAAATATGAATGAGTGGAAGTTTTAGGCAACTCACATAGGTAGGTTGGATGAAGTTGCTATAACTACTTCCTATAATTTATGAAGGCTATTTCCTATATATATGGTTGTATGTAATGTAAAGAAGATGGATTGTTGGATGACATATTATTAATTCCATTCTGTCTATTCTCTAGCAACAACTCTGATCCATTCTCCATACATGAAACAAACAATAATATAATAAACTATGCTGATTTTTAATTACTTCAAACAAATCATGCAACATAGTTTTGATTATCTTGATTATTAAAGATGTGAAAAGAAAAGAAAAATGGGCTTGAAGGGAGCCTAGGAAATGGCCAACCTATGGATGGTTTTAGGTAGTTTTGGATGGAGTCCTCGATATACCCGAAAGGTACCTAAGACATGAATTTGTGATGACTATCAGGTATGGGGCCTGATATTAGGGCCTACCCCTGCACGTCACACACCACAACGATAAGGGTGTCGAGCGCTTAGCTAATATAATGATAGCCAAAAAATTTGTAAGGCGACCAAAACACCACGAAAAATTTCCTATTGGGCGATGAAATCCCAATAGTTCCACCTGGAAGAAGATGTTTAAGATGTGTAGCTTTGATGTGTGTGTTTTAGATGTGTGTGATAAAGTTGTATGCAAAGAGTTAACCTATTAATTATACTAGATTGCAAAGAAAATATGAAGGTTCTTTTTAGATTCAAAATGAAGTGTTATGTTCGATGAAGAAAATCAAGCAAGGAAGGGAAAAAAGATGCAAAAGGAGCAAATAGAGAAAAATGAAGAATACCTGGATAACATTTTTCCTTTTTATTTTTATTTTTAAAGCAAGAAAATTGATCCAAGTAAAGCAAACCATGCACACAAGCAAGCAAGAAATGCTCCTACCTGAGAGGTTAGTCGAAGATGGATAAAATGGAAATGGAAAACAAATGAAAATACTCACCAAAGAAGGGTGGGTCCCATTGGACATGCCATAATGTTGAACTGATTTTCTTATACATGTTTCAGATTAGTGAATCGTAACAAAGAAAATGAATAACACCAAATATGAGAGGGTTTAAGGTACCTATGAATGGGATGATAATGGATGCAAGTGCAAAAGATAGATCTTCTTCACAACGATCTTAACGACCTGCACAACAAAGAGAACTCAACAGGAAAAATGGATTAGTAGATAGATGGTGGGTTACCTAATAATGTTGGTCCTGAGAAGTGTAAACTTCCTAGAATGGATGTCAACCCACGTTTTGTTAAATATAAAGAAATTAAATGATGGATCCGATATAATGCAACAGAATTTGAGATAAAATAGAAAGCTAAAATGTCAGAGATAAAGTAGAAATGCAGATTTGATCTAAGTAAATGTAAAACAAATCAAACCTGGGTGGTTCGGTAATGACCCAAGACTGCAGAGCCCAGTTGATAGCGACTGGAGGAGGCCAAGTCAAACAACGATAGAAAAATGCATATATGAAGACTTTGGAGGCAGATATGGGGCTGGTGATTAGGTCGAGTTGGAATAGGAACACTGCAAGAAGATCTAGATCTGGATCTGACAAAAAGGATGCAAGAAAATTACAAATTCTAAGAACTGTTTGACAGGGTAGATGATGATTGGTCCCGATTGACAACAACTAGATCTGATGAAGTTGGGATTTGAATTTGAAAGTGTGCAGAATGGACATATTGAATAACATGGAAGGTTGGGGGATCAAAAAATAGGTGATTGGTAGAATGAATGAAAGAAAGCCAAACAAATAACAACTGGGTCGACGACGACCATATAGGGTCAGCGGTGACTTGGACTAAGGCAAGATATCAAGAAAGCTCGAAGTCTCCAAAGTTACATCCTTGAAAAGAGAGGGATATGGTCATATTTATAGGGTCGACAACGACCGGATGGGTCGCTGTCGATTTCGGAGGTCCAACCATTTGTGCGATGGAAGGGTGATGAGCTTGAGACAATGAGACCTTGTGATGCGGGATTAGGGTTTTAAGTGATAAGTATGAGTTAGGGTTGCTTAGGATGGATAAATGGGTAGGTGGGAGATGGAAAATATTAAATAAAGGTAAAGGGGAGGTGAAATCATTAAATGAGGACATAGGGATGGTAAATAGAGACATTTGTGGAGGGTAAACAAAATAGATGAAGATTTAGGATTAATTAATGGCGATTATGGAAGATAGGGTATATTAATTAAGGGTGTAATGAGATGAGATTAAAGGTGGAAAATATCAATTAAATGGATAAATATATTTTAGGAGGGAAAGGGGAATTTAAATGGGAAGAGAAGTATGTATGTGAATAATTATGACAAAGGGGAACAAATGCAGGATGAGGGACAAGTGATACCAAAAACTACACTAAGTATAAGGAGGATATGGTAGAATGTTCCTACGTCATCTTGCTAGAATCTTAGTTTAATGCCAACTTAGGATGGCTACAGAAAGGGTAGTGAGGATGTAATGATGCGTAATCATTATGTGGTCCCTATGTTTCCCATAGGAATTCTAAGATGGTACGAATGAGATTCTTTACATATATGGAAATGAGCCAATAACGGACTCTCCCTTTTCTTAGCTAAATCACCTTCTTAAACAACAAGGAATCTAGATAACTATATTGAGATGGTTTTGTGGTGATGGAAGACGAGTTCCGTAGGCTATTGTGTGGTCTAAGAACTAAGCTTGCAAATAAATGCTTGAAACTTTGGCCGAAGTAATGTATTAACTAATTACAGTGTTTAATCACCAATCCCCTAAATAAACATGGTCAGATATCAGATGGAAGTTTTTTGAATGTCTTCCAAGCAGGTACTTAGGAGATGTTCATAGTTCTCATAACATGTAAAAGGTTAAACCAATTAAACCAAAGTGTACACACTCGGTTAGAGTGACTTAAGGGAGATTGTCGAGATATGGATATACCCTTACAACTACACATGGTTATTATATGTTATCAGATGGATTATGAATATTTTAATTATGGTGGATTATCTAGCAGTAAGTTAAATAATAATGTTAAAACATTGGTAGCATTGAATGTATATTAAGGGTTTTCTAAAAAAAACTTTAATTCCGTTGATCATAATAAGAGTGTTACACAATGTGGATTTAGGTCTAGACCATTTATATGAGAATTAAAAAACTCACACATTACTCGTGTGGTAGAAGCACTTTGATATATTGCACCAAAACTCATACATGTAGAAAAGGTCATTCCCACCACATATGTTGGAGGTTCCATTCTACAAATTATTATTTTGATTATATGAAAATAGTTATGAAGGTTTGCAAATCCTTGTGGGTGTTACGGACCTACATCCTAGTGGTGAATATGTTTAAGATGAATCATAGAAATAGAAAATACATTGCAAACCAGATTAGAAGAATTAGATAAATGAAATAAATTGTGGACCAGATCAAAGCACAAGAATGTGATAATAGGGTTCATTTTAAGAGACCTCCGAAGGTGGAGAATACCTGGCATGGAACCGGTTTCGTAGAATTTTTTGGGGGTTGTATGAAAAAAATTGTCAATGCTCTCACAGAAGGCTACGGGAGATTTTGCTGTGACCTAAAAAATGCATTAGTCTTCAAAGATGACGCGCGTCAACAACCGTAATACTGAGGTCTGTTGACGCGCGTCAATGCATTTTTTTGATGTGCCAGCAAAATCTCCTATCTGCAACCTCCGAATTGACACACAATCATGCAACCAACTCTTTGTCACTGAAACGCGTCACAGAGGGTGTTGTCGCGCGTCACTGAGGGGATACTGAGGGGGATCTACTGAGGGGGATGACGCGTCACTGAGGGGGATGTCATGCGTCACTGAAGGGGATGCCGCGCGTCACTGAGGGGGATGCATCACTGAGACACCAGGGTGCTGTCGCGTGTCACTGAGGGTGCTGTCGCGCGTCACTGAGGATGTTGTCGCACGTCTGTAGCCTCTGCCCTTTTCTTGCTCATCGAAACAAACATATGGATGCATTTTACTATGCGTCAAATCTGCAATATCTCCTTATCTAACCCTCCTTGTCGCGCGTCAATAACTTTCACCCCCTTGTCGCGCGCCATGTGAAGTAGACAAGAATAATCACAAATTTACTTAGGGGATATTTTTCAAGGGTAGGCGAAGCCGACCCCTAAAAAAAATTAAAGTGTAATCCTTTAGGCGAAGTCACTGTCCAAAAAATTCGCCTTTTCCAAACATAATCACACGAATATTGAAATAATACTTGGAATAAAAATGTTAACAATGCCATGTAAGATGTTGGAGGTAGAGTAGAAGTGTCCACCTAAACAGTTGAAATAAAATTGAAAATACATCATCTTTTAGAATTGTCTTTAAGGGGAAAATATATCGGTTTATATTTTTTCATTAATTTTGGTGAATTAATTTATGAGATGAAGTATTATTTAGGGTAATAAGAATCCTTAATCTGAGGCTAGATGTATTTTAGAAATTAAAATAAAATAAAGTTTTGTGTATACTATTTTTTTTAGGATTTAAATATGTGACATTTCTTTCAAGAGCACAATTTCTTCATCATTAAATTTGAAACTCAAATATAATTTAATTTGAGATGTATTTTTTAATAATATATTATGTTTGAAATTAAAAAAAAAATAAACTAAATTTATTTATTTATAAATTAAAATTACATTTCAATAAAAATAAGAATACACGTGAAAAACTTAAAATGTTGCTCATAGGGTCAAACCTTTTTCACATAATTTTTAGATTTCTATGTTTTATAAATCCTTATTTATGGAGGAAAAAATAAATTGTTTTAGTACAAAAATAAAATCTAAAAATATGTAAAAAAATAAAAGTTCAATTGAAAACTATTTACATATTTGACAATTTGCATTATACAATAGTAGATATCTATTATAATAATTTTATATTTTTATGTTGTTTAGAGTTATTATTTTATTTCAAATTTGTTATATTTATTTATGATTATATCACTTAATAATTTTTGTTTCTGAAAAAGTAGTTATTTATGTTATTTGTCCTTGGATTCAAGGATAATTTAAATAAAATTTAAAATATTAATAATTATAAGCATTGTTAAATCATTAGGGGAGCCCCTTCACCATAAGTGGAGTTTCAGTGGGTTTTTTGTTGTTGGGTTCTTTGCCCCCTGTCGCCAAGTAAATGTGGAATTGTCTTCTAAAATTAGTTTTCTTCACTTGTTTATAAATTGTCTACATATATTGTATTTTCTGAAAGAAATGTTAGCATAATTTAGCATAGGCATATTTATTGCATTTTATTGCATTGTCTTTTATTTAATAATGTGCAACATGTGCACTCTAGTCTAGTGACTTGCATTTAATATTGTTATGTTGGATGACATTCAATATTGGTATTAGTAGTAATTACATGTGCATGTGAGATGGGTCTTATCATCTCGTAGTTGGTGTCTGCTAGGGTGTCATGTCTATCCATATGAGGCTGTCTAATATCTATAAATATTACATCTCTTGCATTGTAATGTAATCTGATTTCATGATCAATAATATTTGTGAGGCTTCCGTCCCTCTTTGGTCATTGCAATCTTATTCTATTCTATCATTTGGTATCTAAGCTATACCATTATTATCATTTGGTATCAGAGCAGGTTCTATCCAAGCAAGGTTGAAGAGGAACACTATTGGAGAGGATCCATTGGAGAAGAAGATCTGCATCAAAGGAGAGCCATTGAAGCATCCCGCAGCCTCCATTCCTCCCAAGCATCCATCAACTAAAATTTGACCTATCCACTTATTTGGAAGGTAATTTATTTTTTTATTAGTCATTGGCATAGCCAATTGATCTAACATATTGGCGGAATATTTCAGATTTGGAGATCTTTAAAAAAAAAAGGAGAAAGATCTTGGAAAAAATTGCAGATCTAAAAAAAAAAAAAATTTGTGAAAAAAAAAAGAGATCTTAAAAAAAAAAAAAAAGGAGAGAGATCTTGAAAAAAATTGCAGATCAAAAGAAAAAAAAAGATCAGATCTAAAAAAAAAAATCAGATCTGAAAGTGGAGGTGTGAAGAATTCGGGAGCAAAGGTTGAAGCAGTCCCGTCAACAAAATTCCAGCAGATAGCTCTTAGAAAAAAGGACGTAACTTTTTCATACAATGTCGGATTGATGTGTCATTTTTTTTCTGGAAATATAAGAAGGAGGCGCACAACTTTTCAGTTTACATCATCTTCAGATTCGGCCTCTACATGTGACGAAAAGTCTGTACAAGTCGGATCATTTTTTCCTGAAAAAAAATCAGATCTAGCTGGTAAATTGGTAAGATCTCAAAAATTAAGATTCCGATTCTTCTGAAATTTTGTGGGTTTCAAGAAAAATATTGTATGATGCTACTGTCAAAATTTTAGAAAAACTCATATCACGGTTTGTGAGAAAAGGTGAAAACAATATTCAGATTGTTTGTTTGGATCTTGGGAACAAACAGGTCAGCGGTTCAATTCTCACTCTCTCCATATTTTTTCTTAAATTATTTTTATTAAAAATTTGAAGAAATTAATAAATTTTGGGAGATTTCTAAATTTAGATGCTCACCAAACACATTTAGAGCCACTGCTAAATTTAGCGGAAAAACACCTATTGGTTGTAAAAAAATATTTTTGGCCTAAATTGTGTATTTTGTGATTCTAAACCCTTTTTTGTAAAGTGGAGGGACACAAAAAATTCATTTCGATGTAATTTTGGAGCATTTTGTACTAATCTTGGTGCATAAAGTGAAAAAAAAAAGTACAATTTTTTTATTTTATGTTTGGTTATATCACACGAGATCTTTGATCTCATAGCAGCGTTTGGTATATACGGTGCCTCTGGGAAGCGCTTACGGGTGATGCCGTCGTGACTACCACTACGCTTAATGCCTAACACAGCTACCTAAACGTCATCTGGGCATCGACCCTATAAAATCAACAGGGAGTAATAATGACACAATACACATACATTTGAGCCCTCTCATCCGTTTTTGCTTGCACAAACCCCTCTCCGTACTGTCTAAGTACCACGTATTAAATTCTTTCACGTGCGTTAACACCTCTTTCCGTACTGACCGGTATATTGAAAGGGTGATCTTCTTCCATGTACCGATGGGTATATCGGAAGGGAGCGTATATAGAAAGGTTTGGTATATCAACCTGACGATTTATTGACAGGGAGACCATAAACCTGGAGTGTTAAGAGCCTTACCCTTTGTCAGAAATTCAGAGTTTCAGAAATTCAAATTACAGAAATGGGTGCACAAGCACCAAAGTTCTTCTTGCTAGATTCACAACTGCTTAGAGGAGACAACTATGCTGCATGGAAACCGAAGATCAAGACATTACTTGAGTTTGAAGACCTATGGACAGTTGTAGATGGACAAACAACAAGATCACTTGATGATGGAAGACAACAAGTTCAATTTGACAGGGCAAATCAAAAGGCCAAGTTGATCATCTTGTTTAGCATAACAGACGATGTGTAACCCCACATTAGAGATGCCACATCGGCCAAGGATGCATGGGATAAGTTGAGCACAGTCTATGAGGCAAAGACCAAGAATGTCATCCTCAACCTACTATCACAACTGCATACTCTCAATTTCAAGCACAATGAGAAGCTTGAAGTTTTTTTGAGACGAGTTACTAATTTGAGGGCATCTCTATTGGCATTGGGAAAAGAGATAAGTGATGAAGACGTCATACCAATTGTGTTGCGAGCACTTCCTCCTTCCTATAGAATCTTTGTGACAACTATCAATATGAGTGAACACGCAGTCACCTTTGAGAAGTTGGTCAATCTACTCCAACAAAAAGAGGCAATGAACAGTAAAGATCATGAAGATGAGCAAGCACTATCTTCCAATCATAAAGGAAAGGGGAGATTCCAGTCCAATAACAAGAAGTCCCAACAAAATCAAAGTCAATGAGACAACACCAAGAAGTGTCCCATTTGCAATAGAGGGGGACATGACATCAAATATTGTTGGTATAATTCCTACAAAAAGGGTTCATCAAGCAATTCAAAACCCAATAACCAACAGGGTAACAATAATTCAAATAAAGGGAAGTCCAACAACAACAACAATCAAGGGCAGAAAAATGGTAATTGGCAAAGAAAAACCAAACAACAAGGGTACATTTCCGAACATGAGGATGATTCAGATGAAGGACGCCACATGTATTCTGCTCAATTTGATGAAGAAACCAAGTCCACACAAGATATCTGGTATGTTGACTCGGGTGCAACTCGACACATGACTGGACGTAAGGATTGGTTCTACATACTGTGTGACTCACCTAACAAGAACCATGTGTCATTACGTGATGACTCATCATACAGTGTCAAGGGGATTGGAAACATTTCACTACCTCTTGGAAAGCATGACTGCAAAATCACAAATGTATTATATGTACCTGGGTTGACCAAGAATTTGCTATCAGTTAGTCAACTCCTTGATCACAACTTGAAGTTGGATTTTGACAGTAATAATGGAGAAAAAGTGTGCTTGATAAGAGATAAGCCAAGAGGTTCCAAGATTATAGCAAGAGCCTCCAATGTGGGACGCATGTTCCAGCTTGATTTTGTCCACAAGGATGATCAAGCTTTAGTGGCCAAAAACACACAATCTGCAGAACTATGGCATCGCAGATATGGTCACATCAGTTTTGGCTATCTCCAAACACTTCAAAAGGGAAACATGATGAAAGGATTGCCTACACTCAAGCACAACACTGACAAGTGTCACAATTGCCTAGCTGGAAAGCAACACAGAGTACCCTTCCAGAAGAACACATATAGAGCTAAATGAAAGCTTGATTTGGTGCACATCGATCTTTGCGGGCCCATGCAACCAAGTCATTCTGGATGTCAATACTTCATGCTTTGTGTTGATGACTACTCAAGAAAGATGTGGATATATTTTCTAAGAAACAAGAGTCAAGCCTTTGAGACATTTCAGAAATTCAAAGCACTTGTTGAGAATAAAGTTGGTCGCAAGATCAAAACTCTCCGCTCAGATCGAGGGGGGAAATTCACAAGCAATGAGTTCAAGACTTACCTGGAGGCTCATGGGATTCGTAGACAAATGCCTCCTACTCACACACCACAGCAGAATGGTATAGTTGAGAGAAGGAATCGTACTATCATAGAAATGGTGCGATGTATGACTGACGACTCAGGTTTAACAAAGACATTTTGGGCAGAAGCTGCACGAACTGCAATCTATTTGTTGAACAAAGTGCCCATAATAGCTCTTGAAAGAGTGACACCTTAAGAAGCATGGTTGAATCGGAAACCATCAATTGCACACCTAAGAGTATTTGGGTGTAAAGATAGCATGCACATACCCAAGAAGAATAGGAACAAGTTGGATATGAAAGCTGAGAAACTGATATTCATTGGATATAGTCAAGAAGCACTTGGGTACAGATTATGGGATCTGAAAGCAAAGAAAGTATACACAAGTAGGGATGTTGAGTTCTTTGAGAAGAAACAAGCAGATGCTCCACTCAACGACTCAACAAACATGCAGAATACACCTCTTGTGAAGACAGAATTTGATGTTCCCACTGAAGATGACAGTGATAAATTGGATGATGGTGAAAACTTGGATCCACCACAAGCCAATGGAACAGCTAAGAAGTTACCTAAATGGTATACTCAATTAATAAGAGATGCAAATTTGGATGAAACACCTAGTACGTCATCCAATCCTGGACGTAGAACTCGCAGTCAAGCTCGTGAAGAGGTCAATTATGCCCTAATGAGTAGAGTTGTTGAAATAGTTGAGCCATCTACAGTTCAGGAAGCCCTACAATCAAAAGCTTAAAAAGATGCCATGGATTCAGAGTATCAGTCAGTGATGAAGAACAACACATGGCAACTTGTCGACCTTTCACCAACGAAGAAACCCATTGGATGCAGATGGATATTCAAGACTACGTACAAATCAGATGGGACTATTGACAAGTATAAAGCAAGGCTTGTAGCAAAGGGGTATGCACAACAAAAAGGCATTGATTATGAGGAGACATTTGCTCCCACAGCCAAGATCAAGACAATCAGGATGATCTTTGCTCTAGCTGCACAATTTGGTTGGAAAGTCCACCAAATGGATGTGAAAAGTGCCTTTCTTAATGGAGATTTGCAAGAAGAAGTCTATATGACTCAGCCAGAGGGTTATGTAATACCAGGAAAAGAGATGATGGTATGCAGACTCATAAAATCTCTATATGGCCTAAAACAAGCACCCCGGGCATGGTACATCAAAATTGATGAGCATCTCATAAGTCATGGATTCGAAAGGAATCCTTATGACCCCAATCTCTACCTCAAAAAGCAAGGGGGGAGATTGTCATTGTGGTTGTTTATGTCGACGATCTAGTCATTACAGGTAGTTCTGTGAAGATGATCGATGCAACAAAGAAGGATTTTAATCGATCGTTCGACATGACAGATCTCGGGCTCATGCACTATTGTCTTGGGTTGGAAGTATGGCAAAAAGAGAATCATATCTTTGTGTCGCAGTTGAAATACACCAAGACAACGCTCAAGAAATTCAGGATGATGGACTGCACTCCTATTGCTACACCTATGGAAGCAAGACTTCAGTTATCTCATTCCGATCCATCACCACCGGTGAATGCAACTCTCTATCGGCGGTTGATCGGGAGTCTCATTTACCTGACATATACTAGACCAGATATCAACTTTGCAGTCAGCTATTTATTACGCTTCACGCAAGAACCGAAAATATGTCATTGGAAAGCAGCAAAGAGAATACTAAGATATCTAAAGGGTACAGTTGACCTTGGTCTAGAGTACAAGAAGAATGACAATTTCTTCTTGACAGGATATTCAGATTCAGATCATACAGGAAACATGGATGATAGGAAGTCAACATCAGGCTTCGTCTTCTTTATGGGATCTAGACCGATATCATGGGGAAGCAAGAAACATAACTTTGTTTCTCGCTCTTCTACAGAAGCAGAGTATCGAGATGCAGGTGAAGCTGTTTGTGAAGCAATATGGCTACGCCGAATACTGGTAGGAATTGGTCTACCACAACAGAAATCTACTCCAGTATATGTTGATAATGAAGGAGTTCTAAAGCTTGTTCGCAATCCAGTATTTCATGAGAGAACCAAGCATATTGAAGTACAAATTCATTTCATACGCAAGCATGTTTTGAAGCACAACATACAGCTCTATTTCTGTCCTACAGCTGAACAGAAGGCAGATGTTTTCACTAAGTCACTTGCACGTGACAAATTCACACTGTTCAGAGAGTTCCTCTCCACTTCATTGGAAACTATGCAAAATTAAGGGGGGGAATGTTAGCATAATTTAGCATAGGCATATTTATTGCACTCTAGTCTAGTGACTTGCATTCAATATTGTTATGTTGGATAACATTCAATATTGGTATTAGTAGTAATTACATGTGCATGTGAGATGGGTCTTATCATCTCGTAGTTGGTGTCTGCTAGGGTGTCATGTCTATCCATATGAGACTCTCTAATATCTATCAATATTACAGCTCTTGCATTGTAATGTAATATGATTTCATGATCAATAATATTTGTGAGGCTTCCATCCCTCTTTGGTCATTGCAATCTTATTCTATTCTATCATTTGGTATCTAAGCTATACCATTATTATCAAGAAATAAGTTAGATGTTATTGGGTTACGTATTTGTGACTTCACTTTTTACTTTTCGTTTTCAAGAGATATTTGAACTCTTTATTCAAGTAATTTGGGCTCAATCTCTTCTTTTTTTTCAAAGATAATGTAAGCGAGTATTTCTATATTTATTTAGAGGAGATTTAAAAGTAAATTTATGAATAGGTATTACCTTTTAACAATATAGGGATACGTGTGGTAAACAAAAGGCCCATCGTGTTGTCCATGGGCTCATATTTTCCATTTAAGAATTTGAGTCTTTCTTGAAAATAATATTTTTAAAGAAACTTGTTTTACCCATAAATAAAAAACAATACCTAGCAGACTCTGTAAATTAAAAATGTTCGATACTTAATTATTGTTACTAGCGATGAAGAGAAAAGTACAATAGTTGTTTTTGGTAGAAGACTGGAAAACTTGAAATTTTTGTATCATTTGAAGAAATTGAAAATCAATGTTACATATTTAAGAAAAAAGCGTTAAAGAGTGGTTATGAATTAGTGTATATATATCCAGTACTACAAGTGGTTTCTTCTTCTTCTTTTGTTATTGAGATCTATGACGATAACGCTAATATTATCGGTGCTTCCATGGGCGACAGCCAGTCTTGTGAGAACAGAGGCAGCAACCGCAACAGCAGAAGCAGAAGCTTCATTCATTCCTTTATTAACCCGGCGAGGCCTGTACCCGCTCAGGCACTTCTCAACTAGTTCGCAGGCAAATTCATTTGAAACCACGTCCCACAGCCCGTCGCTGGCTAATATCAGGAACTCATCTTCCTCCGTTCGCTCACCGCAGGTCACCTCCGGTTCAGATATCACATACTGTTTCAGAAATCTGTCCCCTGCACACCCCAATTTACCACTCCAGCTATAAAACACGCAATAAAATGGTCTGCTACAAGACTTTTAAAATCAAGTATTTTTTCCAATGTTTTCTCCAAGAGTCTACGAAAGCCTCGGTTGAAAAATAACATCATTAAAGGTCAAACTATTACAGTTTGACAAACAAACCAAAAAAAAAAAAACTATTACAGTTTCTCTGATATTTTAATTTAAAAAATCGGTAAGAATCAAAAGAGTAGTTGAGACCTTAAGACTATAAACAAATAGTTTCAATTGGAAGAGGTCAAAGAGGGGATATTAAAATAGGGGAACAGGTCCAATAGTTCACATAGTACCGTGTACTAGTTGTATTCTAGGTGAATGACGGTCCAATAGTTCATGAATGACGGTCTAATAGTTCATAAAGTAAGCTTAGTGCCCTTGTTTAGTTTTTAATGGTCATTCTATTTCTTCCAATTATACTTAAAAGAAATTTCTTAATCGATAAAACATTTTTCAAATTATATTTAAATTAAAATTGTGATCAACGGTGTATTATCCACCCCCTAAGAATTCTGTTCAATCTTGCAATTCTTCGTGGATTCAATCAAAAAATTGTGATCTAATATAAGTAGATTAAGTGATGGATAAACACTTTTTTCAAAATTATATTTAGATAGAATGAGTGATCTAATATAAATAGATTAAGTATTTCTCTTTACTAAGGGAAATACACAGTACACATAAATATCATAATAAAACATAAATTTCATCAATTAATTATTCAAATTTAAGAATATTTAAAATCTAATAATGTATTCCAAATATCTATTCGAATAAGTATATTAATTTATATTCATTCAATGCGTTATTAAAAATAAATAAATAAATTATGTTTCAATTTTTTTACATTTATTATTTAATACAATTTATAATCATTTTATTCTTTAAAGTATAAATTAAATACTATAAATGAAAATAGATTATTATTTTTTAATTAAAAGTAAAATTTACGAATCAGGCATATCGGTCTAAATAGAGGCGGCAGTGGAGAGACAAGCCTCTGCGAAGGCAAAAAGGCTTTTTGTTATTCAGACATACAACAAAACAAAAGCTCCTGTCAAAAGCAAATGACAAGCAAACAGGTTTTCTAATGGTTTTTGTGTGAAGGAGCGCTTAACGAATTTATCAAAACTATATTAATGATATCGTATTTTTGGGTGTTTGGGTCAGAGTTTTGAGCATAAAAAAAATTTATTTTCAGAGCCATTCGACCATTAGGTTTTTCTTTTGTACCTGAAAACAGCTATTTCGTTGGCAAAGAATGCGTAATTACAAGGAGAGAGAAAAAATAAAATCATATACCTATAGCTCTGGACATGGCAAGGAAGCCTCCAACACGGTAGCCATTCCAATTAACAATTTGTCCTCCCGCTGCTTCTATTCGATTCATCTCGTCTTCTCGTTCTGGCTGCTTTGCACAACAAATTAATGAGTTTCGATTCCGAAACCTATTTTTAGGCAAATTACGATTTTTTCCTTGAAATTTTATCTGCAGCAAAACCAAATAAGTACCTTCTGGTCCTGAGAAAAAGGAACAGCTTTGCCTCCCCTGAACAGAACCGCGCGAGAATCGCCGCAGTTTGCCACAACGATCTGCGACCTGCTAACCACCGCCACAACAGCCGTCGACCCGACGTTTACCGGTGCCACGGGATCTTTGCAACATGCGGAAAGAGTAGTATTATCTTCGTAATGACATTTCCCGGTGGGACACATACCTCCGACTTGGATATCCATTTGAGTGAAGCAATTCCGCATGGCCTTTTCCCACTCCCTCGGATCCCACCTGCAATTATCGAAACCAGAGGGAAGCAGAGCCGTGAGTTCCTGCGCCAAGGCCCGGTGCAGACGCTTCCTACAAAACACCGACACCTCAGACCCTCCGTGGCCGTCGTACACTCCAAAGAAATGCAGATCCGAGGAGAAACCCTTATAAAACCAAGGTACAATCGCCACGGTATCCTCCATCTCGCGTCTCCTGCCGATAACAGACATCATTCCGTATGAAGGGCACAAATCCATGCTGCTGCCGCTTATGCTCTCGCTGTTGGCGCGGATGATGTTACTATCTCCATTACTAATTTTCTTCTTCATCTGCTCCGCGTGGGAAACTTTAACTTGGTCGGGGTTTCCCTGCGGTTCGAACTGGCGACCTGGCCTGGGGGACTGAACCGGGTTAGCCGATGGTTCCATGGCATTCACCCTACAACCGCTCTCAACGATGATCCCTGCGGGAATCGAAAGCGATCTAGCCGGCCTTATTATCTCTGAATTCAGCTCATACCGCGTCCCGTCAATATTATTCCCCGCGGGCTGTAGCGACATGGATCTCTTGAAACATCCATCGCGATTTACAGGCTTCAAAAAATTACGGTTAGGGTTGATGCAGATCGCTTCCATGGCCATCTTGAATAAATAACAAATTGAAACCCTGAAATTTTGAAAGCCTGAAAAATGTGATGTGTTTTTCGGTAGAAAGAGAATAAAGAAGTTTGCATGCAAGATATGCATATTTATAAGAGGTAGCTGCAGCTTCGCATGGAGCTTGGTGGCGTGGCAGCACCATGCGGTCGTGGACACGTGTCGCTTTCAAAACTAACGTGATTTTAGTCATCCGTAGAGGAATAGTCTATCCGAGTACGTAGATATTAAAAATTACAGTAACGAATGGATGATTGACACGGATCGCCGCCCCATGTTGTGTTAAGCAGGTTTTGGGCATCTCAAAGGACACGTCACAAGACCACCGGCCAGTGCTCTGTCGCTGCCAGCTGCAACCGCCTCATCTTTTCCTTTCGGTTTGTCCGTTTTCTTTTTTATTTTTAACAAATATATGCCACTGTCCAACGGTCTCGACTTACTCCAATATAATTGGATTGCATCTCTGCCATTCAGTCGCGCTCATGTGGTTGGTATATCTTTATTTTAGGAATAGAGTGTTAATATATTAACAACAAAAATTGGCTTGTTAAAAGGAGACTACCCACGTTATAAATGGGCTTTAAACACGACCGTGTCTTTTTAATAAAATAATATTATATATATTAAAAAAGGAACAAAGAACAAATCAACCCGGAGAATGTTTAGTAGAGCAATCAAAGACATCATGTTATCCTTTTTATATTGATAAAAGGAGGGGGTTCTATTTGCACCCTCACTTGTAAAAGCTTTAAAAAAAAAAAAGTTGCACAACATAAAGCAAGCTAAAGGTAAATGTAGGAAAGCAAAATACGCTTCCCACCAAGGGGAAAAATAAATAAACTACAACCATACAATGAGAGAATCGAATGGGGGAAAGGTGCCAACTCGATTCGAAATTTAAGGAGAGGACCCTATAAGAGTTTATTTATCTTAATTTTAGGGGTGCATAGATGTATGGAAGTGTTTTGTCACCACATAAAATATATATTGATATTCTAAAATATATATTGTTATTTAGAATATCACTTTATCATGTCACCATTTTCATTTTACATGTTTATCTTAAAGGAAAAGTTGGTTTTGAATTGATTTAGTAAAAAATAATTAGTATAAAGTATTTGAAAAAGTGTACCAATAACCGAGCACTTTGTGTGTCACATTGTAGTTGGCTCTTAACAATTATTATTAATTAAAAAGTGAACTACAACTAGTACTTTTTTAACAAACTATAGACAAATCAAAAGTCCCTGTTTTAAAACAAGCACAACTATAAGGTATTTTTCCAAAGCAAAGGTCAACCGTGTAAGGGCCACCACCAATAACATGAGGACCAAGAAGTAAAACAAATGAGGATCATAACTTTTGTTACTAGTGAAAGGTATACTGAGAGCCTAATTACTAACTAATAACTGGCACTCGCATCAAAAGGAGGTGCAACATGATTCCACCAATAACAATATGTGAGGAGTTTTATAGTTAAAATAATTCTCATATACGCTAAAGAGACATATCTGACCCAGGTGATAAGGCATGTACCGAGAGGTTATTGTAGAGGATGTTTTTGGGGTTTTTGAAAACACTGGGAAGGAGAGGAGAAGGTCAATGAAGCAAACATACCCGTCTCAGAACCAATAAACCTTTATTTTGGTGAGAGGGATCTTTCAATGAGTCATCACCCCTATTGGCATAAGGATCGTGATATATTGGGGTTTATATGTTATTGCAAGCCAGGGCAACTAACCAATGTGGGATTAGTCTGACAATTTTTATAGCCGAGGGCCACTTTCTTTTCGGCCCTTAGTGGCGTAAGGACCATGGTATATTGGGGTTGATGTATACCATAGACCAGGGCCACAAACCATTGCAAGATTGATTTTTTGACTAATTACAGACTCTTAGAGTCACGTAAGCAATTCCAAGATGCATTGAAGAGGCATATCTGACTTGGGTATCAACGTAACAAACATACTTCTATGACCAATCCACCATTTTGTTAGCAAGAGGATCATTTCCATTACTGTCTAACCCATATCGAGGTAAGGACCATGATATATTGGGGTTTTACAAAAAACCAAGTCAACCAACCAATGTGGCATTGATTGCATAGACTTGTATAAGCAATTCCATGTTGCACTTAAGAGGCATGTCTGGCTTGGGTAATAAGGCATGTATTTAGACATAATTTTACATGATTTTTTTTCTTTTTGAAACCACATAGGAGAGGGGAAGGTTGTGTTAATGTAGAATTTTTCCCACTATGTGGTTTTATATACATGATCTAATTAGCTTTCTTAGGTTAATAATAGGTCATTAGGGGAAATGTACTTTAAGTCATTTTCTATTTGTGAGTTGAATTAATTAACTTTTTGGGTGACCTAATTCCTCACTATATAATGTACCTTCCTATGCACATTTTGGCTAATGAGAATGTGATTTTATGTATCAATGAATAATTTTTTGTTCTGTTGAAGATAATCTTCTTCCTTTTGAGCTTTTTCGATTTCACTACTACACACATGGTTTTCTTTGTGCATTTAATCATATCTAGCCCCGATCCTCGATTGTGGCCTACTATGAAATGGTATCAGAGTCATTCTGATAGCCGAATGTCATAGCCTTTGTTGTGATATCTAGCATTCTAGCTCATTCGGTGTTTGTTTTTCATTGATTTCAATTTTCAAGGGTTTGGTGGGGTTCTAGAAAAATTGTGCAAATATGTTCCTACATAGTTTATAAATGAAAAACAAACAACATCCTTAAATTCATAAGGTCTCAAAACCCTAGATTCGGTTATACACATGGCCTAGTTATGTGACGAGTGATTTCGGCCATTTTTAGAGGGTTTGATTTTTTTTGAATTTTGTAAAATTCATCAAGTCTCAAGATCAAAAATAAAAATAAAAACCATTTCTATGTTTGTTGAAAAACCTGGTGGGTATTTTTTATTTTCCGTGGAAAACGTAAGGATTTTTTTCAAGATATAGGGTTTTCCTTACATTTTTCTCATCATTTGTACATTTCTAGCTCTTCAAGTTGTTCGTCAAGTCCAAAAACCATACCCAGTGTATTTTTTATCTTTTTAGGTTGCTCAACAAGTTAAAAAAGTTTGACCCGATGTATTTCAAGTTTTTTGGACTTCTGGTGCACGATTACACAACTTGCAACTTACAATCAAACCTCTGACCCCCCGTCAACACCAGTGTATTTCACGTTTTTAATATTTTGGTGCACTTCGACATAATTTGTAACTTGCAGTTAAACCCTTGACCCCCATTCAATGCAATGTATTTTAATATTTTAAAGGTATTTTTCAAGTGTCGGGTTCTGCCACCTATTTTTCAAGCGTCGAGTTCTGACACCTTCTTGAGATGGTTTGAGTTTCAAACCCTGTTGTACATATTTTAGGTTATGACATGTTTTTTACACATTTCGGGTTACGTAACTTACTTTTCAAGTGTAAAACACTTGGCCAAGAGAATTTCGGGGTTTTGGTGGTGTTTAGCAAGTCAAAAACCCTAATGAAGGGTGTGTAGAAGTCAAATTTAAACACGGTGAGTGACATCGCTCCCCCGGTCACATCACAGTGTAAAGTGACATCATCAAAGGGGAGGGGTACTCATCCTAGCTCTTATCCCTTTGTCACATGGGAATTAAGCCCTTGGTCATCCCAACCCAATGGGTCTTAACTCTTCCATCATAAACTTGGGCCAAACGTTTTGCACACCAAAAAATATGCAAAGTGGAGATTATTTTTTTAGAGCAAAAAACTTAAACTTCCATAACTTTTAGCTAATTGCTCCATTTCAGGTGTTATTTTTTTAAAGTGTGAGTTTTTAGAACTCTATGCATTGGAAATATTCTTTTCCCTTGTAAAATTTAAACTTTGTAGTTTCATGGGGGTTGCACATCCTAGTCTTCTGAACACAACATTTTAACACACAACCACTTACTACAATGGATCTATCACATGTTCTTCTTCTTACACCATTAAAATATCACGAGTGGAAAGACGAGCTATAAATCCTCTTAAGAATAAAGGCTTACACTAGATCACTATGGGTACAAAAATAGAAATGACACTAGATGCAAAGAAAATGAAGTGGTACAATAGAAGAAATGAAGCTTATGACTTACTCTTTCATATTTAATCAAGAACTACTCCTAATGAAGTATGGATCACATTGGAAGGGATCTTTAGGAAGCAGGCCATGAGTTATAGAATGAGCTCATAACTTTAAGCCCAAAAAAAATTGACAAGATACAAGACTTCTTCACCAAATTCAAATTACTCAAGTTATATTTGAAATAGTTTTACATAGACAAAATAAATGATCAATTTGTTCTTTCCATCTTTTCAAAATTAGGTTTTGTTAACATATGGATTTGCACGCATGCAAATGACATGCAACAGTGTGGCAACGAAGTCCATCCTCAATGAAGGTGAGGCTGCCTTTATTGAAAACCAAAACGATATTTACATCTATACATTCAAAATTATATGTGGGGGGTGTTTTGGAACATCAATGGAAGGAAAAGTGAATGAAGGAGATGGAATGGAATGAAAGAAAGGAGTGGAATGGAATAAGCTGAAAGAACATGCAAGAGTTAGGTAAACACAGAGCCTAATATTGCACAAAGAAGAAAGACAAATAAAAAAATAAAATAAAATGGAGTTTGAGTTAGCCAAACAAGAACGCATAAAAGGGAACACACATGAACAAGTAGATAATTATATCTTGATCACTTTGAACTAGAACAACCGATTAATAACGTTGGCAATAAGATCAAAGATAATACTTGCATGCAAGATTCAAACACATAATATCTAATGAACATAAGAACATCAAATGTTACAAGAGACAATGAATTAGGAACAAACTTCATATTTCATTAACTCCAAAATGTTTTTCACAAAAGAACACAAAGTTTCTTCCAAAAACAAAGCTTGCACACAAAAGTATTTTCTTCTCCTCTCTCAAATTCACCCTTACAAATGAGCCCATCACTTCCTTTTATAACCCAAAAGTAGGTTACAAAGTAGTTAGGGTTTTAAATGCACATTAAATAGGGCACTTAAGTGACTTTGAATTTTTCAACCAACTTTTAAAAAGTGACTAAAAATAGAAGCCACTTAAGTTAAAAAGTCATAAAAGAAATGGGCACACATGGACCTCACTTAAATGACTTGGACGCACACATAGGCATCCTAGTCAGTAATGCACCACCTAGATCAAGACACCTAGGATTAGTGCCTTATCCATTGGGCCAAGACTCTACGTATCCCGGTCATACAGGAATGAACTCATTGATCGTGCTCTACAATCCTCCAAATGACAAGAGTGCCGAGTTTGAAACTTGAGCAATTCATCCACCCCTCCGTCTGAGCAACATCTTGGTGTGAGCAAGTTCGTCTTCATTCATATTCACATTCACAATTACACACAATTCTCCACATGCTCCGAATAGCCTTCCATGATGAATTATTCATTTTTTGTGAGACTGTAGTCATTACGCCACCTTAGCTTGTTAGAATCCAACTCTTAATCTTTTGTCATTGAGAAGATCTTCAAGAGCCAAAATTACAATTCACCTCCTAGAGTTATGTCTTTTGTATTTGTCACCATCCCGAAGTGTTGGCATTCTGATTCACTCACGATCGTCCAATTCGAGAACATAACAACTTAAATATTGGCCGATGAAGTATTGTGCACGCTGCTAATTGAGAGCTGACAGGGACATGCTTGAATGATGTGGCATTGCTTGATGATCCGCACAATTACACCTGTCATTGGTCTTAGTTTGTCGATGAATAGATCTGACACAATGATCAAGTGAAAATTTGATGTAGACAAGATTCTCCCATTGTTATCGATCTTCACCGATAACAATGACTTTTGACTCCGAAGAGACCAATGCCAATAGCTACGACTTATACCACATAATGAGGAAGTTAGGGGTTGCTTCTATTTCGGAGCCGTTGGAGTTGAATCGCCACAATATGCAAGTTTCTTGGTGCATCCATGCAAGTGATGTCCAATTTAGAACAAGCGTCAGGAAAATTGTGACTCGCCTTCGGTTGATATGCGATTGCAGAATCGACCTATGTTAATGTCCCAAGTTGGTATCAATGATGTTCTCATACTTTGAATGGAGCGTCGAGATGAGTAGAATTCCCTAGAACCTATACTAAGACATCATTTTGTTTGGAGATGACATGACTGTGACAGAAGCGTGATTTCCCGGCTATTACTTCCATCTTACAAAACTGCATAAATCACCTATAAAAATGCCCTGGGAAAAATAGCAAATCTTGTCTTGAGAAGTTCTCACTGCATGAGGAAGTATATTAAGGCACCACAAGTTTGCGTGTCAGAATTTTTTTCCCCAATAAAATTCTTCAGTCAAATATTAAAGGTCAAAGTTGACTCTTTTGAAACTGCTAGGAAAATGCAAGTGTAAAACTGTGAAAATCCCGTTTGGTTTGAGCCTGGGAAAAATAACAAACGTCACTCTGAGCATCTACAACTTGGAAAGGAAGCATATGAAGGTGGGAAGAACTGAACAAAATAATTATTTTCTCTTGACGATCATCTGGGTTCAAAATATCAACTCTCGAAGTGAGTCACCTTGACAGGCTGAAAACTGTGCGCACAACGAAATCATGCAAACTGCATTTTATTTGGCTCCGTGAAAAATATCAAACGAAGTGTTGTATATTTGAATTTTTTCAAATAAGTACATGAATGTGGTAAAAATTCAAAAAATCAAACCGTTTCTCTTGACGATCATCTGGGCTCAAAATACGGATTTTCAAAGTAGGCCTTCTGCCACAATGAAACCGCGCGCATGACAAAAACAAGGAAACTGGGTTTTTCTCGGGTTTGTGAAAAATAGCAAATGAGGTGCTACACATTTGAAATTTGGAAAATTAGTACATGAATTTGGGATTAATTCAACGAATCAAACCGTTCTTCCTGACGATCACTCAGCTTCAAGATATTGAGCTCCGAAATCGATTACTGCGACGGAAAGAATCCATGTCACATTCTTTGCGCATCTATCATTTTCTTTATTAAATTCATTTTTCTTTGCGTTGATATACATCAGTAATGCGTTTTGAATGCGTGTTATTTTTTTCGGAATTCTTCTCACCAATGCGTGATAAAAACGATATATATATATATATATATATATTTTAATTTGCCTTGCTTCTCTGCATACCTAATATCTTTGGATAGATGCGTGGAAGATCATATCTTTATACAAATGTGTGGAAATGAGTTTCTTGATCTCTGAATGTGTGGCCTTCAAAACAACTATTTATTTCCTCTTGCGAATGCGTGGAAGTGTGTCGCTTTACCCAATGCGTGGAGATCTATTTTTATTAAACTATCTTCTTTTCTTTAAAACAAAACGAATTTCTTCTGAGTGTTCTTCCTTCCTTCCCCCACACGTGTAAAGGATTCTTGGCTGTGTGGATTGGTTTTTATCCTTTTCTATCGCCTTTTCTTGGACTGTGTAGGAATGGTTTGACTCGTTGCGTGGACAACTATCTCTGGCATCGAATTCTTTTATTTGGCAGAGTGTGGACTATGTGAGCTTGGTATGGTTAATATTTCCTTCTTCCCGCATAATGGATGTCTTGCACTCCTTCAATGCGTGGACACTTGATTTCTTCCCACAGCGTGGTATTCTTTGCATGCGTGGTTGTTTGCTTTATTTATTTATTTTTAACTATTATTCCTGTCCCAATGTGTGGGAGAGGAAAAAAAGTTTTTTCTTTAGGACTATTCTGAAAAAAACGTTGAGAAGCTTACAGTAGTTTCTATTTTGTTTTATCTCTACTAAAACTAATTTCTTTCTTGGGCTGTGTGTATTTGTGGGGCTCCAAACACCTATTGCGTGGAAATCTTTGTTCTCTTTTCTGGCTGTGCATGAATAAAAACAATTTCATTCTCCCCTCCCAAGCATGGCATGAGAACTATTTGACTGATGCGTGGATTTTATCTCTCCCTCTTCACATGCTGTGTGGAAAATATGTGTGGTGATTTTTCCAAAAACATGTGTGAGAATTCTGAACCACAACCTTGAACTTCCTCCTTTTGCCTGTGTTGGAAATGCTTCATTTATCTTTCTTTTTTTAATTCACATGTTTTTTTCCTTCTACAGGGTGTGTGGGATCTTCAACAATTCCTGCATGGAGTTCTTCTTTGGCTTATGCTTTGATTTTCTGGAAGACTATATTTTTATTTTTATTTTGTGTGGAAGGAATTCTATTCTTCCTTTTCTTTGCACAAACCAATGCATGGGAAATTAATTGATGGATGTGATAAAATATTACTCTTGGAAATTTTTTCACGACTTCTTCCAACGAGTTTGATGGAGGAAGTTATGAGGATTAATCCATCTTCCTCTCTTCCCGGGTAGTGGGATTAATTACCAGAGGGGAAATGGGGAAAACAATGACAATTGCCAACTGAAATGGAAAAGCGGGTTGGCAATCCCACTTAATTTCCCCGTGTGGGAAACTGGAAGATTTTTGCCCGTTTTCCAATTCATTAATTTGGCAATTGTGAAAAGAAATCCCACAGGCGAGAATTTAAAACAATTTTTCCTGGAAAGGTGAAATTCGGGCCTGGGAAGCCAAATTGGCATTCCCGACAGTTAGAAGCACAAAGCTTACTTCCCCGGCAATAAAATAAAAATTTTCCGAATGAATTTTAATTAACATTTATTTAATTAAATACTCCCAAGTTATTTAAAAATTAATTTTATCAAACAAAGAGAAATTAATTAATTAATTAATAATTAATTATTAATTAATTAATTAATTATTAATTAATTAATTTAATGTATTTTAATGCAATTTAAAGCCTGACGAGAGGAGTTCCTGCTTGAAAAGGATGAAACGAAGACCGAAACGATCATGAAAAGGAGACGGTCATCATGAGGGTGATAAACCACACAAAGTAACACTTTTGAAAATTTTCAAAATTTCTATTTTTAAAAAAAATTAATTTTGCGAAGTCAAAATTGGTTGATAACAGCTAGCTCTAATTGG
Organism: Taxus chinensis; assembly: GCA_019776745.2. Lineage (NCBI taxonomy): Eukaryota > Viridiplantae > Streptophyta > Pinopsida > Cupressales > Taxaceae > Taxus > Taxus chinensis. The sequence continues at coordinate 15,754,083 of CM034149.1, forward strand.
GGACAAGGACTTCATGGATGCAGAAACAAACCCAAACCAAAATATTCATGAGCATGGTCTCAAAATGATGGGGCACAAAAATGGAGTGACACAAGAGAGGAGACCGAAAAACAGGAAAATAAACAAACCAAAATCCTAATTACCTATGTACATACGGGGAACAACCTGTTTTCAATTTTGATAGTGCTTGAGATATTTCCCACTGTAGGGCAAAGGAAAATGAGTTCCATCAGGATATGCCAAGTAATAGGTGTTATCTCCACAGAAGTGTCCTATTTTGAATGGCCCTAGCCACAATGAAGTCAAACTTCCTATGTTTTCCTTTTGGTTCACGTCTTTTGTCCCAGAGAAGAACTAAGTCATTGATTTGAAATTGTCTCTCCCTAGTTTTCCTGTCAAACAATTTCTTTACCTTGGATTGATGTTCCTCAATCCTGTTTGCCACTTGACTTCTTTGTTCCTCAAGCTTGCTTAGGAACATGATTCTTTTATCTAATGCATTGGTGAAGCATTCATCATCAACTGCCTGAGCTAATTTTAATGCTAGTAAATCCAGTGTGACGGGAATTTGAGCATCGGTTCCATATAAAATTTGAAATGGAGACATCTTGATTTCCCTTTTGGGAGTTATGCAGTCAGCCCACAATGCATCATATAAATTTTTGTGCCAAGTTCTTTGATTTTCTTCTACTAACTTGCGCACAATAGTAATGAGGTTTTTGTTACTGGATTCAGCCTGACCATTTCCCTGAGGGTAGTAATTTGATGAATGAGACAAAGATATCCCATACCCATAACAAAAACCTATCATCTCTGCAGAAGAAAAATTTGAGGCATTGTCTGTCACGATCTTGTGTGGAATTCCATAATGAACCAATATATTTTCTTTGATGAAATCATAGATTACCGTACTAGATGTTTGTTTCACCGGTATAGCTTCTACCCACTTTGTAAAGTAGTCAGTGGCGGTGAGCATGTGAGTATGACCAGCACTAGAATTAGGATTCAAAACCCCGATGAAATCTAAACCCCATTGTTGAAAGGGTTCTTCAATGACAACTGAATTCAAAGGAAACGTTGTCAACTTTGGTCTTCCAACAAATTGTTGACAAGCTTCACATTTTGTCACCCATTTCTAAGCATCGGAAAACATAGTGGGCCAGTAATAATGTGCTCGTAAAATTTTATGAGCCGTTATTGGGCTAGAGAAATGACTGCCACAAGCATGATTGTGGAAAGCTTCCAACAATCTAGGCTATTGCTCTTTGTCAACACATCTGAGGAACACGCCGTCAATTCCGTTCTTGAACAACGTGTTATCCCAAATGACGTACCTAGAAGCTCTTAGTTTGATAGTTCATTTCTCCTTAGCTGTTAGATTCTCTGGACACTCACCATATGTGAGAAAGTAGGCAATATCAGAATACCATTCATCTGTGGTACTGACAAAAACTACCAATGGTAAATTTTCTTCAACTGGTTCTTCTTCGGAGTTATCTCATGGTTCATTCTCTGCAATGAGTTGGCAGAGTCCTCTTCCTCGAACCAACTTGGTAGGCTTGATGTCCAAATCATATTCTTGGATCTTGGAGACCCAATTACCTCTTTTAGATCTTGGTTCCTATTGTGTCAACATTGATTTCACTGTGGTGTCTGGAACTAAGACTTTGGTGTGAGAATTCAACATGTAGTACCTAAAGTGTTTCAGGGCTCTCACCACCACGTACGCATGTCTCTCAAGAGGAGTGTAATTGAGTTCATGTTTCTTGAATCTAGAACTCATGAATGCAATAGGAGATTCGATTCCTTCTTGATTGTGTTGCGTCAGGATGGCAGAGATTGTGTGTGGTGAAGCATAGCAATAGATTATAAAATCCTTTTTAAAATTGGGACACACCAATGTAGGAGCTTTTGCAATAGCACCCTTGATTTGCTCAAATGCCTCTCTACCTTCCTTTGACCATTTGAAGGATTCTTTTCCTTTCATCATATCAGCGATTTCCTTAGTCAACTCGGCAAAATCTGGCACGAACCTTCTCAAAAAGTTCACCTTCCCAGAAGAATGAGTGGACCCCAGGCTTACTTGTAGGCAAGGAAAGACTTTTAATAGCTTGAACACGTTCAGGATCGATCTTAGTTCCTTCCTTAGAAACAATATGACCTAGGAGTTTCCCTTCTGTAACTCTGAACATGGAATTTTTTGGATTTAGAGAAATCTTATGAAGTCTGCACCTTTGCAATATTTTCTCTAAATCTCTTAGGTGATCTTCTCGTTTCTTTGAGAACACTATCAAGTCATCTAGGTATATCACGATGATCTTGTCTTTATAATCTGTGAATGCCATATCCATAGCCCTTTGAAAAGTTACACCGGCATTGATCAAACCGAAGGGAATTCTTCTATATGCGAATGTACCCCAGGGGGTAGTGAACACGGTTTTATGTTGATCTTCTCTAGCCACTTCAATCTGATTATAGCTAGAGAAACCATGTAGCATAGATAGCATTTCCGATCCAGGTACTGCCTGCAAAATATGGTCCATGACTAGCAGTGGGTAGTTATCCTTCAAGGAAGCTTGATTAAGATTGTGGAAATCCACACAAATCCTAATTTCTCCATTTTTCTTGCGAACCGGTACAATATTAGCTATCCAGGTCGAATGTCGAATAGGAAACACTATTCATGCATCTAGCATCTTTTGAACTTCATGAAATATTGTCCCTGCAATCTTGGGATTATATTGTCTTTGCTTTTTCCTGAATGGAACTGCACTAGGCTTCAAGGGTATGGCATGCTCCATTTCCCTAGGTTGGAAAGACTTCAAGTCTTTGTATGAGAAAGCCAAAACGTCAGAATATTTGGTAAGGAGATTTATGAATTTCCTACACTCCTCAGGTGAGCAACACTTGCCAATATTGATCAGGCGAGGTTTATCCTTAGTACCGATGTTAACTTGCTCATAGTCAGTAGAATTCGCAGGTCCTACCTGCTCTTTCTCTTTAATAAACCTGTCATGTTTGTCAAAAAGTTCTTCAAGTGAAACCAATCCTTTGGGAATTTTATTTCCTTTGAGTTGAATGATGCCATCACCAGGATCTTTGTTCTCAACTCCTTCTTGAATGGGTGAGGTAGTTGATTCGTGAAATGCAAAATCACTTCCTTCAAAGTACAACTGTTCAAAATTTTCTCTCTTTTCCAAGAAGGCAATAATTTGTTGATCATCATTAAATACTTGCCAATTTTCTGCATTGTCAGGAACACTCGGCCTAAAAACCATTTCAATGGTGTATTTGACTTGATCAAATTCTGAATGAGGAATCATTAATGAAGCTGAGACTGCTAGAGAATATGCTTTGTCATTCTTTTCATGAGGGATAGATTTTATGGAAAAGGCATCAAAGACTTCGATTGCGTCCCACACTTTATTTCTGTAGTGTCTCAAACGATCATTCTTTACTTGGAACTGATTTCTTACCTATTTCACGATCAATTCCGCATCCCCAAAGACTTCCAGATTTTTGATCCCTTTCTCCTCTGCAGCTTGAAGGCCAAGGATTAATGCCTCGTACTCTGTAGTGTTATTAGTATTTAAAAATTCGAGTTTGTAGGAAAAAGGAAATATTTTACCATTTGGAGATATGAGCACCACTCCTGCACCAGAGCTCGTCAAGTAACAACTTCCATCAAACTCAAGAGTCCAGATCTCATTGGAATCTTGGCAAGTGATCTCAAGGGTATGAATTTTTGTAGTCATCATATAATTACCCATACTTGAGCCTTGGAAAAGGATCTGTGTGCGAGGATCTTCAGTTTTAGTTACCGTGAACTTTTCCTGAGCTTCTGGCATAAGCTTCTTCATTTCTCCATTGATAGGGATCATGGCATGAGACCAGTCCATTTGAATCTCACCACCCAAATCCCTGCAAAATTTCCTGCTCAACAACATTCCATACGAGGCAGGAATATCAGCAACTAAAATAGTTACCTTAACTCGCTTTTGAGGGAATTGGGCTAAAACCATTTGGGCATCTTTAATCTGCCTGATTAGAGGAACTTGTCTGGTTTCCATGGAGTAACATGATCCGAATGTTCTTGTACAAGTCAAACCAAGAGCATGTGCTACTTTTTTCGGCATCACATTATCCGAGGCTCCAAAGTCTATAATGCAATTACTTGATTTGCATCCGTTGATCAGAAAGGACACAAAGAAAGGTTCAATATTTTCAATGGAAGGTGTAGTGGCCGCCACAATATTTTGAGTTTTCCCATCTTTGGGAGTTTTCAGAATTCCTTTGGAGGAATGAACAATAGAGTCACCTTTGATAAACTGGACCAATTTCTCGAGTTGATCCTTGTTGGACTTCAAGTACTCTGCCTGTGACATGGAAATTTTTGTTTTATTGATATGATCAATGATATCAAATTTAGGCAAAGTAATTGTACTTGAAGTCTCAGATATAAGTTCTTTCGAACTTGATGATGGCACACTTTTGACCTTTGCCTCGGGCTTGGTTGATACGGATGTGGAAGAAGAAGCTTTCTTCGTAGTTGGTTTACCAACTGATTGATCTAACAAAGGCCCTCCTTTCTTTAAGATAGTTTTGACCTTTGAAACCTCAGTCACCTTGGACTCTTTAGGAGCCTCATTTGTCTTGGATTCTTTGGGAGTTTCCTTGGAAACCTCTTTATCTCCCGCCTTAGTGGTATCCTGCTCCTTTTTCTGAGAGCGTGTGAAGACAGGGCGAAAGGATTGACTATTCATATCTTCTATAATTTCTCTGTATTCATCTTCTTCATCTGAACGATACTCAAAGAAATGATTATTACTTTCCCCCTCAGGATCTTCAACTTCGGGTTCAGATGTCTCAGAATCTGGCTCTTCCTCATCAACCTCGACGACTTCAACCTCATCATCGCTTTCTTCAATGACATCACATTTTGAATTAGTTGCGGGAGCTACTTCAATAGCAAGCCTCGTTGGAGCACCTACAATCCTGGCTTTGTTGGGAATGTATCCTTTTCTTGGGATGTCTTTGTAAGGAGTAGGTTTACTACTTTGAGCAACTTGCTTTTTCAAAGCCAACACATCATTAGCCAACTTAGTGAGTATAGTTTCTGAAGCGTTGGGAGTTTCTTGACTCTTTCCTTTGAGGGAATTTTTCTTGAATTTTCCTGCCATGATTAAGTCATCTTCAATTTCTATGGCCAAAGATTGAGCAAGTTCCAAAGTAGCCACCCTAGCCCTTCTCAGCTGATAGCACACTTCTGGTTGTTGTGCGTTAATAAAGAAACATTTTTGTCCATCAAGGTTTGGACGAATCCCGGTGGGAACTTTGTTCACCATTTTGTTGAATTTAGCCATGAAATTCCTCATGGGTTATGTTGGCTCTTTCTTTGCCTGAGATAGTTGGGCAAGAAGAGCATGTTCATCTTCTTCCATCTTGAATCAATTTTCAAACTTAGTTTTCATATCATTCCAATTTGTGATACATCCATTGGGCAGATGATGAAACCAATCTACAGCAACATCATGCAATGTTTCGATGAAGAGACAAATAGAAACATCTTCATATTCTACCGACAAAACAACACATGCAGCAAAAAAGGCAGAAATATGGTCATCTGGTGATGTATTCCCATCTTCGTCGAACTTGGGAAGAATATTTCTTGATCCTTGTGGGAGTTCATGTCGAGCAGGTAAGGCCAATGGGCCTATGGCATTTCCCCATGGTACATTGACTACCATTTTGGGAAAGGTGGTATGCGAAGGTAAAACAACGTGAACAAGGACAAGTGCTTGACTGGTAGTGATTCCTTCCTTGTTTGCTCTTTTAGGACTTGATACAAGGCTTACAGATCTACGAGGTGAATTCTTCTTTGGAGGAGATAACTTGAAACCAAATTTTCCTTGAAATTCAAAAGTGGGGTCAAATCGACCTTTAGCTTTCTCTCCTCGTGTAAACCTCTTTCCTTCCAGTTTGGAATCTTTATTGTGAAGGAATTATTGGTGTTTTTAGACCAGCTCTAGCCTTTTCTCTTCGCTCTTTTTCTTGAGCTATTTGCACCTGAATAACTCTAGCAATTCTCACGACTTTCTCTTCTTTGTTATCTAGTACTGATGCGGCAAGATGAAAATGATGGTTACTTGTGCGCTTTTCCCAAATAGCTTGCCTCACATCTGATGATATGTCTTCTTGAGTATCTACAAAAACAAGATTTGGTTGCAAGATAGGTGGGTTACCTGTAATAGTCATACAAATTATTACCTTGGTGGAAGAGGACCGCGTCGGTGAACAACGATCAACACGTGTCCAGGAGGTCTTCTGGCCACAAGTGCGGGTGCTCTTCTTCTAAGGTCTTCGATGTAGATTTCTCTGTCAATGGCTCTATCAATAGCCACAAATTGCTGTAAGCTTTCACGGTTTTCCCAAGCTACTGTTTCAAGGTTAGCAGTAATGTCTCCTTGGAAATCTTCGTCGGGCACAAGGTTTGGTTGAAGAACTGGAGCTTGTGAAAAGGGGATAGTCATAAATATTTAACAAAGCACTGGTTAACGATTTCTGAATCCCTAGCGGAGTCACCAAAAACTTGTTAGCATATGGATTTGCACGCATGCAAATGACATGCAACAGTGTGGGAACGAAGTCCCTCCTCAATGAAGGTGAGGCTGCCTTTATTGAAAACCAAAACTATATTTACATCTGTACATTCAAAATTGTATGTGGGGGGTGTTTTGGAACATCAATGGAAAGAAAAGTGAATGAAGGAGATGGAATGGAATGAAGGAAAGGAGTGGAATGGAATGAACTAAAAGAACATGCAAGAGTTAGGTAAACACAGAGCCTAATATTGCATGAAGAAGGAAAGATGAATAACTAACACAAATAAAATGGAGTTTGAGTTAGCCAAACAAGAACGTGTAAAAGGGAACACACATGAGCAAGTAGATAATCAGAGCTTGATCACTGTGAACTAGAACAATTGATTAATAATGTTGACAATAAGATCAAAGATAATATTTGCATGCAAGATTCAAACACCTAACATCTAATGAACATAAGAACATCAAATGTTACAAGAGACAATGAATGAGACACAAAGTTTGTATTTCATTAACTCCAAAATGTTTTTCACAAAAGAACACAAAGTTTCTTCCTGAAACAAAGCTTGCACACAAAAGTATTTTCTTCTCCTCTCTCAAAGTCACCCTTACAAATGAGCCCCTCACTTCCTTTTATAACCCAAAAGTTGGTTACAAAGTAGTTAGGGTTTACATGAACATTAAATAGGGCACTTAAGTGACTTTGACTTTTTCAACCAACTTTTAAAAAGTGACTAAAAATAGAAACCACTTAAGTTAAAAAGTCATAAAAGAAATGGGCACACGTGGACCCCACTTAAATGACTTGGACGCACACATAGACATCCTAGTCAGCAATGCGTCACCTAGATCAAGACACCTAGGATTAGTGCCTTATCCATTGGGCCAAGATTCCACCTATCCCGATCGTACAGGAATGAACTCATTGACCGTGCTCTGCAATCCTCCAAATGACAAGAGTGCTGAGCTTGAAACTTGAGCAATTCATCCACCCCTCCGTCTGAGCAACATCCTAGTGTGAGAAAGTTTGTCTTCATTCACATTCACATTCACAATTAAACACAATTCTACACATGCTCTGAAAACCTTTCTATGGTGAATTATTCATTTATTGCGAGACCATAGTTAGTACGCCACCTTGGCTTGTCAAAATCCAGCTCTTGATCTTTCGCCATTGAGAAGATCTTCAAGAGCCAAAATTACAATTCACCTCCTAGAGTTATGTATTTTGTATTTGTCACCATCCCAAAGTGTTGGCATTCTAATTCACTCACGATCGTCCAATTCGAGAACAAAACAACTTAAAGACTAGCCAATGAAGTATTGTGCACGTTGCTAACTGAGAGCTAAGAAGGACAGGCTTTAATGATGTGGCCTTGCTTGATGATCCGCACGATTGCACCTGTCATTGGTTTTTGTTTGTCGATGAATAGATCTTCCACAATGATCAAGTGAAAAATTTATGTAGACAAGATTCTCCCATTATCGATCTCTACCGATAACAATGACTTTTGACTCCAAAGAGACCAATGCCAATAGCTACGACTTATACCGCATAATGAGGAAGTTAGGGGTTGCTTCTGTTTCGGAGCCATTGGAGTTGAATTGCCACACTATGCAGGTTTCGTGGTGCATCCATGCAAGTGATGACCAATTCAGAACAAGCGTCAGGAAAATTGTGACTCGCCTTCGGTTGATATGCGATTGCAGAATCGACCTATGTTGATGTGTCCCAAGTTGGTATCGACCATGTTCTCATACTTTGAATGGAGCGTCGAGGTGAGTAGAATGCCCTGGGACCTATACCGCAACATCATTTTGTTTAGAGATGACATGATTGTGACAGAAACGTGATTTCAGGCTATTACTTCTATCTTACAAAGCTACACAAATTACCTGTAAAACTACCCTTGGAAAAATAACAAATCTTGTCTTGAGAATTTCTCACTGCATGAAGAAGTATATTAAGGGACCACAAGTTTGGGTGTCGAAAGGATTTTCCCTAATCAAATTCTTCAGTCAAATATTAAAGGTCAAAGTTGACTCTTCTGAAACTGCTATGAAAATGTAAGTGTAAAACTGTGAAAATCCTGTTTGGTTTGAGTCTCGGAAAAATAAAAAATATCACCCTAAGCTTCTAAAACTTGGCAAGAAAGCATATGAAGGTGGGAAGAACTCTCAAAGTGAGTCACTTTGATAGGCTGAAAACTGCGCACACAGTGAAATCATGCAAACTACATTTTATTTGGCATATAGGTTCAAAATATAAACTCTTGAAGTGAGTCACCTTGACAAACTGAAAACTGCGCGCGCAACGAAATCATGCAAACTGCATTTTATTTGGCTCCGTGAAAAATATCAAACGAAGTGCTGTATATTTGAATTTTTGTAAATAAGTACATGAATGTGGTACGAATTCAAAAATTCAAACCATTTCTCTTGACAATCATTTGGGCTCGAAATATGGATTCTACAAAGTTGATTACTTAGACAGATAGAATCTGCGTCACATTCTTTGCACATCTATCGTTTTCTTTATTAAATTTATTTTTCTGGTGCAAACATGGTGTTGTTTGGACTGATTTCTTTTATTTTTGTTTCTGGCTGTCATTGGCAGATGAATGGGACCTGTGTATCCCGTACGAATCACTCAGCTTCAAGATCTTGAGCTTTGAACTTGCTTCCTTTGACAGGATAGCATCCGCGTGGACAGTTCTATTGCGCATTTGATCTTTTCTCTATGTAAATTCATGGATTCCTTCCTTCTAACATACATCAAAACATGGATTCTTAAATCTGTGTTAAAACGTGGTCTGAATTATTCTCACCTTTGCGTGGGCAGAAATGATATATATATTGTAATTCTTTGACAACTTTGTGTGCCTGATATCTTCCCATTGATGTGTGGAAGATCATATCTGTTGTACAAATTGTGGAAATGAGCTTCTTGATCGTGAATGGGATGGCCTTAAAAACAAAACTAATGCCTTTTCTCTTGTGAATGCGTAGAATTGTGTCGCTCTCAATTCGTGGAGATCCTCTTGTGTGTTAAACTATATTCTTTTGGCTGGGAATGAATTGAAAACAAATGTCTTATAAGTGTTCTTCCTTCCTTTGTCTGCACGTGGAAAGATTGTTGGTTATTGTTTTCTTGTTTTTCTCCTTTGCTAATGGCCTTTGCTTGGACTGATGTACTCTTGGTTTGACTCGTTGCGTTGGAAAACTATCTCTTGCATCAAATTCTTTCACGTGGAAGAGTGTGGACTATCTGAAGACTTGGTCTGGTTAATCTATCCTTCTTCCCACATAATGGATGTCTTGCACTCCTTAAATGCGCGGACACTTGATTTCTTCCCACAGCGTGGTCTTCTTTGCATGTGTTTTGCTTTGTTGTATGGCTGTATATTCTGCAATATTGTGGCTCAAGTTGTATCTTGTCACCAGACGCGTGGGAAGAGGACAACTAGTTCTTTCTTTTTTTTCTATATTAAAAATTGTTCTATTCCTCCAACTGAGTTTCTATTTGGACTTATCTTGGCTAGGCATGACTTGCACTTAATTTCCTTGTGTATTTGTGGGGCTAAACACCTGTTTCGTGGAAAGCTTTATTCTCCTTTCCTGTGCATGAATAAAAACAATTTTATACTAGGCACCTCCTCAAGCATGGCATGAAAAAGAACTTTTTGTCTTTTGTTGTCTTGTCTATCTCTCCACTCTTCACATGCTGCATGGAAAATATGTGTGGTGATTTTTCCAAAAACATGCGTGAGAATTCTGAACCGCAACCTTTAACTTCCTCCTAATACCTGCGTTGGAAATGCTTTATTTATCTTTCTTTTTTTTGTTAATTCACCTGTTGTTTTCCTTCTGGCTGCGTGGGATTTGTTTACGATTCCTGCATGGAAACCTCCTTTGGCTTATGCTTTGATTTGCTGGAAGACTATTTCTTCCTTGTGGAATGGCATATAGTCTTCTTTTTCTTTGCATTATGGGATGCGTGACAAAATAATTGATGTCCTCCTGATAGAAATAAGAAGCAATTGAAAGCTTCGCATGACTTCTTCCAACGAGTTTGACTGAGGAAGTTATGGAATTAATCTAACTTCCTCTCTTCTTGGGTAGTGGCTTGAGTGCCAGGGGAAATGGGGAAACCAACGGGAAATTGCCAATAGGAATGGCAAAGTGGGTTGGCAATCTCTGTGCAATTTCCCCATGTGGGAAATTGGGGAATTTCTTGCCCGTTAGTCAATCCATGATTTGGAAATTGGTGGAGAAAACCCCACGTGCGGGAAATTGGAAGAAGATTGCCAAGAAAGGGGAAATCCGGGTTTGGGAAGCCAAATTGGCTTCCCGGCAGTTGGAATCGTAGGCTTACTTCCCCGGCAATTAAAATAAAACTTGTTGAATGAACTTTTTAATTAATATTTATTTAATTAAATACTTCTTTATTTAAAAATCAATTATATCAAACAAGAAGAAATTAATTAATTAATTTTAATCTATTTTAATGTGATTTAAAGCTTGACAGGAAGAGTTCTTGCCCGAAAAGGACGAAATGAAGACCGAAACGACCACAAAAATGAGGTGGTCGCAACGAGGGTTATGAACCATGCAAGGTAACACTTTTCAAATTTTTAAAATTTTTCATTTTTATTATAATTTTGCAAAGTCAAAATTAGCTGATAACAGGTTTCGATTATTAATTATCCATTTCTACCTTCCACGTTACCAAGTGCACTATTGGAGCTACATGGACCATGTCGTCCTTGGACAATTTTTTTATTGACTTAACTTAGGAGAAAGACAAGCTTATTCAAATGGGTGCATTGAATTACTCTATAAACCACATGCTCTATTTATTAGACATGAGAAACAAAAGGATTCAAACAAAAAGAAGAAAAATAAATAAAAAGGATCATGAGAACAAAAAGGATTAAAATTCTCCTATTATATATGTGCCAACAAATTTAAATCTTGGATCCTGTTGTGGCGTTGCATATACCTCACTTCTTAAAGGGGAGGTGTTGGGGGGCTTTCCCCCCCACTCATGTCGTAGGGGGGTCTAGTGGGGGAAAAAACATGTGATGGATCCCCCCTTAGCGTGGGTTCAAGGGTGGATCCCCTCAGGAAAAAAATTAGGGAGTTAATCCCTTGTTTCTAAAAAGATGAATTCAACCAAATTCTATTTTTAGGAAGGAAAATCCTAGTGTTGTTTTCCCACTATATTTTTAGGAGGAGGAATCCTAACTGTACTTCGCCAATTAGGTGTATATATGTTTTTGGAGATCCAAATTTTCTCATAACAATGTCACATGTAATTTGTTCATATTGAGTTACTAACAACTTGATATTTTGCACTATGGATGTTTCCCTGAGAACTCAACTGGGGTTTTACCACATAAATCTGATGTTCATCTCTTGCATGTTTGGTATTTTGTATATTTCATTTATCTATATATATGTAAACTATAATTTTGTTATTCAACATTTTGTGTTTTCATTGCTGCAAAGTATGTGGTTTCCTAATAGATCCCACCTCAAAAATTAAACTTTAGAACTTCATCTTCCAGTTTTAAGTCCAAGAAAGAGAGGATCCAATGTGGATATTGCACAATTAAGCATGATGGAAGTAAATGTTTTAAGAATCATATTGACCACCTCACTAGTTTTTTTGAGAAGAAAAACATAGGTGTCCCTGATCCTATCAAACCATCGTCATTAACCCATGAGTCCTCTAAGGAAAACGACAATGGAAAAGAGAAAGAGAAAGAATTAGGATAGGAGAAAACTAAGGGAGATCCCTAGTTACAGTTGAACCACCAACTCCTACATGGGTTATTGATTCGGATGTATCACAACATATATCCTCTTCACACATTGAGTTCACTTCCTTGGAGCTATGTGGCATGTGCACTATATGTTTGGGTGATAGCACTTCAACACATTCCCTCACTATCAACTAATCTCTTGTCAATCTACCATTACTCACTTTGGTCAAGGAATATGAGTTGAGTTCACTCCAGATTCAATGTATGTCATAGAGTTACATGGTGACACTATTATTGTAGTGGGTGTAGTCAACCATCATACTCACATATATTCCTTCTCTCAATTTATCCCTCCTTCAAATTCTTCATCAAATTCACTTGTACCTGATGAAATTATAGATCATGAGAAAAGTTCGAATGATGAGGACATATCTTCTAGCACAAATGACTATAATCGTGATGGGGACCCATCTCCATCATTTCCTTGTCACCTTCCATATTTGAGGAGTTATTTCTTGATCCACCCACTTCTGATCCACCTTACAAAATTTAGTTTAAATGATAAAAATGATAATAAAATATTATATATAATATATTACAAAATTTGAAATTAAACTATATAATTAATTTTTATGCATAATAAACCTTCAAATTCTACACTCTAATTGAAACTTATCTTTAGAGTCACTTATTTATACCATGCAAATATATAATGGGTTTGGTATAGTTAGTTTTTTACTTAAATAAGTTTCCAATTTATCCACTTTAATTTTAATTTTAATTTTTAGAGTAATTTTTATTAATTCATATATATTGCTATGAATTACTGAATCAATTTTTTCTTCATAATTTTTTTATTGTGAAAATATTTTTAAATGAATTTATTTAAATATTGATTGGTAAAAATTCGAGGTATTGTTCTCTACTTCAACATTCTAAAATTAATTGATATTAGTGTATAATTAATACCTAACGAATATTGTGAATACATTTACACAAATATTAATTCACTACCCACAATTTAAATAATTTAAAATGAATGATTGTTACAACAAAAGACCTTTAATTGTCAAATTTTACTAAAAACTTAAAATATTTTTAGATATTTTATATCACATGATAAAGATCATTAGATTTTTAAGTGTAGTCTTTGATATTGAGTTTTTTACCTTTTTTATTGATTAATAACTTTATTATATTATGTTCCAATTTCTTAGTAACAAATAGTTACACAATGATATTTTGTAAGGTTTTATTCCCTATATTAAATTTGATGTTTATTTGACCGTCACAAGACAAATTTGATCGTATATTTTACATCCAATTGACTTGATTGTCACTTAAAGTTTTTTTTTTTTCCCACTTGACTTGATTGTCACTTAAAGTTTTTTTTTTTTTTTGAACTTTTAAACTTTGAAAGTCCATCTAAAAATAGTAATTTGATCATACCCCATAGTTTGAGGTCTTTTTTCTCATTATTTTTTTCTTATCATTATATAGAAAATATGAACACAAATATAATGGACTAATTAATCAATATGATATATGTAAAATCTAAAATAAAAACATTAAAATTAATATCTATCACCATTTTTCAATATTCAAATAAATAAATAAATTTAAAATATTTATACTAAATAAATATACTAATTCTATTCTTTTTAATATAATAATAAAATGTTAATTAACCTAAATCATAACATATACATAATAATAATATGATTAATTTAGACACTATAATTGTATACGAATAATACATAACCAACAAAAAAAAATTAAAAATTCAATTTATAAAAAAAAATTTAAACTACTCTAACTATAAAATATATACATAATCAACGTTTAAACTAATCTAACTATAAAACATACATAATCATTTTGTCCACATAAACTAATCAATCTTACGCTTGTTTACACAAATATATAATAAGTTCGGTGTAGTTGAAAAAGTTTGCAAATTCTCCACTCTAGCCTCTAGAGCAACTGTGCTTAGATATTTAATATTCCTTGTGATAAAGATGGGTTGTGATTTCGATGTTTTTTTGTCCAATGTATTTGTGCTTTAGGTATAAAGGGGAACCTCCCGTCACCACCTCAATTCCTTGGCGTTTTGGTGTGGACTTCCTAATTATTTATTTAAAAGTTTGTTGTCGTCCGCCATTGAATTCCACCACGTGTGGAGGTTACAAAAAGAATTCAAATTTGGAGCACTGTCAGCGTTTGTTAAAGATCATTTGGTATTCAGCTTAAATGCATACCAATGTGTGGACACATACTTATTAGGAGTTGCTCCTTCAGGGGTAAGGGTATGCCGTAAAATTAGTAATTGTACGCAAAGTGTACGATAGAAATGTTGAAGGCAATGCGTCAAAAGACTAGTAATACAGAAAGAAACAAGACAAAAGAACAAGGTCAATCAGGGAGGGTTAGAGGGCGGAGAAGACATAGGTCAGGGGAACTAGTTGGGGGAAACAATGTTAAACTCTTCTTTTCTATAACTACATGCTATTTTTGTCAATCAGTACAAGGAGAAAAGGGGTGTGGTGTGGAAGGCAACAAGGTAACATATTTTGGAGATATGTTTGAAGGTAACTTCTAGGTATTAAAATGACTATCAAACTATCGAATTATTTTTGCTCCACATTATCATCTCTATGTCACTTGCAATTTTCACATGTGTGGAATTTGTAGTCAAAGGGATCAAATAAAAATGGGGGAATTCTAAGAGGATGCATGTTTGAAACTCAATCTTAATGGGGACATATAGAGGCGTCACTCAGTTAACATTGTTAACTTATCTTTCACTTCCAAATGCCAACAACTGATCCTTACACAATTGAAAGAAATGGGAAATTAAGAGAAAAATGGAGAAAATGGGCATTGATATTTTTTATTTTGTTTCTTACGATGTCAACATTTTGAAATGGACAACATATAATTTGCTAGATAAAACAAAGACCTGAATATAAAGTTAGAAAGAACAATGGGGGACTAAAATGTGGGAATTCAATATATACATGTCCAACACCTAAATTACATGGCTTAGATTATTCCTAACCAAATAATATCTGCTATCTGTGTTGTGCTTAAAAGGGCCAAAAAAAGAGAAAAACTTAAATAGGTTCTAGGTTTGAAACCCAACCAAAATGTTGGCTTGTTCTAGCACTTTGTCTGCCCCTTTTCACTTTTAAGCTCGATTAATTGCAAAAAACAAGGATGCACCAATATCAAGGATAATTGAATCCCTCTAGCAGGTAGGAATATGAGTGGTGAGTAGAATTTATCTTCCAATCGTAAACTATAAACTCAGACTCCATATAGTTTCTTACATTATATAGTGCAATCTTCTCGTTCACTTGCAATGAGGGGCATTCACATGACATTTTGATTTGTGGCAGGGAAGAGCGGTGGGTGGCAGATGATATGTGATGGCTCATCTTCATTGTCTTATTTCATAGTAGGTTGACTTTATGTTTCTTTTTCATGACCCCTACTCATGCACTATTATTTTTATGTCAAAAAGGAAAACAACCATATTATGGTTGTGGTCATGTAGATTCGCAAGAAAGAAAAACATTAACCTCCCTATGTGTACTTTGTATAATGTAGCTTGTGATAATGATATCTCATGGAGTTAAATCAACTCATGCTATATTTATTTTTTGTAAATGGTATGTTGTTATTATATTGCACTGAAACTATAAACAAATATTGACATTGGTAATATTGATTGACTACTCCTTACCTTCTAGCATATCTCCAAAATATGTTGCCTTGTTGCCTTACACACCACACCCTTTTTCTGCTTGTAACGAATGACAAAAATAGAATGTGAATACAGAAAAGAAGAGTTTAATCTTATTTCCACCAACCAGATCTCTTGACCTACGACTTCTCTCTCTCTAACCCTTCTTGATTGACCTTGTTCCTTTGTCTTTGTTGCATCCTGTAGTATCAATTTTTCGACGTATCCCCTTCGACATTTCCATCGTACACTCTGTGTTTGATTGCTAGTTTTTATTTTCTTGTGATCTCGTGGTGTGTTGAAGTCCCATGGATTTGGTGACTTGACTCAATGCGCCATGGACATGATCCAAAGGATATGACATTAGAGGACGAGCTTAGATGAATGTAAACAAACGACACTAGATGTAGTAGTTTGATATTTGAAAGCCTATACAACTCATTCAAAAGAAACCAAACTCATTGTAATAAATTCAATATCATTTAATTGTGGCTATCAATACAACACACAATGCCATGTTAAAGTCAATAAATATTGCATTACACAAATAGGACTTGTAAACGTAGAGCATATAAGACATAAGATGCAATGACCAATCTCTCAACTGTTCAAACGAGCAGAAAGTGTGAATTCAATGAAACACGATCTTCTGTAGATAAGATAGAACAATCCCAGAAAAAAGAAAAATTTGAAAATCTCTAATCCAAGAAAGGTGTTGTGTATATATGCCCTAGAATGCAAAAGACTACGCCAACTTGTTAATTTTGACTATATTGCATAAACACGAAAATAGACCACACGAGGACAAAAACATAATTCCAAAAGTGCTAAGTTTTAATTCAAATAAAGCATACGATATATAGAGCATCACAATGCTAATGCATTACAAACCATTACGCTAGTTTTAAAAAGAGTTGTAAGATTTCAATTTAAAAATAAGGGACACTAAGGTTTAGTCACGCATATCATTAATCTTATGCTTTATGAACCCTTCAAACATTTTAGAAAATATTGTGAATGTAAAGAAGGGTGGAGAGAATTTACAGGCATGTAGCCATCAAAGTGTTGAGACTACACCACTATGAAAATTATGAAAATGTCTTTGTTGATGGTCCTTTTGAAGGCCTAATATGATGATCTTGAGGACTTGGCGTACTCCGCCTTCTATGGCTAGGATTCACCATCACATTAAATGGGGTTTCTACAATATTCAGACGGTCACAAGTTTGATACTAACCTTCTCGAGAAATAGCTTTCTCCGAGGTGCAACTGAGATTTGATGATTGTCCCGTGCTCTAAAAAAAATCATGGACGGGTAAGTCATTTTAAATTGTTTCTGCAAAAAAATATTATATCTATTTTAAATTATATTTTTTAAGTCATATGTTTCCAATATATGAAATTTGTATTGGTGCAGGTATATTTTAAATAAAATATCTATTATTTACAATCTACCACTTCAAAAATATAACTATTCTTAATATTACTACAATTTTTGTATTGTTTAATACAAGTATTTTCTACAAACACATTCACGCCACTAAGGACATGTAGTTACATTTTAAAATGCCAAAAACGTCCAGAATGGGCAGCAAATCTCATCTCTAGTCTGAGGGATGAACGTAGAACTCTGTAAAAAGAAATGAAAAAAAAGAACACACAAGGACAAAAAATATAATAATAAATGGGGCCCTAACAAGTTATACCTATTCGTAATCCTAATCTAGGGTTTTATATTATAAGATTATTCTGCAGGCTCAATTACTCATGTGAATTGTAGCTAAAGTTCGTTACAACATTGGAAAACCTGCCCATTCAATAAAGCCAGATGGAAAAAAGATACGTAGGGGAGAGGACCCGGTTGTGGTGCACGGTCCATTAGTGGAGATAGTAGGTGAATAGTCATTCACCTTTTTTTTAACATATTTTGAATGACATGTGAAGTTAATACAACCCAACTGTTTTCTCCCCTATCATTATTAATTAAACATGGAAGCATGAAATGTTGAATAAGGCAGTTTTTAAATTGGTCAATATTCTCTTATTCATTGATAGAACTAAAAATATATATTAATTTATATACAAGTGTACAAAAACCAAGTCTGTACAGTCAACTACTCATTAAGTAATATTTTCATTGTATGCACATCATATCTATTACAGTCACTTCAACAAGTCACTTCTCAAGACTTTCCAACCCAGATCTCAAATCCCATGCACTAGTTTTGATGTAAGAGTCTTCAATCCAAGTATACACCTGCATAACAATAAATGAATTTATGGTCAGTCTCACCTTTCAAAGTGTTTAAAAACTCAGTACCATATGAACAATAAATTGTGTAACCAGCTGCATAAAATAATAAAAATGACCAACTAAAATATTATCCATTGGATTAAATCCCAATAAATCTCAGCCATTTGATTGAACTTTCATAGTGAATCCATGTCAACTAACATCAACCAATCAGAATTTAGGATGATAGAATAAAAGCTGGAGGATGGATTACAATTCCATTTGTTCATGCAATTTTCATCTCTCCAAGTTGAAGAAGTGAGGAGCAGTGCAGTTCAGGTAAGACACTCATGAATTACAAACTATTTCATAATTCAAGCCCTCTATTTATTTTTTCAGTGTTTGCATATTGCAGCAGAGTTGTATATGCCAATTGCATTTGCTTTAAAGTTTATGAAGTCTTTTCAACGAATCTTTTGTGCATATCCTGCCATCATGGCATTCTATGAGACCAAAAACTACAGACTGAATTTTTGTGAAATTAGGATAAAACATATATTTGAAGGTGGCAGTGAGGTGGCTGTGCAATGTTGGAGGTCAAGAATTTGGTCCTGCATCCATTGGTGGTGTTTTTACTCTATAAATTTTCCCTTCCATATTTCTAACGATTGGTAACAGCTTAGCTCTAAAGTCTATAAATTTTGCCTTCCATATTTCTAACGACAATTCAGCAAAGGATTGGTTCCATCGAGTCACATTAGATTTTTTTGATGAAGAATTGGACAATAATGCTGCTAAAACCATTATTAGCTAGAAAAACTTTTATACATTTCTTCATTTCCTCTCTGCAATAAATTTTATTCAACTGGACAGTGATACGTTTAACTGGCAAGTAACAAGTGCAGTATATTTTGTCTAAAGCTAATAATAAAGAACCTTTGCTTTTTGAGAACTCTTAATAAATGCTAAAATGAAGACTGCTACATGGAACGTGTCTGTCCTCCAATGATGTAATGTGATATTAGCATAAGTTTTATTGTATACACAAAAAGATAACATAACTGCAAATACAACACTACTGGAATATACAACTCTGTCGGAATATGACCACAACAGCGTTCTATAGTCCACCAGTGTTGTATATTGCATTTCTGAATTCACTGTATTGTTCATTTTTTCCAGATATCTCATTCTCCAGTTGAAAAGTATTTTTTCCAATCATCACTGTGATATTAGCATAAGTTTTATTGTATACATAGAAAGATGGAAAGTATTCTAATTACATGTGCAAAAGTTATATTCAAAACATAACTTTAAATACAACACTACTGGAATATACAACTCTGTCGGAATATGACCACAACAGCGTTCTATAGTCCACCAGTGTTGTTTATTGCATTTCTGAATTCACTGTATTGTTCATTTTTTCCAGATATCTCATTCTCCAGTTGAAAAGCATTTTTTCCAATCATCACTGTGATATTAGCATAAGTTTTATTATATACATAGAAATACAGTACTTTGTCAAGTTCTCGTTAGAAATATGGAAGGAAAATTTTAAATTCTATCAATGAATAAGATAATATTGACCAATTTAAAAACTGTCTCCATTATTGGACCCTGCACCACAACCGGTGCCTATCCCCTAGCAATGCTCACCCACCAGCCGTTAATGTTTTCATTGTAAATATATGCCTTCCATATTTCTAACGACAACTTAGCTTTAACAACTAGGGAAGAGGACCTGGTTGTGGTGCACCATATCTTTGCACAGTCACCGCGCCACGTCACTGCCGCCTGGGCGAGTAAAAACACTATAATTGCAGGTTTCAAAAGAACTGGTATTTGGCTAAGTTGTTACCAATCCTCTCGACAAATCCTTTTCAAAAAAATCTATTGTGACTTGATGGAACCAATCCTTTGCTGAATTGTCGTTAGAAATATGGAAGGCAAAATTTATAGAGTTTAGAGCTAAGCTGTTACCAATCGTTAGAAATATGGAAGGGAAAATTTATAGAGTAAAAACACCACCAATGGATGCAAGACCAAATTCTTGACCTCCACCATTGCACTGCCACCTCACTGCCACCTCAGCGCCACGTGGACGATCCGCATCAGTGAAGATATCGAAAAAGTCAGATTAATTGCATGGGACCAAGTGTTGTCCACTCGCCGTGGCAGTTGTTGTCCGGGCTACCGCCATGCATTGAATGCTCACCCAGCAGCCGTTAATGTTTTCATTATAAATTTTCCCTTCCATATTTCTAACGAACAATATAGTGAATTCTGAAATGCAATATACAACATTGTTGAACTATACAGCATTGTCATAATGAAAACTACAAGTCAATTAATTCCTAAAAATTAAACAAAATCATTCATATTCTAGCATATTCCAGCATTTATTTTTGGTATATTTATAGTTTCTTTTCCAACAATCATCTTTCATGCTGTGCATCAGGTATTTCATTTACACCATGAGAAAAGGTGCTATTGCTAGAAGATCAAGGAGGCCAAGAGTGAGAGGTGTACAATTATCACATAATTTAAGTGATGAAGAGGATAATTCAGCACCAACTGGTAATGAACCAGAATGTAGAAACCCACCCACTGTCTCGGTTCAAAGAACAGCTGCAACAAAGAAGCTTAGTGTCATCCGAGGTTGGACAAAAGAAGATATGGAAAAGGCGATAGATGATGTTGAGTTTAATGGGTTCTCAGTTAGAGCAGCAGCAAAGAAGTATTCCATTCCACCCACATCATTACACTATTGGCTAAATGGTCTCACCCACACAAAGAGGAGGGGTCCTCCAACAGTTCTAACTGAAGAAGAAGAAGAGGAAATTGTTGAATGGTGCAAAGAAATGGCTGATATGGGTCATGGCTTGGAGTTAATACAGCTAAAGGCAAATGTTGCTCAGATTTGCGAAACAAGACAAAACCCCTTCAGAGATGGGTTTTCCTGGTAAATCATGGTGGGCTGGATTCAGAAAACGTCATCCAGACCTTGCAATCCGAACCGCTGAGGGACTTGACAGGGATAGAGCTTTAAACTTGCGCCCTGCAATAGTAACCAAATTTTATGATAATTTGGCCAAAAGCTATGGAACCTATTCATACGGCGCTCATAAAATCTGGAATTGTGATGAGACTGGTTTGCAGGCTGGTAGAAATTGTGGAGTTCGTGTAATTGCAAAGAGGGGCAGTCGTAATGTCCCAAAGGTAGAAAATCCAAAAGCAGTATAGAAAGAGGGCAATATTACTTACACTAACTAAGATATTGAACATGTGCCAGCAAACAATGCTTATTACCCCATATGATGATGGTAGTAATTTTGTTGGTGATACAATTTTGCTAGATGTATTCACCGAAGCCTTCCTATGTAGTCTCTAAAGTTATATAGTGCAATATAAATTTTGCGTATGTAATCAGAATACTTTCCAGCCATCCATGTATACAATTAAACTTATGTTAATATATCAGTATGATGATGCTCTTCCATATTTTACACCCAATTTGGCAGTGTAATCAGAATACTCATATTAATTTTGCATATGTAATCAGAATACTTTCCAGCCATCCATGTATACAATTAAACTTATGTTAATATATCAGTATGGTGATGCTCTTCCATATTTTACACCCAATTTGGCAGTGTAATCAGAATACTTTCCTGGCGTCCATGTATACAATTGAACTTATGTTAATATATCAATATGATGACGCTCTTTATTTTACACCCTATTTGGCGGTGTAATCAGAATACTCATATTAATTTTGCGTATGTAATCAGAATACTTTGTATACAATTAAACTTATGTTAATATATCAATATGATTATGCTAACTATTTTAATAGTGCAGTGTTTTAAACATTAAGGATCATTGCCTGGGTGAGAACCCTCTCATCTCTGCCTTTTCTTCTCATCTTCTTAGCAGGCCTGAGCCAATGCCGAGGACGAAGTCGGTCAGGAGTGGAGAAAACGCACGCACCCACCGGTCTGCAAGATACCACGAAATGGTCGCTCGAGCTCTGCAACAGAACAGACGAAAAACCAGACTGAACGAGCTCCCTCTCCATTTCCCACGAAATGCGATGAAGGATTTGGCGGTGACCATCTCCATAAACCTACCCGCCCACATTAACGGCTGGTGGGTGAGCATTCAATGCATGGCGGTAGCCCGGAAAACAACTGGCGCGGCGAATGGCGTGGTGTTTTTACTCGACCAGGTGGCAGTGACGTGGTGCAATGACTGTGCAAAGATAGGGTGCACTACAACCGGTGCAATGCATGAAGCACTACTATAAAATTCCATAGAAAGAAAGACATTTAAACATGGAAGTTATCAATGAAGCACGAAAGTACTTTAATGTTGATATGTGAAGTGAATACAACCCAACCGTTTTCTCCCCTATTCCAATTAATTAAACATGGAAGCATGAAATGTTGAATAAGACAGTTTTTGAATTGATCAATATTCTCTTATTCATTGATAGAACTAAATTAGGGGAATCTTACCATCACCGCCTAAGTACGATTCTTCAAATAATAGAAATATTGAACAAGAATTGACAACAAGGGATGTTATAATTAGACAAAAACTACAAACTGATATTGAGAAGATCCAAGAATCAAATACCAAGAAACGCAAAGAACCAGAGTTCATTACTGAATTAATAACATATTATTGTTGAATATAAAAGCATACCATTGCTTAATTAAAAACATACTAATAACAAAATACTAAAAAATAGAGACATTTACTGACTCATTGGAAACGAAAGAGAGTATTGGAATTGGTGTAGGAAACAATCTGATCAGAATTTTTGAGTTCCAAGAACATTGAAATGAGATTTGTTAGAGAAGATTAGTTACAAATAAGGATTGAAAAAGATTTAGCAAGGGCTAAATATTTCGATCGAGGGAGAGAATATTGAAATCAGACAATAATAGAACATAATAGAACATAATTGAAATCAGAAATATTTCGATTGGTGGATCTTTTGGAATCAGACAATAATAGAACATTTGTAATTGTCATCTGAAAGATGCAAACAAGTCTTAAGAACCAAGTCTATATTAATCAATATTCTCTTATTCATTGATAGAAATAAAAAATATATATTAATTTAAATACAAGTGTACAAAAACCAAGTCTATACAGTGAACTACTCATTAAGTAATATTTTCATTGTATGCACATCATAGCTATTACAATCACTTGAACAAGTCATTTCTCAAGACTTTCAAAAAAATTACTACCATCATCATATGGGGTAATAAGCATTGTTTGCGGGCACATGTTCAATATCTTAGTTAGTATTGGGTGTGTTTTATACCATGCCTATGCAATACCATCCCTTTCGAAAAATGGGTGTGTTTTATACATCACTAATATCCCTCTAATCATACATCAAAGAACGGATTGATCATTTCAATGTAAGTTCAAAGATAGATCAAACTTTAAAATATTACTAGAGACTTGTGATCGAATCCCTCTAATCATACAGCAAAGAATGGATAAATCATTTCAATGCCGAATCCCTCTAATCACATATCAAAGAACGGATAAATCATTTCAATGTAAGTTCAAAGATAAATCAAACTTTGAAATATTATTAGAGCATGCGATCGAATCCTCTAATCATATAGAAACAAAAATAAGGGAAGGATCTATCACAGTAAGCGTACTTGTGGGCAACCTTACATCAAAATAAGGAATAGATCATGTCAAAGATGGTTCAAAGAACATGATTCCTTATTCATCAAATTTCACTAAAGGCTCATACCTGTCTCATGATATTTGTATGTCGAAAAAGAAAAGAAGCTTAATAAAAGGAACACTGCATGAAAAGTAAAATAAGGTAATCTATTGATATTTGAAATCATCCTGATAATCAAGACGAGGATGTAGGGTTTAAAACTCAATTATTTCTTCAATTCAAAAGAAAAAAACATCAATAATTGGTAAAATCCAATTATTAACATGCTCAAAACTGGGTATTATTAGGTATAAGAAAATAATTAATACTTCAATGGCACTTCATTAATGTCCTTCCGTAACGTCATACGTCAAGGACATTTATATAAAGAGCCACTATTTGCAAATCTTATCAGTAATCATGCTGCTCGGACAACATAATTGGTTCAAAACGACAATTTTAAATCAGACTCAGCCCCGTTTCCCATCTACCCTCTAAAAGTAGCTAAGCCTATGGAACAAAATCTGCTGGTCCAGACTCCATAAGACTATATAAATTTTGCATCCATTTGTAGTGATTATGCTTGCAAACCTATGTTAGAACTAAAGGTGTTAAGGACAGTATTAAATAGCAAAACAACACTGCAGTAGGTCATCCAGCCAGAAAACTGCTCAACAGATTAAACCATGCCTTAATGCAAGTTCATTAGTACAAGGCCATGTGATGCAGTTTATTGGGGAAAAAAATCCTACCCTCCTCAATAACTTTCTCTTCCCTATTAAAACATATTGGATTGCATAAAAACTTTCAAGCTGCCTATCTATATTTACATACCAGATTCAATGCCCCGTTTGATGGACCCCTGTAAAAGTACTAACTGATTAAAATATCGTGAACTCATAAGACTATATAAATGCATCAGCGGATTATGCTTGCTCCTTGACTAGATGGTGAAAGGACAGTAAAATGCAAACAACACTGAATCTGTTAATCCCTCCATCTTAAGAAGTTCAAATTCATTTAAGAACCAGCTCCATCTATGGAAAGTAATAATGAGGAACAATTGAAACCACAACAATATACTATTCACTCGGCATGTACAAAGCATAACACTCCGTCCCGAAATTTTGTCAATAATCGCATATCCTTTCAGCAGTCAAATTGGCAATTCTGTCTAACCCTGCGCGTTATTCTTCACCATTCATCCCTCTTAAACCAAATTCTATCCACTGTTTAACGTCACCCACCCACAAGGCCAAAAAGCACCAGAAGAAAAACAAAAAAAAGCCGAAAAAGAAAGACATTTTGGGAGGAGCAAGAAAACTCTGAACCAAACGCACCCAAAACACTGTCACTTAAATTATAAGCAAAGGCATTTTAAGTAACAAAACACAGTACAATCATGTCAAAAGAAGTTACAAGAACAAATAATGCAAAGCAAAATCGTAATTGTTACAGCAAAATCGTAAAACTTCAGCACGTAGTAAAGCAAAATTTCCATAGTAGTACAGTGTTTAAAAACACTAAGCGATCATCCCCTGAGTGAGAAACGCTCTCACCTCTACCTTTTCTTCTCATCTTCTTAGCAGGCCGAGCCAATGCCGAGGACGAAGTCGATCAGGAGTGGAGAAAACGCACGCACCCACCGGTCTACAAGACACCACACGAAATGGTCGCTCGAGCTCTGCCACAGAACAGGCGAAAAACCAGACCGAACGACTCACCTCCCTCTCCATTTCCCACGAAATGCGGTTCAGGATTTGGCGGTGACCATCTCAATAAACCTACCCGCCCACATTAACGGCTGGTGGGTGTGAGCATTCAATGCATGGCGGTAGCCCGGACTACAACTGGCGCGGCGAGTGGACAACACTTGGTCCCATGCAATTAATTCCGACCTTTTTGATATCTTCACTGACGCGGGTCGTCCACGTGGCGCTGAGGTGGCAATGAGGTGGCAGTGCAATGCTGGAGGTCAAGAATTTGGTCCTGCATCCATTGGTGGTGTTTTTACTCGTCCAGGTGGCAGTGACGTGGCGCGGTGACTGTGCAAAGATAGGGTGCACCACATATGGGTCCTCTCCCCTAATGACAATTTTCTATCTCCTCAAACTTACCCGATCTTCACAAATAAAAGACCCAATTTGATTCCCACACGTATGAATAAAATTCACACACCCCATTGAGATCTATAGTCCAACTTCATCTATGGAGAATGAACAAAATATCAAATTTTACGGATTAGGTAGATTACTTTCCCCAAATTTAGTAGAATAGGTGTTTGAAAAACAATGGTGATACATATTTTTTATTACAAGGATGTAACATCGTGTGAACGCGAGCTCAACTAAGAAGTACTCACATTATTAGAGTGTAAAAATACAGGCTAGAGTGAGACAAGTTGGAGTGTGATAGTCCAGTCAGCTTCTAAATTAAAAATTATTATGTCCACATACGGATGCTTTCCACTGTCAGAACCCCCCACCCTGATCCTGACTTATATAACACCTTCGGTGTACTTAGCGGCATTGT
The DNA here is from genome assembly GCA_019776745.2 of Taxus chinensis. NCBI lineage: Eukaryota > Viridiplantae > Streptophyta > Pinopsida > Cupressales > Taxaceae > Taxus > Taxus chinensis. Next base: position 15,780,667 of record CM034149.1, read on the forward strand.
TGAATGGCCGAGGGAATTTGGCAGGCAAGAGCCTAGGGAAAGTGGTAGGGGAACCATATTTAGAGTTCCGCAGACATTGAGACGTAAAAATGAAGTGGCATACAATCCATAATTTGTTTATCTTGGGATACATAGTCATAAAACAACTCCATTAGTGAAAGAAGAAAAAACAAGAATGGTAACAAGTTCTTTTCTGAATGACATTCTTGATGATTGATTTAACAAAAAATGAATTATGTTAAACCCTAGATATTGCAAAGTCACGTATGATAAATAAATGATAAAGTACAAAATTGACACAAGCAATAAACTAATGAAAATTGAAACCATAGGTGTAAGAGAGGGAATATAAGACCTAGTTGATTTCACAGTTAATCCCAAGGTGCTCTGGAACAGAGAACTAATGAATAGGAGGAGGAAATTGTCGCAACTGTACCTAATAAATTCTACAACTTCCAAATGACCCTGGACCATGGCACCTAGACTGGGTCAGGGGACCCTGGGTACTGGAGACTGCTTCTAGGAGCCCGTGACTGCAAAGGACGTCAGAAATTGATTTTTGTTGTGTCGTAAAATGGTTGTTGGTTGTTGCATTTGATTTCCTGTGTGTCGTACTATGTCCACAATATTCTCCTGTAACTTGCAAAACAAATTATCTCTTTAAAAACCCCAAAAAAATCAAATCCTAAAAATAAAAAGATGCAAATGGGGATTCAGACTGACCTTGACGGTCACCCGAAAAAGTTAAATTTCGATTGAGCACACTACATCTCAGACTCCATGTAGTTCTACGTGTGTGTGTGTGTAGAATCGTGACCTAGGAAGCTTTTGTGCAAGATGCACTTGATAATAGGCAATATTTATATGTAGCAATGTAAGTAGATGTGTGGATGGAAAAATGAACCTCCCTTCCTATGCGTGTATGCAAAAAATGTAGTCATTTGTCCCTTGAGTGTGTATCAGATGGATGCTTTAATGCTCTTAGAATGCCTTTGGATGGAACCTTAGGTGATGATAGTAGATGCTTAGAGCTTGGTCCCTTTATTATGGTCAAATAGAATTTTATTTATATGATTACCTTGGTTGAATTTCGTAATTGACAATTAAAAGGCTGACCCGTAAGAAAACAAGATGCTCCAAAGATAAAAGAGGCCCAAAAGAGGAAAGTAAGATACAGAGAGGTCCGGGGCACCCAAACAGGAGGGGGGCGCCTAGGCGCTAGCATTCTAGCTAGGTGTTGGTATCTAGAGTCAAGAAAGATAAATCAATGAAGGTCAGACAGGGTTGTGGGGTGTGCCAGACCAAAGAGGTAACCAGAAAGATAGAAAAGAGGCCAAAACTAGATGTCAATTAATAGTTTTCTCTCTTAGGAGTCATTTATATTGTAGCATGTGATTTGGACCTAGAAATGTACCCAAGTGCGTGATTTTGTGTCTACAATGATGATAAGAAAGATGAGACACCTAATAAGAGAGACGTAGTTAGGCTAGAAAATCGAGGGCCTCTTTTTCTTGTGAGAAGTGTGTACGAAGGATTGTTCCTTTGTCCAAGGGAAATAGCCCAGGTTTTCTTGTCATTCTTTTTATTTTTGTGTTTGCCTTTTCGGTTAACCTGATGTGAGTCATTATATTTGGCTACTGGTCCAGAAAATGATTTTCATTTGTTGTATTCTATTCGGATAATGGTAGTGGGTTCTGCTCCATCACACCTAGAGAGAGGGTTATATTACTAGGGTCCTCATGAAATTGATGTGATATTTCTGGAGATGCAAGGTGTCTGGTCCTTATCAAAGTCTCATAGAATGGGTTTCTTTTATATGTTTCTGTTGTATTTGTTTGTGCCTTGTGGTTTTCTAAGGATGTCAAAGAAAAATTGATCCAGGCCACTATCTCATTACTGCACCTGTCATGGAATTAAATAAAGCAGGAATTAAATGTAAAGATGTAAAAAAATGGGCACATTGGAGATATATACCTCCTTGCCAACTCATCCACATTGTATCTTCCTCAAATGGTCATCAATGGATACACATAAACATTATGGAGAAAATTGGTTACATTCAACGCTCTCTCTCCTTCAATTAGGCCCAAAGGAAAGGCCATCATCAATTTCGTTCACTTCATGGACGATCTGGTCAACACAGATGAGGATGCAAAGATGATCAGGAAATAGTGGTATTTTTCTGACTAATAGAAGAGACGACAACGTATTAGAACTTTATAACTATCTGATGGATTCAATTGCCACAACAACACCTTATGATCATATTGACCGAGTTGTTGTCTGCCTCAACGATCTACCAGCTAGCAACCCAAATACTCGACATAATTAAAATTTAATATGTCGACGATATAGATGGTGTTCCATGTCATAACCCTGTACCTTGAGCCTAACTTATACAACGCATTCAGTGTAATTAGAGGAGTTTAGTTGTTATTTTACATTTGTAGTGGGTGTAGGACAAACAACAAGTGGGTTATGTGTTTCTTGTGTAATGACACAATGTTTTAATGTGTTTTAGTGTAATTGTGGCTGCTGAAAATGTGTTGTTAAGTTGGGCCTTGCGAATGTGTTTTTTTTAAAAACTTAGGTAATAGTATTTTATCGCATAGTCAAAACATGTGTACATCTAAAAGGGTTGTATTACAATGTTGTCGAGTGGTTTATACACTCGTGCCATGGATTTATCTTTTATATATGGTATATACAAGTATATAGATTTGTCACTTGATGTCATTGTTTTCCGGTTCTTATACATAAATTGTTCATAATATTTGTCACAAACGATTTGTTGAGTGTTCTCGATTGCAATTGCGGTTTGGCTTGCATATGGCTTGTGTGTTGTAATTATTTGTGAGTGAGTTAGAAAGTGAAGAGATTGTTTTCTACTAATGTCTTTTCTTTGAAAGTGGTCATCTACTAAGTCAGATAGAAGTTGGTACATGAAGTTGGCATTGTCTGTGAGACGGGTGGATATTTCATAGAAAATATCATTTCATCCTTGGCATGTAGGCTGATTTATTTACTTAAAAGTATATGTACATGGAAAACCAAACAATGTGTACATATCATATGTTACATAAGAAACAGTGTATTTTACATATTGTAAAGTTAGTGTATAAAATTGAGAGTAATAGAAGTTGTTTACACCTAATTTATTACACTTTCTATTTTCATACATGTTACTAAAAATTTCTCTTTCTAGGTTAGAGGTTTCTAATGCATCTATCTTTGGAACGGGTGCCTTAAGGGGCCCATTCTGGGATAGGGGTATGGTTATTCACGTAACCATTAGGTTAGGGATGATATATATAGAGAGAGAAATTTTTGGTCCCATTTATGTCTTTTTTTCTATTATCCTATTATTTTTCCTCGCATTCTCATGACATCTAACTTTCTTATGATCCCATTTCTTCCTCCTTGCATGATCTTCGCTCTTCATGAAACTTTGCACTCTCCCCTTTGCATTTTCATCTCTGGCCGACGCCATTTCCTGCGAGCAATTGTGTTAGTGAAAATTCAAAATCCTTAGTCTATGCATTCACTCGAGGATGATGGCATCTATATACATACCCCAACTCTCATTTTCACATCATCATCATCAGATTAGATCAACAGGAACTTGCCATTATCTTTTCTCTTTTGCGCCAGCTTGCACCTTCTCACTTAACTTCTGGATTTATTACATCTTGACTATGTGATTAGAGATTCTTCTTGCTTGGATTGGTTTTCTTGTACTTTTGGGTCATCTATAGTGAAATAGGACTGGATTATTTCCCCTTCTATACATGAATTTTTTTCTCTCTTGGAATATGGTCCTTTAGGAGATAGATGCATCAACAACAACCCCCCAATAGGTATGTTCTCTAACCCATTTTTTCATTTTGTATAGAGTATTTTACTACATTCGCTACATACTATATGTTAGTTTAGTATTTTATGCACATGTTATATTATCATATTGTATTTCAATTCCTTTCATGTTACATGATTTACTTCGGTTAGCATATACTTTTCATGCTTATTTTGTTCGTTATTATCCCCCATAGTGTCGATACCTCCATAAGGTTCCTTCCTCTTCTTCGACCTAGGGCCTTGGAAACCTTAGGTTTTCCTAGTGTAAGGGTTACTTCCCTTGGGGTATGCAATCATATCGGTCCCTGTACCCCCTTTAGTTCTATCCATTTGTGTGTTGGTACTGGTGCATCCCTTAATCGTTTCCTCAAATACCTTGGTTGAATGGATGATAAGAGTACATGGTACCTAGACACATTTTTTCCCACCATAAATATTTGGTGAATCACACGTAAATCTTAGTTTGTTCCTTCTTATTGACAACAACTCGTTAAAAGCACCCAATTTCAATTTTTGTCTTGTTTCAATTTTTAAAATTTCTAAAAAAGACCTAAAAAATAAACCTTTCCCAAATGCCATTGGCCCCTATGTCAATTCTATGTAGGGATGATCTTGTTTGTCTTGGTCAATCTTCATCGTAGACGCCATTGGCCCCTATGTCATTTATAGGGCTGATCTTGTCTATTCTGTCTAACCTTTACCATAGACGTCGTCGGCCCCTATGAAATTTTTTTTACATGACCGATTGTGTCAGTAGCCCATTTTTCTGAGCTTCCTCTTGATCAGATCAACACTCCACCATGGAGTATCTTGGCCCACGGCTCTCTTAATTCTAGTGAACAATCATTTTACAGTAACTAACTGTCCTTGACATCCAATATTTCGTTTCTACTTTGTAATGTTGTGTGGTAGGAGACTAATAGGAAAAAGTACAATACCCACAACAATAGTGTCTCAGGTGAAGAATAAGAAGATATTTAGATCAAGAGAAATCTCTGATCTTCCCACCTAAAATCCAAAAATTCCTTGAGTAATTTTCCTCAATAAAAAGGGGAACCCAGAGTCAGTAATTCACAAACAGTCTCCTTTACTTTGTCTCTGAGAAAATTAACGACTAAGGATGGATAATGGGAAGAATACTATGACAAGCTCATTCGGGAATTCCTCTAGCTCTATGATCCCACTAATCTTATCCTACAACTCATAGATAAGATGAGTCAGCAAAAAACTGCCACTACGGACCCAATTCCTAGAAATGCAAACCAATATGGTCCAAATGGTCTAACCATCCTAATTCAGGATCTGGGGGTGTAATTCCTTCCACCCTTACCGAATGGATCTAATGAGTGCACCTATTTCCCAACCTCCCATTCATGGATAAATTATTGAGGGAATTCCAACAAGAACCACTAGCACCTTACATTGCTAGTCATGAATATTGGAGACATTTCCCTTTCTATCTTATATGATGGGTCAACTGATCCTACGCTTACACATTAAGATCCTTTGACATTTATTTATAAGGAATTGATCAAAGTCAATTCTTATGATGCTACCACTAAGCTATTAACAAAGAATCTTACTGGAGATGCTTTGGAATGGTATTATAATCTACACATAACTCCATTAGTGGAGATAGAATCTCTAGTAACAACTTTAGTTAAAACGAGTTTCAATATCATGAATTACTTGAAAATAACATTAATGCTTTTATCAATTTCAAACAACATGAAAATGAAGCATATCAAATGCATTCATCAAGCATTGAATTTTTTTATCTTACCAAGGTAAAACATAATATGCCAAATGATAGCCTTTTACTAACTATTCCTTTGAGCCCTTAGAACCTTGCCTCCAATACAAGGTTAGGTCCTTTTCTCCTACCTCCCTGGATGAGGATTTTGAACAATACAAAAAGACAATATTATCTCATGAGGGAGTTTGAGAAGGCTTATCCTAGGAACCAAGAAACTAAATAGATACAAATCCTTTAGAAATCAAAGAACAAGAATGCCACAGATGATGAGGTCTTAAATACCCTTCCTCTTATGGCTTCTGCAAATATAAATGTATTTTCTATATGATCAAAATAATAATAAATAATAAGATCCAACCTTCTCATTATAATCCATTAACTAAGGATGAGTTGAGAATAGCATATGCCTAATCCATTCAGTCAGATCTTATGATCCTTCTTGACCTATTCCCACAATGACATGATGAGACACAAATTCTATTGGTGGCATGCCAATTGGGGTCCATTCTCATGAGAACTATCATGCCCTCCACACGGTTTCCATCACTTTATTATTAGGCCCTCAATTTGAACATGAGGTCCATCTATAGAAGAGCGTTTGACTGAGGAAGTTAAGGATCATGAAGCTCAAAGGACATAAGGAATCATCATAATGCCCTTAATCGAGCTAATAAAGAGCTTAAAATTTTCTCTTAACCCTATGCCAAATCATAGTTTCGGTGAATGTTCTAAGAACCCAGAAAGTGCCATAACAAATGTGGTTAATCCTAAATATCCCCCTAAGAACACAATAGATATGAACGATGTGAGGTGGATGATTGCATATGTAGAACCTGACTACCCTCCATCATTTCAGCCTAAGAATCATGGACTCATTTTCCCTTGTGTCTTCCAAAACCAAGCCCCAAAAACCAAAATCTCACCTTCTGCAGATGCCATCGCCCCCTGTGACAAAACTATTAGAGGGCCAAAGGAGTCTGAAACTCATTTCTTCAACCATAGATGCCTTTAGCCAGGATGATGACATCAAGAATAAAAAAATATCAATATTTGAAGTATCTCTAATCACTCCTCCTTTTGACTCCTGTTACTTATGGATCCTAAACACTCTCATTCTAGCTACTCAGTCCATCCACGACGAGTGGGATCCTTTAGAAGCAATCTCTCAGATTCCTGGCTTGATTCCCTTTTTCGATCTCATTCACATGTCACCTCACCATTGTGAGTGTCTTATGACTGTGTTGTTTGACATGAATATACATTTACCTTCTACTTTGGGGCATTATCCTAGACTGCAAATCTTAGAAGAAAGTATCCAGTGTCAGTATGAGGAACTCTTCATTTGTACTGGATCGTACCATCGATGGTTCAAGCATGCATCCATTTTCCCGATGAGCTACCATGAATTCTAGACGAAGCTCTTGCTTCAAAGTAGATGATCCTCCACTCTTTATCTTCTATAAAAATTGGTCAAAATATAGTCAAGCATGCCCTCATTGATGAGGGTGATAAAACATTTGTGTGGCCTCTTTAGAATTCATTAAATCATCTTGGATACTCAAACAGACAATCTCAAAACCACATGTACTAGTTGTCAAGGGTATGATCAGTCGGAAATATGCCACCCATTGGTTGTATTTGGGTTCCTATCAATATCCCTCCCAGGATAGTGCACATGAAGGTCATGGTATTCAAATTTATGTTATTTTACAAAATCCTTCTCGGTCGACCTTGGACCCACCACATGCATGTGGTTTCCTCTTTTGCATACCAATGTGTCAAGTTTACACATCAAGGGGAAATATATTAAATCCAAGGTGACTCAAAGCCTTGGAATTATGATACTATCCAACAAAAGGGAACCTATAAGTTCCCCGCCCTTTAAGAGCTATCTCCCATTCCATTATGTGAATATCAACACTTTAACTATCCCATAAAACTCTTTGTGGCAATGCGATTCATCCAGAATTGGTCAAGCACATGCATCCAAATATCTTAGATTCAACTGATGACAAGCCCAATGAGATTAATGTTAGGATTAATACTTCTAATCCTACCATATATTTTCATTTCATAATTCCTCCTAAAGCTTGTGACCTCACAAGAAGGAATCCATCTATGGCCCCATTACTGTTTCAATGAACATGCGTCAACCTCCACTAAGAAAAAGTTTCAACTAGAAACTACATTTGATTCGTGCAATATATAGACACTAATTAATCCTTGACTATGATGATGGTTATGCTCTTGGACTGATCCCCATTTGGCTAGTTACACCCAAATTCATGACAAGAGAGGTCTGAAATTACCAAAAGACCGTCTAGAGTACAAACTCACTTGTGATGTTAATGTTCATTCTTGTCCAAGAAGACTCTTCACATTCATTTGATCCTCCTCACAGTAGGCATTATCGGTTCTTGAGCCTTAGGATAGCTCCACCAGACCTCATCCTCTTCTCATGATACTACTATATCATGTAACATACCTCCTCATCCAAAGGAAAGGGAGCATATATTTGGATTTGACTATGAGCTGATGACCTTATGGATGAAAAAGAACCATATGTGTCGACATCATCCATTCCTACCCATAACAGTCATTTACATCCTTCCCTACCTCTTAACCCTTATGAATCCTTGACCTTCTAGGGAAGAGTCATATTGCACATGGCATGAGGCTCTAGTGGCATGATGCGTATTTGAATGCAGAGCATATAGAAAGCATATGAAAATATCTTGAAGATGAGGTTAGGTGAGATAAATTCTCCAAAATCTACCCATGACATTTTCACTTCAAATCCATTATATTTCTCACATCATGGTTATTACATGCATACAGACGCAGAATGTTGGGTTATGCACAGAAAACACCCAGTTCTTGAGTTCTCTTCACAAGGAAGAAAACATAGAGCTGACTCTTGTTGGACCCATACAACTTCCCCTTGACCATAAAAACTACAACCTACATATGGGCTCTCACCTTTCCTTGCGGCTTGCCCCACTCTCAATGAAATCTAGTGTGGCATCCTTGTTCGGTTAGAGGACCAAATTGGTGAAATTTTATTTTCCACATGGTCTAAATTCCGTTGATAGGTAGTTATTAAACAACACGTTATTGAGGACCTCATGATTCATGCATGCAGTCACATTCTAGACCAAATTCATGATATCATCAATGATACTCTACATCAATTCACCCCTCATGGCTAGGTGCCTTCTTTAGAAATACCTTGACTATATATTTCATTTGGCTTGGGCTCTCATCTTTGTTTGGGCTCTCGGCCCCCCTTGGGTTTTACACACATCTTTAAAATATCCTATCCTTGCTTGGGATCTTTTGCCTTCCTGGGGTTTTCATCACTTCTCTTTTACCCTGACATATCCTATTGTTGGAATGCCATGGTATTGATTCATCCTATCTTGGCTTCTCTTTTTCCCTGACATATCCTACCGTTGGAATGTCATGGTATTGATTCTGCCTATCTTGACTTCTCTTTTTCTCTGACATTTCCTATCGTTGGAATTTCAAAATCTTGATTCTTTCTATCTTGGCTTCTTTTTCCTTGACATCTCCTATTGTTAGAGTGTCGTGGTCTTGATACATCCTATCTTGGCTTCAATTCTCCCTAGCCTTTCCTAATGAATTGTCATGGTCTTGTGCATCCTCGCTTAGGTATTTGACCTTGCTTGGATTTATTTTTCCTTCTTACTAGATTTTTGGCCTAAATATCATTACCATTCTTATTAAAGTATCATGATTATTATCACATACATGCATGCGAAAATAAAGGAAAGTGATAAGTAAAACATCATTTATTAACACCATAACCATCAAAATAATCACCACACACACACACACAAAGATATATATATCTCAAATCCATTTCATACATCAACAAAATACAATCATAATCCATCATAATACATCATCAAATATCTAGGTGGCTTAAACACCCTCACCCCCTTGGGGGGTCTCTAAATTATTTGTGTCGAGGGAGTTACGTTGGATGCTCGTGTTGTGTGATCTAGAGACTCCACCCTAGATTGGGCTCCGAAGACATCTCTTTGTGCTCTTTCCAGTTGTGCCTCTATCATAATAATTCTCTCTGCAGCACTCCTAATATCTGATAGGTGTGCTTCCTGCTCCTTAACCAAGGCACCTTGTGCCTGTAATAAGCTTTGCAACATCACATCTATATTGTCGGTATCTACCATCACCTACACATATCTCCATCTTCGAAGTGTCCTGACAACCTCCCCAACAAGACGAAAATGCTCCCACTGATTTTCCAGTTGATGGTATTGTGGGGTCCACCATGACCGAGGTCTCCTAAACATCCAATAGTAGGTCCAGGATCTCATGGTGTGCACTCTCAATCAAGGATTTTTACTCCTCTATCATCCTCTTTGCAAAACCCAAAATTCCCTAATCAATACCAATCTTATGATACAATCATCAAATATGACCACCACATTTTCTAAATAAGAATATCATATTCATACCTAGCTTCTTGGCTCTCTTGACGACAATCTCATCATCTCCATGGCCGCCAACCAATACCTCCTCCACCTCATCAAAGCTAAGAGACTTCCCCCCAACAGGTAAGTTCTCTAACCCATTTTGTCATTTTGTGTAGAGTAGTTTCCTACATTTGCTACATACTCTATGTTAGTTTAGTATTTTATGCACATGTTAGGTTAACATATTGTATTTTAGTTCCTTTCATATTACATGATTTACTTCGGTTAACATAGACTTTAAATGCTTATTTTTTTCATTATCATCCCCCATAGTGCTGATACCTCCATAGGGTTCCTTCATCTTCTTTGACCTAGGGCCTTAGAAACCTTAGGTTTTCTTAGTGTAAGGGTTATTTCCCTTGGGGTATGAGATCATAGCTAACCATGTACCCCCTTTAATTCTATTTTTTTGGGTGACACTATTGGTGTGTCCCTCACTCGTTGCCTCGATACCCTAGTTGAACAGATGATAAGAGTGCATGGTGTCTAGACACTTTTTTTCCCGCCATATAAAAGCATTGAAAAAAAATCTACAAACCAGTAGCAAAGTAAGCATTTAGTAACCAAAGAAAGAGTTTACACATGTAAATTATCTGGGTAGTGATTTTTTTTCATGCATTGTGCATAATATTGTTTTTTAAAGATAAGACGATCTTTTTCTTATTTTCGGCTATCTAAATATCTATTACATTTTATTTATGCATAATGAATGAATGAGATTGTTGGGGAGCTATCAATATCTGATTGTTCTTACACAGGTGAAATAGTAGTAGAGGTGAGCCCTTGATGATCAATAACACCAATATTTATTATTGCCTTTTCTAAGGTCATACCTTGTGCTTTATGAATGGTTAACGCCCATGCCATTTTTAGTGGAATTTGTTAGAAATTATTTCTTGTGATTGAAGAGATAGGTAAGTGGTTTGGGTTATCGATATCCCATGTATGGCCTAATTATTTTACAAATTTTATGACAATAGAGTGGAAAAGTTGGAGGTTTTGAGGGTGGTTTGTAAACAATGTAAACTACTTTCCTGATTGCTCCATTAACTCTAGTCTAGCCTCTATCCATGAATTGGTGGTTAACATGATTTTCTCTCTAACAAATAAGAGCAAGTTTTTTTCAAGTTGTGTACCATGTATAGTACTTTTGAACTTGTGTGATTGTTTTGTTGAAGCATGCTCAAGGTAATTTACATATTTAGAGTTTTGAGTGTTGAATTGTTACAAACAATTGCTAAGTTATTGGTTGCATACAAATGATTGTATGTATTGAAGGTTTGTTTTTCTTCAGGGGATATAGTAGATGATGTTCTAGTCATGAGAAGCCTCCAATATGCTTTTGTATCCTACGAGTTTATGATGTTTGATAACAGTTACCTAAACCTAATTTGTGATGAAGTACAACCTTATTGACATAAATTTGTGTCTAGCATTATATCAGTATCAAATTTGCTCCATAGTATGTATCCAACTAAGTTATCAGCATACATTGATACATCATTAACATACGGTATTTGAGCTAAATCACCAACTAGTATGATTGAGTAGCCTCCAAAATATTTACCCGCACACTTTGGGAGTCCTTGTTGCATCCGATCGTTGATGTCACCTAACATTTATGGTCTTATGAAATTCATTTCATCAATTAAAATGTAATCAATATATTTATTTTTTTCTTGAAATAATAACGACATCGACCCTTATAGGTGTTGAATGTTGTGGATTAGAATTAAAACACAAAATGTATGGTTTTTGTATTGATATGCAATGTTGCGATTCCTGTTGGTACAAGAAGCAGTAATTGAGAGTTACCCGCGGTAGAAAGAGAATGTAATTCATGATAAATTCTCTTGATTAGGTATGATTTTCCAGTATCATTCGTCCTTTGAATAATCATTTTCAATGACTCTTTTTTTACAACTTGCATAACATGATTTGTAATAATCCGTAAAGCATTTTGTTGTTCAACATAAAATATGTATATCCATGTGTTATTCATATTTTCTTGTCATATGTATCCTAAAGAAATTTGGATCACCTCTATGAAATTGATATTTGATTCTTACGAGTCGCTTCGTAGCTGAAAATAATTTTAATCGTAGTTAGTGTCAATCTCTCAAAGGCCAAACATGTCTAGATCATCTATTTGAATTGTACATGTTGGGTGTAATCGTGACAGTAATTCCAATTCCATCTTTGTTATACCTTCCTCTTCTGTTTCACTATCTGTGTGACTTGTTTCTACAACATTGGTAGTTGCATCATCTAAGTGTGGAACATGCCAAACATGGTAGGAGTCTTTGAATTGTTCCCAATTCCTATAAATTTTTGTTGTGGTTAATCCTATGTTAGTTTGAATATCGCAAAACAGTTTATAAAATAACAACACAGTAAAGAATAATCCCTCATATGTTGTTGATTTTGTGTATGGAGTAACTGAATAGTAAGGGAACTCTTACTGTTACTGATGTAAGGTGTTGTCTCCATTTCTCTTTAATTCTACGGAGATCATACGACCATGACTTCGCAATTTCTATAAGTGGTAGTGTGGATATGTAATATGGCCAATGTATATATTCCTAAATAAATGATGGTGTCGTAAATTCATGCTCGTTGTTTGTTTTCAGCCACTTGAAAATTTTCCTACCAACAGAGAGCGTAATGAAAATATAGTTGCACACCAAGAGCAGTAATTATTGTAACATAACGGTAGGTTTCATGTGCTCCAATGTCATGATCAACGAGTGTTTTTTTAGGAACTTATTGTATGCAAGTGTGATAGGGCTATGCATTGTTGCATAATTGGAGATCTTGGTCAACATACGATTATATCTCTCAGACTTCGTTCTACCTTTGATCCATTCTTGGCTATATATTTTAAGACAACATATTGAGAGGTAATTGGTTGAGAGTCGATGTTTACGTACTAAATTGATAACATGATGGAGTTGTATATGTTAACCTCTCATCGTTTCGAGCTGGTGTATAGGTGTTCTGGCCTCTATAATTGGAAAATAGGGTTGAAATTAGTTGTATGGATGAAGGCACTTTGTTTCTATACCATAAAGTTAATACTTTCTTGTGCAACCATGTGTTTTTGATACATTTTCTATGTCTCTCAACACAGTTGATAAATTCATTGTAGTCAAGTTGTGCATCACCTGCTAGAATTGTTAGTGTGTCTAACAAGGAAGGGTCATCAAATCTCGAGTGGTGCATCCTAGGTGGGAAACACCGAACTTATTTCAGGTTCCATGTTGGTATGTATTGGTCAAATAATTGTAAAGTTCAAGTGAACATATGTCACTATATTTTAACACTTAGCCATGAGTTAAGGTTATATTTTGATCACCTAAGGTGTGCTAATTTATAAACAATACTTAGAGCATGATAATCATATAAATGAAAGAGAACCCATATTAGTTCACTATAAAATATTGATATATTTTCTAGAATAGTGTTTCCATGTTGGGGGAATTCTCTATCCATAGGAATCCATGTATATGAGTTGATCCTCCATGTTTCCATTTGTACCTGAGTATGATACAAATATTTAGAAAGTTTGTAATAGAAACATGTATATATTGATAAATTTTAAACAAAAAAACATAAATATTTTACGTGTACCAATAATTTTTAGTCCATAATATTTTCTCCAAGACCTCTTCACACAAGATAGTTAATTTTCTTTCCATATATGTGGAGACCAAATTTGGATACTTAATGCAACATAAGCCACAATTGTAAGAGATGAGATAGACCTAATTTTGTATAGATCTGGCCATTTAGAATTTGTCTTATTTTTTTTAGAGATTGATAAAGGATTCGATAGGCCAATGCTTTTTTTCTATGTTTAAGAATACGGTTAACGACCATGTTAACTAATTGATTTTGAAAAATGGGATCAAATTTCACCATTTTCTTTTTCTGCAGTACTTTGCCGTGACATGAGCATGAAAAAGGCACCTACACTTAATGGCTTAAGTCATTGTTCCCATTTATTCGCTGACCCATTATGCAAAAGGTACGCCGTTCAGCGCTACACTGACCCCCGTAGACTATAGACTCTAGTGATGTGTGCCAGATATAGCCCCGCATCGTGACCGACTGATTGTTTACGCGCATTGGATTCTAGGTCTGTTGCACTCCCTTTCCTAGGGTTCTTTTCACCTTTCCCTCGAGGTACTTGTACGTTATCAGTCATTAAGGAATACTTGGGCTTAGAGGGTGGTCCCCCTGATTCAAACACTCTGTGTTTTACTTTACTGGGAAGAATCGAACAATATCGGCGATTGCCCTACTGTAGCTATAGAAGTCAATGGGGCACTGAAACCCTCTTATCTATATATGGGATAACCTCTATATCCAATCCCATAGAGAATCGGGGCCATACCATAGAAATCTATTCTCTTTGTCCAGTATAGGGTGCCATACCATAGAAATCTCTTTGTTCGGCCGAGTTCGAGAGAAACTATATAGGTCGTTGGGGAGGGAGGAACCAATCTATAGGGCTATGACCATCTTTGGCCAGATCTTCCAACCTTTTCACTTTTAAATCAAATCTTCTTGATAAGATGAGAGAGATATAAAGAAAGGGGAGAGGGGGGCCTGAATGAGACTATATGGCGAGGGAGAGGACTGGACAACATGACAATGAAGAGGCGGTGCCCACTGTGAAAAGGTGGAAAGGTTGCCTCGACCGGAACCATGCTATAGAGAGTTGGGAGAGGAGGGGGTGGGTGTGGCTATAGCTATCTATATCTAGTCGGCCCTATATAGAGAACTCGCCCCCTCCCACCGATAGGCTCAATGGTGGCTCAGGGCGACACGATGGGTTGAGTTATGAGCATGACTATCTCCCCTATTTATTTGAACTAGTTGTGAAGAAGAGGGTTATGGATCGCAATTATAGAATCATATTTGTTAGTTTACCTCTACATTTATACTAGTATGATTTAGTTCCATGAAGGTTCGAGACGAGCCACATTAGCTGAGTTACAATTCGTTCATAAAAGACACAATTCATTCATATAATAGGTCTTTTAAGCATTGCCAAAGCTCTTCTATTGTACGTGGAAAATCATCGTCGATGTTTTTCATTGTAAATACAATTGATGTTTCCTAAATACAGTAACACATCATGAAATTTCATAGAAAATATCAGAGTCAAGGGTGTGTACCAATGCTATTATCATGGTACCATATTAAATGCATTACATATTCATGCATGGCTAGCTCTTGTACATGAGGTTGTTTGAACATAACTATTCTTGTTGGAAACAAAGGAAAAACCATAACGAATAACCCTTTTGTGTTGTAATCATTAACTAGATTTGGATTAATACTTGGCCAATTCATTGTAGGCAACACCTATGGTATTTCCAATTATAAATAGTCGTGGATTTTCTTAACTTCAATTTGCACATTTGGAAGAATGGGCACAAAAGATGATGATTTTAGTTCATCTTCATCTGCATCTAGGTTCTCTTCCCAATATTTTTATGATATTATTGGTTTGGAGGAGTAGCATCAGAAAGTGGTTTAATATTTTTGAGATGTTTGTATCCTTATATGGTAGCTTATCAAGAGATTCTTTGTCAACATTTATGTGTTTATAACAAGGTTCAGGAGTTATTTTGTATTGTAAATTAACTTTCACTTAAGATCTATTTGCAAAGAACTCATACAATTTGTTTTCAACTCCTTTTCTCTTTAGTACCAAAATGTCTACATCTTCAAAATTATGAGGAAGGAAATAGAAAACAAAATATATATCTTGTGGAAATCTAATAGTGTACTCGTTGTATTTATATTGTCCACTTGGACATGTGTAACCTACACTACATGGTTTATTCTTTTGATTAACATTTTCTCGACCTAAATAAGATTTCCTAATACTCCATGTTATGGTTTAAGGTCCATGTTGTTCCAACTATAAAATTGATTACTATTTTTCTCACCACTACATCTATTACAAATGGTATTCTATTTTTTTTACTTTAACACATGGATTCACAAAAATGATTCGTAGCACATGAAATATATATACCTATAAGAGAGAATATATCTTCTTACGGAATATTTTTTGAGAAACATAAATACCTTCTAAGGTAGATGCCTCAAATCATGTCTCAGATTGTTCGCAATGTTAGGTCTTGAAGTGGAGGTTCCTATATTTTTTATCTTATATATAACCCTCCTACGTTTGTTAGTGTCATCTTTGTGTGCTTGATAATTGTGTTGGCATTTCTCATTTTTCAGTTATTTATGATCCGAAAATGATAAAATTTAAATGACACAGTTAACCGTTTTTATGGATACTCAGTTAAAATATCTCAATTTCATATACTCTTTTTAAAATTTGGCATGTAAAAAATATGAAATTGAAGTGTAATTAACATATTAGACCCATTAATCCAATTTTGCATACATTCCCTTCAATTCTCAATTTCTTGTAAAACATGAAATTATGTTGAAATTGTATTATATACTTAAACATCAAATCAAGACTAATTTAAAACAACAACAAATGAAGGGACTCGGAGAAAAATAATCTAAATTTGATAATAGAGTTCGTCCATGAGGGACTACACATATGGGTTCATAAATACGATGAATTGGTCCTATTAATAATGCAAAATGAACACAAAATTTTATATATAAAATATCCAAAATGGTTAAATAGGACTTGTAAGAATCTATGACCACCTCTAGAAAGTATTCACAACTAGCTCTCATCTTTACAGTATCATCTCCATATACAAAAACAATCTCTACTTGCCTTTTCTATCTCTTAAAATATATTTTCTCTCTCTTATAAAAGGGAAAAATTCTCCAATAAAATGGGGTAAAATATCTTTGATATGTCTCTATAACAACAGTCCTACATAAAATTGACATTCTCCTTCAAAAGGGCTCTTCATGCTCTCCTATAGGTCATACAATATAAAAAAAACACTCCTCTTTAAATGCCACTGAGCTCCCTTTATACATTGCACTGCTCGTGGCTCAATTGGTTGGGCCTTATTATTTTGGGTTGAGCGACCCCGGTTCTATTCTCCCCTATATATTTTTGTATTATCTTTGGGATTTTAATCTTCCCACATTGAGAGGGAGCGAGTGGGTAGAGGGATTTTTAAAGCGTTTGGTGGTTGAGGAGTTATGTGGCTATGACCACACCTTGTAATTTTCTTCTTGTTTGGACCTTCAACTCGGTGCCATGCTAGCTGGGGAGAGTTGGAAATGTTGTTGAATGTTGATGTGGAAATTTGACTCACCCCCTTTGCAAATTTGTTGTGAGGTAGCGAGTCTTCCTAGCTCGAAATATATCTCAGTTGGTTTTTGAGATGTATGTGATTTGTGTGTTGAGTTGTTGGATAGTTGGCAATCCCTCTTGGCCCAACCTGCATATTTCCATATAGCTCGACAAGGTGGTTGATTGAGTTATTCCTTGATTCATGGGCTTAACTAGTTGATTGGTATATATTTTATAAATAAGTACCCATGCTTATTTGAATAATTCATTCAAGATCTACACTCAAGCTAATCTAGAAAACAAATTTGTGAAAGAAAGAAATTTCGTATTCTGTAGAAGGAGAAAATGCAGTGTATCACATAAGTAAGAAGTCTGCAAAACAAAGGAAAAAGACTACAGATGTACGTTGTGGGACAAAGATAAGCACTGGTGGAACCACAAAGAAAATAAAATCAAAAGTTGCGCAAGGATGAAAATTTACAGGTTTGCACAACTCACTGTTCCATATATTTGCAAAACTCAAGGTTCCACAGAGTTAGAAAATACAGTGTTTCACAGGTTCACAAAACTTATTTTCTAAGGAAATGAAAGATTTATTGTTATATCGAGTTGAATAATTGTAGTCTTCTATGGATTTTCTAAGTTGCAGAATGAAGGATAAGTCAAACAATGAAGGAAAATCTGTGGAATGAAGGAAAATTCGTGAAACGAAGGAAAATCCAAAGAAAAAAGGAGAAATTGTAGAACAAAGGAAATTAAAAGTATGAATTCATATCAAGTAAATAAAGTGAACAACTCCGTAGATCATTAAGAAAACGTTGAAAGCCACGAAAGACCATTGGAGTCAAAGTAAGTCTATGTGTCACAACATGAACATTAGAGGTTGCAAAGACAGTGGGTCATCTGAAATCTAAAGAGTAAGGAAATGATCTATGAGAAACTCCTTGGAACATAGATGAAATAATCAGATAAATCGGTTTGGGCTCACACTTGAAGTTAAGCTCTAATTCTATGATTTTGGTCAAGTCCAGAGTGGAGATCAAGTCGAAGTAAAGAGGAAGTCAAACATGCTAGGAAAAAATGAATGAGATTTGAATATTGTGTTAAGATAATATGTGATAGGGCCTATTGAGGATCTTTTGACTAGTCTGAGCTCTCTAGTGGCCTGCTAAACTATTCTATATGAAAATAGTGCACATGCATGCTTTTATTCAGGGGTAACTTTAAGAAGCCTATGGTAAATTGGAGGTGGAAAATCCTCAGCGAATATACCTTGAACTACTTTTGCTAGAAAGGACAATTTTCCTAGGTTTCAAAATGAAATATTTTCTTGATAATTTTAAGGGAGAGCCAGGGTTTTGTTGACGTATAGACTATAGTTTCCGCATGACATCAAGGTTTTGTTGACGCGCATCAACAAGAATTGTTGTCATGTGACAATAAGATTTTGTTAATGCACATCAACAAAACCTTACTGTCATGTGACAACAAATCCTCCTTGTCATGCGTCCACCGTTTGTAGCTCTAAAAAACCATAATTTCCCCCTATAAATACCTCTCCGGCCCTCATTTTCACCTTCACACTTCTTGGATCCCAAATTTTTCCTCTGTTCTATTTATCCTAGTGTTACCTACTACAGGAACCGTACGTCAACACACCAATAGTGTAACCAAACACAAGAAACTCCACGTCTTTAGACTCCAATCAAGCTCAAGTACTCATGGCTTCTAGTGCTCAAGCTCAAGATCTAACACAAAATCAAACTGACCAGGGATTGGCAACACCCCAAGCCCTACCCAAGGTTAAGATTCAATACAGGGGTGTGATGTGCCCCCACATCTATATTTTTTTCAAATGAATGTAGAATACAAGGATGTTGTAGAAGCATGTGAACTCTTAGGGCTTGTTAACATGTCCTAGTTCAAGATTGATCATGACCTTATTAACTACCTTCTCTCCTCTTACAATACATAATATGACCATTTTACTGTTACTCTCGAAGATGGTGATAAATTCATGTTCAGTGCTGAGGCAACTAATATTCATAGATCGACAGGCCTTCCATTTAAAAATTTACCCATAGTAACAACCAAAGATCAACCCCTCACTAAAGAGGATAAGATTTACCTCAAATATACTTTCAGTTTCCATGTTGATTTTACTTGTAACCTGCTTTGGTTTGAAATATTTTAATTTTTATATTAATTCAAATTGATACTAATTGCAATGAATTTTTTCAGCTCATGTCAACAAATCTAGAAGGCGTGGATACACAAGGAATTGCACACAAATTTCTTGTTGCTATGATTTTTTTTTTTCAAGTTATAATTGTTCTACACGGTTCGCAAACAGATATTCCAATTTGGTCTATTGCATAAATTGTTGCAATGATCGTAATTTAGAAATTTGATTGGTGCACATTTTAATATAGTAAGATAAAATCTGAAATTAGAAATGTATCACTTTCTAAATAACTAGTTATTCATGCCAAAAAATATCTCCTTTCTCTCTATTACGAGGCATATTTTAATTTAAAAGACAGAACCAATTCCCACTTGTTTGAATGAGAATTTGAAGAATTTTTCAATTCCACTTGAAGAATAGAAGGTTAATAGTTTATTTTTTATATTTCAATGTTAGCAAGGCTATTGTCTTTATTATGCACTTATGATTGAATCTTTATCCACTAACATTATGTAGTTCTCATTGAATCTTTACCATATGTAGAGAATATTTTTGGAGGCCCTTCCACGTAAAAAAGAAACATCAATAGGAAGAGGCCAACAACATGGTGAGGCATTAGAAGGTTCCCAATCTGAAATGGAATTTCACTCTTCACCTAACCCCCAAGTGTTTGTATTAGTTAAACGATATAGACATAATACCATTAAATCTCCATTTACTATTTTCCATTTACCATATTGAATAACATATTGAATATGCAATTGACATGCACTATCAGGGAATTATAGACTATATGTGTCCTTATCAATAGGTATCACCAACTCACTCAATTGAATCACGTGCAATTTTATATTCTCAACAAAATCAGCCACCCACAACTCCACCAAACTAGCCACCCACAGCTCCACCAAACTATCCACCCATAACTCCACCAAACTAGTCATCTATAGCTCTAACGACAATCAATTCAAACTCCAACACAGCCACCTCAAGAACATCAAAATCTTGACCTTCAACAAGGTATAATTTTATTTCTTTTGTTTAAGTTTTAAAAAAAAATTCATATAATTTACTAATTTAGTATCTTGTGTAGATTTTTAATAGTTTTTAATATAATTTAGTAATGATTTTATTTATTGTTCTTGGAATTTATAGTACATAGAGATCCTTCACCATCTATTCCAATAGTGGCACTGCCATGTCCTCTACCAACATCATTATGATTCAAAATGGCTGCAAGAGGTTCGGGAAAAAATACCATTGATAAATGCATGCCACTTCTAGCCCCTAGTAGGACACTAAACATTTCCTCTTCATTTCCAAATCTGACCCTTTCTCTCGGTGGCTGGCCTAACACAATGGGCCAATCAATGTTGAATCAAATAAATTCAGACGACTATTATTTGGGAATTGATATTAATGACCCAATAAGTGTTTTCAACACATGTGACATGATTCAAGAGCCAACAGGTATATTTCTATTCCAATGCATTTTATTTAAATTTCTCACATTTCAATTTCAATTTCAATATTAATTAATTTTATCGCAAATAGGATCAAGCTACCCAAAGAAAAAAAGAGGTAGTAGATTTTTCTCGATCCGAAAGCCCCCATACATCTCCATTGGCATCATCCTCTTCAGATATAGATAATGAATAATTAACATCATTTGCTTTTGAGAACTTGATTGGTAATGATTGTCAATCCCATGTTAAATAGTTTATTATACCTCATATCAATCAGCTTACAGAATATGAGTGAAGGGAAAAAGTATTCATCAATGAGATAATAAGTGTTATGATAACCATTGGAAAGGGATGGTTTATATGCAGACAGTCCAAAATCAACCTACTAAGATGGATGCCTTATTCATCCAAGCAAGAGGTGGGACCATAACATATGAAAATATTTATAACAAATTTTTTTGGATAAAGTATTAAAAAAATTGGAAAATATTAGTGTTGAAGCCCATGCCTATTTCAACAAATGGTCGAAGGACAAGGATTTGGTGGAAATTACAAATTCCAAAAGAGATAGGGTTATTGTAAGTATTATCAACTTGAAACAATATTTTTTATTAATTTGAAAATTTCTTATTTTGGTAATATGTTTAATTGAGCTCATTTTTTTTGTTGCAGTTGAAATATGAAAATTTAAAGAGTCAAACAAAGGTGTTTCAAGTTCACTTGAAAACCACAAAGAATAGTTTAAACGACATCAATAAAAATGAAGGAAAATATTTTTTTGACTTAACAAACAAAACAATACAATTAAGAGGATAATCAAAGAGAGTGGCTTCGACCCTAAGATTATGTTCAAAGAAAAGGTAGCTATAGATTCTTATTTTCATCCCATGGAGATGCTACAAAGGAATAAGTAGCAAATCATAAATAATCTAGACATTTCTACAGAAGATTTGATTAGTTCAGGTATTATTTAAGAAAAGAATATAGGAGGGAAATCCATTGGCACAGAGATGTTACAGAAACTCAAAAGGAAAGTGCTTAGTGGGGAAAAATTTAATGATTGAGGTTTGAGCAAAAATAGTGACTAGTTCAGTTGGGTGTGGGGCAGGGGTTAACTTGGAAATATTTTATATACTTGAAATAATGAAAACTTGAATGTTTATTTAATTTGAAGTTGCAATCTAGATTTTTATATGTTGTTATATTTATAGAAATATAGATTGTATATGGTGTTTATGTTTGATATGGATGTGATGGTTACAAATATAATAGTGACAGATGATTATGATGATATAGATAATCATGCTTCATGGATGATGATAATGGATAAACATGTAGGATTATTTCTCTACTTGTAATGATGATGACATTAAATGGATGATGACATGAATTGTATGATGATGATGAATTGTATGAATTATATGAATTGATGATGATATGTATGAATTGTATGAACGATGATAATAAATTTAGAATGTGGTATGATTCAAACTCTTGTATTGTTTCTTCACATTTATACCTTCTCAAAATATGTAATGATGATGAAACATAGATATGGATGATGACATAGATGATGATGATTGGATGATGATGAATTGCATGTGATATTGATGTAGCTTCAAAAACATGATCATGAATGATGATAATGGATAATTTTTTTAAGAAAATTTAGAATGTGGATAAAAACTTGTATCAGGTTTCTTCACATTTAAATTGTATACCTTTTCAAAATCTTCTTCTCTCTACTTATAATGATGTTGACATTAGATGTGGATGATGACATTAAAATAGATATGGATGATGACATTAGAATAAATATGGATGATGACATTCGAAATTAGAATAGATATGGATGATGACATTAGAATAGATGTAGCTTCTAGCACGATCATGGATGATGATAAGATAATGGATTTAAATGATAATGTTTTAAGAAATTTGAAATATAGTATGACAAATACATCTTAATACAGTACAATATTTTTCTCTCTACTTGTAAAATTCTTCTGTACGTTTCTTCACATGGGAAAAATGTAATTTTTTTTCTACTTGTAAATGCAATGTCTTTTTGGAAGATCAATTTTTACATGTAATTTGATATTCATGCCGACAAATTTCAAACACTGTATCAAATTATTTTACAAATACCAAAATAAATTGAACATGAATTTCAAAAATCCAGCTATGATATGGTTTAAGGTACCTCTTCTCTTTACTTGTAAAATTTGAACTCTATATCAGGTTTCTTCACATTTAAATTTTATACCTTCTCAAAATTATGGGTCTTCTACTTGACAAAATCTAATAGATGATCATTCAGAATAGCTATCTGAGCACATACCATGGATGATTGAATATGTGTAAGGGTCTATGATTTCATGTATGATTAGATTAATGATTTACATTTTTAAGAAATTTGGAATGTGGTATAACAAAGACATATTAATACAGTAAAATATTCTTCTCTCTACTAATGAAATCTTGAAATATTGTAGGTTTCTTCACATTTAAAACTTCTCAAATATCTATTGTAACATGCAAGTAAAATCAATTTTTTACATGTAATTTGATATTCACACCAAAAAGTTCAAACACTACATTAAACTTGAATTTTATACTTCCCAATTTTACAAATACCAAAATTAATTATTGATACCTATTTTTTTGGTACACTACATTGTTACAAATACCAAAATTAATTAAACCTGAATATCAAAACTTCTTGTGCTGTGACTATGATATGGTTTAAGGTACCTCTTAGCTTGTAGATGGGTCAATGACTGAAAGCATATGGTGAGGAAAATGATCATATGTTGGTCCTGAGCAATGAGATAGATTACCTTCAATCTAAGTCAGACCCGAGAAGTAGAAAGTGAAATATTAAAGAAGAAAGTAGAAGCAGATGAAAGAATAAATTTGAAACAGAAAGATTAAAGAAAATTGAAAAAAACTTAGGTACCTCTTGTTCTTTAGATGGGTGTGATAAATCATATGTTAGAAAAATGAGAAATCATCCTTCGTACCATTCTAAATGACCTTCGATTCCAAATAAATCAATAGGAAAAATGGATTAGTTTACAGCATGGGTGAGTTTCCTGACAATGTCACCTTGAGAAGTGAGAGCTTCCTCAAATGGATGTCAACCCGCATGTTTTTCAATAAATAAAAGATGAAATATTAATTAAGTAGATGAATAAAGAAAAAATCATATTAAAGAAATATTAATGCAAAAAGAGAAGTAGAACATGTAAATGTCTTGATAGTGGAATTCTGGAAGTCTGCATGTCACAAACACAATATCAAAGTAGTTTGAAATATCCAAAAAAATAGTTTTTTTAAAATTAGATTCATACTTAAATAAATGTAAATAGTATATTTAACATCTTCAATGATAACAAGAGCTACTAACAAAATATGTTCCTTTGATTAAGGATACAATATTTTGAAGGGACTATACCCTATGAACAAAAAGGCTCAATCAAAGCCAGATACAAGAAGGATGAAATTAATTCATCCAGAAAGGCTAAACGCCTTTACATGGAGGCTCAAAAGCCAAATATTGCAGTAAAGAGATGAAAAAAAGATCAATCAGACAGTGATCCGAAGAAGAACAAAAGGGACAAAATACATTGAGAATGAGAGCCTTGCTTAAATAGGCATCCCAAAAGAATAACAACATCTAAGAACCACTAAAAAATAGATCAAGCCATAAATCATTTGAAATTCCTTGTCAATATTGACCTTAGATCTTCTAGAGAGAAAGAATGTAATGGCCATAGCATCAAGGAAGGACCGTTCATGTTTACCTAAGAAATAGATAATATGGGTCTCATTAGATATCCTAATTTTATAGGAATGCCAATAAATATGCACACACATAAGTTTGAGGATTGCTACCATAAAAAATATAGTACACTTTTGAGCATGAGCTAAGGATGCAAATGATGCCCCTTGGAATTGCTAACAGCCTGGCATCAATTGAGGAGCTTCTTGAAAAAATCAGCAAGTGACATTGTCCTCAAATTTTATAGCTTCCTCTTACCTTTTGTTTTTTCCATATTCCTATAGCATTTTTGAGGTCTTTGATCTCATGTTCAAATTTCTAACCCTGGGAACCGCAAGGTACCACTTATCTAGAATTATCAACAAGTTTACTTATATGTATAAGTTCTTTGAAATTTCCAAATCCCTATGAATACGCAAAAAAATCTATAAAAGGTAAAAGAACCTTAACCTTCTTGCACTTTCCTCTAAATGCCAGAGGGTAGCAGTGATCCAAATCTCTCAAATGGGAGAGGGACAAAAATAGGCTCCAGTAGGAATAGCTCCATAGTAAGGAGACTGTCAACGGATGATGTCGAAAGTGTACAAAAAACATCACCAAACATAATTCGATCAACTGCTGCAAATAGACTTCTCCAAGGAATCCAAGAACAATAACCAAAGAAAAGGCAAGACACAAAATCCAGAGTGTCACGATTAAATGCTAATCCAAGGTTACAAGGAATGGGACATATCTTCCCTCCTAAAGAAGCAGGATCAACCACCACACCCTCCCATACTGCTTTGAATGGGTGGAGTTATTCCAGCTACAAATCTAGGTTATCCCCTTCATCAGAAATTTTTTTAACTACTCTGAACACTGACAAACTAACACTGGGCTCCACCAGAATAGCTCCCCCATGAAGAGATGAGTTCCTCAACATGCCAAAAGTGACTTCAAAATACAGATACAAAATTTCTCAACAAACAAGAGAGATACACTACACCTGGTAAATCTCTAAAAATGCTCAAAACAAGAAGCATCACAATGCATAAGGTATAAAAAGTGGAGCAAGAGGCCGAATGGGTGGTTTTGAGGAGCCACCCCTGTAGAGTCCTCTCAATGGATTGTTTATGTCGCCTCCACAACGGTGATTTGATATCCACCCCAAATCAACACGGATGGATGAAGAAGATGCTTGCATATGACTTGGTGCAAAATGCATTAAATGGGTGCATGTAAAAGAACATCAAAATGTGTGTCAGGTTGATCATGTCTGATACTAAAATCTCAATGTTTCTCAATCCTGAGTGAATCATGTAGATCTTTATGTGTTGCTCATGATCCTCATAGGAAGAGTCGAGTCGACTCAAAAAAGTTTGAGCTCTGTCAATGTGTGATCCCAATGAAGTATCTGCTCGAAAACCAATGTCACTGATTGAATTCCACTTAACATGTGGAATAGAGGAAACAATACAATGTGCAATTTCGATGATTCAATGACTCCTTAGTGAGACCCATAGAGGTTGAGCATTTAAGAAATGAATGTAGTAAATTATGCTTCAATTTAAAAAATCCATGCAGCTGAGCCAACCTTAAATAGGATACACAACAGTGTTGGTTTTCTTAATAGGCACAAATGTGGCAACAAAGAGCATGCAGTAATCTCTAAGCCCCACCAGGTCCCGAAGCATCAATTAGCAGGTTTAGGCTCATAAAAACTGTTTGATCAATGTCAGTGGGATTCAAGAGCAATAGTCTGTAAGTGGACTATTGAGCATGGATATGGTTGTCCACAATATGATGGTGATGCTATGTAGGCTACCAAGTTTGTTCTGCAGGAAGTGTATTATTGTATCCTTATGATGAATGAGTGATTGTAGAAGAGAATTTCACTTCTTGAGCAGATCTATTTTCTTCCACAAATTTTGTAATATCCTCTGGTCCACATACTTCTAAGAAAAGCATATCATTCCAGAATCACATGATAGGTACAAAGTTGCCATAACTCCCATAAATGCTTTAGGACGTTGGGCTCAGCCGAAATTGCATCCACAATTGGATTACAACACTCCAATCCATAATTGGCACTTTATAATTATAGTGCCAAGTCTCAAAATAAATAACTCCAATGGAAAGAGGTGAAAAAATGTCACTTTTACAAAAAATGGCACTGCAAAACCGAGTTACCGATCAAAAGATACAACCTTTTTAATATTTTCCTAGTGTTATTTATTTTAGATTGCCACTAAAACAAATTTAAATTGTTGTTGCCTTCGGGCACACAAATAAAATTAGAGGGGGCTCAAGTTAAGCACCTACTAGTAGGAATCACAAGAATTTAAGCCCTCATATGACCATACCATATGACTCAAGGGCTAAGGAATATTTGCACAAATGGGGGGTGTCTCACTGCCACCTTATTATCATGTTGACTAATATGTATTAGGGAGATATGAGTCTGCAAAATGGAGGAAACAACATGTTGCACATTTTCCTGGATCAACTTTGCCAAAAAAGGAAAGCTTCCGATTTCCTTCTGTTGCATGCGGACACCTCAGATATAGTCTTTGACTTTCTTTCAACATAGTTTTTTAATTAGGTTGTCTTTGATGTATCTAAAAGTGGTATCCCAACTTATGTCAGACCAGATTTTCATGCCAGAAATCAATGTCTTGCCCATTTCCAAGTTTCCATCTACAGCCCGAGAGAGGACTAGTGCCTGATGTGGAGAAGATTATTCCACAAAAATTGATCTGTTTGTAGAAGCAGATGGTCCAAGTTTAAAGTCGAATCTCAGGGTTTTCACATTGGATCCAATGGTATTTTAGCCTTTGATCAACTCAATAAAAATATATATGTTAAAAACCCTCCTCATAATCAATTTTTCCATCTGTAGATTTACAATTGTGTTACGTCTAACTATAAACTTTTATATTTGAATCTATTACTATGAAATTGAAAAAATAACCACAGTAAAATGTAATGTGACAAGAATAAAAGTAAGGTCAATGAGATACCTATTTAAAGATGAAACAATCCTTTATCAATAGCTTCTTCAAAGTTGATATTTGCTTCTGCAAATTTTGATGATGCACCGATTCTAGTCTCATTGTTGACAACATTTGGACTTGTAGCTGTATTATTAAATACTCTTTTTTATGCAAAGGAATTCCAATGCGCAATTTCTCTATCGAAAGGAAATTGTTTTAGGGAGTAACGAGAAACATAACACCTCATGCAACTTTCCAAATTTTTATCCAACCTCTTTCTCATTTTTTATTTTATAAATATAAAGCACTGAAAACCCGTTCATCCTCCATAGATCCCAAAACCATAGTTGGACACAAATCATATGATCTAAAATATTCATTGATGTCTTCTTGTAACACAATAATTTTATATATTCCTCACCAGAGCCTTGTAATAGCACCACTCTTAGAAGGTTTGTCTAATAATTTATATTGGTTCCTCATTATCATTACAAAATTTGTTGATTAAGATGTTAATAAATCAAAATTTAGTATACCTTTGATATCGATACCCTTAAGTTTTTTTGTCTTAGTGAAATGTTCCATTATTCTACACATGGATTTATGGAAAATATTTCTTACAAATTCTACACAAGAACCTTCAGTATTCTAAAAATTTGGATTCATCACACCCGTAGCTTCAATAATTTTATCTTTGCAGAAACATTCTCTAATTTTTGATGATAAGGATTCTGAAATTTTTCTAAGTTTTATTCTTGTGTCGAATGTAACAGAATCAAATAGATTACGTGTCACAAGAACTTCTTCTCTTTCCGATCCTGTAATATCTTGATGTTTTTACAAAATGTGTAGTGGTATGGATATTAAATCTCAGATAGTTAATGGGATTCTTAAGATCTAATAAAGCTTCCAATTATTTTTGGAATATATTGGGTAAAAGGAGGGTTTTAGAAGGTCCCACAACCTTATACAAACGAGCCCATCAGGCCAGATTTAGCAATGATATAAGCAGAGTCAAAATACCCGAGCAGATTCCAAAAAAAGGAGGACGAAAAAACAAACAAAGATAAAGAAGAAATACATCAAAAGAGCTTTTTCAGCTCAGAAACTACGTTCTTTGCTCTAGGAGAGCCTGAGTCGTTAGCAAGAAGTTCAGCCAACTTGATAAGCTCCACACAATCATCCACAATGGCAATCCTGGTGGTATCCGTGAAAGCCTCCCAAGCTTTCAGATCCTTGAAGGCACATTGGAGCTTGCTCAAAATAGAGGAAACCATGTCATAAAGCTTCCAATTATCAAAAATAGGTGTATCAAAAATATCTCGAGAAGTTTAAAATACATCAATATTTTGATATACCATTTTTCTCATCTTTATAAAATCAACACTATAGACTAATATGTCATGTGCATTCTTATTCATTGTATTGATATCCTACAACATTGAAAGAATGCCAAAAAATGTAAGTAATGTCTCCAAATTAGTTAAACGTAACAACAAGTCTCTCGCCCTGTCAATTTCATGATGATATTTTTGCATGAAACCAACCAACGAAGGATACTCCTCACACACTCTGCAGGAAGGCTCATACAAAGAAATACACCTTGTCTCAACATCCTTCCGAAGTTTTTTTCCATCTGTAATTCCAATTACAAATTTTTGGAACTCAAGAAATTGCTTTGGGCTGTTTGCCATATAGGCTTGGAGTTCTCTAATAAGGTTTTCTACTTTAGCAAAATTTTCATTGTTGCTAACCATTTTATATGCTAAATTCATTCTATGTGTCATACAGTGAATTACTAGCATATAAGGGGTCACTGTTGTTTGCAATCTAACAAATAGTCTAGTTCGGGGACCCTACATAACTGATGCACCATCTTCTCCAACACATACCAACTTCGTAGCAATTTCATGATTAGTCATGCCAACAATATCTTTCAAATGAGAAACTATTTTATGTAGGTTTTCGACATTGTAATTTTCAACCACTTTCATAACACCCAATAAATGTGGTGTCCTTATATGATTTTCTAATGTATAAACATGGATACATGCCCATGTGGTGTTGTCTACTGTTGTCACTCCATCAATTGATAAAGAGATAAACTTTGCATTTTTTACACTCTCCTTCAAATCTTCATTCTCTATCATTGAAAGGAATTTGGCCATTTCCCATGCATTATTGTTTGACCAATGAGACTAAGGAACATTGTGCATTCCACTATATTGATATACAAATTTTTAATCAAGGAAATCTGAGATCAATCTCCCTTTCTTAAGTATGTGAAATAAAGTAGAGAACTATATGAGTTTAGCATGCAAATTTAATTTATTCATCTTACCAATTTGGGATGTGATCATTCCTCCCTTTTCCATGATTTTTAGTTTTCCTCCTATGTGTTTTGATTTTCTGGCCATCCTCTGTCGTTATAGTCAAATATTGTTTTTCAATTGTGTTTAGCTTCAGTTGCATTTTTTGCTACTTTCCCAATTTCCACGTACATATTGTACAAGTACATTTAGATGGGATATATTCTGAATTATCTGGCTATACATGTTCGATAAAAGGAAATTTGGTAGCCCAATAAAACTTGTATGTCCTCCCAATCGTCCACATATTTTTGTTCGTTTTCAATGTTTTACTTTTTTAAGTAGAATTTTGAGCATTATCACAATCACTTGGTTTCCTCTTTCGTGAACTAGAATTTGAATTTGATTTTTGTGTTCTATTTTGATGAGTATTTTTATGTGTGATATCTTGATGCACTCCTAGTTGCACCCCAATGGGAAGAATATCTATAGGATCTGGTATCTCAACAGGAATATCCTTAAGCTCTGGCAATGTATCATCATAGGTGTCATTTGGTTGATATTGTGCAGAATGCATGTCCACTTTAATAATATCTTCAACACAATCAATACTCTGATTGATTTCAGTGGCGGCTATATGGGTGTTGGTAGTTGCAGTATATGTAGCAGCAGAGTTTCTAAAATACGTGAACAAGGACTTCTGAGATTTTTTGTTACTTTTTGGGTATTTTGAGCACTAGCATCTTCCATTGTTCTGAACAAATGAGTTAAACCTTTTCCATGCATCACTAAACATTATGTCACACGTCAACAAGACTATATCGTGCATCAACAAAAACCAATTGTCACTCGTTAACTGTATCTCCCTTATCACACGTCAACTGAATCTCCCTAGTCACGTGCCAACAACAATCCTTTTTAGTGCGTTAGTAAATAGTATCAGTTGCATGTCAACAAACAAAAATTGTCACCCAAATAAAAACTTCCAAACATTTTTCATGCGTCAATGGAGTGACCTTCGTTATGCATCAACAAAGTGACCTTTGTCGCACATAAGCTGTATCTTTATTTTTTTCCGTCAACATAAGTCCTTTGTTACGCATTAGTAAATAGTCATGGTCGCTCATCAACAAATTGAAATTGTCACTTGACTGCAAACTTCAAAACATATCTGCAGTGTAATGGTGTTTAGTCATTGCAAGTTTGTTGTACTTGATATGCCGATACCTCAACTAGTAGTTTGTTAGTAGTATCCTACCAGGTGAATCACCTAGGTTTTTATAGGTTATGTTTTCAAATGTAGGCAAAGCCAACCCCTAAAAAATACTAGACATTTTAGGTGAACAGGGCACTAACCTGCTTCAAAAATTTACCTTTTCAAATTTTCCTAAAATGGAATATTTGCCAAATTACAAATATTCACCAATAAAAAAATCCCTGCTTTTATTTTTCTATCAACAATTTTCTTCTTCTCTCTCTCTCTCTCTCTCACATTATTCATTTAGAAGGGAGATCTATTACTATTTTGGTTGAGCCCTTTTTGGTTTTTATACTTGTTGCACCTTTTAGATTAATAAAGTAATCATTTTTTCCTTCTCACTATTTGTATATTATGTAGAATTACAATATAGATGATTGTATCTCATGATAGAAGTTTTTATCCTTAATTTTTAGTCACATTTCCTTAATTTTATGAGGATACATTAATTTTCAGGTCACAGTATGTGTTTCTATAAATTTCATACACGATTCAGCAATGGAGTTTCCCCATTTGAGCCCTTATAAAGCCATTTTTTGCCCCTTCTGTGTACTATCATAACTTTAAGCCTCTATATAAATCACTTATGCAGAAATACATCAAATTATTAGTTGCATATGGTGTGTTGGTCCCTTTAATCCTCTTATGTATGTTCATCCAAGTAGAGGTCCTCAAACATTTTGGTGCATCACCTTGTTTTCAAATTTTTTATTAATCCTTGTGCTTAGTTCCTACCCCTTTTCCTTGGTATTAAAATACAATAGAGTTAGTTTTTGGGTGTTACACTAGGGGAACTAGCCCTCTCTAGAGACTCACTCCAACTTTAGGTCACCCATAGCCTAGGAATGTTTAAATTTTGTCAGTTGGAAGGGGAGTCATCACATCACTACACAAAGGGTGCATTACTTCGTGATAAATTTTTTTGGCACACTTGGTGGAACCCAACATGAGGATTTTATAAATATTTTATGTTTTTCTCGGAGAATTTTAGTGTTTAGAAACATTTCTCCAACATCTGAAAAATCCAAAAAGATAACAAGGATCTTAGTTTCAGATTAGTTTCTTAGGTTTCACGCCAAAAATCACAACCATATCAACTTCTAAAGGTAATAATATTTCTATTTTTGTTGAGTTACCTTAATTTTTAGTCAAAAAAGAAAGATTCTCTAGATCTACCACATACACAAAATATCCACTTGCTATTAGTTCACCTCAATACACTCATGTTATAATTCTAAATATACATATGACAATCCCTATAAGCCTAGTTTTTGTTCCTTTCACTGGTAGAAGCCCTGTGAACCTTGACCACCATGATTACATACTTATGTCTGCCCTTAAGAGTGTTCCATATTTCACTAGAGATAATCAAACTACCCCTATTGAGCACATTAAGGATGTGGCCAACATATGTTCGGTTCATCATGCCACTTAAGAAAACGTTGCAGTTAGCTTTCTCACATCATTTTTTAAAGGAATTTACTTGCAGTGGTTTATGGGATTAAGTGTAAAATCCATCAATACTTAGGATCAACTTGTAGAAGAACTGTGTAGACAGTTCGAAGACAAATCAAATCACTTATCATTGGTGGAGAAATTGACCTCTATCAAAAGATCATCGAATGAGTATATTTCTAATTTCAATTTCAGATTCCAGATAACATGGGACATGATCCCTCAATTGGTAATGCATAATCCTGAATATTCTTTTATGTATTATTTAAGAGCATTGAATAGTGATATTTCTATGATGATTCCATCAATGGGTTAAAGCACACTTCTCGATGCATATGAAGTAGCCATTAGGAGTGAGAATAGTCTCATATAAGCTAGAAAGATTGCACCAAGGCCCCTTATGTTTATATTTCCATATATACAACCCTCTACACCCATTCAAATACCTTTAATAACATCTATTCCATTTTCAATCACCAATTAAGCCAAATCAATACTGTTCTAAGCAAATCTAATGAATTATAAGAGGTTAAAATCCTTTTACAAACATTTGAGAATAAAATAATTTCTCTTAAAAGAGACAACAACATCAATACTACAAACCTTACTATTCACCCTACTAGTCCAATAAGCCACCATTTCAAGCTAATTTTCAAGGCCAATGCCAAATCACTATTGTTAAGCCTTATTGATCATACAATCCCAATTTTGCTAGCACTTCTAAAGTAATGGTTCTTGTCCAAAACAACTTAATACATGAATATGAGTGGTTCTTCCCTTATAACCAACCCCGTAACCAAACCACTTGTCCAAATGACATCATCAATCAAGCACTAATGGTACAAAATGCTTTAATTTCTCAAAGTGTATCGGTTGAAGAACCATAACAATAAGAGGATTCCCAAGAGCTAGTTCAAAATGATGTTACACTTCTCAATTGATAAGGGAAAGAGTTTTGTGGGGTGAATCAATTGCAAGGCAAAAATAGGCTTCTACCTTTGTGGCATCAAGTACAAGGTCAAAGAAGAGAGCCATAAAAGTGAAATAATCAGCCAATAAATGCCATATTCAATCTTCTCTAATTCCTCAAGGTGTTACTGGTCATTTTTCATGTTCTAAGGTTCAGGAAATTCAAAATAATTAGACCAAAAGAGCTTAAGAACAACCTGAAGCTGCTACCTTGTAAGCATTAACATAAGAAATTTCCATTTTAGGTAAATTACAACAAATTGTTAGTACTTTCCCATTTAATATTCTTGAGAATATGAGGCAAAACAAGGTGGATATTTCAATGCAGGAGTCTTTGTCTATTCCTAGGAAAAAGGATATTTTACATGTTGCCTTGTCTAACCTTAGCCTTCCAAATTAGTCATCCAAATAACAATTAAAACTTGTTCTTACCAATACACCTCAACCAAAATAAGACCAAACAAGTAAAATTATAAAACCCACTCCTTTCTATGTGTCATTTATCATTGACAACCATCTAGTCCAAAGTTTAATTATACATTCAAGAGCCATTAGTTCAATCCTACCTAAATAGTATTTGAAAAGTTTGGTCTTGAGTATAAACCTCTTTCTACATGAGTTGTATAGCTTGATGTGACACCAATAGGGACTATTAGTGTAATCAAAGGATTGATCCTCCTTTACAATAATGTTCTAAATTCTCTATTCCCCAAGACATTTTCATTATTGACCTCCCTCCATACTTTTCTTTATGCCTATCTAGGGATTTCACAACCATTTTGGGGGATATTTGTCATCAAATTGGTCTCACATGTTAATTAGAACTAGATATGGCACTAAAGTCACCATAAGGTCTGAACCTATTTGAAACAACCATATAGAACCATATGTACCAAGTGTCGTCAATGTCAGTTACATCATTATTGATGAAGAAGATCAACTAGCTGTCACGTAACCAAATATTTTTCTTGAAGGAATACCTAATTTATTGCTTGATGAATGGGGAAATAAGAGTCATGCATTTTATTCTTATAATCACATCGAAGAGGCTAGTCTTGGTACTTACTATTTACATAAGGAAGAATCTTTCATTCTTAACCTTGTGAATATAAATCAACAAGATGATGATGTTTATAAAATGTACTATGATGGATCAAGGAATAGAAATGGGGCAAGAGGTGGTATCATGTTGATGTCTCCAATGAAAGAAAATTAATATTCTTCCCTTAGGTTTTAATTTAGTTGTACAAATAATGGAATTGAGTATGAAGCCCTTTGATTAACTGTAAATAGAAATTCTATGGGGGTTTTAATCTATTTTATAAGTTAATCTAAATAGAAACTGAATGCTATATTGGAATGCAAGATCTCTTTTATTTTTAATAGTTAAATATATCAAAATAATGGAAATACGATGAATATGATACTAACTTGTAAATGAATTACATCATTTTTGTATTAGACTGTAGCAGATGGGGAAGGGTGTAACTGAGTGGCCTTAGGAAGGGCAGGATCTGAATATTTTCCTATACTGAGGCACCTGGGAGGGTACTGGGGTGCCCTGGTTTGTAATCTAGGCACTGTAGACTGCAAGAAAGCTCAAAACTTGGGTTTAATAGTGTTATAATATCTCTGTAACACCTTCACTCATATCGCATGGGTTTCACAATAATGTTCTCTATGTTGTTGTAAACATTGTATGAAGATTTACCTACAAAACCCTATCCAAATCATCAATTTGTCAAAAAATAAAAATGCATGTGAATAGGTTAGATTGACCTCAACTTCCAAAATAGTGGTCTTATGACTGAGTGATGCACTACATTTCGAACTCAATGTAGTTCTATGTGTGTGCGCAATTTTGTGCCTAGGGCGCCCTAGCGTTAATGACGCAATAGTAAGGGGCAATAACTAGATGTAAAATGAAAATGGTGGATGGAATGGAAAAAATATAACCCTTCCCCCTATACTTGTGTGATGCAGATGTAGTAGATTTCCAAATGCGGTCCCCTGCCTTGGTAGATAGCTACCCTTAATAGTAAGATGTCTGCCCATAATGTAGTGAGTATGCTATGTTTATATAGGGATCTCTTGTTCAAATTTCAACACTAGTGACCCGAAACTATTGACTATGACCTAGGGGAATTCACAAGGTAACCGTTAGGACTGACCTCAAACAAATAAATTAATACCACAAATCACGATGACAATGGCACTTAAAATCATGGATTAGGGCACCCCGGTGCAACCCTAGGCACCCCAACATAGACTTAGAGATGAAAAATGAGAAAATTATGACACCTAAGACCTCCTAAAAGATTCCCAAAACTACAGAGACAAGTGATGACTGAAACAGGTAAACAACAATGATGATAGGACAGGCTAACTGATAATAAGACCAAAGGAAATGTCACTAGTTAATACTTTTATTACGCAAGATCCATATATAAAGTAACATACCCGACGGTATAAATGTAATATTAAGTGCATGATTTTGTGACTACATTTTCCTCCACTTTATGTTGGTGAGCAGAAAGCATGGTAACATAAAGTAGATAGAGATGTGTACTTGAGAAAAATTTAGAAGCCCATGTTGTTGAAGAAAGCGTAGATCTGTAGTAGAAGCATGTTGATAGAACTATAAAAGTGTGTTGATATAACTATAAAAGTGTGTCGAACCATGGATCAATGAGAAAATCCATGCAACGTAAAAACGTAAGTGTCATAATGAAGTGTGGGAAATGAAAATGAGGATTAGGATTTTGGATGATTTCGAACACAATTTAATAACGAATAGGTGGGTAGAGAGTGATCAGTTCCCAACCCGAACACTGGTGTTTGAATGGAATAATTGGGGGATTTGGGTGTCCTACTCTATACAACATAAAATATTGTGCATCTTATACAAGATGCCCATGCCTCCTCCCTCTATTACAATAGATGAAGAAAAAACAATGGCTATAAACACCGGCGAGCATGGAATCCCAGACCTCAACATAATAGCCAAAATAATATGGGCCTCGACAAGTACTTGAGTCCCCAAAAAGTACCATCTAACGGATTACATCTGTCTCTCCCCATCCTCTAACAATATGACTTGTACTATCTCCACAATTATTGGTAATCACAGTATGCGATACACATCCTCCAACGTGATTGTCATCTCACCTGTAGGAAACCAAAAATTACAAGTATCCCCACACCACCTCTCACATAAGGCTGTCAGCATAGGCATATTATGGGGCACATCCCCCATCTATGTTATGTGCCACAATTTTGAATGGTCCATAACGTCCCAATCATTATCTCACAAACCTATCCCAAGCGAAGTGCTAAAATGAAGACCCCTACGGAACTCCCTTGAATGAATATCCATCTACACAACAAAAAACATAATGTTAGAACACTATACAAACCTATACACACTCACTTATCACATTACTACACAATAGAAAATGTATTTATACCACTCTAGATTAAATACACACTCTCTAGAATGAGGCACCTAGAAGCAGGACTAAGGCACCTAGAAGTAGGACTGGGGCACCCACTAGTAGGAAACCGATGCCCACTAGCAGGACACTAGTGCCCAGGTCTGGGAGTTCCTGTCTCGAAGGCCATTAGCACATTCACTGCTCTTTTCCAGGTCTAAAATGCCAAAAATGCTCAAAATCACATATTTTCAAAAATTCAACAACAACGACTACTACACACACATTTTTTGAAAAATAACACACTTACCAACTCTGTCGTTGTACGTGATGCTATGGCAGTCGCCACCATCTCAAATCAGCTAGGTCGTGTTGTTTTAACTTAAATAATCCTTACTCATTCAAAGCTCACTATCACTCTCACGTAAAAGATAAATGAAGTGACTAATCACTTTTTCACCTTACTATTTATAATTCATTTTTACCTACTCTACAATAGTCATTATTTTGTGATCATTTTTCAACTAATAAACACTATAAGGTTTTCACTATATCTTGAATGTTTTTACTTTGATTTACACCTCGTTTATGATGTTCTTTTCAGAATTATACCTATCATCGTATTATGCACATGGCACACACGTTATCTATCCTCGAAGTTGTATTTTACTCAATCTCTACAAATTTTGGTAATATTCATCATACACTATATATTTCATGCTTACTTTCAGCTCACCGTGCGTTCTTCTCATCACTTCAACTTTCACCAAAAGGGGGGCATACAATTGGGATAATCCTTGTTGGTTTGTAAAATAACACTTTAGCAAATAACAGTTAGGGGACAACAAGTCCCTCCTCTTTATGGGAGAGGTTCGCTTATTGAAAGCGAGGATCAAATATTATACACAAATGTACAACTTTCATATTGATGAGGGCTCCTGATACTTTGAAATGCCAATAAAGATTGCCAATGCATAGAAAATAGAAGAATAATGAAACTGAAAGGGAAGAACACAACAATACTTTAAGGTAATATAGATAACATAATATAACCTTACATGTACTTATCAATGGAATATAGAATAGAATCATTCATGTGATAATATTAGGTATAATTCCATAAACACAAAGTTCCAAAAGTCATATCATAAGAACACAAAGTTTCTTAGCATGAAAGATTAATGATCCATAAAACTTAGACAAGGAAAGGAAGAAAAGTAGATAGAGACAAGAGAAAATTTTCTGTATTGATCACTTTCAAATCTATTACATTTCCAAAATATTAGGATCTAACCCTTAACTATGGCATGGAGATCACACTTTATAGCTTACAAAAATGGTTACATTCAGTTACAACTTCCTTTAATCTAAAGATTAAAGATCACTTCACAACTCTATTAAAAGAGTGTCCTAGGACCCAGAAGTGTAAACATCTGATAGAAACTTAGAGGGGCCCACCATCTTGAGAATCTGATGTCTAAATTTATTTAATGCCTCAGCTATTTCGATGTACTTGGGTATGGTGGTGTTAGAAGTGACATGACATTCCAAGGCATTTCTCCATATCCTTTTCAAACTCTATGTTTTCCTGAAATTCCTTATTGGCCTCAGTGATAGTTGACTGAAGAGAACAAACATCTTTCATCTTCTGTTTAGACATGAAATCTTCTTTGAAAAGATCCTCCTTGATGAAGGTGTTGAACTGAACCTTGATTTCTTGTATGGAAAACTGATTACTTGTGGCCTCTTTCTGGATTTGAAAATTAATATCTTAGAAGGAAGACAAAACATAAGTCTTGAAAGTTTCCCCTTTCTTCCTCATATTCTTCAGTTCTCCCACAACTTCCTCCAAACTATTGAACTTCCAATCAACACTAAAAACCTAGGATTTTGATAGATTATTCTTGGATTCATCAAATACTTTGCTTGCCAATCAAATCTTCTCATTTGTCTGGATCATTTAACGGAGATCTTGAATACATTCACACTAGAGTTTTATCTCTTTCTCTAAGCCACTGAGTGTTGTGCTGAATTTCAGTTGTAATTTGGATACCTTCTTATATGACTTGAAGGCCTCCTCAATAAATTTTAACCCAGCTACTGTCATATCATTGACTAGTGATTCAACGGCCTTTCCACAGGTGACATGTTTATGAATATCCTTAATGGAATGAACTTCATCATTACTGAGAACTAGAGGATGTGGAAGAGTAGTTAATGGAGTAGGATCCAATACCTTATCATTTGCCAATAAGGATTTTATAAAACCTAAAAGAATTAGGTTTTACTTTTCCAATTGCTCCAAGGTCTATTTGTCCTTTTCAACTCATTCAATGAATCAAGTGACCTTTTCTTTGAGGTTATGAACTTCACTTTCACGTGTTGATTCTCCAAGTGGAATCCTTGTGAATTCCAAATCAGATACCAAAATATCTCTCTTCCTTATCCTCTTTGGGCTTGGAAATCTCCATGAATTGCTGACCTTGCGAATCCGATACAAGCCTTGAGGTGATCTTTTCTTTCTTTGATGGAGGAGGGGGAGTAGAACTGAGCAAGGCTACCACAACATCGAACTTGGGAACCACAATTTGGGAGGTATACTTCCTTTTCCTACTATCAACGAAAGGCTGAACCCAAGAAAAGGAAGAGGCAGAAGGAATAATGGGCCCAAGTGCAAGTGAACTCATCGCACTCAGTGTCTGCACTACTAATGTCTCCAGTGGGGAAGTTGTTACATTTTCAGAAAGATCCTTAGAAGAAGTATCCATCAAATCTAAAGGTCCACTCATTTGACATTCATTCTCTACCCGAGTAGTAATGATAGGGGTTATTTCTTATCCTTATTTCATTCCTTCACTATCTTCCTCACTTAAAAAAACAATATCTTCTGATCCTACAGGGACTTCTGGCTGCTCCAAAAGAACTTCTTCTTCAACCTATTTCTATTTGATGTTTTTACCTTTCTTCAGGTATACCTTTGTTAAGGAGGATGGAGAAGATTTCTTGGGCATATCAACATCAGGTGCAAGTTCTTCTTTCCTAGGAGAGGGAGTTTCATGTGAAGAATATTTAGCTTTATTCATCCTAAAATTTTGCATCTTATTATCAAAGCAGAGCTTGGTTCTCACAATAACCGGGTTGATTACTTATTTCAAATCATCCTGCTCCTTTAGAAACAAATCAAGGGTTTCAAGAGGAGAGTGTTTGATGGTTATCTCATATTCAATATATTGCAGATCTTCCTCATCATCCTAGAGATTTTTAGGTACTTTGTACATATTAAAACCTATAATCTGTTGAAGCGAAAATCTGCCAAAGTACCTTCTCCTGGCCTTGAATTCATCTACACAATCAGCCCAATAATCTTTAGTATCACCATAGTGAATTAAACTAATATGAGATTCTTAGCAATATATACCTTGATGTCAAAATAAGTCTAAGACTTGAAATGATGAAGAGTAAGAGGGGAAACAATTCTATCAATGTTTTGAGCATCGAGGGTTGTTCTGCATGTATAATTTCCCAAGGTGATACGGAAATGAATGCCAAAAATATTTTCATCTTTGCAAGTCTGATGCAATTTATCCAACTGCCTGAAAATTTCAACCAGGGCCATTTTATCATTACAAAACATAGGAAGCTTTAAAGGGGAACCATCAAAACTAGCTAGCTTGATATATGAGAATTTTATGAATTATGTGTAGAAACTCCCATATTCGGAGATTAAAGACTTTGCTTCTTTAGAAAATATCCAAGCATTATCTCCTTCCAAAAGCCTCACAATGTACATGGTGAATGCATAATTAACTCTCCTGAAATTATGATTGTTGTCTTTGTGGGTTAACTGAGGACAATATTCATATATAGGGGCGTATTTATTATCCTCAACAAAATTGAAACCAAGCCATTTCCTGGATGCCGCAATGGTGTACATAAGGTAAAAATTCATGTAGAAGGTATTTGTTCTCTGAAAGTTAACCAACTACTCCATTAGGTTTTCATAGATTATCTCACCCCAATTCAGACTCTGCTTCCCCTCACAAATAATGTTAATATATGGACACATCCAAAAATGAAATTCATTTGTAGAAGGCATTCTCATGATTATAGCTAAAAGAGTGATGATGTCTGAAATTTATTCATTGAAATCGACTCTAAATAATGTTATTTGAAGTCAGGATGGTCCCTTTTTAGGGTTCTTTAGCAAAGACTTGGCTACCCTAGTCTTGTATTTATCATTTTCCTGGTCAAATAATGCTTGTGCTTGAGCAAGAGAGAGAGAGAGAATT
This sequence comes from Taxus chinensis, assembly GCA_019776745.2. Classification (NCBI taxonomy): domain Eukaryota; kingdom Viridiplantae; phylum Streptophyta; class Pinopsida; order Cupressales; family Taxaceae; genus Taxus; species Taxus chinensis. The sequence goes on from CM034149.1 coordinate 15,822,174, forward strand.
GGAACCCTCCTCCATTGGGATGCGTAGAGAAATATAGATAGCTTCAAAATCTAACCACGTAATGACCTCACCATGTACATTAATAATTTCCTTTGATTCTGGATTGAAACAAGCCCCATAAGTGAGAATGGTATCAGCACACTAAACAGATATACCACCTGCAAACGCAATCCCACTGTCTTTGATCATTTGAGCGGTGGGAGTAGGGTTATCACACTCAATTTTGCTCCAAAAATCATCGAGGGAAAGATGTCGAGCTTCATTGTCACCAATGTTAGGCACAGAGGTTTCCAACAAGGAGAGGTGTTTGTGCCTTTGGTACTACATATTCATCGCGACAGAGGAAGAGAGAAGATATATTTTAATGGAGTGTCACCATGTATATGAAAAATCCCTATAAGAGAAAAATACAGGAGCAAAAATGAGGGCAACAGCTAGCTTTGCAAAAACATGAGCGAGGAGAAAATAAACAAGAAAGTGTGAGGAAGAAAGAATAGTTATATTCCTTTATATACCACTAATTTGAATGGAGGGGAGAGAAAATAATAAATGCGCAACAAACCACCTCGAGCTGACTCAAAAAGGTGATTTGCGGGAAAGTAAAAAAAATTGGCCCAAACGTTCCATGGGACATGTGGAACGCGTGGAGCATATATACCTGATATAAGAGGAATGTGGAAAAATCAGGTTTGGGGAGCACAAACGGTCCACGGGACATGCAAGACACGTGGAGTTGATTTCGCTGATATACAAGGTAGTGCTAGAATGTTGGTGAATTGGTGTTCGAGAAGGCCCGGAAACACTTGGGACACATGGGATGTGAGGATCCGATTCGGCCAACGAGTGAGTGGTGTGGGTAAGTTGGCGAATCGGTGAACAGAAGTCTTGATAGTACTCGGGACATGTGGGACCAAAACACCTGACATAGCTAACTAGGAAGGAATGTGGGTAAATTGGTGAATCAGCGAACAAAGGGACCGACAGTACCTCTGACACGCGGGATGACCAGGGCCGATTTAGATGCAATACACTAAAAATGACCTCAAAGAGTGAAATTTTCTAACTTATGGAATTTCACCACTTACTAGAACACATTCAAAGGACACCGACTCAAAATTTGAAAATTTGTCTTTTAAAATAGGAGGGAATTTCGAGGGTGACAAAAATCCTATAATTCCCCTTGCACTGTTAAGTAATCATTCAATACTATCAATTTGTCATTTTTAAACATTTACTAATGCATCATGTGACATTTCATTGACTCCCCCTAAGGACCTAAACTGAGGGCAAAAAACATAAAATTTCTCTATGTGATATTTCATCAATCGTCATCACTTCTCCCTAATGACCTAACTTGGGAGAAACAAACATAAAATATTTTTGTACAATCGCTCATCGATTTCTATCAATTCCCCCTAATGACCTAACCTGGGGAAACTAGCGTAAAATATTTCTAGGAATAACCAATCAATCAGTAAATCCATCAACAGGTTCAAGTGTCTAACAATCAAAATCATACCACTCAATCAATATAGTATAACACAATCGGCCTCCTAGATGACCTAACGTTGGAGTTATATTCGTTACTTTCTCAAATGACCTAACCTTGGATGTTGTTCTATATTTGGCAGTTGCTTCTAGATGACCTAACTTAGAAGCCATCATATATTTCACGTTTTCTTCCATATGACCTAACTTGGAATCCATCACATTGCGGTGACACCAACAGAGTGGGGGCAAGATTGTCTTTCCTACACCACTCCTATAGGGTCAACTAATTTGATTAAATTATTTGGATCCAAAACCACAAAATATTTTATTTGATTCTGTCTGTAATAGTTATATCTTGACGATGTAGTTAAAGGTTGGAGAATAACACACTTTTCTCCCTATAATCTTCCTTTGGCCATAGGATGCCCAAATCCTCTAGTCAATTTTATGTATACAAGCAATCGGGTTGGGAATTGATCACTCCCTACCCCATCATATCGTCATCATACAACATTTAAAATTATCAATCATCCAATATCATAATCATTACTCTCATTTAGTGCAATTCATCATGATATTATGTCTCTTACTACATTACATGGATAAACACGTTGATCCATGGTTTGGCATGCTATATGGCTCATTCGACACACTTTTCTACCACATCTGTGCATTCTACTACAACATGGGCTTCTCTAGGTACACATCTCTAACTACTTTATATTACCAAGATTTCGCTCACCAATATAAAGTGGGGGAAAATGTAGTCACAAAACCACGCACTTACTATAATTATACCGCCAAGTATGTTTTATATATGAATCTTGCATAGTTAAATTATTCTCTAATGACCCATCCCTTAATTTGGTCGTTAGTTTAGTTAGTCTATTTCATTATTTGTCTTGTACAAATATCAATCATTATCACAATTCTGGTCATCTCTCAGGGAGTCTTAGTTGTTGTTATTCACTCATTTTTCATCTCTAGTCTTTGAGTAGGGCGCCTATGAAGGGATTAGGGCACCCGAACTTCCCTGGTCCTCATTTCTAGGCACCCTAGTCTGTGGCACACTTGGTTCTAACTTAGAGGTTGAAGGTCAGTCTATGATTTTCCCTTCCATTCCCCTAGGTACTCGTTAGCTTGTCAAGTCATTATTGTTGAAATTTTAGCAAGAGATACCTATATAAACACACCATACATACTATCTTATGGGCGTATTATTTACTACTAAGGGCTAGTTGTTTACATAGAGCAAGGGACTACATTTGCACACTACTCTGTATCACACTACATAGGAAAGGGAATTATATTCTATTCCATCCACCATTTTACATTTTATCTAGTTATTTCTACCTATCTCTCTGTCACTAGTGTTAGGGAATCCTAGGCACATTGGGTACAAGATGTAGTGCAATGCTTAGTTATAAGACCACCATTATGGTTGCTAAGGACAGTATGATCCCTTCATATGCATCTTTTCTTTTTTAGGGTTTGATGCTTTGTATGGGGTTTTGCAGGTGATTCTTCATTGTAGGTTCATGGTGTCACTAGTGAAGCTAATGTGTCATCCATGCAACCAAAGGTGAAGTATTGCGAAGACCTAACGACCAAATCAAACTCATGTTTTGAGCTATCCCGCGGACCAGGGCACCCAAATTTTAGACTAGGGCACCCCAAACACCATCATCCTTCCACAGGCACCCCATTCAGGCTATATCTTCCTCTCCTACAATTTTATGAAGTATGAAACAACACTCTGTTCTACCAATTCATAACTTTGTTCAATCCCAGATCACTGTGATGTAAGTTCATTTCAGGTTAGTACCTTTTCCCCCCTATTTCATCTTAATTAAAATATCAAATAAATTATTTAGAATTTTAAATTTCAGTTATTATATTTTTTCACTCTTATATTAACTCCTAATATATATATATATATTTTAATTAATTACAAACATTCATATACTCAACCCATAACAACTTTACACTTCCCTAAAACAAATTGTCCAAAAACTAGTTTTGCAAACACAACTAGTTTCACCCTTGATGATAAGTTAAAGACCTATAAATGCTTTAAATAGATGCAAAATTCACCCCCCTTCACTTTCCAGGTGTTATTAAGCATCAACTCATCCATTTCATGCTCCAATCAACTCGATTTTTCAGCAAAATTAGTCCTATCCTGAAAAGAAAAAAACCTTCTTGCTCATAAAATAAATTGTAATCAACATCAAATAAACTCATCATAAGACCAAACTTATACAATTTGAAATATATCTAAATCCTTTTTCCCGAACATATTGGAAATATTTCCAACTCCAAGTGGAAGGCCTTAAACCAAGTTGATCTCTACAAACTGCCTTAAACTGTCCCAAAACTGCCCTTTGATTAGTCAACACAAATGATCATAATTTACCATATAAATTCATCATCCTGACCTAAAATAGTCATGGAAATCAATAAAAAATTTCATACTCACCATAATTTCCATTTAGTTTGTAACTCCTTTGGACGACCTTATCCCAAACTGAACTTCTTCATAAATAGGCCTATTTAAGTGGGGTCCACTCATCACCACAACCACTACCATATCTTTCTAGAAACCTGAAGGACTCATATAAAACATCCAATAATCATACATGAATTATAAATAAATTCTAGCCACTTAGAATCATTTTATCTCCTACCACTTTTGAGCTAGGGTTTCAAACACATAAGAAGTTGTTTACCTTCTTAACATTTGTTCATAAAAATGTGAAGATTAAATGACCTCATTATTTTTAAGAAAGCTTATAGACTCAATTTAGAAACATCCATGAAAGCCACAATCTCCTAGTAAAGCACACGATCCAATTCGAGCTGGAAATGACCTTCTTCTTGACCATGTTTCAAAAAAATTGACAAAACATGCAAAATAATCATCACAAAAACTTGAAAATTTTCCAATGGCGTCATGACATGTCCTATTAACATATCCAATCATTAGAATTTCACAAATATCTCTCAATATTTCCATTCACTAAGACTTTCATAGCTAACCCTTAGGGGTTTTCATTATAAAGGATAGGGTCAGCTGAAACAACATCATTTATCATCATAGAAACTATCCAAAAGGCCCTAACATACCTGGTACATCATGAATCAACTACCTACATGCATCCATAATCTCACATGGCTCCACAATTCATCTTCATGTATTCTAACAGCCATACCTGATCCAAATGGGTAGCCAAAACTTGGTCATCCACTTGTATATGCACCCTGAAACTCATGTGAGTGCCTAAAAAATATCTAATCATTCTATTCATACTTCCAACATGCTCTTTAAGCTATCAAGAATCTTAAAACACCATGCACCATCACCTGAATAGGCTTGCAAGAACAAGTAATTATCACGGAATCAACTTAAGAAACTAATAACATACTTGAATCTCCATAAAATCATCACTCTAAGAATCATTTGTCTCAACTACCTCATCCACTTTTATATTTATGGGGTTTTTCATCAATGACAACACCTAAACCACAACATGCCAACAATCTCCCCCTTTGTCATTGATGGAAAAACACCTGAACTTCTCCCCTTTTTACATTAATGACAAAGGCATACATGTTCCTACATGACCATCACCTTTCTCATCTTTATTTGATCACCATTTGGTTAGAAACATTAACCAAAGGTCTCATTCTAGCTCTCAAGCTTGAAATTTCACTCAAAAACTGATTTTGGTTCTTTTTAAGCATGAAACCATTTCACTCCCTCTAGGGAAAGCACATACAACACCTAAACATGCCTATATGCATGAAGAAATCAACATTTTACCTCTTACATGAGAAATAACACCATCATCTACCTTCTAAACATACAAAACTTGACATTGCACACCCTAAAACTCTATTTTTTTCCCTTAACAGCCTCTAAGAACATTGTAATAGGCCTAAGATAGGTGGAAACATCTCATGAACATGCCAACTATACTGAATGGGAAAAAAAATTACTATACTCACCTTAATTCTTGGGCTTACTCAACTTTTCAAGACACAATCTTGTCTTAACACTATCATCTCTTGGTCTACATAAGACACTAGTACTGAAATCCCTTAAATGAGCCTTTAGTGCATTTGGAACCACTTTCACAAAGTCGTACTAGCACAATCATCCTATAACACACCCCCTTATGGTTTCCACTAGCTCCATGACACCCATTTCTAGAGAAAGACACAAAAACTTTCCTACATACCTTGCTTTCTTGCCTTGAGAACACTTTAAACACTTAAGCCTAGTCCTAAACCATCTTTTCAGTTCTTGAAGTCATGTTTGGATGAGATAAAGCAAATTTTGGTCCTAACATGCTTTCCCTTTAAGACAACAATCAAATCATACCTTGTATTCCTTAGAGACATCTTGAACACCTTCTAGATCATGATCCCCTATCTCAGTAGACCCATACACACCATTCACACATGTAGCATACTACTGAGATCTCATTGCACCATATCAAACCAATAGAATTCCTTGAACCATCATTTTGTCCCAATTATGAAAAATTGACAAAGAAAAGAACTTATTCACTATTATACTTATTCAAACAACCTATATCAGTAGTTAAAATGCCCTACAACCTTCAAGAATGACCCCATCAACACCTACATGTCTATAGGATGTAATTTGTAGCAAAGTGATCATCCATAGTCATAACACAATCCAACTCACTTTTCTTAGTAACCATACCAAGGAGTATTCTTATCATAAAGCACTATCTTCTCAAGATGGAAACCACTCAATCATGAGTGACTAAAATGGATTACAATTCCTACCTTCACATACTAAGACAAAGCATTCAACATCTAGATAACATAAGCAATTTCAAGAAATCAACACACATATTTGATGATTACATGCACTAACAATTTCCATACTTACCTTTATAAAATTAAAAATGTTTAACATCCCTAATAGACACTAGGTTCACCTTATCTAAGATACATACCTCATCTCAGTGGAAGTTTCTTATCCTTCCTCTAGGACATTCGCCAATCATGTAGCTTGTTATTTGGCACTTGAAGCAACAAGTGAGCCATGCCATTTTTACCATGCATGAGGTCGTATTATTCAAAGCCAATAGAAATCTTCACAATTTCATACACATATTTCTTGGAGCTCAGACCCATCAAGGATGGTGTAAATCAACTCCCATACCTATAGATTCTCAAAAACAAACCTTTGAGCACATTGTGTTCTTAATCTCACAAACTCATTTAATGATATTACCATAATTGGATGGGATTAACCATATAGACCACATTCCTTGGTTAGAAAAATAATCTCATATCTTAGATAAGCTTACACTCACCTCAATAATCTTACAGAGACCATTCAAGACAAGAGAACTACCTATAGATCTATAATCAATCATTCAGCTTCAACCACTGTATTTGAAACTTCACTAAGTCAATACACCAAACAACTTAGCCTTACTCACCTTCAAATATCCATGTATTCTTTCCATAACCTTGATTATCCATTTAAAAACTTGAAAAAAATTCATGACCACTATTCAATCCATTTACATATGTAGTCACAAAATCATGCACTTTAGACATTATTTATCCCGGTCTCATACTACTATTTAGAAGGCTCTTGAGTGAATAAAGTAATAATCAACCCTTGTCTTTTGGCCATCTTGTTTTATTTTATTTTTTGATTACCGGAATCTTGCACCCATATGCCCAGTCAACTTCTATCATGCTGCATCATTTTAGCCTCGACTGGGGCGCCAAGATTAGTACTGGGGCACCCATGGGCGCCCTAGTCCCACTATGGGTGCCCGAGTCCTTTTTACACTTTCCTACCACTTTTTGGTCTTTTTCTAGCAATTTGATGTCTTTATCTTTCTTATGGTTGACCTTTTTGGGGTTAATTAAGAAATTAGACCAAGGGAACCCTATAAATATAAAGCTATGAGACCATAATGAGGAACCTTGCATCACTTACTACAATCACTCATCTAGAGTTGCATCCATCTATTGCATTGGAGATCACTTGCATCCACATAGCTCCATCATCAAGGCACGAGGCTAGGAAATTTGCATCACACTTCATAGGGGCAAGGATTTTATTTTATTCCATGCACACACCCTATTACATTTTCTACATTTAGTTATTTCTCGCTACTTCGAAAAGTGTGACTATGACAAGAGCACCTAGGGCACATCATGTACACACTCACTAGAACTACATTTTGGTATGAAATGTAGTGCATTTCTCAATTAGTAAGTCCACTGTTGTGGCAGCTAAGATCAGTTTGACCTATGCATTTTGCATTTTTTTTAGGGTTTGGATACTTGTTTTGGTATTTTGCAGGTCCTCTCATCATCCTTGATTATTGGTGACATTCAGAACGGGACAACGAATCTAATGTGATAGAAAATGATAGTTTCAGACCACCTATTAGCCATGTGAAAATCAGCTTCATAGCTTTTGCACATACCAGGGTGCCCAGATTACAAACTAGAGTAACTGCAGGTGCCCTAGTCTTCGTCCAGGTGCTCCAGTCCAGCTAGATCCTCCAACTTCATCCTTTTTGAGACTTTAGCACACTCGTTCCTACTTCTTTATTTTCCAATCATCACTGCGACACTGTCCTATGAGAATATTCCATTCATCTGAGTTCTTTCCTCTTCCTTCTTGCACATTAGGGTTAGCATTTCCCTTTGCATAATTGTTTAGATCAGTTACATACTTTTTTACTACATTAGTTATATTTATTATAGTTGTTGATATCTTAGATTAACTATCCCCACACTACATAGTTTATTCAATTTTAGTTAATCATTTTGGTGAACCCGAATCGATCATTCACGCTTTTAGGTTCTTCCTTCTTACTTTTATCATTCTAGAGTTTATTCTCCTTTATCATGGCTCAATCTCATGAGGAATTTATTGAAGTTCATCTTAAAGCCATCAATGATCACCTTGATGAACATCTACAATATTTGTATTTACTTTTACATGTTTCTCTAGAGGAAGCTACTAACTTGGCAGAACTCACCACTTCTGACGTCATACCCACTTTTGTTACCATTTAACTATTTGCTTCTACTCTTCCTCATATTTCTACTATTCTTGTTTCTATTCCTACTCCTACTAATAATTTTACTCCACCCTTAGTTTCTCATGTATGACAAGTCTTGTCTGTTGGCAATCAAGACTGAACTTATCTTTATCATGATCTTCAATCTCAAATTCATAAGTTGCAACAATCCACTTCTCATGCATCAGCATCTTTAGATTCTCCCTTGTTATTACGTAATCCATTTGAACTTTCCATCTCTACTTACCTCCTTCCTCCAATTTTTTTCACCCCTAAGCTTCCCATTTTCAATGCGCATGTTGACCCACAAGAACAAAAGAGCATTTCATGTCACTTTTTTTGAATTTGTTGATGACCATATGATATTAGCTAAGTTATTTCCTCGTAGTATCCACAATTATGTGATGCATTGGTTTTATGACTTGCCTATTCACTCAATAACTGTACGGATGAAAATTGACATGTAACCTTCAACTGCACTCGACCCTTCGAGGTCGTGCCAGAGCAGCTAATGTTGAATGTGTGTGGATAACTATACAAGGATCAATGACTAATATTTGGTAGTGTGATCTCCTGGTAGCTGATTTGACAAGGGGGATATTTAGAGGCTATGAATGGGTAGCATAAATTCCCTATGGTTTGTTTGCCTAACTTGGATATAAGTGTTGATCTAGTTTCAAGTGTTCAAATTAACTAAGCTGAAACTAACACTCTATGCTACTGCTGAAAGAAAACTAATCTAAAAAAATCACAAAAATTGAAATGTTACAATCACAAACAACAATTTTCTTCTATTCTAAATAATTAAAATATCTCTACACTAAAAATTAACAAGAAAAATAACCTAGTGTGGTTATTCACCTATGCTAAGTATATTGAATCCAAACTAACTTAAAACAATAAATTTTCCAATTGATCTATGATATGTAGAAAACCTCCTATATATATTCTCTCCTTCGGATCCATAGGGATGGGAAGAAGAGGATCCGTCACCGAGGGATGCTATGAAATATTCAAACCCTCTTGTAAATTAACTAATTACTTGTAAATGAAAGGAAATTGATTTCTACTCTATTTTATATGATGTAACAATGATAAATTATAGCAATGAAGGAAATCAAACAAAAAATCTAACCTGGAATTCACATAACAAAGGTAAATCTAGCTATGTGATGACTTGTCCCCTCAGTTCATCCTTTCTTTCTTTGCGTGTCCATATGAGCCCAAGGAATTGAGAATTTAGAGGAAGCAACATGAGAAGGTTCTTGAGCAATAGAAACTTGATGGCAGTCTGGTTGCAATACAGGTGGAAGAGAGATAACACAAGTGAATAGAGCTTGGCTAAGTAATTTCCAGCAGAATTGTGGCAAAAATACTATGCAAGATACACAAAATTCTCAGGCCATTTTCTTGAATACAAGCATGAAATATATAGTAATTGGTTGGGATGTTTCTTCACACACAAGGAAACTTTAGAGTGCCAAATCATTGGGTGAAGAGGCAATTAAAACTAATTAAATCTATTTAAAAATAGAAGAGGGAAGGAATACCAAGCAATCAAGACTATCTTTAGGCAATTTGGTTCACAGACGCACCCTAGAAGTAAAGTTAAGTGAAATCACGCGTGTTAAAATCATGCATGGAGAATTATGGAAAAAGCATGCAGGATCATCGTCCAGGTAGGGTGGTGGTCCTAGCACTAAAGGCCAAAACATGCACATAATGAAGCGGGAAGCTGGAAAAAAGTGTGGAAAATATAATTAAGGGATTCTAGGCTACAAATATACACTGCGAATGGGTTTAGGAACTTGAACACCTTCTGAAAGGACATGCATCATCATTGTGGAATTTTATAACCATTTTCCAAAAATGTAGCACATGTAATTTTGGGTGTGTACACTAACCTCCTTCACACATCTATCTGATGTGTTTCTTACTCATTTCTCCATCAATATCAGCTCTAATATTTCTTACGCCTAGCTAGCACAAATTAAACAAGGCCCAAATGAACACCTAGCCAACTACATTTTGAGGTATAATAACAATATAGATAAGAACACCACATAATAAAACATTGTAATAACACCACCTAATGTCTTGAGCATATTTTGACATGATTTGGAAGCATGAACAATATTTGTATACTTGGATCCACCTTAGGTTGCAGTCACTATCCCTTTAAGAACACTACACTAACCTTCCTTGTCATGATGGTATGAAAAAGTCATCATGCTTGATGACTCATCACTTTTTCAAAATTTCTCTGTGATGCGTATACTCCCTTTGAAACTCTTGACATAAGACACAATGACACACAAACCACTATACACATTTAGACAACTCATGATGGCCACAAACAAACTTCCTAATGAAACAGAATACTTTGTGACATATGTCCATTCTTATCAACCTTTTGAAGCTAATACATAGCCTCACTCTCATCATACACCCTTATTCATGCAATATAGCTTATAACATACTTAGGAAACTCCATTATTTGACTCATATTTTACTCCTTGAGATATCATAGACCCCTATACTAGAGAACAATACTTAGTCACAGAATTAGACTACAAGAAGACTCTTCATATAGATGTTATGACATAATAAACCTCCTTTTGTACATCAACCTGACATGCAAACTCAGACTTCAAGAAAATGGACACCCACACCAAAAGATCACTATACAAAAATATTGACTTTCACAACATGATTAGCCTTATTGAACCATAAGAACATAATAAATGACTTGAAGTGACATACCTTGACATCAAGGAGGATAAACACACATACCTAGACAGCTCCCCCTCACTCTAATGCTTCATATGAACTGGTATACCTCTAATAAGCAGAGTAGATGCATATGAAATCATGGCGTATCTAGAATAAAGACCTAAGAAGGTCCAAAACATTCTTGGACACCTAATAATATCCTTCAACTTCTTAATTTTGATGTGATATTTTAGTCATGCTTTTATTTTCATCAACACCTACTCTTTATGGGACACCATTGCTCTTTCCAGGTTCCCACATTCTTCCTTAAATATTATCATACATCTTAGGCCTTTGAAAGACTCTCTCATGCATCTTAATCTCCTGAAAAACTCATGTTTTTCCATGATAAATCATAGTCACATTCCCTTGCCACGTGACCAACCTCATTGTAGCTGAAACACAACGCTGGACTCTTCCATTTGTAAACTTCAACTTGAATATATGAATAATACACACAAAAGTGAGGAATATTACCTACCTCATTGCACTTATAGCATATCACATTCTTAGCTTTCTCACTCCTATTGTCTCTCCATGAATAAGAATCTCTAATAAACCTTCTACATTCTTTTTCCCTATGGCCAAACACATCACAAGTATAAATATAGCCATTGAAATATATTTCATACCTTGAGGAATTTGGTTTCATAATAGGCTTGGGCTTCTCATTTTCCTTGATATTGGTCACTTTATTTCCTTCCTTGGTGCTTGGTTAACCTAATTACTTTCTTGAAACTAGGTCCACTTGCTTTACTTATTTTTCCTTGATTTCAACTTTGAAGCCTAAACCAAATCTATCACCTACTACTTTATGATTTCTTAAGAGATCACCAAGAGCCTTGGAGCTTTCTTTAAATTTCTTATATGATTTTACCTTACTTGTTGCATCTGATATCTCTTTCTTGAGGATGACCACTTCTTCTTCTTTAGATTTTAAGCTAAGAGTCATGTTACTCATTTTCATCTCTAACTTTCTCATAGTTTCATCAATCTTTTTTAGTAATAGCCCAATGTTTCCCTTCAAGTTCTTGAATCTTTACCTCATATTCCTTGACTTGAGAAGTTAATTTCTTATTGTTCTTTTCAACATTCCCCAGTTCTAATTGGAAACATACCAACTCAATCCTTAAGTCATCATCTTCTCCTTTAATCTCTTTGCAAGAATCCGTTATGAGATCACCCAACAAGGTAGAACCTCCACTAGAGGATCTCATATCTTCTTTTGTCATAAATAAGACCTCATCACCTACATATTTTTGATCATATTCAAACTCAGAATCAAATCCACCATCTTCACTACTTACTTCAGGGGAATAGACATATTCCTTAGTATAAGGACTCTTCTTACCCTTCTTCTTATAATCAAACTTCTTGAACTCTTTCTTCTCTTTACCATACTTTTTATTTTTCTTCTCATGACCACTTTCATGATCATAATTTCCCTTCTTTTCATTCATATGAGAACACTTAGCAACAAAGTGACCTAGTTTACCAAAAATAAAGAATTTGAAAGGAATTTTACCCTTATACTTACCAGTTCTAGCAGTCATCCTTCTAGGAACCATGGAAAATAGTTCTTCATCATCTAGCTCATGATAAACATCATTAGATTTGACCTTTTAATAATTTTTCATCTTTTCAACTTTGAAATTTATCTCTTCTTAGTTGGTTTGGAGTCAACCACCCTCATCTTATAAGTATTCAAAGTTACATGTAACTCATTCATATCCAAAGTAGTCAAATCCTTTTCCTCTTCAATGGTAGATACTTTAGAATCAAACTTAGTAGTTAGTGATCTCAAAAACTTTTAAACAACTACTTCTTCCTTCACATCTTCTCCTAACCCTTTCATGGAGTTGACAATATTATCAACACTAAGAAAATATGTAGAAATAGACTCATCATAATTCATCTTGAGACACTCAAACTTATTTCTAAAATTTTTAAGCTTAGAAATTCTTATCTTTGAGTCACCTTCATACAAAACTTGTAGTTTCACCCATTCCTCTTTTTTTGACTTACAATGCATTACCTTTCCAATTTTAGATTCTCCAAGACCACATATGATGGCATTAAAAGCCTTTGAGTTGTAACTACATGCCTTATTTTATGTAGCAATAGTTGGTGTAGTTGTAGGAGGATTAAAGACATTCTTCACAGCTTCCCAAATATCAAACCCTAGAGACATAATATGAGTCTTCATCCTCAAGCTCCAAAAAGCATAATTCACACCATCAAATAAAGTTTTCTTCCTAGTTGAGAACCCACTATGTTGGATTTCCATTTTAGTGCTTCAAAGGATCTCCTTTCAATTGAAACTTATCCAAAAGGACCCACTTTGATACCAATTGTTGGAGGCAAAATGGACTGGGGAGGTTGAATCAGTCCTTACAAACCAAATTTAATTTCAAATTACATATTTAAATCAAAAACCACTTATCCAACTATTAATGTGTTCACATCATCAAATAACATGTATTAAATCAACCATAAACAAGAGAATAAACACAAAACCACAAGATATAAGTGGGAAACACTCATGGGGAAGAAAACCCACTAAAAAAAAAAATTTATATTGATATATTTCAAATTTAGTGAGGCACCAACCCCTAATTTTGTGAAGTGCCAACTCCACAAGGAGGTTACAACCCCTAAAGATCATCAAACACACACTCAGCTATCTTATGATGAATATATCTGAGATTTTTTTCTGACACAACTGATGAAGATCACAAATTCAGCTCACACACACCTTCAAACCCCAGGTCTTCAAACTTATACACATTTGCACTTTCTTCAATTCTCAATGCATCAAACCCTTACACACAAACTTGATTTTATTATTAAACCTGTCACACACTTGATATTTCCTCAACACATTCCTTTGTACCTAAAAATCTCTCACACCTAGGTCACACTTTTCATGCACACTCAACTAGTTCCAAATTACACCCAAAACATCACTTTTATAAGATCTTATTGATTCAAATTAGAAAGAGGTAATTTTACCTCCTTTATATTCACTAATTAAACTTCATAACATCCCATTTGAATCATAAAAAGTTCACATAAGATCCATGTAGGTCGGTCATTCCTAGAACCATCCACTATATACCAAAAATCCTCAAAACCCCATCACTAGAATGTAAAAAATCCACTAATTACAAAAAAATGAGTAATATACAATCAAAAAATCATACATGGTCACATATTTACTTTAACCAATTAAATTATTTCATTTAATGGGCCCACTAGCTCATTTCCTTCACAAAACAATTGTTTCTAGCATCCTAATTGGACATTTGGGCCCCAAGGCCACCCAATACGATCTCAAATATAGAATTTGAACACTATATAGAAACAAAAAACTTCTATAACATATATAATAAAGTTATACACCATGAAACATTCATATATTCAAACCACTACAACTTTACACTTCACCAAAACAAGTTACCCAAAAACTAGTTTTGCAAACTCAAATAGTTTGCACCCTTGCTGATACTTTAAAGACATATAAATTCCTTCAAAATATTAAAAATTCACCCATATTCACTATCCAAGTGTTATAAAGCATCAAATCATCCATTTGATGCTCCAATCAACTCAATCTTTCAACAAAAGCAGTCCTATCCTGAAAAGAAAGAAACCTTCTTGCTCACAAACTAACTTGAAAACCACATCAAATAAATTCATCATGAGACTAAAATCATACAATTGGAAATATATATGAATCTAACACCTTACAAATTCAATTAGAAGTCCTTTGACTAATTTTATGTCTACAAACTACCTGACACTGTCCTAAAACTGCCCTTTGGCCGGTCAACACAAATGAAGAAAAATTGACCATTTAACTACATCATCATGACCTAAAACCATCATGGATATTTGGAAAAACTCAAATACTCACCATAATGTCCATTTATTTTTTAACTCCTTTGGAAAACCTTGTCCCAAACTAAACTTCTTCGGAAACATGCCTATTTGAGTGGGGTCCACTCATCACCACAACCACTACCATACCTTTCTGGAAACTCAAAGTATTCCTCTACAACATATAATAGTCATCCATGAAATAGAAATAAATTCTAGCCACTTAGAATCATTTTCTCTCCTACCGCTTTTGAGTTAGGGTTTTAATTACATAAGAAGATGTTTCCCTTCTTAACATTCGTTCATAAAAATGTGACGATGAAATGACCTAATTATTTTTTGTAAAATATTATAGAATAAATTTAGAAACATCCCTAAAATATAAAATTTCCCATGAAAAACACATAATTCAGGGTGAGCATAAAAAGATCCAATTCAAGCTGGAAATGACCTTCTTCTTGACCTTGTTTCACCAAAATTGACAAAAATTGTAAAATACTCATCATGGAAACCTGGATCACCTTGTCACAAATTTCTCTCAATATTTCTAGTCACTGATACTTACATAGCTAACCCTTAGGGTTTTAAATTTTAAAGGCTAAGTTCAACTAAAGAAACATCATAACTCATCATAAAAACCATCCAAAATTCCCTAACATACTTGGTACATCATAAATAAACTAACTACATGCATCCATGAGCTCACATGGCTCCACAACTCATCCTCATGTATTCTAACAACCATACCTAGTCCAAATGAGCACCCGAAACTTGGTCATCCACCTGTATATGCACCTTGAAACTCATGTGATTGTATAAACACTCTCTAATCATACTCTCCATACTTCCAACATGTTCCTTAGGATATCAAGAATATTGAACCACCATGCACCATCACCTAAGCTAGCTAAGCACTTAAGAAACCAAGAACATACCTGAATATCCATAACATCATCAATTTGAGCATTATCTATCTCAACTCCATCATCCAATTTTTCATTAATGGGGTTTTACATCAATGAAAATATCTAAACCACAACATGCCAACATGATTCACCCCCCCTCAATCCATTGTGCTTATAACTATTGGTATTAGAGAAGGTCATTTTGAACAAGTTTAATCACTTAAAAGAGATCATCTCAAAGCACAAAGACATGGGTAAAACATAAGATGTTGAAGAATCCCTCAAAAATAATTATGATGTTGTAGAATCAATTATTCAGAGTTTACAAGAACAAATGAGTTGCATGGTAGATGAGCATGGTCAAGCCATTCAATTCTTAGAGTCACAAGTGAATAGTGTGTCTAAAACCCTAAAGAACAAATAAGAATATTGTTGCAAGTATGAAGATGAGTTGAGATACTTAAAATTAGAGTTAGAGTGGGTACACAATAGGTTGAAAACCTATGAGAGGTTGGAGAAAATTTTAGAAGCCCTAAATGATATATTGGATAACCAAAGGGGAAACAAATGACAAATATGGTTTAGGCTACAAAGAAGAACATTCAGAGAAGCATGAAGTGGATAAATTTAGACCTATTGATGTTGTTAAAACTACTAAGGATTTTAAAGATGTCAATAAGGTATTAAGGAATCCCAATGCAATGAAGTCCACATAGTAAGTTCAATGGTGTTTGCTACTCTTGCAATAATTTTGGTCATAGAGCTAGGGACTGTAGGAGATCATCCATATAGTAATGGTTGGCATGATCATTCATATCATACAAGAGATATTACATGTTATAATTTCCATAATAAGGGTCATATTGCCAAGATTTGTCATCAAGAGTCTTCTATGCTCTATCAAATTTGGAGGAATGAGAATAAGTATTGAGTTGTGTGTTATAATTGCAATAAGATTGGACATGTAGCCATATATTATCATCAAAATGGTTCTAAGAAAATGGATGGAGCTTCTAGAGGTATTAATTATTCTTATTTCACTTATAATATGGTTGGACACATTGCAAGGTATTATAGGGTGAAGGTGAACACATACAAGAGGAAGGATGAAGTTAAGACTGGTCATGTTGGAAAAATAAAGGAAGAGTTCATGTCTACTTCTATCAAGAAGGAAAAATAATGTCCTAAAGTGGGTTTCTTGAGTCACGATGAATCTATTTCTCATAAATTTCTATTTGATGTTGTAGAACCTCAAGATTTGTTGTTATTTGCTTAAGAAGACCTTGAGGAGAATAATAGAAAATAAAAGGTACAAAAGTTAATAAAATTTATGAAGAATCTTGGTATTATGTCCTTTAAGGTCATGGATTTTTTATTTTGATAGGTGAATTCAGATGTCATGGGTGCCTTCATTAAGCTTCATAGAGTCACCATTCTATGAGAGCTGATTTTTTGAAGCGTGTTAATGAAGAAGGTCTATCAAAGTATGTCATCACTTGTCAAGGTATGTTGTCTAAATATCATAATATGTTTTGTGGTTTTCTTATTTGTTAAAATTGTTATGGTTACAATAATGTATTTTAATTCTATACTTCCAAAGAGTTAGTTAAGTCATTCACACTAAGTGAAGTGTCATCGGTCAATATAAGTACTTTTTCATGAGTCAAGGTTATCTTTCTTGTAGAATAGTAGAGTCATGGTCAAGTGGTTGCTAGAATTGTTTTTTGCAGTCTGTAGCAAATTTTTTCATGTTGCTTCATGAAATGTAAAGTGAAAGGGATCAGATTAAGGGCATGTTTAATCATATAAATCTTATATTTGAATATCAAAATTAAGGGTGACAGGTCCTGGAAATCCAAAGAATCACCCTCTCTTGTGTAAAATTTGAGTGTGTATGGTTGCTTAAGCTCTAACAGTGATTATGAGATAAATTTTGATCATTATAGTGTTAATTCCTAAAGGATTTTAGTTTTCAACTACATGAAGTAGATTCATGAAGAAGTATGTAGTATCATCATTCTAAGATCTTAGTCTATGGTGTTGATGGCTTGGTATAAGATGATATTCAAGGTATGAGTTTCAAAGTGGTATAAGTAAAGTGAAGTTTGTACATGGAATTTTGGAGTCATAAAGAATTATTTTCATAAATTATAGGCATGTTCATAAGGTTTCTCAGTTCATATGATGAGTCTTAAAGTTAGTACTAGGTTTGTGATAGGTCAAAATAGGAAGTTGTAACTTGTGAGTGTAACCTAAAATCTTGAAGATCTGTATAGAGTTTGAACTGTCTGAGTTTGAGGTCTTGTTGAGTTATTCAAAAGGTATTGGTCATGTTATAACCAAGAAGCATCAAATTTGTTCATAAATAGGTTACAAAGTTGTATTGAGGTTATATTCTTACATGATTTTATTAGGTCAGACTTTTGTCAAGTCTATTATGTCCAGGTCACAAAGTCTACACAATGTGATCATAAATTCTTTGGAAGTTATTGATATGAGATGGATTTACATTTCTCTTGAAGATAGTAGTTTGAATTCAAATATCAATTCATGCATGAGGGATTAAACATGTTTATGAAGATTGAACAAGGTACCAATAGTGGGAAAGGAGATAATATTATGAAGTAAAAGTTACTTATTTGTTGATGAGTTTATCAGAATCAGGGAGTGATTATTGTCTTCAGGAATGTCAATGGTAAGTATGTATAAAATGTATAGCTTAGCCCCAATACATGAATAAATTTCATCTAGCATGTTGTTACATCTTGACGGTAATTTTAAGAAATGGGAAACTCAATCAGGATTGTGAGTGATTAATTCATAGTGGAAGGTCTGTGTATAACTGTTTGTTGTCTTCAGTAGTATCTTATCAAGAAAATACAAAGCTTACTATCTCTATATGATTTATGATTATTATTATTAGACTATTATAATGATAAATAATGTTGGAGTGTGGTATACGACTTTCAAAGTAGAAGTGTTCTAAATAAAGACTAGGCAAAGAGCACAAAATATGTGTATAAGCGCTAAAGGCTTGAAATGAAGCACTACATGTATGATCATGAGTTGTATGGGCCTAAAAGTGAGTTTTGATTCTTGAATTATGGTCAAGAAGTGTCAAAGGATTATTATGCTTCTTGAAAATGGTGTGAAGAATGTGAATGCAATGATAAATCAAAATGAGTCCTTCAAGGGAAAATCAGAGTTACAGGCTTGTAGGTGATCCTTTAGGTATACAATAAAGACTATGATAGAGGTATGATCATATAATATATCCTACAAGTCTATTCAAATATAAACAAGGTAGTATATAGGTCAAGGAATATGTAAAGTGCTAAGTGGCAAGGTAGATGTGTCTGTGTGACAAAATATTATCATGTCTATGAAAATAACAAGAAGGTAAGGTATTTGATGAGGTTTTATAAAGATTTGATAAGCAAAGCATGATTTCAAGAAATTATATTGGGGTCCTAAAAGCCTTGAATTTTGTGAAGGAAAGTGTTACAATGAAATGTGCTAGAAAATGAAAAAGCCCATGCAATCCGAGGACTATGATAGGGCACTCTAGACTATAATAATGACCTACAGATTTGAAGGTGCAATTGAGACAGGGGGTCATTCATAAATTTGTTTGAGGTAAGAAAAGATAGGTTAGAATCAATCCAAATATAGAAGGATGCCAAAAAAGTGAGAAAACTAGAGTAAATGATGTCTGTAGTATAATGGTTTGTGAAGGTATGTCAAACCCAGTGTTGCAAGGGTAAGAATGTATGTTATAGGGATGAGGTAGTTTCTCAAGGCAACGTGAGTTTGTTTTGATCATAGAGAAATGGTCTTAGGTGTTCTAAGATGCCTAAAGGTGCTCAAAAAGGTATATTATTATTGGTTGGGCTTAAGTAATGTGACAAGTGCTTCTATAGGTCTATGACTGAGAAATTATTGTGGTACATGTCTGAAAAAACATTTGATATAGGGGGAGTCCATGTTGACTCTCAAAAAAGGTGAAAATATCTTATAAGTTGCTTATAAGGACTAGTTTAGAAAATTAAATGAAGGTTGCAGGTTGTCCTCAAAGGTGAGTTAGTCAAGCATTCAAGTTGGTACTATAACATGATTTAGAGTATAATGGAATGTTATACACGTGTGAAAGTCTCCAAGACAAGGTAGGTTCATTGTTGACCTCACTCAAGTTTACAAGCGATCTAGAATTCTTGTACGATAGAATGATGGTGTGTACACATGTAATTTAAGAGGAAATGCGTGATTGACACTAGGAAGTTGTTATAATAGGTAACGAAGAGTAAAAACACTTAAAATTTAATTTGGAACAGTATTGAAGTGTTTGATCCTCCTTCAAGGCAATCATACATGGTAAGAAGCTAATACTTTGTGTTTTTGGTTAAAGTATGATGGTATAGGTCTAGGGGGAGCTATAAGGGATTTTTACATGTTGTGTATAAGTCTATAGAGCCTGTGAAAGTTATTTTACATAGCACTGAAGATTTAGTTTAGGGACCTTAGTCCTAAATGTGGTGTGTGACCATTGTATGCAAGAAACAAGCAAGTGGATGACCAAGATTAGAAAAGACAAGAAATGAAGAAGGTAATAGGTTTTTTTATATTTGTTTCATCATTTTTGGCATGTGGATGAGTTGTATGCATCATTTCAAGGCCTATTGCAATGATTTCAAGATGAGAAAAGAAGTCAAAAAAGAGTTTAGAGAAGAAAAACAAGTTTGTATGATAAAATGAATAATTTTGTATATGCTTCCAACCAACAGGTGATCATATGAAGTTGAGAAAGATGAAGATAAGTTGGTACATGTATGCACTTTGTCATTAATGTAAAAGGGGGGAGAAGATTAGGTGGTTTTTCATCAATGATAAAGGGGGAGATTTTTATTAGGTTGAGTTGTAGGTGTTTTCATTAATGTAAAATATCATTAATTACAAAAAGGATGATGAAGATGTGTCATTTCATGCTAGGTACGTTGATGACATGGTAGATCAGGTAGTTTCATGATGGCATGAGGTGATTCAGTGAGTTTGTCTTGGTCTAGGAAGCCTAGTCATGTGACCTAGATTTCCTAGGTGATGGTGCATGATGGTTTGAGTGGTTTGACAACTTGAGGAGCATGGTAGCAGCATGGAGAGAATTTTTGTAGAGTGTTTAATCACTCATATGAGTTTCAGGGTGCAGGTACAGGTTGAAGACCCAGTTTCAGGTGCTCATCTACACCCATTCTAGGTGTTTAGAGGCATGATGATGAGTGTTAGAGTCATGTTAACTCATGTATGAATGTAGGTTAGTGATTCAGGTATGTTAGGACCTTTCAGATAGGTTTCATGATGAGATATGAGGTCCTTTTATGATGACCTAGCCTAAAACATGTAAAACCCTAAGGGATAACCATGAAAATGAGATGGGATGAGAATATGGAGACCAATTTGAGCCATAATGATGATTGGATATGGTGCACACGGGTATCCTATCGGTTTGAGTAAAATTTAGACTCATTATGAAGAAGTTTTTTCAAGCTATGTTGTTTTTAGTGAAACAGGGTCAAGAAGAGAGTGTTTTGTAGCTCAAATTGCACATTCTAATGCTCACTATGAATTGTGTGCTTAACATGGGACCTTTTTAATTTTAGGGATGATTTTTAATTTATTTAATAAGGTTTCAAAAAAATAATGAGGTCATTTCATCATCATGTTATTTATGAATGAATGTTAAGAAGGTAAACAACCTTTTGTGTGCTTGAAACCCTATCTAAACATTGGTAGGATAGATATTGGAAATAAGTTCCCATAGTTGATTTATTGTTCTATTATGATAATTTTATTTTATAGAGGACTTCTCCAGATTTCCAGAAAGGTATGATAGAGCATGTGGTGATGAGTGGACCCCACCTAAAAATGTAAGTTTTTAAATAATTCCAATTTGAGGAAAGGTTTTCCAAAGGAGTGACAAACTAAATTAATATTTTTTTACTACGGTACTTTTACTTGATGTCCATGATGGTTTCAAATCATGGTGGTTCTTCTAAATGGAAAAGTGAGCCCTATTTATGAAGACTGGTCTTAAGGCAATTTTGGGCAGTTTTACGCAGTTTTTAGAGATGGACTTGATTAAAGGCATTCAACTTGGAGTTGGAAGTAAATTTAAGATGTTATAGAAATTATATTAAGATTTATTTCCAATGGTATCATGTTTTTCTCATGATGATGATATTTTATGGGTTATCCATCTTGATTTGTGGAGAAGAAGGTTGTTTGTTTCTCGAGATAGATTTTATCATGTTGAAAGATTGAGATAGATGAGGGATGTAATGGATTAGTTGATGCTTTCTACCAATTTTATAGTGAATATGGAATACTTAAGTTCCTATTGAAGGTATTTAGAGGTCTTGAAAGTGGAAGAAAGGGTGAAAACTAGTTGTGTTTTTAAAACTAGTTTCTAGGAAGCTTAGTTTGGTGAAGAGGAAAGTTGGTGTGGTTTGCACATATGGATATTTCATGTGCTATAGAAAGAATTAATGTCATATAAATTTCAAATTAATTATAATTAGTGGTTACATTCCATAGTTGAGATGTTCTTAGGTGGTTTTGAGGCCCAAAGGCAAAGGTAGGGTCCTGAAAACAATTATTTGGTGGAGGATATGAGTCTTCTTGAGTATGTTATGATAAATTTGATTGGTGAAAGCTAATTAATGACCATGAATGATGTTTTTATGTCATATTTTACAGTTTTGATGAATTTTATAGCATTACTAATCATTTTTATGGTTTTTTTGGAATTATCCCATCCATGTGATGGGGGTTTTGAGCTTGTTTTGTGCTAGTTTGGTGTATTTGGGCATGACCGACATACATGGGACAAATATGAATGTTTTTATGAATAATTTGGGATTTTTTAAAGTTATTTTGGTCTAAATTATGATTTATGACCAACCTCATTTATGTTTATGTGTTGGAGTGCATATAAAATTGAATTTTGAATTCAAGTTTGCACTAGTTGAGTGAGAGGGAAAAAGTGTGACCGATGTGTATGGTTGAAATAGGTATGAAGGCATATAATCAGAGCTGAAAAATTGTGTGAAATTTTTAATAATTTTTCAGAGTATGTGTGTAAGATTTTGAATCCAATACAAGTGAATAAAGTGAGAGATATAGTGAGCAAGGTGAATGAGGGTTTAAATAATGGTTTGAAGAAGTGTGAGCTGAACTTGTGATATCCATCAATTATTGTAGCAAAAGGACATAGTGTATCTTCATTAAAAGGTTTTTGAGTTGGTTCTTGATCATCTTAGGTGGTTTTAGCCTCCTTTTGGAGTTGGTGCTTCACTAAACTAGGGGTTAGTACTCCTTGTAGGGTTGGCACTCTACTAAAATAGGGGTTGGTGCTCCTTATGAATTTGGTGCTTCACTAAATACTTTTGATTTGAGTAATATAATAATAATTTTTAGTGGGTTTTCTTCCCCTTTAGGGTTTTCCACTTATATCTTGCATACTTTTTCCTCTTGCATGGTTATGTTGATTTGATTGAATGCTTTGCACATATTAATGAATGGATAAATGGTTTATGGTTTAAATAAGAAAATATAAAATTGATTAAGTTTTTCTAAGGAATGATTCACCCCGCCTCTCATTCCATTTTGATTCCAACACTTGATTTTTTTTTAAATGACTTTCCGTTTTTCATGATAATCTTATGAGGAACGTTGAAGTGGCATATGATATTCTAATAAATAAAATTGATAATTTTGTTAGCTATAGTGGAGGTGAGTGGAATGTCTTCCACCCATTTAGTGAAGAATTCAGTTGTGGCAATGATAGAATGATGGAATTGGGAAGAACACATATTAATGAGGCCAATGAGTTCAAGTACCCATTGTGATAAAGGCCATAGATCTTTAGCCAAATACAAGGCCTGACTAGGAATGTATATGACATTGGAATTCTATTGGCATTTAATGCAATTTCTAACATGTTCACAACAATCTTGTTGAGGGTGGGAGAGTAATAACCCATGTGAAGAACACGCTTGGAGAAATCCAAATCACTAAAGTGACCACCACAGATGTCATCATGGACTTATCGGATAACATGGGTAGATTCATGAGATTTAAGGCAACGAAGTATAATACCATCAAACCCAATTTTGTACAGGATGCCGCCAAGGATAACATAGCGGTTAGTACTTGGAAGAAATTACCTCTTACAATTTTTAGATAGGTCAGGGGGAATTTTGGATTGAGAAAGATAGTCAAATAAATGAGATTACCATATATCAATTTGATTAATATCAACATGATTGACATGAGACGTTTGATCAAGGTGATGAATAATAATGGAGATTTTAGATTCTTTAGTTGCCCACGGGATGATCGATTCGAGGGATGTCAGAATGTCTACAAAATGATTGGATGAAATAGGGACATATTGGATGGTATAGAAGTCAAAGGCCTCAAGAAGAAATTCAATGATGTCCTTATATTTTTGAAGGAATTTATTTTTGCATTGGTATGTTCCCTTAACTTGATTAATTCTAAGTTGAGAATAATTGTAGATGTTAAGGACTTAGATGTTGAATATGAAAATGATTTTGAGACCCAAGATGAGGTCTTCATACTCATCCCTGTTGTTATTACATTCGAAGTTAAGCTTATAATTGATGGGGATAGGAGTATACTAAGGAGGAATAATAATAACACTGATGCCTCCCCCTACTGAAACTTAGATCCATGAAACAAAAGTGCCATCTGGAGGGGATAAAATTCATGATCGATGATATGGATAGAATTATCTAAAAAAATCCATGAGGAAGATGAGTGTCAGGAAGAGGGGCTTCAGTGAGTTGAACCGCGATGACATAGACCTTGATTTTTTAGTAGAGATTAAATCTAGATCAAACTCAATCATGAGCATGAGCCATCAAGTGATGCAATCATTATGATTAGGATTAGAGTGCATGGTTTTGAGAGGATGAAAATTAGTGATGACATAGGTTTTTTGATTAAGAAGATAATGATGAAGTTTATAGGTGGTGAAGAAGACAGCACAACATAGCTTCTCAGCTTCAGCGTAAAGAGCCTCATAATTGTGAAGGGTGAAGCTGATATAATATACGGCTTATTCCCTACCTTTCTCATCGTGATATGCCAACATAGCACCCAGAGCATGATCATAGGAAGAGAATTAAAGATAGAAAGGATCCCCCTCATACAGAGGTGTGAAAATAAGTAGGGATTGAAGATACTTCTTGAGATCATCAAAGGAATTTTAGAAATCATCATCCCAATTGAATTCAATATATTTACGAAGAAGATGATGAAAAGGTTCACAACGATCTAAGAGTTGTGAGATAAAATGATAGAATGATTGGATTCGTCCTTGAAGACTATAAGTTTCTGTAGATTAGAAGGAGGGGGCATCTTAAAGATGGCCTTGATTTTGGTGGGTTCAACCTTAATACCCCTAATGGAGACGATGAAGCTAAGGATCTTTCTAGCTAAAAAACCAAAAACACACTTAGCAGGATTAAGACAAATGAAGAAGTGGATAAGATGCATGAAGAGGACTTCAAGGATGCATAGATGGGCATGTCGAAATTTGGATTTACCCAAGATCATTGACATAGTCATCTAAAATTTTATTTAAATTCATCCTTAGTGAAAGTGATATTTAATTCTTGAAAGTATGTGTTGATGTGAAGTTTTCCATAAGATTTTGAAATGGGTACAATGTTGGAAACCTATTACAAATATTTTATAGGTATGATGAATTTATCTAAGAGGAGGTGTTGCAATTCCTCTTTGACAAGGAGGGAAATGCGAGGATGCATGCAGTGAAGCTTCTTATTAACCGGCTTAGCCTCGGGTAGGGTAACGATGTTTTGGATGATGATAGAAGGACTGAGGCCTAGTATGTCAGTGTAGGACCATGAAAAGGATTGAATGTACTTATAAAAGAAGGCGGTGAAAGACTCAAGTTCTTAAGGATCAAGGGATTGAATTTGAGGATGCGAGGCTCTCGTGGATTCCCTATATTGATTTCGATGGTGGATTCGTTGAGAAAAATGAATGTTTTAGGAGCTAAGGACTTGTGAAGATAGGAATCCCCCACCCCCATACACGAAAGGATGGAATTTTGATCATTACATTGAAAAAATGTCAATGGTAGGGGAATATTCCTCTACCATCTTGGGAAATTGAAGAGGAAATGAACTAGTTTAACCTTCAAAGTGATCATGGAGATTTAAAACAAGCTAGAAGAGATGGACATGGTATCATCCTAATCATAGGCTCATTGGATGGAGAATAATTAGATAAGGGATCAACATTCGTGGTAGATGGGGATGAAGAAAGCACGAGAGATTCAATGGGTTGTTCTTTGAAACCCATTCCAAACTTCTCATGGGGTTTACGAGATCAGTCAATGATAATATTTTACATACCTTGTTCATAAGGCCCCCTTCCAAATCATTTCCATGCACAAAAATGGAGGTAGGTGTAGGAAAAATATTTATAATAGAGGAAATCAAATCCATTGGTGTATGGCTTAGTGTGAGTTTGAGCGTCAATATGAGAGGAAGGGAGATCAATGGTCTCATAGATGAGATTGGTTTGTAGGTAGGGTGGACTAAAATAAATGATGTCCCTGATATTTGGTTGATACAAAGGTGATTTATCAGTTCTACCAAATTGATTAGGTGTGGGAAGAACATTGAGAGTGAGTATTTGATACTTCCCCAATAAAAGACTCTAGATCAAATTTTTAATAGAATCGTCATTAGGTAGCTTAGGTGCATGGACAGATGAGCTATTGGATGTTTCAGATGAATTCCTATTTAGAGATAAGAACATATTTTGTTTCATAGGTCATGTGACATGCCTTAAATGAAGGAAGGTCGTTAGGTAGTCTTAGGATTTTCCCTTCATGTTCATATTTGATGCAGTAATGGAGAGTAAAAGGGACACAGTACATGGTGTGGATCCATTGTCATCCAAGTAAGATATTATATTGAAACTCCCCCAATAAAATGTAAAATATTTCATAGAGGAGTCTTTCACTAACGTGAATGGGAAGGATAAACGTGCCCAAAATGGGAGCAATATTGTCTTTAAAGGCACGAAGGACAACAGGTGATTAAACAAGAATGGAATTGGGAAAATTGAGTTGATCAAAGGTATGGGATGATATGATGTTAATTTTGGATCTATTATATATCATTGAAGATCAGATGAATGTGTAGTTGATGTGAACAGTGATGAAAAGAGGGGGATCATGATCTTTAGGTAAGATATCAGGAATTTCTGAGTCATCAAAAGAGATGGAGGTATAAGATGTGAGTGCTCCAACAAGGGACACAAAATGTTGAGTCTCTGTATGAATGGAAATCACTACATGACTTTCAAACACACTTGGCCTCCCGAGGTCATGCTGGGACAAACAATGTGGAATTAATGGAGGGATGTTGATGGGAAACTATAGGAGAATTAGGGACTAAGATCTAGTAGTGTGAATTCCTATTAATTGAACTAAACAAAGGGAAATTAGAGGTTAAGTACAAGTAGCGTAAATTCCGTATTGTTTTTCTTCATTCATCTGATTACTTGAAAGGAAACTGATAAAATAAAGGGAATAAAAAATAAAATAAGACTAACTAATATGATCTAATACTTTTGTATTTTGTGGGATAACAGTGTATACTGTATAAATAAAGAAATTGCTTCTAATTTAATTAATTAATCCTAAAACAAATAAACAGACAGATGTAGTTGTTTATATGTGTAGAAGAAATCTAATATATTCTAAACAATTAAAGCTTCTCTAAACTATGGATGTGAATTAAATCCTTTATTCTTCCTTAGAGGCATGGGAAGAAATTATATATTCTCAGAATATTTTCTTTCCTTGCAACTTCCCTAACAAAAAGTAAATAGAATTTTTATGGAGGATCTTCTAAATGAAATTATGGGTCAGTTGATTTCTAAATTAACACATAAGATTTCTTCTAGAATCACCTCTTTGCAAATTTACAGACATAGGAAAAAGAAGCTATCTATCCTAAGAAATATTTTTTGAAGTAAATGACCTACTATAAATATTCAATGATTACAAGAATGAAAATAGAAATGCATTTTATACTATAGTAAATAACGTGTACACAAATTCTCAATCAAAGAATTGGTGAAACCTAATTACAACCCCAACCTGGTAATTGTAGTGATATGGAAATCCAATTGTGGTGTGATTTTGTGTCCCCTCAGTTGTCTTTTCAATCTCTTGTGTTCACGTGAGTCTAGGATACTAGGAATGTAGAAGAAGTAGCAAGGAGAAAGTGCTAGAGCAATGGTATCTTGATGGCATTCTGGTTGTTATGCAAGAAGAAGAAAGATAGTGCAAGAGAATATAAATTAGATATAAAATTTCTAGCAAGATTGTTGTAGCTCAAATAAGCAAGATACAAAAAATAATCTATAGCCATTTGCTTCAAAAGAAGCAATGGTTTTATAAAAGGTTGGATGGGCAGTGCACTACCACACTTGGTAGCCATGGGGTGCCACATCATCACATGAAGGGGCAATTAAACAGTCAATTACAAATTACAATTGTAAGAGGAAGTTGACACAAGTCAATCAAGCTTGAAATTAGCTAAATTGATTGAGAAACGTGCTCTAAAAGTGAAATAAAGTGAAGCAATCGCACATAAATTCTTACTTAAATAATTCTAGAAAAAGTGCACATGACCACTATCTTGTGCAAGGTGGTGGTTACAGGACCATCGCCCTACCTGGGCGACGGTTATAGGACTTCCGCATAGGAAGGGCAGTGATTTTGCAACTAAAGGCAAAAGCTAAGTTAGAATGGTGTGGGAAGCTACTGAAAAGATGGAAATGGCTAAGTAGGGTAAATTAGTCTACAAATGTAAGCTTCAAAGAGTTTTAGGGAGCTCGAACACTTTATAAAAGACGTGAATTATCATTGGGGACTCTAAACCATTTTTCGAAAATGATGCGCGTGCAAATTTGGGTGTATACATATTTTCCCCTTCAGAGAAGCATTTTAGCCATGAAGAGGAATAAAACGTAGAGTCTGAGTGTGGAATTCCCAAAATGGGGAGTTAGAATCTATACTTGACATGCCCATGTGCCAAAATGTCACCATCGAAGCTCCTGCCATCTGCAAAAGAAACATGAGAATCAAGTGTAGATATAAAACATGATTAGAAAAATACTTTGAAATAAAATGAAAATATTACGTATCGTATCCATAAGGGTGAGAAATATACCTACTCCAATGTATGCAATCCCTACACACACGATGTTAGAAAATACAAATATATGTTATATATATCACTTTCACCATATTTAGAAATCGTGTATGTTTTGCAATTTTATTGAATTTAGAGCTCCCGGTCTCTTGCAAAATTTTCATTCATGAGTATGGTTGAATTAGAAGGATTTTAGAAACTATGGTGAAGAACTCAACGAAAGTGGAAGGGATTCATGGACATATAAGATGCGAGAGATTTGGTCTTTTGCATTATGCCTTGGCCTTTGCTCTTTGAAATCACTTGAGAAGAACTTCTAGGAAGGTTACATCTGAAGCGGTCGTAAGGGGCCTCAAAGAGGCGGATAGGTAGAGAAATTTTATTTCTTAGTCTCATTTTTATTCATTTATTGATTTTTTTAACTTTAAGTTGTGTTCTTGGGAAGGAGAGTTTTCCCCTATCCTCAACCCCACGCAACAGTATAATGTGAGGGCTCAACACCAAAGATTGAGATAAGTGATCAAACAATCCAGATAAAAAATTTAGTTTTTTTTCATTTCCAAAGAGGTGTGTATGGGATAGATGAGACACCAAGAAGCTCTTAGAATAAACTATAGGAAAATAAACCTAAGCTAGAAGAAAACTATGACCATAACCAAGTATGCATGCCTTAGTATGATTAACGTCAAAAATCTATTTTAATTTGTTTGAATTGACGAAATGATTCATAAATGCTTGATGATAATATTGTGAATGTTTGAAGAGATGTGATTAAATGATTGTCAATGTTTTCAGAATTTTTTGAAAGTTGCTCGAAACTAAGTTCCTTTATTACAAATTTTACATAATAGTCATGCAAATGATAAAAAATATGGATTCAATAATTACAGCATGGAAATGAAAATGAACTATGCATAGAAGAATTTAGGGTGAATCTAGTTGATGGACGTCAAACTCCTCATCCCCAAGGTACACAAATTCATTTATTTAAAAGAGGTATTGGTGAACCTCTTTGTCACATTTTTGACATATCATGTTCGTGTGAGCATGACGGTGTTGTTAAGATATTTTCCCTAAGTAGGGTGTAGTGGTTATATTTGACATTTTCTACGCTATGGGATCGTTTCGTGTGGATATGATGTGTTTGGCTTCTAAAAAGTTCATATCTAGACCAAGGCTCGAAATAGAACTAGCCATAGAGATCGCTTTGATGGATACTATCTTGATTTCAATGCCTTCTACTCTCTTCATTAATTCTATCATGTTTACGCCTAGGCCAAGACCATCGGCAAAAAGAGAGGTCATACGAAGAAGGTTACCCATTCTTTATGGTTTAAATGGGATGAATATCAACTCATCACTCTCTAAGAGTTTCATGATCTATGTCTTTTTTTTAGTAGACACAGTTTCCATAGATATTGATTTACCCTTATCTGTTTTCACTACCTCAGATGTTTTTGAGTCAACAACTTCAAATTTTGGAATAATCGTGGTGGTCATGACCGACTTGTTTGATGGTGGTGGTTTTTTTAACTGGTTCGCAGACAGCTCATACTTTGAATGAACCCCTAGTTTTTTCTTAAGATTTTCCAAGATAATGTAGCTAAATTCTAAACAAACTTGATATACTGCAAATAATATGAACTCCAAAATAAAATATATCTCCTTATTCATTATTGAATCATGAATTAAAATGTTTCCTAAATAGGAAAACAACTCCCAACTCGAGTTGCCAAGTATACTCTAACTAACTTTGACTTAATCTACTCTAGGTGGCAGAAATTACTATTTTTCGCAGTTTACTAGGAAGTGCTATTCTTAGTAAGTTTGCATGATTATTCGTACAGAAAATTTTTTTTCCACGCATCTTATACATTCCTAAATTAGAGGAATTTTCAAATTTCCAATTCATAATGCAACTAATAGACTAAAATTAACTAGTGCCCTAAAATAGGAAAAAACTGAACTACAACTTCAATCCTAATTTTTGGCCTCAAGATGGTGGATTTTTTGCCTAAAAATGTGCCATAACTTGTTCCAACTGATAGATGTGGTTGACCGGTGTGTTTGTCTCATCGAAACATGTGGTTTTAAAAAAATAGACTCAAACAGACACCCGAAGCTCAAGTTATGACCTTGTCAAGTTCCTGCTAATTTTGGCGCATCACAAGTGAACATCGAAAGGTTTAGGATACCCTTAGGAAAACATACCTTCCTAAAGTGGAGGAATCTAACTTCCTGAAAAAAAAATAATCAAAGGAATGACCTTCATCTGGTGAATCCATGGTCTAACAAGAATCATGTTGTAATTTTTTTCCCTGTCAATGATGTAGAAATCCATTAAGATCATTTTTAGCCCTAGGGTGACAAGAAGAATGATATTTCCAATTGAAGTTGCCTTCAAACTTTTGTGCCCTTATAACGTGTTTCTTGTAGAGGAGTAATTAGTCTCTTCATATCCTAACTTTTGTAAGAAAGAGAATGTAACTACATTCACATCAGCCCCATCATCGATCATGGCTCTCTTAATGTAATTATTATAAACCCATACTTGTAGATATATAGTAGGATCGCCTCTTCAGGAAATTTCAACGTCAAATGACATCTTGTTTATATTGAAAATGAACCCTGTATCCTTATCATTATCTGAGATGATGTATATAAAATTTAATATGATTTATTTGATCTCTAGGAGGAGGCGTAACATGGATTAGATGACCAAGACCCAGTACATTGAGAAATAAAGAATGATGCGTAGGGGAATTCTTCAATAAATCTAGGAATGAGATGTGAGAAAAGGTCTTGTTCAAATCTGATATCAAATCATAGGCTCTTACTGGTTTTGAGATTATAGTAATGTCATCCTATGAGAAATAATGAGTAGGGAGAGGTTGTGAAATGTATTCCCATGTTTGATTTTTTGCGTTAATTTCTAATTCAACCTCTAGCTCAACTAATCCCAAAATCTTCATATTATTCTTTAAGCCAAGGTTGGGAGCAACTCAAGAGTTATCATAAGTTGAGGCCTCATGGTCATTATTCCCTATAGGAATACCCTTGTTTATATTTTTAGGATTTCCCTTAACATCCTCAGGATGTTTAGGGAGTGGATCCCAAAAGATTCCAAGGTTTGCATTCTGAGGTGCAACAGGTCCCGTATGACTAGGCTACGGGTTTGTTTCTGGATTTTCTAGGAACATGTCCACAAAGAGTTGTCTTTAATTTTCAGGGAGTCTTTGAATGAAATTTGTGTAGTCCCTACAAGATCTATCATCATGACCAATGACATGATGAAAACCACGATAAAGATTAGGATTGTAGTTTCTTGTTCTTTGATAGGCATATTTTTGTTGTTGATTATAACCTCGATTGTAGTTTTTAAATTGATTTTTATAATCATGATTTGTTGCCAATTGGTCAAAGTTTTGGTACTGGTTTGGGCCTTGGGTTTGATGTTTTCAAGGATGGGGGTGGTTTACCTTAACCGTGTTGACCAAGGAAAAAATGCTAGGGCCTCTTTGATTTCTTGTGTTATTTTTGTTGTTAGTGTTAGTGTTGTTCGTAATACTAGTGTTCTTTACTTGATCAGTAACACCATTCGTGCTAGCACCATAGTGATGATTCAAAGCCTTAGGTCCTTGATTGTTGGCTCCATTGTTTTGATGGTTTGTATTATTTTGATTGGGGGACACCAACTTCCCATTATGACCATAAATCTTATGCCCACTATCGATAGTGGCTTGGTGAATTCAAAGTGCACCTTCCAACACTTCCTCATAACTACATAAAGGAAACTTTTGTACTTCTTCCTTGGTCTCTCAATTCAGCAAGTGAAGGAAAAGATCACAAATTTCTATTTAATCCATGTTGGGTGCATTTGCAAAAGAGTAAAGAACTTGATGCCACCTCTGAATTAAATGAGCGGAAGATTCATTTTTCTCCTGCCTAATATGTAAATACTCCCTTATTCCCATTTGAAGTAATTTGTTCATGTCAAAATCTCTGATGAATTCTAAAACAATTTGTTTAAAGGAATGTATAGAAGCCTCAAGAATATGTTAATACCAGCCTAGGGAAATTCCTTCAAGGTTTTTCAGAAAGATTTTAGCTACTACAACATCCTATGGAAGCAATTCCATAATATTAGTAGCATAGGCCTTGATGTGAGCATTTAGATCTCCTTCTCCCTTAAATTTAGGAAGATAAATTAATGCGCATGGAAGCATGACACCTCATACTATGAAATCAAGGGGTTCTTTTAGATACTCAACATAAGTACCCATTACGTAAGATTTCACCATTTAAGCTCTTTGATGAGAAGGTGGTGGAGGAGGAGTCAGATAAGCTATATTGTAGGCATTATATGGAACGTATAGAGCTCCTTGATATGGCATATAAGGAGCATGGAAATTGTACGTGTCCATCTAGGGGGACTTTGAGTACATATACAGGTAAGGTGGAACAACACTAGGAAATGGGTTAGTGGGCGTGAAACCAAGGAACATAGCATTGCTTGATGGAGCAACATTCGATAACACACTATAGAAATAAAAATTCTACACTCCCCCATCTTCAATAATTTATCTCATTCACATTTATAATCTATCACATTCATATTCGTTAACTTAAATATATATATTATCATTTAGGTTATTATTTAAATAAATTCATTTTTTAAGTTATTCCCTAATATGATATCATTCCAAAACCCCTTTCTCCCGACATATTTACCACGGACTATTTCATATACCCATTTTATTTAATGTTATCGTCACATAATCTATTATTATCATAAACTATTTTATGATATATGTTTAATATATATAATTAAACCACCTAAAACATATCCCAAACAAACTTAGGCTAAAATAGAACATAATCTAACTATTTTCTAAACAAATACAACACCTCACACAATAACACAACATATTAAAAAAAAAAACCCCATATCATATCCCTCGAATACACAAACAAATAAACTTGAATTAGACAATTGTTTCAACTATTCACTAAATAAAATCAAAAAGGCCAAAAATTTTGACGTTTCGGTAAAATGCCAGCGATTATTTAAACCTGATTTCCAGACTCATTTGGAGACCATCTACTTGCATTTCCAATCTTATTCTCTATCACCCTTCCACATCTTCAATTGAAAATGTTTATCAGTGTTCGTCAAGCATAGTGTTACATCATTATTAGCCCAATATCATTTCATGCGTTTGTTAAGAAATTAGTGCTCACATTATTGTTTATAATAGTTAAATGTAATATTCATATATTACATTAGTAAGTTAGTGTGTTAGTAAGATATTAATATTGTTATATTAATATCATATTAGTGTGAGAAAAATAAAAGATTGTAATATTATTAATATGAGTCATAAAACAACTCATTATTAATAGTATAGGATATTGTATTAGTTGTGAGTTTGTTGAATAAACAACTCATGTAGATTATTGTGTGTGGAGATATTGGTGGGATATATGAGAGAATAGTGGTGAGTGATCATAGGAGAGATTCTCTAGGAGAGATTAGTGGGATAATATTGGTAAGCCTCATCTTCTTGTTTATAGGAAATGGAAAGGCTATATATTGTAAGCTCTCTCATCATGTAATTGCTCCAAATTATTCAATCAATAATATAGTGTGTTTATTATATTTTTTCTCTTATTTTGTGTTTATGTTATTATCTTCATTCTGCAACATTGTCTCTTATTGATTTGTACAATTATATAATGTAATTGTTGCTTATTTATATTAGATCAGCTATCAATTTCACATCATCTGGTATCAGAGTAGGCTAGGACAATTTATGAGATTCATTGTAGGACAAAACCGCAGCCTCTAAGATGCAGATATGAGAGTTTTGAAGCTTTCATTGCCATTTTCAGAATTCTAATCTGAAAAAAATGACTGGTAATTCACGTTTTTCTTAAAAACCTAGATTTGAAATTTTCTGAAATTTTTTGGGTTTGTTACTTTGTATTTTGTAAAAATTATTTCAAAAAATTACAAAAACTCATTTCGTATTTTATGAGAAATCGTGGAAACAATTATTATGGTTTCTAATTATTCTGTAAAAAAAAAATAGTGACTGATTTGTAGCAATTAAAATCTGATATGCTTTATTATTTTGGATAAATATAAAGCTGATTATTATTGTAAGGGTGCATTATCGGTTGAAACTAACACCTAATAGAATTGTAAAATGAGCCTCAAAGACAAATTCAGCTGAGTTAGCATCATCATGATTGGAGGCAAGAGACAAAGGAGGAGGAGGCAAATCTGCATCTCTTGTTAATCACCAACAAAGAGAATGTTGCATTGTATTGGTGATATTTATTTTCTGTTGTGTGTTTCATTTCTAGAAATAAACTTGTTAAATCAAGTACATGATTGTATCACCTGCATTAGTCAGGATGTGATGGGGGTTAAAGGGATACTAGCATTAAATGACATGGTTTTTGGTAAACCAGTAAAATCAATTGGTTGTTGGTAAACCATGGATAAACCTTCATCTGGTTTTATGGTAACCATGGAAAAACCATACTTAGGTTTGTGAATCCTTGGAAAATCACACAGTCATTGTTAGATGCAATATGGGATGAAACCTTCCCCATGTTCACACTAAGCGGGTGAATGTTAAGAAATTAGTGCTCACATTATTGTTTGTAATAGTTAAATGTAATATTCATATATTACATTAGTAAGTTAGTGTGTTAGTAAGATATTAATATTGTTATATTAATATCATATTAGTGTGAGAAAAATAAAAGATTGTAATATTATTAATATGAGTCATAAAACAACTCATTATTAATAGTATAGGATATTGTATTAGTTGTGAGTTTGTTGAATAAACAACTCATGTAGATTATCGTGTGTGGAGATATTGGTGGGATATATGAGAGAATAGTGGTGAGTGATCATAGGAGAGATTCTCTAGGAGAGATTATTAGGATAATATTGGTAAGCCTCATCTTCTTGTTTATAGGAAATGGAAAGGATATATATTGTAAGCTCTCTCATCATATAATTGCTCCAAATTATTCAATCAATAATATAGTGTGTTTACTATATTTTTTCTCTTATTTTGTGTTTATGTTATTATCTTCATTCTGCAACATTGCCTCTTATTGATTTGTACAACTATATAATGTAATTGTTGCTTATTTATATTAGATCAGCTATCAATTTCACATCAACGTTTGTTCCTATTTAGAAGATCCTTTATAGTGCATCCATGAGCTATAAGTTTCCATCCGGATACACATTTTACTTTGTTATTTGATTTTTTCAAGGTCTAGTTAGTATAATTCATCTTTGTTTGTTGCATCCACCCATCACCCAGCATTCCCGCTCACCATCACCAAACATGTTTAGAGCTTGTTCAGGAGCCAACCAATCTTCGCCAGTTTGCAGGTACAAGTAGTTTCAACCTTAATTCAATTAAGGTTAGACTTTATATTTACATCCTTTATTCATGTATTTGAAAACATCATCTATTAAAAATCTCTCCAATTTATATTATAATCAGAATCAGGTCATTAATTTGTCGTAAACACATTACATTTACATACTATTTATTTTAACCGGGAATTGCCATTGTTTTAGTGAAACGCCTGCGTTTCCCCAAAACACCTGTGTTTCCTGTAAATCCTACCTTTTATAGATTTTATTAGATTATTGCTTATCAATTTCATATATTTATCTTTCCTCTCTAACATTCTGTCAATAATGGATTTTGGTAGATGGCTATAAGTGGCAAAGCTCCAGACATAACCAACATTAATTCCCTTCCGATTATCTGTCACCCCTTACATTGGGAACAATACGATGTTCTCCAAGACTTTGAATTGTGTGCAATTCATTTAGCTCCTTGATACCATCTGTAAAACATCTTCGAACCAATCAAAGGATTTGCGAGACCACAAACAAGTTTTAGGAGGTCTATTTCAAAATTTTATGCATTCGAGTCGATTTGGCTTGGTTCGAATACCACTACAAATCTGGATTGGAAATTTGGGACTCTAACGCTAAATCAACAAACCAAACCGAATCCATTGACCAACTTGAATACCAATATTCCAACTATGCATCCTATTATCAGTAATGACTCAGAGAACGAAGAACCAAAATAGGTCCCCGAATTATTTAGAGACGAGTATACTGATGATTATGACTCTGAACTCTTTAAATAATTTGAGATAGACTATCCAAATATCACTTTTGAGAATCCATCATCATCTGAAGATTCTAACATTAAATTTGATTCAGATTTCTAGTTTATAGTGTGTGTGTGTGTGTGTGTGTGTGTGTGTGTTATATATATATATAGGTTTTCATTATATGCTATAAATTTCTAATAAAGTCTTAAACTTTCAGAAAAATCATTATCTTTTATCTATCCTATGTCATGACTGGCCTTATGTATCGCTTGATTGCATAAAACTATGGGTTAACTTCCTCGTGAGAAATCCCCTTGGATTTTCAGGGACCGACCTTCACTAGGTAGCCCACTTACTATTATTACTAATTAAAAATTTGGTGTAGCATCTTTGATTGCAGTTTCATTTATAGGATAGGAGCTGAACTATTTTGAATACACGGTGCAAGATTAACACAATTCATAAACATTTGTGGGTACTGGTAAACCCTTCCATTTTGAGGTTTTGATGAGCTTTATTTTCTTGCTTACACCAATAAGTGGAAGAGATAAAACTTTTCTAAACATATTGGCACACCTAATGGGACCCTGTCCTGTGTTTCTTTGATTCATTTCATTAAATATTTATCTTTTTAATTTTCTGATTCTCTATAAAATATCCTGTGAATGTGTAAATCACCTGTAATTTTTCTGGTTATTTTTTTCAAAGCTTAATAGTTTGTCTTTTTCTTCTTGTTTGTTGCTTTTTTCTTGTTGTTTTTCCTAACCTA
Source organism: Taxus chinensis (assembly GCA_019776745.2). Lineage (NCBI taxonomy): Eukaryota > Viridiplantae > Streptophyta > Pinopsida > Cupressales > Taxaceae > Taxus > Taxus chinensis. Next base: position 15,860,530 of record CM034149.1, read on the forward strand.
TTTGTAGGTTGTTGTTTCTGGAAATTTCATGTGTTGGATTGCTAGATTTCACGCTTTAAATTTTTCTCAAAAAAAAGAGAGGAGAGTTTAACGGTGAGTTTAAATTTTATTTATTTATTTTTTCAGTATTTCATCTTGTTTGATTGTTTTCATGCAAATCAAAACTTCACTTTGGGATCTAAAACAAACTTTTCATCCTTCCTATTTCACATAGAATTAATTAGGAGGATATTTTGTTGCATTCACTTTTCTTTCCCCCACACACAACCAAGCCACTTAAACACAAAACACATTTAAAACAATTCCTACCTAGGTGGATACCTACTTGGATTTTATCACCAAGAGGAGAAGCCAACTTGGTGTTATGGTCGAGTATAATCATCTCTCTATCGGTATATATTGGCTAAGCACCTGACCCCCTTATCGTTGTGGGACCATGAAGTTAGGGGGTAGGCCCCAATACCACACCCGTACCAATAGCAGTACAGAGTTGGGCCTCATGTACCTTTAGGTATATTAAGGACTCTACCCTTAAACATACTTGAAACCAACCCTAGCTTGTCATATCCTAGAACCCTCGTTAACCATTTTACACATTTTACCTTATAATTAAATCAAGAAAGTTTAAAATATATATTTTTTGCTTGTTTTGATTGTTGTGTGTGTGTTTACTTACAATGGTACATAAAAGACAACAAACTTGCAACCAAACTACTAAAAATATGTCCCAATCAATATCCACACCTTTTCAGTAACAAATTCCTTTATCCACTTCATTATCTACACCATTTCTAGCACCTTTATTTACTACTGTATCGAAACTATCATTTTCTATGCCATTACAACAACAAAACATGTTCCACGACCAATTGCATAAAATCCTCTAACTGATGCTCAGTGAGCTAGGCATGAAATAGAGGAACAATACAGTTAAGAAATGAGACAACATATTTTAAATTTTGACGTTAGTTTTGCAGTCAAGAATTCAATACATCATAATAGGAAAATAATGAACAACCATACTCCCCAGTTCACAATCAGAATCTTATGAAACCACTTTCTTTGAAAGAGGAGACCCCATTTTTTAACAAATGTTGGATTCAAACCCCATTTTCATTAATGCCTATCTAGCAGCCAGGGGTGTTCAATTCCATCCATTTACATCAAAACCATCTACAAACATTCCCGAGTCTTTATCTTGCTCTTCACAACAACTTGAATCCTAACCATTTTCAAGTGCTTCTGATTCTACACATCCAATTGATTCATACCAACAATTTATACCTAAACCATCATCTTCATATGATCCATCCTCTACCATTGCAAGACTCATTTCAAATCAAGGACATTTCATTCAAAAAATACATTCGTATCTACCTCTGAGTCAAACTGAAATGTCAGAAGTTGTGTCTTCCATTCCCATTTTTACTCTTCATATGGTTTCTTATCAGGACACAGCCTCCCAACAACATACATCATCACCTTAACTTTCTATTGGTTCAACACCTCTAAAAAGTAATACTAGTTCTTAATCATCTACTCCTCTAGCATCCTCAATTAATCAAACACTTCTAATAAATTCAATTGTTGCTTCTACTGTCATGTCTCATCCAGCTAGTAGCATTTAGAATATTACCATGTCTATTTTGACAGCAAGTCCTTTAATCAATACTAGTGCAATTGTTACAACACATCATGTTTCACAATTCATTCCACAACAATCATTACCATCAATCTCTATACCACAATATTCTCCTACTCAATATATTCCACAAAAAGCATTATCCTTTGTGGCCTCTACTATGTTTTTTCAATAACCACCTCCTTACTCAAAATTGTTTCCTTATCAGTATATAAAATCTTCACAACCTTTTTTGTGTCAACAATACATCCCTCAACAAACCCTTCTACAACAACAGAGCATCCCATATCAACAATAAATTCCACAAAATACCCTTCCGTAACAGCAAAACATTCCTTCCCAACAATATATTCCTCAACATAATATCCCACAAAAAAATATACCCCAAAAAAACATTCCTTCCCAACAATATATTCCCTAACAAAACATTCCTTCTCAACATTATATTCCTCAACAAAATATCTCGCACCAAAATGTTCCACAATAAAATATTCCACAACAAAAAATCCCTTATCAGTAAAATGTTAGGAATTAGAGAACAAATATGCGGAAACAATTCCTCAAATCATAGCAGTAGGAAACTATATAGCAGAATTATACATCCATAAATATAACAACATAAATAAATAATACACAAAATAAGACAAGACAAGATTTAACGTGGTTCACCCAATGTGTGCTACGTCCACCAAGAGCTTTCTCATATTTTATTATCAACAAGAGTAAAACAACTCTCATAGTCTTCTCTCATTTATGAACTCATAACAGAATTCCAAAGATGTTAAACCACATCTAAACCACAATTGACACCCAATTTCTTAACCTTGATCACTCTTAATCACCTCTTGATCACTAAGACTCAAGACCTCTTGAACACACAAGATATCTTCAAGATACCCTAACACATCTATTGATAGGATTACAATCCTTTAAGAATTCAAAAAGTTGACCCTAGAAGTTTGAAACTCATGACCTTTCATCTTCCCATGGTTAGAAAAGAAACTGTCACGACCTTTCATCTTCTCATGGTTGGAAAAGAAATGGCCATGACCTTTCATCTTCCCAATTCAAAATCCACACTTCAATACTGATTTGATAAGACCAAAAATAGGCTCCACACCCCAACAATCTCCCACTTGGAGGTTGTTCCTACTGAGTGAAGTTCTCAACCCTTCATTGTCAACCATAAATGCCAATAAAAGTTAAACACAAGTTCAACTTCTCCCTTGTGACCGCCTTGGTCATCATATCCATAGGATTCTGACTGGTATGAATCTTTTCCATCTTTAACTTATCTTCTTCTAAAGCTGCCTTGATGAAATGATATCTCAGCTAAATGTGCTTCTTCCTAGAGTGAAAAGTAAAGTTCTTCACTAAATGAATAACGCTCTGACTATCACTGTGTAGTCTCCCAACTTCTTGCTTATAACCCAACTCATCAAGGAAATAATGTAGCCAAATCATCTCCTTGCTTTCCTCTGTGGTAGAAACATACTCAACCTTTTTGGTTGACAAATCCACCACCTTTTGTAACTATGAAATCCAACTCACTGCTGTATCACTAACCATAAATACATAACCTGTCGTGATCCTCCTGCTATCCAAATCTCCTGCCATGTCTGAATCTACATAACCATGCAATGTAGTGTCTGATCCACCTAAACACATTGCCACTCCCATGGTCCCTCTCAAATACCAAAGGATCCACTTCACTACCTACCAGTGCTCTCTACCTGGATCACTCATAAACCTGGTCACTGCTCCCACTACATGGGCAATTTCAGGCCTAGTGCATACCATAGCATACATCAAGCTACCAACCATTGATGAGTATGGTACCCTGGACATCTGGATTTTATCCTCCTCAGTCTTGGGACTATGCTCCTTTGATAATTTAAAGTGACCTGCTAAATGGGTACTAACCAGTTTAACATCTTGCATACTAAACCTCTCCAAGACCTTATTTATGTACTCTTGTTGAGATAACACCAACTTGCTCTCTTTCCTGTTCTGAGTTATTTTCATACCAAGGATTTGTTTTTCTGCCCCCAAATCCTTCATTGGAAAGGATTCACCTAGCTGCTTCTTGAGTACCTTTATTTCCTACATGTTCTTCCTTGCAACAAGCATATCATCCACATGCAGGCACAAAATAATATAACTACCATCAAGAAACTTCTTGATGTACACGCAATGGTCTGAGTGACACGTGAATTAACCTTTCTCTTGCATAAAACTATCAAACTTCTTGTACCACTGTCGTGGAGCTTGTTTTAGGCCATACAAGCTCTTCTTCAATTTGCACACTAACCTCTCCTTCCCTTTGACCTCATAACCTTGTGGCTGTTGCATATACAATTCCTCCTCTAACTCACCATGATGGAATGCGGTCTTCACATCCAACTGATCTAAGTGTAGGTCTTCGACTTCTACTAAACCAAGAACAGTTCTAATAAAATTCATTTTAACAAGAAGAGAAAAAAGTTCATTAAAGTCTATACATTTCTTCTGTGTAAATACCTTGACCACCAACCGGGCCTTTTATCTTTTCCTACCTCCATCTTCCTCTTTGATTCTATACACCCACGTTTTCTATAATGCTCTCTTGCCCTCATGTAGCTCCACCAGATCCCAAGTCTAGTTTTCCATAAGAGATCTATGCTCTTCATCCATGGCCTGCTCCCACTTCTTCCTGACATCCACCTACACTACTTCCTTAAAGCACTCTAGCTCTCCACTGTCAGTGAGCAATAAATAATTCAAAGATGGAGTAAATCATTTAGGTTCCCTTCTTACCATAGAAGACCTTCTCACCTCAGGAGTTTGGGGTTCCTGATGAGTAGTTTCCTGAATTGGTTGTGCCAGAACATGCTACACCTGAACTGGTCTCTTGGACACCTTGTTGTCCGCAATGTCCTCTAACACTGTGTATTCTTTCTTTGATTCTTGTTTCTGTTCCTGCAATTGATCTTTATACATGAATTTTTCATTAAAGAAAATATCTTTAGACCGAAATATTTTCTTGTCCTTAAGACTCCAAACACAGAAACCAAAGTCATCCTCACCATATCCAAAAAAGGTGCATTTCTCAGACTTAGCCTCCAACTTGGTCCTATCATCTTTATCAATGTGAACAAATACCTCACATCCACATAATATAAGAAATGAGTAATCAATTTTCTTAGCAGAACAAGCCTCCTCAAGTGTACCTCCATCCAAAGCCATAGAGGTCCTCTGTTAATCATATAAACAATTGTGCTCACCGCTTCTACCAAAAACATGAGTGGTAGCCCTGCATGTAACCTCATGCACCTAGCACACTCCATGATTGTCTTGTTCATTCTCTCTAAAACTCCATTTTCTTGTGGAGTATTTAGAACCGTTCTTTTCTTGCGGATCCCATTTACCGAACAGTAATCAATAACTTCATTATTGCAATACTCCCCTCCATTATCTGACCTGAGACATTTCAACTTGAGACGTGTTTTATTCTCAATAAAGGCTTTCCATTTTTTGAAGGTTTCAAACACATCATATTTTTTTCTAATGCAATATACCCAAATGTTTCTAGTTGCATCATCAATGAAAGTGACATAATAACATGAATGAGCAATAGAGTTTACCTTATCTGCCCCCTTTACATCTATATGCACTAAATCCAACTTACCCTCCTTCATGGTAGGTCCAACCTTGAGGAATATCACTAGCTTTTGTTTTCCATAAACACAGTCCTCATAGAAGTCTAAATCTAAATCCTTTAATCTAGGAAACCTTTCTTTTATAATCTGCATGCCCTTTTGACTCATATGACCGAGTCTCTAAATTACTATATTACAATAATCAGCACCACTGGTTAAATAAAAAGTACCAGTTTTCTTACCTCTTACAACCACAAGAGCTCCCTTAATAACCTTCCAAGAACCCACTATAAAACTGACCGTACAACCATCACTACCCAACTGACCCACTGATATCAAGTTACGCCTCAACTTAGGCACATGCCTGAAATCCTTAAGTAGCCATGTGTTCCAATTCTACATTTTCACCTGAACACAACCTTTCCCTACTATGTTGCATGGTTCATCATCACCAATATATACGTGTCCAAAATCTCCTTGAAAATGTCTATGTGGGGTGGCATGGAAAGAAGCCCATGAATCTAACACCCAAGACTCAACAATATTATCTAAAGAAATAATTAAGGCATCCTGCAAAACATGACCTGCTGCCACATTTACCTCTTTAGTTTCCTCCTTGTTCTTCTTATCCCGAAGATCCCAGCAATATTTATTAGCATGACCAACCTTCCCATAGTGCCAACATTCTAACTTACTCTTGGACTTTGACCTTCCACGATCATTTGACTGCCCACTGTTACCTTTCCCTTTATTCTTTTGTCTCCCTCTGCTCTCCACCGTCAAAGCATTTCCAAAAGTAGAAGAATCTTTGGTGCTCTTCCCTCACATTTCCTTGCTTAGGATCACACCTATTACATCCTCAAACTTCAGCTTTGAATTATTAGAGACTTAATTACTTATAGCCATAACCAAGTTGTCCCAACTATCTAGTAAGGAGCACAAAATCAACAAAGCCTTGACCTCATCATCAAAGTCAATTTTTACCGAGTTTAACATACTCATAATCATATTAAATTCATTCAAATGAAAAACAACAAAAGCATTCTCAGAAATCTTCACATTAAATAATTTTTTCATCAAAAATATTTTATTAGAGACAAAGGGGTTTTTATATAACTTCCCCAACACACTCATGAGACCTTCCATGGTCTTCTCCTGTGATATGTTGAAATCAACCGAAGATGCAAGGTATAATTGAATTGCCCCAAGTTCCTTTCTATCCAAAAACTCCCAATCCTCATCCGACATGGTTATAGGTTTCTTTGCTTTTCTAGCCAAAGGAATGTGGAGGTACTTTTGATATAAGTAATCCTCCATTTGCATCTTCAACAAAGCAAAGTTCTACCCATTGAACTTCTCAACCTTTGATCTTCCCTTATCTGCCATAGCTCCCACTCAAGCTAAAATTTCCCTGTGATTTACCACTTCAGCAAAAAACCACCAAAGCTCTGATACCAGTTGTTAGGAATTAGAGAACAAATATGCGGAAACAATTCCTTGAATCTCAACAGTAGAAAACTATATAGTAGAATTATACATGCAGAAATATAACAAAATAAATAAATAATGCACAAAAGATGACAAGACAAAATTTAATGTGGTTCACCCAATGTGGTCTACGTCCACCAAGAACTTGCTCAGATTTTATTATCAACAAGAGTAAAATAACTCTCACAGTCTTCTCTCAATTATGAACTCACAACAGAATTCCAAAGATGTTAAACCACATCTAAACCATAATTGACACCCAATTGCTTAACCTTGATCACTCTTGATCACCTCTTGATCACTAAGACTCAAGACCTCTTGAACACACAAGATATCTTCAATATACCCTAACATCTCTATTTATAGGATTATAATCCTTTGATAAGTCGAAAAGCTGACCCTAGAAGTTTGAAAATCATGACATTTGATCTTCCCATGGCTAGAAAAGAAACTGTCATAGCATTTCATCTTCCCATGGCAAGAAATGAAATGGTCATGACCTTTCATCTTCCCAATTTGAACTCCACACTTCAATAAAAATTTGAGAAGACCAAAAATAGGCTCCACACCCCAACACAAAACATCCCTTAACAATACCAAATATACTCACAACCTAGCCAATTTGCATTCCAACATGGCCCATCTTCACAACAATTAGCATAGACTAACCCTCTTCAAGAACTTATGAATCAGATATCAATTCTAGAAGTTGGCTCATTTGTACCAAAAAATGTCCTCTCTTACAATAAAATCTTTAATGAACCCATTCCCCCATCAGTCCCATAAAAAGCATACCCTCCTCAATAGGATATTCCAAAATTCATTAAGTTTTACAAAAAATAAGATCCCCAACAACATATTCGCGTGTTGCGCCACACTTGTTATTTAATAGCTCATGATCAAGACCTCATGCTGAGAACCTTTCCTATGTCCCTCGTCAACTCTGATTTAGATTGGTACAATAGCATTCCACAATATTCCCTTTTCTCCTTCACCCAACTCACAAAATTGTTTTTAGAACACTTATCTATAAACATATCCTGCAAAGTTTCCATCAATTACCTTTATGCTATTAAACAATTTGAGAATGAGTCTATTGCCGATTCGTTTTCCCACTAGAGGGGTACAATTAATCAATTATCCTTTTCATTGCCACAAAATAAGTTGATTTAAGTTTTTTGTTGATCATGCTCTAAACACATTTCGTCAACATTACAAGTACAATCATTCTAGATCTTTGATAAAGCCTTTATTATGACCTGTAAATTAGAATTGTGTGCCCTAGAAGATGGTCGTGTTAAGCTTAGACCTAAGAAACTATGAACGACGTTTCCATCTAAGTCATCCTCCAGTCCTGAAAAATCTAAATCAGTTGTTAATGTCGTAGTAGTCAAGTCAACTCCTAAAAAAAATCTTACCGTTGAATGTTCTTGTCCACAACGTAATTATACACCAATTGGAGAGACTTATAGCACTGTTTTTGACAAGATACTAGCTGCAAATATGATAACTCTCCCTCTTATTCGACCTATCGATACTTCTATGTCTAATCCCTCGTGGTATCAGGACAATGACTATTCTAAATACCATAGGGTCGAAGGACAAGATATAGAAATGTGTAGTACATTCTGCAATGTTCTTCAAGATTTTATTTATAAGAGTGAACTTCACCTGGATAATCCTAATGCACCCCCAAATAAAAACCTTGACATATTCAAACAACCCTTTCCAAATCATCTTCCATCTATTGATCAACCACAAACAAATGTTGTCCATACTCACCAAAGCATTAATGTCATTACTAAATTAACACATGTTCTTGAATATGAAATAATACCTATATCTACTAAATCAACATCCACCAAAATGACAAACACACCTGTTGAAGAAACATCCACATCCACACAATCAATAAAGGAAATGGCAATGCTTGTTCAACCTGAACTTGTATCTATTGAATCCTTGTCTGTTATCTTACCATTATCATCACAAGTTATTATCAATCCTATCTCCTTACCAATTCCACCCTCTAGTATAGATACCCCTATAACCACATCCTCATTCACAAACATAACTATGACACCTCTTGAAACATTCTTAACATAACCATCTCCACCTAAACTGACTTTGGGCCATACTCATCCTCCTCCAAAAAAAACATGATCTAAAATTGACAAAACCCACAGATCATTTGGATTACATTAACCATGTTATTTAAACTCCTCTCCCTCCATTAGCATCAACTTCAGTAAACTCGTCTAGTACATCTAAAACCTCAAAAGGACCTAAAAAATAGGGCATGGTTCATGTCTTTAGGAGCCCTTACTATGATGAAACATACTGTTTCCATGGTCCTCCACTTTTTCTTCCATCTACCTCTAGAAAAAGCATTTCTACCTTTAACAATCCTCTTGTCATGCCAAGACTTACCAACTTATCTTCTACAACGGGACCTCACAAACAAGACACCATTCAAGATATTAAAGGCCCCTATTATGTCCCTCTATATTAGAATCCCCTGTGCAGTCCTCAATATTTTATACCTAGGAATCACCCCATTATTTATGGTCCAAAGCATGTCTATCAAACTGCTACAAATGGCTCTTATCCCTCTTCCATCCCAACACCCAAGATCCCTTCACAACCAATAAAACAACAACCATTGGTCAAACTCTTAGCTCCATTGTAATGTAAGATATTTTAAACTTCATCGTCAGTTATAAATTGACCGAAATGGTGTAATATATCTATCTCGGAAGACCTCCTCCAGCAATCACTCATAACATTACCACCACTCAAATAACTTGTTTTATGAGGATGGAAACCCGCTTGATATGATTGTAACTCCTCATGTGAATGTCATAGAACACGAGATCATTCTATTGAGAATTGTAAAACCTTGCACATGATTGCATAGAAACTAGAAAATTTGGATTCCTTTCCCATTAAATCACATAAAACATTGACATCTTCTCTTCCTTCCAAACCACATGCAACATTAACATCAACATCATCATCACCTTTATCAAAATCTAAAGAACCTATGATTGAAACTCTTTCCCATCAAGTTAATATTTTTTGTATTACTACTCATTCATAGAACTATGACATAGACCCATCTAAGCCTAAGAAAGATAAAACCTATGTAGCTATACCTCCACCACCAGAAATAGTTACCCCATTAAATAAACCTAAATTATCCATTTTGGTGGCTCTTGAAACATCTAGTCTAGAAATTTCACCTAATACCAAGGTTTTTATCCTCATTGTACCACCTTCAACTTCCACAACAATACAAAAGGTTATTATTAAGCAATTACATCAAGCTCCCATCAAAATTTCATTATATGAACTGGTACAAACATCACCACTTCACAAAAAAGAAATGATGGAAGCCCTCCGATCAATAACAATGCCTTCAGATGATTCATCATCTTTTACAAAATTTGTAGGAGCTCTCAAAGCATTTGTCACCATATCATTCAAACCATCCGAAATACCTTCCCTCAAACCAGAACATCATGACTTACCACTTTTCATCATAACTCAAATTAACGATGTTTGTATCAAAAGGGTAATGATTTATAGTGGTTTCGTTATTAACATTATCTCCTCCCTTGTTTTTTATCAACTTAAATTACTCAATACCATTGTTTCCCAAATGTCAGTCTTATTATGATCCTTCAATGACACTATCACACCCATGTTAGGCACCGTCATCTTACCACCAAAAGTTGGCGTAAAAAATCTCCTAGAACTCTTCTATATCATAAATGGATATTTTCAATTTAATATTTTATTAGGACACCCATGGATATGCAATATGCAATGTGTTTCATCTCTTCATCGATGTCTCAAGTAAGAACATGAGGGTCAAACATTCATTGTTACTACAGATTTGAATCCTTTCATCGATTGTTACATGATGTATCGTGAAAATGATGTACTTATTCTCAAATCTGCATCTGAGTCATGCAATGAAGCTTCCACTAGCACGTCTATTCCTTCTTCTAAATGACCGAATGATTCTTCCCTTAGTGATGTTTTATAATGCCACGCATTGGATGGATATCGTCTCCTTATGTTTAATCACATTCCTTCACCAAAAAATTATTTTCGTCCCAAAAAACAACCCGCATATGACCCTAATGTGGGAGATGTTATATATTATGGTCTAGCTTGTCTCAAAATCAACTTTTTCTATGGGGGACTTGATCACCCTTCATCTTATGTTATTGATCAACATCATTCCATGCCTTTCATGTTAGATTTTAAATCTTTAGATAATCCCAATTTCACCCGTATGTATCTTCCCCATTGTGCATGGAGAGGTTTCGGCCTTGGGAATTATGAACAGGGAGTATATGATGTGGTCATCCAATGCTCCCTTAAATCTTATGAAAAATACAGTTTAGGTTATAAATATTCAGTCCAGAAACACCTGAGGCTACTACATCCAAACCGGTTATATATGTGCTCATTAGTGGATTAGATTCATCTTTACCAACATCCTCTGAAGACCCTATGGATCTAGACAATATTGTACCCATCCCACCTAATTAATTTTTTAGTCAATACCATATCCTTAGGATCACTCATTTATCAGTCTAACCACGACACTAAGAAAATACCTCTTCTCTGGTTGGAAATGGTTGAGGAAGATTCACCTGTCATAAATATTCTTCAATGTCATGATGATCAGGATATCCTTTCGCATATGGGAGCTAAAAATAAATTCCTTCAGAAAGCCTTACCATATAAGACACCAACTTTCCTCCACAAATCTACCATCAACGTTAACTTAGGAACCTCTCAAGATCCTCATATAGTTAAATTTGGCCAGTCATTGAGTCCACAGGAACTGGATGACTTCACTTCATTTTTATCCAAATATTATCAAGTCTTTACTTGGTCATATATTGATATTCTTAGAATTGATCCCAATATTATAGTACATAATATTGTCACATAACCAAACGCTAGGTGAGTTAAACAAAAAATCTACAAAACACATCCCTGCATAACTCTTCTTGATAAGGAAGAGTTACTATGTGTTTTATCTGCTACTTTCATCATACCTATCGATTATCCACAATGGGTCTCTAATATTGTTCCCGTAACTAAAGCATTGGGTAAATTATGCATCTGCATAGATTTTAGGGATCTCAACCTCTCTTTTCCTAAGAATTATTTCCCCCTTCCAAACATAGATCAGCTCATTGACCTAACAGTTGGCTGATGGGTGTCCTCATTCCCTTCATTTAATCAACTTCTTGTTGATGTCATATCAAACCAAGGGTATGTCTAAAGCTATATGCAACAAGAGTACTTTAACTGATCTAGTATTCGGCTGTAGCTATTTTTATATTTTATGGGGGATCTCTTTAATGTCTTAAGGACTTCTTGGTAAAACCTGTTTTAAATCAAACTATGAAAACTTGCTGAAAGTAAAACACACTGAAAGCTTGCTAAAAGTAAACACACCGTGCAAAATGGAAACACACTTGCTATTGGAAAATAAACACACTTGCTTTTGAAAGTAAACACTCTTGCTTTTGGAAATAAACACACTCAAATTAAAATTCTTGAAAAAATTTGCAAGAAATATAAAGATTTATCTAAACACCTGCATGAACAAGTATACGATAAAGTTTAACTGAAAGAACTAAAGCAATACAAAATTAACAAATCTAAGCTATTTACTAAAGAAATATAAATACCAAATAAACAAATATCCCGGTCTTTGGGGGAGTGGGCCCTTGCTCCTCCTTGAATCAGGATTTTAACAACTCAAAATTCTCTCAAATCAAAATTGCTATTTTATTGATAAAAACATTCAGTACTACAAAATGTACTGGATTTGAGTACTTAGTCTATTTCTTTTCTCTGTTCTATATCTATCTCATTCTATCTCCAATAATTAATTTCTATCTAATGCAGTTCTTCTTTTATATACATTTTACAATCACAGCTGTCTCAATGATTCTGATGAAATCAAATCATGCCCATAATAGATGTTGAGTCAGATGGCGGTTGATCATATAGCTGTAGGATAATTCTACCTGGATTTACGTTCAGAAATCTTCTCATTCTTTATGATTGAAGGGGTTGTAGATGTAAAATCTCTGGATGTGGTTTAAAATACATAACTCCCATCGGTTTTGGAACTTTGGAGAAGTTCTGGAACCATAGGAAATTATTAAGAACCAAAACCCGTGAGATTTCCAAAGTTGTCCCCAAGAGTTCCAGAACTAAGTCCAAAAATTCTAGAACTTAATGCTGGAATTCCGGAACTAAAGATGATTATGTGATGGAGTTTCGAAACTAGCTTGGAAGTTCCGGAACTAAGCTGTGTAGGAACAGATGCTATCAAAAACATACTGAATGCCACCTGCTTCATTTCCTCGATTGATTAGACCTGCTTTATTACAAAACTAAATTTAAACACACACTATGTTAGGAATTTCAAAGATTTTAACATTAGGATCACAATCAATCAAAAGACAGACAATTACATCCTAACTCATATCAGATCAACTAAAAGTCACACAATGCAATCAAACTTAATCAAAAGGAAAGTAAGATGAGATCATATATTATACATTAATCAGACATATTATGGCCTTATCATTTCCCCCAAACTTACTTAACTCATTCTTCAAAAGTGGGATCATATGTTCTGCATTCCATTTGATTGCTCAGATCAAATGGCTGAAACTAAATTTTCCAATGCTTAAGCTCAGATGTATTGTACCCAACTCCTTTTTCTATTTTCCTCTCCCACTTTTCAAATTTAGCAGGGTCTTGAGGTTCTCTGTTCTACCAAGGAGAGATAGGGGTGAGAAGTAGAGGTGGCCTTGTTCACATTCCCATCCATATTTTGCCGTAGGTTTCATTGACTTGGGGAATTATTGTGCATAATGCTTTGGCCCTCTCTAAACTCCATATCAAATTTGTACGGGAAACTACTTCCCTTATTTTCAAAGCAACAGTAAAGAGTTCCCACCTCTTTGAGCATCCTTCATAAATATCTTCAAATTTTTCCTCCTCATAGGAGGTGAAGGCATCAATACTCTTTTGCAGAATGACAGGGTAATGTGTCTTAAATCTCCTATCAAAAGCATGAGTTCTAAAATGTGTGAGGAAGGAAAAAGGTTTACCATAATGAGCTCTCATGCAGAGGCCTATTGAGCCAGATTTCAATAAAAATTCAGATTCTCTTTCCTTCCATGCAATTTGGTTTTGCAAAAGAGAGACAAATGCATTGAGTTGGCTCTCCCCTACATATAAGTTAATCATAAATCCTGTGTTTTTCTGTAGCATATAATTGCAAAGATAAAATTCACACTGGTGGATTTTTTGTTCAGGGCTGGATAGAAAGTACGCTGCCATGAATTCAGATTCATCTTGTAGTTCATGTGGAAGCCCACATGCAATTCTTGACAGCTGTCAGTGAATGAACTGATCTTCCAAAAACACATTATATACAGAAGAAGGTCTCCTACAGGAAAGAAATTTATCACTCATAATACAGACCATATGAATTTTGGCAAGACATTTATATTTATTTCCTTCCTCCTTATAAATTTTTTCTTCCCATTCCTTTCTTTCCTTCATCTCTTCCTCCATCTTGGTCTTTAATTCCTCATTTGATGTTTTGGCTTCTCTAAGATCTTTGCAAATATCATCTCATTATTGTTTCAGTGGCAAATAGGTCAACTCAGTCTGTGTAGAGGTTGTGGACACAACACTCTATTTTCTGGAAGTCTAGAACTCTTCCTCTTTTTCTATCATTTGTTTCTTGGTTGTTGATAATTCCTCTGTTCTGGCTGCAAGATGAGTTGTTAGCTCATTAATGAGTGTTTCCCTTTGTTCCAATTTAAGTTTGAGGAAGTCCAATTCCTCATCTTTTTCTCTGATAATGAGCTCTGCTCTAGACAAGAACAGAGCCTGTTTAACTTCTTGTCTTTCCTCTTCCTCTGAAATTATTTGAGGAGTTTGGCATTCTTCCTCTACTAAAAGGAAAATTTCCTTTTCTTATCTTAGATGCCAACTCTTCTTCTTCATGTGGCACTGCTGATGGTTCAGACAAATCCTAAAAATCTTGATCATCAAATCTCTCTTCTCCTCTATCCATTTCAACATGACTTGGCTCAAGGGGAATCATGGCCATGCTGCCCAAAATTTCAGCAGCTTCCTCTTCCATCCTTTCCTACTCACTCCTTCCTTCTAGAGTTCCTCTTGACCTCTTATGAATTTTTCTTATCTCGGGAAGTTCAACATGCCCAGTAGTGAATTTCCCTCTAGAACTTCTTCTTACTATTCTTTTTGGTTCTTGTCTGGGTGAGCTATCTCTCTTAGAGACAGATATTGGCTCTTCTGAAGCTACTGTGGAAGAAGGAATTTCCTTCACAGGTATAGAAGGCTCTACTATTTTTATCTTCCTCACCGACCTTATTTTTCTTGGTATGTTTTTTCTTTCCATTTCCCTCTGTCCTTCTACAGGGGCATCAATTTCTAGGTTAGCTGAAGGAGAGAATGGGGATGGAATTGTTCTTCTGATAATATTAGGGTTTTTCTTGAACTTGCCAAGAAACTTGTCCCAAATTTCTTATCCATTATTTTTTGACAGGAAATGGTGCTAGCATATCAAATGAATTAGACCATGATGCCTAATTGTTCCAACACCCCAGGAATATCTTTGAGCCATGGTATGAATGGAATAAAATAGAAACCCTAGGAGGTTTATTATGTAATCAGGGTTGGTGGCTCCATACTTCAGATATATGAGAATTTTTAAGACTTCTTTTCCCACAGACCCCAACTGACCATCATAGGTTAAATATTTTAATATCCAAAATTCTACCTTGTCAAAGAGTTTGGGAAAACTGGCCCTTCTGAACCTTTTTATGATTTTCTTTATATTATAGACGTACTGGGGTTTAGCTCCTTCTTCTTACAGCAAGACTTCAACCAGTTCTTTCAAAGTCCCCTTGGCAGGTTGTGGGACATGAACAATGGGCACTCTAGACACATTACTTATAGTATTTACAGAAAAAGGAATAAAGACATTTCTTACTTTTGTTCTAGTCTGTTCTAGATTTATGACGAATTCACTTACTAATTGGTCATTATGCCTTGAAATTTTCTTCAAGAATTCAAGCCATCATGCATTCTCAAAGATGGATGCTACTTCTTCGTTTGCGAGTAGCTGGGAATCATCCTCTGGTTTTGATTTCTTCTTAATCCCCATATCGACTTGAGTTCTGACTCTCTTGATTTTGTGCGAATTGGTTGTAGGACTTCTTCTTACCTGTGGAACTAAACAACTTGGCTGTGGAACCTTTGTTTTTAGCTGCGAAACCTTAATTTTTAGTTGCGGAACCTCTGAATTCTCTGTTCTTTACTGCAGAATACAAACTCAATTCGCTACTCCTTTCTCAAGATATTTCTACAATCTTTATTTCACTTGATGTTTGTAATAATGACTACTAATGATAACCATGCCGCCACTTATTCCATCCAAATCAATATCATGATTACACACTTGTAATCATAATGTATAAATAGATGACTCATCATACCTACTTTTAAATTAAGTCACATCACACATGTAAACATTTAATCAACCCTAAATAAGTTAAAAGACATAATTACTGTCCTTGATGATGTAAGCCTTTTGCTATGATGACTCGTCATTCCTACAAGTGGAACAAAACATGATTAGATAAGACAATTGGAACTCAAAAGAATTCTTTTATTTTAACTATCCAAAAAGAGGTCAACCGCCATTTGCTGGTTTTCAATTGACCTCGAGAAATTTTATTTTATGTTTTTATTTTTATTTTTATTTTTTTGGGGAGGAAGAAGATGTCATTTTCTGGTTTTCATCTTCTTCCCTTTATTCTGGATCTATCATCTAATTATATGATCATTTTTGAAGAACTGAGTTCTTCCATATGATCAAATTCTTTGTCTGCTTCAATCTTCTTCAAAAATTCATTCTTAGTTGGAGGCTTCCTATAGAGTTTCAACCTATGTCTATTGACCAAGAGTTTTCTGTTGATACTATTAATGGAAAGTAACTGAATAGAACCATTGTCAAAAATTTGACCAATCTCATAGGGTCCCAACCATTTGGTTCTCAATTTTCCCTTGAACTATTAGTACTTAGAGTCAAACAATAATGCCCAATCTCCTACTTTGAATTGCCTTTTCTTGATATGTATGTCATGCCATTGCTTCCTTTTCTCTTCAATCATCTTTGTCTGTTGAAGTGCTTCCAACCTTAATTCATCCAACTCATTGAGTTGAAGGATTCTTTCTTTTTGAGCTGCATTCAACTCAATTCCCACCTTTACTGTTGTCCTCAATATCTGAAGTTCAAATTCTATAGGCAACAAGGGCTTTTTCCCATAGACTAATTCATATGGTGAAAACCCTGTTGTAGTTTTCTAAGTTATATTATAAGCCCAAAAAACTTTAGGTATTCTCTTTACCCAATCTTTTATCCCAGCTTCAACTCTTTTGGTAAGGATGTTCTTCAATTCTCTATTTGTTACTTCAGCTTGTCCATTTGACTGTGGATGGTAAGGAGATAACTTCCCTATGATTGATTTGGTAATGCCTTATGAAATCTTGGATCATATTAGACATGAATTGTGGTCCCTAATATAAAAACTATGCTCCTTGGTGCTCCAAACTTGATCATAATTTTGTTCCAAAGGAAATTAACAACTGCTTTCTCAGTGGCATTTGTCATTGCCTACACTTCTGCTCATTTTGTCACATAGTCAGTACATACGATAAGATATTCCTTCCCTTGTGAAGGACGATTAAAGAGATCAACAAAATCCAATCCCCATCTCTCAAATGGTTCAACCACAACTCTAGGCTGAAGAGGCATTTCATTGGTGAAAGTTGGTTGTCCCATCCTTTGACAAGGATCACAACTCTTGATATATCTTTTCACGTCCTTGTACAGAGATGGCCAATAATAACCAGTGCCAAGTATCTTATGAACTGTTCTTTTTATTGAATATGTCCTCCACTTGGTTCATCATGACATGCTCTGAGGATGTCAAATATTTCATCCTCTCTTACACACCTGCGTAAGACAAAATCAGGACCACACTTAAATAGAATTTCATTTAACCATTTGAATTGTGCACTGGTTTTAATTAACTTCTTTATTTGTTTCTTACTGAAATAAGAAGTGAACTTCCCTGTTGCAAGATAATTTGCTTTATCAGCAAACCATGGTGTACTTGCTGAGATTGAAAATAGTTGTTCATCTAGAAAGTTATCCTTGACTGGATCTTATTCCCCTGTGGTGGTTAGTCTTGACAAAAAATCAGCTACCACATTAGATTTACCTGGATTGTCCACAATTGGTAATATTAAATTCTTGCAAAAGTAATAACCATCTAATGAATCTTCCTCCAACCACTGGTTTGTTCATTAAATACTTAATTGTTGAATGACCTGTGTATACAAATATCTTGTACCCTATACTATAATGTCTGAATTTATTGAATGCATAAATTATAGCAAGAAATTCCTTTTCAGTGGTGGTGTAATTCTTTTCAGTGGGAGTAAGATTCTTGCTAAGATAGTAAATGGCATACATATTTCCTTCTTCATCTTTCTATCCCAATACTGCACCAATGGGAATAATTTGAGGCATCTGTTTGGATATGAAATGGATTTTTCCAATTAGGTACTCTCAATATTGGGGCAATGACTATTTTTTTTTTAATTTCTTCAAAAGCATGTGACACTTTTCATCCCAAAGAAATTCACAGTCCTTAGCAAATTAAACATGGGGGCATAAATTTTACTGAAATCTTTTATAGTACCCAGTATGTCCTCAAAATGATTTGATATCTGTGGGAGTCTGAGGGATAGGTAAATCTGAAATGATCCTAATTTTTTTTTTATCCACCTGAATTCATTTTTGTGAAATATTGTGTCCTAATACAATTCCCAAATCCACCATCATCAAACATTTTTCATCACTAAGAGACAGGTTGTGTTGTTCACATCTTGTTAACACTCTGTCTAGATTTCTCAAAGTATCTTCAAATGTATCTCCATGTACAATGAAGTCATCCATATATAATTAAACACAAACATTTTTTAGATCAATAAAGATTGCAAGTACAGCTCTCTAAAAAGTTGCGGGAGCATTATATAAACCAAATGGTAACACTCTATAGGAAAAGGTTCCCCATGGACATGTAAATGTAGTTTTTTCTTGATCCTTAGCAGTAACTCTGATCTTATTGTACCCACTAAAACCATCCAAGAAAGAAAATTATTTTTTACCTCAAAGGTTATCTAGGACTTGATCTATGAATGGTAAGGGAAAATAATCTCTCATTATGGCTTTGTTTAGTTCCCTATACTCAAAACATATTCTCTATTTTCCATTATTTTTGGGAACAATTACAAGAGGAGATACACATTGGCTATCTGAGATAGGGTAGATGAAACCTACTTGTAATAGTTTTTCAATTTCTTGTTTGACTATATCCCTTAAAGCTGGGTTAATCCTTCTTTGAGGTTGCCTAACTAGTTTAGTGTTTTTAGTATAGATGTGATTGGTGCAGATACTTGGATGAATCCCATTCATATATTTGTAATCCCAAGCAAAAGCTTTAGTATGATTTTTTAGAACATCAAACAATTTAGCTTCTTCGTCCTCCTTCAACCAGTTGTTGATGTTTAAAGTTTTTACCTAGTTGAATTTCAACATGTTTGGTTCCAATATGTGATGAACTGATTTGTGGAAAGGGTTTCATTAAAGTCATTTAATGGACATGCATGTGGTAACAACATATGGTATGTAGCAACATCTCCAAAAGTTCCTTGAGGACAGAATACTAGAAACAAGACAGTAATGACAATTATGATACGTATCTCTTTGCAGGCCAAATTCCTTATCACTGCTACTTTCCAAAAATTCTTCACCACTTCCTGATGTACTTGAAACTGAAGCTACTGATTCATCCTCTCCCCACAAGAAATATCATTCCTCTAAGTGAAATCATTTTCAATCAAAGAGAATTGTTGTTGTCATGGTTCCGGAACTAACTGTGGTGGTTCTGGAATTATAGCCGCAGGTTTCGGAACTAAGTTCACGGGTTCCAGAACTAAGTTCACGGGTTCCAGAACTAAGTTCACAGGTTCTAGAACTATTTATGATTGCATCAAAGACAGTAGGTTCTCATCCAATGGTGGATTAATCATCTCTTCTACTTCTCTTACATGATCCTACAATGTGATCATAGCCAAAGAAGACAATTTTTTCTTATTAGTTTTAGGAGAATCAACCCACAATTATTCATGATTGTCAGTAAAAGGTTGTGTGGTAGGATATAAGGAAATTTGTTTAGAGTTCTTACCATTTGAGATTGTCATATCACCTGACCTGTAATCTATCAAAGCAGCAACTGTAGCTAACCATGGTCTACCCAAAATAATGGGACAACCCAATTTTTTACCTTTTGGCTGCAATATAAGGAAGTCAACTAGATATTCCCATGACTCTACCATAATTGCCACGTCTTCAATAATTCCTTCTATTTTTGCTACAAATTGATCTGCCATCTGTAATATGGTATTAGTAGGTTGTATACCCATTAATGGTAATGTTTAAGAGTATCCACTGTCATTACATTGATAGCATCTCCCAAATCTATCAAAACATTATGTACATCCTTATTTCCTATAGAGACAGAAATAATAAGACTTCCAGGATCTTTGTATTTGGGAAGTAATAGTTTTCCTGCTAATAAATCAACAATTTTCCCATCTACTTTGATAGTCTTGGGATACTATTTCTTTCTTCTAGGCTTTTTCATGCATAACATTTTGATTAATTTGTTCAATTCTGGAATATATTTAATTGCTTGTAACAGTTGTATTTCAATATTCAATTTCCTTAGTTCCTATACTAATTCAAACTCCTTGATTTCTATATCTTCTTTGAATCTCTCAAGAAATGGAGTCTCAGTAGTGTTGCTATCTATATCCTTTTTTTTCTTTCTATATTCTCTTTTGGAACAACAGTACTAGCGTTTTCATTTTCTTCTATCATTTTAGTGATTATAAGGGGTGGATTTTTAATGATTTTCCCAGATCTAGTTTGAATACCCTTATAATCCATAGCATGTAAATCAATTGATTTTTCTAGTTTTGTTCCATAAACAGGAGTTGTTTGTTTATTTCTGGGGTTTGCTACTAGTTGTGCTAGCATTTTTGTTTGGACTACATTCTAAGTTTGTGAATTTTGTGCAGGGGATCCCATGATGGCCTGTTGATTCTAATTTGGATATGTTCTTCCTTAGGAATAATTAGGGTTCCATCTAGGTTGTGACCAAGCATAAGGATTTCCTTGACTAGCCCAAGGTTGTTGATGTCCTTGAGCATACCAGGCTTGATTTGCCCAATATTGAGGGTTCCAAGTTGGTTGAGGTACCCAAGGTGGTTTAGGAGCTGATCTTGGCATAAAATACCATTGGTTAGGTTGTCTCTGAACAAAATTCAATTCTTCAGTTGTAGATGAGGCACTGGTTTGTTTAAGCTGATTTTTAATGATAGGAAGTAAAGAACAAACATCAGTATCATGTTCTTTAGATTCATAGATAAGACACATTTATGTTTTATCTAAAGGCCAATCTCTTAATGCATGCTTCTTCCTACATCTAGGACAATACATAGCCAATAATTTAGTTTTGGAATTTGCTTTAGCTTGTAATCCATCCATAGTAGAAGCTAATTGCACTAAAATTAATGTTTTAAAGTTTTCTAACCCATCCATTAGTTTTTTCATTTCTGGATTCATACTTTTCACTAATTTTTCTTTTCTAGGTCCACCTCTTGTTCTGGAATAGCTTCTACAAATCTCTTTAATTCCATTCATTCTTATCTGATCAATATCTCCCCCTCCTATCAAGTTAAGGGATTCTCTATATTTATCATCCAAACCTTTGAGAAAAATGGTTTTACTTAATTCCTCTGTAAGCACAAATCCACATCTTTTGCTAACAAAGAGGAATATGTCTAAATAGTCTTCTATGTTTTCATCCTCTTCCTGCTTGATTTTGAAGAGTTCTTCCTTCCTATTTCTCCCTCTACAATAATCCTGGTATTTATCTAAGAAGGCAGTCTCCATTTGTGCCCAAGTGCTAATCGACTTGGATGTTAATCCCATGAACCACCTCATTGCTGCATCCTTCAAAGTGGATGAAAACAACTTGAGTTTTTTATTATCTATTTTATAATCATAGGTCTGACATAACACCTTGAATTCAAACAGAAATTGGTCAGGATCTTCAAATGACATCCCTCTGAAGGTGGGTAAATGTCCAGGTGAGATATTGTTCATTGATGTGTCATCATCTCCCAATTGGATTGGATAGGAAAAGGTCCTATTAGGTACTCCCTTAGCTTCTCATGCCATTTCAAAAATATTATCTGAATTTTCCTCTCAATCAATGTGGTAAGTTGTATGCCTTGGGGAAGGTGAAAAATCAGGAATAGGAGGTTGACTACTCAATTGAGAATCAAAACTTACCCTCAATGGATCTTGGGCAATAAGCCTTCTCCTAAAATTTCTACTCCCTTCAAGTGACTGATCTAAGAATTCAAAAAATGGTAGTTCTGGTTCTTGTCTGATAGTGGATGGTGGTGCCTCCAATTCTTGATCAATTTCCTTACTTTGACTAGAGGATGTTATGAATTCTTGTGAATATTTTTTGGAAGGAATCTACCTTGTGAGTCTCTTGGTCTACTCATATATTTTGTGATATAGTAGGCAAGATTCTTCAACTACTAGATGTATGTTTTGTTGCTCTTGCTAAAACTTAATTAGAAATTTCCAACTAGTGTTCCCCGAAAATGGCGCCAAAAATGAGGGGTGTCGTCATTCCCTTCATTTAATCAACTTTTTGTTGATGTCATATCAAACCAGGGGTGTGTCTAAAGTTATATGCAACAAGAGTACTTTAACTAATCTAGTAGTTTATTATAGCCATTTTTATATTTTCTACTGGATCTCTTTAATTTCTTAAGGACTTCTTGGTAAAACCTTATTTAAATCAAACTATGAAAACTTGCTGAAAGTAAAACACACTGAAAGTAAACACATTGTGCAGAATGGAAACACACTTGTTGTTGGAAAATAAACACACTTGCTTCTGAAAGTAAACACTCTTGATTTTGGAAATAAACACACTCAAATTAAAATGCTTGAAAAAATTTGCAAGAAATATAAAGATTTATCTAAACACCTGCTAGGAACAAGTATACGATAGATTTTAACTGAAAGAACTAAATCAATACAAAATTAATAGATCTAAGCAATTTGCTGAAGAAATATAAATACCAAATAAACAAAATATCCTGGTCTTTGGGGGAGTGGGCCCTTGCTCCTTGAATCAGGATTTTAACAACTCAGAATTCTCTTAAATTAGAATGGCTATTTTATTGATAAAAACATTCAGTATTACAAAATGTACTAGATCTGAGTACTTAGTCTATTTCTTTTCTCTGTTCTATATCTATCTCATTCTATCTCCAATAATTAATTTATATCTAATGCAGGTCTGATTTTATATACATTTTACAATCACAGCTGTCTTAATGATTATGATGAAATCGAATCATGCCCAGCATAGATGCTGAGTTTGATTGTGATTGATCAGATAGCTGTAGGATAATTCTCCCTGGATCAGAGTTCATAAATCTTCTCTTTCTTTATGATTGAAGGGGTCATAGATGTAAAATATTTGGATTTGGTTTAAAATAGATAACTCCCATCAGTTTTGGAACTTTGGAGAAGTTCCGGAACCATAGGAACTTGTTAAGAACCAAAACTTGTGAGAGTTTCGGAGCTGTCCCCAGGAGTTCCGAAACTAAGTCCAAAAATTTTGGAACTAAATACTGGAGTTCCAAAACTAAAGATGACTGTGTGATGGAGTTCCAGAACTAGCTTAGAAGTTCTGGAACTAAGCTGTGTAGGAACAAATGTTATCAAAAACATACTGAACACCACTTGCTTCATTTCCTCGACTGATTAGACCTACTTTATTACAAAACTAAATTTAAACACACACTATGTTAGGAATTTCAGAGCTTTTAACATTAGGATCATAATCAATCAAAAGACAGACAGTTACATCCTAACTCATATTAGATCAACTAAAAGTCACACAATGTAATCAAACTTAATCAAAAGGAGAGTAAGATGAGACCATATATTATACATTAATTACACATATTATGGCCTCATCACTGGCCACGAAATACTTTCCCTCATGGAAGGTTTTTAAGGTTACAATCAAATTCTTATTGCTACTGACGAGTAACATAAAACCTCTTTTGTCACCCCTTGGGAAACCTTTTGTTACTATGTTATGCCATTCAGCCTAAAAAATGTAGGAGCTACCTATTAGTGAGACATGACCTACATATTTCATGATCTCATTCACAAAACAGTTGAAGATTATGTTGATGAACTTTTAGGAAATTACAAAGAATGTAAAGATCATCTTACCGTCCTCGAATCAATCTTTACTCGTCTCATCCAATATTGTCTTCATCTCGACCCTATAAAATGCATTTTCGTGTCCTAATTGTTAAATTTTTTAGATTTATCATATCTATCTGAGGTATTGAAGTTGACCCAGCTAAGGTTAAGGCAATCATTGAAATTCCTCCACCATCTAATCTCACACAACTACATAGCCTTCACGGAAAGTTATAGTCCATACGACATTCATATCACAACTCTTTGATCATGTTTATCATTTTCATCACCTCCTCTACAAGGACGTAGATTTCCAGCAGGATTCTGATTGTAGGAAGGACTTAGATGAAATAAAACATTATCTCTTATCACCACCTGTTATTACTCCACCACGTGAAGGAGAACCATTTAATTTATATATATCTACTTACGAACATGCTCTTGGAGCCATGGTCACCCATCATGATATTCTGGATCAAGAACAAGTAGTATATTATATCAGCCACACACTCCATGAATATGAAACCTATTACATCAAAGTTGAAAAGCTATTTGCATTTTATACTTTGTCACTTCCAAATTACATCACTATCTTCTTAATCATAAAATATATGTTGTCACCAACTTCAATCCCCTCGAAGATATACACTCTAAACCATATCATAGTGATTGTATCACTCAATGGATTATTCTTATGACTGAGTTTGATTTAGAATTTATGTTACAAAAATCCATTAAGGACCAAGCTATTATAGATTAACTCATTGATGCTCCCTTACCAGATAATCAACCTCCTCATGATTATTTTCCAAAAAAATCCATTAGTAATGTTGACAAATACGAGTTCATCCCTATCAAGATGACTCTCTTCTTTGTTGGTTCCAAATGTCAAGAAGGGGGAGGAGCTAGTGTTATTATTACCCCTCCTTGGGGTATTCCTGTTCCATTATCATTTAAAATCAACATTGAATACACTTATAATATGGAAGAATATGAAGCTTTAATCATGGGTCTTACCATAGATATTCTTCTAGGTGTTCACATCTTAGAAATATATGGATATTCACAACTTGTTATCAGTCAAGTTAAAGGAGAATATCAATGTAAAAATAAAACCTTAAAAAAGTATAAATAAAATGTTGACTTTTTCCTTAGCGATTTTGTATCAATATCATTGACGATAATCCAACTGATTTATGGTATACTCAGATATATGACTATCTCGTTGAATCCAAAATCCCATCTGATTTATCACGTAATGCTAAATTATCAATTCTTCAATGCGCTACTTGCTTTGTTATTATGGGCGGTATTCTTTAAGAACGTAATTTTGACAGTATCTTGCTAAGATGCCTTAAAATCACGAATCAATCAAAGCCATTGAAGAAGTCCATAACGGTATTTGTGGAGGTCATTTTAGTGGAAATTCCATTGCTAAATGTATTATACGGCTAGGGTATTACTGGCCCACTATCACCAAGGATTTTTGTGAGTATGTTAAGAAATGTGTAAAATTCCAAATTCATTCAGATCTAATCCATGTCCCGAGTTGAGAATTACATTCTTCGTAGGACCTATGGCCCTTCTCCTAGTGGGAATTAAACCTCATTGAGGCCATCAATCCCAAGTCATCACAACAACATCATTCCATTATTACAACTACTAAATATTTCACCAAATGGGTTGAAGCAATCCCCTTAACATCAACTAAGTCAGGACCAATTATCAACTTCATGTATCAACAAATTATATGTCATTTCAGCATCCCACATAAGCTTATCATAGATAATGGAAAATATTTTTCAAATAAAGAAGTTAAAAACCTCTATGACACCTTCAATATTAAACTCAGATTTTCATCACCATACTATCCTTGATAAAATGGATAAGGTGAAGCCTTTAATAAAACACTTAACAAAATTCTTATGAAAACAGTAAACGATGTAGGAAGAGATTGGTTTCTACGAATCTTGTTTTATCTTTGGGAATATCAAACTAGCATTTGCACACCTAAAGGAGAAACACCCTATTCACTTGTCTATGGCTATGAGGCCATTGTACCACTTGAAATTCAAATCCCTTCACTTCATGTATCACTTAAGGACTTCATCCCTGATGAAGAATATCGATAACACCATCTAGCACAACTTGAACTGTTAGATAAACATCTATTGGCCCTTGAACATCATCAAGTTTATCAATAATGCATTAAAAGAGCATATAAAAAACATGTCAAAGACCATGACTTTAAGTTCGATGATATTTTTCTTGAATAAAATCAAAATGTCACTCAATTAGAATAAAGTAAATGTGGAAATTTTTCCCCCAATTGGATCGATCTATACATTATTACTCATAAATATGGGTCAAGAGTGTACCATCTCACTTCTCTTGATGGTGAACCTGAAGCAAAACCTTGGAATGCCTTGCACTTGTGGCATTTCTATTGTTAAATGTTTGATTATCATGATAATAGTTATATCTTATCATTCCATTAAAATCATCCATCATATCACAGTAGTGATTTGAATGTATGTGGTTATCCATCATTATCATAAAACACATTAAAGATGAGCACCATGACTATGTTCATTACATATTTATTTATGGACGAGTTCCTCTTTAGCATAAACCCTGCAATCACTACATCCATTCCCCCTGTACCAATTAAAAGGGAACATAATGTGGGATATGAATGTGTAGATCATATGTGCACCTTTTCCCCTCCTCAAAATGGTTTATTAGGGATTTTACCTCATTTAAAAAATATATGTATCAAAATCATTTGCATGCATTTCTCAAAAGTCAAAATAAATGGTAGACCGATCCCTTGAATGACGGTTATCCAAAATCAAAAGTAAAAAGTAGACTAATCCCTTTAAGGACAACAACCAATCAAAAGTGTAGACCAATCCCTTGAAGGATGGCTGCCCATAAAAGAGAGGATTCCCACATTGATCAGCCTTCGAAATAAATACATCAATATTAAAAATATTAAATAAGGTTTCTCGCATAGATCAGCCTTATCTTTATAGCAAACTTCTCTCATTGATCAGTTTTCTTTAAAAACAAAAAACAAAATAAAGTTGTGGCATTCCTCTTTCGACCTATAGGAGAATCAATTTTCCTTCATTTATACATGTTCAAACCCCCTTTCATGTCCTAATAAAGAATCATTCATTTAATCCCACATTTTCTTAAGTATTGTGTAACTATCCATTTATGATCATATTTAACATTTGCTAAAGGTTGTAAGTGTAAGAGCATTCAAGATTTCAAAACCCATCGTGTACATACCAAATCCATAGTGGGATGATCATTTCATATTTATCATATTTTATTGAACTACATTTTGATACAATTAAGATCATGTTTTAATTTTATTAGTTTAACCATTTTTCCAAACACATAACATCATACCATATAGTTATTTAAGTTTATCTAACATCAACACATTCAAATTAAAATGAACATACATCACCATACATATTAAGATCAACACATGAAAGATAGAAGCAATATAAGTCAAAAAATTACATAATCATCATTGTATATATCAATCAAATCCATATACATCAATATCAAAAATAAGCTTTTAAGAGTCATATCAACAAAATACATCGTACAAAAATTGGATTCCATGAGCCATATAACTACATATCATGAATCAGTAAACTGAAAATTTCCAAGGGACTGGTGATGAGGGGTTCTACTACCCTCTCCTCCTTGAGCACCTCCACCCCTAGCTTCTCTTGCACCACCCATTGCACATGTATCTCTTCTAACTTCTCCCCCGCTATCCATCACTCACTTAGGTCTCTAAGGTGGGTGACCTACATTCGCACCACTAGTAGTAGGGCATGTCATCCTAACAATAAAATAGTCAGCATAAAAAAACCGATTCTAGAAAATTATGAGTCATCATATCAATATAATACTGTAACTTGACCCACACTGACTCATAATGAGCCCTAGAAACTATCCTAGATCCCATAGGTGTACATGCTCCAATATCCCCAAGTCTCTTCCCACAGGCCCGCACTCTCTGAGCCATATCAGCTAACTTTGCACTAGAAATAGAATGCATGGTAATCCCTAAGGCCTTCCTCATCTCGTCCCTCTGGCCCTTATATTGATCTCTATCTATCATATCCTGAGATAGTCACACACTAAGTCCATCTTGCTCAGTGATCAGACTATCCCACTCAGAAATTAATGTGTCTCGGATGTTAATGATGTCATCCCTCTCCCTCCTAGATGAATCTCTCTCACCCTCAACTACTGCCTTCTCGGTCGTCACTACTACTATACTACCGCCAACTCATCATCACCATCCTCCTCACTATCACCCTCTACACCTTCAACTGCCTACTGTGCCACTGTTCTTCTCATTTCCCGAGCACTTACTCATCTTACTCTCTATAATGCTCTCTGAGAGACTTGAGCCCTATCAAAGCTCCTCAATACATGGGTCCACCATGTTGTATAATTAGGATTCACCCCAATATTGTCGATTAGAAATATGACCCTTGTCATTAGGACCCATGACACCTTGTTGATCAAAAATAACTCCAAGCTCTATCACTACTGCCTTAGGGGTATCTATTTCTCCATCCTCCTGTCTATACTATATAGACTCCTTACGCACTCCATGCACCAATCCAAAATTTATTTTAACACGGTCAAAGCTAAGTAACTCGTGCTCCCCTAGTCAGTGATCTTGCACCCATATAGGTTGTTGCAAACTAAACAACTCATCAAGATACTTAGGCCAAATAGGCATATCTAGATACAGCCTTCATAACATATATCCTACCTGTAACCCCAAAATAGCTCTCTACAGTATCCTGAACTCCTCCTCTTCAGTCTCTATCTGGAATCCTCCATACATCTCAAGAAAATAGGGTGTTTATCACCAATCACCCCATGAAACCTCGCTAATCGAGAAATACAAATGTGCTTGAAGGCTCGAGCCTATAGTATATTTCTAACGTCAATACCATATCTCTTGTGGACCTTCCAGGCCCATAACTCTCTGTATGTCTGAGCGATTAGGGTAGGACCCCACTCACAAATAGTGTACTCATCCATCATCTCAGCTACAACTCTCATCATCATCCAAGTAAATCATCCACCTCCTAAATCCGGTAATGCACATAAAAGAATGACCATCATCATGGTCATATGGGTGCGTCCTGCTATCTTGGTTGAATACAATCTAGCATAAGCAAACCCCCTAACTCCAGTATGATATCCTCTACATCATCCCCATATAATATATTCATAACATCATCTCTCCCCTCCTCGGTGATGAGATAAACTCCCTCACCCCTGATGAACGTCATCTAGAGTGATTGTAATCTCTCCAGTAGGTAGCCAAAAAGTGTTGGTGGAAGGATTCCACCACTCTAGTAAAGGCAACATAAAACTCCTACATCTGTGTAACCACCAATAATGTCTCATACCACTAAAACCCACACCCTTGAAATGCTCCCAATCATCCTCAGACATATCAACCCTAATCTGATCCAAGATCAATGGTATACGATCTCAAATAGTCAATTTCACATCCACCTGCAAAATAGAAATAAATTAACATCAAAATCATCATTAAAAATATATGTTTCAAACATTAAAAATATCCACAACATATCAAAAACAAAGCATCAACATCAACATTATCACCTAAAAATATAAATACCAACAACATCTTAAACACTACCTAAATTAAAATTTCATATTTGAAAGAAAAAAATAGATTACGTAAAATTGCTTAGATATTGAAATTAATGTTGCCGCAAAAAAAAGTCAACATCAATTACATTCAGCACCAATGTCAATATTGAAACCACACACATCAAATACAATTCAAAATATCTCTATTACAAATAAAAATTCAACCATTTTCATAGGAGGATAATCGCCAACGATTCACTATAAACGTCGGAAAATGTATAAATCGTCAGTAATTCCTACATTTTTAGGGCATCCATGCGACCCCCAAAAACGGTAAAGCTACCCTAAAAATATAAAAATCCATAAAAATATACAACTAAAAAAAAAGCAAGGATAGAGAACTCACCTCAACCATCGCGGGCTTTCATTACATGCTTGAACTCACCATTCTATCAAAAAATTTCTTTATCTTCTCAAAAACATGTTTTTTCACTCTAACAAGTCACTTTCAGCACAGTAAGAATGTGGTAAAATGAGCCTGTGACTTCATTTTTTATAGTCCAACTTTTACATTGAGGGAATCACTGGTGATTCCCCCAATCACCAGCTATTTTCCTCTAATCACTTACAAATCATACCTTATTGGAATATGTGCCCATTTTTTCCCTAAATCATGGAAATTTTACTTTTTCACAAGTGTGTCACACTTTCAATGGACCCAAGTCCTCGAAATATTAAAACAAACAAACACATTCAACATTGGTATTCATCATTCATCTATGGGATGTGTTCCCTTTAGCCCCCATCATTTGACGTTCTCATTCTCATATCCTATCTTTGCAAATCATATGTCCATAGTTATTGAACCCCTTAGTTCCCCTATCACTTGATTCCTTGGTAGCATATCGTGTTTTGATATCCTCTCGAACTAGGGAAACTATGAAACACATGACACACAAACATTAGTGTTCCCCTGTATTGCGTTATGGCGAGATCACCCATAAAATGTTCCATTGTTTGTTTGGCACTTTGCCCTTAAGTTTTCAGACAAAAAGGGGAAAATGTAGACACCAAAATTCTACACTCCCCCATCTTCAATAATTTGTCCCATTCACATTTATAATCTATCACATTCATATTTGTTAGCTTAAATATACATATTATCATTTAGGTTATTATTTAAATAAATCCTTTTTCAAGGTTTTCCCTAATATGAAATCGTTGCTAAACCCCTTTCTCCTAACATATTTACCATGGACTATTTCATATACCCATTTTATTTAACGTTATCCTAACATAATCTATTATAATCATATATTATTTTATGATATACATTTAATATATCTAATTAAACCACCTGAAAAATATTCTAAACAAACTTAGGCTAAAATAGAACATAATCTAACTATTTTCTAAATGAATATGACACCTCACACGACAACACAACACATTAAAAAACAAACCCATATCATATCCCTCGAATACACAAACAAATAAACTTGAATTATACAATTGTTTCAGCTATTCACAAAATAAACTCAAAAAGGCCGAAATTTTTGGTGTTTCAATAAAACGCCAAAAATTATTTAAGCTCGATTTCCTATCTCATTTAGGGACCATCTTCTTTCATTTCCAAGCATATTCTCAGTTACCCTTCCACATCTTTAATTGAAAATGTTTATCAGTGTTCGTCAAGCATAGCGATACATCATTATTAGCCCAATATCATTTCATGCAGTTCATATTTAGAAGATCCTCTACAGTGCATCCAAGAGCTCCAAGTTTACCTCCGAATGCACATTTTCCTTTTTTTCATTGATCTGTTTGAGGTCCAACTAGTATAATTCATTTCTATTTTCTGCATCCACATGACACCCAGCGTTCTCACTCACCATCACCAAACATGTTCAGAGCCTGTTCGGGAGCCAACCAATCTTCACCAATTTGCAGGTTCTAGTAGTTTCAATCTTTATTCAATCAATGTTAGACTTCATATTTACCTCCTTTATTCATGTCTCTAAAAGCATCATCTATTAAAAATCTCTCTACTTCATATTATAATCAGAATTGGGTCTTTAAAATGTCATAAACACATTACATTTACATATTGTTTATTTTAACCCAAAATTTCCAGCGTTTCACCAAAAAAACACATGTGTTTCCTGTAAATCCTACATTTTATAGCTTTTATCAAATTATTACTTATCAATTTCATATATATCTCTATCCTCTCTAACATTATGTTAAGAATGGATCTTGGTAAAAGGCTATAGGTGTCTGTACGTACCCAAAATTGTAAGGTACTGTACTGCGGAACGGTGTAATAAGTGCCCCAATGATGATACAGGGCTCTTCGCAAGGTGTTCGGATCCAGAAAAGCCTTACGGATATGCGTTAACATCCCGCTTAGCCCCTACATGCTTTGTTTTCCCTATTTTTCCTCTTTTCTTGGCCTTTTGGTCTTCAGTGACGAAAACCGCCGCCCTGCCTGGGCGGCGGTCCTGTGACCGCCTCCCTGAACAGGGCGGCGGTCCTGTAACCGCCGCCTTGAGCAGGGCGGCGGTCCCGTGCGCGTTTTCCAGAACGTGCTTTTGACGGAACGCGCGCAAAGATCAACGACTCACCAGCTTTTCTTGCCGACTTAAGCTTGCATTAATGTTTTTGGTCCCCTGGAATAGTGTTTTTCTTTTGTTTAATGTTTAGGAGTTCAGTTTGGATTTGATCTTTGCATGTTTGGATTCCTATAAATGCATGGTTTGTGCACATGCAATTGGCCCCTGATCTTAGTTCTGAATTTTGCTCCAAAGTTTGTTTTAAATTTCTTGTTGCAGTAGATTTAGTTTTCCTTTGCTTAGGCTTCTAGTTTTCCATTGAGTGCCTTGGTTAGTTTTGTATTGCAGCTGGTAAGCCACATATCCAACTTGTGCAAGTGCAAACATCATTTGGGCCACCATTTTCAATCCAATCTTCATGTTTTCAGTACCATGGTCGTTTTAGTTTGCTCAGGATTGGTAGAACAGTTTATTGCAGGTTTGTTTTAGCTTTATGTTACTGTTGGTAAGCCACAGACCCAACTTGTGCAGATAGCATCATTATTTTGGAGTAGAACAGTCTAGGTAGCCATTAAAGTTGCAGGTTTTGCTCTTCATATAGGCTAGTCTCAGGTTCTGGACGCTCTTTGTTGCATGATTCGCAGTAGACCCCGCTAGGAATTGCATAGGCCAAGCTCTGTACTCTTGTGCTATCCCTCTCCTATCCGCATTCTATTCTGTCTGCATTTTGAAGGCTGTCCATTGATCCAAATACTTATTCCTGTTGATGCAAGCATTTCACGCTTTTCTGGATTCACGTGAGCACAAAGAACGTGGAGATCATACTGAGGGGACAAGAACATACACACCGTCGGATTCGTCACTGTTCTGCGAAATCCAGGTTCCATCTTTCAAAGTTATAATTAGAACTTATCAAATAGAATAGTTAATCGCTTTATTTTAGTCATTTCCATTCTCGATATTGCCAGGGAAGTTGTGGGGATTGATAGTTTCTGAGAAACTATGATTCATTCCTCACTTCTGAGGTAGGATCGAGAATCTTGCAGATAGATTAGTTATTTCCTTGTTTAGAATAGATGTACGAAATTGCACAGACAAATAGCTACACTCGGCTATTTTGTTTGTTTTACGTTGTTAAGTTTAGTTGTCAATTCTAAATATTTTAAATAGCTGCTTTCTTATAAATTGCCAGAAAATACAAAAAGAAATTATATATGTTAGAAGTACACTTAGTTTTTACTTTATCATAGTTTGTTTCATTATTGCTTTTGTATGACAATTACGGGACCCAGGGAGCCCAGGGAATACATTTTCGAGCCAATTGTGCCCCAGCCCAATACCGTCAATAACTGATATTGACCAAAACCTTAGGATACAAGTCTTCCAAACAACAACAGACTTCCAACAGATCAGGTCACAGTTGAGAGGGTTAAATATCGAAGACGACCAAGCACATCTGTTTTGGTCAAATCAGCCAAACTACAGGTTATCCTAGAAAACATCCGCATGACTGTAGAAGGATTTGAAAAAGAACAAATATTCGGGTGCGATCCTTTAGTTCCACAGCCAGACGCTGGAGACACCCTAGTAGATATAGATACCAGCTTAAGAATCCAAGTCGCTAGAACACCTGTGAGGTATTCTGAGAAAATCGCACAATTGCTGATTCTAAACGTAGAAGCTGAAAAGGCTTACGACTACTGGATACTAGGGATCAGAACTTGATCTCCCGTATGACCATAACGGGACCGCAACAACCAAGAGTCTATGGTTGTGATCCCCAGATCCCACAGCCCAACGAATCCACAAGTCAGTTAGATATAGACACTGGCCTACGCACATTAGTATTTCAGTCTACCCCACTTCCACCTATCATCGTCGAACAACTGTCCTTACTAGATATAGCGGCTAACGAAGCTAGGGAATTCTGGACTAGGCCAGAAAATCGTCCATAGAGTCGACTATTTTCATTGTCCGCCATATGACCTTATCAGGAGATATATACGAAACAATCCCAGGTCACTTCCCACGTATTCCGCAGCCCATAGATCGAATCACGCCAGAGCTCGATATTGATTGGAGCCTTCGAGCAGTCATCCTCGCTGATCGATCTATCACACCAGTCCAAGTAAGAAGGGCCTTCTTTGCCTTAGATTCACAAATACCATTAGTGCGTGTCGAAGACATTAGATTGCCTAACTAGCTTGTCAGCATATTCTACCCCCACCAGCTGTCTCGGCACGACCTCGGGAGGTCGGGTACGCAGAAGAGTTACTTGTCGATTCTCACGCTCACCTGTCACTTTTCCGACGTACAGTGTCCAAGCTCATAAGATAACCAACATTAATTCCCTTATGATTATCCATTACCCTTACATTGGGAACAATATAACATTCTCCAAGACTTGGAACTGTGCGCAATTCATTCAACTCCTTTAGACCAACTACAAAACATCTTTGAAACCACTCATAGGATTCACGAGGCTGTGGATGAGTTTTAGAAGGCCTATTCCAAAATTTTACGCATTTGAGATGATTTGGCTTGGTTTGCATATCGATATGAATTTGGATTGGAAATTTGGGACTCTAATGTTGAATCAACAAATAAAACCGAATCCATCGACTATCCTGAATACATATATTCCAACTTTGCATCTTATTATCAGTGATGACTCACAGAATGAATAACCATAATACGTCCCTAAATTATTTAGAGAAAAGTATATCGATAATTAGGACTGTGACCTCTTTGAATAATATGAGATAGACTATCCAGAGATCACTTTCAAGAATCCATCATCATCTAAAGATTCTAACATTGAATTTGATTCATATTTCTAGGTTATGGTATATATATCTAGGTTTTCATTATATGTTATAAATTTATAATAAAGTATGAAACTATCGGAACAATCATTGTCTTTTAACCACTTATATCATGATTGGATTTATGTATCACTTGATTACATAAAACAATGGGTTAAAATCCTTGTGAGGAAGCCCCTTTGATTTCCAAGGACTGTCCTTCACAAAGAAACCCACTTACTATTATTACTAATTAAAAATTTGGTGTAGTGTCTTTTATTCCAGTTTCATTTGCAGGATAGGAGCTGAACTATTTTGAACATGTGGCAAAAGATCAACACAATTCATAAACATCTGCAAGTACTGGTAAACCCCACCATTTTGAGGTTTTGATGAGCTTTATTTTCTTACTTACACCTATAATTTGAAGAGATAAAACTTTTCTATACACGCACTTCTATCCAGCCCTTGCGTAGGATAAGTGTGAGGGCCCATTCCTAATGTGTCGTCTCCCATGAGAAGATTACCCAAATTCGAATGGACTGGATAACCTTATTGCACATGATGTTGTATTGGTTGTGTGTTCATAGGGATGTACCCTTTGTTGTCAATAGGATGCCCTGTGTTCTTCCCTACTACATAGGTATGTTGTGAAGGTTAGGAACTCTCTAACTCTCTAATCCTCCCTACTAAAGTAGAAATAATATCATGGGGCGAGGATTGATTTTCTTGTTTGGGTTCCTGATGTGTAGGTTTTGGCCGAGAGGGGACATG
This sequence comes from Taxus chinensis, assembly GCA_019776745.2. Lineage (NCBI taxonomy): Eukaryota > Viridiplantae > Streptophyta > Pinopsida > Cupressales > Taxaceae > Taxus > Taxus chinensis. Next base: position 15,896,637 of record CM034149.1, read on the forward strand.
ATATCATCTTATGAATTGTTTGGCATTGGCGTTCTTCTCTTCCTTGAAAATAGGAATATGAGGATAGGTAGTTGATGTATTATTGTTAAACATTTCATATGCATGAATCTTCATCCTATCCAAGGACACATCTATTTGGTGAAGAGGATTAGCTATCCATGCAAATATGTCATCGTCTGAATATTACATGGAAATATGAGGTCTCAACAAGCTCTTAGGGTAAGGATTTGTTCCCCTCATGATAACAAAGTGGTTTTCATTGGGTTGATCATATTACATGTTTAATGGTTAATCAACCTCCTCTATCCTCGCACTATTAGTGGGATTTGAAACATAAATAGGGGAGGCTTGTATGTTATTTGTGTAATTGTCAGTCCATATAGAAAGGGAAGAGGATTGTTGTGGTTGAACATTGGTATAATATCTATCATAACCAAATGGCCCACCAAACTCTCTACTAGATATATTTTAAGAAGTAAAAAATACCTACCAAAATAGTGGAAGAAATGGAAAGGTGGGGTAATAACAATGAAAGGAAATAAGAATTAAGTAGTCCTTCACATCGAGTTCACTAATTTGTATGAATGAAAATCACCATGTGACTTTCAAACACACTCAACCTCCTGAGGTCATGCCAAAATAGTCGGCGTGGAATTAATGGAGGGATGTTGATGGGAAACTATAGGAGAATCAAGGACTAAGATCTGGTAGTTTTAATTCCTAATAGTTAAACTAGACAAAGGGAAATTAGAGGCTAAGTACAGGTAACGTAAATTCTCTTTTATTTTTCTTGATTCATCTACTTACTTCAAAGGAAACTGATTAAATAAAGGAAATAAAACAAATAAAAGTAGACTAACTAATCTAATATACTATTTTTGTATTTTCTGGGATAACAGTGTGTACAAAAGAAATAATGAAATTGCTTTTAATTTAATTAATCAATCCTAAAACAAATATACAATTGGATGTAGTTGCTTATCTGTGCAGAATAAATCTAATCTATTTTAAACAATTGAATTTTCTCTAAACTATGGATGTGAATTAAATCCTCTATTCTACCTCAGAGGGATGGGAATAAATCAGAGCTTCTCAAAATATTTTATTCCCCTATAACTTCCCCAAAAAAATTAAAGAGGATTTTTATGGAGGATCTTATAAATGAAATGATGCTTCAGTTGATTTTTAAATTAACATAGAAGCTTTCTTCAAGAATCACCTCTTTGCAAATCTACAGATATAGGAAAAGGAAGCTATCTATCCTAAGAAAGCTTTGTTGAAGGAAATGATCTCATGTAACTATTCAATGACTGCAACAATGAAAATGGAAATGCCTTTTATACTGTGGTAAATAATGGGCATACAAATTCTCAAAAAAATAATTGATGAAACCTAATTATAACCCCAACCTGGTAATTACAATGTTTCAGTAATCCAATTATGGTGTGCTTTTGTGTCCCCTCAGTTGTATTTTCAATCTCTTGTGTTCACATGAGTCTAGGATACTAGGAATGCAGAATAAGTAGCACGGAGAAAGCATTGGAGTGATAGTGGCTTGATGGCAGTCTGGTTATAATGCAAGTAGAAGAAATATAGCATAAGAGAACAGAACTTGGTTATGTATTTTCTAGCAAGATTTTTGTAACTAAACTAATCAAGATACACAAAATAATATGCGACCATTTTCTTAAGAAGAAGTGATGGTTTTATAGAATTTTGGTTGGGTAGTGTACTACCACACTTAGCAACCATGGGGTGCCACATCATCTCATGAGGGGGCAGTTAAATAGTCAATTACATATTAAAAGTGGAAGAGGCAAGTTGATCAAGTTTTAAATCAGCTAAAATGATTGATAAAATTGCTCTAAAAGTGAACTAAAGTGAAGTAATAACGCATAAATTATTAGGTAAATAATTTTGGAAAAAGTGCACAGGACCGTCGCCCTAAGTAGGGTAGAGGTTACAGGACCTCCACCCAAGAAGGGTGGTGTTTTCACAACTAAAGGCAAAAACTAAGGCAGGATAGTGTGGGAATCTGTCAAAAAGTAGGGAATGGCTAAGTAGGGTAAATTAGGCTACTAATTTAAGCTATAAAGAGGTTTAGAGAGCTCAAACATTTTAGAAAAAACGTCAATCATCATTGGGGACTTTGAGCCATTTTTTGAAAATGTAGCACGTGAAAATTTTGGTATTAATAGTCTCATCACTAGTAATATGGATATTTATAGAGCTTCAATAAAAGCTTGTTTGTGATTGGGGGAGCTTTGGATGAGCTCATAGAGTGAAATCTTAATAGGATCCTAATGGATCTACTTCAAAATAATTTTTTTGATGGAAACAGGTTGTTAGGTATGCAGGGAAACTAAGATAGAAACCTTAGCTTTTGAAGAAGATACAAGAATGTGATTGCTAGACAGAGCAGTGACAATAAATTTGGTCTTAGGTTGGGTAGGTGGTTGAGAATCATGAGGGCAATAGTGCATGGTGATACGAACAGGATCAATAAATAGAGAGGGACCTTATTTGGAAGAATTAGTGCTTGGAGGGGGGTTTGCGATGAAGCTCTTGGATGAAGAAGAGGATTTAGAAGTCTTGGGGAAGGAGGATTTTATTGAAGTATTGTGGTTTGATATGGGTGAAATATTAGATGGAAGAGGATGATTTTCTTCGATGATAAGATCCTCCTCTTCTATAAGATGGTGGATGACGGTTTGAAGGGCCCTATAATGTTCAGTATCATGTCTGGGGGAACGATGATAAGAACAAATAAAATTATAATCAAACCACATGGGATTCTATCCATGTGAATCAAAATATTTGATGGGGAAAGGGTGATTACAGAGGCTAGAATGATTTTTGATAAATAACCAATGGGAGTTTTTTAGAAAGGGGTTTATGTGGGTTGTAGATGAATTGGATTTTGGAAAGGTAGATGATGGTAAGAGAGATTTTTTTATTTTATAAGGATTTTTGGGAACCTTGGATTATAAAAGAAGAGGTGGATGGTTGTGATTCTGATTTATATTTAGGGGGTGGAATAAGTGGTATTGATTTTGATTGATTGATGATAGGGGATTTAGATGAAGGGTCGGAACCTAAAATGGATGGAGTTTCTCCTAGGATTAATGATGAGACATTAGATTTCTTAGAGTGATGGGGTTTAGGAGGAGTGAACTCCAAATTTTTATCTGGGAAAGTCAAATATTTCTAAGTAGGGAAGCCAAGGTTTTTGTATTTTTTCCATGAAGGTTTTCCCTTGGCATGAATAACGATGATTTCTATAGAGCAATGATCCTTAGAGGTAAAATTGGATGATTTGGATGTAGATTTTGTTGAGGAAGTGGGGGTTGAAGATGAAGGTGGTGTTTATATAAGAGGCTTGATAAGATCAAAAGAGGTCATGGATTCTGAGGATTTATGAGGTGTTGATATAGGATTTGTTGAAGATGTGGTTGAAATGAGGGGATCGTTTGTGATTATATGAGGGGGATATATTTATTTGGAGGGTTTGAATGTTGATGTGAGAGTGGTTATAGCTATAGCAGTGGTTGTAGGTATGGATATGGAAGGTGATATAGATGTAGGGATAGGTGAGAAGGATGTTGCGATAGATATTGAGATAGATATGGAGAAGAAACTAGACGTAATTGGTGTAGTAGGTGTATTTACATATGAGAAAGTATATGTGATGGAAGTAAGTGCAGGTGGAATAGTAGATGTAACTATGATGGATTTTGAAGTAGGTGTGGATGAATACAAGACTATATATGGGGGAAGAGATGTAGTAATAGACATGGGTCTAATAGGTGAAGGAATGGTGGGCATAGGTGAAGATGTCCATTATTGGCTTAGAGTGTTGGTCGTATGGGAATTGGGTGCCTAAGATATAGGATTAGTTTTATTATTTGGTGGATGATTGGGGAATGTTTGTTTGAAAACATATAGTGGTTGATTTGAAGGTGCACTAGGGTTATCTAATTGAACGTCACCACGATCTATGGGCTAATGTACAATATCTTTAAAGGTGCGAGACTTTTCAATTTCATGACCACGGAATTGGTGGTACTTACAATAGTAATCCTCATGATACCACATGGGTTTAGGTCACAAGTTTTCAATGTGTTAGATAAGGGAAATATGGATGAGATACATAACCGTTATCTTGTTGAAAATAGAACTATAAGATTCCCCAAGAGGAGTATAGTTGGGAGTTAATCTAGGAGCTCTTTGTGGAGGATTTGTGTGGGAAGTAGATGTGGAAGAATATTTTACTATGATGGCGTTGGCTGTATTTTTAGATTTTTCACTATGATTAGATGACTTGGTGAATTTGGATTTTGGTTTGTTGGATCAAAGTTTGACATGGCCTTTCTTAAGGGTGCAAAATTTAAGTTTATGAGCCATGGTGAATGCCTACTCGATAGTTTGGAAGGAATAGATATTGATTAACTAAAATGTGGTAAAATAGTAGTTAATCTAACTAGAAACAACAATATATAATAGTAAATAAATGTCAAAAGTGACCCAAGTAACTAGGATAATGAAAATAGAAACCCTAATATGCAAAGAATGGTTAGAAGGAGCTTAAATGATTTAGTGAGCTTGTTGGACTGTGTCGTAGAGCTAACTGGAGAAACATGATGAGGAAATAACTGTGTTGAGGTCCAATAAAGTGTAGATCTAAGAAATCTAAGTGGACTGAGGTTCTTATAAGATGATCAGGTAACCTTTGGGCACCCTAGTCTACATTCTAGGAACCTTGGTCTGTGCAGGAGGTCAAAAAACCAAAATTTCATGGTCACTATATGATCTTAAGCCTTCGTTGTCTGTTGCATTAACTTCACTGTACTCAGATGTATGTCACAGATAATCAATGATTGAGATGAGACTTGCAAAACCCCAAGACGAGCATTAAACCTCTAAAAAATAAAGATGCATATAAAGGGGTCTGACTATCCTCAGCTACCAAAATGGTGGACATACTAACTGAGAGTTGCACTATATCTCAGACCTAATGTAGTTCTATATGCTTGTGTGTTCAATCATGCCCTAGGTGTTCTTATGTCAGTCGCACTTTTTGAAAGTATCGAGCAATAACTATGTGTATAAAATGTAATAGAATGGTGGATGCAATAGAATAAACTTCCCTCCTATGTAGTGTGATGCAAATGAACCAACCTTGTGCCTTTGTGATGGAGCAAGATGGATGCAATTGTAGTCCTTAATGGATGCAACCTTAGGTGATGATAGTAGTGCTTATTGCTCAGTCCCTCATTATGGTCACATAAATTTATATTTATATGGTTCTCTTGTTCTAATTTCATAATAGTTTTATGTGCTTGTGTGTGCAATCATGCCCTAGGTGCTCTTGTGTTAGTTGTACTTTGTGAAAGCAGCAAGCAATAACTATGTGTAGAAAATGTAATAAAATGGTGGATGGAATAGAATAAACTTCCCTCTTATGCAGTGTGATGTAGATGAACCAACCTTATGCCTTTGTGATGGAGCTAGATGCATGTAAGTGTAGTCCTTGATGGATGCAACCTTAGGTGTTTATAGTAGTGCTTATTGCTTGGTCCCTCATTATGGTCACATAAATTTATATTTATATCGTTCTCTTGTTCTAATTTCATAATTAACCTCGAAAATTCCAACCACAAGAAATATGAAATGTTCAAATGGCTACAAAGTGCCCAAAAAATGGTAGGAAAGTGGGAAAAGGATCAAGGCACCCCGACTGGGACTAGAGTGTTTGTTGGCACCCCAGTAGTAGCTTGGGTGCCCCAGTAAAATGCAAAATAACACAAAATGACAAAAATAGACTAGGCATACATGTGTGGTAGGTCGGTAGTGACGATAGAAAACAAAGTAAAATGGCCAAAATATGGGGGTTAATTAGTACTTTCTTCACTCAAAAACCATATGAATAATAGTTTAAGACCATGATTAAATAATTTCCAAAGTGTGTGATTTTGTGACTACAGATCTAAATATTTGATCAAATATGCTTCAAACATGACCGTGAAAAGAGTTTGATTAGCTCAATCTGTGGAAGAGAGAAGGACAATTGATTTATTATTCCACACCAACTAGTGATGAAATATATGATAGGTTTTGTCATCAAATTGTTTAATGGCGTAAAGGAATGTAATGGTAATTTTACAAGTAATGTTAATATAAAAGTGCTCTAAGAATAGTTTCATGAGTTGGGTGAAGGATAATAGAGAATGTTTTGGAATTTTGTTATATCAGTCCAAAGAAAGGCTGACCAATAACATAGGGAAAGTACAGAGCATAAGATCTTGGTCATCAGCAATAAGGTAACACGTGTACCTAAAGGCACAAAGGTTTTATTGTGGATCCTCCTCGCTGTTAAAATTGGAAAATTTGGGAAGTTCCTAGTGTGGAGGATAAGGTCTGATAGGAACTGAAGTGTTTATAGGTTTTTTGCAAATATTTTCATAAGAGAAGGTGGTTTTAGACCCCAAAGTAGTGGCTTCGAGAATAGCCATTCTACTTAGCAAAGCATGAATAGGGTAACTAGATGTATGTGGATGAGATACTGTTTGATGAGGTTGTGGCATATAAGAAGTGGATGGGTGAGGTTTTGGATGGTATTGAAGTGATTGGGGATGAGTAGGTGTTTGTCAATGTGGTTGCTAAGGTGGAAGATTATTGAAGGGTTTTGATTGAGCTAGTCGGGAGATATGATGTTGTTGGGAGATAGGGATGTAATTAGATGGATAAGATTGCATATGTTCTTGTTGAGAGATGGGTATTTTAGATTGACTTTACATGGGATTAGTGGGGATGTAATTGTGGAGTGGTTGAGATGTTTGGGTGGATTGATTGGGGAATTGTGGCAAAAGACACTCTAGAGTGGAGGTTGGTCAGTTTGGGTAGACACCAAAGGGTGGGGTTGCAATGTGATAACGTTTACATGGAATTAGGATGTAGATATAGGGAAAAAGGTTTGATCATGTTGTTTGAGTGGTGGAAGTAGTAGATGAGATTATTGCAAATTTTGGGTAGGGTGCTAATGACGACATTGGATGAAGAAGTGATGTGGGTGGAAGAAGTGGGGAGGGTGTTGATGTGGGGAATATTGGGAGGAATGGGTACCACCAATTGAGTGGATTGACGAGTTTATGGGATTATAGGGTAAGATTGATGGGAGCCAATTTCAAGTTCCACCACGACAATACCTTTCATAGCTCTAGGGAAGAACACAGAGAATTGAGAGGTGAGGACTTGATTGGATTCAGTAAGAGTGATAAGAATATATTTGTTAAAGAGGTCCATCAATGGGAATATTGATGGCTTTACAAATAGGGTAGTCGTGAGTAGCAACAGGGTTAGTGTCCAGGAGTTCCTGGAACTCTAATCATCCACGAGGGATAAGGGAAGACCCAAAGGTCTCTAAAGAATCAATAGATGGGGGTGTATCCAGTCTAGAAGAAACTAAAATAAAGGGGTTAGCCTCAACATGGGGGTTGGTTTTGATAGCTTTATATTCATGGAAAGGAAAAATGAAACCATAGGTTGTGTAACCAAAGAAGAAGTAACCAAGGGGTGGACGAGATAATGGAAAGGGCTGAATTTTGTTGAGAAGTGATGTTAGAAATGTCGATGTTGTTGGATGGTGTTGTTTGTTCCATTTTTTCCTTGAGAATGAGTGATAACGGGAATGAAACAACAAACAAGAAACTATGCTGATTTTTAATATTTCAAACAAATCACACAGTAAAGTGTTAATTATCTTTCTTATTAGAAGACTTGAATAAGAAAAAGAAATGGGCTCAGAGGAAATCTAGGAAATTTCCAAACTAAAGATGGTTTCAAGTTGTTTTGGATGGCATCCTCGATATACCTAAAGGTACATGAGGCTCAAATGTATGATAACTACCAATATAGGGCCTAATATTGGGGCATATCCCCGCATTTCATGCACTGCAATGATAACGGTGTCAAGCACTTAACCAAAATATTGATAGTCAAAAAAATTATAACACAGCCAGAAAAGCATGGCAACTTATTAGAAGACTTGAATAAGAAAAAGAAATGGGCTCAGAGGAAATCTAGGAAATTGCCAAACTAAAGATGGTTTCAAGTTGTTTTGGATGGCATCCTCAAAATACCTAAAGATATATGAGGCCCAAATCTATGATGACTACCAGTACAGGACCTGATATTGGGGCATATCCCTACATTTCACGCACTGTAGTGATAAGGGTGTCAAACACTTAGCCAAAATATTGATAGTCAAAAAAATTATAACACGGCTAGAAAAGCATGGCAACTTTCCTATTGGGCGATGAAATCCCAATAGCTCCAACTGGAATAAGGTGTTTAAGATGTATAAATTAATTTGTGTGTTTTGGATGTGTGTGGAAGAAGAGAATGCAAAGAATTAACCTCCTAACTAGACTATGTTTTCAATCAAGTATGAAGAAGTTCTTTTTAAGTCCTAAAACAAAATGTGAAATTTCATGAAATCAACCAAACAAAGAAAGGAGAGAGATGTAAAAATAGAAAATAGGAAAAAAATGAAGAATACCTAGATAGTGCTACTTTCCTTTTTATTATTTTATTTGAAGAAAATGTGTTGTTGATCCAAGCAAGCAATCCATCATGCACGCAAGCAAGTGAAGCTCCCACCTACGAGGTTAGTAGTAAGAGAGAAATAGAAAATGGAAATGGAAATGAAGATAATAAAAGAACTCACCAAAGAAGGGTGGGTCCCACCGTGCATGCAAGAATCTTGATCAAATTTTCTTTCTCCTATTTGAGATTAGTGAAATGGTAACAAATAAAATAACAACTCGAATAATGAGAGGGTTTCAAGAAACCTCTTGGTAAGATGATGATGGATATAGGCACAAAATATCCTCCTCACAATGAGCTTGATTACCTACACAACAAAGAGAAACTCAACAAGAAAATGATTAGTAGATAGGAGGGTGGGTTTCCTAACAACATCACTCCCAAGAAGAGAAAACTTCCTAGGATGGATGTCAACCCACTTTGATAAAACATAGATAATATGATAATGGATAAATGATAAGATGCAACACAATCTGAACTAAAATAGAAAATCTTAAAAGTGATACATGAGATAAAATATAGATTTGATAAAAATAAATGATGAAAACTGAACCAAACTTTATCGGGTCGATGGAAACTTGATACTTTTGGGCACAGTCAATGACAATTGACAGATCTAAATGGGTGATATGAATCTGATCTGAGATTAATGATGATGTTGAGATGATGCAGAGGATTTGGATATCATGAGAATATAAAGGATGCAAGTAAATTGGTAGATATGTTGATAATAAAGTGATCATTGCTGATCCAGTCGATGATGACTGAGCTGAATTGATGACAACTAAAGCTGAAAGGTCATATCTAGGCTTATGAACAGGTGGATCAGATAAGTAGAGGGGTCTAGGTACTTAGGAAGAAACAAGAAAGATTGTAAATGAAACATATAACTGAAAATAGGACAGATTGAGGCAGGGTTGATGATGACTTGGCTGGAACGATGATGACTGAGTGTGATGAAGATGAGGCCTGAAGGAGTAGGTGGGCAGAATAGAAATATTGGAAGATCTGAGGTACTTTAGGATCAGAAAATAGATAGTTGAAAGGGTGGATGACATATAATAAGATAGATCTGGATCAAGTTAGCGATGACTATGTAGATTTGACGATGACCAGGAAGGGATCTAGGGTTTGATGGAGGAAAATGGATATAAAAATGAACTACAAAGAGAGATTGATGAGAGCTGATGTAATGGCATAACTCCAAGGTGACTGATAAACCTACGAGGTTGATGCACAAGAGGGATGGAATGACAAAGGGGGATCCAAGCCAGCTCAAAGTCTCCAAGATCTATAAGGATGGCATGCAAGGTATTCAAATAGCTCCAAGATGATAGTAGAAACTCCAAAGAAGAGAGAGAAATGTAGTGAAATTCGCAAGAAATATCAAGATCTCAATATATCATCCTCAAGAGAGGATAGGTATAGGTTTATTTTGATAAGGACTGCAATATAATATAAAAACACTAAATAATAAAACTATAGAAACTGAAATTCATTCGGGATGATTATTGATATTGATAGAGGTTACATATATAGTGTTTGATCTCCTACAATGGTGGAGTCAACACTCATAACACTCATATTCAAACCCTCATATCTCTCTTCATGAATCTCTCAGTCTTATCTCCTAATATCTCTCAAACATCTCTAGGATCACTCACACTACAAAATAGCTACGTGAATTATTCTCACAACTCACTTAAATAATTAAACTATTACAACTATATTATTAATATGAGTTCTATAAACTCATTATTAATAATATTACAATTTATTTAATAATGTTACACAATATTTTAGTAAAATTCACTCCCCTATTGTTAACATTATTAACTCCTGATATACACTCCCCTAATGTTTACAAGGTAGAAAAAATAATCACACTTCCTTCTGCAACTTGCCGCCCATGCATGCTCATGATCTGGATGGTTTTGTAGGTCTACCAACGACCTGAAACAAAGGATGGTTTTACAAGACAACCAATAACCTAAAACAAAGGATGGTTTTACAGGACAACCAACAACCCAAATATCATGTTGTTGCTTTTCCTTTTTGCTTTCATCTATCCACTATGTCTTTCCTTTAGGGAATATGTAGAAACCTCTACTCACTGAATACAAACTGAATAGAGGTGAACATTTCACTTATTCAAACAGGAACTCTGAAATCATACTGCAAATCAAAAATAAAAGAAAACACACATACACGCATTGCCACCACAACTTCGTGCGGCCCCATCATTGGTGACTGACGAGAGGTCGTTGATTCACCTCCAGCCTCTGTTGCCTCCGTCCTCCATGATGTCGTTACTAACTCAGCAGAAAGTATATTCGAGGACAATATGCGTTCCCTATCACGATACAGGGCAAGGTCGAGGGACACTGCCCCCAAAGCCAGAAATAGTTTTCATTTGTGTTTTCCCTTTAAAAATTGAGTGTCGGATTACACCGAAAATGCACTCATTTGTCCTTTTTTAAAAAACTTTTTAACTCTTTTGAGAATATAGTTACCAAAATACGACCATAACAAGACAATAAAAAACCTAAAATCACCTATTTGACTTGTAATACTGCTAACTATGACAACAACGACATTTACAATTAAAAATGACTATTTAAAAGATTGACACCACAATGATACAATAATATAACGAATATAAAAAATAAAATTACACTCCAATAAAAAGAAACAAACTTTTGACATTAATACTTTGAACTATCCTAAGAATTTTTAACTTCGAAGACTTTTGAAAAATAACAAAAATGACACCGATTATGAAGTAAGTATAGGGATAATCTAAAAAAATGGAAGATTTGAGTTAAGTGGAGTTAAGACATGAGGAAGATCCAAAATGCGTCTATTAAACTATAAAACTAGACATAAATATCAAGACACTTAAGCTAAGACTAAAAAATGCTTGAACCAAAACGTATTTGCATTGAAACATACAGCTGGACCTTGTTCACGAGTAGATGTTGATGCATGCATTACATTTTTAAAGTTGTGACCGCATCAAATGGAAGACAAATATGATAACATGCAAGAGTAACACGATCCCCAAAAATTTCGATCAAGCTTCTGCATGTAAATACATGGCCATCGTGAGGAATGTAGACTTCATACTTGAAGGCACCAGATCTGAGTTTAATTCAGCAATGATTTTTGGAATGCTAGTAGATCAATGATTCCAAATGTTGTATAATGACCAATAGCCACCTCTTGCGTTTTCCAAAGAGACAACCGCAAGAACTAGAAGAGTATGCATACTTGGAAGGAAGATCTGCCAAAGCACTTTCTGGACTATACGCGCCACGTGGAGCCAATATGCTTTGAGGTTTTATTTGGAGTATTGGTGACCATAAGAAGAAGACAAACTAGTGTCTATCAAAGACTCTCGTTGAAGAAAAAGCATCTGCTCAAAAAGATATTCGCTGTCAAAACTTCAATGCAATATGACAAAAGACATCTAGAAAATGCACATAGACTTTAAATCTACGAGAAATATGCCACATATCTACACTAGACTCCTAGAAAACATATAGATTCACACAATCCAATTCTTTTTATAATCGTTTAACTGTACCATTTTCATAAATATCACAATGTGACTGTGTATGACTGTAGAGAGAAGCACATTACATCACATATATTTTGAACAGCTCATCCTCGTGACCATGAAGAACCTTGGTCGACGCCACCAAACAAATATAGATAAATACAAATACCATCTGCCTTATTTTATACAATCAAGTGAATACTTGTAATGTGAATCGATCCAAGTACACATATATGGAGGAGTACATCACAAAGCAAATTTTGAGCCACTCGTGGATGACTTGCAAAGGAGCACGCAAATAACAAATATATTTTCTATAACCTACTTTGATACCACTAATAAGAACTGCAATATAATATAAAAACACTGAATAATAAAAATATAGAAACTAAAATTCATTCAGGATGATTATTGATATTGATAGAGGTTACATATATAGTGTTTGGTCTCCTACAATGGTGGAGTCAACACTCATCTTCAAACCCTCATATCTCTCTCCATGAATCTCTCAGTCTTATCTCCTAATATCTCTCAAACATCCTTAGGATCACTCACACTACAAAATAACTACATGAATTATTCTCACAACTCACTCAAATAATTAAACTATTGCAACTATATTATTAATATGAGTTCTATAAACTCATTATTAATAATATTACAATTTATTTAATAATGTTACATAATATTTTGGTAAAATATTTATAGGTTTGATGGAGACACACATGGATCACCGGTGAATGCCGCAAGCGGTCTATTTGGGCAATGGAGATGTGATCAGCTCGATGCAAAAGGGCCTAAAAGGGGGATATTAGGGTTTTGAGTGCTTAATGCAAGTTAAGGTTTCTTAAGGAGGATAAAAGGTGGTTGGGGGATACAAAAGCATCAAATGAGGGTAGGTGGGAACCTAGGGATGATAAAAAAGATATGTAGGGAGGATAAAAGGATTAATGGATGGGTTTAGTGATAGTAAATGGAATGTGATTAGGATAATAAATATGATTAGGGATTAATTAAATAGGATTAAGGGTGAATTAGAGGAAATACAATAAATGATGGGATAAGATATGAAAGTGGGAAATTCGAATAAATGGGATTTAGGAGGGAAAGAGGGATTTAAATAGGAAGAGATATATGTATGTGCAAGATGGTGAAGGGGAAATAACGTGGGATAAAGGACAAGGGATAATAAAATTTGGTGTCTACACATAGGTTTTAAAAATACATTTACTTCACCAAAAAGAAAGGCTGCATAACATGGTTATAAAAACATTGTGTCAAATACCAATACAAATTGGATCCATCTCCATACCTTAATCACCCAATAAGAAATTTTCTCCTGTTTTTATATCCTTTCCATGGTTCACATATGTTTTTATCTCACAAAAAATAGAATCAATGCAATAATAGAAATAAATCCGCCAAACCCAAGTTGTTAACCATGTATAACCAATATTGTTAAAACTCGTCAATCAACCAACTCTGATACTGATCTTGATCTATAAAATAACACTAATGCCATGTATAAATAGTTTATCAAAAAGGATCCTTATTAATTTCCTTAATTTCTAATGTTTCAAATAGAATTTGAATTTGAAATAGAACAAATAAAGAGTGATTAAAAAACTCATAAATATCCATTCTGCAATAGTTTCTTCCAAAATTTAATTTTTAACGATTTTGTAATTTTTACCTTAGATTATCATTAATTCATCCAAAAGTGAATTAAAAACTAATAAAGAACAAAAAAACTAAAATCAAAAATGACAAGGAATTGATAACAGAGTTTTCTAGTTGGTTATGTCACCAGGATTGCTAAAAACTCAATCCAATCCATTAAAATATCATTTGCAAGTACAAATAATAATGGACCTTAAACATGAAAATTGAGTTAAAAATAGATGTGAAGACTTTGAAACCTGTCAGCAATAATCTCCAAATATATTTGAGGCTTCACAATGCTTCTAACAAGGTTCACCATCAAATCGAGAGTGAAAAAATATTTAAACAAGAAATGAACATTAAATCTCGAAATTACAAAAGGGCTTAGGATGATCATCTCAGAATTCTGAAAAAATTTACTGCCCTGTCAAAATCCTAAAAATGTGGGTTGAGGTTAATATCAAATTGCACAGGAAATAGGTACGGTTAGGCTTTAAATAGCATGTGATCCCGGTTTTCAATTGTGGTTGCGCCACATCCACGTTTATTTTTCAATTTTTGGGGGTTAACTCCCCGCCAAGATTTGTTGGTTGGTTTTGGGCACAAGAGATCCGGCCTGACTCATTCTATGACTCAAGTGAGTTGGGATGCTTAGGCAAGTTGGCAAATATGTGTAGCAGCTCAACCACATTTGCATTGAGTCTTCAAGTTGGCATGGTAAGTTGTCGGGGTTAGTGCATAAAACTCACTAAGTTGGTTGGTTGTGCCAATTTGATGTGGATAGTTGGTAGTGCTTGTCCTCCCTAGAGCTTGCCACATGTCAGCTGAAAAATACTACAAAAATAACATAGTATAAAAATGGGAAAGTGAATACTACCAATAGTAATATAGTTGTTGGGTCTCCTTCCAAAACAAGAGTAGACCCCACTGTTGAAACCCAAATTTTTACACAACAAGTACACCAAAGACAAAAGTATGAAAATGCAACCATTATTTTTCACTACTCTACTTACACACTGTCACTTGTCAATTTTTGATAGGTCGATCATCTGTTCACTATGTTTGTCGGGGTACATGCATGTCATCTTCCTATTAATCATGTATGAGTTGTATCTTGCACATAATGTATTCATTTTAACATGTTCAAAAAGTGACATAAATCTTACTCTGAGCTCCTATGTAAGGAACAAGTACTAGGAAATTTCGGGAACATTTTTTCACCTGAAATGAACTCCGAATTAGTAAATTCCTATTATTCTAGTTGTATGGGAAAACTACAAGAATATCAACAAGATTTCACAACCTGAGGACAATGAAATTTGTTAACAATTTTTTCTTACAAATGGTATTGTGTTTTATGTTTTTAACCTATGAGGAAGGTCAAGTATGTCTTTCATATTTTGATTTTCCTCATTTTTTGATGGAATTAATGAAAAATACTAGAGAAAAAAATTCACAACTACAACATTGATTCCTAACAATATAAACCTATGAGTTTAAAGTTCACTATCACCCTAAAAAGATAAAATATGAAGTAGATGTCTTGTTTTGTACCTTAAATAACCACCGATTTCCCATATATAATATACATTCATCAATACAAAATATGGATTTAATTTAATGGAGAAATTGGTGATAAGGAATAGAAATATAGTATCGAATAATATTTTTGAACAAATCATTCCTCTTTTATGGATCCTCGTGACATCTTTGGGGCTATTTATTTAAGGAAATTAATGATATTTGTCATTAAAAACACATGTGCATGACAAAGATATGCAATAAAGAAAACAATGACAAAATAATAGTGACACAAATGTGTGACACACCTAAGGTTTAAAACATTTCCAATTATATACATCCACTGATGTCTAAACTCAGAAATTCCACGCAAACAACTAGAAAGAAAAGGGTCATGTCAACACCAGAGCCATGAAATAGGTGTGGGCCATGCATGTGACATAACTAACAGGTGTAGAATATGCATCTATTTAATTACTAATAATTTTTTTCTGGCTTTCCATGCATGTTTGTATTTTATCTGTATCTAATAGTAATTCGCCTCGCATGTTGAAAGATGGAACCTCTCCAAACTCATCCAAGATATTTCAGACCATTCATTTTTAAAATATAATTTTGCTAACAAAGATAGGATGGACATGGTTATAGATGTAGAAAACCTCTCTACAACACATTTAGAATCAGAAGTTTGAATTTAGATGGTTATCTTGAGTTCACAAAATAAAAAAGCATCAAATTTGAGAAAAACATGTTTTCCTAATGGAAATAGGCCACACTTTATTCTTAAAACCTCATCAGTGTTCCAAATTGAGGGAAAATAGATCCCCATGAATTGTGTAAACACCACAAACAAGAAGGCAAGAGATATAAATTTCACTTTTGTGAACATACTAAATACAAAACCATCCAAAACATAACAAAATTAGAAATTTAGTAAGATTTCCATCATAGAATTCCATATATGTGGACTCAAAAACCTGCATGATACAACACATAAGTATAAAATATTATGCCACTAATTGATGAAATTTATATTGAAGAACATGAAACGGGTTGCAGTTCAGTCAAGGGATAAGCCCTTTTCCAGTCACCACAGTTGTAAGTGGTATGATAGATATGTATAATAAATGTGGAAGCATGTAACTGGCATGTCAATTTTACAAAGCTCAAAGTGAGAAACTTATAGAACTTTCACTCTAAGACGTGATTTCCACTTTTCCTCCTCCACATATAAACGTGATTGCATTATTTTTGGAATTTAACAACATTATTTGTATTTTAAAACTATTTATTTTTTCTGGTTAGGATTTAAATCAATAACAAGTCAACTTGACCTAAACCTGGGTGTACACACAAGTGTAGCTCCTAAAATTGAGTTGCACAACAAGACTATTATCATAGATAAAGTTTTATTTGTTATATCACATACATATGAGTGACATGTAGTTGTAATGAATTAAATTAGGACCCATATAAGAAGAAACTACATAACAAAAAATATAAACTAAAACAAAAGAGGGGTAACACGTAAATGATACAAAGATATCCTCATAAATAATCTACAGACCACACTGTTCATACAGTTCATAACTTTTGAAAGAAAATGTTATCTATTTCATCTATTTACTACAAAAACTAACTTGATACAATGATGTGTTGAACCCAACCGATATATAGTTCCTCCTTAATTCTCTTGTTCAACAATATTTAAATAAAAATCAAAACCAATATTAATAAAGATAATGTAGCATATATATGAAAATATTTGATGCATATGCAGTCGGAAATAACACAAGTAGTGATTGATGAGGCATGAGGCCAGCAATCACTAACTACACACAAAGAATCAAGTTACTCAATTGTAGCTGACAGGAGATCCAATAAGAAACCAGAGAAAACAAATACAATAACATTAGCCAATGCATCAACAACACAAATAAGAGCTGCACAATAGTCATGACACATCGAGCCACCTCTCATTGTCACCCAACCAAGCCAAAACACCATTAAGAAAGAGACATTTGAAGAATGACAAAAGATTGGGGAGAAATTGGGCTATGAAACGCGTACAACGTAATTATGAGTACCTACATAGCACGCACTAGTACTATTGTTTTTGGAAAAAATAATTACTTCTTTTTTAAAATATTGCATCTCAAAAATTAATTTACTTTTATAATATTTTAAATAGTAACAGGTAATGTTTTTATTTTAATAATATTTATTTAGATATGTATTGGTTGTAACATCACAAAATAAAGATATTCCTTATTTCCAAGCGAATTTACATTAACCAAAAATACACAAATTATTCTACCCAATCAAAAAAATTGTCGATATATGACAATGGTTCATGGTTAATTGGTGTGGGAGCAAGAGAGCGGTCAAAAATTGCAGCTATTATCTATATTTTTGTTGGAGAAAAACAAAATTTACTAAGATATAATTTGTTTTAGCTTATTCATTATTTCTAAGCTAGCAAGTGGCAAGACATACTACGTTTGGCAATGTTTATTCATTTTTAATAGTCATTATATCAATTAGATATATTTGGTATATATGTTATGTGTTTATTTTATGTTTTTGTCTAATTGATTTAATAATTTCATTTTTTATTTTTATTAGTTTAAATTTTAATGTAAATTTATTTTAAAGAGTTTTTAAATTATTGTTAGACATATGATTATTGATTGTTTTAATTGATAAAGTATAATTTTTAATCTCAATGAATATTTGAAATTTTGATGCAAATATTTTAATAATTCTAAAGCTTGGTACATTAAAAAAAAAGGAATATTTTTTGAAGGTTTAATTGTAAAATGTTCTATTTATCATATCAAAATTTTATAATATTAACACATCATAGTAATTAACTAATGGTGTATAATTCTGTTGGAAAATAATATCACCACGTTAACTACAAACACACACCAACAACATATGTTATATTCCTTTGTTCTTTTATCATTTCAATTCAAAAAACTCAATTCACATTTTGTATTTATTTCTAAATACTAGATTACAATATGAAGAACATCAAATACATACAAGGAGAAAATTGTGGAATAAATAAATCAAGTGCACTCTAGTCATAAGGGACCATACAAAATGGTTCAAGAGTGTCCCAAGGAACCTAAATATATTATGGACATAAAATTCAAAAATAAAAAAAATCGTAAAAAAGAAGATGAAAACTAATAGAAATTACATATGTACTATGCCACAATACAAAACTTGCTTCATTATGTTAAGGGTGGAGTGTCTCCATGCTTTTATGGACATATTTCTATATATATAAAATTAAAAAAAGGTGGACCATGTTCTAAATTGTTTATATATTATGTCATATGATTTAAGAGAAATAATAAAAATAATATAGTAAGAGGTTGTAATGTTAAGGAGGTTAGTGGTGCCACGACAATCCTATTTATCAAGTTTAGAGTTGTATCCAACATCATGATGTCATCACCCTAAGTATGGGTTCTTATATAATGTTTTTAATGTTTTCTTCGTTAACATTCTCCATGTTTTACATATGAAGTTGGCATAGCTAGTTAGAAAATCCTAATCACACATGAGTGTATGCAGAAAAATGTTTGTGACTTCTACCGTATTTTCTCCAGCTCCCCATACTACATACCCCCCGTACAAAGTTCAATCTTGACTGGTGAAGTTGGTGAAGCATGTACCACATAACATAATCCATTTCCCTCATGATCATGTAAGGTTTGGAGATGGGCCACCTAGAGAGACACCTAGTTTACCTACACTTGAATCTACGTAAATGTATTTGATATTACCATAATATTGTTACAAATATAAAATTGTTTCTCAATTATAAAATTAGAAAAATTTATGAGTCTGCGTGAGGAATTTTAGAATTTAACATAGACCTAAAATAAATTCCTAACATTTTCAACTTAACTAGAAAAGGAAAAATTATGAAGGCGGAATCCTAAGTAAAGAAAGTGATATACTCCAATGGTAAACCATGAGAAAACTGGGTAAGCTTTTCCTCGAGAATAAAATTCAAAATAGTTTTGTATCTCATATGTCAGGGATTGAAAGAAGAATCAAGAGATCATCTCTCATTGATCTTTTGAAATAATGGTAATCAAAGAGAAAGCTACTCATATTTTTTATTGTTAATGTAGTGAAGGAAAGGGTTCTCAACATACCACTTCCAATTGTTCCACCAAGGCTTGAGTGAATTCATATTAATTTTAAATATGTAAAATTTATGTAGGGATGACATTAATAACATTTTGGAAGGATTTATGGTCTTAACTTTAAAGATTATTCTTGGATTTTTCCTCATTCCAAGAAAGCCTAGAGTGTGTGGATCTAGAAAAAATGTCCCAAATAGTCTAAATATCCCATTTGAAAAACTCAAGTGGGTGCACCCAAATTATGCTTCAATAAAGGATATTATACATAATAAAAAATACATGTCTACCTTACACTTTAATTCTTGTGGGCGAAATGAGACAAACATAAGAAGATAAAAAATGAGGGGTTTCAAGGAATATATTGATGGGGTTGGGGTTCCCCCTACTAAAGAAAGAGTCTTTCATTTCATTCCCTTCTTGATTTGTATTTCTTGTAAACTATGTAGTTCACATTCAGTGGATAAAATTAAGGAATAATGAGATGGCTTTGATAACCTGAATCTTTCAACATTAGATAACATAATACTCGGTCAATGTTGATTTAGTTGAAAGGGAAAAAATCTGATTGAATCACCCTAGGGATCCTTACAGTTTTATAAGGTTGTATTTTTTGGCAATGAATTCCAAGAACTATATAATATGGACAAAGACAGAACCAAGGAAGAGGGAAGGAGCCTCAAGTTTCTAGATAATTGGCTTGTCGGTGAGCTTTCTCAAAACAATAATCCTAAGATAATTCAATACATTTGTTGGAAACATTGAACTAGGGAACAATTAAATGAGTCAAACACTATTCTAAATTAAGATTGTCATATAAGGGATAACCAAAAATGCTAAAGAGTGTGCTCTATGAGATTGTACTTGTCCTCGTATCATCTATATGCAATGGAAAATTGCAAAAGCTATAGGATGAGGTTAAAGAACCTCAAGCTTTGCTTTACTCATCCATGCACCATAAGATAAGAGATAAACAAGAGCTAATCCTATACATTCATCATAACTTTGACAAAAACATCAAAACCTAGCATATATACTACTATCTACTCTTTAGATTACTTAATTAAGAAATTGAACCTAATAAGATCAACTTAGCAATCAAAGGGGTGATTAGTTGTTTATGGTTGTCAAGCTTTCAAGAATGGAGTCTCACCATTAATGGCTTCAAGGCCAATGGTTCTCTCCATATTACTCAAAACTTGGATTATGGAGTGGATGAATGCAAGATGGTGTTAGCTCAACAATGGAGAAAGGAAAGCTTTAGATTAAATCTCTAATTAGCTTGAAGCTAATACAAATGAGATCCAAGCTTTCTTAGGCTTGTTTTGGCTTTGTGCTATGTAAAGTTGTAAGTTTGAATGGGTAGGCTTATCCTTGTATTTATAGTTTTTGGTTTGGAAGAATTTGGATTTTGGGTGAATGTGGGACTAAAACTTTTAGATTAGATTAGGATAAACATGCTTTAGGCTTAGTTAAGCTTCGTTTAGGCTAGTTAAACTTGATTAGCAAGTGATTAGAGACTCATTGAGAGTTGGGAGGGGTCTGGATAACCAATTGTGGTTGATAGATAGCCTACGAAGCCAATAGAAGTGGTCTAGAGAGAACTAGGGAGGTTCTAAATGGTTAAAAGGAGGAATGTTTAGCTAATAAGAGAGATATTAGCCAAATAAGTTGATTATAGGAGGAATACGACCAAGAATGTGTTGTGAATGGGCATCCGAGAGTGAAGTGAAGACGGGTTGGTTAACGAAGTCTTGTTAATTGACTGGATTGGATGAAATGCTATGTGTAAGCATATTTTAGGTGTCTACATCATCATCAAATGATAGAAGCGTGACAAAAAAAACAAAAAATAAAATAGATTGAATAAAATTGAGAGTAACGTGGAGCCTTGAAAAAACAAAGTGATATAAAGGTAATAATAAACTTGGACTAAGACAAATAATTGAATTAAATAAGACTTCTTCTACTTAAAAGAACCAAACTAAATTAACCTTCAATAATATCTAATATAATATGACTTTACATGCAAAGCAACGAAGTTAAGGATATGTATTTGAACTAATTTGAATATAGAATTACTTAAGAAATGAAAGAGATAAAACACTAAATTACAAATGTAAGAGAACATAAAATGAGGACCCTCACGTAAGTTCGCAGGGGATAGTGAGTTGGCCGCTGACTGGGCACTGTCCAGTGTTTAACGGAGCAAAAGAAAAGTTAACGGACCCTGTCTTATCAGCGCCTCCACTGACTGCTCCACCAACCCAAGTCATTTCAACGCCTCCCCTGACTGCTCAGCCATACGCATTCACATTTATTGTTTTCAATATGCTGCGCCACCATCTTTAAATTATATATTGAATGCAACCACTTAAATTATATTCATTAAACTATTTACTCCATTTTTTGGCGCCACTGTTCTGTTTTTTTTATTATTTTTACATAAATGATTTATTTAAGTATTGTAAAAAAGAACAGTAGTCATATTTCATTCAGTTTTATGGAAGTTGAAGGAGATTTCTGAAGGTTGGCTATGGAAGTTGAAGGAGATTTCTGAAGGAGATTATTGCTCATGACAGGGAAAATTTGGAAATAATCTCTACATTGCAAATCAGGCAAGAACATTATATTTTTTAAAATCAGTGATAAGTTCAACTCATCTTGTTTATTAATTTATTAAGTTTTTGGACTACTTTCCCAGTCATCTATCAAAGTTGAAAGGAATAACAATTCTGGTTAGTGTTTGCAAGATTTATTTGAAACAAGGCTAATTGAAAACAAAGAAATTATAAGTTGAATGGTAATTCAGATTCTTATATCTAATATTCAAGGTAAGATTTTTCCTGAGAGAGTTTTTGGTACAACAATACAACAACATATTACGTTGTCGCCCAATCTAAATGATGGAATACGTTATATTTACAGGCTATGGTCATTATAGTGTATAAAACTATGATGCCACATTCTTATGTGCCTACGGGATGTATATAAAAGTAGGTTGTTTTCCCACGTAATACGTTGTTGCGTCAACGACATGAAGTTCTAAAGATTTTTTTGCACATCATAGTATTATGAAACTATTCAAATTTGTTTCATTATATTACTTTAAAATAATTTCAAATCCTTTCCCTCCTACTATGAGTACAGCAATTTAACAACACATTACGTTGTTGCCCGCGATAACGATGCCCTGACTCGTTACTAGGCTCCATAAGGTACATGGTGTACTGTATAAAACTATAATTTAAGATCTTGGTGCGCCAACAGGATCTATATCTAAGAAGGTGGTTTGTCAACGTAATACGTTGTTTCTTTGACGACCTGCATTTATAAAGTTTGTTTAGCGCTGAATACTCTATTAGAAGTTGTTTGATTCAATTAAACTGGAATACTTTCCAGTTCATCCTCTCACAATTTAATTTCGACACGACGACAACGCATTACGTTGTCGCCCGGGCTAAACGGTGGAAAACGATATTCTTAGAAGCTATATTCATTACGGTTGGTGTACCTCTTAGCTCGGTAGATCCTCCTCAACGAGCATGTCACGTTCTCATATTCATGTTGTTGTTCTTCTCTACCACCGTGCCCTCAATCTTTCTTTGTATGCATACACCCGTCTTTTCGAGCAAACAACATTGAAGTCTGACTTCCAAGCATACAGCCAATGACAAGTACTTTTAGTAAGGTCGCTGACTGCCCTAACTGTCCACATTCACCTTTTAACTCCGAGCTACTATGAGTACAGCAATTTAACAACGCGTTACGTTGTTGCCCGCGATAACGATGACCTGACTCGTTACTAGGCTCCGTAAGGTACATGGTGTACTGTATAAAACTATAATTTAAGATCTTTGTGCGCCAACAGGATCTATATCTAAGAAGGTGGTTTGTCAACGTAATACGTTGTTTCTTTGACGACCTCCATTTATAAAGTTTGTTTAGCGCTGAATACTCTATTAGAAGTTGTTTGATTCAATTAAACTGGAATACTTTCCAGTTCATCCTCTCACAATTTAATTTCGACACGACGACAACGCATTACGTTGTCGCCCGGGCTAAACGGTGGAAAACGATATTCTTAGAAGCTATATTCATTACGGTTGGTGTACCTCTTAGCTCGGTAGATCCTCCTCAACGAGCATGTCACGTTCTCATATTCATGTTGTTGTTCTTCTCTACCACCGTGCCCTCAATCTTTCTTTGTATGCATACACCCGTCTTTTCGAGCAAACAGCATTGAAGTCTGACTTCCAAGCATACAGCCAATGACAAGTACTTTTAGTAAGGTCGCTGACTGCCCTAACTGTCAATAGGATTGCTAACCGTAACAAGTATAATACATCAAGGGACCAGAAAAAAAAGAAAGGATCTTAGGATATGGAAATGTATATGGAATTTAGAATCTCATTAAGGTCTAGGGATTTACCATAACTCGAAATTTTAAAACAAGTAATACTGGAATAGTTGGACAATGTGTTGGTTGTCTTATGGTCTAGTGGCAAGATGGGCCACCTTATATACAAATAATTTGAGTACAATTCCTGATGAGCATGCTCCTTGAAGTCACACTAGATACAGAGCACATTTCCCAATGACCTTGACGACCACAATTGTGGCAATCATACATTGACATCAAGCCCAAAGGAAAGTCCTGGGTGATACTAGTGTCTTAGGAAGAATCGATACCCCTTTTTCATGTATTATACACTTCAGGCAAAGCCCATGTTTGAACATAATGAACCTTTTGCGTAAAAAACATAGAACAAAAGCACTCGTTCATTTGCATAAATTCCCAAGGCTCTATAGAACCATTCCAAACACCTTCTACCAATAAATATTCTTAGTTAATGCCAACAAGTAATGAAATCAAATGCTAGAGGACACTATTGAAAGAATTTTTACAGATCATAAGCAACATAATCACCTTCATATCAAGCTCGACAGTCGTAAGTTGTTCTTCTGCAAAGCATCGCTTGAGAGACACGACTTCAATCAACAAATCCTATATGTAATTCACTTTTATACTCATGGTTAAATAATAAACATGAAGTTAATCTTTAAATGCAAACAAAAATTTGAATAGAAAGATTCGGTACATATATCTGGTACATTATGCTTTCTTGTTCTTAAACTCTATATTTCTAATCTACCAAAATAGTATTGCTTCTTTTCCTCTTACCTTCATTTCAATTGCATGTTTAAAGCGTTGCACATTTAGCTTGCCTATCATGTCAGTAAGCCTAGATATTGTTGTTTCCAAGTCCTCTTCTTTTTCCATTGACTCAAGCTTCCTCCTACGCTGATCTATTAGAGATCGAATGAAAACTACAACCATAAGATACTTACTGATAGCCATGACATTTTTAGTTGTGGCACTTAGTTACGTTTATTTTAACATGAACCATGTAAATCTATGTGGTACTCTCACATACCTTTCTTAATCTCATGAAAAAGGTGCTTATGTGTTCTAATACATGCTCGCCTATGTCACATGTTTTTTTGTAAGAGATGTTTCATACCTATCCGATTAGCCATTTCCTGTTGCTTTCTTCGTTCTAATCTCATATTGTTGACAATCTCCTCCTGGAGTTACAAATAAGACTTAATCCTCGAAAGAATCCTTAAATTAAATATTAAAATCTAGTAACATACATTATTTGCAACTAAAGGAAACCAAAGTGCTAAACAAAGATACATTCTAGCTTTGCATCCCACCCGTTTTCTTTGAAGATCTGCAGCTTCATCTTCTACATGCCTTTGTTCACTTGATATTGACCTAATATCTTCATCTATTTTTGCAATATGCTCTTCACATTCTCTCTTTTTTGGAGGTGATTTCATTGACTTCTCTCATATCCACATCTGAAATAGAGAAAAATGAGACCTCTTCATGCGAAAAATATCTTCAAATAATACAAACATATGAAGCCAAGCAAGTCAATATATGAACTAATGGGACCCCAAAGTTAAGTTGTCACTTACTGGAAGCAAAAAGTCGTGATCCCTGTACTGGATTCACACTAGCCGAGACATGGCCTCCATACCGAGAAATTGACCAACGATAGTGATTTTCAGGAGTCCATAGATCCATCACTCCTAACTTGTTTGCATCATCAGCTCTACGGTTGGTCTCTTCTGAACCAATGAACTAAGAGGAGAAAAGAAAATAGTTCACATACATCATACAAATTAATACAATATTCACCAAAATTAATTTGTGGTCTTATCGCGCGTCTGCTACGGATTCAGCTGCATTTCCACCAAATTCCGCTTACATAATACATGTCAGATAATGCTAACTCATAATCTCATTATAAAACACCACTGTCTTTGTGATAAACAACGCATATATGAACATACCGAATGATCTAGTGCAGCCTGACTGATTAAAACTTCCTTCACAGCAGATGGGGCCTCAAATACTTCATCAAGCCTTGATGTGATCCCCAGATTGTGCATCTATAATACATTAATGAACATTACGTATCACACTGCATAAGAACCACTCTAGATACAAAGATTGATTTGATAAAATAATAAACCTTACCATATCTGATACCACCAGAGGTTTATTTTGCATTTGTCTATTTCCAGTGTAGTTCAGAACAGGAATATCAAATGGTTTCAAGTTTTTCACAAGCAAGTCTCGATCATATGGATCCTGGGTAATGAATGACTGCAATCACCAAGAAACAAAACACTTTCCATGGCTTAAGAAAATGGTTTGGAAGAAAAGAGTATATAGAAGGTGTGGAACTAAAGAAAATATTCAACAGAAACAAACAATCCCATTATAGAAGCAAATGAAAATTTAAAACACATTCGTAATCAAAATATAACATAATTCTTAGCACAGTCTAATGCATATTGAAAAATTATAAACTAAAGCGTATGGTTTTGCACAGAGCCAAATAATAGTGCATTACTTTGCTAAAGAAGAG
The DNA here is from genome assembly GCA_019776745.2 of Taxus chinensis. Classification (NCBI taxonomy): domain Eukaryota; kingdom Viridiplantae; phylum Streptophyta; class Pinopsida; order Cupressales; family Taxaceae; genus Taxus; species Taxus chinensis. Next base: position 15,923,096 of record CM034149.1, read on the forward strand.
ATCTTAATTCAATGCATGTCTGGTATAGTCGATACATGGCATTAAATTTGCTTCCCATCAATGCAAAATTCAAACAAGCACTAAAATGCAGAGCAAGCGGCTCATATTGGAGAGCAACTTATTGGGAAGTAATGATCCAACACTAACTGCCTTGTTAGAGAAGTTTGACAGTGAAATAAAAGGTATCCCAGATATCTTTCACAGAATGGAAAAGAAGATTCACCAATAAAAACGAAGTGCTAAATGTGTATTCACTATCCCAACAGTGTTTCGATTATATCAGCCATTCCATTTCTTAAATGCTAACACATCTATGCATATTGATGTTACAAAACTTTTCAGAAGACTCTAAAAGAAAGGGCAAGATACAATAAATGAATTTCAGTATAACTACCCTCAAAGATTGGAATAGGTGATATACAAGGGGCAAGGTTCATTAAAAGGTTATAAAAATATTTAGTGAGCAAGATAGCAGGAGTGTTGTAGTTGTTCTAGTTTGCTTTGTAATCCACCTTTGGCCACAATGAGAAGGGAAGTGGGCAATTGCCACTACCAACTGATTTTTCCCCATGTTGGGGATTTGTAGATCAAAATCTCATGTCTATTATTCCATGCTTATGCTTGTTGCACATGTGATTTTACATTCACATTCAGTACCATACGTTTCCAGCATAACTTACAACATTCGAGTTCAAACGTTCATGTTCGACAAGGATAAAGTTCAGTCCAAGTTTGCCAATGGATAAAGTTCGAAACAAAATAATATTTTTATCTTTTTAATTTTCTAAAATATGCACAAATATGTCGAAGAGATGGAGTAGAGGGAGTTATCCATCCTTTGCTTTCTCTCGGCACATATATAATACAAAATCATGTCAAAAACTTATTGTATAAAAAATATGGATAAAGTTTGAGTTTATGTTTGGCAAGGACAAAGTTCGGAGAAGTTCAAACTCTTTCCATAAAAATCGATGTACCTTGTGACACAGTTTCCAGCAACAAGCTACACTAATTCTATACATCACTAAGACTACAATATGTTATCTTGAGTAAAATCGAAGTAGGGCAGCAGATTGTGATTCAGTGAATTCAATAAGCAGACAATCTTAGGAGTTAACAGATCATTTTGGTATCAAAGTTGATTCGTATCTCCGGAATTATGAAAAGTATTGACTGATTTGTATGACACTGATGAGATCGTAGCAAGAAGAATTGCTACCTTACAAACTGGAGATATCTACAAGAAGGTAGAATCAAAGGGTGAAAGAAATGCCAAAAAAGGCAGAGGACTTTCCCAAGAGTTGCATCATTACAATCATGTACAGAAAATGCAATGAAGTCCCCACATACCATCACCAAACAGCAAGAGCTCATATCTAGGAATCAAGAATCCATGGATATGCCGGTCCATGCTCTCGCTAAGAAGTTTAGCGGGGAACAAGGAGAGGAACCCCATGAAGAAAAAACAATGGATGAGTATGAGGATGAGCAGCCTCCAAAGGACAAGGGTAACAGTAATGTAAAATATATAGTACATGTCCTTTTCAAAGTTGAAACCAAGGTTAAAATTAGAAGCTTTGAATTAGAAGCTTTGAAGGACAGGTAGATGCAGAGTTATTAAACAAATGGTTGAAGCAATTGGAGGTATATTTTAATATGCATAGAATCATTGAGGCACAAATCATTTTGTTTGCACATTTCTAAATGGAAGGTCATGTTCTAATTTGGAGGGAAAGTTATAAGGCATCTTTTGAAAAGAAGAATCCTGTTGTAGCTAGGTAGAATGAATTCAAAGAATTGTTATGTAATAATTTGTATCCAATTGGGCAAAAACTGATCAAAAAATTAAGTGACAATATTTCAAGGAAGTGGTCAAAGTGTGCAGAATTATACCCCATAGACAAACCATGTTGATGAGCATGTACTTGGAAGATGAAGACCACTTGACCAAATAGTTGAGAGGTCTCCATACACACCTAGGGAGACGGATGTTTCAAGTATGCAGAAGGACTTTGATCGCATGTGTGCAAGCATATTGCATTGAGGAAGTGAAAAAGCAAGGAGAGGGAGAGCCCTCAGAGATAAATCAGCCAGCAATCTTCAAGAAAGAGCAAAATCAGCCTTACAGAAGGGAAAGTGAAAAGGTAAGAGAAATGTTACCAATTTGCAAAATTGCAAGGATCCAAATAACCATTGTGATGTGGATGGGCATACTAACGCTAAGTGTTGGAGGTGCTTCCGGAACTGCACCCCAAGAATTATTCCAAAGAGGACTCTAAAAAAGGCCATGGTATCTTTGACAGAAAAGTCGAAGGTGTAGATAAAGGACAATTGTTGATGAGAAGTTCGGTTGCACAACTACCAACACAAACAACAAGGAACAAGAAAAAAGGAGACAAGTAAATTGTTCCAAATCAAGAAAACCAAGGTAAATGCACTTGTTAATATTGTTAGGAATATCTTAGGATTAGTGCTCAAATATTTATTTGTAAGGGTTAAATGTAATATTCATATATTACATTAGTGAGTTAGTGAGATATTAATATTGTGACATTAATATCATATTTGTGTGGGAAAAACAAAATAGTGTGATATTATTAATATGAGTTATCAAACAACTCATTATTAATAATATAGGTTGAAATAAGCTACTATGAGTACAGCAATTTAACAACGCGCTACGTTGTTGCCCGCGATAACGATGACCTGACTCGTTACTAGGCTCCGTAAGGTACATGGTGTACTGTATAAAACTATAATTTAAGATCTTTGTGCGCCAACAGGATCTATATCTAAGAAGGTGGTTTGTCAACGTAATACGTTGTTTCTTTGACGACCTCCATTTATAAAGTTTGTTTAGCGCTGAATACTCTATTAGAAGTTGTTTGATTCAATTAAACTGGAATACTTTCCAGTTCATCCTCTCACAATTTAATTTCGACACGACGACAACGCATTACGTTGTCGCCCGGGCTAAACGGTGGAAAACGATATTCTTAGAAGCTATATTCATTACGGTTGGTGTACCTCTTAGCTCGGTAGATCCTCCTCAACGAGCATGTCACGTTCTCATATTCATGTTGTTGTTCTTCTCTACCACCGTGCCCTCAATCTTTCTTTGTATGCATACACCCGTCTTTTCGAGCAAACAGCATTGAAGTCTGACTTCCAAGCATACAGCCAATGACAAGTACTTTTAGTAAGGTCGCTGACTGCCCTAACTGTCCACATTCACCTTTTAACTCCGAGCTACTATGAGTACAGCAATTTAACAACGCGGTACGTTGTTGCCCGCGATAACGATGACCTGACTCGTTACTAGGCTCCGTAAGGTACATGGTGTACTGTATAAAACTATAATTTAAGATCTTTGTGCGCCAACAGGATCTATATCTAAGAAGGTGGTTTGTCAACGTAATACGTTGTTTCTTTGACGACCTCCATTTATAAAGTTTGTTTAGCGCTGAATACTCTATTAGAAGTTGTTTGATTCAATTAAACTGGAATACTTTCCAGTTCATCCTCTCACAATTTAATTTCGACACGACGACAACGCATTACGTTGTCGCCCGGGCTAAACGGTGGAAAACGATATTCTTAGAAGCTATATTCATTACGGTTGGTGTACCTCTTAGCTCGGTAGATCCTCCTCAACGAGCATGTCACGTTCTCATATTCATGTTGTTGTTCTTCTCTACCACCGTGCCCTCAATCTTTCTTTGTATGCATACACCCGTCTTTTCGAGCAAACAGCATTGAAGTCTGACTTCCAAGCATACAGCCAATGACAAGTACTTTTAGTAAGGTCGCTGACTGCCCTAACTGTCCACATTCACCTTTTAACTCCGAGCTACTATGAGTACAGCAATTTAACAACGCGCTACGTTGTTGCCCGCGATAACGATGACCTGACTCGTTACTAGGCTCCGTAAGGTACATGGTGTACTGTATAAAACTATAATTTAAGATCTTTGTGCGCCAACAGGATCTATATCTAAGAAGGTGGTTTGTCAACGTAATACGTTGTTTCTTTGACGACCTCCATTTATAAAGTTTGTTTAGCGCTGAATACTCTATTAGAAGTTGTTTGATTCAATTAAACTGGAATACTTTCCAGTTCATCCTCTCACAATTTAATTTCGACACGACGACAACGCATTACGTTGTCGCCCGGGCTAAACGGTGGAAAACGATATTCTTAGAAGCTATATTCATTACGGTTGGTGTACCTCTTAGCTCGGTAGATCCTCCTCAACGAGCATGTCACGTTCTCATATTCATGTTGTTGTTCTTCTCTACCACCGTGCCCTCAATCTTTCTTTGTATGCATACACCCGTCTTTTCGAGCAAACAGCATTGAAGTCTGACTTCCAAGCATACAGCCAATGACAAGTACTTTTAGTAAGGTCGCTGACTGCCCTAACTGTCCACATTCACCTTTTAACTCCGAGCTACTATGAGTACAGCAATTTAACAACGCGCTACGTTGTTGCCCGCGATAACGATGACCTGACTCGTTACTAGGCTCCGTAAGGTACATGGTGTACTGTATAAAACTATAATTTAAGATCTTTGTGCGCCAACAGGATCTATATCTAAGAAGGTGGTTTGTCAACGTAATACGTTGTTTCTTTGACGACCTCCATTTATAAAGTTTGTTTAGCGCTGAATACTCTATTAGAAGTTGTTTGATTCAATTAAACTGGAATACTTTCCAGTTCATCCTCTCACAATTTAATTTCGACACGACGACAACGCATTACGTTGTCGCCCGGGCTAAACGGTGGAAAACGATATTCTTAGAAGCTATATTCATTACGGTTGGTGTACCTCTTAGCTCGGTAGATCCTCCTCAACGAGCATGTCACGTTCTCATATTCATGTTGTTGTTCTTCTCTACCACCGTGCCCTCAATCTTTCTTTGTATGCATACACCCGTCTTTTCGAGCAAACAGCATTGAAGTCTGACTTCCAAGCATACAGCCAATGACAAGTACTTTTAGTAAGGTCGCTGACTGCCCTAACTGTCCACATTCACCTTTTAACTCCGAGCTACTATGAGTACAGCAATTTAACAACGCGCTACGTTGTTGCCCGCGATAACGATGACCTGACTCGTTACTAGGCTCCGTAAGGTACATGGTGTACTGTATAAAACTATAATTTAAGATCTTTGTGCGCCAACAGGATCTATATCTAAGAAGGTGGTTTGTCAACGTAATACGTTGTTTCTTTGACGACCTCCATTTATAAAGTTTGTTTAGCGCTGAATACTCTATTAGAAGTTGTTTGATTCAATTAAACTGGAATACTTTCCAGTTCATCCTCTCACAATTTAATTTCGACACGACGACAACGCATTACGTTGTCGCCCGGGCTAAACGGTGGAAAACGATATTCTTAGAAGCTATATTCATTACGGTTGGTGTACCTCTTAGCTCGGTAGATCCTCCTCAACGAGCATGTCACGTTCTCATATTCATGTTGTTGTTCTTCTCTACCACCGTGCCCTCAATCTTTCTTTGTATGCATACACCCGTCTTTTCGAGCAAACAGCATTGAAGTCTGACTTCCAAGCATACAGCCAATGACAAGTACTTTTAGTAAGGTCGCTGACTGCCCTAACTGTCCACATTCACCTTTTAACTCCGAGCTACTATGAGTACAACAATTTAACAACGCGGTACGTTGTTGCCCGCGATAACGATGACCTGACTCGTTACTAGGCTCCGTAAGGTACACGGTGTACTGTATAAAACTATAATTTAAGATTTTTGTGCGCCAACAGGATCTATATCTAAGAAGGTGGATTGTCAACGTAATACGTTGTTTCTTTGACGACCTCCATTTATAAAGTTTGTTTAGCGCTGAATACTCTATTAGAAGTTGTTTGATTCAATTAAACTGGAATACTTTCCAGTTCATCCTCTCACAATTTAATTTCGACACGACGACAACGCATTACGTTGTCGCCCGGGCTAAACGGTGGAAAACGATATTCTTAGAAGCTATATTCATTACGGTTGGTGTACCTCTTAGCTCGGTAGATCCTCCTCAACGAGCATGTCACGTTCTCATATTCATGTTGTTGTTCTTCTCTACCACCGTGCCCTCAATCTTTCTTTGTATGCATACACCCGTCTTTTCGAGCAAACAGCATTGAAGTCTGACTTCCAAGCATACAGCCAATGACAAGTACTTTTAGTAAGGTCGCTGACTGCCCTAACTGTCCACATTCACCTTTTAACTCCGAGCTACTATGAGTACAGCAATTTAACAACGCGCTATGTTGTTGCCCGCGATAACGATGACCTGACTCGTTACTAGGCTCCGTAAAGTACATGGTGTACTGTATAAAACTATAATTTAAGATCTTTGTGCGCCAACAGGATCTATATCTAAGAAGGTGGATTGTCAACGTAATACGTTGTTTCTTTGACGACCTCCATTTATAAAGTTTGTTTAGCGCTGAATACTCTATTAGAAGTTGTTTGATTCAATTAAACTGGAATACTTTCCAGTTCATCCTCTCACAATTTAATTTCGACACGACGACAACGCATTACGTTGTCGCCCGGGCTAAACGGTGGAAAACGATATTCTTAGAAGCTATATTCATTACGGTTGGTGTACCTCTTAGCTCGGTAGATCCTCCTCAACGAGCATGTCACGTTCTCATATTCATGTTGTTGTTCTTCTCTACCACCGTGCCCTCAATCTTTCTTTGTATGCATACACCCGTCTTTTCGAGCAAACAGCATTGAAGTCTGACTTCCAAGCATACAGCCAATGACAAGTACTTTTAGTAAGGTCGCTGACTGCCCTAACTGTCCACATTCACCTTTTAACTCCGAGCTACTATGAGTACAGCAATTTAACAACGCGGTACGTTGTTGCCCGCGATAACGATGACCTGACTCGTTACTAGGCTCCGTAAGGTACATGGTGTACTGTATAAAACTATAATTTAAGATCTTTGTGCGCCAACAGGATCTATATCTAAGAAGGTGGTTTGTCAACGTAATACGTTGTTTCTTTGACGACCTCCATTTATAAAGTTTGTTTAGCGCTGAATACTCTATTAGAAGTTGTTTGATTCAATTAAACTGGAATACTTTCCAGTTCATCCTCTCACAATTTAATTTCGACACGACGACAACGCATTACGTTGTCGCCCGGGCTAAACGGTGGAAAACGATATTCTTAGAAGCTATATTCATTACGGTTGGTGTACCTCTTAGCTCGGTAGATCCTCCTCAACGAGCATGTCACGTTCTCATATTCATGTTGTTGTTCTTCTCTACCACCGTGCCCTCAATCTTTCTTTGTATGCATACACCCGTCTTTTCGAGCAAACAGCATTGAAGTCTGACTTCCAAGCATACAGCCAATGACAAGTACTTTTAGTAAGGTCGCTGACTGCCCTAACTGTCCACATTCACCTTTTAACTCCGAGCTACTATGAGTACAGCAATTTAACAACGCGCTACGTTGTTGCCCGCGATAACGATGACCTGACTCGTTACTAGGCTCCGTAAGGTACATGGTGTACTGTATAAAACTATAATTTAAGATCTTTGTGCGCCAACAGGATCTATATCTAAGAAGGTGGTTTGTCAACGTAATACGTTGTTTCTTTGACGACCTCCATTTATAAAGTTTGTTTAGCGCTGAATACTCTATTAGAAGTTGTTTGATTCAATTAAACTGGAATACTTTCCAGTTCATCCTCTCACAATTTAATTTCGACACGACGACAACGCATTACGTTGTCGCCCGGGCTAAACGGTGGAAAACGATATTCTTAGAAGCTATATTCATTACGGTTGGTGTACCTCTTAGCTCGGTAGATCCTCCTCAACGAGCATGTCACGTTCTCATATTCATGTTGTTGTTCTTCTCTACCACCGTGCCCTCAATCTTTCTTTGTATGCATACACCCGTCTTTTCGAGCAAACAGCATTGAAGTCTGACTTCCAAGCATACAGCCAATGACAAGTACTTTTAGTAAGGTCGCTGACTGCCCTAACTGTCCACATTTACCTTCTAACTCCGAGCTACTAGTCCATTTATATTGATGCTAGTGATGATTTGTGATACCCTTGAGAGCCATTTTTGGGTTAATTCTCTTCTATACGGCAGCAGCTGATTTTAAACATTTCTCAACCTTAAATAACTTAGAAAAGATATTCTATTGTCTAATCTTATATATGTATGATGTCGTTTTTATGAGATTATTGATGTCGTTTTTACTTTTTTTGTTGACCTGAATTTTTTAAATAATGATCCTCAATTTCTTTAACATATTGAACATTTGTGAATGCAGGCAGGTCCTATCATTTTAGCATCAGCTATAATATAAATATAAAATGGTTAGTGTTATTGTCTAATTGTATAGTGTGTTAGCTTGGGCATTTTTTTTCCAAATTTTAATAATTTGTAGTGTTATTAACATCAATGTATAATCAGAGAGACTCAAAGTGGAAGCGCTTGTTAGACATTCCTATCCAATGTCCTCCGGAAGGACTGTTCTCTGCATTAGATGTTGTTTGGAGCAAAGTTAAAGATAACCGTGGAGTGGAAGGGGATTTTGTTGCATGGATAGAAGTTGGACGAGTAGATGATTTTATTAAAGGGGAATGCCAGCGGACATCATTTCCAACAAGTTATTACAAACGTTGGAGTCATTCATCACCCATAAGGGAAAGTACACACCGGGTTCGAATTGATAGCACCATCAGTTATATAATGTATGATGTGGCAATGTTCGGTGATGTTTTTAATGCAGTTTTAAAATTGTTGTTTACTTTATTATGACTCACTTTTAGTGACATTTTGCAGATATTGGTGTAGCTATGGGCCTGAAGACTTTAAAGAAGAGGATGCTTTGCCATATGATAAGTCCAAGGTTCCAACTAGAGGGACGGGGAGTAGACCTGGACGTAAACATATAAAATGTGGTTGCCAATGTAATTTTAATGTGCGAATTCTTATGAAAAGAAGTGAATATGCACTTATCACATATCCTCAGATGGATCATGTGGATAACAACAATCATATATGCCATGGCCAAAAAAATCACAAATTTGAAGGGACACGAGCTTATTATGCGCCACATATTAGTAAGGAATTGCAAGAATGGGTAGAAAAGTTATTGTTATTAGGAATGCCAGCTGATATTGTGTTGCAAAAGCACCGTGAAATGGTTCATGAGAAGCTAGCCTTGTTTGATGGGCAAACAAAACGTGATGATTTCTTGTCTTCCCATGATGTTCATAATATTGATACAAAAATAAAAGCAGCAAAGTACATGTATGACAGAAATGATGCCCAAAGTGTGAGAGTATGGCAAGATCAAAATCCAAATATATGTTTTGAATACCAAGAGTATGAAGGAAACGTTGAGGAAGATGGTCACGTGCCGTTTATCATGGGCATTCAAATGCCGCAACAACTTGAGTGGATGTTAAAATATGGCCATAACAACATACTTGCAATGGACGCCACTTTTGGGACCAATGGAATGAAGGTATTCTCTTTTACATAATCTTATCAATAAAAAAAATCTGCAAAAAATATGTTACATTTTCTTACCAATAATCTACTAATTCACATTGTTATTGCATTGCCAACTCTCCATAGTTCAAACTCTATACCATCCTCGCATTCGATTCCAAACACATGGGCCTACCAGTTGCATGGGTTATAATGTCAAGAGCTACCACTAGCGACTTAACCCAATGGATGAAAAAGCTGGTGAATAGAGCACATGCTCATATGCTTGAGTGGAAACTAAATGCTTTCATGGTAGATGATGCTACAGCTGAAATCAATGCTATTAGGTTGTAAATTAATCTTTGTGTATATTGTTAGAATATATAAATTTAAATTATAGATATTAAGTTTGCTATCAAATTTTTAAGATTCTAATACAATTCATTTTCAAATACAGAGAAGTTTTTGGGTGTGAAGTATACTTATGCAGCTGGCATGTACGGAGGGCATGGTTGAAGAATCTTGTTGCCAAGGTTAAGGAAGATCAAAAAAGACGTGTAATGTTTAATAGGTTGGGGGAAATTATGCACCATTCAAATAATGAGGAGAGTGCTATTCAAATGGCACAAAATTTTGTTACAGATTTTGCGGACGAGATAAAATTTATTAAATATTGGCAGGAACACTGGCTTCTAAGAATTGGAATGTGGGTGAGACAGCTACGGACTTTAAAGCATGCTGGGCAAGAAACAAATGCTGCAATAGAGGCATATCACTCTATACTTAAGAGTAAGTGGTTATCCTCCATTCGAAAAGCATCTCATCGCAGGGTTGACTGGCTGATACATCAGTTAATCACAGTTGTTTTTATATATTATTGGTGGAGTCAATGTTGTAAGGAAAGTGGGTTCTACCGTAACTTCAAAGTGGAGAAACTAGAAAATAACCAATGGCTGCATGCACAATCCATTCCTGATTATTATGTCACCTTCCATACCTCTGACCCACGGTTAGCATGGGTTCGTAGCCAGACGGATGATACTTGTCACTATGAAGTATGGTATCAAACCCCACATTTGGCAATGTGTGGATGTGGAGTGTCAAAGAATGGGTACTTATGTAAGCACGTAATTAAAGTGAATATGATGAAAAAGAATTCAGCGAGAGAAAACTTTAATGTTCAGGTATTCTAGGCATAATGTTTTTCAAGATTTTGCAACATAGTAATTTATAGTATCTAAATTCTATTAATTTTGGTTTTTATTCAAATCTTTGATTTATTATACTAATTTGTAATGTTCTCCAGGGTTTATTTTGTGCTCCAAATGTTGCATGTGGAGATGAACATGTGGTTGATGATCCTTTTGGTCAAGCATGGAATCCTCCAAACACCTGTGAAGACTCTATGCATGTTTTGCAACAAGATAAACATGTTATAAATGAAGAAGATGAACACTTGAGCCCACAAGTGAGAAGGATCAGAAAAATAGTAGATAACAGTCTTGTTGGTCCTCTAAACAAGTCATTTCTTAATTTATTAGAGAATACACTTGTGGAAACAACAAACCGATTGAGGGGAAGCCAAATATCTTCTATATTAGGTGTGCAACATCCTGAGGCACAACCGTTTAGACCCGTAGATGATGGATTCAACAATACACTTCATCGAGAGAGAGATTTTATAGAGAAGATGTTGAATCGAAGGCGCCCATGTCCAACAAATAGGAAAGCTAGTTTTCCAATTGTAAAAAAGAGTCGTGTATCACGTCGACTAACATGGGAGGATGAATTAAAAAGAGCTGCAGAACGAGATAGGGAAAGGGGGCTTGTTGAAGAACTTGAAGATGATACCAACACAAATGGAATTTAAGGGTAATTTTAGATTGCAGCAGTTCAACAACATATTATGTTGTTACCCTTGAGAAATGATGAACAAACACATTATTAGTTTACAAGATATGCTCATTATAATATCCAAAACTGTGATACCATCTTTTTATGCTCCTACATGATCTATACCAAAGTAGGTTATTTCTCAACGTAATACGTTGTTGCCTCAACAAAATGGATTTTTAATGTTTATTTTGCATTTTATAATGTTATGTATCTATTCAAGGTTGTTTAATTCAATCACTTTGTAATAATTTCCCACTTATGCCCTTCTACTTTAATTAAAACAGTTCAACAACGTATTGTGTTGTCATCCGTAATAAATGATGCAGGTTTCAATATTTATACAAATTTGTCACTTTAAAATACTTATGCTTTAAATAATTTGACAGTCTTTGATGTTTCTAAGAATGCATTATTGGGATCCATGCCGTCTGTATGGCCTTCTACTCTAGCGATATTGATGCTAAATGACAATTCCCTGATTGGCAATATTCCTCCAAGTTTGAGCAACTTGGCTGGTCTTGTACGCGTTAAATTTGGCAAACATCAAATTAAACGGAGTCATTCCACCAAGCTTGGCTGATATTCTTCAACTTCTAGTATTGAACTTGGGAGATAATGGTCTGGAAGGAAGCATACCTTGTGGGCTATGCCCCTTGTCCTTGAAAGTACACAGTAATAAGCTAAGTGGAAGATTCCCTTCCCCAATAGTAAATTGTACAAAACTACAAACACTTGATATTGGGCACAATTCATTCACAGGGCATATTTCAAAGTCAATCGGAAATCTTTCATACCTTCAAGTGCTACTGATGAAGAACAATCATTTCAGAGGTAGCATTCCTTCTGAAATTGGCAAGTTGAAGCAACTCCATATCTTAGATCTCTCCGCCAATAGTTGGTCAGGGTGTATTCCTCATAGCATTGTATCTCTGCAAGAAATGACTGTGGCAGAAAGTGGACATAGGATGAAAAGAAGGTATCCACTTGGACCTCTTAATGAACCATATGCTTATCATGATGAGTTGAATATGACTTCCAAAGGCATAGAGCAACACTATCCATATATTCTATCCACTGTATCATGCATAGATCTCTCAAGAAATCAATTGAATGGAGTTCTTCCTTATGATTTTGGAAAGTTGAAAGGGTTGAAGTCTCTCAATCTATCCATGAACAATTTCAACGGGACGCTTCCAAGTAGTTTGGGAGAAATGAGTGATCTGGAATCACTGGACCTTTCTAGAAACATGTTTTCTGGATATATTCCAAAGGAGCTCACATCACAATTTGCACCTCCTCCTCCTGCTTCTAATGAAGAAGAAGACAACAATGAAGAGAGCAGAAAACAAATACCGTGGTACGAGGTAGGACTGGGGTTGTCATATGGAGTAGGTTTTGGTGGTGTATTGTTATTGATTGTGTTGAGAGAGAGCTGGAAAAATGGTTATTTCAAAAGGGTTGATATAATTCTGAAGCTTTTGTTTCCTTTTGTTCGCAAGAGAAGGCTATGAAAGGTTTTTTCTCCAGCAAAACCATGCCTTGAGGTCTCATCAGCGACTTAATCATCTTTCATATTGATCAGATTGTATTTGAAAAGGACTATTACCATACAAACCCTTGTGAAAGTGTTGCACTTGCAAATCTTTGATATATTTTTATTTGTCTATTGCTTCCAATCTTGTGTGCTATTTTTTAAAATGGGGGTAAATGTTTAATTCCAATACATGGTATTCAGGGTCAGCTAATAACATGTTCACTTCAGAAGAGTTAATTATACAAGCATAAACAATTCCGGGTTAACATTGTTCACAGTACTAGTCATGACTTCATTAACAAGTAATGGGTACTTGTTCTCCATAGGTAAAAGGTTGGTAGAGAATGAGAAACTCAGAGATTGACAGCGAGAATATATTCTGGAAAGAGAGTGTTGGTCAAAAAGAGAACCAAATTATAAAATAAAAATAAAAATGTATACAATAACTTCATATTAAAAATGTACATAATTATTTCTATATAAAATTGCATTTACAAAATATCATTACATTTGCATCGTTTCGACATCCCTTTAAACTCATATACAATCATTAGTTATGTTTGTGGTACTATTTTAGCTTATATGTGACATGTTTGTTGTGAAAATTTCTGAGGCAAACTCCGCAGCGGGGTAAGTGTTTTATTTCAATTTTATTTTTTTGAGCATTTTTCCATGTTCTTTTTCAGACTTTCCTGGGGTGCGCTTCAGTTGCACATCTGTTGTATCCAATACATCTCCTGACTGTACTTGAGCTATATCCGAATAGAAATGTTATTTGGTCTTGTTCAGACCACAGCTGAAGAGTACTAATATGATGAATTTGCTCATTAAAAATGTGATATTTGAATAAGTACAGCCAGTGAAAGATATGCAACTCCAATCTAGTGACTGCAAAGTGATGCCTAGCTTGCCTTGGCCTGGCAGATGAGCAAGGAAGAAACATCAGACACATCCAAAGCAATGAATATGGGTCTTCCATTAGTGTTCTATAGCCATTGCCACTCTAGTGAACACTTGAAACAAATATATGATATTCAGACACTGTACCATTCAAATGAACTTTAATTTTTTCATGATTATCTAAAATTTCAACATATTGCAAAGGTCATAGCAAACTCGATAACTTTAAATACTATTAATAAGATACACGTGTATAGAGAAGGTATGCATAATCCCATTCATCTAATATGGACAGGAAAAACAACAATAATAAATAAATAGTCTCAACAGCAATAATAAATGCTATCAATAAATTCGACAGGAAAAACTCATTACATTTTACAAGTCATGTCAGAAGAAGAGCCAAAAGAGGATTTTGGCATAAAATTGGCACTACATATGGATCTTACATTATTATCTCGTTCAAGGAGAAAAACCATAACATTAAACTTGATTTTTTCTTTCACATAACTGAGTATCTTGGCAATTGTTTTACAAATAATGATACAATTCATTGTAATATCAAAACTTCAACAGATTAAATCTGAGAGCTCTTCAAATTTCTCCGTTGCTTGTTAACAGCAATGGAGTTTCGCGCTTCCAACCATTCTCGAACTTTTCTTTTATTTCCTTTCACCTCATCAGGGGTAAGGTGTGTGTGAACTGATGCAGCACTCTTGATATCCTTTAATCTTTTTCCCTGAAATGTTTACAAACAATGGGCATATCAGTAAATAAAACTATGCAAACGTAAATGATAAAATAAGTTTATCTAAATTATAAATAAGATATTGTGTGGTCACCTGTTGTTGGGAAGAATGGATCCTTTCTGAAAGTTGCATCTCAGTATCACCTTCACTATTACGTTGCTACAAAAAATGAAGGATTATTGATGCAAATTATTTCCTACATTAACTCGAAGAAAAAAACACAAATGTTTTAAATGTTTTTATATTTGACTCCTAGAAGTAATTAGCAATGTAAATCTTAAGTTTACGTAACTTACCAAATCAGATGAAGCACGAACCATTTTATGTATACTTTGCATGGAATCAACAATACTGGATAACTTTTGTACGTTTCTTACCAAAAGCTTGTGTGGTTGTTCCCCTTCATTCTACAAACAATCAATTCATATAAATACTATATAATACAATTAAAGAACATGATTGTTAGAAAGAAAGAAAATTATAAGTAAAATGATATTGGGGTAAGGGAAGCTCCTGTAACAGCTGCAACAGCCAAGTAAGGGAAGCCAAGTTGGTATGAAAAGTACATAGTTTCATACAATCAAATGTGCTAAAAACACAATAACATCAATAAGAATACAAATTAACACACCTTTGTCTCTTTTCCATCCTCTTTCTGGTTAATTGCCTTCAAGCAATCTTTAAACCAGATGCAATATGTCTTCTTCGATTCACCAACAGTATCTGCTCCAATATGTGGAAAATGCAATGGAGCGTCATCTACATATGATTCTTCTACGCATATGACAATGCAGTCCCTTTCTAAAGATCGTCCATGGCATTTTGTTCCTGGTTTAGTTGCATGAATTTTAGCAATGCCAACCTTTTTTGCATGGTCAGGCTCTAGGAACATAAAAACTTTTTCTCCTATTGTGAATTCACAGGCAGCCATGTCCTTCGCCTCATTCTTTGGTTTGCCCGGTTCCACCTCAACAACTTTTGCAAAATCAGTCACCTCAATCAATGGATCGGCCATATTTTTTCCCTTTTGTTCCTCTGTGCTGATTTTTTCTTTATCATTCATATCGTTTCCCTCACTTTCTTTTGTTCTAATGGAAATAGGTGTTATTTGCATCGGTGGTTCATGCACCCATGCACTTGAAGTGTATGCTTCAACAGTATTCTCTTCCTCAACACTCTGCAGCGGTAAAACCCAATTTTTCAAGTGCAACAACATAATAATTAATTGTATATAAAAGATGTAGGTATAAATGCCAAATTAGCAATATGATTAAGATTTAAGCACTTAAAATATATAGAAAACACAAATATTTATATTTGTAATTTACAACTGTACCTTGTTTTCCATTGCATTGTTGTTTGCATTCTTTTTTTGTATCGGATTTTCTCCATCAACATCAGTCGAGTCCTATTCATGCATTCAAGTCATGAAAAGTGTGAGAATCACATTTACACAAGATTTCAACATGTTAATGAATGAAAAATGACACTATATTATTCCAACAATGGTACTAATGTTTTTAATGAAAGCATGTTTCCTTACATGATCAACATTAATGGATTCTTCTTGGATAGGCTCCTGTACAAATGAAACGTTAATTTAAAATAACATAAAAAATGTGAATAAACAAAACTAAAATAATTTTAAATTTAAATTATAAAAAAAATGGTAAATACCTTATCCTTTTGTCCATTTAGATCAGAATTTGTACAATCGGTTTTCATCAAATCCTTTTTATATTGCAGCGTTGAAAGGGTTTTTTTCTTTCTTTCCTCCCTCTTTTCCACACTATCATACTCCTCTACAAGCTTGGAAATCAGATCTTTAGCTTGTTGGCTAAGGGATGAAAAATATTGCACCTTTTCTTCCCGACAATAACGCTCAATTAACCTGGATTTGTACATATATTTAGAATTTTTCAAGTGCCAGTCAACACTTCGCTTTGCAACCATATTTTTTACTGTTTTTTTTGTTTTCCTTTTATACTTCCCGGTCGCACGTTTACCCGGCTTACGCCTATGTAATGGAGGGAGACCATTGTGATCATGGAGGCGGTGATAGTTGATGTCTTTCAAATGCCATTTTATTCCTTGCATTTCATAGTTGCAGCAAGGAAAGACCATGCACTTAAATCTGTCCCTCTTTCCAATTTCTTTTATAACTTTACACTGCTGCAAATACTACAATTCACAGCCAATAATTAAACATTATAAGAAGCAAATAATGAAAATATTTCAGCTTCTCTCATCCTCTTTCATTTCTGAATTGATATTTACATAACTGAACAAAATCAAAATTAATAACAGGGTGAAAATTTGTTCTTCAAAGGACCAACTGTGCCCTATAAATGGAAAGAACTTAAAATTTTAAATAGTGAAAACTCTTATTTATGTTACAAAATATATATGACAGTTGCACATAGGAAATTCACAGGTAAATTTCTCTTCCTCGTTCTTCAACTTATGCTGTTAGGCTGATCGCTTATGCTGTATATCAACACTGTTAACCTATCTTGAATTTGTGGCCTTAAATTTATTCATAACCGTGAATGTTTTGCTTCAGGTTTGATGAGGACGATAGGCTTGTACCTGAACCTGAAAACAACACTCTGCCTCCTGACTTGAACTTAAATCTGGAGCAGCAGCAAGGTGAAGCTGAAGTATAATTTAATTTTAATGCTTTTGCAAATGAGGAAAGTTTGTTCCAATATACCAATCATTACACTACGCCATTGCACCATACCTTGCAGATTTTGGGTGTCCTCCATTGTAGGTCAGTTGACGGTGAGTGAGGTTTGAATCTGGGTTATACATCTACACATTTTCAGCTTTAATCATTACACGGTTACACTACAACCCTGGGACAGTGAGGAAACTTTTATTAATATAGTAGAACTAAATATTGCATATTAAATAGTTTTCCATGCTTGCAGATGAGAACATTCCGAAAGAACACCAGGGATTTAACATTGATGAGCTTCCACAAGAAGTAGAACATCAACCGGAGGTTCCCCTCGAAGGCACTAAATCAGTATTGATCATTGGTTCACCAATTTAATGTACAATCCTTAGCAAGGTGCAGTTTAGGTGAATTGAAAATCCTGCTAATCGACTGAGTGCAAATCTACTATATAATTAAGGCCATGTAAAGACCTCGCCACACATAGTTAAATTTTATAGGTTGGCGAAAGGGCGTAGGACGTAGATCAGATCATCTATAAAGCAAGTACAGATGCTAAAGGATAAAAGTAATAAAAAACTCATATGATCAGTTTTGGAAAAATTCAAACATTTGTTATTGTTGTGAATGCTACTTCAAACACATCCAATGACTTTGAGACACATGGAAAAGGTGAGAAGAGACAGATTCTAATGAAACTATTTGTTGTATGGCAACGCAGGTAGGCCTATTTGGTCATTCTTGTCTCAAACAAGTATAAAAACATCTCTTAGTTGTGGCTACTTCAAATTTGTGTAAAAGCCAATAAACTCTTTGCATCTAGGACTATTGTGAAACTCAACAAGTATCGCAAATATCGGGACTCAGAGTAACAATTGATGTGTAGGGAAATCCTATAACTCTTTAGTTGAAATTGTTATGCAAATGTAAAAATATATGGACACTAAAAGAACACGAAATTGGAAAATCCTAATAAATCTAAAACCTACTAACGTAAGTTGAATACCTGAATAAAAGTGTTTTATTCATGCAAAACAAAAATTATAAATAACACTACTTACTGATCTCTGATGTTTGCAGTCATTGGATGCTTTATGGCTCGGACTAGGCACCCAATCTTCATCTTCATCTTCCTCCTCTACCTCATAATCTTCGTCATTTTGATCACTACTGTCATCTATGTTTAGGTCCGTGTCAAATTCTTCTTCAAAATCTGAATTCTCTTTTGTTTGATCAACAAATGCTTTTTCCTCTTCATTTTTTTCATCGTTAATCTATGTTTATGTTACAAAAACAAACACTATGTTGTCAGAAATAAGCATTTCATAACACATAATCCACTACAAAAATTATATTTCAATAAAAAACAAACAGTCACATTTCCTTACCCGTTTCAGAAAGGCCATTGCAGCACGTGTTGTCATCCTATGTTTTTGTGGTTGATTTTTTCCACAACCGCTATTTTCTTTCATTTGATTTGATTTCTTTGTGGTTAAAAAATGCAGTTTTAAAATTAATACATAATATATGGTCATGCATAATCAAAATAAACAATATTGATGAAAAAACATTGTTAAAAGTTTCATCAATACCTTTAAACACAAATGAAGATGTTGCTTTTGATGATTGCTTCTTTGCCAGCAATAAGATTAGAAAGGACTGCTGAAATCCAAAAATATAGAAAGGAACTTCAAATCATCTGGCAGCAATAAGATTATATCAAAAAAATAGAACACAGTATATTCCTGATATAATATCTACAATGTGTACCTGTGGAAATCCTCAAGAATTGAAGATTATATCTACCAAGCAAACATGATGGAAATAGGTCCGTAGCTTTCAGAAAAGTGATGAGAACTATAAGATGAAGACAATTTATTTATGGATTATATCAGCTCAGAAATGCCATTTTTAGATATCGTTCAAAAAATCAAAAGATATACAGTAAATAATCACTACTCACAAAGTCCAACAATAGGAGGAAGATTGGCTAGCTTGGCGTAGCTTATACCCTGCATAAGCATAGCACATTAACACAGACCTTGTATAAGCTTTATCAAACCCTTTCTAAACAAATTTTCTTTAAGACTATATTCTAATGAATTAAATAGGCATAAAGTTAGTTTTCACGCCTTAAACAAATTCTCTTTTAAGACTATAATCTAAATTTGTAAATAGACATGAAGTTAGTTTCCTTTCCTGTGGTATGGCAAGACTGGCTATAGTTATACCAGCGATAAGATCAGACCTGAAGAACTTAAAGGAATATCTGGGTGCCCATTCAAGAATAGGAAATATATACCAGACTCCCAACAAAAGCTTCCTTTTTCTTGGCTGGTTCTTAAATTGCTTGAAGGGATCATCAGGAAAAAAGGTCTCCTTCACAGAATCTTTAATAGAGTGCATCATGCTCTCTGGAGGCCCAACGCTAACTTTGTGAAGAGATGACATCTCTAAATCATTTTGAACAATGTCAAAAAGCCCATTGACATGCCCACTGACATTGGTGGTATTCATAGCGGTGGCTACGATGCTTCTCTGATTTTAAGGCGAAACGCTTATGGAGTGAGTACATTAGTTCTTTAATAGTTAAAAAGATCTTAAATATGGCGATCTTTTACCGAGAGTAGGAAAAATAGTATTTAGAGTATGCACATGGGAAATTTAAGGCACAAAGTCTAACAATTTTTCTATGTATTTTATCCTTGAAAAAGAACTCTTACGTGTCTTCTTGGTTTTCTTCTTTACAAAGAAACGTTGTCAAAAGTCCATAAAATGCTTTTAATACTCTTATTTATACTATCGTGGCTAGATATAAAAATTGGTAACGATTATCACAACCTAATGTAAATAGAGTTGTTGTACTAGCAATTGCATACAAGTTGCAACTTACGCTGGATCCCTGTTCTAAATCTTTCATTTGACAAAAGTTGGTAGGATGCTGAAAAAGGTTGTGGAGTTGTGGAGTTTGCAACATGCTTACAAAACACGATCCAACCTCACACATGCATGTTTTATTTGTTGACAAACATCCATGACATAAATTTGAGGCAATTTCTGAAACAAGATGTGGGCTTCATCAATATGCCCATTCTGAGCATACTCGGTAATCGTTTCCTTCCAATAGACCACATTCTCTTTAGCCATTTTCTCAAAAAGATTATGAGCCCTGTTGAAGCACCCATCTCATGCATACCCAACAATCATAGTTGTCTAGGAGGTGACATCTCAATGATGTATTTTGTTAAACAGTTAGCGTGCCTTATCTACACCACCGCATTTCGAATACATAACCAAAAGAACACTTCCCGTATCGTCATGCCCTGCTACAGATCCGCCAAGTAAATGGATCGATATACTTGTAAACGTAAAACCACATGCCATTTATGGGATTTTAATTGCAATGTGAACCATTGTGTTGTATTCCTATCCCTGGTTTTTCTTCAAACTATTTCAATGCATCCTTACCATTCCCACCCTACACTACAATCATCACTGACCATGAGATTTTTATGCCCCGTTCAAGCATTTAGAAAAGCACTTTGCGAATATCAACCAAATTTTTGCATTAAACATAAATAGGGATTTCCAAACAAATCCCTCAAACACATACTCATCCATGTGGGTATGAATTAGTTTTACTATGATTAAATACTCTCTATTTGTATTTTATACATTTTCCTTAAATATAACGAAATTTTATTGTATATGGAAAGGACAGTTATGCTATAAAGGGCTTCCAATTTTTATGGTATGATATTCTACACTTTTACTCAATTTTGTCCCTCCTTTTAGCACTAAAATCTATCCAACTCTATTATCGATCGCCACTTCTCAAACGGCCTCAAACAAAATTCCCCCTTCAAAGCTGCAGTAACTCTAAATATTTTCTGGAAACAAGAGGGAATATGGACAGTGATTCAGATTAGCATGGCCGCTTGATGTATACATTTAACTTTATAGTTAACGCTCGCTTTTCATTGCAGGCTTACCATGGAAATAGGCAACAATAATGCTCTTCTCGAAGCCTGACAAAGCTTTCAAAATTTTGGACAATGTCTAGTAGCTATTTTCATATGACAGACCTCTGGGTTTATTGTGACAAATTTAATTTGTTGGTAGCCATTAGAAAGATAAAGTAGATTTTTTTGATCGCTGCCAAAAAGGCCTCAAGTCAGTTATTTGTGTGAATGGAAATGATTCCATCATTTTAAAATCCTCATTTATTTATTAACTAACGGCGTATCCTTGCTACCCCCCTGGAGAAGCAACTGCTAGTTATACTACGCAGGTGAATGCTTTCACAAACACTTTCGTATTTTTAATATTCGTGAAATGTTATTTATGCTTGTTAAATCATCACTGGCAGGGGCATACATTGATTTATTTGCTTTCCCCAACTCCATCGAGACCAGCAATGGCATCCAGAAGGAATGTTGCCTGCCCTGTAAATGAAACCCTTGCCAAATTTGTGTTCGAAAAATGGGAAGAAATGGCCGTCAAGGAGACTTTCACCGATTGTTTGAATGCTACTTTCTCCAAGGCCTATAAAAATCTCTATGACCACAAGGATCCCATCTTCGACCTCAAAGGAGCCAGCAAAATCAAGTATGTATTCACATTTGATTAATTAGCCTTGTTGCCCAGGGTTTAGGGTTTTACAGTAAGCATAATAATGCACAATATTTTATGAAGTCTGATTATTTAGAAATTCAAAGTCAACTGAATGTGCATATTCGTTTGGATTTATTTACTTAGTTTCAGGGTTTAGTGTTTTTTTAGGGTACGAGAGTTCTTTACATTTGTATTTCAGGGTAACCTTGGGCTTTGATATGCGATCAAATTCACACGGGATTTAAACCAGGTTTTTTTCGTTGAGTTACACTGTGATACCCAACCATCAAGATGTATGCAGTCTTTTACCTAATTTTAACAGTATTACGTGTTTGTGGGGCTAGGAAGTCTTGGAGCCTAGAGGTAAGATTCAGCCCAATTTTCTTTGAAGTATTTTCAGTTTTATCTAGCGGCGAGAGTCTGAATTCTCTAGGTATTGTATTAATATGCCATTGTGATCTAAATGTTTTCCAATGACAGCCTTGGTATACTTAATTGTTCTTAGTTCAGACCTAAATGTTCGAGCAGATGATCACATGAGTACGATAATTTTTTTGCTGAGTGATTAGGGGTGAGATTAGGCATTTACTGTTTGCAGGGTATGTATTAAGATTACATTATTAACAAGGATGGGATGATTTCATCTTCTAGTAGGTGTATAACCCAAATTACAGAGATCAGATGGCCTCTGGTAGTTGGTGCTACATCTTGCCTGAAAACTGCTCCGCTGCCTGTCTTTGGACGCGATTGTCCTAATAGGCCGTGGTTAGTGCACAAATCCTAGTTGTCACATATGTGACTTGCAATCACAACGTTCTCTTTTGAGTTCGAAAGAAAGTTTTATGACTAATATTAGGAGACAAAGTTTGCTAAGGTATGTTGAAAATTTGGACAAAAATCGAATCAGGATCTACTTGTAGACGATGAGCTGCTCTACCACAGAGCTACTCATTCATCTCTTCCTGGGGCTTTTATTATGGGTTCTCAAGCACATGCCAGCACATCCAATACCCTCTAAGCATCAGTTTCCATTTTGCTTCGACAGTGGGGACAAGTATGGACTGTGATCGCAACACCTACAATCACCCACCACACTCCCCACCCTAGATTAATCCTTCTTCGATCAAGGGTGCTAGCACGTTCACAAGGCAAGTTCTAGCTATGGCTCTAATACCATGTTGAATATATAGGCACACTAGGATTTTAACTTGTGATCTACTTGTGGGAAATTTCGTTCACTATCACCATCTAATGATGGATCATGGGGCTCTTATTACAAATTTTCAAGTGTAATTGAGCACTTTTGAGTACCCTACCTTTAGTTATGCGTATTTTTGCTTGTAAAACTGGCCGTGAGAGTAGTTGGTTGATAGTATAATGGAGAGTGCCTTGAGGCATTTGGATGACATCTATTCCATTGAGTCTATTGCTATCTCATAGAATGTTTCATCGAGGCTATCTCGTGCTATACGAAGAATATCTTATATTAATGAGATTTTGTGCCATTCACAATCTCCTCAAAGCTTTCTGTCAAGCACCCACCTTTCCTCTCCGTCTTATCGGTTAGAGGAGACATATTTCCCGATGCACTCCTCAACTACCTGATGTTAGATGAGTACCTAAAGACTATCTCCTCCCCAACTCCCTGGGGCTTTTAGCATGGATTATCAAGTGTGGGCAAGCACTTCCAACATCCTGTTAAGGGAAGTTTGTTATTTGCTTCAACAAAGCGGGGACAAGTATGAATTACAATCTTAACACTATCCTCTAAGCTTCAATCCTTCTTTGAATGAGGGTCATCACAGATCTACAAGGAAAACTCCAGCCATAAAAATGTGGGTGCACTACGATCTGAACCAATGACCTACTTAAGGATAGTGAGCTTTCGCTATCACTGATTGTCTTAACCATCTCAGGATGGGACTTGTATTATGTATTTTAAAGTGTTGGTGAGCACTTTCAATAATTCCCCACTCCTCTAAAGCCCCTAAGGGATGGACTGCTTCTTGCTACTGCAATGTGTGGGATAAATATGAATTGTGGCATCTGCAACTTAAGTTTGCCGACAATTCTTGGTAAAATAACACCTGTATCATAAACTTGTGGGTTCATCTGTTATGTGGTACCTGTATGTTGGGGGTGATTTTTCAAAACAATATTTTGTCAGAGGTACAAAGATGTTTAGAAGATTTAATATGGCTATTATCTGCTACAAAAAAATTTCATGCACTGACTGTGAACAACATTGGGCTTGACTCAAAAGAGTCTTCAGCATTTGGCCTGTCTCAAAATGTTACACAGGGACGCATCCCATAGATTTTGGTGATGTCCCGGATGTTCCAAACATTTTGGGACTTGGGACTTTGAGGAGGGGACATCCCCTATTTTAAATTTTTTAAACTATTTTGATGTAAATTTACTTTAATTTTTTGTTCTTTTACCAAAAACATTGTATTTGAATCTTGAAAGTACTTTGAAAAGCATTAAAGACAGTTTAAACCCCTAAATTTCATTGAACAAAGTTAAAACATATAAATATTATTTAATAGCCATCCCATTCCATCCCCAAAATCTAGGATTTTTTTTGCCATCCCAGAAATGCATGTGATGTATTTTTTGCTCTCAAGGGGTAGGTGATATACTTCGCCGCAGAGGGAGGTAAATAGCCGACCAATGAACTTAATCTTAAAGGTGTACGCAATCAGGCTTGTGATTGGGCAAGGGCAATATCCAGGATGAGGAACATTATATCCTAAATTATAATGGGCTATTATGTAATCAAATAATGTTCGTAATAAGACTTTCCATTTTATTGCAAAATTATTAAACTCAATCATTTGAATGCCAAAATTGAGTGTGAGTTCTACATGTAAAGAACTTATACATGCAGGAGATAGGAAGATTAAAAATAACTCTAAACTTATGCACAGGAATTAAAGGAAGATTTTAAGTAGGCTTGCATTGCTTTAAGGTTTTAGTTAAGCATTATTGTAAACAACTTTGATTAAATTGTGTAGTTCCTAAAGTACCTAACAACTTCATTGACGGAAGTTAACGTATTCTAGTAGTAGACACTGTTGAGCATTTGATATTGAAAAACTTTGCTTCTTTAAATTTAGTACCTTTTCATAAAATTTCCCAACTCTGAAATATTATATGGGAAAATATGTCAACCTTTTGAATTTAGAATCCGCAAATTTATTTAAAGAACAGTGAAAGGACACAGCAATGGCTAATATTAGGCACTGGAATTTTCTTGAGGGCTGTAAAAAGAAGAAATATTTGTGGCGATACTCAAACAACAGTTCCAAATTCGGAATAGCATTTTTCAATGAATGATGTAATCCAAGAGTTCTTAACTCTTATGAAGCTTTGACTGCAGCCAAGAAGGGCAGGGGTTCGGGTCGATATCTGCCTCAAAAGAGTTCAGCACCATATGCAATTTTGATTACTCTTTACAGGTGAGATGCTGTTACCCCAACATACATGGTTCTGGAGCAGCTCAAACATACTTTTTCTATGCCGTGTAGAGGCTTACCTTGAAAAGCAGTGTCACGGGAAGAGACTGACAGTTATCAATCTCACTTAGCTTTTTATTGATATGAGTTTTTGTGTGATCAACAGGGAAACTCAAAATGGAAAGGATTATATGTTGAAACAGGAGCTTATTGATGCAGCCGAAGCTAGTGGGCTTTCCAGAATGCCTATTGGGTAACTTAATTAACCTGTTCCTTGTTTAGATTTGTGCTCATGCTTTGTGTGTATAGATTCAAAGATCAATACTGCGTTATGTGACTGCAATTCTCTGTCTGAGTCTGCAGGTTCTGTCAAGTAGAGATTCAGCACAGAAATGGAGCATTCTCAACCCAAAAATGGGTTACAATTTGAATAATGCGTTGTTTATTAATTTTTGTGAATATTAAAGTGATGCACCATGTAACCAAAATAATGCTAACAATATTGAAAGCATTGGCGAACATTTGAAATTGTTAACAATCACAAATGATCAATCCTCAAGCGAGAAACACTACTGCATGGGGCCCTCTTTTGAGACAAACGTTAGAGACAGAAAATTAATTTCGTCTCTAACTTGTTTCCCTTTTTAAATTTTAACAATAAGTGGAATTTTTTTTTTTTTACCGAATTTGGGGCAAATGACGGGAAGGGAACCCTAGATTCAGAGTAGAGGAGGTCACAGACGATGGGATAGATTCAGACTAGAGGAGGTCATGTATTATGGGACAGATCTATGCCAACAAGTACATCAAAGATTCTTTGACAGATTTTACACACTTGCACCAGGTGATGAAATTGCTTCTTCATTTTCATTGGTTTCTTCCCATGCACATCATCCCATTGTTATCGGGTGCACGAACAATCAGTCTCTTTTGGTTTGGTGCCAAGTTACTGAGGGATATCTCTTCCTCCAAAGGTGTTGAGGAATATCTACAAATGCCATAAGGATGTGTTTTTGTTCATCTGACCACTAAGAGCACAAATTTTCAGCAAGAGCTGACTAACTTCATGTATTGTCTGGCACTATTGAGTGTCAACTTAGGGACTACTTCCAATATGTGGTATCTTATAGCACCAACATCTATGACAGCATTCCATGTTGATGCTAAAGATATGGTTGACCAAGTAAAACATCACATACCTCTAAGGGTGCAACATTGGAAAGGACTACATCTTGAAAAGGCTTGATTTTTTACACTAGATGATAGTGTTGAGTAACAAGTTTCCCAAAACCCAAGCTGAACCATCCAATTGAGTATGATTGTGGGTGAAGAATTAATGGCAAACTCAGTCTACAAACTACTTCAAGAGAAATCAAGCTATTTTGTCTCCCATTGCCAACTATGAAATGTATTGTTTGTCCATTAACCCACATTTGAGAAAGAGACGAATGTTCTACTTTCTCCAAATCTGAATTGGATGAAGAGGCAATGTTTGTGGTACCGACCATGGCATTAGGCTCAGATACCATGACTCGTTTACCCTTTCCAATGCCATGTAGGTAGTACCAATTGCTTCAAGTTGTGGAAGTAGAGTTTTCTTGGCGCGACACTCATCTATGGAGTGCGTGTTAGATTTATGGAATGTACCGCACCTACTACTCTTGGATTGTTTGTTTTGAACATTTGACCATGTTGCCTTCTTTTGGGACTACTTCGAAGGGCCATTCCCTTGGTTAGGTTTCTGTTTCGTTCCAAGCTAGGAATTCTTTAATTGTGGCTTGTCTTGAGACTTGGATTCTGCTAGCTTAGACTTCAACTTGGATTTTCCTTCGAATTTGCAAGCAATTTGTAGGCTTCCCCCAAAGAGGAGATTTGCAAGAAATCTATGTCATCTTGAATGTATCCTCTCAAGCCTGCCCTATATTTCAAGATGAGATTTTGCTTAGATTCTTGGATATTTAGTTTCATGGAAAAGGAGTGAAAGATGTTTATGTATTCTTGAACAATTTGATCATGACCTTGGCAAAATTGGGAAAACTTGATGTACTAATCATCATACTTTCCAGCAAGATACTAGACATGTTTTTGAGTGCTTCAATGAAACCTTTCCATGTTTCTACAGAAAAGTCCCAGTTCATCATCTTCATGCACAGTGCAGTAGTTGTCCCACCATTTCTTTACGGATAAAGAAACTTTCAAAAGAGCAAATGTAATCTTTTCACTATTGAAATTTACCACATAGTATGAACAAATAAGGTTAAGTCAGTTATCTAGGGTAAGGTTAAGTCAATTATCTAGGGCTAGACAGTCTGGATACGGGTACGGGTACGGTACGCCGATACAACAAATTTTTAAAAATCTTGGGTACGGTACGCTTTTGGGTACGTTTTATTATATATATATATATATATATATATAAATTATAAATTTAAAGAAGCATTTGCATACTTATTGAAATTTATTATTTCTCTATCACAGTTATTTATCTTAGTGACTGTGATAAGATTCAAGGAGTTTTGATTGTTCATGGTGACCTTCCTTGATCCACTCAGCACGATAGTATTGTCTGACATATTTCCCGATACATCATAACTAAGAAGGAAAAATATGGATCCAAGCTGGCAGGTGGGACGATTAGTCCGAGCACGGGAGAATACTCGCCGAGTTTTGGAAAGCTATCCAGTATTTTTAATTACTAATCTGTCTACAAGCGATCAAAGCTCATGATTCTTTCAGAAGATTGCAAGAAGTTGCTTGGTCCAAAAAGGTACAAAAATGGATTTTATGAAAATAAGAAAAATATTGCCATCAAATGCGTAGAGCTCGAGAAAATATACACTCTTAGAGAAAACGACACTTGAAACGGAGTCACAGAATGAAAGTTATGGCACAAGAAAGTTTTTGCTACTAACATCTTCCAGCACCCTTTCCAAAAATGGCAATTTTTTTCCTGTCCTTGTGATTTTTTCCACCAAAAATCAAAAAAAGGAAAGAAATGTTGTCTTTGGCAGGTTTTTTTTTGGACGGGTACGGCTGAAAACGTACCCACAGGGGATAGGGTATGGTCCGGATACGGTTTTGCCATACCCGGACCTTACCTTATCCCCTATGGGTACGTTTCCAAGCGTACCCACAGCGTACCATACCCCGTACCAGTACTTGGTACGTTTCTAGGCTGGTACGGGGGGGGGCTTTAGGCGTTTCCAGACAGTCTAGATCTAGGGAATTTACAACTATTTTTCTTTCAAAAATAGGAATGTCTAAATTGACCAATAACTTATATGGGGTGTGACCAACCAAAAGATCGTTGTGGAACAGTAAGATTGGGAGTCGCTTGTACATGTTTAAGAAGTTGAGAGAAGTGGTCGACGATCCCCACTCTTTCACATGCATGAAATACTTCCAATTCTTCTCATTGTTATTGCAAACCATCCTCTACCATTTGTTTGAACATATCCAAAGTTGGAATCTTTGAATTTGTTTGGTTTTCCATCTAGAAACATGAAGTATGAAGAAGGATCACGGATTTCTATTCCTAATTTCCTATATTCAAACCTCGTGTGAGTGGGCATACAAACAAAGAGAGAAAGTTTAGATGTAACTTCAATACCACTAGGATATGATGAAGTGAGTATGTGCTCTAATACCACTGATCTAGGGACCCATGAGGAGACCCAGTGGACAACACTCTAAATGTGAATCTAGATGTGTTATATGTCGAAAATGTAGATGACATGACAACATCCAAAAGATATATGAGAGCGCTTGTACAACATAGAAGAAAACAAAGAAACACTAGACACCAAATGCAGAATTACAATGCAAAGTCATGTACAAGATCCAATAGGTAGGATGTAGTACGTTATCTTATCACTCTACCTCACTATCACCAATATATGACTATTTTATAGGAATATAATGATGCCTTAATATACAATGGAGGATATGAAAACAATGCAAAACCGTTACAAGCGCTTTATAACCAATCATCATCTTCACCTAGCCATACCACGCAATGCCGTAGAGAGGAGTTAGGACCTTGCAGAAGGCAAACATGTGTGTGGCATCATGATGAATCCATTTGTGTAGTCAAATCATGAAAAAGCAACATTGTGGTGCCCGAAGCTATTTGAAATATCTCTGAACTGCAAGGAGGATTTAGGCCCCTGCGGCATGCACATAATGTTGAAACTTGAAATCAATGGTGAAGCCAAATCATAAAGTGGAGAACACCGAGATGCCATGAACTATTGGAAGCCCTCAAATCCTCCTGGATAATTGGAAGAGTGCAAAAGCACCAATCTATCAATGGGATTCACCCCTCTTGGTTGCTCCATATAATCTTTAAAACAATCCATGGCCTTTTATAATCTATTTGATAAGAGAAAAGGACAAGAAGAAGAGTAGATATGTCCTGCTGCTAGGATTTCGCCACAATTGTGATTTCCCCAACTAGCAGGAGACTGTGACTATTCTAGGATAGGAGCTTTTTTTTCAAATTTAAACATTATCCATTACCATTGGTCAACAATAGAGAGTTGCATACTAAAAGGATTACCGAAGCATCTTATGATCTCACCTAACTTTATAAGTTTACATTTTATTTAGCAAAATGGAGGTTCATCTTGGCCAACAATAAGAAAGGCCTTCATTTTTTCCCAATTCGCAACTGTCCCAAAAGATTCAACAAATCTGTCCAAGCAAAGGACAGGACTGTCTACCGATTAGCGAGTCAGTTAAAAAGTTAAGGCTGAACCATCAACAAAATACACATTGACTAATTGACTCCCTCATGGTAAGAAGATTCGCTTAACTTTCCCATGCACTCTGGCTGCCTCAAGCATATATCCATGATCCAAGAGCATCTGCTGCACTTTCATGAATTTAAGGTGCTAAAAGGAAACCCTACCTGAAGAACAAATCTATTGGATCAAAAAGCCGGTGACTACGATGCAAATCTATTGGTTCCAGAAGCCTGCTCAGCTGGTCTGTGACTGCAAAAAGAGGTACGAGAAGACCAATTAGGCCGACTCAACCTCAACTGGAGTATAATGTTGTTGAAGAAAAAGAAGAAGAGGTGGAGAATACTAAGGAGCTTGAGGATGATAGAGGCACTGTCCATTTCCTTGTGATGCTTGCCTGTAGTGCTACCAATACCATTGATACTCCTAAGGTTGATAGACATGTTAAGAGATAGATGATAGAGGAATCAGTTTATCATTCTAGGACAGGGAAGCATGAGCTTCAGGGATCTTTTGAGGTTTTGGAAGCAGGGCAAAAGGATCTAGGTTGGAAGGAGAAGTCGAAAAGGAGGACTGATAAAAGTAGTAGACCTGTTGAATTAGGTGCAGGTAAATATAAATGCAGCACATGCAAGAAGCTCTTCAATACGCATCAAGCTCTGGGAGGCCACAGATCAAGTCACAGGAAGTTCAAGGATTGTTCTGTAATAGAGGAGGTGAGGGAGGAGGAAATTACTGAAAAGGGTAGCAGTGTGTTGTTGATAGATTACTATCCTGCCGCTGTGGATGATATGGATTCAAGACGAGAAGAGAAGGGAAGATGGCTCGCTTGCTTGACTGGAGAACTGACCCCCAGAACCAGTAATACAAGTCAATAAGAGAAAGGTGCACGACTGTCATATCTGCCACATGGTCTTCCCATCAGGTCAAGCTCTTGGCGGCCACAAGAGATCCCATTGCACTGCTGACAGAATCACAGAGACGGCAAGCAATGTGACCTCAACAGAAAAAACAATCAAAGCTATTGCGAGGCAGAAGCCAAGTGAGAGAGCCACTTCTTGATCTCAACCAGCTAACACCAGAGGAGGAAGAAGATTTGGAATTTGCTTTTGATATGGTGAAAATGGCCACCCCTTTTGCTATGAGGCTCAATCACGAAGTCATGATGACTGAAATTGTGACCATAAATACTAGATTTAGGTATGTAGAGTGTAATATATGTGGCTGCCTGTTCACATCTATGGATGGTTTGAGGGCACATCAGATTGTCCATGCCTAGATGCCACTGTATTCATCATTTTTTCCATTCTGGGTAATGACCAGGTGGAGATCCAAATATTTTGAACAATTTATTCTATACATTTGGCAGAAATTCTTATGTTCTAGTTTTAGAAGAGACTTCACTTGCATATCTGATGACTTAAAGCCAAGATCAAGGAATTTCTAATTTGAATTCATCAACAAAAAAATTCTGACAACATTTTTATAATGGGAAAAGGCTGTTGCTTGCCATTGAGAATAAACAGAGATTCTATTGTTTGTCTTTATTTATATATTAGCCTCCCACACGGAGAGTTTTAATACTTGAATTTGTGTAGAATGCTATACTATGGTTTGAAAGTTGTACAAAACTCTGTACTATGGCAAATTACAACATTGCTAACTTGTTCATTTCTGAATGTCCCAAAAAAAAAGTTTATGATTTCTGTTAGGTCTGTTGATTATGCTTGTAGACTGTTACCACTTTATATTTGCTACAGACAGATTCTGTGCTTGCAACAGAGGGAGTCATCACCAGAGTTGGCTACCTGAGTCTCAGAACTCAAAAAAAATTCGTGTACCCTCATGGGAGCAGAGGTGTTGGGTCAGGTCCTTACAACTCACCTGGAATAACTAACTGGAATTTGAACTTGGATACATTTACATGTCAAAGTAAGGTCCAAGACAAAAACTTAGTTCTTGGGTGAAAATGGAGAAGAGTAATTGTATATGTTCATTGTATATTTTCTAACAGAAATCCAGATCCAGGCTCAGCTTTGGAAGCTTGCTCATTAACAGGATTATCAATCCTTACTGACCAATATGTTTGAATAAATATCATTTGGAGAAGATATAATCAAAGCTTTTCAATTTTTGTTTTAGGGTATAACATATGTGCAGGGTTCTTAATATCTAGAGTTCTAATCTTTGTGTTGACATATAATGCCGGTGACTACGATGCACCCACACAGCTTGTTAAACCTTCAGGCTCATTCACATTCACATTCAGACTTGAGGACGATGAAGAATATAACTCATATTAACAGGAAAATAGCATAATATTAACAGGAAAAGTCCATTCAAAACCACAAAGCATGTAAAACCACAAATCATAGAAGCACAACATAGCATATAAAAGAGAAGCACCTCTGAAATCCGTTCGTTGTGCAACAGAGAACAGCTCAAACCACGGACCCGAAACCACTTGGAAACCGCAAAAAAGAACAGGGGGCTATGGCGGGTCATGTGTTTTTGATGAAGGCGGAGCTATGATTTTTCAAAGTGGAACCGATTGACAGCTGCGGGTGAGGAGACAGGAGTCGCTGAAATGATAGCCGACAAAAGCTGGCAAAAGCTGCAGTATTCATTAGCTTGTCAGGAGGGGAACGGAGACGGAGTTGACGGAGTTGAAAACAGAGCGTGGGCCACCCCCTGCGAACGCCACGTAGACCGCTGTGCCACCTCACTACCCCCTGCGAACTTGCGTGAGGGATAGGGTCACCGGATTTTTATGTTTCTGTTGCATCAAATTCGTAGGTTTTTTTTTCCTAGATTTTTTTTCCTCAAATCCTAGCGCACAAAATTCATCATCGCAATTTGCATCATAGACACTATATAAAGTGATTTCTTTACCAAAATTCTGAAATGGGTATAATCTTGGCAATGTAAAAAGTAGTTGTTGATGCTAATTTGCATTAAAAATATATCATTAAAATTTAGTGTAAAAAATTTATGTCAAAAATAGCATCAACATAGAAATGGGAAATATGAATTTGAATTTGAATTTTGGTGATCGAATGAGATGCATCAACGATTTCCATCATAAATTTGTATTAGGATTTTGTTCTTTCGTTATATTAATGCTAACTTATAATATGAATTTTAAATATATATAATAATGGTTTCTGACTTTACTATAAGATTTTTGATGTTTTAGTATTATAAACACTTTTTTTGACGATCCTTACACTAAATTGTGTTTTTTTTTATGATGCAAATTGCATTGTTTATTATCAAAAACCACTAAAAATATTGTCATCTCTTACCTTTTTATGCGCCTAACATTAATTATGCGATTGATGCATATTCACATCATTTTTGTGTCACAAATATGATTTGTCCAATTTTATAAACCTTTTGAAGTAGAATTGAAAACACTAAAAGTAATATGATGAAAGTGCATTAGAATTAGTGTCATGTCTATGTGTGGTGCCCACCCACACAAAATATTACAACTTTCCATTTCTTATTATTGGTAGAGAAGAAAATATATGATCTCATCCAGGCTTGGAAATTGACAGGTTGTAGGCTGTTTTTTGTGATTTTAACCGTATTTCACAGGGAATTTTTTTAGAAACCGTAGACAACGACAGGCTAAATTTTTTTAAAACCGTAATTTTTTTAAAGTGGTTTATATAAAAACATAATATATTTTTACATCTATGAACATATTATAGATATATCTATAAAAATTATAGGAAATTACAGCCATATGAAAGAGCTAAGATGTCAACAAATTTTGATTTGACAGGCACAAATAATTTGAAATTCTAGACCTGATCTCCTGAATCCTATAAAGTATATTTGTAATCCTAATCTCTCAAAATCTAAATCAAATTTTGTGTTGAATCTATTATAATGATTGTTATTCAAATAAGCACCGTGCTTATTTTCATAACTTATTCAAGTTCAGACTTAGGCGGATTTGGATGGAAGACCCGCGGACCAAAGGCCAAGAACGAAGTGTTCCACATACTTGGAGAATGAAGATTTTCTTTGAAGTTATCAAAATCTGCAAAAGAAGGCATGAGGGCAAAGAGGAGAGGTCGTCATGCAAGAAAAAGTGGCCACACGATGCCGCGAAGCAAGGGAGAAGGAGTTAGAGCATTTTGTAATGCCATGGAACAAAAGAAATTGGTTTACAATGGTCTGCTAATGTCTAAAGAATTTTGCAAAGGTCTTAAAAGAGCCACGGTGGTTTAGAAGAGTCATGTAATACAGGAAAAGCCGTGAAATTATGAGGGTATTTACAAAGGTCTAGTGAGGCCGCGGAGGTCACAAAGAAAATCTATGCAGGTCTGTAACCCACCTAACAAAGGTGGAAAGCACAAAGAAGTTGCGGATATAAAGAATAACAACCAAAACCGCAGAACATGGTAGAAAGACAAGAGAATTCCACGGTTGATCAGAAAATCCGCGGAACGAGCATAATAACAAAGTAAAGCCACAGAAATCGGGGAAAGGAAAGAAAGGTTTGTGGATGTCTAAAGAAGTCCCGAAGGTCTGAAGAGATCCGCATAACATAGGAAATTCCATGCGGCACATGACAACTATAAATCTATTTTTTAGCTTCATGTTTTCATTCAAAGATCTAATTTTCGAGCATGAGAAGGCTAAACAAAGATCAAACCATGCAAAAGATTCATTTTATTAAACAAGACCTTTTAAAAATAGCAAAACATGCAAGAGCACGCAATTTCTATTTTTGGATGCATTTTGCTTTTTTAAAAGATTTATTTTTGAGCACATAATGCCTATTTTTGAATACAAATCTATTTCTGAGGGGGTGTTTTTGCTTTAATGATCATTCTTCACGCATGCCACATGCCTTGTGGCTATTTTGAGCATCATACTTACATGTCTATATTTTCCTTCTTCTTCTCTCACTCAATTCTCTATAAAAATCCATGGAATTCATTGTAAAAAATATCTTTGCATTGTTGTTCATAATTCTAGAGTTTATTCTAAGTTTTAAGTGGAAGAGCAGGGGTCACAAGTCGTCGATTGTACTTGTTTCACCTATTGGACCAATAAAGGAGATGTTTTTACCTTCTTAAATATTTTGTATTGTGTAATATTATGTCTTTAAGATGTTTTATCTCGTGATATTGTTTTATACCTAATTTTTAATTTAAATTACATGAATTTATACAATTATATGTTAATTTGCAGGTCATAGATTGTGTTTAATGAAGTTTTGTGTAGGATCTTATCATGGATATCACCAAATTGTCTTACAAGTCCTTTTGTTTCCCCTTCTCTATGTTGTCATAGCGTCAAGCCTTTCTTTTAGACAGTCTTGCATTGACATATCCATTGTGAGTTGTGTTTAGTGTGTGTGGTGTCCATCCGTGTGGTTCAATCAAGTCTGAGATCCTCAAAATTTATAGATGACCATATTTTCAGTTTTTCCAGTAATCCCTTCTCTTTTTTCCTTGTTAATTAAGTAGAGTAGAGTAGTCTTAGGAGTAGAAACTAGCCTTAGGTGTTACACTAGGGAAACCAACCCTTTCTGGAGGCTCACTCCCACATACAGGTCAGCTACAACCTAAGAGTGTTTCCATTTTGTCAATTAGAAGGGGGTCACACCACTCTCCAAAGGGTGCATTCCTATGTGACAACAATGATGAAAATA
Source organism: Taxus chinensis (assembly GCA_019776745.2). NCBI lineage: Eukaryota > Viridiplantae > Streptophyta > Pinopsida > Cupressales > Taxaceae > Taxus > Taxus chinensis. The sequence continues at coordinate 15,958,838 of CM034149.1, forward strand.
AGAAAATATTTTAAAATAATTATATGATTTATTGGTTTTTTACATATTCAAACATTCATAACATAATTTTGGTAAATACGAGAAATGATTCAAAAAATCATACAATTTATACTGTGGAATGTTAGTGAATATGATAAATTGTGAAATAATAATTGTAGCTCCATAGGAAAATTCCATCTAGTTCTTGAATGTACTATATTTATGCAATGTTGAAAAAAAAGTAGCTAGGAAAAAGGAGGGATAAGTGGTTTAGGGCCAAAAAAGAAATTAGGGGAACTATATATGTAAGTGATGTCATCTATAAAATTAATATATATAAGTCAATGCTAGCATGGATTGATGATGTGATACATAAAATACATTACCATGCCCTATCCCTTGGTCACATGGTGGCTTAAACCCAAGGATTCCTACTAGTGGGTGTTTGTTGTCACCTCCCCGAGTGCTATGAATTCTCCTCTCCAATTTCAAATTTTTCAAGTTAGGTGACTACTAAATACCCTTGTGAAGGTCTCCTAAGAAAGAGCTAGTTCTAAACAGTTAGTCATTTTTAAAAAAAATTGAATTTTGAGGATTTTTCAGTGTTTTGCGGGTATTTCGGATTTTTCATCCCTAATGTCCCAAGTTCCTTAGGGCTATCTGTTCCCCTATTTTTCACTTTCGCTGATTAGTCTTGCTTTTCCTTTGTTGGCGGTCTTTTCAGTTTTTCAGAGAAATGGCGTCCCAAGGGCAGTCTGTGTCTAACTTTTCCAACTTTGTCAATTTTGTCTTACTGCATATTTTTCGGATTTTTATGTCCCACGTGTCCTAAGTTCCACTTGACCATCTTTTCTCTGCAAATACAATTTTACCAATTCCCACTCAATGTGGTTGTTTCAACTCCACACGTCCCGGCTGTCCCGATGTCCCTTAGGATAGTTGTGTAAGATTTTTCCACTTTTTCCGCAAATCGTTTGTTTTGGCTTTGTGTGTCCCAAGCATCCTGATGTCCCATGACACAGATGTACACTTTTGTTTCATCTTACCCGATGTTCATTATTTTAACGTCGGCATGGAGTATTAATTACCTCATTTATTTCACCCCGCCAACCTACTTGAGTCTAAATGTATATAACTATTTGGGTAATGCATCATTTTCACCACCTCACTTGCATTTCCTATTGACTATTCAAGCTTCCATCCTTTGCATTATTCATATTCATGGCCAAGTCATGTTCCATTGTTTTCAATTCTACAGGTGTAAAGAGAAGTCATGAAATGTTGAGGCGTTGATCAAGGAACTAAGGAAATATCTCACAAGTAATCTTCTGCTCCTACCCTAAAATGAAGATCAACTTTAAAGGTCATGAGCACCTGTCTTCCTTAGAGACGGTTGTACCAAACATTGGTGATAGTGAAGCTCAAAACCTAGACTTGGATGATTTTTGGGCTCAAATCAATTGTCAAAAACTTAATCCTATGGTTGAGTTGATCAAAGATAGTGGGCTCACAGAGGCAGGGGAGTTCCCATTTTAGTTCAATCTGCCAACACGATATTAGCTTGCAGTTCCAATTTTGACTCAGAAACAAAGGAAATATTCTATCCTCAAGGTCAGGTGGTGGCTCGATTTGATGAGGATTGTATTCGTATTGCTCACAAAATTCCCATGGTTGAAAATTTACATGCTCTTACCAAGGACCAGGTGCAAGCCCTTTTTGATCAAGACAATGAAAACTACAAAAGTAGGGTTGTCAAGTCTTGGTTCAAGAACCCTAAAAAAGGAGCCTCAAGACTGCCCAAGATAATGTTCAGAGTTGATTTCCATGAAGAATTTTTGGATGTCATTACTCTGTTGGCTAGAATAATGGGAATGCACTCCACTAATGAGTTTCACTATTGGATGTGCCCCTACATAAATATCATATGTGAAGGTAAGCAAAACTTGAACTAGGCAAGAATCATTTGTGATAGCCTGACTGAGCAATTAGAAAAAATTTAGAGAACTAAAACCTTCCACATGATCTCCTATCGAATGTACTCCATTGCAGTTTATAGAGAGTGGTTGGGTTTCTCTCCTGAAGATGATAAGAAAGATGCTCCTATTTATATGTATCATCCACAGTTAACCTTGAAGGTCAACAATCATCATTTTAGGAGAGTGAATGATGCATTCACTATGTAAATTGTGAGATTGTTGGAATGGGATACTGCTAAAATATTTTTTGATGATGCAAAACAACTTATTAATGTCTATGGTAGATTTTTCACCCAATTTAGGAAGTTTTCATATATAAGATTGGATGGATTTGAGGGACAACCCCTGAAGCTTCCCATGTACTACAGTGATAAGATGGCTTTGGTGGAGGTCTGCAAACAATTGGATAAATTACATAGGACCTGTAGGGACAAGAAGATTGCAAGTATTTAGTTCCCAATTACTTTGGGTAGCTACACTTGCAGGACTTCCCTAGATGCTCAGAATGTTAATAGGACAATTGCTCCTCTCACTCTCCACTATTATAAACCCAGATCTTGCTTTGACATTAAGGAGTTCATTTCTTCCAATTTTAGAATGGGTTGTCAGCATCTCCCTGATATTGAAGACTACTGGGAAAATTGTGATAATGATTATGAAGCCCGAAGAAGGTACTATGGAATATTATCTTTGTAGAAAATCATAGAATTGGTATATTTGATGTTTCTGAAGGATTGGAGGATGATGATGATGAGGAGCTACAGTCTCTTGAGTATGAAAGGACAATCAAGCAAACCCCTATTGAAACCATTGATTGGTTTGGCAAGGAAAGAGATGATTTGAAGGATCTCAACAATCCTATCCTAGTAAGAACTAGATTTTGGCTTGATAGAAAAATGAAGATGTTCAAGGCAAGGAAATCTAGGTCTACTTCCAAAGATACTCCTACTCCGCAAAAAGAAATACTTGTGTTAGTTCCTGAGGTACTTTAACATTTTGTCCCTTCTCCTCCTGAATCATCAACTCTTGTATACAACAAAAAGGGGAAATCCAAAAATGATGATAATGCAGTTGATGTAATTCAAGAGAGTGAGCCCTCCTTCGGGCAAGCTGAAATAAAGGAAACAATTTTGGACTTGTATGATGATGATGCCAGTCAAGGAAAAGAACAAGGGAAGACTGAGGAAAATACACCTGAACAAATTAGTGTAAAGGAGGATCAGTCAGAGAAAATGGTTTCAAAATTTGTAGAAGTATCTGCCAAGGAATATCCTGACACTACTCAAACCAATACCTCTATGTTGGAAGTGGTTGTTGTGAAAACTCTGCGTACCATGAGTGCATCTACACTTGGTCCTATTTCTCCTTCTAGTTCCTTGTTTACCTGGGTACAACCATTGTTGGAAAGCAAGTAAAGAAAGGCCACTTCGATTATTGTTACTCCCAAGTTTGATGCAGTGGTAGCTCTTCTAGGTACTACTCCTCTGGCTAAAAAGGCCAAAGTGACATCAAGACTAGTTTTAGACTCCCAAGGCCGGAAATTCATGGAAATTACAAAATGCAAGGTTGAAAAAGATGACAAAGACCTATCAAAAGGTGAATTTCGGTTGACAAGAATCCCTCTTGGTGAATCAAAACTTGAAAGTGAAGAGCATAATCTTAGGGAGACTATATCTAAAGTGATTAAAAGAGTTGAAAAATGGAAGTAGACACAAGAGAAGTTAGAAGAGAAGAATCATATTTTATCAAGTTTCATCAAATCCTTATTGGCAGAAGATAAGGTACTTGATCCTACCCCCCAAGTTTTCATACCACTTCCTATTTTCATGTCCAATGATGAAATCTAATCCATTAAAAACATGCCACCTATGCAAAGGAAATGGAAGCTATGGTTGATGATTTGATAATTACAGGTCTGAATTTTATTGAATAAGCATTCAAGGCATATGAGAAAATTGTAAGAATTCAATTGAAATTCACTACAACACTCAGTGGTCTGGATAGGGAATTGAAATTGTGGAGTGAGTTCATTCAAGATCTTAGAGTGATGAGTGAGACAGATATACAGATCCTTTTTGCAAGTGAGGTTTTTGATGATGCAAAATTGAATTTGTCCAAGCAGTGGGTTTTCAGTATTGACTGGAAAATAAAGGTACTGGAAGAGGCCATTGGAGAACTCAGGAATATGTTACAAAAAGGAGAATCTTTTAAATCATGTGTCATGTTCTACCTTCTTGGATATACATTTGCTAAAATCTTCAAAGAGAATTCAAATCATAAATTCACTATTCAAGAGATCAAATCTCAGTTCAAGGATTTTGTTAAAGAAAATTTGTTCAAGTAGGACACCATATCCAAGGAGAAAATGAAATAAATTTTCACACTGTAGGCTGCTATCACATATGCCAACAAAGAGTTCTTGGAAAATGCAAGTTTCGGGAAAGACATGGAGAAATGTTTGGGTAGTTGGACTCATGCCACTGCTAATACAACAATTCCCCGAGGAATGGACATAGCTGAAGTATTAAAGCGATTCAAGACTCAAGTGCTAAAGGAAAAGGGGACTTTACAAGTGTTTCTATGCTAGCGTCTCGACTTCCTAGTTTATATTTTCCTTTCTTATTTTAGAAATATCTTAATTAGGTGGATTTTATCTCTTGAGTCATGTATTATGAAATTAAGAGATAAATTAAAAGTTTTTAATATTTAATTAGATATTAGCTTTTGAGATTAAAAGAAGGGAAACTGAAAAGGCTTTTTGTAACTGTTTCTCAGGGTTATTTAAAGAACTTTTCTTATCATTGTAAAGGATCAAGATTTTTATATCTGGATGTAAAAATAACTTGGAACTATTCAATACAAAAAACATTTTCACCATCTCTCATGCTTTATCTCTATTATGTTCCTTATCTAATTCATATAGAGCTATGTGTATTTAAGCAAGAACTTTGTGTTTTTCAGTTGATAGGTGTATTTGGAGCTTTATGTCTAATACATACATGTCATGTGTTTTCCTATACATAGTTTAAATCTTGTTATTTTATTAAGCATCAGTAGGATATTAATTTAGTATCTATATGTCTAAAAGTGCTCTTCTATCTTCATTTTCTGAATATCAGTCCTGAATTTTCCTCTTTCTTCTGTATTGAGAACCTTTGATGAATGCATCTAAAATATCAAAATCTCCTCACCAAAATGTTGAACAAATGTTTATATTGTAAACAAGATTTGCTTTTTCTATTTTGTGTTCAATAAGGGAACCTCTCCCATAAAGAGGAGGGAGTGATGTCCCTTGACTATTGCTTTCTTTCAAAAGATCAAATTCTAAAAGCAACAGTTTTTGGCACCAACCATGGGGCACGTATTGTGCATCCCACCAAAACAACTTCAGTCGAACCATAAGCACTAGCACCCTGGCAGACATAAGGTATACGCGAGGTCAAATAGCACGTGGTATTGGAGATCCAACTGTTTAATTACTTGAACAACAAGGCTTTGGGCTAACCCCGGAAGGGAGGAGAACAAGATCCACTGGTACTCCCGCTATCTAAAATAGAACGGATAGGAACATAGCCTCACAAACACAATCAAGCCCTAGCATTCAAGCTTTAGTGTTAGTTAGAGTCACAGTTCTATTACAAACCATTTTTCTAAGGATGGAAGCACCTTTTTCCTTAGGGAAAATGGGTTGGGCCTCTGGCCTTGCTCAACCATTGCATGATCTCCCAAAAGGAAATAGGAATAGTTTTCCTAAATTCAGAGGTGATGAAAAAGTACACCCGGATAAACATGTTGTTGCATTCATTGTGGCATGCGGGATACTTGGAGTGGAGCATGAAGATGTTTCCATTAGGCTTTTTATGGAGAATTTACAAGATAATGATGTCGACTAGTTCTATCTTCTCCCTGTTGGAGCTATCACAGATTGGACCACCACCATGAGAACTCAGTTTGAGGATCGATTGAAACCTATTACAAATGTACATGCTCTTCTCGCTCAGAATTATCAAATAAAGAAAGAACCATATGAACCTATGAGATATTTTTTTTCCAAGTTTAAAAAATTGGTCAATAAGATTCCAGTAGCTACTCAGCCTGTGGATCAAATTCAAAAAAAAACCCTAAATGTACAATTATCAGAAGTAATTATGCATTGAGAAGGGCTAACCTCAATACTCTGGATGATGATCAAAGTTTAGCCATAAGTGTTGAGGATGATTTAATAATGTCTGGAAAGTTAAAAAAGGAACCTGTTAAATATAAGACCTCCTCTTCAAGAAATAACTTAGATTAGCTAGTACAAAAATCAGCAAATGATCTTATAGCTATCAAAAAATAATTGATCGAGAATACTCCTTACAAATATATTCCAAGAAGAAATTTTCAGTCTCGAAATTGATTGCCTCCTCTTCAGCCAAAATTAGACAATTGAAGGGCCACCTCTCAAAGTCCTTGTTAATGCAACATGTAAAGTTCAGCAACTAGAAGATGAAGGGAAAGTTAAAGGATATGAGGAATTTGAAGAGGATGCAGATGAAATGCCAGAAGAAGATAGTGATTCTCAGGTTAACTTTCTCAAAACTAAGGGAGTTGATGATGACACAAATGACTATGATGAAGTAGTGGCTGATATGAACAGTGATTCATATGTTGTCATGACCCGAGAGAAAATGAGTAAGAAAAAGGAAGTGGTCCAACCCACAAGAAGGTCTAAGGAAGTCCCAGTTACCATCCCAGTTGTTGCGAAAAGAGGAGCTCCTATCCCTACCACTTCTACTTAAAAGGTGAGTAATGCTAAACATCCTTCTACTTAATTTTCTTCACTTGTGAATAAGGCAACCTCAAATTTTAAAGCCGATAGGCATATGTTTCCTCCCCTTCTAGTCCAGACACTCCATCTGTCTCAGGATCCTTTGACATAATTGACCACCTTAAGAAAACTAAAATTCAAATTTCAGAGGCTGAATTTTATCAGACCCATCCTAATGCCTTTTCTCAGGTTGTCAAATTTGTCAAATCCAAATCCAATCCTACACCTACCACCTCTAAAGGAATTTTACCTACTCCCACCTCTACACCTCAGCAAAACCTAATGGCCACAACCCCTTCTGTAACTGAAAAAATTGAGCCTTTCTATATCACTCTACTTATAGCCAGTCATAGGCTCAATAATTGTGTCATTGATTCTAGAGAATCAAACAATGTGATGTCTTCTAACATTTCTCATGCTTTAGGCTTGAATTTAACATGTACCTTGGTTCTTGCTATTCCATGGAAAGTAAAGAGGTGTTGTTGGTAGGAAGATTTAAAGATGCACAAGTGGATTTCGCTGCTTTCCCGGAGAAAAGGGTTAAAGCTACTATTTTGGTAGCAGATATTCCCCCATCTTATGTGTATGTTGCTAAGAAGGAAACTTCTGTAAAGAAGTAGGAGGAGAGAAATTTAAATGGATTGGTCACATGCTCTCATTCCAGTTAATGGAAATATGAAGAAGTTTTTACCTGAGAGGAATATTAAGTATATTTTGTAGAAAACCGATGATCCTAAAGCACAAATACTCTATGAGGACATTGGTAATGGGAACTATATGATCATGTTAGAACAAGAAATGAGAGTTTTCAGAGGTGTGATGGATGACCCTAATGGTGTTTGTATTCTTGAATTTGATGGTATTTGTTCTTCAGCTAGCTCTAGAGCAGGAGTGGTCATGTTTTCTCCTAAAAAATAAATCTTATCCTTTCTCCTACAAGCTTCAATTTGAAAACACAAATAATACCCCAACTTTAGAAATCTCTTCTTTTGGGACTATCAAAGACTAGGGAGATGGGGATTAAGAAATTTATGCATCGAGGAGATCTTTAAATTATTGTTAACAACTTACCCTTAGATATTTTCCAAGTTAAGAACAAGAGGCTTTTACTATATGAATCTAGTATGGGATTCTATGTGAATTATTGGATGCCTTTTCCATAGAAGTTGATTCCCAGAAAAAAATTAATACACAAGAGATAAATACTTTTCCATCTCAGGATCCTTACCTCTTGATCCCTCATCAAGACTTTTCCTTGGAAAATTTCACAATCTTGTAAATGATACACATGTAACCAACTGTGCCAGATAATTCCAACTATTGAAATAATATTTCCTAATGATGATCACACATCCTCACTTTCTTTTCTTACTCCATGATAATTTCAGTTTTGTATTTTGAAGGAAGTGAACTTCCCCTTCTCCAGTGAATCTGTATGCAATTCACCATGACTGAAGAAGGAAAGAGGAAGATGTCCAATAAGGATGGTTGTATTAATTTAAAAGGTAACAAGATACCCAGAGGATTAGTGAGAAAGAAGACTTATTTGAAAACCCATGACAGGTATATCAAGTCAAAGATATCACATGAGAGTTCATCTCTGAGAGTATGAAAATGTCAATATTGGAAGTAAAGAAGAACCCAAGCTTGTCATTCTTTCTACAAATCCTTTGACAAAACAAGAAAGAAATAAAATGATAAATTTACTTTAAAAATATATCCAACATGTAATTAACTATTCATATAATGATTTAAATCTTCAAACCAAGAGAAATGCAGCATTATATTCCTCTTAAGCCAGGAATCAATCCTTTTCTACCCCTGCAAGCAAAGGAAATCAACCCCAAGATTTTAGATACCATTTATCAAGAGATTCCTACAAATTTCTTCAAGGAAAAGATTATACTTTCTAATTCATCACTAAGCTTGGGTGGCTAATATTATTGTCAGTAAGTTGTAAAAATAATGGTGAGATTACCAGATTTGTGTGGATTTTCAAAATCTGAAATCAAGCCTCTAAAAGTTCAATTATCCACTCCCCAAATGGATCATATTCAACTAAGATGTTACCGGATTTGAAATGTTAAGCTATGACTAGATGGCTTTTCAAGGTACAATTAGATCGAGGTTGATGTCCCTGATCAATACAAGATGGATTTCACAACTCCATGAGGAATGTTTGCTTATAAAAGGATGCCATTTGGTCTAATCAATGTCATTGCTAATTTTCAATGGGAAATGAATTTGGATTTTGGGTATTTGAAAGGGAAATGTATTGTGGTGTATCTAAATGATTTAAATCCTTTTGTCAAGAAAAGGGAAGATCATTTCCAACATCTTGAAATCTATCCTTCAGAAGTGCAATGGAACATGGGGTAAATCTCTAAACATCATAATCCTTAAGTCTATTTTTGGGGTCACTGAACTAAAGCTTCTTGGACATATTGGTTTCTTCTTCCAAGTTGTAGGGAACCTATAGATCAGAAAGGGTGACCCTATCTAGTGGATTAAATCTCCCCACAAAAAAAATGTGTGCATTCTTTCTTTGGAAATATAATTTTTTAAGGATTATTTATTCCTGATTTTACAGAGCTAATATATGAGTGTAGCCTGGATGATGAAAGGGAAACAGATCTTTTGGTTGGACACCAGAAGGGAAAGAATCTTTTGAAAATATCAAAAGGGAAATTTCCTGAACTCCTCGTTCTTGCTTGCCCTAGATTTCGAGAAGGATTTTTTAATCTATGTGCTATGCCACTGAGAATACAAGAAAATATATTATAACTTTGAGAAGAATACAATTAGGGATGTCCAATCTACCCATTTACTTTCATGAGTTATGTACTTAATACTCATGAATTGAAATACACTCAAATTCTCCAAGAAACATGTCTTCACAATTGTGGTTAAGGTATTGTTAAGCAGTTTCTATTTCTATATCCTTAGTTCCCACTCTATTGTCTTTATCCTGGATACAACAGTTAAGTCTATTTTCACACAGCAAGATTTTGGGACCAAAAGAGGAAATTGGGTGGCGAAGGTGTAAGAGTATGATTTGGATATTAGGTTAACTAAGTTATTCTGGGGAAAAGGGATCTGTGAGTCTATCCTTGCAGGCATTGAGGATAACTCTCTCGAGGAGGCACAAATATTCCCATTGTTCTATTTGTTAGTTCAACAGATGTATGATATGCTGATATTGCCCATTTTCTTACTTATGGAGAATGCCCATCACACCTAAATGCCAAAGAAAAAATCCATTAAGTTGAGGTGGTATCGTTAGTAAGTGCTTTGAGGATCAATTCCTTGGATTTAAAATCAGGGATTGATGGAAGGTTTCTAAAATGTGTGGACAAAGAATAACAAAAGAGGTTGCTTAGAGCTATTTCATGATCAAGCTTGTGGAGGAAATATGGTCATCTATGATGTGACTAGCTCATCAAAATCCTTCATGTAAGTTACTACTGGTAAACTCTATTTCAAGATGCCACTAAATGGGTGAGTAAATGTGAGGCTTGCCAAAATTTTGTGGGTAGGCCTAAATTAGTCACTCTACCACTCAAACTAGTGGTGATAGAAGAACCTTTTAAACAATGGGGATTAGAATTTGTGGGTACTCTTAATCCTCATTCCAGTGCTGGACACACCCATGTATTAATTGCCACTAATTATTTCACTAAATGAGTGGAAGCTATTCCAGTAAAAAGCACAACCTTTGAAGTGGTATGTAACTTTATCAAGGAAAACATTCTTATTAGATTTGGGGTACCAAGTAAAATTGTTACTAATAATGCCTCTAACTTATCTTCTTATGAAATGATGGATTTTTGCTATGTGTATGGAATTTCTCTTACACATTCTTCTGACTAATAACCTAAAGGAAATGGACAAGTAGAAAATAAAAAAAAAGAATTTGGTGACCATCATTAGAAATCATTGTATAATGAATCACAGAGAAATTGGTATAAGGAAAGTTGTATGATGCTCTTTGGGCAGATAAGAATTACTCCCAAGAGGGCAATTAAGAATGTCTCCTTTTCAAGTGGTGTATGGAACTAAAGCTCAGATTGTCCAGTAACTCATTGAACTATCATCCTTGCAGCTGATGAAGGTCGCATTAAAGATTCAAACTTCACTAGTGCTTTGGAGAAGATAATCATGTACCTAGCAGAAGTTTGATGAGGACAGATTCTACTGGTGGATAGAATTAGGCTACACATCAGCAAAGAGTAAAGTTTGTTTGATAAAAAAGGTTAGACCTGCCAGGACATTTTCAGGTTGGAGATATTGTTCTACCTTGTGGACAAGAGGTGAGAGCCTCAGGTAAGTCAAGGAAAATTTAATTCTCTCTAGTTGGGTATTTTCAAGATCAGACACTTCCCTGGAGAAAATTAATTCTACTTGGACTATATGGATAGAACCTCTCTCCCACTGCCATATAGTGGGCAGTACTTGAAGTTGTTTCAGTCCTAGGTTGCGAGGTGGTCCTTTGTAATGTCTTGTATAGTTTTCATTTTTTGTCAATTTTTTGGCATTTGTGGGTGTCTCTTCTGTATTGTTTCATCCTTAACTCTATTTTTCCCAATGGATAAGGCACTAGTTTGTTTTAGAAATATTGAGATTTTGGAGTTCATACTATGTCGGTCAACTTTTTTAGCTTTACGCATCTTGGTTGTACCAATGTCCCAAGGGTACGACCTGTGTCAATTTTTTTTTTAACTAGGCGAATCTAATTTCTCTTACATTGTAGGTTTTTTGGATTTTTATGTCCTGCATGTCTTGAGTGCTACTTGACCACCTTTTCCCCGCAAGTACCTTTTTTTATTCCAATTCCTCACTCAATGCGGTTATTTTAGATCTGTGCGTCCCAGCTGTCCTAATGTCACTTGGGATAATTGTGCCAAGTTTTTTTCAAACTTTTCCTTAGCTATAAATCATGGTTGTTTCGGCTTTGCACGTCCCGATGTCCCATGGGACAGCTGTGCACTATTGTTCCACCTTACCTAATGTTCATTATTTTAACATCGGAATGGAGTATTAATTACTCATTTATTTCACCCCGCCAACCTACTTGATTTTAAATGCATATAAATATTTGGGTAATGCAATCATTTTCACCACCTCACTTGCATTTGCTATTGACCGTTCGAGCTTCCCTCCTTTGCACTATTCATAGTCATGGTCATGTCCTGTTCCATTGTTTTCAATTCTGTAGGTGCAAAGAGAAGTCGTGAAATGTCGAGGTGTTGATCAAGGAACTAAGGAAATCTCTCACAAGTAATCTTCTACTCCTTCCTAAAATGAAGATCATCTTCAAATGTCACGAGCACCTGTCTTCCTTAGAGAAGGTTATACCAAAAATAGGTGATAGTGAAGCTCAACACCTAGACTTGGATGATTTTTGGGCTTGAATCAATTTTCAAAACCCTACTCCTATGGCTAAGTTGATCAAAGACAGTGGGATCGCAGAGGTAGGGGGATTTCCCATTTCCATTTAGTGTGCCAATATGACATGAGTATTAGCTTGTAGTTCTTAGTTTTGATCTTGAAACAAAGGAAATTGTTGATCCTCAAGGTCAGGTGGTGGCTCGACTTCATGAAGGATTGTATTTTTACTTGCTCTCATAGAATTCTCCATGGTTGAAAATTCAAATACTCTTACCAAGGATCAGGCGTAAGCTACTTTTGATCAAGACAGTGAAAAGTACAAAAGTAGGGTTGCCAAGTCTTGGTTCAAGAAACCTAACAAAGGAGCCTCAAGGCTGCCCAAGACAATGTTCAGAGTTTATTTCCATGAATAATTGTCAGACATCATTACTCTACTAGCTAGGATAATGGGAATTCCCTCCACCAATGAGTTTCACTATTAGATGTGCCTCTACATCAATATCATATGAAAAGGTAAGCAAAACTTGAACTGGGCAGGAATCATTTGTGATAGCTTGATTGAGTAATTGGAAAATGTTCAAAGAACTCAAACCTTCCACATGACATCCTATCTGATGTACTCCATTACAATTTATAGAGATTGGTTGGGTTTCTCTCTTGTAGATGATAAGAAAGATGCTCATATTTCCATGTATCATCCAAAGTTAACCTTTAAGGTGAACAATCATCATTTTAGGAGAGTGAATGATGCATTCACTATGTACGTTGTCATATTACTGAAAGGGGATACTGCTAAAATATTTTCTGATGATGTAAAACAATTGATCACTGTCTATGGTAGCTTTTTCACCCAATTTAGGAAGTTTTCATATATAAGATTGTCTAGATTTGAGGGATAACCCCTAAAGTTTCCCATGTACTGCAGTGATAAGATGACTTTGGTGGAGGTCTACAGACAGTTGGATAAATTGCATAGGACCTGTAGGGACAAGAAGATTCTAGGTATTCAGTTCCCAATTACTTTGGGTAACTACACTTGCAGGACTGCCCTAGATGTTTAGAATGTTGGTAGGACAATTGATCCTCTCATTCTCCAGTATTATAAACCCAATTCTTTCTTTGACATTAAGGAGTTCGTTTCTTCCAATTTTAGATTGGGTTATCAACATCTCCCTAATATTGTAGACTACTGGGAAAATTGTGATTATGATTATGAAGCCCAAAGAAGGTACTACGGAAGATTATCTTTGAAGAAAATCATAGAATTGGTATATTTGATGTTTCTGAAGGATTGGATGATGATGAGGAGGAGCTACAATCTATTGAGTATGAAAGGAAAATCAAGCACATTTCTATTAAAACCATTGATTGGTTTTTCAAGGAAAGAGATGATTTAAAGGAGCTCAACAATCCTGTCCTAGTAAGAACTAGACTTTGGCTTAATAGAAAAATGAAGATTTTAAGGGAAAGGAAATCCAGGTCTATTTCCAAAGATACTCCTACTCTGTAGAAAGAAATACTTGTGTTAGTTCCTGAGGTACTTTAACATTTTGTTAGTTCTCCTCCTGAATCATCAGCTCTGGTATACAACAAAAAGGGGAAATCCAAAATGGATGATAAGGTAGTTGATGTAATTCAAGAAATTGATCCATCCTTCGGGAACACTGAAATAAAGGAAATAGTTTTGGACTTGGATGATGATGATTACATTCAAGGAAAAGAACAAAGGAAGCTTGAGGAAAATACACCTAAACAAAGTATTGTAAAGGAGGATCAGTTAGAGAAAATGGTTTCAAAATCTATAGAAGTATCTGCCAAGGAAGCTCCTGACACTACTCAAACTAATACATCTATGTTATAAGTGGTTTTTGTGCAAAATCTGAGTGCCATGAGTGCATATACACTTGTTCATATTGTTCCTTCTACTGCTAGTTCCTTGTTTACCTGGGTATAGCCATCGCTATAAAATAAGAAAAGAAAGACCGCTTTGAGTATTATTGCTCCTAAGTTTGATGCAGTGGCATATATTCTAGGTGTATGCAATGGAAAGTTGCAAAATATATGGAATGCAGCTAAAGAACCTCAAAGATTTTCTTTAATCATCCATGCACCATGAGATAAGAGATAAGCAAGAGTTAATCCTATACATGCATCATAACTTTGAAAAAAACATCAAAACCTAACATATATACTACTCTCTACTCTTTAGATTACTTAATTAATAAATTGAACCTAATAAGATCAACTTAGCAATCAAAGGGGTGATTAGTTGTTTATGGTTTTCAAGCTTTCAAGAATGGAGTCTCACCATTAATGGATTCAAGGCCAATGGTTCTCTCTATTTACTCAAAACTTGGATTATGGATGCAAATGGAGGTTATTAGCTCAAGATCAATGAAGGGAGTAAGTTTAAGATCAAATGTCTCATAGCTTAAAGCTAATACAAATGGAATCCCAAAACTAGGTGTTCTTAGTGTTAATAAGATATCCTATGTGTGAAGGTGTAAGTTGAATGGGTAGGCCTAGCCTTGTATTTATAGCTTTTGGTTTGGAAGAATTTGGAACTTGGGTGCATGTGGTACTAAAGTATAAAAATCACTTTAGGATTAGATTAGGATAAACATGCTTTAGGCTTAGTTAAGCTTTGTTTAGGCTAGTTAACTAGGGTTTTAGGCTAGTTAAACTTGATTAGCAAGTGATTAGAGACTCATTGAGAGTTGGGAGGGGTCTGGATAACCAATTGTGACTGATAGATAGCCTACGAAGCCAATATAAGTGGTCTAGAGAGAACTAGGGAGGTTCTGAATGGTCGAAAGGAGGAATGTTTAGCTAATAAGAGAGATATTAGCCAAACAATTTGATTATAGGAGGAATGCGATTGAGAAGGTATCGTAAATGGGCATCCGAGAATGGAGCGAAGAAGCATTAATTAACAAAATGCCATCAATCAGTTGCATTGGAGGAAATGCTAGGTGTAAGCATATTTTAGGTGTGTACACTAGGTATTTCTCCTCCTCCAGCTAAAAAAGGCCAAAGTCACATCAAGACTAGTTTCAGACTTCTAAGGCCATAAATTCATGGAAATTGCAACACCCAAGGTTGACATAGATGAAAAAGATATATCAATGGGTGACTTGGAGTTGACAAGAATCCCTCTTGGTGAATCAACACCTGAAAGTGAGGTGCATAATCTTAGGGAGAATGTATCTAAAGTGATTGAAAGAGTTGAAAAAGGGAAGCAAACACAAGAGTAGTTAGCATAATCATATTTTATCAAGTTTCATCAAATCCTTATTGGCAGAAGATAAGATACTTGATCCTACTTCCCTAGCTTCCATCCCACCTCCTGCTATCATGTCTAGAGATGAATTTAAAGCCATTAAAGACATTCACAAAAATTCCAGCCATGGGAAGGCAATGGAAGCTATGGTTGATGATTTGATAATTACAGGTCTGAATTTTATTGAAGAAGCATTCAAGGCATATGAGAAAATTGTCAGAATTCAACTGAATTTCTCTACAACACTCAGTGGTCTGGATAGGGAATTGAAATTGTGGAGTGATTGCATTCAAGACCTCAGAGTGATGAGTGAGACAGATATACAGATACTTTTTGCAAGTAAGGTTTTTGATGATGCAAAATTGAATTTGTCCAAGCAGTGGGTTTTCAGTATTGACTGGAAAATAAAGGTACTGGGAGAGGCCATTGGAGAACTCAGGAATATGTTACAAAAAGGAGAAGCTTTTAAATCATGTGTCATGTTTTCCTTCTTCGATATACATTTGCTAAATCTTCAAAGAGAATTCAAATGATAAATTCACTATTCAAGAGATCAAATCTCAATTCAAGTATTTTGTTAAATAAAATTTGTTCAAGAAGGACACCATATCAAAGGAGAAAATGAAATAAATTTTCACATTGCATGCTACTATCACAGATGCTAACAAAGAGTTCTTGGAAAATGCATAGTTTAGGAAAGACATGGAGAAGTGTTTGGGTAGTTGGACTCATGCCACTGCTAATAAAACAATTCCTTGAGGAACGGACATAGCTATAGCATTAAAGCGATTTAGGAATCAAGTGCTAAAGGCAAAGAGGAATGCAAGTGTTTTTGCTAGAGTCTCGATTTCCTAGTTTATATTTTTCTTTCTTATTTTAGAAATATCTAATTAGGGTGGCTTTATCTCTTGAGTCGTGTATTACGAAATTAAGAGACAAATTAAAGTTTGTCATATTTAATTAGATATTGGATTTTGAGATTAAAATAAGGGAAACTGAAAAGGTTTTTTGTAACCATTTCTTAGGGTTATTTAAAGAGTTTTTCTTATCATTGTAAGGGATCAATATTTTGATATCTAGATGTAGAGGAACATTTAACTATTTAATACAGAAGAATTTTTCACCCTCTGTCATGTTTTATCTCTCTATGTTCCTTGTCTTATTCATATGAAGCTATGTGTATTTAAACAAGAACTTTGTGTCTTTCATTTGATAAGTGTATTTGGAACTTTGTGTCTGATACATGTTTTATAAAGCATCAATAAGATATCTTTCTACTATCTATATTTCTGAAAGTGCTCTCCTCTCTTCTGAATATCAGTCCTGACTTTTCATTTTTCTTCTGTATTGAGAACCTTTGATGAATGCATCTTAAATATAAAATTCCTCACCAAAATGTTGAACAAATGTTTATATTGTAAACAAGCTTTGCTTTTTCTATTTTGTGTTCAATAAGGGAACCTCTCCCATAAAGAGGAGGGACTGTTTTCCCCTGACTGTTGCTTGTTTTTAAAAGATCAAATTCTACAACCAACAGTGTTTCATTCCATCCCCCCTTTGATTTTCAATTGAAATAATATTTTTTGCTCCCTCCAAGGAAATTTTCAGGTTTTTTTTTTAGTGCAAATTGAAATGAAATTATAATAGCTGTAAAATAAAAAAATGCTTGTAAATTTATGTAGGAAACTCATATTTAAATGCCATTTTTTAAAAAAGTGCCTATTTTTCATGCTTACTCCATTAGAATTTTTTTTTGTAAAATGCACTCAAATTATAAAGTGTTAAATTTGGGTGGGTTTTAAAATATTAATTTAGGGGGGTGTAATATTATTTTTATTCCTTCCACATTAATTCTTTTCCTTTGAAAAAACACTCCAATTTCCAAACGGGACCTAAATTATTCATTTTTTACTCCCTTCAACTATCATGTATGGAAGACTCCCATGTCACTGGTTTTGCGAAATAGGATCTCTACAAAATAACCAGGGGTTTGCAAAATGAACCAATATAAGATAAAGAAAAAGAGAAATATTTTAACAAGTGTGATGAAGCCTATGAATTCTTGTCCTTTCTTGTATCACCATATCTGCACTTTCATTTAACTACTAGCAAAACACCCAAGGAAGTATGGGATACCTTAGAAAAACTCTTTGAGAAACAAGATGAAATGAGAGGACACAAACTAGAAAATGAGCTGATTGGTATTATCCCTAGGTATTTTTGACACACTTTAGTAATTCTTCACCAAGTTCAAATATATGAGAATGCAACTGAAAGAATGTGGAAGTGATAAAAAAAATCACATTTTATTCTTTCTATCCTTTTTAAATGAGGTCCTGACATTTGTTTTCATCTCTACCTTCCATGCAACTAAAAGAGTATTTAGAGAAAAATAGAGCATGCCCTCCTTTGATGAGTTTGTTGTTGACTTAACTCATGAACAAGATAAAATTATTCAAATGGGTGCACTAAGATCCACTAATACACATGCACTCTACTTGGCATGACATATAAAAATATTCAAAAGAGAATAAATAGAACAAGAAGGATCATGAGAGAAATAAGAATCAACCCACCTCAAAATCAAACTCTAGAACTTCCTCTTCTAGTGTTAAGTCCAATAAAGAGAGGATAGAATGTGGGTATTGCACATGTAAACATTATGAAAGAAAATGTTTGAATAATAATATTTACCACCTCATGAGTCTTCTTGAGAATAAAAACATAGGTGACCCTAAGTCTATCAAACCATCTTCATCAACCATAAATCCTCCAAGGAAATCGGCAATGGAAAATGGAAAGATAGATAATCATGAAAGGAGAAAAAAGGGAGATCCCTAGTTGCAGTTGCATCACCAACTCCTACATGGGTTATTGATTCTAGAGCATCACTTCATATGGCCTCTTCACACGTCGAGTTCACTTCCTTAGAGCCACATGACATGTCCACTGTATGATTGGATGATGATAGTTCTACATATGTTTTTGGGAGAGGGTGTTTTGAAGTGAGTGAAGGAACATTCAATAATTTTCTAAGTATTACATCACTATCAACTAATATCCTATCAGTCTACCATATTACTCACCATGATCAGGGCATACGATTTGATTTAACTCTAGATTCAATCTTTCTTAAGGAGTAACATAGTAACACTATCATTGGAGTAGGTGTAGTTGATCATCAGAATCAACTCTATTCCTTTTCTCACTTTATCCCTCCATATTCTTCACCAAATTCACCTATAATTGATGAAACTTTTGAGTTTTAGCACATTTCTAATGATGAGGACTTCTCTTCCAGCACAGATGACTACAATAGTGATGAGGAACCACCTCCACCATCTCTTTGTCACCTTCTAGTTTTAAAGGAGTTATTTCTTGATCCAACTACTTTTGATCAATGACAGACTTTTCATATGCACATTGCTTTAGGACTCATCATATAGCATTAATTCTTCTACCTGGTTACAAGGCCTTCCACATTCTTTCTTTTCTAATGTTTTAGGTACACCATCCCTTCATGAAGTAGTTGGCACTTCTACTTTGCATGAGGAGCATAGTTCCTTATATAGGAACCACACTTTGGTTGGAGATCCATCATTCACTTTGTGGTTTCATTCACTCTTCCATGGTTATCCACTCTTTTTTTCATTTACTTATGATCCATAATCACTCCAGGAGGTTCCTTTGCAGGATACAGGGTAGCTTCAAGTAGTTGTATCTTCGAATGGGGATTTTTAGTCCTACCTTCTCTTTTTTGTATCTCTTTTGGGGTGGATTTTTTTTCACACTTGGTTTTCTCATTTTACTCCACTTTGTGATATTTGTATTGTATATGGGTACCTCATCATGCCTTGCTCTTAGTACCCACTTTTTTTTTCGCACACCAAAGCTATGCTTAGGGGGATGTTAGTGTAGGATATTATTTATTCCATTTATTTATTTATGTGGATTAATCCTATACTTAAGGAGTTAGATTTCTTAGGTGTACTTAGTCATAGGAGTTACACTTGAAGTTAGTCATAAGAGTCACACTTGGCCATCATTGTTAGCTGAGTGGGATTTACTCCTTATTTGACTATGCCAAGTGTGAGATTTATAGTTATATTTGGGATCTTTGTCCACTAATAATGGAGGAGCAACACATTCAATCTCATATATGTACATCTTCATTTGTGATCTATTCCAA
The DNA here is from genome assembly GCA_019776745.2 of Taxus chinensis. NCBI lineage: Eukaryota > Viridiplantae > Streptophyta > Pinopsida > Cupressales > Taxaceae > Taxus > Taxus chinensis. The sequence continues at coordinate 15,978,460 of CM034149.1, forward strand.
CATTGTATTTGGAGCAATCTTGGCTTTTATATATTGAATTATTTTTTGCACTTTTATGTTTGTTATTTCATTTTCTACAACTACATGTGCATTCAATTTTTCTGCTGAAGATCCTTACGGATACTCAGATAGAAACATAAAATCCTATGGTATTGGTTGGTGGAAGAAGTATAAAGAAATCAATAAGATTATTAATTGTTATAATTTCTACCCTCTTTTAGTCCAACTAGAGCTAGAAGAAAAAAGTACAAGGTATCATTGATGACATGTTGAAAAAATAATTTATTACACAATGCAAAAACTTGATCAATTATGAAATTAATGATAATAATTTTGGTATGGACATGAAAAATAGAGGAATTCATGTTGAATATGAAGTATATATTATGGTGGAGGAACATGCATAGTTCAACTACAAGTCATATAATATCGTGAAACAAAATTCTAGAACTCCATTGTTTTAGTCCAGTATATGTAGGCCACCTTTATTGCATGTTATTTTAACACTATTAGAATTGAATGTAAAGTTTTGTTGGATAGAGACAAGTTTTACTACATTTTTGAGGTATAATAGTTACACCAAATTATTGATTTAATTTTAGTTTGTTATAGTAAATTATGCATTTGTAGATATATGTTTTATTTTATGTATAAATTCGATTTATTAGTTGAAATATTATTTGTAATATAAATTATAATTAAAATTTGAGTGGGTTATGACAATATGAACTACTTATAGAAGGAAACACAATTGTATTGAAATATATAGTGACGCACAGAACTATTTTTCCTTCCTAGGGATTGGCTACAAGAAGTATGATGTTTGTATAAATGATTATATGATTTATATGGGAGACTATGAACACACAAAGGATTTCATATTTGTAGTCAGGAATGTTATTGGGAAGGTGTAAATGGGATCCCAATTTTACATTAGGTAATCTAGAATTTCACTATTATAGAAACATTGAAGCATAGATATTGATGCAAAGACTTGGCAATGTTAATGAGCTTGAATTATGATAATGGAAAGAGTGAAAGTGGCGTATCTTATGTACCAAATGACTGCAAAGAAATGAAACATTTTGAGAACATGTGGCCTATAACATTTTATAAAAAACCATCTAGTGTGAAGCTTGGGATAGTTGTGGATGGAGTGAACCACTTTGGTAACATGGCCACAAGTTCTTTAATATGTCCTGTTATTTTGGTTATTTATAATATTCCTCCATGGTTGACAATAAGAAATGAGAACCTTATACTTTCACTTATTTTTCCAAGGAAGAATCGATTAAAATGCATGTACGTTCATATTACACCAATCATAAATGAGTTCGTTGTGCTTTGGAATGGTGTACGCATGTTTGATGTGTCAAGACTAATTACTAACAAAGAATTTGTATGGTATGGAATTTTGTGTTTGTATGTTTATGAATACTTAGGATTTTAATTTTTTTTAAGTATCGACTATTTTAGATTTCATTTTCATACTATTTTTTTTACAATGAAATACATTTTGATACACACACACATAGGTATTTGTATGAAGGGATAATCATACATGTCTAATGTGTTGCAATCAAGTAACCTCTAGATGGTAAAAAAAAATCAAAAAAATTGTCTATAGGAGCACATGAGATTCGTCACAATAACCCACCTCTTCCATGATTTGGAAAATAGAAATTTTGATATTGATTATGCTAAAATGTAACATAATAGCCTAATCTAAAAGATATAGCAGAAGTAAATAAATGAACAGTGAAATACTGAAATAATACCGAAGCAACTAAGTAATAAATAATGAAACCCTAATTGTAAAAAGGGTTAGAAGAGCCTTAGCTGATTCGTAGATATTGTTGGATGGTGTTGTAGTGATGACCAATTGAACAGGAGTGGAAGAATTTCATACAGAAGCCTGGAAAATTATAGATCTGGCAGATTTAGCTAGAGTGGGGAACCCGGAGAAAGGATGGGGGCATTTGGGGTGCTTTGGTAAGGTTTCTGGGCACCCTGGTCTATGTAGGAGGTTCAGAAGATAATTTTCAGAGGGTTGCCAGATGGTGCGAAACCCTCGTTGTTTTTTGCTATTTTGTCAATGAACTGCACCAAATGTTGTTGTGGATCTAAAATGAATGAATCACCTACAAAACCCCAAGCAAAGCATCAAACCCCTAAAAAATAAATATGCATATGAAGGGGTCAAAGTTTCCTCATCCGCTACAATGGTGGACTTAGAACTGAGTGTTGCACTACATATCAGACCCAATGTAGTTCTATGTGTGTGTGTAGAATTGTGCCCTAGGTTTCTCTTGTGTGTGTCACACTTGAAGTATAAAACAAGTAGTTAGATGTAGAATGTAAATAATGTATGCATGGAATAGAATAAACTCCCCTCCTATGAAGTGTGATGCAAATGAACCATCTGTTTTTCCCTTATGATGGAGCTATAGATGTTTTGATAGATGCAACCTTCGGTGGTGATAGTTAGTGCTTAGTGTTTGGTCCCTTATTATGATCACATAAATTTATAATTATGTGATTCTTTCACTTGAATTTTGTAATTAACCCTAAAAATTCCTACTACAAAATATAAGATGCTGAGATGGCTAGAAAGGACCCAAAATGTGTGACCAAAATACAAAGAGGACAAGGGCGCCTGGTGTTGGGTTCTTGGTTAGGCACTAGTGTCCAGAATGAAAAATTCTGAAAGGTAAAAAGACAGACTGAGCAAGTAAGAGTGAAATACTGAAAGCAGAAGCATACAGAAAAGAAAGATTGCCAACAACATGGGTTGATTAGTAATTTTCTTACTTAGCAACCATATGAATAGTAGTATGTGATTGAGACTATAGAATTACCCAAAGTGCGTGATTTTGTGTCTACATTTTCCCCCACTTTATGTTGGAGAGAAGAATGCTTGGTAACATAAAGGAGATAGTGATGTGTACCTATTATCCATGTAGATTGATGTAGAAAGCATGTTGAGAGACTAGAAAAAGCGTGGAGTGATAAAAAGATGGAGCATGGAGACTAAAGATGCCAAAAGAGTAAAAAGGTGATGAAAGTGAACCTAGGGCAAAAAATGGGGGTTTATATGTTGATTGTGTGATGTACCTATTGTTAGTGTTGGTGTGTGTGATGTTGAGTGGTTTTGATTGCTTTCTTCCCATATGGATGGACCTACAAAAGAGAAGACAATCAAGTAGTCAAATAGGCATGTATATGTATAAAAATCATGTAAGGAAGTATGTACAAGAAAATGATGAAAACCATGAAAAAGAAATATGTGCACCTGATCCGTGATGAGGAAAGAGTGTAGAAAGGATCTTGTAGATGATTTTGATGCACGTGAGTTTTTTAGGTGATCTCATGCCAATGTACTAGAAGAAGTGTCGGGAGAAATGTCTCGTGGCATCCACCAACCTTTAACTACTTCCCAAAGATGTAAAGCACTATGAAATGTTGGGTTTTTGGGCAATCCTATGTCATGGTAAAAGTAGTATAGAGAGAACCATGTGACAGTGGTGGAATTTGAAATGTGTCTTGACCATTAGTAAAAGGAGCAGTTGCTTTGAAAAAATGAATTGGAAATGGAAGTGGAGTGGGATGCGGAGCAAGCTTGAATGGCGGAATCTTTGGTGGTATTGATGACATTGCAGAAGACTTGATAGGAGAAGAAGGTTGATTTATTTTGAGAGGTCGTTGTGTACTTTGACTTGGTAATGATGTAGATATCTTGAGATGAGGAGGTGTTATATTGATTTTGAGAGGTAGTTTCTTAGACGGTGTTTGAATTTCCATAGAATGACCATTAGAAGTGATGGAGTGGTGCTCATTAGACATAGATGGAGTAGGTTTAGGAACCCATTGAGATGTCACATTTGTAGATGGGCATACAACAGAATATTTTCTATTGAATGAGATAAATCCCTGATGCTCAAGATGTTTGATTCTCCATTGTAAAGCGTAGCAATCATTATCATTACATCCATTGATTTGATGATAATTACAATATGGATGACCTTGATATTTTATATCTGATAAGGAGGATAGTAATATGTAGATCATAAATTCATCAATTGATGACTAAAGAACTCAGTAAGAATGTCATGTTGCTTAATATTGTGATTAAATGTGAGAGGCTTTGGTAATGGCATGACTTGAGACTCACTGATATGAGCACATGCAGTAGCCATAGAGTGAAAATGATATATAGAAGGAGAACAAACATGAGCCTAAGAAGTGCCCTTAAGATGTTGGATTTCATAGCCTTAATTTTTTTTTGAAATAAAGAATTAAAATCTTGAATTGACTCCAACATGGGTTGATTAGATGGAGGATCACGAAGACTAGGTTCATCAAATAAATGATCAAAAATAGCACCGACTTAATGTGGAGGCATATCACGGGGAAGATACATGGTGTCTATGGATTTTTTAAGAACAACTTGGAAATTAAGATGTATGTGAAGTAAATTAGCCAAAAAAATCAGAGGAATATTAGGATCCATGATAAATAAGATGATATGCTAAAAATGGATCTGAAAGAACGATCACGAGTGGGGTTCACCAAAATTATTATGCTAAAATGTAAAATAATAGCCTAATCTAAATGCTATGGCAGAATTAAATAAATTAAAAATGAAATACTAAAATAATACCCAAGCAATTACGTAATAAATAAAGAAACCCTAAATGAAAAGAGTGTTAAAAGAGCCTTATCCGATTCATAGAGGTTGTTGAACTGTGTTGCAATGATGACCAACTAAATAAGAGTGGAAGACCTCTGCATAGAAGCCTAGAAAATTAAAAATATGGAAAATTTAGCTAGACTGGGCCACCTGGAGAAATGATAGGGGCACCTGGGGCGCTCTAGTCATGTTTCTAGGTGTCGTGATCTGTGTAAGAGGTTTGGAATCCAATTTCACAGGGTCTTCATATGCTGCGAACCCTTGATGTTTGTCATTATTGTGTCGTTGAACTCTGTCAAATGTCGTTGTGGATCTAGAATGAATTAAACACTTGTAAAACCGTAAGCAAAGAATCAAACCCCTAAAAAAGAAAGATGCATATGAAGGGGTCAGATTGTCCTCATCCACCACAATGGTGGACTTACAACTGAGTGTTTCACTACATATTAGACCTAATGTAGATCTTTATGTGTGTGTGCAAAATTATGCCATAGGGTGCTCTTGTGCGTGTCACACTTTGAAGTAGTGAGCAAGTAGGTAGATGTATAATGTATAAAATTTGTGCATAAAATAGAATAAACTCCCCTCCTATGAAGTGTGATGCAGATGAACCATCCTTTTGATTATGCTAAAATGTGAAATAATAGCTTAATCTAATGCAAGTTTGCAGAAAATAATGAATAAATAAATAAAGGATATAAACCAAGAAAACTAAGAAATGAAATGTAACAAACCTAATGTGCAAATAGGGTTAAAAGAGCCTTAGTTGTTTTGAATAGGTTGTGGGATTGTGTCATAGTGAATACCTGTTGAAAAGGAAGGGGAGAGCATTGCATAGGAGCCTGATAAAATGTAGATCTAAGTGATTTAGCTAGACTGGGGCACCTGGAGAAGGATGGGGGCTCCTGAGGTGCTCTTTTCTAAAATATGGGCACCTTGGTCTATGGAAATGACTGGAACCTGGTTCTAAAAGGGTCACTAGAGCTCTTTACTTGTTCACTTCTTGTTGTGTGTATGTCACTGTTAGATAGTTGATGTCATTGTAAACCTATAATTAAGAAAAACCTATAAAACCCCAGACAAAACATCGAAACCTAAAAAATAAACATGTTAATGAATGGTTCAAATTGTCCTCATCCACCAAAATGGTTGACTCACAACTAAGCGGTGCACTACATATTAGACCCAATGTAGTTTTGGGTGTGTGTGTGGAATTTTTCCCTAGGTTACTCTTGTGCATTTTGCACTTGAAGTAGCGAGAAAGTAGCTAGATATAGAATATAAATAATGTGTGCATGGAATAGAATAAACTCCCCTCCTATGAAGTGTGATGCAGATGAACCAGCCTTTTGTCCCTTGTGATGGAGCTAGATGGATGAAAATGGAGAAATATAGATGCCTTTGATGGATGCAACCTTAGGTGGTGATAGATAGTGCTTAGTGCTTGGTCCCTTATTATGATCACATAACTTTATATTTATATGGTTCTCTTCACTTGAATTTCATAATTAACCTCTGAAAAGGCTGACTACCAAAAAGATAAGAATGCTCAAATGATCTAGAAAGGGCCCAAAAAGTGTGAGTGAAAGTGTAAAGAGGACAAGGGCTCCAGGACGATGCCCTGGAACCTAGTGCTGGAATCCTGGTTAGGACACCCCATATCGACAAAAGGGTAAAACACAAAGTATGAAAAGATAGATTGGGGCCGAGTAACGGTGTAAGAACAAAAGTAGAAATAAAAATCAACAAAAGATGGCCAAATACATGGTTTAATTAGTACGTTTCTTGCTTAGGAACTATATGAATAGTAGTATGTGATTGAGACTATATAATTACCCAAAGTGTGTGATTTTGTGTCTACATTTACCCCCACTTTATGTTGGTAAGCATAAATCTCGGTAACATAAAGTAAATACAGACGTGTACCTAATATATGTGTAGATTGATGTAGAAAGTGGGATGAGGGACTAGACAAAGCGTGGAGTGATAAAAAAAGATGGAGTGTGGATACTAAAGATGTAAAAGTGTAAAAAGGTGATGAAAATGAACCTAGGGAAAAAACGTATGTGTAGACGCTAATGTATGTGATGTCACAGACTGTTGTTAGTAATCATATGTGTGATTTTGATTGATGTTGATGCTGAATTCACTACTTATTTCCCATATCGAATTATACCTACAAAAGATAAGATGATGAAGTAGTCAAATACATGCATGTATAGTGTATAAAGCATACTAAGGAATTATGTAAAAGAAAATGTTGACAGAATGTTATATCCATGGTCACTTTTGGTAGCATATCCTGACTCTGTGATTAGGATACGCGTATAGAAAGTATCTTTTCAATGAATTGGGATTTTTTTGGGTGATCTCATGGCATTGGGGTTAACACCAGTCATAGGGAGCATAGTCCCATTTATCCTCCAATCCTTCCACTACTTTCCAAACCTTTAGTGATCTCTATAATCTCTAGTTTCCTTTTTCCTTCTCCTTATTGCCACAAAATAAGTAGTATAGAGAGGAATCACTTTTGTGTTATCCTATAACATTATACCATTCTCTTTTAGAATAAAACAGCACTGGTTATAATGTATATCTGGCACTGCTTGCTCCACATAATGCTAACATCACCTTCCCCCTTCTCACCATTTGTTGTGATACCAGTTTTATAGACTGTGTTGAACCCTATCACTGTGTAACTTCCCCTAATTATAGGCACTCCAAGAAAGGATTTGATGTACTATGAGGATGCATGACTTCTCCTTATAATCCCTGAATAAAGTTAAACATCTATGTCTGTACTTATGATGTCCATACTGGATTATGGGGAGATTGACCCTCACTTTCAAATGACTTTACCCCCTCTTTGGGGACACATACAACATCATTGTAGTACGGCTTTGATCCCGACACAAATGATCTTCTTGATACCAATTACTGAGCTTAATTCTGACCCCTCTTCAAGTGTGTGTGTGTGTGATGTGCTGTGTGTGTAAACCAAGTGCACATGTGTGTGTGTGGCTGTGTGTGACAAGTGTTTGTAGAAGAAAATAAAAACATGCATGTATAAGACAAAGTGTGAGTTAGACAAACAATTTGTAATCTAAAACACGTAAGAAGACAATGTAGACCATTTCGTTTGAGTTGTTAGCACTTCACATTATATATGTTGTTTGTCACTTTAGTTTGATAGGTAACATACTACAGTACTCTTTACACACATGCATTCACGAGGTATTTTGAGCATGATTCAAGACCTACACAAATAAGTACATGATGATACGTGTTGGCCATCCCTTTACCCAAGCTTTCTATACATACGTGGGCATCTATTTTACACCCATTAGCATGTTAGAAAGATAAAAAAAATATGTCAATAGCATATATGATCGATAAAGTAGAGTGTTATGAAACAAAATGAAACAATAACACCTGTACTGTACGAAATTGGATGCCCCCAGGAGCCACTTTGGGTTGGTACTAGGTATTGCACCAAGTATCCATGTTGCATGTAGTGGACTTGTTTAATTTGTGATCACAACTAGAAAGGAAAGTGAACGTGTGTGTGTGTATGATAAATATAATGACATACAAGATATATATCTAGCATGTGTAATAAAGTGAACATGTATAAGTAAATGCAAAAAAGAGTAAACGCAACCAAGATATGCAGTATGATGTGGATGGATGGAATGGAAATCAGAGTGAGTGATAGAAGCCATGTACCCCAAGTGAATGAAATTGTATGCAGTGAGGTTCATTTGTTTATGCTCCCTCAGAAGTCAATAATGAACTGTAAACAAGAGTGCATCATTGGGAAATGGTTCGAACTATGTGTTGTGTGTAGTGTGGTGTGATGACTGTGTAGTGATGACATATGACATAGAGATGAACTGTGAGAATATGTGATGATGTATCCAAAATCGTATATCACGATAAGATGATAAAAGAAGTGATTATTAGCATAAAGTGTATATCACTAAAGGATGATAGAAGTAGTGATAATGTAGCCTATGGTGTATATCACTAAAGGATGCTAGAAGAAGTGATGATTTATCCTATAGCATATATCACTACAAGATGAGTAGACTAAGTGATGATTTAGGCTAAAGCATATATCAGTAGATGACGCTAGAGGAAGTGATGATGTAGCGTATGATGTATATCACTACAAGATTCTAGAGGAAGTGGTGATGTAGCCTATGGCATATATCGCTAATCTAGGGATGTCGCATGAGAAAAATATTAAATGATGGATGCATGAATGTGAGGAGGTCCATTTTTTATGTATACTATCAACAGTCCAGTATGGACCATTAGACTAGAGTGCGTCATAGGGTAGTGAGTGCAACACGTAAAAGTAGATGTGTAAAATGCAGAAGATGTGTAGTAGGCATAGTGTAATGTGCATTGTTAGGATGTATCGTAATATGTGTGGATAATATAGGTTTAGAAGAGGTGTGACGTATAAAACACAACTTTTGAATGACATGTGATAGATGTAAGATGTAAAATGTGGAATATAGGATGTAAGATGATGAGTATGTATAAAGGCTTAGGATGTGTGAGGATGTGTAAGGCATAATTTATAGTGTGTGTCATGTAGTGTGTGAGGTTCATGTGTATAGGGTGCCCTAAACAGTCAACCATGAACCTAACCACAAGAGTTCATCATCGGGTAATGGTCAAAATATGTGTGTATGAATATTTATATGCAAAATTCGAAGATGTATGAATAGGGAGGGGGAAGAGATATACATAATGCCCCCCCAAGTATGTAGTGGTGAATATGATCATGTGATAGTGTCTAATATATTATCATTGTCGTGATCGAAACATACTAGAGTAGCATTAATAAGCAAGAGACTGATGTGGATCGTATAAATAACCATTGTGACGTAGGGTGTAGAAACTCATTGCAGATTCTTCATCAGTGAAGGGTATTGATGGATGATTAACAAAAATTGAGACCTAAATGACCTAAAAGGGGATACTATGGTATTAATTTTAATCTAATTAGGAGGACTAAAATGCTGTAGAAATTGAACTAAAGCAATATGTAATAAATCCAAGTAAACTATTATAAGTGGAATAAAACCCTAAATGTGCAAGTGGAAAAAGAGGAATAGCTTAGCTGATTTGTAGAGTCTTTCGCATAGTGTCACAGATCTAGAAATAAAATATGGAAGTGCATACGAACACTCATGGACCCTACAAAGGATAGATCTGGAAGATCTGAGATGAATGGGGTGTATGGGAGTGTACTAGAGCACCCCGAGGTGCCCTAGTCTGCAATCTGGGTGCTCTAATCACTATAAATGCTATAACCCTAAAACTGGTATTATCGTAAGTTGGTTCTGAACCTTCCTTGATTTTTTCTCTGGATCTGCAGAATGAGCTAGAAAATGATCTGCAATGCAAAGAGAAGTATCAAACCATAGAAAAATAAAATATGTAAACATGAATGGGTCAGACTGACCTCATCCACCAAACTAGTGGACTTATCACTGAGCGTTGCACTACATTTGGGACCCAGATGTAGTTCTAGTGTGTGTGTTCAAGTTGTGCCCTAGGTGATCTCGTGTCAGTCACACTTTATGAAGTAGCGAGTAATAGTAACAATAGAAAATGTAAATAGCATGTGTGCATGGAATAGAATAGAATCCCTCCCCCTATGTAATGTGTGTGATGTGAATCTCCTAGCCTTAATGCATGGCACTATGTGGATATAAGTGATGCAATGGATGCAACTCTAGATGGAGTAATAGTAGTTTGTAATGCTATGACCTAGGACCCTTATTATGGTCTTATAACTCTATATTTATAGGACTCTCAAGCTTAATTTCGTAATTAATCCCAACAAGGCCGGCTAGGAAAAAGATAATGATGACCAATAGCTAGAAATGACCCAAAAAGGAGTGAAAGGGTATTTGCATAGATCGGGGTGCCCAGGGTGGGACCAGGGCACCTCGAGGCGCCGCAGTACAGGCTGGGGTGCCCTGATTCTGGGCTAGAATGTCGGGGAAGTTATAAAATGGGTTGATAGGTGTTAGAAAATATGCAGGAAAGATGAAATAAAATATAAGAAAAAGATGTCCAAAAGGTGGGATTAATTAGTACTTTGTACACTTGAGAACCTTCTAAATAGTAGTATAAGACTGAGCTAAATATCACCTAAAGTGCATGATTTTGTGTCTAAATTTTTCCCCCACTTTATGTTGGTGAGCGGAATGCTCAGTAACATAAAGTAGATAGAAATGTGTACCTGATATCCATGTAGAGTGTAGAAGAAGATTTGTCGATGGACTAAACTCAAGTGTGGAATGAAAAAAATAAAAATGTGGAGGAGAGTGGATTTTAAAGATGAAAAATGCACATAAAAAGTGATGAGAGTGAACCTAGGGTAGAACGTGTCTATAGTTGTTGTGTGCAATGTACCTGTATGGTTAGTAAAGGCAAGTTCCTATAGTGGTGTGTTGTCATTGTCATTGTTTTTTTTGTTGTTGCCCCTGATTTGACTACTTGTTTCTCATACGGCGGACCTGCAAGGAGAAAACGATCAAGTATTCAAATATATATGTACGTAAAAATAATATGTAAAATATGCTATAAAAAATGTAAATAGAACATGTGCACCTGATCCATGTCAAGAAAAAGAGTGTAGAAGGATATCATGTACTGTCGCAAGTTTTTTGGGTGATCTCACGCCACCGTAGCTGAATAAGTATAGGGAGGAAATGTGTTGTTTCCTCTAACTTTAATCACTTTTGTTGAAATGTGTGAAGAGATCTTTGTACTTGCCTAGTTTTTTGGGTGATCTAATGCCACTAGATGGAGAAGTGTAGAAAGAAACACCCATTGTAACCCCCAAACCTATAACTACTCCGCAAAATCACCGAAGGACACCATGTTCTGTTATGGTCATTGGGTCTGGAGTTCGTAGACTGTTCTTATCTCACTCGTTCTGTCTAAACCGGTGTAAATATGTTGTATTAGTAGAAAACCCTCAATGATGCCCCCCTCTTTGGGGGTGCATGGATGTTGCGAAAAGAATAATGTGGCTCCAAAAGAGAACCCAACTACATTCTGACATGTAGAACTCTTCCCTGCAGAGGGAAAGGGAAAGTGCTTGGTATATACCAAGGCATGCACAAAAGGGGATGGCTAGCCAAAACAAGTGCTATACCGAAAACACATGCATGCAATAAGATAAGTGTAAAATATGTAGACAATGTAGTAACTACCAAACAAAGCAGTGTAAAGACGCATGAAAACAAGCATATCGCATAAAGCGGGTTTCAAACATGGGACATCACTCATAATGTTGCAAGAAACTCAAGGCCATCATGGCCACAAATAGTAGATAAGTGTGTACACAAGAAAAGGGAAAATCTTGCATACAATGGTAAACAATGTAGACAAGTAGAAACAAATGAGTAGTCATGGAAACATGGAGTCCTACAAAACAAGTGTTGCACATGGAACACCCATTAGCATGTTAGAGTGATAACCAATATGTAAAAGTGTGTATAAATAACAAGATGCTAAGTACAAAAAATAAACAGTAGCACCTGGATCAGCTGGATGTGGATGCCCCCAACGACTGGTATAAGAATGGTAGAAGGTGAGCATCCATGTCGCGTGTAGAGTCCTATATCTGTGATCACAATAAAAAAAATATGTGAACATGAATGTGTGTATGATAATGAAATTTAATAAATCAATCCAACATGTGTAATAAAGTGACCATGTAAAACACAAGTAAGAAAGAGTAAATTCCCCCAAGATAATGCAGTATGTTGTGGATGGATGGAATGGAATGCAAGATGGAATGATAGGAGCATTGTGCCCCCCCAAGTGGATGGAATTGTATACAATGATGTTCATTTAATTTTCCCCCTCAACAGTCAAAAAATGAACCGTAAATGAGATTTTTTCATTGGGAAATGGTCGAGTAGTGTAGGTTTTATCTAGTGCATTGTGATGAGTGTGGATGTGTAGTGGTGATGAAATGCAACATGTGGGAAGATGTGCATGAACGCTATAGCTGAATCATATATCATGACATTTTGAATGAAGGAGTGATGATTTATACCTAAGTGTATATCATTATAGCATGATTGAATGGAGATGAGGCATATGGAAATATGCGCATGGATCCTATAGCCTAAACGTATACCATGATTTGTTGAATGTATGAGTAATGATCTAGCCCCAAGCATATATCACTATAAGATGAAAGGATGAAGGTAGGTGACGATTTAATCTAAAGTGTATGTCACTATGGGATGAATAAGAAGTGAGTGGTGATGTACCCTAATGTGTATGCCACTACAAGATGATAATGGGGGTGGTGATTTAGCCTAAAGAGTATACCACTACAAGATGATAAGAAGGGGTGACAATTTAACCTAAGGTGTATGTCACTATCACGGAAAATGGTGGAGGAGGAAAATGTCACATTGGTGAATGTAAGGTCCATTTGAGTGGTAAATCCTCGACAATCGAGTATGGACCGAGGAACTAGAGTGCGTCATAGGGTAGTGGGTGTAGTGCATTAAGTTAAGTGTAGTATTTCTTGAGGTGTATGACATTTAACGGGTTTTCAAGTGGTTTTTCGAGAATGGTGGAAAGGAGGTAAACACCACCACCAAACCAATCTATGACAACGTAAGAGCCAAGCCAGTTAGGCTTAAATTTTCCTTTTAGGGATACTTCGGCCTTTGTATTTTTCTTGTTCTCTTTTAAGATGGGGTCACTGATATTGATGTCTCTAGAATGTTTCTTATGGTTGTAAGTGTTTGAAATGCAGGATTGGTATGAGTGGAGGTTTTCCGATGCTTGGACATGATGTGAGTCTAACATTTCTAATTTGTGTAAATTATTTTTGGGATATTCATTTTCTTTAAGGATGCCCTTAAGAGAGATTCGTAGGGTTGGTATTTCAAATTCTAATGGAATAACTACCTCAACGCCATAAACTAGGGAGTAGGGGTTGCATTCGTAGGAGTGTGAATGCTAGTACAATAAGCCCATAATGCGTAGAAAATTTGATTATGTCAATTAGTGCCACTAGAGTCAATAGTCTTACGTAGAATTTTGACAATAGTTTTATTGGTAGCTTCTGCTTGGTTGTTTCCTAGCAGATAATAAGGTGTGAAAATTATTGTTTTATCTTAAACTTAGCACAAAATTTCTTAACGTCTTTATTTTTTAAGGAGGATCCATTATCGGTGATAATGGCATACGACATGGTAAGAAAGTTACAAATGTCAATGCTAGTGGTTGTACGTAAGGGTACTACTTCAACCCACTTGGTGAATTATTCCATGGCAGTAATTATGAATTTGTGGCCATCGACGGATTTTGGGTTGATAAGGCCAATTAAGCCAAATCCCCAAAGGGAAAAAGGCCATATGGGTGCGATGGGTTAAATATCATATGTGGGTGCATGATGGAGGTTACCATGTTTCTAACACTTCTCACAATGCTTAACATAATCGAGGCAATCTTGTTCCATTGTTGGCCAATAATAACCTTGATGTAAGAGTTTATGTGTCATGGCTTTACCCGAAAAATGCTCACCACAGAGACTATCATGAATGTTAGATATCGCCATGGGGATATCTGTGAGGGAAAGACAACAGAGAAGATGAACATCAATACCATGTTTGAATACTTCATAGCCGATGATAATATAACGAGTGATTTTGCGACGTAATCAATGGGCTTCATGAGGTTACAAAGTATCAGGGATAGTTTGTTTATACAGGTAGTTATAAATAGTTGTTAACCATTCAGTGGTGTTGTGACTACGATTGATGGCACAAGATGTAATAGGTATGGTGGAGATAGAAGGTTGTCATAAGTGAGTAACGATGAAAGTTTCCTAGTCATCAGTGACATCTTGTGTGATAAGCGAGGCTACATTGGCCATGGCGTCTGCATGGTGATCATCCTTGCGGGGAATAGTGGAAATGGAATAAGATTTAAAGGTAGCTAAAATGTCTTTTACAAAATCATTGTATGGAATAAGATGTTCCTCCTTAGTATGATAGACATTGTTGACTTGGTTAATGACTAATTGGGAATCCCCATAGATACACAAGTTATGAATAAGAAAAAATTTAGTTGTAAGTAAACCTAAAATGAGGGCTTCATATTCAGCAATATTATTTGTGCAGGAAAATCCTAGCCGGTATGCAAAAAGAAGCAGATCAACATGTGGGGTAATAAATACCACACCAAAATGATGTGACATGGGATGGTGAGCGTATAAGGGCCGATGGTAATTGGAAACTAGACAATGCATAGAACACATTTGGGGATGTTATCAAAACCAAAAATAGAGATGATGGAAGGAACAAGGTATGCTAGATTCATGCCAATATGATGGAGAAAAATTATGTCATAAATGTTGAGGCAATATCCATTGTCCACTAAGGCACACTTAATAACACAAACCTAGATATATAAGGGAGTTTCATGGGCTAAGAACTATGGCGGTGGGAGATAATCAGAGGTGAAAGGATTTGATCTTTATTTAGGGACAAATCCAAAACAAACTTATGATAAACATATTCTGGGGATATGTGTGGAAAGACATAGTGGGTAGCTAAGTATTTTTGGAGGCGAAGGATACAATCTAGGTATTTTTGCAAGTATGCATGAATAGATATGCTCATAGTGTAACAAGGGCTACAGGAAGGGAGAAGATAAGAATGAAGGAAAATAAATGGCTTAGAAAAGGGAAAGAGGGAAGTAAAAGATCATGATGGCAAGAAAATGAAATTCCTAGAAGGAGACATCGGGCTCACCAAAATGATTAACAAAAATTAAAACCTAAATGACCTAAAAGGGGATACTAGGGTATTAATGTTAATCTAATTAGGAGGACTAAAACGATGTATAAATTGAACTAAAGCAGTATGGAATAAATACAAGTAAACTATTCTAAGTGAAATAAAACCCTAAATGTGGAAGAGAAAGAAGAGGAATAACTTAGTTGATTTGCAAATTCTGTCGCACAGTATCGCGGATCTATAAATAAAATTTGAAATTGCTGACAAACACTCAAGGGCCCTACAAAGGACGGATCTGGAAGATCTAAGATGACTGGGGTGCCTGGGAGTGTACTAGGACACCCCATGGCATCCTAGTCTATAATATGGGTGCTCTCATCACTAGAAATTCTCAAAACCTGAAACTGGTATGGTCGCAAGTTGAATTCCACACTGGATCTACCGAATGAGTTAGAAAATATCACTGAGCGTTGCACTACATTTCAGACCCAGATGTAGTTCTAGTGTGTCTATGTGTGCATGTCATGCTCTAGGTGCTCTCATGTCAGTCACACTTTGTGAAGTAGCGAGCAATAGTAACTATAGAAAATGTAAATAGCATGCGTGCATGGAATAGAATAGAATCCCTCCCCCTATGTAGTGTGTGTGATGCAAATATCCTACCCATGATGTATGGTACTATGTGGATGTAAGTTGATGCAATGGATGCAACTCTAGATGGAGTAATAGTACTATGTAATGTTATGACCTAGGACCCTTATTATGGTCTTATAACTTTATATTTATAGGGCTCTCAAGCTTAATTTCATAATTAATACCGATAAGGCTGACTAGGAAAAGATAATGATGACCAACAACTAGAAATGACCCAAAAATGAGCGAAAGGGAATTTACATAGATCGATGCGCCCAAGGTGGGACCAGGGCACCTCGGGGCGCCCTGATTTTGGGCTAGAATGTCGGGGAAGTTGTAAAATGGGTTGATAGGTGCTCTAAAATATGTGGGAAAGACGAAATAAGATATAAGAAAAATATGGCCAAAGGTGTGATTAATTAGTACTTTGTACACTTAAGAACCTTCTAAATAGTATTATAAGACCAAGCTAAATATTGTCTAAAGTGCATTATTTAGTGTCTACAGTGGACAGTCGTGTGAATGCCTATGAGAATAAGTAGGAGATGAATCATTAGCAATAGAAACATTCCCGAATGGCATAAGGAACTTGATAGAAGTGTGTTTGGTATCTAAAGTGCATCCAATATAGTCAAGCCAGGATTTCCCAAGTTTCAGTGGAGAAGAGCGAGGAGTACGTGCAATGAAGACTTTCAAATGAAACACACAAAGATTATAGGAAGACGTAATGTGATAATAACCATGGTGAAAGTGAAGTGAGTGAATTGGTGGTAGAATGTCGTTAAGTGTCAAGCCAAGCCTAGTTAAGCCTTCATGTGTGAAAATAATATATGAACAAGTGGGATCGACCAAAATATGATGCCAAAAAGAGTTTTTGATCAAAAATATGCATGTGAAATGTGGTGGTGGTGATGCAGACTGCTCAGGGGAGGGTGGTACAGTGTCTAAGGTGCTAACAAACCCCTGATAAAGTATCATAGCATTAGTAGGAGGGGTCTTAAATTTTTATTCACCCAGGCCATCAGCCATAAAAGTGTCATCGAAATAGGATTCATCAACATTGATAGGTGTAACATTAAGTTGGCCTAATGCTTCATCAGTAAGTTTGACAGCATCAAATTCATCATCAAAATCATCGGTATTAGCATTATCATGTTGTATAGATTTATCGAGTATATTGCTAGGAACTATACTAGGTGGAGAAGTGAGAGGAGTCTCAATAGGAAAAAGAAGTAGTGCTTATTGGAGTAGATACATTGGGTGAGATAATTTCTGTAGTGTGAGTAGAAATAGTCGAAATACCAGGAGCGGTAAAATAATATGGCGGGGCACTAGATTAACCAATTTCATATGTGTCAATGTTATTATATGGAATAGATTATGATGGAGGACTAGGCATAGTAGTAAATAGGGTCTATGCACTAGAACTTGAATGGTTTGAGATCAGTAGTAATGGTATGCTCATAGCCATCGTGTAATAATTTGACACATTGGTGGATAGTAGATGGGACCGCTTGCATTTCCTAGATCTAAGGTCTACTGAGTAATAAATTGAATTAGAATGAAGCGTCGATAATATAGAATTCGGTGAGAACGGTCTTAGGCACAACCTGAATATGTAATGAAATGGTCCTTAGACATGTGTGAGTAGTAGAGTCATAACCCTGAATAAGAGTTGAATTATTAGAAATCAGGTTATCATTAATACATAATTGTTTGAGAAGGGAATGATCCAATAGGTTGACGGTTGATCCATTATCAATGAGTACACATTTAATGCAAGTGGTGTTAACAATGGTAGTAATAAGCAAGGGTGCACATGGATTGATTTTAGTAAAAGGTTATATATCCTCATTAGTGAATTATATAGCATGTGGAAGATATCTGAGAGACTGAATGAGGTGTGTAAAGGCCACCCCAAAGTTATCACTTTCTATATGAATGGTACAAAGGGATTCTTCTAGCGTATTACAATAGTTTTGTGCACTATGCAATAAGTCATAGAGAGAAATCTTATCTGGGTGTTTTTTTAAGTTTTTCAAAGATATCATAACCCTTAGGAGGAGGAAAAGGATCCAAGGAAGTGATAGGTGAAGGAAGAGAAGTGGGTGGAGCCATAGGGGGATGAGTGCAGTGAGTAGTAACTACATTGATGGAAGGATCATCCCTAGGCATAATAAAGAGAGGAGGATGTTGAGTATGAACTTGCATGAAATCATCAGCAGTAGTAACTATACCAGAGAATTTAGTAGGTGTGAAAGAAGGATAAGATGATTAAGTCATGACTTGATAAGGAGAAGACATGTTCAAAAGAAAGGGTTCGATCATTCGGGTTCACCAAAATGATTATGCCAAAATGGAATATATTAGCCTAATCTAATGCAAGTTTAAAGTAAATAATGAATAAAATAAAAAATGGAAATAACCCAAGCCAACTAAGAAATGAAATGTAGAAACCCTAATGTGCAAAGTAGGTTAGAAGAGCCTTAGCTGATTCGAAGAGGTTGTGGGACTATGTTGCAGTGGAGACCGATTGAACAGGAATGGAAAATCGTCACACATGAGCTTGAGAAAATGCATATAGGAGTGATTCAGTTGGACTGGGGCGCCTGGAGAAGGATGGGAACACATGGGGCACTCTAGTATGAATTATGGGCACCCTGGTCTGTGAAAATGGTCAAAACCTAGTTCTGACATGTTCGCTAGAGATTTGCATTTATTCACTTCCTGTCTCATGTATGTTGTTGAACTTTTCTAGATGTCATTGTAAATCTGCAATGAGGAAATCACCTACAAAACCCTAAGCAAATCATCATACCCTAGAAAAGAAAGATGCAAATAAAGGGGTTGGACTGTCCTCAGCTGCCACAATGGTGGAATTACACTTGAGCATTTCACTACATTTCATACTCAATATATTTTTGTGTGTGTGTGCGTAATTTTTCCCGAAGTTTCTCTTGTGTGTGTCACACTTGAAGTAGCCAGAAAGTAGCTAGATGTATAATGTAAATAATGTATGCATGGAATAGAATAAACTAGCCTCCTATGAAGTGTGATGCAGATGAACTATCTTTTTTTCCCTTGTGATGGATCTATATGGATGCAAATGGAGAAATATAAGCCTTGATGGATGCAACCTTAGGTGGTGATAGCTAGTCCTTAGTTCTTGGTCCCTTATTATGATCACATAACTTTATATTTATATGGTTCCTTCACTTGAATTTTGTAACTAACCCTGAAAAGGATGACTACCAAAAAGATAACATGTTTAAATGGCTATAAAGGACCCAAAAAGTGTGAGTAAAGTACAAAGCAGACGGGGGAGCCTAGAGGGGACAAGGATTCCTGGCACTAGCGTCCTGGCTGGGAACCCCAGTCCAAAAAGGGTAAAACTGAAGTATGAAAAGGTAGATTGGGCTAGTAAAGGTGCAAGACCAAAAGTAACAATAGAAATCAATGAAAGATGGCCAAATACATGGGTTGATTAGTAATTTTCTTGCTTAGGAACCATATGAATAGTAGTATGTGATTGAGACTAGATAATTACCAAAAGTGCATGATTTTGTGTCTACACTTTGTCCATTGTGACGGAGCTAGATGGATGCAAATGGAGCTATAGATACTTTGATAGATGTAACCTTAGATGGTGATAGCTAGTGTTTAGTGTTTGGTCCCTTATTATGATCACATAACTTTATATTTATATGAGTCCTTTGCTTGAATTTCATAATTAACCCCGAAAAGGCCAACTACCAAAAATATAAGATACTCAAATAGATAGAAAGGACCCAAAATGTATGACCAAAGTAAAAAGAGGACAAGGTCACCCAGAGGGGATGGGAGCACCAGGCACTAGCGTCCTGGCTGGGTGCTAATGCTCAGAATGACAAATGTCGAAAGCTAAAAAGACAGACTAAGCAAGTAAGAGTGCAAGACTAAAAGCAGAAGCATAAAGAAAAGAAAGGTGGCCAACGACATGGATTAATTAGTACTCTTCTTATTTATGAACCATATGAATAGTAGTATGCGATTGAGACTAGATAATTACCCAAAGTGCGTGATTTTTTGTCTACAGATATCACACTTGAGATAAGAGATCCTCCAAAGGTGTTTTCCCTAAGTAACTAGTATAATCTCTATGAAGATGCACACAAAAAATTACCTGATGATAAAAATGGCATAATGCCAAATGCAATGAAGATATTGTCAGTATTTAATTTTAATTTATATCAAAAAGATATCCTCTTTACTCATATTATTGGTGTAATGCATACATTGAAAATTTACATTGAATAGTTTCATAAATACATAAATTTGAAACGAAAGGACAGATTGGAGATGAAGATAGACTCAAACGTGAAAATATAAAATGAAAGTATTGACCATGTAAACCATAGAAAAGGAGACAAACAATATAGTATTCAAACAAAGAAATAATTCATATAAGCAAGTAATGATAATAATGTGTCAAACAAGTATAGGAAAAAGTGATAATAAGCACGTAAATAACAAGATAGGTTAGCACGACACGAGACACATGTAAGTCTTGTTAGATCAAAAGGTAGAATAGAAACTATGTATATAATCAAGTGTGTTGAGGAAGTGTAAAATAATTGTACTAAAATAAAAGAACTTGTGTAGCGTAGAAGATGCCTCCAAAGAGTAGTGTCAATGGGAAGGAATCAAACCAAAAAATTTCATTGTGTGCCAACCTATGTATGTCCTACATTGCACTCAATATACCTTGTGAACACATGTCTGTAAAGATTATATATAAAATATTTGTTACCCATCAAAACAACATGTATAGAATATCAAGCTAGCTAATCAAACCATAAACATGTCTTGATTTTGTATTTTTGCCAATATGTCAAAGTTTTGTTATTATGTGTTTGTCTAATTTTTTTTGAATTTTTTTAACACAGTTATGTAAAGGAAAGGGGAAATCACAAGAGCTACCCAATAAGAGCCTCGTGACAAGGAACATCTATGTTAGAGGGTAAAGGAGGAGTAGGCCACACAATTGTAAACATAGACAAAGGATGCTCGTGTATAATTTGTGTAAAACCATGGCATGTGTCATATAAGACCTAGGGTGAGAGGACCCATGATGGGTGAAACATGTGTATAGAGACCTAATATAATGCCAAGGGGGACAAGGTGATAACCTCAGTGAAACAAATGATATAACTATATACGTAATAAATATGAATGTTGTAGCGAAAGGAGTATGAAACCCATTAGTGTGAATAGTGGCCAGAATAACTAGTAGGATCCGAAGTACTACAATGGTAAATATAAGCATATAAATATACAACTAAATTAATGTACATAAAATACATAAACTTATGAATCCCATATCGAATGATCAAAATAATGGGAAGACTCATCTTACAAATGTATATAAAAACTTGAATAGATTTCCATTATAAAAAACATATGTGATGTTTCTCAATAGCTCATAGATATGTGATAGAATAGTTATCAAGGTAGTATCATTTTCCCCTAAGGGTAAAGATGGAGCCATGGTGGGTATAGTCATGTTAGAAATGCCCATGGAGCTATTTTTGTGAACAAAAGGGCTAGTAATGCATAAATAGTTAAACATAGCAAGATGGTGACTATGTGTGAGAAAAATTCAAGCAAAAATCAAAGTAGAGATTGACCCTCAAGAAGTAGCATATAAATTAGAAGAGAGTGTAAGACACATTGACCTTTTATGTATAGCATGTAAATGAGAATACTGAGCATAGGAGCTAGAAGAAAGTAACCCACGAGCATTAGCCAGTGAATTATAAGAACTAAGGGTAGATGGAATTGGAATAAGCAAGCCACCAGAATGAACGTGTAAACCAGAAATGTTTTCCATAGATCCAAGAGGGATATGAGTAATGACTTTAGTAGCTTGGTGATACCGTGGAGGTAGAGGTTATTTGAATGGAATTCCCTTGATAGTAACCACTTGTTGATTATGAATAAATTTGACACATTGATGTAAAAAAAGGTATGGCCATAAACAAATGTAACCAAGGGTAGCTTAGACACATGTAACATGAATTAATATAAGCGGAAACAAAAAATGGAGTAGCAATAATAGAAAATCCAACTTTAAGAGTGATGAAAATATGCCCCAAGTTCGTGTCACAATCAAAGGTTAGTTGCCTTTTGCTATATCCAAAATAATGAAGCACGTGAGAGTGCATAAACTGTTAGGAATACTTTTTTTAGTACTCACATGGTGTGTGTGTGTGTGTGTGTGTGTGTGTGTGTGTGTGTGTGTGTGTGTGTGTGTGTGTGTGTGTGTGTGTGTGTGTGTGTGTGTGTGTGTGTGTGTGTGTGAGTAATAAGAACTCATGTAGTAGTATGAGTGAAATATAATAGTACGAATTGTTGGAACAACTTATACATCTTTAGGAGAGTTGTTTTTGGAGATAGTTAGATCTCCTATTTTATAGATCTGTAAAAAATCAACATGTAATGATATAGAAAAGATTATTATTTTTGTGCTTTAAATTTGTGGAAACTAAGCCAAATTTTATATTTGATATCAAAGCAATATTTAGTCCTAATGTTTGTATGAAGAATTAGAAGGAAAGTGGGGGGGGGGGATTTTACTAGTATATTTGCCCCCAAACATGAGTTCATTGTATCAATTTTCTATGGAGAATAGTAAATTAGAAGGATTCTTTTTATTGGATCAATCTACTATTGGACATGAAAATCAACATTTGACCTCTATTTTTTTGTTTTCCATCTAGTTGTAGCATACAATGTTACAACTTTAGCATTTGTTTCACATTGAAGAGGGATTTCTATGTGCTTACCATTGTCATTCCAACCTATCTTATGATAATAATATTTTTCGTGTAAACATTGCAAAAAATTTCAACACATCTAACAGTGGAAAGGTTGTGTACTAGCAATTGCACATGAGTTGCAAACAATGCCGGAGAGGATAACAATATAAGTAATGATTTCAGCTATAAAATATTAATAATACGTCTTAGATTTTAATTGTTTTATACTGTAGCTTTTCAAAATTGTGTGATATTCTATAATATTATTAACATGTAAATGTTTTTATAGGTTAAAGGTGTATTATACTAATTTATTTTGTGTAGTATGGAAATATTTTCTTTGTAAGGTTGGGTTGATAGTTGTAAACACTATCTTGGTATTTTGTTAATGTTATTTGGTTATGTGGTATGTCATGGTAATTTGTAGGTAAGATCGAGATATCTTGTATAAAAATATATTGAGTGTACTATATGTTTTTACTTTTACAAATATTGTAAACAAAATGTACATACCACTTCAACATGGGGTGAAAACCACTTGCGAGGAGAAGTCTTATTTCATTAGGACATTAAAAATTGTCATTAAATAAAATTCAAAATAATTATGAGATGTATTAAAAGATATAGTCGACTTGCAATAAAAGATACATAAGAAGTGAGGGGAAGGCCCAACAAACAAATATACTCATTCCATAACCAAGCATCAAACGAATCATATTCTTCTAGAGTCATTTGTGAAATGATACACACATGCTTGGGATAGCACTTAGGACAAGTCTCCCTCAAAATCCTATACAAGGATGTTCACAGCTAGGGTTTCTCAACGTGGCTGATCACAACGGATCCTAGCAGGTCCCATGACAAGAGAAGATTAAAATCATAATGTTGACATTTACATTCACATTTTTCCATGTTAATAATGCAGAATGATCCACATGTAAGAGTGCAAAGACTATGTAAACACCTTTTTTCACAAGGTGGACATATCTCTGAACAACCTGCCATGCACTGGTGGCCACAAGGTAGATCTTTGCATCACACTTCTTTGGAGGGGATGTGGGAGGTTCCTTGCTTACATAATCTACATGTCCTTTTGTAGATATGTTGGCAACCGATATTAGAATCTTTTCGTAGGGTTCTATGGAGGAGAAGGTAGCGGGGTCATCACAACAAGGACGTTGCCTTGTGACCACGAGGCAGATTCTTGACAACTTTTACTCTACGACATTTGCAAAGTCCTCCACATATGAAGGAGCATTGATGACCACACTCAAACTTGATAGGACAGGATTCGTACTACAGGGCATCAACAAGGAGATCAGAGCAAGCAACGACTATAAGATGCCCACATGAAAGGAGAATCCTGGATACTGGACATTCCTTGAGAAAATGACATATCTTTGTACATTGATGACCACATGACTCCTCAAATTTTTGGGGGCAAAGTTTGGAGCAAATTAGACTATCATGACCGAAGGGATGACACCTCCTTGGGCAAGCATGACCACATTTTAATTGAGATTCACAAGGCCTGTTGCATCCTCCATCCTCCACCTGCCTATAATCTTCGGCTGCCGAAACTTTGATAAACCCAATACTTCCTTTCGATCCTACAACCCTTACTATTTTGTTACTCCTTACAAGAGATAATATAATAATTTCGCATTCCTCTCCTTGACAATTATCCACATACTCTAGGAGTCTTTAATGCTTCAACATCAATCCTTTCTGTTTGAGTTATGCGAAGATTACGGTTTTTGAGTATTTGCTGAATTTGACTCATTCAGACTTTGTACATTGTTAAAATACTTCTCCGCAATTTTTCGGATTCTATCCAGCCAATACAAAATAAGCCTCTTCGTTGCATTTTTTTGAGTAAAAGCCATAAATTTTAAGTGATGTTACTGTTTCACCAATCACAATAAACAACGACGTGGGCTTTTAACTGTGAAGCACTGTTTCATCATTACGCATCAAAACTCTGTGGGAGATCAGCTAATCAATATGCCTCTTTTGTCAATTTCATTTCATTGGTCTTTCTAGGTTTAGATAAGCATTAAAAATTATTTTATCATTAGAAATCACATATTTTTATACTTTCACAATCCAAAAATTTGGATAAAACTCTGTGATTTTTTTTAATGGACATTTCAGATCATTCCTATGATCCACCATTTTTATAATGTTTGTTATGCAGGAAAGAGCTGCAGGTTGAGATGGTATATTCAGTTAGATCCGTGCATCAGTTGCATGCCCTTCATAGAAAAAGAACGACTTTTAGCCGCCCATACGGTACATGGCAATAAATGGGCCATGATCACCCAGTTTTTTCCAAGCCGAACAGACAATGCTGTGAAAAACCATTGGCACGTTGTTATGTCCAGAAAATTTAGAGATAGGTCTCGATTCTATGGCGAAAGGAAGTCTTGCAATTTTGTCAAAAAGGGAATCACAACTGCAGATCACGTCAAACAAACCTCTGTTAACATATTTGAAGATTGATAGAATAGAGAAAAACCTGAGGACCTAAAGTTTAATCCATCCATGAAAACCCATTACAGTAGATGCACCACAGAACGAATTTTAGACATGAATCCTAATCATCAACACCACCAGGGCCAATACTCATCTTCCGTTTTTTAATTCCAAAGTTACTATATTTAGCCGACAGTTGACCAAAACGACTGTTCAATAAAAATATTGATGCTGAAACAATGTCGCTGGAAATACGTCGCTAAGAAAGACACTGCGGAAATTTGACATTTTCCAATAGGGACATCTTCAAAGGTGAACGCCTCCAGCAAATTAGATTGTATCCTTGGATTGCTCAACATCATTTGTTGATTATTTCCATACGTTCATTGTCATAACACATACAAGAGGAGGAGAAAACATATAATGATAGAACTCGCCTCAATTTATGATCTCAACATGGCGATTGACATGTTCATGTGGGTATTCTTCTAACAGCTGCGATATCCTGTATATGACACATCTACAGGTGGAGTTTTCTAAATTTTTGTATTGAATCACAGTCCATTATTGAGCACGACCTGTACATTTGTTTCTGGTCTCACCCACGTCATCAAGATGTCTATGTCCATACAGACTTGAGTCTTGACTCAATTGTATAGAAAAACCATTTTAGACTGCCGAGTTCATTGAATTGACTATCCAGATATATCTTGCATTAAAGTAACACCTGACACCTTGCATTGTACCGTGTGTGGAGACAGATGTGATTTCAAACGTTATAAAAGTTTTATAAATTAAAGTTAGTAAATTAACACACATGTAAATGCACGTAGGCAGCTGCTATGACCTTTTGTTAGAACTTTGAATCCACTTGGTCAAGGGATTACGTCCTTCGCTTGCATTTTTCGGTCACAAATATTATAAGTGGTGTATTAGAACAAAAGGAGGAAACTTTAAAAAGTGGTGGTCATTTCTAAAGGGGGTTGTAAACTGAGTGTCATGTTCACCATTTGAGCAAGAAGCACATCAATCGGATGATGGATGTAATGGAGGAAATTTAACATCCTTTCATCAGTCATTAACGATGGGGTATTATATCACATTTGTTGGTTTTTTTAATTTTAGTTCAGTGTTTGCTTTCCACTCTGGTGTGTTCTCCTATTTTATTGTACGGTTTGAATAAATGGAAATTTCACATTGTGGGGGGAATATAATACCAATATTCCATTTCCATTCTGCACCAAATCGACTAAAGCCAAGGGTAACTTTCACTTTCAGGTGGTAGTGGTAGTATCTTATCTTTAATCTTCATTCTTTGGATTAATCAATATCCTAAGCAAATTAATTCATAGCTATAAGTAAATAATGAAAATTAATTAATTGTCAAAAAAAATTATTAATCTAAATAATTTTATTTTACTAAAATAAACTCTTAACATTAAAATATAAGAAATAAAATTGAAAATATATATATATATATATATATATATATATTAAAAAAACAAATTAAATGAAACTATGAATGGCCGACCCCTGCATTATCCTAAATAGTTAAAATTGATTATATTTATTTATTCAAATCAGCTATCCTAATCCTATCTCATCCCCGATGATGGGTCTAGAAGTCAGAGCTGAAACGTCAATGCCAAAAATTACATACACAGCATAATCCAGATCTATTTCAAAAATGCCTACTTGTGGAAATCTCATAAATTTAATTACATCCCTACATGGAGGGGAAATCTACAACAATGTAAGACTTTTTGAAAAGATGCAGATAAAAATTGCTTGCACGTTCGTTGATTTAACTTTCTTAAAAAAGGTGCAAAGACAATAATGTCATCCCCAAATTCGTTAATATCACTCACTAGCTAAAAAAACACAAGGCTACCTTTCATAACATAAGCATGTCTCTTCTTAAATCCGAAATTAAAAATCTCATATTTACCATTAATAAAATATCCCAACAATTATATAAATTACATTTAAAATTGTTTATTATTTTGTGTTTTCATCTTTGGCTAATATTCGATACCATCTCCTCCTCATCGGTTGATGTTGTTGCAAACAAGACAAAAGAAGTGCAAAATAAAATAATAAAATATAGCAAAAACCTCATGACGCCCATTTAAATTATTGGGAGAAAATAGTTATTCCTGAGTTGGCGTGCCCTTCTGAACTTTTGAAATACTCTGCCAACTTTCTACTTTCCCTTTAAAATGTGTTAGCTCCCCTACTCATTGAATGACAATCTTCGCTTATAAACTTGGGTTTCACAGACATCACCAATAACATCCCTGGATTTTCCAGCATTGTTGTTGCCTCTATTGCCTAACACTTCACGTATCAATTCTGATATGGGTAGCACTAATATTAGTTACGAAATTATGTTGGAAGAACAATGGACTGAGAGGGGGGTGAATCAATCCTACAAATTCCTTATTTCATTTACCATTAGTTTCATCAATCAATAACATTCATCTATTCACATACATTCAACCATAGCATATTAAGTGTGCACAATGCATTCAAAGAACCATAACACATGCAAGAGAGCTCATAGGCACAAGATTTAAGTGGGAAACCCTCATGGGGAAGAAAACTCATTGAAACACAAATATTATATTGCATGTTTCAAATTTAATGAGGCACCAACCCCACAAGGAGCACCAACCCTACAAGGAGCACCAACCCCTAATTTAGTGAAGCACCCCTCCACAAGTACACTACAACCCCTTAATATGACTAAGCACCAACTCAAACACCTGAAGATATTTGATCTCTGATTTTTTTTCTGCCACAATTGATGAAGATCACATATTTAGCTCACAAACCCTAGCTCAAACTCTAGGTCTTCAATCTTGCTCTATCTTCTTCTTCTTTGGCTTGTCTTTGCTATAATAACTTCCACACATGCTCTCAATCATTCCTAAAATTTTCATGCTCCTCCTCATCCTTCAAATCATCCACCCATACCTACAAAATACTTTCCTTTAGGTCACATTTTTCTCTCCAAGAGCACTAGTTCAAAAATGAACTAAAACACTAGCTTTATAGCCTTCTCTTCCTTTCAAACTTATCATAGGTCGGTCTTAAACCTCTTGCATGACCAAATCATAATAATAACATCCCACAAAATTCATTACAATGGTTACATATAACCCAAGTATGTCATCCTAACCAAAAACCACTTTTCATGCACCAATAAGCCTCAAAACCTACCATTAGAATGCCAAAAATATCCTAACACCGAAACTATTTTTAGAAAAGATCTAAAAATAACCACACATGTTTAAAATTACATTTAAACATCATACATGGTTGAAATTTACATGAACCAATCAAATTATTTTGTTTAATGGGCCCAGTAGCTCATTTCCTTCACCAAATAGTTGTTAACAACAACTTGAATCTGACTTTGGGCCTCAAGACCACCAAAGAACACATAAAATATGGAATGTGAAAAATAAATGGAAATGGAAAGAATTTTAAAACACATCTAATTAAGTTAGAGCTCATGAATCATCCCTTGGTTCAAACCGCAACTTTTGTCTTCACCAAATCAAGATTCTCAAAAACATTTTTTCCAAACTCAGTTGATAAACACCCTTGATGATACTTTAAATACCTCAAAATTCATTAAATAGATTTAAAATTCACCCCTCTTCACTTTCCAGGTGATATCAAGCATCAAATCTTTCATTTGATGCTCCAAACAACTCAATACTTCAATAAGAACATAATTGTCTTAAAAATCAACATACAAACTTCTTCACAAATTAGCCTAAAAGGAAAATCAAATGACCTCACCAAGACATGAGACATACATAATTAAAAAAATATCTAAATTAAATTTCCATAACATATAATAAATCCTTCCAACTCAAATTGGAAGGCCTTCAACCAAGTTCATCTCTGCAAACTACTTTTTATCTCTATTTGGACTCAAAAACTGACACTTAGCCCAACTTACTCCAACATACCAAAACTCACTTTCAAATTGAACCAAATAATTTAATATACTTATAAATGATTCCTAATCCATCAAAAACCTTCACCAATCATGAATAATTTATATTCATCACTTTACCTCTTGTAGCCATTTGCACCCTGCTAGAACAAGCATCCTTAAAAATTGAGCCTAAAAGAACAGCTCATAACTTTTGCATACCATATCAAAAACACAAATTTTATATACCAATAGAAATATCTATGAATCATATTCATAACAAAACTTTAATGGAGTCCTAAATCAACATGTAGCTCATGCAATGTCAATTTTACTCTAGGCTGCTCCAAACTGCCCCAAAAACCAGTCAACACAAATAGGGCACAATTTGCACTTTTTCATTGTAACCATGACTTGAAACTTTCATAAAAATATATAAAAACTCCCAGGATTTCATAAATATAAATTTAGACTTTACCTCATTTGGGAAACTTCTCCTTCAACTGGAACATTTCATAAACAATAAAATTCAGGTAGGTCCCACATATGGTCACAAGCTTTAACATATCTTTCTAGAAATATAGAAGAGTTATCTACAACATCCAATCATCAATTTTTAAGAACCAATCAAAAATTTTCTGGTACAAGAACTTTTCTGCAAGATGCTCCTAGCTAGGGTTTTGTTAGGGTTTCAAACAACTTTACCTTGTTAACAATCGGTCATAAAAATGTAACGATAAAACCACCTCATTATTTTTTGTTTGAAAGATGAATAAATAACCTAAGAAACTATGCTAAATATATTAGGTCCCCATGAAAATCATACAGTTCACAACGAGCATCAAAAGGTCCAACTTTACTTTAAAATCACACTGAAACTTACTCGGTTTTACCAAAACTTGCATATCTTCAAATTACCATTGTCAAATGACCTAAAACTTGTCAAGAAGCATCATGAAAACACCTTATAAATGTATATACTCACCTCATAGCACATATATGTCTGAAACTCTCCAGCCAATCTCATTTTCCCATTCTAAATTGTTTTTTCTCAACTACTTGTTTCCCAAGGACCTCAAATATGCATCAAACTTATGAGGTCTGACCTAAATCTCTCCATACACCTAAGGTACACTACCACCATGCTTGGATATGATTGATCAGCTCCAAAACTCGTATCTCTACCTCATTCTTCATGCTTTAAGGCTAGAAACAAGTCTGTAGTGACTTGACTCAACCATGAATTGACCATGTTGGCCTCATGAAGACCCATAGACACCCATGACACATCATACTAGTCATGTTTGACCTCATGAAACACTCCAACCATCTTGGGAAGAATCAAACCATGACTTAGCTCACTAGACCATGCACCAGGACCTCACTAAACTCACCAGATCTTGACACAATCACTCAAACTTCATACTTGACATCTGAGTAACATCATATGGGGACTCACATGACTACATAACACCTAGAAACATATATTATTGCTCCCATAAATTCAAAATGATATTTTCTCCCTCATTTCTATAAACATTGATTTCGATATGTTTGTAAAATTACATATCGAACATACTCTACGGTTTTGGATTGACATGTTGTGTATTAATTCTTTCAATTATGTCACGTTCATACAAACAAATATATCCATTTAGTCTTCCTTTCATGACATAACAACCTTTGGAATCATATATACGCAAGTAAATCATACCTCATTTTGGGACCCAACACTTTACAAACTACCAGGGCAAAAGCTAACATAAAGACATCCAAAGCTCCCAAAATTGTGAAATATCTCATGCATAGCCATTAAGGCACCACCCTATATTGGTCTGAAGTGTCCTCCTAGGTCTAGGAGTCTTTATCTTCATCATACAAGTAGGTGAAGTGACCCTTTCCGAGCATTTGAACAAGTGTGAAACTCAAGCAAAGTATTTCCAAAGCACGGTTGTCAAATTATGATTGCACTAAAGTAGATATCACATGTTAGGAGAATGATGTGTGATTTGAGCCCTCTTTAGATTATAGGCAACAGCGTCGGTGTACAAAGGTTCCCACAACCTAACTAACTTTTTTTGTAGGAACTTCATCTTACATTATAAGGGTTTGAGGGTTTGAACAAAGTTTACAGAGCTATTCTAAATGTTAGTGAATAAGACTGATAGATATCAACACATATTTCTAGGTAGGAGAAGTGCTCAATAAGTTTCAACTCTTATTCCAAATAGGTATAAGATCGTATAAAATGGTTAGGACCGTACATATGTTATAGAATTATTTTTTTCGGTTTTGACAAAGCTTAGTTTCATGTCAAAATTTCACACACAAAGAATTTCCATTTCTAGATCTCTCTATTCTTGCACAATACCACCTGCACTCTTCTAGATCTACATAGAATCAACTAAATGCACTCTCTCCCTTTTATTTTGACATTTGTTTGGTCAATCATCACTTTAAAGAGCGTTATTTTGATTTGTGAAATCAATATTGAAATTAATTATATCATAATATTCACCTCTAACATTATTCATCCTTTTTTTAATATATGTTAATTTCAACATTCCTAAATTGTGGATTGGCTAATAAACTCTTACAAATTGATTGGTAAAACTTATTATATTAGTAGTAGAGTTTAGTTTGGAAAAGAGTCTAATTTTATTCTATTACTAGCAATCGTACGTGAAGTGTACGATGGAAATGCTGAAAGCTATCATGTGAGGAATTCAAAGTGGAGGGAAAGAACAATGCGAGAGGAAGATGGGAGAAGAAGGGGTATGAGGGTGGAGACGTGTTTGAAGAAATACATGGCACAAATTTCAGGATTTTTGCCCAAGTTCAATCTCATCATGTACGATTTTCATCATTTTTAATTTCTCGTCAACATTTAAAGCTCTTGATTCTAATTTTTCCCTTTTTTGATGTTGCAGATTATACGTTTTCACTCTGTGAAATTTTATCCTCTAAAATTGTCGCAGAAATCATTACTGCAGTAAAGTTCCAATGTGTCCAAGGTTTTAATGGTCAATTTTAATGTTCTACAGAAATCGAAGGCTCCAAGCTATGACTTCACCTTAATCAGATATTGCAGATTATACATTTGTGCTTTGTAAAGTATATCAGTCTATATTTCTGGCGAACTTCCGTTTACAAGGTGCACATAGTCCTCTGCTTCATTGTTTGGTAGGTTATTTATCAATCGTTAATATTTCATGTGCTTCGAAAGGGAAATCTATTCAAAATCCAAAGGCGTTATCCCTTGTTGTCGTCATCCATGTCAGAGAGGGGGGATCCTTTTCCCATAGGGCAAGCGCCTTTCGGCGAAAAAGACTATTAATATTTACCGCAACCATTAACAATCCTTATTAAGACATTTATATTGAAAACAGTTTGCATTTTTAAATGCCATGTCCACGTGGCTTTATATGTTGACTGGTCCACATTACCTTTTGTAACCATTGTTGCTTTAAACACCATGTCTACTTCATATACGCGGGTCTCCATTTTGGACATTCCGCCCCTCACGACCACGTAGGCCTGCTCCACTTCCCATGTACCACATGGACCTCCATGGGATCCTAAGCGGTGGGGGAATAGGCCCACATACGTGTGTTTGTAATCTGTGTAAGCCTTTTTAAAGGCTTGGTCAACCACCTCTTACACGTTTTATAGAGAATACTCATCAAGTTTTGGAAAGCTATCCAGTATTTTTAATTACTAATATGTCTACAGGCGATCAAAACTCATGATTCTTTCAGAAGATTACAAGAAATTTTTTGGTCAAAAAAGGTGCAAAAATGGATTTTATGAAAAAAATAAAAATATTGCCATCAATGCGTAGAGCTTAAGAAAATATGCATTTTTAGATAAAATGGAGCCACGGAATGAAAGTTATGGCACATGCAAGTTTTTGCTACTACATCTTCCTGAACCCTTTCCAAAAATGGCAATTTTTTTTTGTGCTTCTGATTTTTTTGCCCAAAATCCAAAAATGGGAAAAAAATGCTAAAAAAGGAAAAAATGTTGTCTTTGGCGAGTTTTGCAGTTCTCGGCCAAATAAACCATGCATTTCACAGGAGTTTCCACAAGCCAATGAATAAACCATGTGGTGGATGTCACCTGTATGGATCAAGGTTGTCCGTATGTCGTCAACCGAAGGATCTCGCCCCTCACTGTCATCGTCTGTGTCAGAGGGAGGGTGGCCTTCTACATGTGAAAACACCTTCGTTGTAATTAGTCATTTCACGAGAGAAAAAGTCAAACCACTTTACCATAAATGTGAAAAATATTCCTATTGAATTTATATTAAACCACTTTCATGCATTTACCTATTGAAATTAGGAAGATTTTGTGTTCTAGTCAAACTCTTTCCCACGTGAGATTTTGAAAATGGATATATAAAATTTTGGAATTTTGTGGACGAATAATGTTTTTTTGGGTAAAAATAAATTATAATATTCTCGGGTTGCACTCGCTAGATGCTCTACCTTTACCAATTCCTCAAATAATCCACCTCGCATCCACACAATTATTTTTTATTTGCTTATTTTGGTGGAAAACATGCACCATAATTCCTCTCTATATAATCATAAGTTGTGAAAGGGAAAAATAAATTCATTAAAGAATAAGAAATGGGTGGTGCAAGAACTGCGAGAGCGATGATGAGGAAAGTAGTGATATTAGCACTGAGGAGGCACTATGCCACTGCCGCCCAATAGTTCAATAACCTAGATTTGAGGGTTATTTTTGGGCTTCACTTAAAGAAGGTTGTGACTCATGTAGATTATTTATGTTCTTTGTTAGGTTTGTGTATACAAATTGATTTTATTTTGTTGAGAAAGTAATGAGGAGGAACGATGGCTACACTTGATAACAAGGACTCCCCTTGTTCAACTCAACAAAGTTACAGAGGACTGTGGAGCTCATGTTGTGGTTAAGATGGAGATGATGTAACCTTACTGTAGTGTCACACATATGTCCAACTTACTCGGCCTTCCTTATATTATTTCTTGTGACTTATGGGTGTGTTTTATGTGTAGTATATACCCACATCAGATTGTGTATGTGAACATATGTGATGTTTAGGCACAACAGTAAATTTGATTGTGTATTTTTGGTGCATGTTCTTAATCATGGATAGGGTTGGATATGCCATTATTTGTAAAAAACCTTTGCAAAAATGACTAGCAAGGTGTTCTTCCATGAACTAAGGGTTGTATGTGATTTTTAGCTAAAAATACTAGAGGTTTGCGAAGGCAGATAATCATTTCTTCGCTCAAGGTCCAAACGGAAAGCAAAAATGAAACCTAACTTTGCAGTTTTAGTAGCTTCCTAAAACTACAAAAGGGGCTAACAGGGCTCCTAAAGGGTTGTGAAAATAGCACAAATGGTCATTCGAGGTTTTTCTATGGTTTGATGCAACACCCTACATGACAAGGAACACAAAAACAACTTGACTTCTCATTTCTAGGGTCCAGAAGGATGTTTTTCGAGTATCCAAAAAACACGTTTTACTATCTTTGCAAGGTAGAAAAAATGGTTGTTTTAGTTTAAGGGTCATCTAACTCTTGTCGGTTCAAGTGGGCACAAACACCTAGTTTGCACCTTGGTTTAACAATGTAAAAAGGTTGTGGTTACAAGAACATATGATGGTCAAAGTAATAATTGGGTTATGTAAGACACGAGGTAACACTTTATTGGTTTGCACTACAATTTTGTTTTTAAAAAAAAACAAAAGCAATATACTCCATGGGTTTAAATTTCTATTATGTTGTGAATGGAGAACTAAAAGTACGAAATTTATGAAAGATAAAGGTAGAAGGCCATGCACGTTAACTAGCAAGGCAGTGTACGAGGGCTACAGGTGGGTCCATCTGCATTCCATGAGACTCCAACTCTCTTTTAGGAATATGCCAATAGATTGAGTGCACCATCAAATCCTCCATTTTTCACCTTCCAAGATATCATCATTGTCTAGGAGATTACATTTCTTTCAAACACCTTATCCAACACTTGGCGTGCCAAATATAAGCCCTCATATTTAACACACATAATGCATTTCAAAGCTATTATTTTGCATGAATATGGAGGGTGTTAGAAATAGTTGAGAAGTTGGCATTTTTATAACAATTTACATTTTCTTGAAGGTCTTTATAGCCTCTTCAACAAAACCATTTTTGCATACCGTGTAATCATTGTTGTCCCGGAAGCCAAAATATTCTGAGCATTTTAAAAAATTGTTCACATGCTTAGCATAAAGGTAGGTTATTCCCCCTTGAGGCATCCCCTTTGTTATAGTGCAACTGGCCAGCTCTTTGCTCATATCTTGCTTCACTAAGTAGCACCAGTAAAATCCACAAGAGCATTGATATCATTAGAGATGATAGAGCTGGTTTGCAGCTACAACATCTGAAATATTCCTCTATCCTTCATGCTTTTCTAGTTGTCCATACTTAATCTCGAAGATCTTATTTTGGCATAGCTTGGGGGGGTAAATCAATGGACATGTGGGTAAGTGTACCAAGTTGGGGGGACCAAAAGGGGGTTTTAAGTGGACACATTTTTTGAAAAATAAACAACTTCAACTTGTACAACTTATTTGAGATAGTTACACTCAAATTTTGAAAATGTTTTAAGAACATGAATTGTAGCATAATGCATTTCGAGTCTAGTTTTTAAACTACTATTTTTTAAATGGTTAAGTGTAAGTGAGTTAAATATCGAAAATGTCAATAGGTGCTCCAGTTTTTGTAAAAAACATAGTAGACAGTCAGTTGTGCCCCCCCCCCACCCATTTTTTAGCACTATTTAGTATTTTTGAAAACCCTTTGGTAGAAAGATATATAGGAGAATCTAGTTTAGGATAGATTATTTTTTATATTTTTTTAGTGAGTATTTATTTTTATGATTTTTCAAGTAGAAATATTTTCAAAATTAAAAAATAACAGATAGCTGACTGTGTCCCCCCTAACTACCTCAAACAATATTTAAAATTAGAAAAAATATGTATAGAATTACGCCTAGTTTGGGGCTCTATAATTTTTTTTCAATTTGGAGAAGTGAAAAAAAAGATACTTGACAAAAGATAAGAATTTACAATCACTAAAAATAGAGGTATAAAAGACATAGTTTGAAATAAATATAAAAGGAAACCTTAGAATAGTCATAAAAATATAAAAAGTACATATTTAGAAAGAGGATAGTTTTCTTGACGTTGTAGGAAAATTTGTAAGAAAGATAGAAAACATTTTTGTAGGATTTAGCATTGTGGAAGGTTTGTTTTTACATATTTTATCAAAAACACATAGGTTGTTGTGTTGTTACAGGTCTAAGGAGCAGGTTGGGAAACCAAAGTAATTCTAAGCCTGTAAATTCTTGGTTTGGGGGCATAATAAAGGGAACGCGTATACGTTCTGCAGAGTATAGGCATTATATGTGTTTTGGTCATTATTTTATTTACAAAAATAATTTTTGAAGTAATTTTTTTTCATTTATTATATAAATGAAAAAAAATTACTTTAAATTTATTTTAGTAAATATAAGAAATTAGGGTCACTCTGCACCTTATAGAACTAGTTTCACGCTCCATGAGTCACGGTTTAGGAGATAGTTTTTTATAATCTAATATGGTCAGTACATAGGTAATTTTCAGGATTTCAGCATTCAACTTAAATCTTTTAGCATTTAAATTCTACAATCGGTGTCTATTTTGGCAATGAATATAGTCATTGTTTAGGTTTTGACACCTTTTAGATTGTTTACTGACATTTTTAGGAGTGTTAGATGTGTCAAAATTAGATTTTACAAACGTCGCAACTCTCAAAAGAAATAATAGCTCCTCCAATCTATGTGTAGACACTAAAATTAGGTCACACTCCCCTTTGGTCCCTTGACAAATAAGCACCCTTTATTACATTTACCTAGCCATGACCCCCTTCACCCCACTAATATTAATTTAATTAATCTAATTAAATTAATTCATTATCCTCACTATATTTATTATTTAAATATCTTATTTAAATAATATCTACACATACACTTCACTTAGGCACCTCATCAAACCAACACAACCTAAGACATATTCTTAGCAAGTTGTCATAACTAACTAAGACTTACCCAAACCCTAAAAATCAATGCCTACATTCCCTCTAACCAC
Source organism: Taxus chinensis (assembly GCA_019776745.2). Classification (NCBI taxonomy): domain Eukaryota; kingdom Viridiplantae; phylum Streptophyta; class Pinopsida; order Cupressales; family Taxaceae; genus Taxus; species Taxus chinensis. Next base: position 16,015,961 of record CM034149.1, read on the forward strand.
ATTCGCGCATGCTCATAAGAAGCTCCCAGTCTAATATGTGTTAGGTTGTGGAGCTTGTTTTCATGTGTGAAAGTGTTGAAGATTGTACACTAAGAGTACTGTACACTTTTCATGTATCCTCACCGGGGTTCGGGGCCAGGCTGGGCCCCGAGCGGGGGTCCGGGGGCGGCAGCCCTTGGTAGCAGGGGTTCGGGGGCGCAGCCCCCGAAATTTTTTTTTTAGGCGTAAATTTTTTGGCCTCGAAAAATTACACCCGAAATATCGGGAAATGTGCTTTTCTCATATGGGTGAGTTTTTTGACCCATAGGTTTATGGGACGGGTTTTTCCCATGGTTTTGATACCCACGGTTTTGTAAAACTACTTAAGCAGTTGTCTATTTATATGGTCTTATGCATATGATAGATGTACAAGCAAATGTATTGCAGATGTGTTTTGAATTCGGGTGTGAATTCTGTAGAGTTTGTTGAGCATAGCTCCAAATGGATCTGGGTATTGTATTGAGAGAGCGGTGGCTTGTAATAAAATCTGAGCAAGTGATTCTTGGTGGACGTAGCCCAAATTGGGTGAACCACGTTAAATACTGTCTCTTTGTGTTGTGTTATTTTATTCTGCAATTTTATTTGAGATCTGTAATAATTTCTGCATATTAGTTTCTACTGTTGCGATTCTGTGAGGGATTATTCCACATATTTTATCCCTTATTTCCTAACAATTGGTATCAGAGCCTGGTTTGGTTTGCTGAAGTGTTGAATCACAGGGAAAGTTTTTAGCTTGAGTGGGAGCTATGGCAGATGAAGGAAGATCTAGGGTTGATAAATTCAACGGGCAGAATTTCATTCTTTGGAAGATGAAGATGGAAGATTACCTTTATCAGAAGGATCTTTATACTCCGTTGTCTGAGAAGGTGAACAAATCCTCGAGTATGACAGATGCGGAATGGGATTTGCTGGATAGGAAAGGCACTTGGGACAATCTGGCTGTGTCTTGCATCTTCGGTATTATTTAATGTTTCAAAGGAAAAGACTACAAAAGATCTAATGGATGCATTAGGGAAGTTGTATGAAAAACCCTCTGCCTCTAACAAGATATTTTTAATGAAAAAGTTGTTTAATATGAAGATGTCTGAGAATAGTTCAGTAGCAGATCATTTAAATGATTTCAATATGGTTGTGAATATGCTAGCTTCGGTTACAATAGAATTTGATGAAGAAGTTAGGGCTTTATTAATTATGTGCTCTTTACCTGAGAGTTGGAATAGCCTGGTAATGGCGGTAAGTAACTCGGTTCCAGCTAACTCGAAGTTGAAGTTTGAGGATGTTGTAGGGGTGATTCTAAGTGAGGAAATGTGAAGAAAAAGCTCTGGGGAATCTTCTACTTCAGGGAATGCTTTGACAGTGGAAACTAGAGGGAGACAGAAGAATAGAGGAAACCGTGGAAAATCAAAAGATCGGGCAAGGTCAAAATCCAAGAACAAGATTGTATGCTGGAATTGTGGAAAGCCTGGGCATGCAAAGAAGGACTGTTGGGAGCTTCGGGATAAGAAGAAACAACAGGAAGAAAACAAGGAGGCAAATGTGGCAACGGGTAATGTATGTCAGGATGCTTTGATTCTTTCTTTGCACAATATTACTGAATCTTGGGTTTTAGATTCAGGGGCTTCTTTCCATGCTTCTCCACATAGGCATTATTTTGTTGATTATGTTCAAGGAGATTTTGGGCATGTTTTTCTTGGTGATGATGAGCCTTGCAGCATAGTTGGAAAAGGTTCTGTTCAGGTTAAGATGCAGAATGGGAATACATGGCTATTGAAGGATGTCAGACATGTGCCTACATTAAGGAGAAACTTGATATCGGCAGGGCAATTGGGAAGTGATGGTTGTACTGTGATATTTACAGCTAACTCTTGGAAGGTTACCAAGGGTGCTCTTGTGGTGGCAAGAGGTAAGAAGGTTGGAACCTTGTATTTAACCACTGATAGTACTAATGATTGTAATCTTGTGGCTTCAGATGCAGATACAACATTATGGCACTATAGGCTCGGTCATATGAGCCATAAGGGCATGAACATCATAAAGAAGATTTTCCTGGATATACAGAAACAGGTTTGGATTTCTGTGAGAACTGCATATATGGGAAACAGAAGCGAGTAAGGTTTCTCAAGGTTGGACCTACGAAGAAAGAGAGTAAGTTAGAGCTGGTACATTCTGATGTGTGGGGACCGGCTCAGGTATCATCTCTTGGGGGTTCAAGTTATTATGTTACTTTTATTGATGATGCAACAAGGAAAGTTTGGGTTTATTGTATTAGAAACAAATCTGATGTATTTGACACTTTTGTTAAATGGAAAGCCTTGGTAGAGAATGAAACAGGTCTTAAGCTAAAATGTCTCAGGTCAGATAATGGAGGGGAGTATTGCAGCAATGAATTTGATGATTACTGTTCTAAGAATGGAATCCGCAGGCAAAAGACGGTTCCAGGAACTCCGCAGCAGAATGGGGTATCAGAAAGGATGAACAGAACAATAATGGAACGTGCTAGGAGCATGAGGTTACATGCAGGACTGCCTCTTTCTTTTTGGGCAGAAGCGGTGAGCACAGCTGTGTACTTGATAAACAGAGGACCCTCAAGTGCCTTGGATGGAGGCATACCTGAGGAGGCTTGGTCCGGTAAGAAAGTTGATTATTCATTTCTTAGAGTCTTTGGATGTGAGGTGTTTGTTCATATAGACAAGGATGATAGGACCAAGCTAGAGGCTAAATCAGAAAAATGTACTTTCATTGGTTATGGTGGTGATGACTTTGGATTTAAATGTTGGAGTATTAAGGACAAGAAAATCATTCGGTCTAGGGATGTGGTCTTTAATGAGAAAGTCATGTATAAGCAACAGTTGCAGGAAAACAGGGAAGAATCCAAGAAAGAATATGCAGTGGTAGAGGATCTTCCGGATGGGAAAGTGACCCATGAATCAGTTCAGGAACCTACTCAACAGGAACCCCAAACTCCTACAGTGAGGAGGTCTTCTAGGGTAAGAAAAGAACCTGAACGTTTTTCTCCTTCTCTTTATTATTTATTACTCACTGATAGTGGAGAGCCAGAGAGCTTTGATGAAGCAATGCAGGTAGATGCCAGTAAGAAGTGGGAGCAAGCCATGGATGAGGAGCATAAGTCTCTCATGGAGAACCAGACTTGGGATTTGGTGAAGCTACCGGAAGGAAAAAGAGCATTGCAGAACAAGTGGGTGTACAGAGTTAAAGATGAAGAAGGAGGAAAGAAAAGATATAAGGCCCGGTTGGTGGTCAAGGGGTTTGCACAGAAACAAGGTATAGATTTTGATGAGATTTTTTCTCCTGTAGTAAAAATGACTTCTATCAGAACTATTCTTGGAATAGTAGCAGCAGAAGACTTGCACTTAGAACAGTTAGATGTAAAGACTGCATTTCTCCATGGTGATTTGGAGGAGGAGCTATATATGCAGCAGCCAGAAGGATATGAAGTCAAAGGTAAAGAGGAGATGGTGTGCAAACTGAAGAAGAGCTTGTATGGCCTAAAACAAGCTCCACGTCAATGGTATAAGAAGTTTGATAGCTTCATGATGGAGCAAGGTTATATTAGATGTCATTCTGACCATTGTGTGTATACAAAGAAATTTGAGGATGGAAGTTATATTATCCTGTGTTTGTATGTAGATGACATGTTGGTTGCAGGTAAAAACATGCAGGAAATAAAAGTACTCAAGAAACAGCTAAGTGAATCCTTTGATATGAAGGATTTGGGGGCAGCCAGACAAATCCTTGGTATGAGGATAACTCGGGATAGGAAGGAACGGAAGCTGACTTTATCTCAGGAAGAGTACATTAAGAAGGTATTGGATAGGTTTAACATGCAAGGATGCTAAACCGGTTGGGACTCCTTTGGCAGGCCATTTTAAGTTATCAAAGGAGCAGTGTCCCAAGACAGAGCAGGAAAGAAACCAGATGTCCAAGGTACCTTACTCATCAGCAGTTGGTAGTTTGATGTATGCTATGGTGTGCACTAGGCCTGATATTGCCCATGCAGTGGGAGCTGTGAGTAGATTTATGAGTGATCCAGGTAAAGAGCATTGGCAAGCAGTAAAGTGGATCCTTCGGTATTTGAGAGGGACCATGGGGACAGTTTTGTGCTACAGTGGATCAGACAACACTTTACGTGGTTATGTAGATTCAGACATGGCTGGAGATGTAGACAGCAGGAGGAGCACGACAGGTTATATTTACACTGTAGGTGGGACAGCAGTGAGCTGGATTTCACGACTACAGAAGCTGGTGGCTTTGTCAACCACAGAGGCTGAGTATGTTGCTGCCACAGAGGCAAGCAAAGAGATGATTTGGTTACAACAATTTCTTGAGGAGTTGGGGCATAAGCAGGAGGAATGTAAGCTGCATAGTGATAGTCAGAGTGCTATACACCTAGCTAAGAACTCTGCTTTCCACTCTAGGACAAAGCATATACAGTTAAGGTATCATTTCATCAGGACAACTTTGGAGGAAGAGAAGTTGAAGTTGGAGAAGATTCATACCAGTCAGAATCCTGCAGACATGATGACCAAGGTGGTCACAAGGGAAAAACTAAAGTTGTGTTCAGCTTTGGTTGGTCTTCACAGAAACTAGTGAAGGGTTGAGAAGCTTGCTCAGAGGAAAACTAGTCTCCAAGTGGGAGATTGTTAGGTTGTGGAGCCTGTTTTCATGTGTGAAAGTGTTGAAGACTGTACACTAAGAGTACTGTACACTTTTCATGTATCCTCGCCGGGGTTCGGGCCAGGCCGGGCCCCGAGCGGGGGTCCGGGGGGGCAGTGGTAGCAGGGGTTCGGGGGCGCAGCCCCCAAATTTTTTTTTTAGGCGTAAATTTTTTGGCCTCGAAAAATTGCACCCGAAATATCGGGAAACGTGCTTTTCTCATATGGGAGAGTTTTTTGACCCATAGGTTTATGGGACGGGTTTTTCCCATGGTTTTGATACCCATGGTTTTGTAAAACTACTTAAGCAGTTGTCTATTTATATGGTCTTATGCATATGATAGATGTACAAGCAAATGTATTGCAGATGTGTTTTGAATTCGGGTGTGAATTCTGTAGAGTTTGTTGAGCATAGCTCCAAACGGATCTGGGTATTGTATTGAGAGAGCGGTGGCTTGTAATAAAATCTGAGCAAGTGATTCTTGGTGGACGTAGCCCAAATTGGGTGAACCACGTTAAATACTGTCTCTTTGTGTTGTGTTATTTTATTCTGCAATTTTATTTGAGATCTGTAATAATTTCTGCATATTAGTTTCTACTATTGCGATTCTGTGACTAGGAAATCCCACCTTGATCGACATCGATTACCCCTAATTGTCAACAGTTAAGCCAGACCGCCATTGGTTACCCCTTTTAACCCCTAAACTACCTTATTCTCAAGGTTGGAAAAATTTGGCAAACATTGAGAGAAGGTTGACGAGAAAGAACACATCTCAGAGAGATAACGCATCTTCAAAGAGAAAATTCCAGCGAAAACCCACATGCAAGGAAGGAGATTGGGCATCTTCTCTTACACAGCCATCCCAGCCATGATCTAATCTATCCGAGCAAAGAGGAGTGTACATGCAGCCCATGCAAAAGATTTCTTACAGCTGGTGATCAATTGTAACCTTCCAACCCCTCATCAACACTTCCATCCCTCACACACAGGCATTCAGGACTAGAATCCAAGTAAATATAACATCATACTTCCCTGGTTTATTTCATTTCATCATCATATTATCATCCATTGTTTACCTTTCCCCCTATTGACCTTATCCAACATTTTCACCTCCATATACCCATTAAAACCTCGCCTAAGCCTACTCCATTCACCCAATTTCTCATCTCGATGCACCAAAGTCCTTTGTACAATCACAAAGGAGACCACAACTTGTTCTGTGACATTTTCATATCTCACAGTAACCAGCACCAGTTACACCTAACCGCCATCGGTCACCCCTTACCAACATCAGTATTTGTATTTGCCCATACAGCCTAGAACAGAGACCTACCCACCAAATTTCATCTCACCCCCATTCACCTGTGATCTACCCGAGACCTCTATCAAACCTACAAAGACCCAAAACCAATCATTTGACCTTTGGATTCTATTGTAGCTTAGCATGTTAGATTAGATCTATTTCTTTTTTTTTTAAAGTGAGATACCTAAATCATTTTAAATAACAATAGGATTTACTTTGTTTACAACATTAAATTGTTTAAAATAGTGGACTGCCAGCCATCTAGGAAGTATCACACTTCCCAGATCTAGCATACGCTAGGCAGTTCACTGCCCATATTGTTTAATTCCTTCTTGGTGTCTTGTTTGCATTACAGGTAGTTCCTCCTAGCCAAAAGGAAGCTCTCACGATCAGCTATGGATTCAGAAGTCATACGTGCGCAACAACCCATCAACCAACATTTGAACATGTATTCCTCCTATGCCCGTTACCCTATCTATTTCATCAACGCTTCAAATAAATGATCTAAGAATCAGGTGAAACATTTTGGCATGCCTAGTGGGATCCATCTAGGATTATTTGCATTTCATTCATTCCTAGGAAAAAATTGTGTGTTTTTTCCCTTCTAAAAAGCGTACACACTAATTTTCTTCCCTGGTAATCCACCTCTTCTTTCTATTTGCTCTAAAGGAAACTTTTCTTTTGGTGTAATTAAAAAGAACCATTTTTTCATGTTTTCTGCATTATAGTGAAAGAGCATCCCTCTTCCTCTTCATCTTATTATGTCATCTAATTTCACATTTTCGATTTGGGTTTAAAAATAAGTGCATTCCATTCTGATTTATTGCATTAGCTCACATTAATTGAGGGCAACCTATATGCTGGAAGTCATGCCCAACTGATGGTTGACAAACGAATCATAGAAAAGCACTTCTATCCTTTTCTCTTTCTCTGAGTCTTACCAAACCTCACAAAAATTCAAAATACATACATTCTTAAACAACATCCTACTTGGAAGAAGCTGTAGGTGATCACACGATCATGGCACAGTGGGCACCCAGCTCACTACTCTATCGAGTCATACTTCAGAGCAAAGCCCGCCCCCACCATAACATACCTGAAACCTCACCTTTTAGATCTCCTTTGTAAGAAGCCATCCTCACCAAAAACTCTATTTCATAATTCATGTGTCAGTCCATAAATAGCATAAGCTAAACAAACATAATAGAGAAGGCACTCCTAGGATCACATTTTTCTTAGTGTTTTTGCTTGGCTTGCATTTTGAGGTGAGAGATCACGTTCTTCATTTTTTGTGTTCATCCTTACACACTCCTCATCACAGTTGGTGTATTCTAGATTCACTTGAGTGTGCTTGGGCCATATCATCATCATTCTTAGAATTATGGGTTTGACTCTACATCATATTTTAATTCACAACCACACTCTTTCATCACTGTTTCAATTTCACAGTAACCATCGTCAATTACCTCTGACCACCATCGGTTATACCTGACCGGCGTCAGTTCCAGTTCCTTTTGCTAACCTACTCAAAAGGACATTTTACTTCACTTTCTTCCACTTTTCACAGTCCCAGTCACCGTCATTATTCCCATTAGCGTTTCAAACATCCTCAGATTTGGCATACCTGTCAGATTTTACCTTCTGCCTCGCTATTTACTCACTGCCATTTTCTACAGTAACTGGCCGTAGTTACCCTTGACCGGTGTCAGTTTCCCCTAACCGGCATCGGTTAGCCTGTTTCACATTCCAGCCACCATTTGGTACCTAACCCACTTTTGTCGCCAGATTCACCTGTTGCTATTGTTCTCTATGTCATTTACAAAGAAACAACCCTACCTGATTAGTACTGGTTCACATGGTGCTGACCTAAAGATAAGAAAACACACTCGTTTTTTTACGCCAATTTTCAACCACTCCCACCTAGTCGTTCACCACCTTCTATTTTATCACCAACCATGGATCCCATCCAGCCTACCACTATCGCTACCAGATACGCAGAGTTTGCACGACTCCTTAACCAAAACCCTATCACCTTGTAGTTTTATCTTTCCCACTCGTCCACTCGAGACATCTCGGGTCAGTTGATATATGACATGCCCGTATCTATCCCCCCAACTCTTGTACCCACTCCCGCATCGGCCCCATCTGGCTCCGTGCTGCCCGCATCCACCTTACCCCCAGTCATTTCACTATTAGGTCCTATATCTGTTATGACTGCCACATATGCTACCTCTGTGCACCCGTTACATCCACCATACCCTCGACAACTACCCCAAACACAATCTCATTCACCCCTAATGTCTCTCACATACCCATAGCTACATTACCACCTCCAGTGTTGGTGACCCCTACCCCATTTCAAAACGTGGTGCTTTCTATTCCACAATCATTAGCTCCTATTACCACTAGGGTTATCACGACACTTCCACCCCCATATACATACTACCAACAACCTCCTATTTCATCCATTATACATTCTGGGTACGTACCCCCTGTGTCATTACCTTATTTGCCACCACCCTACATGGCAGCCCCATACACTAGAGTGCCACCCTTGTTATACACCCAAAACCAACCCTCTCATGCTACAGGAGGCATCCAATCATCACAACCCACCAATGACCTAATTAAATTGATGTTGGAAAAGATGCATAAATTATAGGCATCAGTTTCTGGCTCCCGCAACACTCTCACCTAAAATGAGATTTGCAACGAGCCTATTCACCCATCCATTCCTATCCGCTCATACCCTGTGCATTGGGAAATGCATAAATTCAATCGTTTCAATAACAAAGAAGACCCACAACAACATTTGCGGTCATTCAAACACGGGTGTTATCTAATCGCTCATGATGATGCCTTGCTTTTGAGAACCTTTCCCATGTCCCTCACTAGACCTGCATTAGATTGGTACAACGGGTTACCTAAACACTCTATATTATCATTCAATTAGGTAGCCCAAGCTTTCTTGGATCATTTCTCTATCTATATTGTCAAGAAGGTTTCTATGACCGATCTATATTCAACACGTCAGTATGAGGACAAATCTATCGCAGATTTTGTCACTCGCTGGCACATCCTGATTAATCAACTTACCTTCCAATTGCCACAAACAGAACTCATCGAGTTCTTCACACGGGCTTACGCTAGACATATCTCCCTGACCTTGTAGGTCCAAACCTTTTGAACATTTGACGAGGCATTCACTATGGCATGGAAGTTAGAGATTTGGGCCATCGAAGAGAAGAAAATCTAGCTACGCAATAAGAATACGGCATTCAAGTCGAATGATACCTCTTCTTCTTCCAAACCACAAACCAATTATTCAAAAGCTAAGGTCACCACTAACGCAGTGGTACTAAAGGCTGGCCTAGATCATCCATCAAATCAAGCTACCCCCTCATCTAATCTCTCACTTGTCTAGACTTTTCAATTCAGACAAGAGCAGCGAAAATATACCCCAATTGGGGAACCTTACTCTTCTGCCTTAGAAAAGCTTATAAAATCCAAAGCCATCACCCTTCCACCTATAAAACCACACACTGGTTTTGACCATGCTCGCCACATGCCCACATGGTATAAAGAACATGATTTCTGTAACTATCATAGAGTAAAGGGTCATAGTGATGGCAACTGCATCACTTTTTCTACAAATCTTCAAAAAACCATTTCCCAACCATGCCCCTTCATCTAATCAAACCGGTGAGACATAAACTCATGATACCCATACCAGCGAGGTTCAGACTATCTTTAATGAGGTACTTGTCACCTCCCAATTACCCCATATTCCTTCAATGAGGAGATCCTAGCCCGAAATCCTCCTTCCGCATTGGAACCAACCTCCCTTGTTCCTTCACCAACAGAGGAACAACTTTCATCTCCTTCATCACCAATGGGGGGGTCTTCCACTAACATTGATCGCATATCACCCCTAGCTTCACCACTTAAAGAACCTTTACCCACAGTACCTCCTCCACCCATAAAAGAGCTCCCATTATCTCCTCCACCCAAAGAGGAGCACCCATTGCCTCTTCCACCCACAAGGGAGTGCCCATATGTTCCTCCACTTATAGAGGAGATCCCATCATCTCCTCCACCTATCATAGACCCAGTTGAGACATCTTTGCCTCTTGGCGAGCATTCTCCATCAGCTACCCATAACCCCACCGACCTACTTTTGGCTCGCTTACCCACAGAAGCTAAAGCTAGCCAATTCCCCATCTATAAGACACATTTGACGGGAATTACCATTAGGTTCTCACCAAATCCACCCACAGACATGTCGTTCTCACGTTTTTCCGATCACTTATATTATGTGGATAGGGATTTACTATGGGGGCGTCTCTTACTCCCTATCTCAACACAGATGCAGAGATCCCTCGCTAATACCTCCACTATCTACCCAAACACATTTCGACCAATCAAACCAAATAAAACCACTTCTGCCGCAACCCCCTCCATGATACATGTTAGCGCTCAAACCATACCCTTACCCATAACCCAACCTACATCTAAACCCAAACCCACACCTACAACATTTTCCTCAACTAAACCTATTACCACTTTAGGGGTCACCCCGACCACCAGCCTCACTCATCCACCTATTAAACTAGATTTAGATACATCCTCCAACATCAATACCACATCTACTCTGAAACCCAAGCCAAAGAAACAAATTCATCAACCTCATACCCCGACTGCACTAATCACACCCGCACTTTTCTCATCTGTCTTAAGACCTCAGCTGCCCAACATGGTCAAGCGACCTTCACCCATCCATAAACCAATAACACAACAACCCATTCCTTCCTCACAAACCTCTAACCTACCTAGGCACACAACACGACTTACACCTGCCCCTGCAATCTCTCTACCACCAATACCTCCAATACCCTCAGCTATTGCTTCACTACCCTTTACACTTCAGTCATTGTCCCTCACACCCCAAGCACGACCCGCATCATCTACCTTCACGGCACCCATGTTATCCCCGTGGGTAACTCGCCCTCTTCCTCTATCTACTTTTCTTTCTAGACCTCGTAAACCCACATCACCTTTACCCAAGAAGGTGCAACCCAAAAACAAAACCCCACTACCCCACAATAAGGTAGTCAAAACAACCACACACCCTCCTACCTATCCATCTACTGTAACCCTACCCAAACAAACACAACCAATACCTAAAACCACACCGGCACCTAAAACCATAACTTGACCCATTCCTACTCTTCCGAAAATAGTTCCTTGACAATTAACCACACCTACACCCAAACCCACGTTCACTTCCCATTGTGATCCACTAGCAGGATCCTATGCCAAAATTTTAACCAACCTCCTCGAGACCTTTGTTATCACATTACTGCCACTCCGACCTTATGACCCCCTCAAACCCAAGCCTAAAGGGTTTGATGATACTAAAATTTGTGCATACCATCGTGTGCCAAGTCACGATGTGGAGAACTAAAAAGCCTTAAAAACCGTCCTTATCCAATTGTGTCCACCATAAACCAAATTTGATGACGATGACCTTGATGAGGATCTTACTTCACCAACACCCATTCCCAAACTACCCACTCAAGAACCACAACCTCCACCCTCACAGCTCGTAGAGCCACTCCCAAGATTTGAAATTAACATGGTTCGCATCAGATAAGTTGCCATGCCACCACTCCAATGTCGTTGTGCCCAGCTTACCTCACAAGGATTTTCTCCTCTAGTAGGTTTTTTCCCTTCATGTCATTATACCACTCATCCTACACCTTCTCCATTTGCTAACTCTCCTCAAATCAACATGATACATGTCACTACATGTGCACAGAAGGGAAAAGAAAAGGAAAATGACCTATCAACCAATATTATAACCAACATACCATCTACACCAATACCTAAAATAACTATCCACGGCCCCACATACCCCGTTTCTAATGGCATCACACATCTCACCATGCTCAAACAATTACATCAATCTCCCCTCAAAATGTCCTTATACGACCTCATCCAAACCTGGGAATCCCATCGTCAAGCTCTCATGGAGGTTCTTCAATCTATTGAGGTTTTACCCAATGACCCTACACTCGTAGCCTCCATTATCACACCCCATCATGTAGCCTCTCTCACCAAATTACCACCTTCATCTTCACCCCATATTTTTCACCAAGTAGCCTCCCTTAGCTTCTCAGAGGAAGAGATTGCGCCACACAAAAACGATGACTCGGACCCAGCCCTCTTCATCTTCGTCCACATTGATGACATGCGGGTACGTCATGTGATGATTAACGGAGGTGCTAGCATTAACATCATTTCATCCCATGCATTTTCTCAAATGTGCATACCTGACAATTACATGCATAAACATCCGGTCATGTTGCGTTCATTCAATGAAGCTATCACCTCCACACTAGGCATTGTCATCCTCCACGTTCGTGTGGGGCCCCGCACTGTTCCAAAATTGTTTTACATTTTAGAGGGGGAATTCCAATATAACTTGTTGCTTGGTAGACCCTAGATCCATGTCATGGGTTACGTTCCTTCCACTTTGCATCGTTGTGTAAAGTTTGAACATGAAGGACACACTTATACCATTCCAACTAACCCATCACCTTTCAAAACATGCAACATGCTTTACCGACCCAATGATGTGCTCATACCTGTCAAGCCTTCTACCTCTGTAACCAATACCACTTCACCTACACCTTCACCTACCAATACAGCCACTGCTTTCACCGCACATACCTCCTCCTTTCCTACCACTGCTATAACCTCCACAGCTGACCCATTAGCTTCCTAATCCATTAACACCACCTCCGCATCGACCTCCGACACATCATCCATTCTAGCTACCTACTTACCAACCACTGATCCCTTGGAAGGTGTTTTTCAATGCCTCACTCTGGGGGAGTACCGCGTATATAGTGTCAACACATTCCTTACTCCACATGAGTATGTAAGCCTTCACCAACACCCTCGCTATGATAACCGTATAGGAGAACTCCTCCTTTATGGTCCTCCTCAACTTCATACTAGTCTCACCTATGGGGGACTTGATACTACCACTTACACACCTGAACCACCATCATAAACCCACCCATTTTCTGTTGACTTCCAATCACTTACCATTCGTCGTTTCGCCCACACCTTCCTGCATTGTTGTGCGTGGAAGGGTTTTGGTTTTGGCTTTTACGAGCAAGGCCGCCATACCATTATTCCAAGTACCACCCACAAACATACAACCATAGTGGTATCAACTTCCCCGAACCTCCTACCAAACAGGCCCGCATTGAACTCATTGAGGACCCTAGCCCTTCTCCACCTTCATCTTCATCCCCACCTTCACCTGCTCCACTTTCATCACCACCCTCACCGCTGGAGTCGATGGACCCTGAATCTATCCCTCCTAACTTTTTTTTTCATATACACCATTTCCTTGAGGCCTTTGACTTATCAACATGAAGGCGAGGCCCCTTCCACTCTTCCATTCCTATATCCTGAGATGATCGATGACGACACACCTACAATTAACGTTATTTAATGTTAGGATGATGAATCCATACTCACCTACCTTGGTGCAGAAGACTCATATATTCATTGGTCGTTACCCTCTGAGATGTAAACCATGTTGAATGAATTGACTATCGAGATCAACATTCATACTCAGGACGATCCACACATCGTAAAGATCAGACAATCTTTAGATGCTATTGAATAGGAAGCCATCACTTATTTTCTCCGAGATCATAACCATGCTTTCGCTTGGTATTATGCAGACATCCCCAGTATTGACCCCACCATAGTGGTCCATAATATCGTAACTGTTCCCCATGCCAAACCTATCAAACAAAAGCTAAGGAAAATGTACCCTTGCATTACTCTTCTCATCAAAGAAGAACTTCAGTGCCTTCTTTCCATTTCCTTCATCTTACCCATTGATTATCCTCGTTGGATTTCTAACATTGTCCCTATTACTAAAGCAATAGGGGGACTTCACATTTGCATGGACTTCTGTGACCTTAACCTATCCTACCTGAAAGACGACTTTCCCTTGCCCGGTATTGATCAACTGGTTAACCTCACCACTGGTCATGAGATGTTATCACTCATAAATGGCTTCTCGGGTTATAACCAAATTTTTCTTGCCCCAGAATATCAACACAAGAACGCATTCATCACCCCTTGGGGGACCTCTTGCTATCGAGTCATTCCTTTTGGCCTTAAAAACGCTGGTGCCACATATTAGTGGGTTGTGACTTACATCTTCCATGATATCATGCATCGCATATTGGAAGATTACGTGGATGATCTCTTGGCCAAATCTAAATGTCACTCTAAGCACCTCGCTGTCCTCAACACCATCTTTGACCGCATCATTAAATATTACGTCCACCTTCAGCCTAAAATGTGCGTCTTCGTGGTTCTCTCAAGAAAGCTCCTTGGATTTATTGTTTCCCTCCATGGTATAGAAGTTTACCCTGCTAAATTCAAGGCCATCCTCGAAATTCCTCTGCCTACTAACCTTTGCCTACTCCATAGTTTACAAGGTAAATTGCAGTAGATTCACCATTTCATTTCATAATTATCTGATCGATGTCAACCATTTCATCATCTACTTAGGAAGGATGTCTCCTTTAAATGGGATGATGACTGTCATAAAGCTTTTGTGGCCCTAAAACAATACCTTCTTCAACCACCTGTACTCATTCCACCTAAAGATGATCAACCTTTTTACCTATACATATCAGCTACCGATCATTCCTTGGGAGCCATGCTCGCTCATTGTGATGAACAACACAGGGATCAGGAAGTTTATTACATAAGTTGTACTCTGTTGGACTATGAAACCCGATACAACCATCCAAAAAAGCTTTTCTTAGCCTTATTTTTCGTTGCCACCAAACTCCACCATTACCTACTCAACCACAAAACCTATGTCATGACCAACACTGATCCCTTACATTTCATGTACGCCAAACCTTATCAAAATCAGCGTACCGTGCGATGGCTTATGTTTTTAGCTGATCTTGACCTCAAATTCATTCATCAATAGTCCATCAAGGGCCAAGCTATCACCAACCAATTGTCCGACGCACCTATTTTCGGGGATCAACCCTCTAATTTTGACTTTCCCAATGAGTCAATTGTTACTCTTTCCCTGGACGAACCCCCTTATCAAATGACATTATTCTTCGACGGTTTCAAGTGTCAGCATGGGGGTAGGGCTGGTATTATCCTCATTCCTCTCAATGGAGAACCCATGCCTTTTTCTGCCAAACTAAACTTTGAATGCACTAACAATATTGCCTATTACGAAGTGCTCGTACTAGGTCTCTAAGTCGCATATTCCCTAGATGTCAAATCAATATGCATATTTGGTGATTAAAAATTGGTCATCAACCAAGTCAATGGTATGTACCAATGTCGTAACAAGATACTTAAAAAGTATAAACATCATGTAGAAATACTTTTGACCACCTTTGAGCGTTACACCCTTCAAACCATCCCACTTTCAACCAATAAATTTGTAGATACCATGCCCTGCTTAGCTTCCCAAATACCCACTTCACCCACCGATTCTAAAATCTTTGTCACCATACAATGCCTCCATTCACCTTCTTATTTACCTCATGATGTTTACTCCATTGGAGCTAACACCCCTGACCTGAGTGACCTTCAGTATAAATAGTACACTGACTACCTTTCTCTCTCCATCTTACCTCCTGATCTCACCCGTAACGGACAATGTGGCTTCCTCAAAAAGGTCTCTTGTTTCATCATTCTGGGGGGACTCTATATAAGTGTGGCTTTGATCGTATTCTCTTACGATGCCTCACAAGTTTTGAAATTACTTATACCATTAAGGAGATTTATGATGGCATATGTGGAGGTCACTTTATTGGCCTTGCTATTACTAAGCTTATTTTTCACCTAGGCTATTACTGGCTGACCCTTCACATTGATTGTTGTGACTATGTCAAACATTGTGTAAAATGCCAACAACATTCCAACCTTCATCATACACCCAGTCATGCCTTACAGTTTTCTCATGACCTTTGGCCCTTTTCTCAATGGGGTTTGGATCTTATCAGAGAAATAAATCCCCATTCTTCCCAACACCATCAATGGATCATAATTGCTACCGAATACTACACAAAATGGGTGGAAGCCATACCACTCATCTCCAAAAAAGCCAAGAAAATATGTGATTTCATTGACCATCACATCATTTTCTGCTTTGGTGTCCCTCATCACCTCATCACTGACAATGGAAAACAATTTAAAAACCAAACATTGCAAAAACTTTATGATGCCTTTGAAATTAAGCTTAGTTTCTCATCACCTTATTACCCACAAACCAATGGCCAAGATGAATCCACTAACATAACCCTCAACAAAATTCTCATGAAATTGGTTGACGATACTGGGAAGGATTGGCATACACACATTCATTTTGCCTTGTGGGCATACCACACTAGTACTCACACTTCCACTATGCCCACACCATTTTATCTGGTCTACGGTACAGAGGTTGTTCTACCTCTCAAAGTCCAGATCCCCTCACTCCACATTTCTCTCGATGACATATTTATTGATGATGAATTTCATCAAGACCACTTAGCACAACTAGAGTTATAAGAAAAACATCGTCTTAACACTCTGGATCACCTTCAACTTTACCAATAAAATATCAAACATGCTTATGACAAACGCATTCATGAATGAACCTTCAAAATCAGTAACCTTGTCTTGAAATAAAATCAACACGTAACCAAAGTAGAAAATAGTAAATGGGGAAAATTTTCTCCTAATTGGCTTGGACCATACATCGTAACTCATACCTATGGATTAGGTTCCTATCGTTTATCCTCACTTGATGGTAAACTTGAACCTGAGCCCCTTAACACATTGCATCTTCGACCATTCTATTGTTGACTCATGATCCTACCTCACCCTTTTATCTCTTTACAGGCTCATCCCTTGAGAGCTACCCACTCCATACACCTCCTCAATGATTAAACAAGAATCATGTGAGTACCTATCACTTTTTATCTCTTCTTGAATGTGTACCATGGCATTGCACATTGCATTATTCTCATGGATACTTTTCATCTACCTTTAGATGAGATCCCATGGTCATTCCACCTTGATCCTTGAGTTAAAATTCTAATAAAAGATGAATCCCTCAAAAGGACATCTTCCTCTCGACAAAATTGGAACTATAAATAGACTACTCCCTCAAAGGATAGATATGTGACGCTTTAAAAAAATGAGAAAAATTGAAGCTTCCTGCATCAATCAGCTTCATGAAGACCTCAAGGAGTACACCCTCATCATAGAATATTTAATCATGTAATGCCTTTCAAGTCTTATGTTCATTACCCCCTCCAAGGTATGATCTACTCGGCATGATCCTACCTAATCGATTGGTTTTATTTCCCCCCTCTTATCTTTTAACCATCTTTTTTTACGTTTTGATTACCTTGTACATGACTTGGTCCTCGACACTTACCTTTTAGGTCATCCTCCCCTTTCACCATAATCACCTTCACCTACATCATTTTACCTATAATCTACCCAAATCTATTAAACCTAAACACACAACATGCCCAAAAACCTACCAACTCATTTTCATATTCTTCCCTAGCTCATGGGAGAAATACATTGGTATGAGGTCCCTTTTTGTCAGGACTATGTAGGCAGCACTCTGGGGGCATGGGGACCTTGGAGGTTAGCTCGACCATTTTTTTTACCCTAAAACAATTCATCAACTAGGCCTAACTCACCATTTACATCATATTTCACTTAGTTCCCCTTTTATAACACAATTGGAAATTAAGCCACATACATAACAAGTTGCTTACCACAGCATACATTTATTACACCTACCATCTCTCTATCATCACTATGCATAGATTATAGAACATTGCACATATGACCCATAGTATCATTTATTGCCAAAATAATGAATCATAAACTAGCCTGAGTCAATCCATGCCTAAACCAACCTGACTCGATCCATGCCTATAACTTGACTCAACCATGCCTATAACCTTACTCGATCCATGCCTAGCTCCTGACTCAACCATGCCTATAACATGACTCAATCCATGCCTATAACCTTACTCGATCCATGCCTATAACCTAACTCAACCATGTCTATAACCTAACTCGATCCATGCCTAACCAACCCTACTCGATCCATGCCTAAACCAACCTGACTCAATCATGCCTAACTCACCTAATATCCATCCACATAAAAGTAACAAATCCATATCTCATCTAATACAACCCATAAACCAATGTCTCATAAACACATCAACACATCAAAAAATACCATATATCTCATCATATAAATCAATAACTGTGTGTCTCAATATACATGTCCACCTCATCATGTCGTTCATCTCAAAAATGTTGGCACTTAGGCCGATATACAAATAAAAAATGTCATCGACACATAGGCTGGTATTATATATACAAAACGAATGAATGAATCAATACAAAATATCTTCGGCACGTAATTTAGTATGGGATAAAAAATATAACTATCTTTGGCACACAGGCCGGCATATATATCAACAAATCACTAGTATACATCAAAAATCAGGTCACTGCATCTCAGGCATTTTTTTGGATGTCCTCCATCTCTGTGTCACCTGCACCCTCAGCCTCATGTGTCCTTGTTGGCACATCACCTAGCTCTTATCACCATGCACTAGTGTCCTTTCCCTTATTGGGCCTTGAAACTTGCTGACCTCCTATGCTCTCCACACTATGTGTGTAGGATCTCATCCTCTCACTAGACGCCTACTGTGTGCCCTGTACTCTCCGTAAGATAGGAAGTCTATCCTGGCCACTATGAGTTGATCCCAATAATATATTGCCACACCTAAGGCATCCTGTAACTTGGATATAGGCATGGTCTATGGTTGTCCTATAGGTCTCAGCCCCTGTACCTACCCTGCAACGACGTACCTTACACCAGCCTGTGAACTGGGACCAGCTACCTGTGCCTGTGGTGGTGCCCCCTGTCTATGTGCATGTGGTGGTGTCCCTTACCCCTGCGTCTGTATCTAGGCCTATAAGGCCCCAATCTATGCCTATCTTATGGCCAACTGGCCATGTAAACCTGCCACCTGAGCCACTAAGGTTGCCACCTAAGCATCTCCATCTCCATCCCCACCATCTCCTCCATCCCCTCCCTCTGCCATCTAGGCCTATAGACTAGCTACATGTACTCATAGCTTTGCTACCTCTACCTTTGACCCCTTGAGCTATGTCTGTAGTATACCTATCTGGGTAATTAGTGTCGCTACCTGCCCCTATATGGAATCTCTCTGCACTGTGATGGTAGCTAAGTCTACCTGCCCCGGTCTAGGTGGTATGGCTCATAACTGAGATGCCCACCACTACCTATACCTATCTATGCATCTGACGTCATCTATTTGCCAATGCACTGGCTCCTCCTCCTCCCCTGTAGGCACTATAGGTTGTGGTAGAGGTAGAGGTCTCTCCACATCATCTCTCTGATATTGTGGGAAGGATGGAGGAATATCTTGTACAAGCCTGAACTGTCGTCATACCCTATCTACCGGGATCATCTCATCCTCCTCAGCGCGGCGACCCTGTATCCACCTCTCTAGCTGGAGCTCAGCTAGCTCCTCATGCATGTGCCTATATGAGGGGAATCCCACATATGGTCTCCAAATAATTTCCACTTCGGATAACCCCTCCAACAACTACTAAAAATGGGCCACATCATATGTCGTCCTATACAATCTCCAATCTCCTATCACTAGAACCCATCTCTTGTATCCCACCCATACTGATCTCATTGGGATTGTAGCTACTTGGTGCATCCCTATAGGTCAAACAGAGACTATGTGCTCATAGGCCCATCATTGTAGTATAAATTTACAACACAAGCTAAACCTGCGCAACCGCCCATATGCCCATAGCTCTCGGTATATCTGCACCAAGAATGTTGGTGCCCAGGAAAATATGGTCTCCTCTACCATCATATCATGGAGCACCCCCATCAGTGATCAGGGAAAGTGTCCACCCTTTGCATCTGGCAGTACATAACAGCTCACTACCTCCATCAATAGAACCACTAGCCTCATCTCATCTGAACAGGCTAGGTACATCTCACCATAGCTCAAACTGGTGCTATGGAATCTCATATCCACCACCCCCTCACCAAAAACTATTATGATCAGCTCCTCTGAGGCCTCGGAGGAGATAGAGTAAACCTGGGCACCCAATATGGGTAACCACAAAATTCATAACATGTCCTCAAGGGCTATAGTCATCTCACCCGTCGGAAGGTGGAACGTGTTGGTTGTGGAGTCCCATCTATCGATGAGCACAACCATCAAGCTGGGCTACAAAATAACATGTTGGTAGCACTAAATCCCACTCAATCCCACTACCTCCATGTGCTATAGCTCCAAAGGGGTCACTAAGCCACGTAATATCACCAGTAGAGGCAGAACCCTGTCCCGCATGTGTAACTGCGCTCTCCCCTACATCTAATCCAAGCACGATATTAATCCCTATTTACCATGACCATATTCACCAATTATCATTACACTCCACCCTATTTTTACCCTACCCATCTCAATTACCTAACTTACATCAATTTTTCACCCTTGTGCCTAACATCCTAACTGGTACTAGTTTATTCTAACCGACTTTGATCACCTTTAAACTGACCACTATTAGTTTACCTTAACCGACCACGGTTACCTCTTAACCGGCCTCGGTCACCTATTTGGTGACCGATACCGGTTCTACCCAACTGACGTCCGTCACTGTTGTGTTGAATCCCATGACTTCCCAAACCCCCCTTTTCTCAAAAACACCCCCTTTCCCCTTTTAACCCACCTACAATGACCTACACTACCCCAATACCCCTATCCACCCCACCTATACAATTTACTACCCTCCCCCCCTCTTTTTTGCCTAATATTCCCCCCATACCCAAATTTTATTTTTACCACCCAAAAAAAACCCAAACCCACAAAACCCTACAAATGACAATAACCAAAACCCATAATCTATCTAATCACCAATCTATAGTTAGGTTCTTACCTCGTCGCACTGCCACCATCTCGGTGGTACATCTAGCCACTATGTTGGTGGTTCGCTTGATCCCTCTCTAGCCTCTGCCATCACCAAATAACTACTCACAACCTCTGACCAATCAACTCTCTCGCCCTGATCCCATTGACCCACTACTCACCAACCCAACCCTCGTCGAATCCCACTACCAACTCACTGTCTTGTTTCCTCCTGAAACTTTTTTCTCTTTTCTCTCTCTCTTTTTGTCATTTTTTCACTTCATACATAACAAATGAATAATAAAAATGTGGATTTTTTGTTTTTTATAACCAACCCGACCTAACTAACGTTGGTTACCCTTGACCGGCATTGGTCTCATGCCCTACCTAACCATCCTTAGTTTCTCTATACCGACATTAGTTATCCATGACTGGCATCAATCACCTTTACCTGCACATTACCCTTACTTTTCCCTTTTACACCACAATTTACCCTGATCCTTTACCCCACCCCACCTATACCCAACCTCTTTACCTTACCTTTCGAGACCTCCTCACTTGCTTGCCTACTCTTTTTCTCCTTTGGGGACTCGATATTTTAACCATACCTTGGCCTTACACATGCTGTGACCTAGATATTTGGACTTGGACCATCGCTAGTGACCTTTGACCTCACGTGTTCACTATACCTAGCGGTATTGTTACCTGCATTGATTGACCTAATGACCTTACCTAGCCTATTGCCATGACCGTTTATCCTGACCCTACCTTTGGTGTACCAGAACATACCTACACGTTCCTGCACCTCACCTACGTTGTGTTTACTGACGATATCCTATACCTTGGATATAGGATTCACTTCAACCTTATTTAGATAAACCTATCAACCTTAGACGATGTAGAGTTTTCCTACTCTTCAACCTGGTAGCGTACTACATTTTATACATGTGCGTGTGTTTGACTGTTACTACCTTTGACCCTAACCCACTACCTATATTTCCCAAGTCGACCTTTCACCCTTTTCCCATGTACCAACTTACCTTTTCCCCATATTTTCCTTTTATCAAACCACTCACCGCTTCAGCCTTCTACCTAGTCAGTTCCTGGTTTGAGGGGGATCACCTTCAACCCCACATCGGAGAACCACATCTTATTTTTGTTAGCATTACTTACCAATACAAGATACCTAACAAAAACGGGAAAAATTTAGACACTAAAATTAGGTCACACTAATTAGGTCACACTCCCCTTTGGTCCCTCGACAAATAAGCACCCTTTATTACATTTACCTAGCCATGACCCCCTTCACCCCACTAATATTAATTTAATTAATCTAATTAAATTAATTCATTATCCTCACTATATTTATTATTTAAATATCTTATTTAAATAATATCCACACATACACTTCACTTAGACACCTCATCAAACTAACTCAACATAAGACATATTCTTAGCAAGTTGTCATAACTAACTAAGACTTACCCAAACCCTAAAAATCAATGCCTACATTCCCTCTAGCCACATTCCCCCATGCTCATAAGAAGCTCCCAGTCTAATCCATGGGATAATGACATGATATCAAAGGAATTCAGGAAGATCTCCCTAGTTCATTAAACCTAGGATATCCCACATTGACCGATGTTGGTTACCCCTAACCGTCACTAGTTAAGACAAACCACCATTGGTTACCCCTTTTAACCCCTAAAATACCTTATTCTCAGGGTTGGAAAAAGTATGGAAAACATTGTGAGAAGATTGATGAGAAAGAAAACATCTCAGAGAGATAGAGTATCTTCAGAGAGTAAATTCTAGTGAAAACCCGCATGTAAGGAAGGATATTGACCATCTTCTCCTGCATAGCCATCCCAGCCATGATTTGATCTATCCAAGCAAAGATGAGTGTACATGCAGCCCATGCAGAAGATTTATTGTAGTTGGTGATCACTTGCAACCTTCAAACCCC
The DNA here is from genome assembly GCA_019776745.2 of Taxus chinensis. NCBI lineage: Eukaryota > Viridiplantae > Streptophyta > Pinopsida > Cupressales > Taxaceae > Taxus > Taxus chinensis. The sequence continues at coordinate 16,038,996 of CM034149.1, forward strand.
ACATCAACACCTCCATCCCTTACACATAGGCATTCAGGACCAGAATCCAAGTAAGTATAACATCATACTTTCCTAGTTTATTTCATTTCATCATCATATTATCATCCAATGATTACCTTTCCCCCTATTGACCTTCTCCAACATTTTAACCTCCATATACCCATTAAAACCTCACATAAGCCTACTCCAGTCACCCAATTCCTCATCTCGACCCACCAAATTCCTTTGTGTAATCACAAAGGAGACCACAACTTGTTCTGTGACATATTTAGATCTCACAGTAACTGGCACCGGTTACACCTAACCATCATCGGTCACCCCTTACTGACATTGGTCTCTATATTTACCCATATAGCCTAGAACAGAGACCTACCCACAAAATTTCATCTCACCCCCATTCATCTGTGATCTACCCAAGACCTCTATTAAACCTGTAGAGATCCAGAACCAATCATTTGACCTTTGGATTCTATTCTAGCTTAGCCTGTTAGATTAGATCTATTTCTTATTGTGTTTTAAGTGAGATGCCTGAATCATTTTAAATAATAATATGATTTACTTTGTTTACAACATTAAATTGTTTAAAACATTGGACTGACAGCCATCTAGGAAGTATCACACTTCTCGGATCTAGCATACGCTAGGCAGTTCACTACCCATATTGTTTAATTCCTTCTAGTGGTCTTGTTTTCATTACAGGTAGTTCCTCCTAGCCAAAAGGAAGCTCTCATGATCAGCTGTGGATTCAGAATTCATACGCATGTAACAACCCATCAACCAAAATTTGAACAGGTATTCCTCCTACGCCCATTACCCTATCTGTTTCGTCAATGCTTCAAATAAATGATCTAAGAATCAGGTGAAACACTATGCACAAATGAAATTCCTTATAATACATAACAAATCAAAATACACATGTTGGACGTATTGTCATTGGTGTTGTCATTGATTTCAAGTTGCATTGATAGAAAAGGGTGTCTAGGTGGCATAGGAGTTAGCATGAGGTGTCAATCGTCAAGAAGCATGAAGGTTGATTGGTAGTGCCCTGTTTTGGTTTCATGGAGTGTTGCATTGGTGAAGTGTTGGTTTGGAACCAAAATGGGCAGCTTCCCTATTTTAAAAAATTTCATGACACCTTCAAGCCTTAGAGAAAAATGGAGGACTCCAACATGTAGATGATTTTCGTAGCTTTCCAATGCCTATTTTTTCCCTTCTAACTCCTTACAGAGCTTCTGGAATCTTCTAGAGAAGTTAGGTTTCATCATTAGAGTGTTTGTTCCCTACACCTAGAAAACCCGATGTTGAGTAGATAGTCCTTGAATGATCAAACCTTTTCCTAAATATTCCTAAATTACCTTCAACACTTCCAAGATTCCCTGACATCACCTTTGGATGCTTAATATATTTCCTAAACTCTCATGGAGGGTGTTTTAATAGCTCTAGAATAGCCAAAATAACTAGCATGGAAATTGAAAATTTTGAAGCATGATAATTAAGCCCTTAATTGAAAATAAGGCTTCTCAATCATTGTGCATCCTTCCCCTGGTGATGCAGGAACATCTTGTTAATAATCAATTTCAGCCTTCTTAGGTGACTAGGGGTATCTTGGGTCCACTTGAGATGATCATAGCTTGTACTAGTCCATTTGGACTCCATAGGAAAGAATAGGGAGTTTCCCTCCAAATGTATAATTTGAATATTTGAACTAACTCTAGGTATGTTATAGGCTTAGGTGTTAAGTGGCACAGTCCTATCAGACCAAGATATCAGATTTGGAGGTTAGAGACTATTTTGCAAAGAATTTTCACGAGTAAATATATTGTTTTGGATTGTCTTTTTATCTATAATGTTGTTCAAGGCTTTATGGAATCCTCACAGTGTCCAGGGAATAAAAAATAGATAGAAAGACTTACTCAGACCAAACTATAGCATGTTTTAGAAGTTTAGTAGTATGTAGCATGAGCATAATGATTTAAGGGAATCCTTGAGCCTATTTCATGGCATTAATCACAAGGACTTGGTGTTTCAAAAGTCAAGAAAAGGTAATAAGCCATCTAAAGGAGGATTTCTTAAATTAAATTTGTGTCTACAATCCTAACCATGTGTTCCCAGTAATAAGGGCCTAAAGTACAACATTCATTGTAAAAGTTAATAATTATGCCTGGTAGTGTCCTTAATAAGTGTGGAGGAAGGTAATAAGAAGACCAAGAGTTTCAAAATCCCTAGTACAGGTGGAATAAGAATAAAATAAAAGGAATGTGCAAATACATTCTAGTAGTGTTAATGTCGAGTTTGAGGGCTAGGAAAGATGTAGTTTTAGAAAAATAGTATTTATTCCATGTGTTTGAATTTGGGAAATCCTCTCACAAGTTGAAGGAAGGCCTAATGAAATTAAGGACTCATAAAATCATGGCATAATGATAGAGTATTGAGTGGTTAGTAGGTAAAGGAAGCAACGTACAATCATGCTTATTTCTTATGACTGTCAAGACCAACCTTAAGAAATAGTTGTCTCAGGAACAAAACTCATAAGGAAGTTGTATCTATCATTGAGAGAGTGGTGTTAGAATGTTCTTAATCCTTGAGGAACAGGGGAAAATCCTTATACAAATTTAATCAAGAAGAACTATTGATTGTCTTGCACAGTTCCATAAAGAAGCCTAGAGAGAGTAAGGGTTTGTATGAAAAGCCTTAAGTTAAAGAGGAAGAGTTGAGTGGTTTACATTAGTAATTAGGAGAGGGGTAATCATAGTGACATGATTGAAAATAATATTGAGTAAAAGTAAAGGTGAAGGTGAAAAAAAAGTTGAGAATATTGTTTAGAGCTTGAGCAAACAAGGACTCTTTAAAAGCCAAAATTTGAAACTCTATCAAGATGATGGATAAATGAGTAATGGAGCATTGAGGTGTGCTTAAGTAAGGTGTATGGGTGTGTTGAAAGGTGGATGTAAGGATGAAATAGGTTTTAATCCATTAAACCCTTAATTTTTCTTTCAAACCTTAACTAGACCTACTTGAAACAAGGGAAATGGATAAAGTTGAATTGGGCAAGTTGTATTTTGAGTTAAAGTTCTATACAGAGGATTGCAGGGTACTCTATATCATCTAAAAATCCTGTCATCAGTTCAAAATTTACCCTACCTCAAAGGAATTTTCTAATAATATCATTCAGTGTGTTTCAGTATGTAGGGAATATTTTCTAAATTGATTGATCGACTCATTTAGTTTTGATGATAGACGACTTCCTTGGAAGGCCTGAAAAGACCATTTTTGGCCATTATGTAGCTAATTGAACACTCTTAAAGATTTTTTAGAGAAAATATAAAACATCTAAGGTTGATTTCAGAGAGAATTGAATATGTCTAAGTAAATTTATGAAATAAAATCTCATTCAGGAGCAATCTGTTTAAGACCAGGTTTTCAGGTGCATGGAATGAAAGTTAAAACGGTGAAAGCTAACTTCTCTGGATGATTCCAAGAGTTTTGGAAAGAGTTAGGATTTTAAAAAATAGGCATTGGAATGCTATTAGAATACTCTACAAGGTGGAATAATCAGCATCGATTCAAGGCTTGAATATGTCTTTAGGTACTGCAAAACTCTTTAGTTTCCCCTTATAGTTCAAAATGAAATAGGACCTAAATTTTGAGTTGCAGACATAATTATATTTCGAGAATATTTTAATTGATCATAAAATGTGATGTTTAGTGTTTCATTGAAGTATGGAGGTCAAGAACATGTAACTCATCCTCAAATTTCATTCAAGGACTCATCCCCTATCTTGAGGAGGAAACCGATTTCCATGAGGAATAACTTGAGAAAAAAGGTGTCCATGTACCATAAGTATGCTTACACCCAGGTTTCATTTTGGTCAATAAATTTAATTTTTAAGGATTCATCATGTTCAAAGGTGAAATGTGGAGCTCAAGGAGTGACTTGATGATCATCATATCTAGACTCCATCATTATACCCAAATCTCTCTAAAGAACAAGCTAAAATGAGCCAGCCATGCCACCGAGGTATCCAAGACCATCATGTGTGATGTATTAAGTCATCGTCTATCTCCATGAGAGACATATGAGTAAATACATGTATGAGAATTGTGAATTTTATTCCATGAAAGGATGATTTTAGATCCAGGAAAGGTGAGGGGATGATCTTTATATGGAGCACCATGTTTCTAAGAATGAGCAATCATCTAAGTTCACTTGATGAAACTCACTTGGAACTATTCGTAAAAACTCATTCAACACCTAGTAGTGTGATCACACCTTAAGGAGGAGGCACATTACAATCACCTCATTTTGGCCATATGACAGGAATCCCATTTAGGGATCAATCCTCTATCTACAAAGTGAGGATCTCATTTTAGTAAGAAGTAGACAAGCATCATAGAGTTTATTTATGGTTACTAAAGTGAATTATGGACCAAATTTCAAAATTGGTACCAATTCAAGTATTGGTAACGCCAAAATCCAATTCAGAAGGTCAGAAAACCTACAAAACAACTATATGTTTTCCAAAACAAATACCAACTACAATATATACGCCCTGAAAGTTTTAGGTGATTGTTGAAATCCTTAAAATGAGTAAGTACTGACCAGATTAGATTTTGAAAAACTATCCTCTAGATTATAATTGTCAGAGCTATGAGACCACTTCCATCAGGTGTAGAGTGGCCCTAATTTATTATATTTACTAAAAAAAGTATAAAGTATAAGAAACAATAAAAGTATAAAGAAATAATACAAGAAATCTTATACTTAACATATATTTTAGTAAATATGACTCCTTCAGGCCCTTCTAAAATTCATATAACTCAAAATTTGTACGCATTTCCTAACACTAAAAATGTGTACGCGTTATAATTCATATGCGTTATAACACGTACGCATTTTAGGTTTGGGAAACACCAAACCAGGAAAACCAAAATGCGTACGCATTTTTTTTATTTTGGATTTATGTCCACTTTTTGGCCCCCCAAATTGGTGCACTTACCCAGGTTGAGGAGTGGTTTAACACTTAAAAATTTGTATTTTTCTGAAATTTTCTAATGCCTTTTCAACACCTCCATGTTTTAAAAAAACAAAAAGAGTTTTTTTTTGTGCATAAACAACAATTATTGCACTTCGTGAGACCACATTGGTTGAGGCATATTGTCAAACTGTTCATGTGCCTTTGTAGATGTCCACATCCTCCAGCAACAAATAAAAACAAACAAAAACAAATGAATGTCATTGTCAAGGCGTCCTATTCCATTGTGTTTTTGTGGATGTCCATACTTTGCTTCAAAGCTCACATTTTGCACATGCTTGGGGGACGTTGGCACAGATGAACTAATTTGGGTTAGACACCTATTTATTGCATTAAGTTGATAGTTTCTAAAGCATATTCAACACATTTTTGCCACATAGTCCATGCACCCAACAGGAGGAAGGAGTTGTCGTAGTACTTGAGGAAGGATTCACACATGTCAAATGCATTTGTTTAAATTCTCCAACACCTTTTGAACAACCCCATTTTGTGCATATTCAACAAGTCATGGCAGGATGTGAGGATGAATTTATTCAAGTGTTCAAACAAATAGTTCTCGTCCCTTTTACAACCACGAGGAATGACAAAAATTTTGTCCAAACTAAAATCTCTTCTACAATTTCCAACTATTTCAAAGCTCTATTTCCAAAACACCACACTTGATTGAAGCACCATGAGTGCACTGGAAAAGGTGAGAAGACCAGGTTGCAGGTGTGTTGGTTGCAAAAAGGTGGGTGGTTTAATACTTGCAGAGACATCAATGCCTTCTCACATCACTACTTGACACAGCCCACTATCCTCCATCAAGGCTCCACCAACTCCACCTAAAACTCTCACCTGAATCCCCAAAACAAATTGATTTAAAATATTTATTTATTTGATTTTAATTTTATTTTATTTTATTTATTCATATTGCCATTTTTAAATAAAATTTTATTTAAATAGTATTATTATTATGTAATGTCCCCTTTCCTACGCCTAAGGCCTAAGGGCCAATTCGAGTCCAAGCCTTGGTCATATCCAAGGGGCTATGGATGCGGGGAGCTATTGGGTATGAATATCTAGTCCATTTTGTTATATTTGTTCATTAACATAAGCATAAAGTGTTTTGGAGGGACTAAATATTATGTTTTGTCGTTACGAAGGGGCCACATGACACTTAATATTCTAATTTTGTGTTGGGGGTCACTTTTGGACCATGATGACTTCAAAGGGGAAAAGTAACTTAAGTTACTTTTATTTTATTGGCCCTTCCAAGGGAAAAATGTGACTTGGGTTTATTGGGGCTCTTTTGCCTTGGAGAAGTTATATAAGGATATTTGGGGAGTGTTAGATGGCATCTTTGCATACCTAATTACCTTCTTTCATGTGTAACTGTTGTTTGCAAATCTACAGCTTTTGGAGTGAAATCCCACAGGAACCCTAGCTTTGGTGGTGACAGATCCATCCCTAGCTAGTAGGGCATTCTTTGGTAGTGAGAGATCTACCCTAGCTTGTCATTTTGGAGTTATTTTCAGGGATGATTTATTTAGAAATTTTCAGAGGTTTCATAGGAAGGGTTTTGAGGGTTTTGGAGACATTTGGGGAAGATAATCACAGGGTTTTTAGATCAGATTTATGGCAGCCATTTGAGCAAGGTTTAGCATCACTTAGAAGGCCTTTTCATCAATTTCCAACCCTTTTCCAAGCTAGGTGACTTGTTTGGAATATTGCAACCTTTATTTGGAGGGTTTCCAGTTGGCCATTTTCAGATCTGAAGGTTGAAATATCATCTCCTATATTTGTAAATGTTATTTCCAAAGTCTCATAATTTTTGCACTTGTATTCGGAGAGTTACGAATTTTAGAAGTTTTCCAGCTGACTAGGGCACACTATAATTTTCTGGTAGCATTTTATTATTGAAAAAATTCCAAAAACAGTTTTCGTTTGTTCTTTAATATTATCAAGCTCTCTTTAAAATTTCAAGTAATTCGGGTGGGTTTTTTGGGAGATATTATTTTTCTTTAGTTCGTTGCCTTAACTGTAAAAAACTTCTAAAAATCAGTATTTTATTTAGCTGCAAATTTTCAATATTTTGTGCATTTTTAAGTGGTATCCCATAAGGGATATTTCAATGGTATCAGAGCTATTGTTCCTCCAGCCTGTGTGGGTTAAATATGGTAGATTGTGAAAGTTATTCAATGTGGGTTTTATAAAGAGCGATAATGTTCATCAACATGGTGAAACAACCTTAGAATTGCACTAACCTCTTGCTTTGAGCCAACTCACTCAAAGTTTGAATCAAAGAAAAATTGGGGACGATAAAGAAAAAGGTGAGAGTTCAAGGATAAAGGGAAGCCAATAGAGGTGATTGATGAGGATTCTTTTTGGAGGAAATACCAATCTTTGAGTAAAGGTTTTAGAGATAATTTGCCATTTCTAGATTATTGACTACCTAGTGATGAAGATTAGTAGCAATCCCAAGTGAGATCATCATATTCTGCTACCTGAATTATAAAAGAACTCATTTAAATAACCAATAACACCACATTAGGTAATTTCAGATAATGGAGATAATGTTGATCCAAATATGATTGAAGACCAAGTGCTTTTTAGAAGCAAAGCTTCTAGAGAAAAATGCTTGGCATGACTTTTAATGAGAACATATTTGTGGCAAGAAGGAACAAACATGCTTGGTTGGTTGCAAAATTGAAAATGATATTTCAATCCAAAAGGTACCTATCAATCCTCCATTTGAATAAGTCATTAGTTCATATGGGATGCAGCTTACCAAACTTTAATGAGCATAAATTTGTGAAAGATTGATGATTCTTGTTTCACTTATTCTCCAGCTTGAATCTGCAAAAATCATGAATCACAATAGGGATGGTGTTGTTTTGGAGGTTTCTAAATCAGCAATAGAAGGTGAACCTTTTGACGATATTATTTATAAGGAGGTTAGTAGTAGCATGGATTTATTTCATCATCTTCATCCTATATCATTGTTGGGTTTCATATTTACACTCGGAATGAAACCACAATCAAAGGACAACAAGTCCTTCCTCTTTAATGGGAAAGGTTCCCTTATTGAAAGCAAGCAACAAAACTTATATACAAATGTACAACTTTCAAAGTGTGGAGTCCTGATAATTTGAAACCTTTTAGGTCTAAAGATCATCAATACAAAAGGATGGAAGAATAAACGAGATGAGGAAGGAAGAAAACAACAATACTTTCAGGTAATATAGATGGTAGAGTATAACCTTACACGTATTAAACCTTGGAGTTGTAGAATAGAGTCATTTACTTTCATAACCAGTATAATTCCATAGACACAAAGTTCCAGAAATCATATAAATAAGAACACAAAGTTTCCTATTATAAAATATGGATGATTCTTAAGTTTCAGACACAGAAAGAAGAAAAGTAGAGGAAAAAAGATGGAAACTTCTGTATTGATTACTTTGAATCTATGACCTTTACAGAGTCTCGGGATCCAACCCGTTACAATAAGCCAAGCTCAGCTTTTATAGATCAAGCCCTGAGAGAAGAAGAAAAGGAGGAAGGAAATTAGATTGGAAATTCAAACGCTAACCATCAGTGCTCCTAAAAATTCTCCCATAATCTACCAAATCTAGTTCCCCATGCTTGTTTGTCGTGTTAGAAAAGATGGCAAACCAAAATCCATAACAATACCGGTAGTAGAAGTAGTCAAATCCCACACTAACAGAGTGGAAGATTTTTTTTATATTTTCACCCATTAAAACCTACAAAAAATAATATTTTAAGTTTTCATGGCATAAAGGAGGTCGAGATCTTTCCAACGGTACCAAATTTGTCGAATTTCAAGCACTGGATCGAAAGATGTGCCCATTTGAATATTAGGGTCATGGCACGCAATATTTGAAAGAGTCTGTCCATACCAGGTCTACGTGGCAGCCTCACGCACTTCATAGATTTGACTTCTTCCTTACGTTCTTGAAATCACATCAGACTGACACGTGGCGGATTTCACGAGCTCCTTGGGTTCCTTTGTATTTTTCTTGAGTTTCTTTTCTTAGCGGGCCAAAAATCTAACCCTGGACATGTGGAGGCTTGGCGCTCATATGAAAACCCGCTCAGGATTTTACCTTTGAAGGAGCACCGGGTCGAGACGTGGAAGCCTCCGCAGGCTCTTGGATTTTTTAATGACCGCTCTTACTTTTTCAGGCCTTGAATACGTGGCAAACTGGCACTTAGTTGGGGATCAAGTTTAGGATTTAATCTTTGAAATTACGCTGATACAACATGTGGCACCGTCTATTGTTTATCTATACTTAGTCGATTTTAGGCATGCCCTGTCTTCCCCTTTTGACTTTTAAGTGTTGACTCTACCCCTCTTTGGGCCTAAGAAACGTGGAAGGTTGGCGCATGATTGAGTCCCCGCCTTGGGCTCCTGTCTTGAAATTGTGCCAAGTTGACACTTGGCAGCGTCCACTGAGTCGAAGAATTTTCAATGTCTGGTGTAACCTTTGGGGTTCTAGACACGTGGAGGCCTGGCGTTCATTTGGGGATCCAACTTGGGATTTAATCTTTGAAGGAGCGTCATTTGGACACTTTGCAGCGTCGACATGAATTTCTATACTTAGCCAATTTTTGGGGCTCTTTCTGAATCATTTCAAAGCCTGACGACTTCGAGCCTTTGTTATTTCTTCTCCTTGGAGCCTCTGGTTCTTTGACACTATTTTATCCTTCCCCAACCCTACTATTCCATTTTAGAGTTCACCTACAACCTATTTACTAGATTTGAAGCATGGGTTCATTCAACAGAGCTATTTTTTTAATTTCTTTTTTCACGGGGTCATTTGATCTTTCGCAGGACCTTCCACTCCATTGTAGAGTCCCTCTGTTTCGTGATTATAGGATTTGAACTTTATTTCTCTAGTTTCTTCTGTGCGGAGTCGTGGCTGACTAATTTTACCCCGGGGGCAAAATATAGATAACAATACCAACTCCAAACTTTTGAAACCTGACTTCCAAAGAGGGGAATTTTGAGGGTGACAACAGTTAGCTCTTTCTGGGGATGACTTAACAGAGGAACAAGGAAAGATCAAGAACCATATAAAAACTCAAGGAAATCAAACTAGTGCCTTATCCATTGGGTAAATAGAGTCAAAGGAAAACCAACACAGAAGAAAAAACACATGAAAAGAAAATAAACCAAAAAGGAGGAACAGAAATAAAACACAAAGGAACGAACCAAAATGAAAACACTATACAAAATATATAGAAGGACCACCTAGTCACCTAGGACTTGAACATGTTCAGATACTGCCCACTATAAGGACGTGGGAGAGGAGAACCATCCATGTAATCCAAATAGAATGAATTTTCTCCAGCAAAGTGCCTTATTTTAAAAGGACCAAGCCAAAGGGAATCAAACTTTCCATGGCTTCCTTGAGGTTCATGCCTTTTATCCCACAGCAACACAATGTCTCCCACTTGAAAATATCTAGGTTTTGCTTTCTTTTCAAATAGAGCTTTCACCTTCATTTGATGAGTTGATATCTTATCAAAAACCTACAACCTGTCTTCATCCAGCTTCTGGAGATACATGATCCTCTTGTCTAAGGAACTAGCAAAAATTCATTCTTCAATAGCCTTCATTAAGTGTAAGGCTGGTAATTCCATTGTCACTGGTACTTGGGCTTCAACACCATACACCACTTGAAAAGGAGACATCCCAATTGCTCTTTTGGGTGTAATCCTATCTGCCAAGAGAGAATTATAGAGTTTCTTGTGCCAATTCCTATAAGAATCGTTAACAAGATTCCAAACGATGGTTACCAGATTCTTGTTTGTTAATTCTTCTTGTCCATTCCCCTTGGGGGTAGTAGTATGAAGAGTGAGAAGGGAAATTCCATAACCATAGTAGAAATCCATCATCTCGAAAGAGGAAAAATTTGAAACATTATCAGTCACAATCTGGTTTGGTACCCCAAACCTTATCAATATGTTCTCCTTGATGAAATTACACACTACCTCCGAAGTAGTGCTTTTGAATAGAATGGCCTCTACCCACTTTTTGAAGTAGTCTGTAGCATTTAACACATGAGTATGCCCAGCACTTGATGATGGGTTAAGAGTTCCAATGAAATCCCAACCCCACTGTTGAAAAGGCTCATCAATCACTACTGGCTTTAGTGGAAAAGTAGCCAACTTAGGTCTCCCAAAAAAATTCTGACATGCTTCACACTTGCCTACCCATTTGGATGCATCTCTGAACAATGTAGGCCAATAGTACCCAACATGAAGGATTTTATGAGTAGTGACAACAGAAGAGAAACAGCCTCCACAAGCTTGATCATGGAAAGCTAAGAATAACTTCTTTTTTTGCTCTTTGTCCACACACTTCAAGAATCTTCCATCTATGCCTCGCTTGAACAAAGCATTCTCCCATAACACATATTATGCAGACCTCAACTTTATAGCTCTCTTTTCCTTGGCACTCAAGTGGGATGAACACTCTCCATAAGTAAGGAAATGTGAAATATCGACATACCATTCATTTGTCTTATTCTAAGTCAGCACAACGGCTAACGTATTCTCTGTAGCATAGCAATAGATAATGAAATCCTTGCTAAAATCAGGGCATGCCAAGATGGGAGTCTTTGCAATAGATTTCTTGATGCCTTCAAATGCTTCCTTCCCTTCAGAGGACCAACCAAACATTTGCTTTCCTTTCATCATTTGAGCAATGCTTATAATCAACTCTGCAAAACCAGGAATGAATCTTCTCAGGAAGTTGATCTTACCAAAGAAGGAGTGCACACCTTTTTTAGTTATGGGAAGAGGAATCTGTTGGATTTCTTGAACCATCTCTAGATCTATTTTGATTCCTTCAGTGACACAAAAGACAGTTTTTTGGGATTTAAAGAGACTCCATGTCCTCTGTAATGTTAGAGGATTGTTTCAAGGTGCTGAAAGTGATCTGCCCTAGTCTTGGAAAACACATTCAAATCATCAAGGTATACAACAATGCATTTTCCCTTTAGGATGCCAAAATCTAGGTCCATAGCCCTCTGAAAAGTGGCACCCACGTTGATAAGACCAAAAGGCATCCTCTTGTAGGAAAATGTGCCCTAAGGTGTAGTAAAAGCAGTCTTATGTTAATCTGCAGTATTGACTTCTACTTGATTATACCTTGAGAATCCATCCAACATAGATAGCATCTCTAAGCCTGTAATAGTTTGCAATACTTGATCCATCATGGGGAGAGGATAGTTGTCTTTAGAAGGCCTGATTCAAATTCCTAAAATCAACATAGATCTAAATCTCACCATTCTTCTTCTTGACAGGTACAATGTTGGCAATCCATGTTGAATGGTGTATGGGGAAAATTATCCTTACCTTTAGCAACTTCTGGATCTCTTGGAAAATGGTGTCAGCAATTATAGGATTGTATTGCCTTTGCTTATGCTTAAATGGTTTGATCCTAGGTTTTAGAGGGATAAAGTGTTGCATCTAATTTGGTTGAAAAGCCTTGAGATCATCATATGAATGAGCAAGAACATCATCATACCTTTTTAGTAGATTTATTGCTTTCTTCTTCTCTTCTTGAGTGCAGCATTTTCCAATGTTCACCATGTTGGGTTCATCAAGACTCCCAATATTAACCTTTTCACATTCAGCAGACTGTTGAACTCCTTTAAATGCTTTAGATTTGATGTACCTATCATGCTTATTAAACAGATCTTCCAAGCTTACCAGCCCTTTAGGGATCTTGTTACCTTTTAATTTGATGCAGTCGTCTTGGTCCATCTCTTATTTGATATCTCCTTCATTAAAGGATGCATACTCTCTAGGTAAAGTATCATTTCCTTTAAAATACAGCTTATCAAATTTATCCTTAAGCTTCAAGAATGAGAGCAAGTGTTGATCATCATTGAAAACCTGCCAGTTATTTGCATTATCTGGTTCACTGGGCCTATGAATCATTTTAAGGGTAAATTTCTCCTGAGAGAAATCTGGGTGAGGAATCAACAAAGATCCAGGGACAGCTGGAGAATCAGCTCTAGTGTTCTTTTCTCTTGGCATGATTTCAATGGAGAAAGCATCAAGAAATTCAATGGAATCCCAAACAAGATTTCTATAATGTTTCAATCTCCTATTATTGACTTGGTAAAGATCCCTGAATTGCTTCGCAATTAGCTCTGCATCACCATGAGCACAAAGATTATTCACTCCCATTTATTTTTCCATGTTCAATCTAAGGATGAGAGCTTCATACTCAACTATATTATTCGTATTTTGAAAATGAAGCTTGAAAGAAAATGAATGAATCTTCCCCTCTGGAGAGGTCAGCACCACACCAGCCCCAGAACCAGCTGAAGAGCAGCTTCCATCAAATTCTAGATTCCAAATTCCATTAGGATCATGAATCACCCCCTTAGGCAGTTTTGCCTCATCTTCTGACATGATCATATAGTTACCATGTCTTATATCTGCAAAGAGTATTTATGCTTTTGGATCATCAGTCTTTTGCACAATATACTCAGTTTGTTTCTCAAGTAACAGCTTCTTCATCTTTCCATTGACAGGGATCAATGCATGTGACCAATCCATCTGAATTTCACCCCAACCTCCTTACAGAAATTTCTACTTAGCAACATCCCATATGAGGGAGGAATATCAGCTATGGAAATAGTGGCCAAGATTCTCTTCTCTGGCAAAGCAGCCAAAGCTATCTGTGCATCCTTAATTCTCCCAACCAAAGGCAATTTTCTACTCTCCATTGAATAGAAGGAGCCAAAGGCATGTGTTAGAGTCAAGTCCAAAGCATGAGCTACTTTTGCAGGCATTACATTGTCTAATGCTCCTCAGTCTATGACACAGTTACTGAGTTTATGGCCAGCTATGAGGAGAGTCACATAGAATGGTTCAACTTTCTCATTAGGAGAAGTGACTACAGCCGCAAAGCTTGGTTGAGGTGAGGAAGAGGGAGTGGATAAAAGACCCTTAGAATTATTAGATGGGGCTTTGGATTTGGAATTGACAAAGTCTACCATTTTAGCAAAATCTTTTGGATGGGTTTGGTAAACTTTTTCCTCTGAAATTTGGATTTTTTTCTTTTTTAGGTGATCAGTGATATTAAAAGATCCTGAGGTGGAGGGGGCATCACTACTAGGAACTTGAGAGAATTCAGATTTATCAGCTTTAGGATTTCAAGGACAAGGAGTTTGGAAAATAGAAGGAGGATTAGTATTAACCACCTTTTGTGTGGAAGCAGTGGGAATAGGAGCTCCCCTTCTGGCAATCACTGGAATAGTTGTAGGAAACTCCTTGGATTTTTTAGCAGGCTGCACCATGTTTTCTTTTTTGTTTTCTTTCTCTCAAGTCATGACAACATATGAATCACTATTCATATCTGCTACTCTTTCATCATAGTCATCTTCATCATCCATACCTTCAGTGGTGAGGAAATGAACTTGATATCCACAGAGTTCCTCCAGTTCTACATCAGCCTCTTATTCTAGTTCTTCACAAAGTTCATTGAGCTCCTCATCATCATGTTCTTCAACTTCAAAAGTTTCATTGACTGGAACCTTGGTGGGTGGGCCTTCAATACCCAATCTAGTATAAGAAGAAGGAAAATGGTTCCTGGGCTGAAATTTCTTTCTTGGAATGTCTTGGTAAGGAGCATGTTCATCCAATTGTTTCTTGATATCTATGAGGTCATTGAAAAGCTTATGTACCAACTAATCAAAGTTGGCTCTAGGAGAGGAGGAAGAAAAAGATGCTTTAGCCTTGGAAGGTTCTCTTTTCAACTTACCAGACATGATTAAATCATCTTCAACATTGATAGCCAAATGCTGATCAACATCTAGAGTTGTAAGATTATCTCTCCTTAGTGCATAGCTCACTTCAGGTAACTGAGCATTGAGGAAGAAGAAATTTTGGATTTGATCCACTAGACGAGTGTTCTGTGGGATTTTATGAATGAGATTGTTGAATTTGGACACAAATTATCTCATGGGCTCGAATGGTTCCTTCTTGATATGAGATATATGAGCTAACAGAGCATGCACATCCTCAGCAACTTTGAAACATTGCTCAAACTAAGTCGTCATGGTGGTCCAATCAATAATTGATCTAGCTGGAATATGATAGAACCAATCAGTAGCATTGTCCTAGAATGTCTTCACAAAAATCCTGACAAAGACATCTTCATGTTCAACCCTAAGAATCCCACATGCGACAATGAAGGCTGCAATGTGTTCAATTGGGTTTACTTTCCCATCACCTCTTAATTTAGAAAAAAAATTCCTCTTACCCCTAGGTAACTCATGCAATGGCTAAGGAAGAGCAAGAGGTCTAACTCGTTGTCCCCAAGGAAAATGTGCCGCCATCTTTGGAAGAAAAGGCTGTAGGAGAACTGAGACACCAGCAAGTAGCAAAGCACGAAGAGTAGGACTGAGCTGATCTTGAGGAATGCTATTCTTTGAATCTCTATCTTTAATAAGAGGTGTGCTTGTAGAACAAGTTCCTCTATTCCTTATTGCTAGAAGAGAGAAGTTTCGCTGCTCCAGAAGTTGAAAATGAGAATCTTCTACCCCAAGAGATCTCTTCTCACGTGTATACCGTAGAGTCTCCAGATGAAAAATGATCTTGAAGTTGCTCGTTTAGAAAGGATATGTTTTAAACGAGGTCCCCAGGGGAGTCACCAAAAATTGTTGGGTTTCAGATTTGCACTCGGAATGAAACCACAGTCAAAGGACATTAAGTCTTTCCTCTTTAATGGGAGAGGTTCCTGTACGTACCCAAAATTATATGTATTGTACTATCAGAAAGAGGTTACGGAAAACCCCAATGATGATTCAGATCTCTTCGCAAGGTGTTCGGAATCCAGAAAAGCTCACTGAGCATACATTTCCATCCCAAAAAGCCTTTTCCAGCCTCTACATGTTTTGTCCTAAACTTTTCTCTCTTTTTCCTTGCATTTTTGTCATTAGTTATAGGACCGCCTCCCTACCAAGGCGGCGGTCCTGTAACCGTCGCCCTACCAAGGCGGCGGTCTTGTAACCATCACCCAGGACAGGGCGACAGTCCTGTGCATGTTTTTCTGAACGTTCCGATGATTTCATCAAACGTAAAAATTCAATTTACATCCACATTTCTCAACCACTCTTGCTTGCATTTATGTTTTAGCCTCCTAGTAAATAGTAATTTATCTTTGTTTAATGGTGAGAGAGTTCAATTTTAACTTGCCTTCTGGTGATTGCAAATGCTATAAATATGCAACTTGTTTACAAGAAAATGGTCTTGGTTCTTTGGTTTGGAGTCTTCATTCTTGAGCTTCAGTCTTCAATACTCAGTCCTAGATTTTGTTTATGAATCATTTTATCTTTACCATGGATTAGAATTCTGAATATTTAGTTATGCCTCACTGTACACTGACAATGATCCTATTAGGAATCACATAGGCCAAGCTCTGTTCTCTTGCGCCATCCCTCTCCTACTTGTACTTCGTTGTATTTCTCTGAAGCTGCTATTGCTTATTCTTTGAGTACCTGTTGTTTATCATTTTGTTTCATCATTGTTGCAACGACCCTACTAGGAATAGCATAGGCCAAGCTAGTTCACTTATGCCATCCCTCTCCTACTTGTGCTTTGTGCCATTTTTACTTCAAATCAACTATCATCCCAATGCCTTCTCTTTCCGATGTTGTTATACTCCTAATCTTTCTGGATTCACGTGAACACGCAAGAACGAAGAGATTACTCTGAGGGGACAAGCTACAACACAACTGGATTTGCCTCTACTCAGTAAACTCCAGGTTTAAATCGTCAAAGTTATTATCAAATAGAGTAGTGAATCATTTTCTTTCAGTTAAGCGTGCTTTCAATATTTCTAGGAAAGTTATGGGGAATGATAGTTTATGAGAAGCTATGATTTGTTCCTCACTTCTAAGAGAAGATTCAAGGTTTTCAATTAAGTTAATTAGTTGTCTTTCATCTAGATTCACACATTTGCACAGGTGAATAACCACACCGGGTTATCTCACTTGTTTAGTTTTAGTATAAAAGTATTTTAATTATTGTTTGTAATTATAATGTTTCAATCGTGTATGTTATTTAGATTAGCTTCTTTTTCAGCAGTAGTATAAGTTGTTATTTTCAGTATAATTTAATTCGGAGTTTTCAAACAAGATTAAACACTAAAATTCTAGTTAAGAAAAGAAAACCATAGGGAATTTACGCTACCCGTTCATAGCCTCTAAATCTCCCCTTTGTCAATTCAACTACCAGGAGATCACACTACCAGATCATAGTCACTAATCCTCCTATAGTTAGCTATAGGAAAGTTTCTTGCCGATTCTCATCCTCACCTATCGCTTCTCTATCGCAAGAAATTGACTGTAATCCCGATTATGGCTTCTTCTAAATCACCCACATTTCAAACCGCTGGCTGTCTTAGCACGACCTCGGGAGGTCGGGTACGGGAAAGGTCACTTGTCAATTATCATCCTCACTTGTCACTTTTCTGTCATACAAAATTGGTGAACCTGACATGAACAAACAACTATTCCCCTTTTATTTTTCATTTCTTTCATCCATCTTCAATCTTTCCCATTATTTCATGGGTATTTATATACTCCCCAAATATGTCGGGATACGACGCATATGGTAGACCTCTCTCAGGTCTTGAAGCGCATTACGGTCAAAAAAATAGACAACCGTCACCCTCACTTTTTGCATGGGCTGACAACTATTCAAGTAATTACTTGTCATCACAAACTCCTCCTAAAAGAACTAGCTCTAGTTCTTCATTCTAAATTGAGGAGTTGGATCAACTCACACAAACACAACAACCAAAACCCTCAGGCTCTAACAATATGATGTTTACTAGAGAATCCACTTCATCTCCTGGAGTTTTGTTCAAACCACAAATTAGTAGATAGTTAGATCCACTCCCATTTTTGGATGAGGAGTAATTAGCGCACTATGCTAGAAGCAAACAATGCTTCCAAAACATGTACCCACCTATAGGAAGTTTGCAAACACAACCCGATACCCTACTCCAAGAAAACACCCCCATTCCTCCACCTATGGGAAATACTCTCGGTGAAGCTTGGCAGGGTAATGATCAATTCATAGCAGGGTATCATACCCATTTACAACCTCAAGGTGTACAACAACTACTATTAAGGCAAAACACTACGTCTTCGCCAATCAAGGTCATCTCATCCTTGGTTGAGAAGGTTAGAGGATTAGAACTTGCTCAAGAAAATCAAAATTCATATTTCGAGCAAGCAGGAATCCCCAACCTTCTGCATCATCCCAGCCAAGTTGACCTCCTAGCAGGAACAGGCACATTAGGCATGCCTCCTCAACATTCATATAGCTATCCACAGAAAACACCAACTAGAACCGTGTTTTCAAATGCCGCTCTAGTTGAAAATATGACACCTCCTGGATTAGCACCAAACAACCCATACCAGAGCAATGCTTCTCCCTGTTTGAACATTTATTCAAAATCACCACAAGGAGACATGTTCTCTTCTCCTGGGATGTTCACTCAACCACAAGGATTTCCTTATGTCCCTGCAAATACATTTGCTATGCCATATCAACAACACATTCCACCTCCACCCCCTCAGCAGGCACCATCGATGGTCGAAGCCTATGCGGTGGGGACTTACTCATAATATTTAAAAGATCCCCTAGACTTCACCATATGAAATGTCATGCTTCCAAGACCTCTTCCCGATTTACCCAAATACAAAGGGGAGGGGGATCCGAACGCACATATCAAGGCCTATGCCATAGCCATCTGAGAATTACTCCCTTGGGATGGGGTTGTTGCTAAGATATTCCCTAAAACCTTAGAGGGTATTGCCCTTGATTGGTATTACAGAATACCTGAAGCCTCGATACACTCATTCAAACAACTTGTGTCATATTTTATCAAATCTTTTGACATGAACAAATTGTTAAGAACATGAATTAGAGAAATCTTACATATTAAACAAGAGCACAATGAATCCGCTACTCATTTTATTCAAATATGGCGTATGGTTCTCTACTCATCAGCAAGTGCTCCAAACATGGATCAAATGGAACTATGTGATTTATTCCTTCATTCCCTCAATAGAGAGATAAAGGAAGAAGTCCAGAAGTTCCCACTAAGAACTTATGATGAAGTACTCAAGAGTGCTCTCTGAATCGATCAAGCAGCAATAGATAGTGGTTGTATGACATATGGAACAAACGAAAAATTAATCACTCCTAATCAAAACACTATGACCTATCCTTATGCTGCAAATACCAATCAAGGACCCAAGATCCTTAACAAAAACCATGGAGTTACAACAGATGGAGTAACTGACCAAGTCAAAGGACCAAATGTTGTGAACACCCCGAAACCTGCTAACAATCAATGCAATAATAACTTCACTCCAGCGATCAATACAGTGGAATTTAAACAACCACCATGAAAACAACAACAACAACAGAAAATCCAGTCACAAGCCCTTGCTCGAGGCCCAGATGGATATAAAAACCAAAGCCAAAGGCCACAACCTCAAAATTACAACTATAACAATTAGCAGCCTAACTGAAATTTTGGGCCACAATAGGTCTATAATCCCAATCTATATTGTGGCTTTCACAAAATTTGAGGTCATGATACTAGGACCTTTCATGACTACAACAAATTCTTACAACGTTTACCAGAGGATAAAAAAACTCTTTATAGACATGTTTTTGGCAAGTCCTACACTGCCTACGCCAAACACCTATATGGGGTCAGTTTCCCCTCAAAATGCACCTCTCAAGATTTTCAACAATCCTCTCCCAAATCATTCTAACAATAACAGGTTAGACCCAAATGGGACAAACAAAGGTGTCATAATGGGAAATAACTATCAAGATGCCTCAACTCCTAATAACTCTCGGATTGCTCCTAACCTAGATTCAAACAGTAATATAAAAATCTTAGGATTAGTTGAGTTGGAGGTTGAGCATGAAATTAATGCAACAACTCAGACAAAGGAGTATGTTACACAGCCCCTACCTGATATTTTCTATGCACGAGATGAAGTTCCTACAATAGCAAAACCAGTAGGATCCTATGAGTTAATATCAGATTTGAACAAGACCTTTTCCCACATTTCATTCCTAGATTTACTGAAGAAACAAGACCTTAGAAGCATTAGTTCCCACATTTCATTCCTAGATTTACTGAAGAATTCACCTGCGCATCCATGTAGACTTTAGGTTACTCAAAGCATTAGTTCTTGGACATCTAATCCATGGGGCAGCAGTTACGCCATTCCTAGCACTGCTCAAATAAACCATGTAGACTTTGATGTCTCCATGGATACATTGCCCACGTTATTCCAAGAAGGGTTTTTACACCGGGGCAGCCAGATAGGGATATTGAGTTTGTATTTGACATAAGCAAGATGCCAATAGACACTAAAATTTCATGTAGAGGTGATCCACCCTTGCACTTACAGGTTTGGATTTACAAAAACTACGTCAAGCGTGTAATGATTGACGATGGGGCAGTAGTTAATATAGTCCCCTTCACTTTTCTTCAAAAGCTAGGATATGAAAAAATGAACTGTTCTTCAACAAAAAACACGCTAAGGGACTATGATAGTCTCAAAATTTTCAAAGGTAAAATTGCGCCCCCGGGGCGCAAGCTAATCAAACCTCGCCAAGGCAACTTCAATTGGGACTATAGTGCTACTAGTCACTCTAGGGCCCAAAACAATCCTCACTGAATTTTATATTATAGATCAGGAAACCAACTATAATATGATTCTCGGTCATCCATGGGTTTTTCTCGATCATCTATGGATACATTGCATGAAGGTAGTCCCTTCCACGTTATTCCAAGAAGTAAGGTTTTTACACCTAGGAAAAGTCTTGATCGCTCAAGGGGATAAACCCTTCGATATAAATTAACCCTTCGATATAAACTTAGAAAACCTCAACAAAAAGAAAGGAGTCCATACAGAGCATGAACTTCCCATGAATCAATTAAATAAACCACCTCCAACAAAAGAGTTAGTCTTGGTCACCCCAAACATTCCAAAGGTTGAAGTTGTTGACCCAAAAATATAAGAGGTGGAAAAGACAAATAAAGGTAAGTCAATTTCTATGGAAACAGTCTCCACTAAAACCATAGCAGGAATTATGAAACTCTTGGAGAATGACAAGCCAATCTTTCTCCCATTTGAACCTTAGGGAAAGGGTAGTGTTCTCGGTATAACATCTCTTCCCTCTGATGACCTAGATCTAAACATGATAGAATTAACAAACGAAGAAGGGAAATTTAAAATTGAAACGATGCCTATCAAAACCATCTCTAGGCATTACCCTATTCTAAAGCCTGGTTTCGACCAATGCGCATATGAAGCTAAGTTTTCCCTATCCATGGGGCAAGGCCTCATCATTTGACAAAATTTACAAATAAACATAATGCTCCATATGGGAGAAAAGGTCGAGCAGCACAGTCATGCTCACCCACATGCCATCTCTCAAAAACATGACAAAGAGGTACGCGAACACCTCTTTCAAAAAAATGTTTTTAATAATGGGACCTATACACTTATGGGCAAGGGTTGTAAGTTCAAACCCAGAATGGTAGGCCCTCATCAAGAGAATGAAAACTTTGAGGATAATGGTTCTCCACTGTGTCCTTCTAGGGGTGAAGAATTTGATATTCGTCAACTTTCTTCGCCTTAGACATCATGACATATAGTTCCACCTACATTTTCATATGTACATGGTTGCAGTTTCATTGCATTAGTAATTTAGTTATTTCATCCTATTCACTCATTCTATAATTTTTTCGTCAAGGAACTTATTCTCAAGCAATTTATTACAAGCTTCTGAAAATATTGGCAAAAGCATTCAAATCACATCTCTTCAATTTTCATAATATCAAAAAATAGTTTCAAAATCATTTCATCAAATCGACAGACAAAGTCTTGACAAAAACCATACCAAGGCATACATACTTGGTCATACTCATTATTTTCTACTTGGTTGAGTTGCTCTTACCTACGGTCTGTTCTAGAAGCTTCTTGGTGTCACATCTATCCTTCTTACATCTCTTTGAAATAAGGATACTCCAAAGTCACAAATCAGAAGTGTCAAGTTAAATAAAAAATGCTAAACCAAATAGAATATTTTATTTTTACACACTTCTTTGCCCCACCAAACTTCGGTGATGAGCCCGTATCTCTTACTGGTGATGCGAGGTTGAGAAAGGAAAGAAGTGCCCTTACTCGCCTATGTCCTGCCTTCGGTGATGAGCCCATGCTTCTTACTAGTAGCATGGGGTAGGGCATCTATTCATGCAAGTTAGTGAATATTAATATTTTAAAGAAAATTATATAAAGTGAAATTAAGTATCTAAATTCCAAAGAGATTAAATCCTTAAAACCAGATTTTGTCGACCAAGTTGCCATCCATGGATCTAAGTCTAGATAAACTGGAAAATAAGTTGCATTCTAAACTATGTAGTAGTTTCGAGTAAGAGTAAGTACGCAAGTCTGAATTTGATTTCTGTCAATACCTTGTCCTTCTCTCATAATTTCCATTTATTCAAACTCATATAATTTGTGCCCTTCCTAACTCTTGGTGTTGAGCCCTCGCATCTTACTAGTCGTGTGGAGTTAGGAATGGGGCAATTTCATCTCATTATCACTATATATTCATCACATTTTTCCAAAATAAGAAGAAGCAATGAACATTTCCCAAAGAATCCAAAAGTTTAGTACTACAATATGTTTACATCATCACGTGTCAGCATTACAAAAACAAATAAAAGAGAAACATTAAGTTCAACATTTGTTATCACTTGTCATCCATTGCATACATTCTGAAAAGCATATAAAAACAAAGACTCTAAAAACATCTAGTGTACACATGGGAAACGAATCACAAAATTCTAGATATAAGAAGATCTAGATCCAAAAAGATATATATATATATATATATATATATATATATATAATATATATATATATATATATATATATATATATATATATGTATGTATGTATGTATGTATGTATGTATGTATGTATGTGTGTATATATATATATATATATATATATATATATCATGTTTTATAGATAATACCACCATGCACTAGGCATGGTCAAAACGCTTACAATAAGCACAAAATACCAAAAAAACAAAATCATACATGCCTCACAAAATGGAGACTAAGCAATAAAGGAACTCTGCCTATCTGCCCCTTTAAGGCCCATTGTGACTGCTCTAGTTACGAATTTCTTAGGATTTCTTCTCAAAAGCATTCAAAAACAACAAAAATCTAAGCCTAATGCAAAATACCATTCCCAAGGTCATTCCAATTCAATCATACTCAAAAACGAAAAGAGTGATCACCGTGGACCCAAAGCTCAAAAATTACCAAATCGATACGCATAAATGAATAGTAAAATGAGCTCGTTATATATATATAGTATTCTAATCTTGTTTTGAGTGTTTTTTCACAGAGTTAGAGCACCGAAGGAGGTAATTTCTTATCCTCATGCAAATTATATTGGGAATTTGGATGGTGACATTTTGACACATGGGTGTGTCAAGTATAGCTTCTAACTCCCCATTTTAGGACCACCATACTCGAACCCACCATTTTACTCCTCTAAATGGATAAAATGCTTCTCCAAGGAGGTAATACGTACGTACCCAAAATTATATGTATTGTACTGTTAGAAAGAGGTTATGGAAAACCCCAATGATGATTCAGATTTCTTCGCAAGGTGTTTAGAATCCAGAAAAGCTTGTTGAGCATACATTTGCATCCTAAAAATCCTTGTCTAGCCTCTACATGTTTTTTCCTAACCTTTTCTCTCTTTTCCTTGCATTTTTGTCATTAGTTATAGGACCGCCTCCCTACCAGGGCAGTGGTCCTGTAACCGTTGCCCTGCCAGGGTGGCAGTCCTATAACCATTACCCAGGATAGTGCGGCGGTCCTGTAACCGCCGCCCTACATAGGCCGGTGGTCCTGTGCACATTTTCAAGAACGTTCCAATGATTTCTTCAAACGTAAAAATTCAATTTGCATCCGCATTTCTCAACCACTCTTGCTTGCATTTATGTTTTAGCCTCCTAGTAAATAGTAATTTCTCTTTGTTTAATGGTGAGAGAGTTCAATTTTAACTTGCCTTCTGGTGATTGTAAATGCTATAAATATGTAACTTGTTTACAAGCAAATGGTCTTGGTTCTTTGGTATGGAGTCTTCAATCTTGAGCTTTAGTCTTCAATACTCAATCCTAGATTTTGTATATGAATCATTTTATCTTTACCATGGATTAGAATTCTGAATATTTAGTTATGCCTCGCTTTACACCAACAACGATCTTGTTAGGAATCACATAGGCCAAGCTCCTACTTATACTTCGTTTTATTTCTCTGAAGCTGTTATTGCTCATTGTTTGAGTACCTGTTGTTTATCATTTTGTTTCATCATTACTACAACGACCCTGCTAGGAATCACATAGGCCAAGCTAGTTCACTCGCGTCATCCCTCTCCTACTTGTGCTTTGTGCCATTTTTACTTCAAAGCAACTATCATCTCAGTGTCGTCTCTTGCCGATGTTGTCATACTCCTACTCTTTATGGATTCATGCGAACACGCAAGAACAAAGATATCACTCTGATGGGACAAGCTACAACACAACTAGATTTTCCTCTTCTCAGTAAACTCCGGGTTTAAATCGTCAAAGTTATTATCAAATAGAGTAGTGAATCATTTTCTTTTAGTTGAGCGCGCTTTCAATATTGCCAGGTAAGTTGTGGGGAATGATAGTTTATGAGAAGCTATGATTTGTTCCTCACTTCTGAGGTAATATTGAAGGTTTTCAATTAAGTTAATTAGTTTTCTTTCATCTAGATTCACACATTTACACAGGTGAATAACCACACCAGGTTATCTCACTTATTTAGTTTTAGTATAAAAGTATTTTAATTATTGTTTGTAATTATAATGTTTCAATCGTGTATGTTATTTAAATTAGCTTCTTTTTAAGCAGTAGTATAAGTTGTTATTTTCAGGATAATTTAATTTAGAGTTTTCAAACTAGATTAAACACTTAAATTCTAGTTAAGAGAACAAACCATAAGGAATTTACGTTACCCGTTCATAGCCTCTAAATCTCCCCTTTGTCAATTTAGCTACCAGGAGATCACACTAACAGATCATAGTCATTAATCCTCCTATAGTTAGCTATAGGAAAGTTGCTTGCCAATTCTCATCCTCGCTTGTCGCTTCTCTATCGCATGAAATTGACCATAATCCCGGTTGTGGCTTCATCTAAGTCACCTGCATTTCAAACCACCAGCTGTCTTGGCACGACCTCGAGAGGTCGGGTATGGGAAAGGTCACTTGTTGATTATCATCCTTGCATGTCACTTTTCTTTCATATAGTTCCCTTATTGAAAGCAAGCAGCAAAACTTATATACAAATGTACAACTTTCAAAGTGTGGAGTCTTGATACTTTGAAACCTTTTAGGTCCAAAGATCATCAATACGAAAGGATGGAAGAATAAACGAGATGAGGAAGGAAGAACACAACAATAATTTTAGGTAATATAGATGACATAGTATAACCTTACATGTATTGAACTTGGGATTTGTAGAATATAGTCATTTACTTTCATAACCAATATAATTCCACAGACACAAAGTTCTAGAAATCATATAAACAAGAACACAAAGTTTCCTATTATAAAAGATGGATGATTCTTAAGTTTCAGACATGGAAAGAAGAAAAGCAGAGGAAAAAATGGGGAAACTTATGTATTGATTACTTCAAATCTATGACCTTTACAGAGTCTTAGGATCCAACCCATTACAATGAGCCAAGCTCAAATTTTATAGATCAATCCCCGAGAGAAGAAGAAAAGGAGGTAGGATATCAGATTGGAAATTCAAATGCTAACCATTAGTTCTCCTACAAATTTTCCCATAATCTACCAGACCTGGGTCCCCGTGCTATTTTGTCATGTTAGAGAAGATGACAGACCCAAATCCATAACTATATCGATAGTAGAAGTAGTCAAATCCCACACTAACGGATTAGAAGACATTTTTTAGATTTTCACCCATCAAAATCTACAAAAAAAAATATTTTAAGTTTCCATGGCATGGAGGAGGTTGAGATCTTTCCAATGGTACCAAAATTTTCAAATTTCAAGAACTAGATTGAAAGATGTGCCCATTTGAATATTAGGGTCGCGGGCACGCAATATTTGAAAGAGTCTGTCCATATAGGGTCTACATGGCAACCTCGCGGACTTAGAAGATTCAACTTCCTCCGTACATTCTTGAAATCATTTCAGACTGACACATGGTGGCTTCCACGAGCTCCTTGCGTTCCTTTGTATTTTTCTTGAGTTTCTTTTCTTATCGGGCCAAAAATCTGACCCTGGACACGTGGAGGCTTAGCGTTCATTTGAAAACCCACTTAGGATTTTACCTTTGAAGGAGCATTGGGTCAACACGTGGAAGCCTCCATACGATCTTGGATTTTTAAGGTCCGCTCTTACTTTTTCGGGCCTTGAATATGTGGTGAGCTGGCACTCGTTTGGGGATTAGGCTTGGGATTTAATCTTTGAAATTGTGCTGATACAACATGTGGCATTGTCTGATGTTTCTCTATACTTAGTCAAGTTTAGGCCCACCCTGTCTACTCCTTTTGAATTTTAACTGATGACTCTGCCCCTCTTTGGGCCTGGGACATGTGGAGGGCTAGCGCAAGTTTGAGTTCCCACCTTGGGCTCTTGTCTTGAAATTGTGCCGAGTCGACACTTGGCAGCGTTCGCTGAGTCGAAGACTTTTCAATGTCTAGTGAAACCTTTTGGGTTCTGGATGTGTGGAGGCCTGACACTCATTTGGGGATACATCTTGGGATTTAATCCTTGAAGGAGTGTCATTTGGACACTTGGTAGCGTCTGCATGAATTTTTATACTTAGCCAATTTTTCAGGCTCTTTCTAAATCATTTCAGAGTCTGACGACTTTAAACCTTTGCCATTTCTTCTCCTTGGAGCCTCTAGTTCTTTGACACTATTTTCTCCTTCCCTGACCCTACTATTCCATTTTAGATTCTGCATGCAACCTATTTTATGGATTTGAAGCATGGGTTCATTCAACAAAGCCATTTTTTTGAATTTCTTCTTTCACTGGGGCATTTGATCTTTCACAGGCCCTGCCACTCCATTTTAGAGTCCCTCTGTTTCCTAATTGTAGGATTTGAAGTTGATTTCTCTAGTTTCTTCTGTGTGGAGTCATGGCTGACTAATTTTACCCCAAGGGGAAAAATATGGATAACCATACCGACTCAAAAAATTTGAAACCTGACTTCCAAAGACGGGAATTTTGAGGGCGACAACAACTGGCTCTTTCTGGGGATGGCTTGACAGAGGAATGAGGCAAGATCAAGAACCATAGAAAAACTCAAGGAAAGCAGACCAGTGCCTTATAAATTGGACAAATAGAGTCAAAGGCAAACCAACACTAAAAACAAAACATGCGAAAAGAAAACAAACCAAAAAGGAGGAACATAAATAAAACACAAAGGAACGAACCAAAACCAAAACACTATATAGAATATGCAGAAGGACCACCTAGTCACCAAGGAATTAAACAACTTCAAATACTACCCACTATAAGGAAGTGGGAGAGGAGAACCATCCATGTAATCCAAATAGAAATGAATTTTTCTCCAACAAAGTGCCTAATTTTAAAAGGACCAATCCAAAGGGAATCAAACTTACCATAGCTTCCTCAAGGTTCATGCCTTTTGTCCCACAGTAGTACAATGTCTCCCACTTGAAAAATCTCTAGGTCTGGCTTTTCCTTTTCAAATAGATCTTTCACCCTCAATTTGATGAGCTGATATCCTATCAAAAACCCGCAAGCTTTCTTCATCCAACTTCTGGAGATTACGTGATCCTCTTGTTCTAAGGAACTGGAAAAAACTTGAATCTTGAATAGCCCTCATTAAGTGAAAGGATGGTAAATTACATTTTCATTGGTAACTTGGGTTTTCAACACCATATACCACTTGAAAAAGGAGACATCCCAATTGCTCTTTTTGGGTGTAATTATATCTGACCATAGAGAATTATAGATTTTCTTATGCCAATTCCTCTAAGAATCATTGACAAGCTTCTGAACGATTGGTTTTACCAAATTCTTGTTTGTTGATTTCTACTTGTCCATTCCCCTTGGGGGTAGTAGTATGAAGAGTGGAGCAAGGGGAAATTCCATAACCATAGAAGAATTCCATCATCTTAGAAGAGGAAAAATTTGAAGCATTATCAGTCACAATCTTGTTTGGTACCCCAAACCTTATCGATATGTTCTCCTTGATGAAATTACACACTACCTCCGAAGTAGTGCTTTTGACTAGAATGGCCTCTACCCACTTTGTGAAGTAGTCTGTAGTAATTAACACATGAGTATGCCCAGCACTGGAAGATGGGTTAAGAGTTCCAATGAAATGCCAACCCCACTATTGAAAAGGCTCATCAATCACTACTGGCTTTAGTAGAAAAGAAGCCAACTTAGGTCTCCCAAAAAAAGTCTGACATGCTTCACACTTGCCTACCCTTTTGGATGCATCTTTGAATAATGTAGGCCAATAGTACCCAGCATGAAGGATTTTATGAGTAGTGACAGCATAAGAGAAATGGCCTCCACAAGCTTGATCATGGAAATTTGAGAACAACTTCTTTTGTTGTTCTTTGTCCACACACTTAAAGAATCTTCCATCTATGCCTCGCTTGAACAAAGCATTCTGCCATAAGGCATACCATGAAAACCTCAGCTTTATATCTCTCTTTTCCATGACACTCAAGTAGGATGGAAACTCGCCATAAGTAAGGAAATGTGCAATATCGGCATACCATTCATCTATTGTACTGAGGAAGAGGACAACAGGAGCATCAACTGCTTCTTTGGACAATTCTGCCTCAGCTCCTTCGGCAATGATTTCACACAGGTGTTTACCTCAAACCAAATTTTTGGGCTTGATGTCAATATCATATTATTGAACCTTTTCCACCCAATTACCCCTCTTGGTTCCAAACTCTCATTGGGTAAGGATAGACTTAATGGTTGTATCAGGCACAAACACAACAGAGTGATAATTGAGGATATAAAAACGAAACTACTTAACATCTTTGACCACTGTAAAAACCATGCTTCTCCTTTATAGTGTAATTCAATTCATGAGCTCTCAGAACATAACTCATGAAGGCAATTGGGAGCTCATGGTCTTCAGAATCCTTCTGATTCAGCACCGCGGCCAAGGTATTCTCCGTAACATAGAAATAGATAATGAAATCCTTGCTAAAATCATGACATGCCAAGATGGGAGTCTTTGCAATAGCTTTCTTGATGCCTTCAAATGCTTCCTTCAATTTAGAGGACCAACCAAATGTTTTCTTTCCTTTCATCATTTGAGCAATGCTCATAGTCAACTCTACAAAATCAGGAATGAATCTTCTCAGGAAGTTGATCTTACCAAAGGAGTGCACACCCTTTTTACTTGTGGGAAGAGGAATCTGCTGGATTGCTTGAACCCTCTCTGGATCTATTTTGATTCCTTCATTAGAAAAAATGTGCCCCATCAATTTACCTTCAGTGACACAAAAGACATATTTTTTGGGATTTAAAGAGACTCTATGTCCTCTGTAATGTTAGAGGATTGTTTCAAGGTGCTGAAAGTGATCTGTCGTAGTCTTGGAAAACACATTCAAATCATCAAGGTATACAACAATGCATTTTCCCTTTAGGCTACCAAAATCTAGGTCCATAGCCCTCTGAAAAGTGGCACCCATGTTGATAAGACCGAAAGGCATCCTCTTGTAGGCAAAGGTGCCCCAAGGTGTAGTAAAAGAAGTCTTATGCTGATATGCAGTATTGAATTCTACTTGATTATACCCCGAGAATCCATCCAACATAGATAACATCTCTGAGCCTGTGACAGTTTGCAATACTTGATCCATCATGGGGAGAGGATAGTTGTCTTTCAAGGAGGCCTGATTCAAATTCCTAAAATCAACACAAATCTAAATCTCACCATTCTTCTTCCTGACAGGTACAATGTTGGCAATCCATGTTGAATGGTGTATGGGGAAAATTATCCTTTCCTTCAGCAACTTCTGGATCTCTTGGAAAATGGTGTCAGCAATTATAGGATTGTATTTCCTTTGCTTATTCTTAAATGGTTTGATCCTAGGTTTTACAGGGATAAAGTGTTGCATCTAATTTGGTCGAAAAGCCTTGAGATCATCATATGAATGAACAAGAACATCATCATACCTTTTTAGTAGATTTATTGCTTTCTTCTTCTCTTCTTGAGTGCAGCATTTTTCAATGTTCACCATCTTGGGTTCATCAAGACTCCTAATAGTAACCTTTTCACATTCAGCAAACTTCCAATGTCCTTGATAAGCTTTAGATTTGATGTACCTATCATGCTTATCAAACAAATCTTTCAATCTTACCATCCCTTTAGGGATCTTGTTACCTTTCAATTTGATGCAGCTATCTTGGTCCATCTCTTCTTTGATATCTCCTTCATTAGAGGATACATACTCTCTAGGAAAAGTATCACTTCCTTCAAAATATAGCTGACCAAAGTTGTCCTTAAGATCCAAGAATGAGAGCAAGTGTTGATCATCATTGAGAACCTGCCAATTATTTGCATTATCTGGTACACTAAGCCTATGAATCATTTCAATGGTAAATTTCTCCTCAGAGAAATCTGGGTGAGGAATCAACAAAGATTCAGAGAAAGCTAGAGAATCAACTCTAGTGTTCTTTTCTCTCAGAAAGGCTTCAATGGAGAAAGCATCAAGAAATTCAATGGAATCCCAAAAAAGATTTCTATAATGTTTCAATCTCCTATTCTTGACTTGGTAAAGATCCCTGACTTGCTTCATAATCATCTCTACATCACCATGAGCACAAATATTATTCACTCCCATTTCTTTCACCATGTTCAATCCAAGGATGAGAGCTTCATACTCAGTTGTACTATTCATATTTTTAAAATGAATGAATCTTCCCCTCTAGAGACGTCAACACCACACCAGCCCCAGAAGCAGCTGAAGAGAAGCTTCCATAAAATTCCAGATTCCAAATGCCATTAGGATCATGAATCACCCCCTTAGGCAGTTTTGCCTCATCTTCTCACATTATCATATAGTTACCATGTCCTATATCATCATAGATTATTTGTGCTTTTGGATTATCAGTCTTTTACACAATATACTCAATCTTTTTCTCAGGTAGAAGCTTCTTCATTTTTCCATTGACAGGGATCAAAGCATGTGACCAATCCATCTAAATTTCACCCCCAACCTCCTTACAAAAATTTCTACTTAGCAACATCCCATATGAGGGAGGAATATCAGCTATGAAAATAGTGGCCAATACTCTCTTCTCTAGTAAACCACCAAAAGCTACATGTGCATCCTTAATTCTCCCAACCAAAGGCACTTTTCTACTCTCCATGGAATAGCAGGAGCCAAAGGCACATGTTAGAGTCAGGCCCAAAGCATGAGATACTTTTGTAGGCATTACATTGTCTGATGCTCCTGAGTCTATGACACAGTTACTGAGTTTATGGCCAGCTATGAGGAGAGTCACATAGAATGGTTCAAATTTCTCATTAGGAGAAGTGATTGCAGCCATAAAGTTTGGTTGAGGTGAGGAAGAGGGAGTGGGAAAAATACCCTTAGAAGTATTGGATGAGGCTTTGGATTTGGAATTGATAAATTCTACCACTTTAGCAAAAGCTTTTGGATGGGTTTGGTAAAATTATGCCTTTGAAATTTGGATTTTTGTCTTTTTTAGGTGATCAATGATACCAAAAGATCCCAAGGTGGATGGGGCATCACTACTAGGAACTTGAGAGACATTGGATTTATCAACTTTAGGATTTTAAGGACACAAAGTTTGGGAAACATAAGTAGAAGAAGGAGGATTAGTATTACTCACCTTTTGTGTGGAAGCAGTGGGAATATGAGCTTCTCTTCTGGAAATCACTGGAATTGTTGTAGGAAACTCCTTGGATTTTTTAGCAGTCTACACCACTTTTTCTTTCTTGTTTTCTTTCTCCCGAGTCATGACAACATATGACTCACTATTCATCTCTACTACTCTTTCATCATAGTCATCTTCATCATCCATACCTTCACTGGTGAGGAAATTAACTTGAGATCCATCGAGTTCCTCTAGTTCTTCATCAGCCTCTTCTTCTGGTTCTTCCTAAAGTTCATTAATCTCCTCATAATCAGATTCTTCAACTTCACAAGTTGCATTGACTGGAACCTTGATGGGCAGGCCTTCAATAGCCAATCTAGTCTGAGAAGAAGGCAAGAGGTTCCTGGGCTGAAAGTTCTTCCTTGGAATGTCTTGGTCAGGAGCATGTTGAGCCAATTGTTTCTTGATAGCTATGAGGTTATTGGCAGGATTTTGTACCAACTGATATGAGTTTTCTCCAAGAGAGGAGGAAGAAAAATATGCTTTAAACTTGGAAGGTTCTCTTTTCAACTTACCAGACATGATTAAATCATCTTCGACACTGATATCCAAACGTTTATCAGCATCTAGAGTTGTAATATTATCTCTCCTTAGTGCATAGCACACTTTAGGTAATTGAGCATTGAGGAAGAAGCACTTTTGGATTTGATCCACTGGACAAGTGTTTTGTGGGATGTTACGAATGAGCTTGTTGAATTTGGCCACAAATTCTCTCATGGGCTTGAATGGTTCCTTCTTGATGTGAGAGATCTGAGCTAACAGAGCATGCACATCATCAGCAACTTTGAAACTTTTCTCAAACTGAGTCGTCATGGTGGTCAAGTTAGTAATTGATCTAGCAGGAAGATGATAGAACCAATCAGCAAGATTTTTCCTGCAATGTCTCCAAAAAAATATTGATAGAGACATCTTCATGTTCAACCCCAAGAATCCCACATGCAACAATGAAGGCTGTAATGTGTTCATCTGGGTGTACTTTCCCATAACCTCTGAATTTAGGAAAACTTTTCCTGTTACCCCTAGGTAACTCATCTAATGGATTAGGAAGAGCAAGATGTCCAACCCGTTATCCCGAAGGAAAAGATGTCTCCATATTTGGAAGAAAAGGTTAAAGGGGAACTGAGACACCAGCAAGTATCAAATCACGAAGAGTAGGACTCAGTTGATCTTGAGGAATGTTATTCTTTGAATCTCTATCTTTAATAGGAGGTGTGCTTGCAGAACGATTTCCTCTGTTCCTTCTTGCTGAAAGAGAAGAGTTTCATTGCTCCATACGTTGAAAATGAGAATCTTCTACCCCAAGAGTTCTCTTCTCACGTGTATACCATAGAGTCTCTAGATCAAAAATGATCTTGAAGTTTCTCATTTAGAGGATACGTTTGAAATGTGGTCCCCAGCGGAGTCACCAAAAACTATTGGGTTTTAGATTTGCACTTAGAATGAAACCGTAATTAAAGGACAGAAAGTCCTTCCTCTTTAATGGGAGATGTTCCCTTATTGAAAGTAAGCAACAAAACTTATATATAAATGTACAACTTTCAAAGTGTGGAGTCCTGATACTTTGAAACGTTTTGGGTCCAAAGATCATCAATACAAAAGGATGGAAGAATAAAGGAGATGAGGAAGGAAGAACCCAACAATACTTTCAGGTAATATAGATGGCAGAGTATAACCTTACACGTATTGAACCTGGGAGTTGCAGAATAGATTCATTTACTTTCATAACCAATATAATTCCACAGACACAAAGTTCCAGAAATCATATAAACAAGAACACAAAGTTTCCTATTATAAAAGATGGATGATTCTTAAGTTTTCAGACACGGAAAGAAGAAAAGCAGAGGAAAAAAGGGGGAAACTTTTGTATTGATTACTTTACTTCTATGACCTTTACAGAGTCTTAGGATTTAACCCGTTACAATGAGCCAAGCTCATCTTTTATAGATCAATCCCTGAGAGAACAAGAAAAGGAGGTAGGAAATCCGATTAGAAATTCAAACACTAACCATCAGTGCTCTTGCAAATTTTCCCATAATCTGCCAGATTTGGTTCCCCATGCTTGTTTGTCATGTTAGAGAAGATGGTAGACCAAAATCCATAACAATACCAGTAGTAGAAGCAATCAGATCCCACACTAATGGAGTGGAAGCAGTCAGATCCCGTACTGACGAAGTGGAAGACATTTTATATTTTCACCCATCAAAACCTACAAAAAATAATATTTTAAGTTTACATGGCGTGGAAGAGGTTGAGATCTTTCCAACGGTACTAAATTTGTCAAATTTCAAGCACTGGATCGAATGATGTTCCCATTTGAATATTAGGGTCGCAGGCGCGCAATATTTGAAAGATTATGTCTGTACCGGGTCTACCTAGCAGGCTTACACACTTTTAAGATTCAGCTTCTTCCTTACATTCTTATAATCGTGCCGGACTAACACGTGGCAGATTCCAAAAGCTCATTGGGTTCCTTTGTATTTTTCCTAAGTTTCTTTACTTGGCGGGCCAAAAATCTTACCCTTGACACGTGGAGGATTGGTGCTCATTTGAAAACCCACTCAGGATTTTACCTTTGAAGGAGCACTGGGTCGACATGTGGAAGCCTCCACAGGCTCTTGGATTTTTTTACGGCCGCTCTTACTTTATTGGGCCCTAAATAAGTGGCAAGTTGGGGATCAGGCTTGGGATTTAATATTTGAAATTACACTGATACAACACGTGGCACCGTCCACTATTTCTCTATACTTAGTCGATTTTAGGCCCACCCTTTCTGCCCCTTTTGACTTTTAATTGTTGACTTTGCCCCTCTTTGGGCCTGGGAAATGTGGAGGGTCGGTGCAAGTTTGAGTCCCCGCCTTGGGCTCCTGTCTTGAAATTGCGCCTAGTCGACACTTGGCAGCGTCCGTTGAGTTGAAGAATTTTCAACGTCTAGTGCAACCTTTGGGGTTCTAGATGTGTGGAGGCCTTGCGCTCATTTGGGGATCTAGCTTGGGATTTAATCTTTGAAGGAGTGTCGTTTGGACACTTGGCAGCGTCGACATGAATTTCTACACTTAACCAATTTTTGGGGCTCTTTCTGAATCATTTTAGAGCTCGACGACTTCGAGCCTTCATCGTTTCTTCTCCTTGGAGCCTCTAGTTCTTTGACACTATTTTCTCCTTCCCTGACCCTGCTATTCCATTTTAGAGTCCGCCTGCAATTTGTTTTCTAGATTTGAAGAATTGGTTCATTTGACAGAGCCATTTGTTTAAATTTCTTCTTGCAAGGGGTCGTTTGATCTTTTGTAGGCCCTGCCACTCCATTTTAGAGTCCCTCTGTTGTTGGATTATAGGATTTGAACGTGATTTCTCTGGTTTCTTCTGTGCGGAGTCATGGCTGACCAATTTTACCTTAGGGGGGCAAAATATGGATAACAGTACCAACTCAAATATTTTGAAACCTAACTTCCAAAGAGGGGAATTTTGAGGGTGACAACAATCATTACATCAGTTTTATCATGATTGTATTCAGCCTATTGTTGATAAGAATGCTAAGAATTTGGTACATCAAATTCAATTCATCATGAAGACAAAGAGTGATGATCTTCTTTATGAAGAGATACAAGAGAAGCAAAGATGGAAGACCTTACATGATATAAGGGTTCATGGGAATTATAAGGTATGGGATCCTGGTAATATGTTGCAATTATCCAAAATTATCAATTCTGATTTTGAAGACTTTGTGACTTATTTCATAAGCAAAAGAAGGAATTCAAATGTGTCTTTTGGGATTACAAGTGTTGGCAAGCATGATTTCTTCATTGGAGACTCTGGGGCAAGACAGGAGAGTACCTCTCAAGGTACTAGCATTGGTTTTTTAATTTCTAAAAAGGGTAAGAGAATATTTTTTAATCATCTTCATCCTATTGGACTGTCTATAACAGTAGTCATAAAGAGAGGAGAAAATACTTTATTAATAGATCCCATGACTGATTTTTATACCAGCTACATGGTAGAACCCTTGGAAGGGTTAATGGGGGCATTTAGTCCTCAAAGTGCTCAAAGAATCAAGGTGCAATTTGATGTTAAAAAAGAAGATTTGAATTCAAGGTGCATTCACGACTTTAGCATCCCAAGGTATGAGAATGGTTACCATTTTCCTAGCTTCTTGAGTTCTCCTATGTTGTTGCCATGTTTCCATTATTTGGGACAACATTTACATGCTTGGATGATTAAGGAAGACTATTTCATAATCATGTCTCAAGGTATGCTAGATGGGATAAACACATCCTCCATTCACATTGCTCTTGATTCAGCTAATAAGCATATGTTGGAAAAAGAAAATAATGCAAGATCCCATGATATTCAAAGGACATGAGGTATGTGGTATATTTATTGTGGTTGAATTTGCTAGAGGTAAGACTATTTTTGGGATTCAATGGTTGCATGATGTTAAGGAAGACGATGATGCATGGGTTAAAAAATAAAAGGAGAATGAAGATGTTGATCCTATATCAGAAATTCTAAGTTGCAAAGGTATGATGAGCAGCCCCAGTTATGCTATTTCAGATGTGTTGTCTTCTCTCATGATGAGAATCAATGGGTACAACAAAATTTATGAAGTTCCTTATGATAAAGTTTATGGATGCACGAGTTCTAATGTTGATATCCATTTTTCTTGCATTTATGATGAAATGAAAATATGGGGAAAGAGGATAAAATATGATGAGGGAGCAGCCATGTGTATTCCCAACATAGAAGGAATTGATGAGTTATGTCCATGGAAAGACATGTCTTGCACAAAGAAGGTAACTCATTTCTTTATTATCATTAAGAGATGTGAAGTACTTGAATGTGTTTGTACATTTAGGTTACTTGAAGTTGGAATCATTCATTGGACATATTGGCTTCCATCTTTTGGGAAATTTGCATTCATCCCTCATGTGAATAAAATGAAAATTTTCAAGGAAAACAAAGAAATCAGATTTCATGGTATACAAAGACAGATTAAAAAAGATGTGATTGGTGAAGAAAGAAGTATGTCATTGCAGCGGTTGAATTACGAAGGAAATAAGCCTATTGTGGATCATCGTGACATCACAAGGTATGAGACAAGTGGGAAATTTGATAACTCCTATTCTGATGGATTGTTTGTTGCAGACATGTTGGTCCGAAAATTTGTTAGGTGGACAGATCTATGGATAGATGAGCCAACAGTGTGCAGAGCATAGCCCCTCTTTGAGTCAGCAAAGTGAAACTGGTTTATTGCTATTCTACCAGTAGGAATCTATGCAAGTCTCACAATATTCTGCCTTCGGGGGTTTGGGATCTCATCCCAGTAGAGGTATTTCCAACTGTGAAAAGAAGGGAAAGAAGTGAAGTGAGGAGATAGGATAGATCTGAAGGGAGAAAAGAAATGAATTCCAAAGCAGAAAGGTCAGAGGGTCTATGTTTTGGGCTGGTAGTAAACAGAGCCGAACCTACTTGCATAGACAAACAAAGCAATACTGATGAATAAATGACAAAAAAGTAGAGATAGATTCAACAGAATAAACGCCTAAATCTGACATAAGAAAGATTAAGGTGCCCATAACACACATATTCAACACAAAGGCTTAATATTTGTATTAATGTTTTCTTCTGTTACAAAAAGCTCAAAGTCTTTTCTTCTCACTTCTATTTTTCATCTAAAAAGTATCCACACCTTGAATACAACAAGTATCCAAGTATATATAGAAGAAGGAGAAGAGAGAAGGAAAAAAGCAACCAACAACTAATTACAAAATATCTAAAAGTCAATGTTGACTTTGGACAACTTGGTGGATGACAACATCCCATGGTGCAACATGGATGAGGTCATCATTTGTACCAACATACTCTTAGATATTTACAAAAAGGAAGCCAAGAGGAAGAAAGCTATTCATCGTCGTCTCGCGGCTGAAAGGGGGTATCTTGCTTCTGCTGTTGTTCGGGAGAGGTGATGTGGAACTGAGTCCGATATTCCATGAATTTACTGATCATTGGCTGAAGTTGATCCTGGGTAGGACCCTTTGTATGATCGCCGATGACCTCACAAGTCTTCCGCTCATCTCTGAGTTTTTCAGGGAGCTTGAAATATTCATTGCCTACCTCCATCAGGAACCCCACAAAATCATGGCAAGCCAGAAGGTTGTTGATGCATTCGGTGTCGAAAGTGGCTTCTGGCCCTAGCCCTTGCGAGACGATCTCCTTGAAGATCCGAATAGTTTCGTCTGCCTTCCTCAAGGTGAAAGAAGGAGTAAGCAAGCCTGGAGACATTCTTAGGACAATTTGCTCCATTTGGTGCATTGCATCCAGGGCTTCCTCCTTGACTTTGTCAATCTTCTCCAGGACGAATTCCATCTGATCGACCCGGTAGTCTAACGCAGCAAGGATTTTGCTGGGTACCCTGGGGTGATCGAAAATGCCGAATTTCACCAAATCATCGACTGAGCAGTCGAGCATTTTCTGGAACGTCTCGTGTTGCAACCTAGCATGGTCCAACTCTTCGGAGATAGGTCCCGCGATTGCCTGGAGATCTTTGTTCACCCGACTGATGTTCTGATACAATTCGGTGAACTTGACAATTACCTCCTCGCTGTCTTTGAGGATCTGATCTCTCCAGGTGGAAACTGCCATACCTTGTTCGCCAATTTTGGTGTATTCATTTATCTTATCCTGGCTTAGGACCTCAGGAGTTTCAGTGGCAGTTGTAGGAGGTGCACTGCCCATTTTCTGCAGGGCGTGAAGAAGATGTTTGTTTTGCTCTTTTAATAGCCTCTTCTCTTCCTTTGCTTCTTGGAGCTTCTTGCAAAGGGCATCTACCGCAGATAGGGCCTCTCCTTGAAGACTTTCAGAAGACGTTCCCATTGTGACTTGGGTCACTGTATAATCTGTCGGAGACAGATCCTTTTTACCCTTTGAAGGATCGGGATATGTGATCTCCATTACTCTTTCTCCCGATGCACTCTGAGAGAAGCGGGTTATAGGCTTTTGCTTCTTAGCCCCCTTTGTTGGGATGACGGAGAAGTCCATTGGTGCAATAGGGACTTTCCTCTTCTACTGGCTCAGATGCTGGGAGATCCATGCTGGACTTAAGGGAACGGGACCAGAGGTAGAAGAGGGAGCAGCTGCAGTGGATGAGGGGAAATGGGTAGAGACACTTGGTGGTGGCATCGAGAGGGAGGCCGAGAAAGTGCTCACGGGAGGAAGGGATACTGTAGGGGAGGTAGACGTGGGAATGGAAGGGAGCTGAGAGATGAGAGAAGAAATAGTGGGGGATAGCTCCGCGAGAGAAGAGAAGATGGAGGATGAGGAAGGGGGAACAGTAGAAGATGGGGGAGAAGATACGACCAAAGGAATGGTTGTTTGAGTTACACGAGGAGGGGAAGGAGGAGAGGGAGAAGGAATAGAAGGGACCTCAGTAATTGTAGTTGTGGCAACACCCTGAGTGGATGTGCCCATCGGAACACCTTCCGCCGCTTCTTTCTCTAGGGATACCAGACTTACAACCTGTTCTTGTGTAGCGGAAGGAGGGCTTTCAGGAGATCCTTCTTGAGCAGAGCTTGATTCACCCTCTTTATCCTTGCCTTTTCCCTTTGGCAGATGCTTCAGCCTGATAGGTGCGTTGCCCAATGGGGACGTAGTGAAATCTACTCCGAGGTAGATAAGGCCATTCATTCTGCACCAGTGTTCTGTCCTCCGCAATGTTTCTTTGACCCTCTCTTCAATGGTCTGGGGTGCTTTTGTTCTGTCAATTGCAACAAATGGCCAGTTGTCCCCATCTGTGTCCAGATACACTTGATCAACTTCTTGATCAGTGGTTTGATAACCCTTTGGAACAATGGCTATGCCGTATTGAATAATCTCCGCCAAGGCCAGGCGGGAGTGATCCTTCCTTCTAAGTTCGACCTCATGATACAGGTCGATATAGATGTCCTCGATCTGTGGAATGTGGATTGGATTGAGTTTTTCCTTGGGAAGGAAATTTCTTGGATCGAAGGTGGGCCTTGCCGGGAAGTTGTGCTTTAGATTGAGTAGTTCTAGCTCTGCAAACATCTCCCGGGCCTTGGTGTGAGAAGTGCAGGTATACCTACCCACTGTGAGGGGGAAAGGGGTTCCACCCTTCTTTCTCTTCAAACACTTCTCATGGTAGGTTATGAGCTGTCTGGACAGCTCTAACAGGATCAACTTGGGGCCAGCATATCTCGGCAATTTGGTGGGCTCCCCCAAGAAGTTGGCCGCTCTGAGATAGGTGAAGGTGGGGAATTGGGTAAATAGTGCTCCCCCCACTTCTCAGTCGCGGTGACTATGCTCTTGGTCATCCGACCATGAGTCATATTTGGCCTCAAAAGGCAGACGATGCCATAGAAGAAAGCATCGTTGATCTTGGTAAACTGTGGGATGTTGTTCTCCAGCTTCAGCTCCGGGTAGTATTCATATATCTTTACCTGAGGCCAAACCCCGCATCAGCTCAGTGCTGGATAATCCCTCTCCGAGGCTGTAGCGTAGACTACGTAGGAGTTCATATAGAACCTCCCCGTTGTGGTGAGTTGTTGGAGCTGCTCAGATATGGTGCTGCTTATGATCTCTACCCACTCAAAGCATTGATCAGGCACATTCTTATTCATAGTTTCAAGGTACCTGAGCATCCATTTGTGAAAGTAATGGGCATCAGAAAGCCCAAAAACTCTACTTAGGAACGTGATGGTGTCACTCAATTCCTCGGAGAAGTCACTGCGGTGAATAACCTGTGGCCATCTGGTTATCACCTTCTTATTTTTCAAGTACACTTCGTTCATCAGCTGCATGCACTTGTCTTCATTATCCTCCCATGCCTTGGTGCAGTCCTCTTGGCTTACAGCCACAAAATGTCGATGGTGAGGAATGCCTAGCATGATTTCAAAGTGCCGGGCAGTGAGATTGATTATGACCTCGCCCTTTTCATTTTCGACACACCTTGTGTCTTTATTGTAATAGCAGGCCACCACCATCATAAAATCATTGTTTACTGCACTGACGGGGATCCCCCCAGCAAAATACAGTCCACTGCCCACCAGTTTGTCCATCCAAGGACTTCCTGTGACTCTCCTGGTTCTGGCCCAGAAATCTTCCATGTCGATGTGACCGAGTTCGGAATCTCTTATGTCCAGGTCACATTCTGCCTGGGACTCGGGCATTCTGACCCTCTGGTATTTGTATTTCATCTCTTCCTCTGTAAGCTTAGCCTTACCCTTTGACTTGGTTGGCTTTTTGCTTGATGTAGACATATATGGATCTGAGTTCAGTTGTTGATCTGCAAGAAGGAGCGAAGTCCAACGCAAAAGAGCCATGTTAGCTGTCAGATCTTCCATTAAAGCACTACAGAATGAGGAGTTAGCAATTTTAAGGCCTCAGGGCACAGGGCACAAGGACACTGCAGGCTGCAGGGTTAATAGAATGGCGCACTGAGAAGAGTGTTACAAGGAATGAATCAGCGCCAAAGGGCACAGGGCGCAAGGATTTTGCATATGACATATTTGTTGTTGTAAACAGGGATGCGCCTGCGCCATTATATGCGGTTTATACTGGGCGCAAATAATTTTAGTGTTGCATGGGAGCAGGATGCGCCAATGGCGCATGCAATTTGTGTGTAACATGGGACTTTGGTGCGCTGAAGGGCGCAGGATTAACGTGTGTAGCATTAACTTTATGTGTGCAAAAGGGGACTTTGGCGCAGCGTAGGGAAAGCTTGCATGACACTTTGTTGTTGTAAACGGGGATGCGCCTGCGCCAGGTTTAGGATTTACTTGGTTTTCGCATGGCACAGGGATACTACATGTTGCAATCAAGGGCGGTGCGCCTTCTTGGCGCGACTGTGTTTCTTGTAACAAAGGTGGCGATTGCGCCTAGAGGAAAATACAGCCCGAGAACAACTTTCAAGTTTTCTTTCCTTTACGATGGGTTTGTGATCTTTCAGGCTTAACTCCGCATCGATTTATACGGTGAAGGGGGTACAGCAGAGAGGTTTGGATTTGTTTTCAGGGCAGAGCTCTCTTGGCCAGCAAATCTGGAAAAAGGGTGAAAGACGGTTTGGGAGGGAGAGATTTGCAAGAATGGTAGGTGGGGTTTATGGCTCTCAAATCCATTGCATCCAAACTCACAAACAACCAGCAAAAAATGAAAACACAAGAGGAAAGAGGACCACTTACCCAGAAATATATAGAAAGTGAGAGACGAAGTGGGGTCCACGAATGTGATACGAGGAGGACGGACGTGCTGACAGGTGCAGAGGAATGAAATTTATCACGTGTTTTCTGATTGTGAAAGTGACAGGGCGGATGTGCCTATATCTAGGCAAAGGTGTAATAAATGTGCCAACCACTTTTTAAAGGGGTGCACAAAAAACATGTTCGACACGTAAAACTTTGCGCCCTTTGGCGCGAATATGGTTTTGTCAACACGGAATTATGTGCACCTTTGGCACAATTTTAAGGACTGTCAACACTAGATTTCGAGCGCCAAGGCGCACCAAAACACGGCGCAATAATTTTGTTGTTGACAGGAAGGCGCATGCGCCTTGGCGCATGCAAGAAAGGCGCATCACGGGAAGGCACAACAATTGATGTGTCAACACTTCAAAGGGTGCGCCAAAGGAAATGAAGGGGGCGCAAATTTAGTCTGTGTTGCATAGATAAAAGGTGCGCCCAGCCAAAAAGGACCAAAATGACTAAGTTCGGAGAACTAGATTTCTCAGAAAGGGATTTTATAACATTCCGAACGCTGAGGGGCCCCTGACGAGGGACCAGGACAAAATTTGGTATGGTTACCTGTAAAATTGCCCTCGTCAATTTTACAGGATAACAAATACACAAAGCAACTATGATGACTTATGTCACTGAGTATGAAACGGAAATAATTGAATTGGGGAATGAATAGATATAACAGGAGCCATTCATTTAGACTCTAGATTAGTGAGTGGATGTCATATATGTGGGTGTAACCACACTAGTAGATACACATGAGACAGTTCACATGAATGAATTGACCATTAGAGGGTTGAAAAACATGGCCAAGTTTATGGCATTATATTGGTAATTCAAGGTTAATGAAATAACTCAGATACCCTCTTGATGCTTGATAGAGCATTCCACCAGAACTGAACATATCGAGATGATTCATAAAAAATAGGTAAAAAATGCAGGATTTGATTGCTTAAAAGAATACTGGGTAGTTTACTATGATCCCTTTCAGGCATGATTTCAACTCAATGTGTCATATTCATGGTCCTCCAGAGGATGTAGATAATTTGAATAATGTGCATAAAACTAACTTCTTCAATTGACTGGGTGTCTTAATTCTTCAATGAGACCTAAAGGTTCATGTCAGAAGAGGCCCATATAGCCATCAAGTAATCTGCAGGATAAGCTTGAAAAAATCAATATTCCATACAGTGAATAATACTGATGTTTGTTACTATAATAAGCTCTAAGCTTACCATGTTGAATGGTTATAGGAGATCTGATGACATGGGATAAAACATCCTATGTACGTTGTTACAAAGAGAGCTATGTTGTGAGCTACTATTAGTCACATGCTAGTCAGTGGAGAAGAAATTGACTACATGGTTATTAAGTAGCATTGGAGAATGCAACTGGCACGAGAGGTGCATAAATAGGAATGCTAACCATTGTCCAATAGCACTAGAAAATGTGGATTGACTTGTAACTTTTCCCCC
Organism: Taxus chinensis; assembly: GCA_019776745.2. Classification (NCBI taxonomy): domain Eukaryota; kingdom Viridiplantae; phylum Streptophyta; class Pinopsida; order Cupressales; family Taxaceae; genus Taxus; species Taxus chinensis. The sequence continues at coordinate 16,082,810 of CM034149.1, forward strand.
ATCAACTTTATCTGCTGATACGTCTATGAGCAAGCACTTGCTTACACATGTACGAACCAGGTCAATCTTGAATAACAAATTATGCACCATTCAAATAAAAATAGGTTCTTTCAAATAATTGGTACCCAAGGGATTATACCAGGATTCAGATATGAATTCATGCACTCAAAGTTTATTAGAGAAACGTGCTGAGTTTTATGATGCCCATCAGAACTAATTTGGAATAGGATAGATTTAAGCCTAATGGGGGATACCAGTGGATCCATATCAATTTGGCGGTATTATTCTACCTTGAACAACATTTAGGCTTGAAAATATAAATATCATGATGACTAATAGGGGAATAATTATTTTACTTTAATTTCTATATCTTTGGTTATGGCAAGAAGAGGGTGGAGAACATTACTTAATTTGTGGTAATTAAATCTTACCTAGCAGAAATCAGGAACACACATATGGGATAACAATTGTCAAGAATTGATTAGAACATGTGAGAATTTTAGGATCCTAACTTTTTGTAATGTCCCCTTTCCTACGCCAAAGGCCTAAGGGTCAAGTCGAGTCCAAACCATGGTCATACCCAAGGGGCTATGGACCACGAGGACGCTATTGGGTATGAATATCTAGTCCATTTTGTTATATTTCTTCATTGACATAAGCATAAAGTGTTTTGGAGGGACTAGCTATCATGTTTTGGTCATTACGATAGGGGCCACATGACACTTAATATTCTAATTTTTTGGTGGGGGTCACTTTTGGACCATTGGCGACTTAAACAGGAGAAAAAGTAACTTTAGTTACTTTTATTTTATTGACCCCTTCGTGGAAGGGGAAACACGTGACTTAGGTCTATTGGGGCTCTTTTACCTTGGAGATGTTATATAAAATGAGCTGGGAGAGAAAGTTAGAGGAACATTTTTTTATACATAAATTTTAGCTTCCTTCATGTGTAGCTATTGTTTGCGCATCTATAGCTTGTGGAGTGAAATCCCACAGGGACCCTAGCTTTGGTGGTGAGAGACTCCGTCCCTAGCTAGCAGGGCATTCTTCAGTAGTGAGATATCTACCCTAGTTTGTCATTTTTGGAGCCGCTTTCAGGGCTGATTGTCACAGAGATAATAACAGAGGGTTCATAGGAAGGGTTTTGAGGATTTTTTGGGGGCATTTGGGGAATATAATCAGAGGGCTTTCAGATCAGATTCACGACATCCATTTGGGAAAGGTGTGTGGCAGCTCGTTAGAAGGCATCTTCATCAATTTCTAACCCCTTTTTCCCAGCTAGGTGACTTGTTTGGAATATTGCAGCCTTTATTTGGAGGGTTTTACAGTTGGTCCCCCTTTCAGATATAAAACGTTTGAAATATCATCTCCTATATTTGTAAATGTTATTTCCAAAGTCTCATAATTTTTGCACTTGTATTCAGAGAGTTACGAATTTTAGAAGTTTTCCAGCTGACTAGAGCACGCTGTAATTTTCTGGCAACATTTTATTATTGGAAAAATTCCTGTTAGTGCAAAATCACAGCACCCCTGGACGCACATCAGGCTTCTAGGTTGATGTTCAGGCATCCAGTGTGATTGCACAACATGGAAACCTCTCTCCAAGCGTGGGACTTGTAAAACAGAGAGAGGAATCTCCAGAGAAGGCTGGTTCCTGCTCCTAAACTACCTGCCACAAGCTATTCCAGTGCAGGCAAGCTAATCTAATCCTAATCTAACCATGACAAGGAGACAGAGAGAGAGAGAGAGAAAGGAAAAAACAGCAAAAGCCTACACTAAAACGGTGATACACCAGAGAAGGAGGATGTTGAACATCTATCAAAACTGCCATGGGACAAAGAGAGGTGAGCAATGGGAAGGATGGACAGATGCATCACAGGCCCAAGGATAGATTTCACACAGAAAATGTCCCAAAACTCCATGAACATAGCTCCAGACCTGCAATGAACATTCAAACATGCACAGATACCTGCAATGAAGAGAGGCAAGAAGAGAACAAGCAAAAACGAGGAAGGATGGACAGATGCATCACAAAACACGTTTTGTTGCTCCAGAAGTTTGCACAGAACATCATTCCATTAATAAGAGGCAAAAAACGCCATTACAGAGAAGGGAGGAGGTTCGAACTCCATTTTCAACCCTAGAGAAGAAAAGAAGGGAGGGCAGAGCAGAAAGAATGAACAACCTTTTTCTAAAATGAGCCAAATCTGGCTTTTACATTGCATGGGTCGAGCCCAGGGGACAGAAAACGTGGGAAAACATGTAAGCCCATTCCTCATTGAATGCCAACGCATTAAAATGGCATAGGATACCTTACCAACCCATACCCTGCCATCTTTGACCGATTTTGGAGGAGAATGCGACCCATTCTGCATTAATTTGGCCGCTGAAATGTCACTTCTGGCCGTGCACACGCGTCAGAGCCGTTTCTCGATTTTCTCTCTTCAGACTACACCAAAACTTGAGGTTGATCCCAGAATCATGTAGAGAATTTCATAAGCTTTCCGTTGATATAAAGAACGTGGAAATCTGAGCTCTGGATCAAAAGATATGGCGATCTGAAGATTTAGGGCACGGAGCAGACCAAAACGGATTTTGAAATATTTCCCGCGCTCTGCCACTTGGATGACACGTGGCATGCTCTGATTGGTCGCGTGATTCTCTCTCCTCTACCTTTCGGCGGGCTGTCTTTTTTGAAATTTGCTTGTGGGCCCTTGCTAGGACACGTGGCACTATCCTCATTGGTTCGGATCGGTGCTCGAAAACTCGCCCCTTTGACTTTTTGACTTTTCTCTTGTGAGGACACGTGGCGCATCTGATTGGTCGTCGGGCCTGCCAGCTCTTCCCGCATCCTTCACATCTTTTTGTCCCGGATGTCCCAAACCATCTGGGACAAAAACTTCCGATCCGCCCGAAATGGGCCTCCTTGTCCCTCATTTGGCCGATGACACGTGGCACAATTTTATTGGCTTTCGGCTTTTCGGCGATCCGCGTCCCGCGCATCCCTTTGTCCCATTTTGCTCAGTGCTTCTTGTGCTGATTTCAGGCAAACCGGCCGGTTCGCATCCATTTGTGCCCGCTTTTGCTCCCATTTTGGGTTTGGACCTGGTTCGCCAGATTCAGCCGGTCCTTTTTGTCCCAACTGTCCCACTTTGTTTTGGACTGACTTGACCTTTTTCGCCCGGTTCGCGCCTTCGCGGCCTAGATGGCCCCAATCATTTTTTGACTGCCTGTGCTCATTTCGGCCGATCCGGCCGGTTCGGGTCTTTTTGTCCCAAACGTCCCGAGCAACACTTAGCCAATTTTTCTTCCTCTTTCGGCCGGATCGGCTTCTCGCGCCCGCCGCGTACTTCTGGCCCGATTGTCCCAAATGCAATTTGGGCCGCCTGGAGGCTTTTCGGCCGATCCGCGCCTTGATGTCCCAAATGTCCCAATTGCTCCCTTGAGCAGGACTTAGCCAATTTTCACACTTTTTCCTGGATCAACCTATTTGCCTTTTTGCAACTTTTTCACATTTTCTTAGAGCTTGCTCCTTCCTTCTTCAGCCTGGGGAGTTAGAAAAATATCTGAGAGAACCTCAGAAACATGATGTTTGCTCTGAATCAATTAATTTTCCTGGGACTTGAATATTCTGATGCATGTTATCAAAATTACCCAGGGGGGGGAAATTTTGACAACAGTTTGGCGACTCAGTGGGGTCATCTGCCTGCTAGATGAAAAGACCAGTTGCCTGAAGCAATCCATTGGGCATGGAGTCATAAGCAAGCCTGAAAACTGATCTGAACCTTGAAAATCTCCCCTCTGAGCCACTTGGAAACCACCGGGCATGGAGTTGTTCTTACCAAAATGCCACTGGAATGAACTGTGCAAGAGCAAAACCAGCAACACCAAAAACTATGTACAGAACTGAAAATCATACATGCCCCAAATGGAACATGCAGAGTGTGCACAAGCACTTCTTCTACTGCAAGCAAACCTAGCTACTCTACTCTAACTGGAAGCAAAGGCAAGCTAAACAAACCCTGCAACTGGTTGTGAGAAATAGCTTCCTTTCTTCAAAATTGGCAGCCATGCAATTGATTTGGCACTGATCATGGCTGTTTGGATGGATGGAAAATCAACAAGAAGCTGGTCTTCTATCCAAATCATCAAGGTATCAACTAAAAAATCCAATACCTCTTTTACTTTCTCTGCATTTGGATTGGAGAGGTATGGCAGCTGATCCTTGGTACTTTGTAGCTCATCCTCATGCTCAGAAGCAAGCATGACTGGTTGTGGCTTCTCCTTTGGCTCCAATGAAGCCAAATACCTGATTGGGCAAGGTCTGATCCATTTGATATGCCCATAGCTCTGATTTTCAACTCCAAGAATGGAGTCTTCTTGTAGACCCTCCTGAATGGATGATGTGGAAGAAATGGTGGGATTCTTCTGTCCTTTCTCTTCCTCCAATGAAGAACATGGAAGATAAAAATCTTCCAATCTTGATCCCAAAGAGCTGCTGTAAGATGCAGGCTGCTGCAAATGAAAGCTCTCCTTCATGGCAGCAGGCTCTTGTGTTTGGAATGTGGATGATGAAAGAGAGAATGGTGAAAACTCAACCGGCTCTTCTCCATCAAAACAGTCCTCCAAATCTGACAGGTAAACTGCCTCATTGCTGTCCTGCTGCTCGTTTTCAACTTCCTCCATGGTGTCCTCTTGATCTGCAACTTGACCACCATGGTTTCCTTTACTCTCCAATATTGAGTTTGAGAGATCAAACTCCTTTTCAGTACTAGAACTTGAGAGAGATGAAGTAGAAAGAAGAACTGAAGGTTCTCCTGTAACCTGCTTTGTGCTCAAAGCCCTTTGGATCTGCACTTTTCTCCTCCACAGCTAGATTGTGCTCCTCTTCTTTTGGATTTGGAGCAGCTTCTCCTTCCTCCAATGTTTGAAGGCAATCTTGCTCTTGGTTGGACTCTTCCTCCAGCATGAAGTTTGTCAAGTCAAACTCTTCAATTTGCTGCTCTAGAGGACAAGTTGGGACTGCAAGATCTTCTTCTTCAACAAAATCAGTCCTCACCACCATTCGTTCAACCTTAGCCTCTTCTGTAGGCTTAACCATCAAGGGAATCTTTGTCATCCCAAATTTGGCAGCCCAAACCTTCAAGCTGTCTGTCATTTCTTTTCTTTTTGGCTCTTCCTCTTGTTGTCCTTGATGACTAATTTTTTCAATTTCTTCTTTCCCACATGGAATTGGGGATGCAAGAGGAGGGATAGGTTGAAACTCAACTGATTTGACAATTTTGTGTGGTGGTGGAGGCGGGTGAAACCTCTTGTTTCTTTGGAGGAGGGGGTATTTCTGTTAGCTCTTGTGGAGGGGATGATGATTTGGAAGGAAAAAGGAAAGAAGAATTGAGATGGGGTGGAAGACTAGGGGATGGAGACATGGATTCAACACTTGGGACAACAGATGGAGAGTTTGAAACTTGACACTGCTGAAATGATACAGATTGGGAAAGAGGAAAAGAAAAGGTATGAGATGGTGTGCTTACCCGTTGACAAGGTTGTTGAATACTTCTCTCATACACCTCTATTTCTTCAATCCACTTTGCAAGCAAAGGCAGCGTTGCAATCATGAAGTCAAGCTTCTCCTGAGGGCTGTAATGCCTTGGAAAAGGTCCCACCCATGGACAGGGTGCTCCATAACCGATTCCAAAAGCTTTCATTTGTCCTTGAGCCCTGGACTGCACCATCCCCACCTCCATCTTTTGGATTTTCTCCAACAGACCAGCATCTTGGATCTGATGGTCTTCATTGTATGCACACTCTTGCTCTTGGAAAGCTCCATAGCCAAACTGACTTTGGCACTGCTGTATCATATGAGTATGCATGTTGATCTGGAGGATTTGTAAAACATGTTGGAAGTGGAAAATACTGCTGTTGTTGATGTGAATTCCATGATGGAAATGAAGTCATGGTTGTACAACTTCATGGAATGGAAAAGAATGGAAGGGATGGAAAGAAAGATGGATGAAAATGGATGGAAATGAATGGAAAGGAAGGTCTGCAAGCTTCAGAGATGGGTTGTTGATCAGATGGAGTCGCCAGATGTGTTTGCAAGTGCCTCCAAAGGCTGAAATCTTCACAGGAACACATCAACCTGCAAAAGATGAAGTGAAAGACCTCTAAGGTCCCACCAGGGCGTGCCAAAACTGTTAGTGCAAAATCACAGCACCCCTGGATGTACATCAGGCTTCTAGGTTGATGTTCAGGCATCCAGTGTGATTGCACAACATGGAAACCTCTCTCCAAGCGTGGGACTTGTAAAACCGAGAGAGGAATCTCCAGAGAAGGCTGGTTCCTGCTCCTAAACTACCTGCCACAAGCTATTCCAGTGCAGGCAAGCTAATCTAATCCTAATCTAACCATGCCAAGGAGACAGAGAGAGAGAGAGAAGGAAAAAACAGCAAAAGCCTACACTAAAACGGTGATACACCAGAGAAGGAGAATGTTGGACATCTATCAAAACTGCCATGGGACAAAGAGAGGTGAGTAATGGGAAGGATGGACAGATGCATCACAGGCCCAAGGATAGATTTCACACAGAAAATGTCCCAAAACTCCATGAACACAGCTCCAAACCTGCAATGAACATTTAAACATGCACAGATACCTGCAATGAAGAGAGGCAAGAAGAGAACAAGCAAAAAACGAGGAAGGATGGACAGATGCATCACAAAACACGTTTTGTTGCTCCAGAAGTTTGCACAGAACATCATTCCATTAGTAAAAGGAAAAAAATGCCATTACAGAGCAAGGGAGGAGGTTCGAACTCCATTTTCAACCCTAGAGAAGAAAAGAAGGGAGGGCCGAGCAGAAAGAATGAACAACCTTTTTCTAATGAGCCAAATCTGGCTTTTACATTGCATGGGTCGAGCCCAGGGGACAGAAACATGGGAAAACATGTAAGCCCATTCCTCATTGAATGCCAACACATTAAAATGGCATAGGATACCTTACCAACCCATACCCTGCCATCTTTGACCAATTTGGAGGAGAATGCGACCCATTCTGCATTAATTTGGCCGCTGAAATGTCACTTCTGGCCGTGCACACGCGTCAGAGCCGTTTCTCAATTTTCTCTCTTCAGACTACACCAAAACTCGAGATTGATCCTAGAATCATGTAGAGAATTTCATAAGTTTTCCGTTGATATAAAGAACGTGGAAATCCGAGCTCTGGATCAAAAGATATGGTGATCTGAAGATTTAGGGCACGGAGCAGACCAAAACAGATTTTGAAATATTTCTCGCGCTCTGCCACTTGGATGACACGTGGCATGCTCTGATTGGTCGCACGATTCTCTCTCCTCTTCCTTTCGGCGGGCTGTCCTTTTGAAATTTGCTTGTGGGCCCTAGCTGGGACATGTGGCACTATTTCATTGGTTCGGATCAGTGCTCGAAAACTCACCCCTTTGACTTTTTGACTTTTCTCTTGTGAGGACACGTGGCAGCTTCTGGTTGGTCCGCGGGCCTGCCGGCCCTTTCGCGCCCTTCGCATCTTTTTGTCCTGGATGTCCCAAACCGTCTGGGACAAAAACTTCCGATCCGCCCGAAATGGGCTCCTTGTCCCTCATTTGGCGATGACACGTGGCACAATTTTATTGGCTTTCGGCTTTTCGGCAATCCGCGTCCCACGCATCCCTTTGTCCCATTTTGCTCAGTGATTCTTGTGCTGATTTCGGGCAAACCGGCCGGTTCGCGTCCATTTGTCCCGCTTGTCCCATTTTGCTTTGGACTGTCTGGCCCTTTTTCGCCCGGTTCAGCCGGTTCGTGCCTTTTTGTCCCAACTGTCCCACTTTGTTTTGGACTGACTCGACCTTTTTTCGCCCGGTTCGCGCCTTCGCGGCCCAGATGTCCCATTCACTTTTTGACTGCCTGTGCTCATTTCGGCCGATCCGGCCGGTTCGGGTCTTTTTGTCCCAAACGTCCCGAGCAACACTTAGCCAATTTTTCTTCCTCTTTCGGCCGGATCGGCTTCTCGCGCCCGCCGCGTACTTCTGGTCCTGATTGTCCCAAATGCAATTTGGGCCGCCTGGAGGATTTTCGGCCGATCCGCGCCTTGACGTCCCAAATGTCCCAATTGCTCCCTTGAGCAGGACTTAGCCAATTTTCACACTTTTTCCTGGATCAACCTATTTGCCTTTCTGCAACTTTTTTCGCATTTTCTCAGAGCTTGCTCCTTCCTTCTTCAGCCTGGGGAGTTAGAAAAATATCTGAGAGAACCTCAGAAACATGATGTTTGCTCTGAATCAATTAATTTTCCTGGGACTTGAATATTCTGATGCATGTTATCAAAATTACCCAAGGGGGGGTAAATTTTGACAACAATAATTCTCAAAGTCACAAGAATATATACCATGACAAAATGAAAATTATGATATTATCATTTTATGAAAATTATGAAATAAGAGGGATCTCATATGACTTTACGCAACCACACATGGGATTCCGATACTTCCCAACATTCAAGAAATTGATGGAATACAATCTCGTATCAACGGGCCTGGTGTGAAGGTGGAATCCACACTTCACTAGTTAGGGAAACAAAGCGGGGCATTACAATATAAGATTTGTTGAATAACTTTAATACAAGGTCTTCTTCCTTTACAGGGTGCTTCGACTCCTCACCCTTTTGGTTTTTCTCTTTGGCATTTGTGTGTTGCGTTGTTACACCCAATGCATCAACCTCTCCTTAGAAAAATTAGGGACTGATCACCCCCAATTATCCATCAGAATTTAGCAAATTCAAAATCTCCAAGGTACAAGAATGGGAGCACATTCCCTCCACAAAACAATATGTGTATTTCTTTCATGTTTTGCATCTCTTTTGGAATTTCTTGTTGCACATTTCTCTATAGTACTTTCATTACATTTGAGTTACAGTTCGATTTCCTATCTTAGGCATTGACTCCACACTGTGTTGTAGGTTTCATCTTAGAGCATGCCAACACCAACACAACATGATATTGCAAAACAAATTTATTGCGAGAAAAGATAAAGTGTATCTACACAGTCAAGTATGTATTTATTTTAAGCATCTAATTTGTAATTTAATACTGAAAGGAGGGGAAAATGTAGACATTTAAATTTGGGAATATATCCTTTGACACTATTAAACTTGACATTGCACACTTGTATAGACAAATACACTCTCCTTAATGTTTACTTAGCACACCTTGATAACACTTCATGTACTTTCTTATCTTTGTAGACCTCTCTATCATCAATTTCTAAAATATAATTTCACAAAATACATCTAGAAACATCTATGCTTGGGCCCATAAAGTCAAAATGAGATTTTTTTCTCCATTCTGTCCAAAAATGTTGGTTTTGATCGGTTTGTAAAATTACATATCGACCCTATTGTATAGTTTTAGAATCACATGTTGTGAATTAATTCTTTAAAATTCCATCACATTCCTATAAAAAAATATATTCCTTTGGTCAACCTTTCATGACACAACAACCATCGAAAGAATATATAAGAAAGTAAAGCATACCTCATTTAGGGACTTGACACATTACAAACTCCTCGTACAAAATCTAACATAAAAGGTATCCAAAGCTCCCTAAATTGTGAAATATCTCATACAAATCCATTAGGGTAGCACCTTCTACTAGTTTGAAGTCTCCTCCTAGGTATAGGTTTCTCCATCTTCATCATACAAACAAGAAAAGTGACCCTTCCCAAACATTTGAACAAGTGTGAAACTCAAGAAAAGAATTGTCAAAGCACGGTTGTCAAATTATGATTGTGTTACGGTAGATCAGGTTAAATTTTAGTGGCGAATTTTCGTAAACTCGTAAAAATAAATGATTATGGAAATTTGAATTGGCGAATATTATGTGGTTTATATTTGAATTTTTCGCCAAAAAATTTGACTAACATGTCCCTTATACTATTCATTTCACCTAGATTTTACACATATATAAGAGCTTATGAATGTAATTCGCCACCATTTCGAATCATATAGTGTGCATATTCACCGAAGTAAACATAAGAAAATCCTCAGCTGCCAACACTGAAATCTGAGCCATCCAACCTTTGAGCCGTCCAATTCTGAAGCCATCCAACCCTGACCCATCTAACTCTAAAATTTGAGTCATCCAACCCCTTAGTCATCCAAATCTGATCCACCCAACACTGATCCATCCAACACTGATTCATCCAACACTATTTGTCCAACTCTGATCCGTCTAACTCTGAGCCATCCAACTCTTATCCATCCAACTTTGATCTGTCCAATCTCTGACCCATCCAACTATGATCTGTCCAACTCTAATCCCCTAACCTTTAGCCATCCAACCCCTAACCATCCACCCGTCCAACCCGTGGCCATCCAATGGTAAACCCCTAACTTCCAACCATTAGCCATCCAACTATTATTTGTCCAGCCTCGAGCCATCCAATCCCCTAAATCTGATCCATTTGACCCCTAAGGCTTTAAGTCATCCAATAACTTAGGCATCTAACCTCTCAATTGTGAGTCGTCAAACTCCTTAGATACTCAGACGTCCAACCCTTTGTTGTCCAACTTTTTACCATCCAACCAATACCATCTAACCTTAAACCATCCATTCTTAGAGCCTTTAAACATAAGAGCCACCCCTAAGGGCCTAAGCAGTAAGCAGTCATGGATACTAGAAATCAGGGCAAGAAGATTACAAATTCAGCCAGTTCAAAAAAGGGTGCAAATACTTTTCTTGGCTATTTTGGAAAATCACAAAAAATGAAGTTGGTTTCTGCATCAGCTGAAAATATCGGTATGTGGCACGTGCTATTTACTGGTTATTTAATCTTACAAAATTTAATAATTATGTTTATCATACTATTCTTGGAACTCTTTGCACTCTGTAAAAATTTAACTATAGATAAAATTAATACTATATAAGTAATAATTTTATAGAATTATATGCAGAAATTTCAGAAATTCCTTCATAGAATAATCAATTTAAAGATATCTATGATCCATGATATGTTGAGGAAAACATTTTGTCCCTTGATGACATAGAAATACAAGAAAATTCAGTGAATTCTTAAAGTACACCAGACAGAAGAAGCTTCTACTCCAAGGTCTATTTCCAGAAAAAGGAGCCATGAGAATCAAAATATTCCTGCTGAAAGCTCAGATGCAGAAGTTAAATCCCAAGAAAAAAAAGAAAATATGTCAGAAGAAAGAGGGAAAACTAGACAATTGGAAGGAAATTCCAGTTCGAATGGGCTGCAAAATATCCTTTTATTGAACCTGTGTACACTGAAAATTGTAATGATGTTCCAACATAATGTCGATGAAAAATATGTGGTTGGAAACAAGGGAAGGATCACATGATGCAGCTCAAACTAGACACAATTGAAAAGTATTGTGGGAAAATATACATTTCCCAAAAGGTAAAGGATGGCAGCATAGTCAAAACACATAAATGGAAAGATGCAAAAAATTGTCTACATGTCAAATACGCAGAAGAGTATGAAAAGGAACAAAAAGGTATCAAATATGTAAATGAAAAAGGTGGGACCATAGTAGCAAGATTGAGCAAAGCTATGGAGGCAGAAATGCAAGCAAAGGGTATTCAATTTGCTACCGTATTTCATATAATGAAAAGGGGAAGACCGATGTCATATTTCAGAGAAAATAAAATGATGTATCAAGTTATTGGTCTACAGAACGTTCCTCAATCTCATTGGTCAGATACCAGTGGCTGGGAGATTGCAAAATGTCTATCTATGGTAGAAAAGGAGGATCTGAAACTATGTGTTCAAAAGGAAAAGTATATTTCCCTTTCATTAGATGAGGTTACTACAGTCGATAATACTTCATGGATATGTATTCATGTTTACACATTTGCTAATGAAATAAGGACTCCACACCTCTTAGCAATTCATAAAATGACTGAGAATTGTAATTCTGAAAATATTTATAAATTGGTGGTGTCAAATCTGAAGGATATCTGGAATGGATGAATTTTCCATTGTGACAAAATTAGTTTGTGTCGGAACCGATGGTTCAGCGGTAATGTAGGGAACCAAAAATGGTCTGTGTGTTATACTTCAGAAAATTATTGCTATGTATATGACTGTTGTCCACTGCATGGCTCACAGAATGAATCTCACCTACAAAATTGTGAGCACATTTGAAAATGTAGCTAAAGTGGAGGAATTGATACGTGATCTGCATGCCTATTATTCTAGCAGTCTGAAGAGATTTTTAGAATTTCAAAAATTTGCTATTGGACTGACAGAGGGAAAAAAACTTCTCAAAGATGTAGATACCAGATGGATATCTATGTATGAACTTGCCTATAGAATATTTGATGAATATCCTTCACTGACAAGATTTATGTTTAAATACCGTAGGGATGTATATAAAGCTAAAAATCTATTGTGTCGTCTAACTAGCATAAAAACTTTACTAACACTCTCGTGGTATTTTTCCCATGTTGAGGGAGCTTAATATTTTAATGAAGCATGCACAAGATCATTCTTTCTACATTACAGACTTCATAAGACTTAGAAGACGTGTTTGTTGGAGTCTAGAAAGTTTATATATTTCTGATGGGAGTTTTCAAGGTGTTGCTTTTGAAAACTGGAATGCATTGACAGATTTGAAAAATTTCAGGTGCTTCTTAAAGTACAATATACATGATCATCTGTGTATAACAACACATGGAAGAGAGATTCCACTTCATATGTTCCAAAAAAGAGTTGATATGGCTAACTCAGAAATAGAAGAAGTATGAGTGACATGAAATTTATATGTACTATTAATGGAAAATAGGAATAAGTTAAGAAAGATCTCTGAATCGTTAGCTAAAGAGATCCAGGAAAGATACAAAAATGATAAAATACTTGAAGCAATGGGAGTTGTAAATCTACAGTTTTGGAATTTGTCAGGTGTCAAACCTTATACATCTATCAGTCCTTTGTTTATAAAAAACATGGGTGATCTAACTGATCATTTCTCTAAGACTGAAGAGATAAATGGAGTTTCTTTAGAAGGTATTTTGAAAAGAAAACTACTTAGTTCATAGTCAATGGATTTTGCTAATACTATGATACAACAAGTTCAACTTCTACAAAACCCATAGGATTACAGTGCCATGAAAATGATTTGGAAGGATATCTGTTCCAGTAGTATTCTAAGTGAAGATTTGAGCAAGTATATTAAGCTATATGAGCTCTGCCAAACAATGATTCTGGGTTATGTGGAAGATGAGAGGGTTTTCAGTGCACTATCCTTTTTAAAGTCAAAAGTTTAAAACGTATTGGATAGGAATCTAGAAAGTTGTCTCAGATTATATGTATCATGTTACTCAGTGGAGTCTTTTCCTTATGATAGAGCACTGACATTGTGGAATTCACTAGTACAAAGAAGAGGACTTAGTAATATTCTGCCTAACCCAGGGGATCAAGACACGTCCACAAATCATGTTACAGTTGATTTTCAAGATACAAATGAAAGTGTTGCTCCAAGACTGTTCCAATTCACATAGTTTTCATTACAATAATGTTATGTAGTAAGTATTGATTTATTTCATATAAGATTACAAATTTGCCATTGGAACAATGCCATTATATGTTTCAATTATCTCATTTGTGTTTTATATTTGGTTTTCAAATTCAGTCTGAAATAAATACACATTTGTCTTTTATATATGTTAATTGATTTATTTTACATCTGCAACAAATCATAAAGTAAATATTTTAAAGAAACAAAATCAAGTAAATTCAAGCAACATTTACGTAAACAATAAAAAAGAAACGTAGTTTGTATTAAAAACATATAGTAACATTGTACAATTCTAATTTCCAAAGTTCTTTTGAAACTAATCTCTCATGTGGCGGATTACTTTATGAAGAAAAGTACAAATTCATAAAGCATTATCGCCCAATACAATTCCAAAAGGGAGATTTTCATAACATAGCAAAGCTTCCGAACAAGTTTTTTCATATAAGGACACATTACAAGGTCATCCTCTTTTTTGCCTATGATTCAAAATCATAGTTTTCCTTATGTCTGCCACACAAAATAAAAACTAAAAAAGGGCTATCCACTATATTTTAATTCCTACTCTAGTGTCGGAATTGTGACAACACACCTGTCACATGGTGAACTTTACTAACATATCTTATTTTATGTTACATGCGAAGCTTATTCTTTTTATTGCATTAGAGGTGGAGGAATCTGCTGCATCTGTATAAAGCTTTATGCTATAACACCTTATGCCTACAAATCTCATGTTGCGGTATTGATATTCTCTATAATATTCATCTCCTCCCTCACTACATCTCTTGTAGACAAAAGTGTAGCATCTGTGTCTGCCTTTTCCTTCAGTAAGACTTCAAGATCCATCTTATGCTCCTTTATTATCCTTCTAATGTATTATTTTGTTTATTTATAACAATGAATTTTTCCTTCAACTATGCAAATGAATTCAGGATTTTGCGGGCATTCTTCAAATGTGCTTCAAATACAACTGCTTCTTTCTTTAAATTTTCATATTTTGCCTGCAAAACATAAATATTAAATTTTTAGTCTATTAGATAAAATGAAAAAATATATTGCAGTGCTTATAATATTAGGATTTTGCATGTAAAACTAAAATCCCACTCACAACAACTTTTTCTTTTTCAGTATTTGCTATTAAAACATTTGTCTTGTCTTTAGCCCATTTATTGTAGTAAGCTTGTGCTTCAACATTGAGATTCTCCAACTTGTTTAGCATTATGTCTATAATTTCATCATTGTAATCATTACTTTATGAAATAATCCTTGACTGAGATTTGTTTAGTAAAACATCCTGCCATGCTGGTTGGCTCTCTACGGAAGTGAACAATGAATGCCTTTGAGCGTGATTATGGTATCGTGTATTTATTTCTTTTATCAAAATTTTAGCTCTCCTCTCCCAAGACCGCACCAAATCCACATCAGACATTACAACCTCTTGAATTGTTGCCCCCATACTATCTGATATCATATTTTCTAATATAAAATGTGTCTTTTCATCATCTATTTGTGGAGCATTTCTTGGAGGAGGAGGAGAGTCACTGCCCTGTATTACATGCACATTTTGTTGTGGTTGAGGTGGAGTAGATTGAATCATATCATGGGTGTCAAAATAGTTACCCTTGTTTACATCGCCACTTTTGAAGCCCAAATACTCCTTGTCAAGGGTGATGTTGTTGAAAAGTTGTGTGGCTGTTACACTTAAAACACCACCTAGTGACAATCCAAGGAAATTCTGTGGTAGCAGGATGAACTGTTCCTGCTGACTCTGCAGGAAACCTTATATTCTTTCCTACAGTTCTTCTTTTTGTTTGGACTGGACGTGTTGGAGGTATTGGTGGCCTTCCTTACAAGTGGAATGTTCCCAGAAGCCGTATTACCTACATGAAGCAAACAAGAAATTGTTAGAATATTACGGTTGGGCTTTGTAAATGCTAAAAAATTGTAAGGAAACAAAACATGCTAAATATTATACATTACAATATACCTTGCATAGACGGAGACACAATTATGACATTTCGATCTTCACACAAGGAATGAGTTTGAAACTTCATCATCAAACTCAGTAGTTTCTTAATATAATAAATGTAGAAAAGAACAGTAAAAATATTAAAATACAGTAGTACATACATAATGTATATTAATTATTTGAATTAGTTATTTATAAAAAAAGATAACTTCATACCTGAAGTTAAATGTGATGGTAAATGTGATGTGCATATTGACCCCCGAGGTCACTTTTGATGAGGAGGTCTTACTGGTGTTGATTCTGTTGAATCCATGTCAGAATCAGCAGAGACCTCTGGAGGGGATTTACCTCTAGCAATTGCCTCCTTATGAGATGTTGAAGCTATAATTTTTCTCTACAAAATAAAATCTTACAATTATTATTTTATTCAAAAATATTGAATTTGAAATCCTTATAACAAGTAAACAGTAAAAGTAACTATTACCTATTGTTCTTCGAGAGTAAGACCAATCATTTGATCATTGATTGCAGTTGGAATTTTATCTTGCGGAATTTCGTAGTACGCTTCATAATAAAAAGCAAGAATATAATTACAACAAGAGAATACAGTCCTGGATTTATCAGATTGATTGGGTTTGTGGGCATGGGAGATATCTATTTTTTATTCTGTTGGAAAAATAATTGCACCAATCGAATTGTTTCCTTGATAGTGTCCATAATAAATATTGAGCTTCCCAATATGGAATGTCTGCAGATCTACCCTGTAATACAATCCTGGCCTGAAAAAGTGACGCAACTGCAATAAATAATTTGTTTGTAATACTTTGTAGAAGAAGGCCTCTTGATGAATGATTAAGAGGAGATGCAATAACAGACAAGAAACGTTAGAGCCTTGGGTGGTCTAGTAATGTTAAGAAAAAATCATTTGAAAATAATAAACTTACCATCAACCTGTACATTGTAATGAGACTCCAAAAAAAATTTGTCTTTTTCTGTAAGAACATCATTTGTAGTAACGACTGGCTTATTTTTGAATGGTAAACCTATTAACTGATGTACATCCTCATGTTCAATTGAGAAATAAATTTGATGACGTCTTGGATGCACAAGGAGAACAAAAAATTTACCATCACTCTCATTATAAGAGGCGAGAAGGTAATCAAGGATTGAAGTATCAGTATCAAATTAGGGCATGTTCACAAGCCCGATAAATTATGAGTTTTCAAGTCAATCCTTTTGTGCATCTTTTTAACTTAGTAGAGCTATAATTTGTGGGAACATGAGGTTTTTGTATTGAAATTTGGGCGTAGGAATAGATGTGGTGCTGGCCATTGCTAAAATTTGGGAGAAGTTTGAAGATTGGAGAGCTCAGAGCACTAGAAATTTTCGTAGAAAAGTGAATAAATGAACCTTGAAGGGGTATTTATAGGGGTCTGTATGGTTCAAAGGACACATGGTGGCAAACTATTGGCTGGCTATGATGGCCCAACCCTTACTCGTCCAACCCACCTGACCAAAAATTAACCGTCCAACCCACCTGCCCAACCCTTAGCCATCCAACTCTATACCATCCAACCATTAGCCAGCTCAGGCCAACACTTTGCCTTCCATCCCACCTACCCAACCCTTAGCCGTCCAACCCCTCAAGGCCCAACCATCCAAACCGCCACCCGACCAACCCACCCATCTAACCATTAGCCATCCAACCCCTCGCCCATCTAACCCACCCATCCAACCCTTAGTCATCCAACCCTCACCCGTCTAAGACTTAACCGTCTAACCCTTCGCCCATCCAACCCTTAGTTATCCAACACCTCACCCATCCAACCCACTCGTCTAACCCTTAGACATCCAACCCTTATCCATCCAACCCTCACCCACCCAACCTGTATCCATCCAAACCCTCACCCATCCAACCCTTATCTGTCCAACCCCTCACCCGTCCAACCCTTATCTGTCCAACCCTCACCAGTCCAACATGTAGCCATCCAACCCCTCACCCGTCCAAACCTTAGCAATCCAACTCCTCACCTATCCAACCTGCCTTTCCAACACTTAATCATCCAACCCCTCAACCGTCCAACCCCTCACTTGTTTAACTCCACCCGCTCAATAATCATCCAACCCCTCACTTGTCCAACCCATCCACCCAACCCTTAGCCATCCAACCCTCACCCATCCAACCCCTCAACCACCCAACCCCCTACTAACCTATTCGACCAACTTCCCGCCCAATGGAAACCCCCGTTCAACCTACCTGAACAACTTTGTGAAACGAGGAAAACATGCTCTCTGTGAAATCGCCTTTACTACGAAACATTTTTTAAATATTCACCAACGATTCGAAAGTCAATTTTTGAGATTCGCCAATGATTGGAAACTAATTTTTCAGAGTGGTCTTCTTAAAATGAACCCTGTGGTAGATATAACATGCTAGGAGAATGATGTATGGTTTGAGCCCTCTTTGGAGTAGTGGCAACATCATTTTTGCACAAGGGTGCTCACAACCCAACTAAATTTGTTTTTTAGGAACTCCTTCTTATATTATAATGGTTTGAGGGTTTAAACAAATTTTAAAGAGTCATTATAAAGGTGAACAAAGAAAAATGACAGATAGCGAAGTACATTTCTAGGTAGGTGAAGCAATCAAGAAGTTACAAACCTAGATTGCAAGTAGATCAAAGATCGTACAAAAGGGTCAAGACCATACATACGCTAGAGAATGAGTTTTATGGTTTACACCAGGCTCAATTTTAGATCACGATTTCATGGACTAAGTGTTTCCAATTCTAGATCTCCCCGTTCTTGCATTCAACCCACCCAGACTCTTCTAGATCCACATAGAACCAGCTAAGTTCACTCTCTCCCTTTTTTTGACATTTTTTAGGTCAATCATCACTTTCAAAAACCTTATTTTGATTTGTAAAATTAATGATGGAAGTTAATTATATCATAATATCCACATGTAACATTATTCATCCTTTTTCATATATGTTAATTAGACAATTGTAAATTAAAAAGGGTGAAATCACTTACATCTTCTTACACACAAGGTATGTGGTTGAGAAGACACTTATTATATTTTAAATAGGCTTAACTTGAGCCTACACATATTTCTTGTGACAATAACGAGGCTACAATTGTCCAAGAATCAAATTTTCCATGTTAAACCTAAACGTATTGAACTCAAACATCACTTTATCAAATACTTGGTCAATGATAAATGTGAGAAGTGAAGACTAACTTTTTAATATTTTCACCAAGGGATTACTACAACAAATTCATAGAAGCCTTAAGGAGATTATATACATTTATGTTATTTGCATCAAAGGGGGGAAATGTTGAGTATGATATCAATGAAAGCACCTAGTTAATTACTATTAGAATTAGTTTTAGAGATTTATTTGAGTTATTTTTTTCATAGATTTTTAATTATTGTGAAAATGATCTATTTTTAGGCATCTCCTATTTTTATCATTGGAACTGCCAGTTAGAATGTAGTTCACTAAATATGCACTTAATTGGGGTTAAATCATTATCTATGCATCCCCAATAGGTGAGGCGTCATTTCTAAGTGTAGATGACTTAATTTAATATTATTTAGGTATTTCTATTTTTAGGAGAGTTTGGGGTACCTAGTTTGACTAATGTGCATGATGGTTGTGCATGCATCACTTAAAGTGACAGTGGCTTCTTGTATGTTGACCATATCTTATTAGTAGGTTATACTTGACTTTTTGAGTCTATTTTTAGTTTTATTTAGTCAAATACAATTGACTCAAGAGTTGTAGATGTTATTTTTGTCTTTTACTTGGTGATGTAGAATCAAACCAATTTAGTTGTAATGGTTAATATAACCTTGTTATCAATTAATTGAATGAGCACATGCGGGGCACATTTTTTTCTGGTGGAAACACTTTTTTCATTATGTTATTTTTAATTTTATTGTAAGTATTCACAAATTAAGAATAAAAATATTAAGTATATGATTCAAACGTTAGTTAGTGCATATTTGTTTCATCGATCACACATACAAGCACACTAGTTTAATAACTAGTGATTATGGGTAGATTGGATGATCACTAGTTTATTTTTTAAGGTATTTTAGATCTGATTTGCACTCCATTCAAATAAAAAAACCTTTAGCTCTTAGGTTTTGGTAATTCTAAATTAAGGACATGTAGAAGCCTCCCAGACAGGGCTTTGAAAGATGGGTTTAAATGGATAAATGTACTTTGGCAAACACATGGTGATTTTAAGGAGTAGGCCAATTAAAATTTGGAAAGATAAAGACATGAAGAAAAATAATTAATAGCAAGTACAATGGAGATGATCAAGAGCTCTATGAAATTTCATCCTATCCTAAAAAAAATATTAAAAAAAACATCACAGTATGCTAGTAGGGAATTTATCAAACAACCTTTCAAAACCAAGAACGTTTGTAAAGAGGGGTCAACTTTTAACATCTCTATTGATGCTTATAAGGACTGCATATATGGCTCTCCTCTAGGGAAAGTACAATGATGCAAGCAAAGAATTAAAATCTAATATGAGTTCCTCAAAGTGGTTATGAACTATATAGGCCCTCTATTACTTGTATGTTGTTTATAAAACCTCTGTTATGGCATTGTGAGAGTTATGCTATTCAAAAAATTAAATGTTAATTGCTTTATGCAACTAATTTCACTTTAAATTTCCATGTTGACAATATAATTAAATTTAAACAATCCAATCTAACCACCAACACATTGTGAAGAAACTAATACCTTAAAGAAGAAACCCCGATTTGAATGGTTATCTTTTGTCAAAAATTATATTGTGCTTATTTTTCAAACAAAAAATGAGTGGTTTCCAAATTTTCAATTGTCGAAGCTTGTTTTCTAAGGAACAAATAGTGATTTTTCGATAGGGTATGGTTGTTTACCTATGTTTACCTATGTGAGACAATTTTAAAGGAAAAATTGTGCATTGGCTACAAATTGGTTGGTGAGGATTCATGTGTGTGTTATTTCCGAGACAAGGTAAGCCTTTGCTGAATGAAGCTTTTCATACCTATTTTGGGTGATGAACAATGGGTGAAGGTAGTGGATTATGAGAACATTCCCTTCATATGAAGATTATATCATGAATATGGAAAATTTCGTAAAGACTGCCCTCATGCAATACATACCCCTAATGTGGGGAAGGAGAAACAAGAAGAATTTATGGTGCAAAATTAAAAAAGATAGTAAAAGGGAAAACTCTAGAGAGACATGAAAACAACTTCGAATCGTTATGTAGTCCTGTAGTCAGAAAATGAAAACCAGAATATGGAATATATTATTACCTCATAAGTTCCTGATATGCAAATTGTGTTGGAAGCCCCTATTCCTAATGCAAATTTAAATTCAACAAAGAATGAACCTATTCCAAAAAAAAGTGACAAAAATGTTCTCCAAGATACTATCAAATGTTCTCAATGAAAACATAAATTGTCAGGAGCAAGTGAAGAAAGGGGCCCATAGGAGGATCAATTGGAAGAAAGTTGTCTTACCTTAATGCTCCATCCCCATCTACTTGGAGCTGGTAGCAATACAACACCTTTAGGGGTGTATCAAGAATATAAGAAAAAAATGATATTGGATACTCTACTACGCCCGGGACATAAATCAAATAGTTCCCATATTCAGAATATAGGTCACGGGTTAACTAAAGGAGGGAAGGTAGGAGATCTGACAACCTTTATTGAATAGGTTTCACAATGAGGGTCATTACATGGAATGTGTAGGGGCTAAAGGGGAGCAGGAGCTCTAATAAAATAAATGAGATTAAAATATTGATGCAACAATATCATCATCAGATGTTATTTTTGCAAGGAACTAAGATATCAGTTGAATTCATGAATTTTTTAGCTAATAATACTAGCAAAAAATGACAAGTGCTTGTGTTAGGCTTGGATGGAGCTTCAGGAGGTATGGCGTGTATTTGGAACCCTCGACACCTTCAATCTTACATAGTGGGGGCTCGTATGGATTTCTATATTTGGGTGTATGAAATATGGAAACTAGACAATTACTGCTTTTCCTTAATATCTATGCCCCAAACAAGTTGAAGGCAAAAAAACTAAATGGAACCTTATTAATTCCGTTGTGAATGATCACTTGGGGTATCTTTGCATAATAGGTGGAGAATTTAATATTATTTTATCTGTACAGGAAAAACATGGAAGAAATTCACACTTGGATGCTTCATCAACCATTATGAGTAATTATATTCAGAACATTTAACTAATTGATGTTTAGACCGAAAATGGTCTTATCACAAGGTCTAACAAAATAACTAGGGATAGCTGCATTAGGGAAAGATTGGACAAATTTTTGATATCCGAGGATTGGATGGACAAGAATTTGCTCCCAATTACAAATGTCCTTGATAATGGGGGATCAAACCATTGGCCGGTATTGTTGGAGATGGGAAAATCAAAGACATTTAAGGCACCCTTCTACTATCATTTAATGTGGATGAGGCATGAACAATTTCCTGATTTGATTACAAAATGGTGGAAAGAAATGAAGCCAAGATATGGGACATGTATGTATAGAGTTTACCGAACTCTTCAGTATGTTCAAAGATAAATTAAGGAGTGGAACAAGAATATCTTTGGAAATGTGCATGACAGAAAAAGGGAGCTCATTGACTTGATTTGGGCCCTTAATCAACATATTAGATTGTAAGGATTTTCATTGGATCTACAGAAGAAGGAGATTGAGCTCACTAGAGATCTCTGTGAATGGGAGAAAAGGGAAGAGATATTTAGAAACAAAAGGAACTTGTACAATGGTTACATGAGGGAGACAAGAATAATTCCTTTTTCCACAAATTAGTCTTGGCTCATCAAGCACATAACTATATAGCATCCTTGAATAACGAAATGGGCCATCTTGAGACCTCCAAGAGGGGAATCCAACCAGTGATTTTACATTATTTCAACAATTTGTTTCAGAAGTATGCCATAAATGGAAGGGCACAACATGATATATATGATAATATCCCATATATTATTACAAAGGAAGATAATCACCAATTTCTTAAGCCTATCTATGAACAAGAATTACATCAGGTTGTGTTTACTATGAAGAAAGGAAAAATTGCTAGGCCGAATGGATTTTCGATAGAATTTTATCAACAGTTTTGGGAGTTGATTAAGATAGATATTTTGGAGGTGAATGAGGAATTTCGTAAGGAAAGAAATATCTTGAGAATTGTTAATTGCACTCATATAGCTTTGATTCCCAAAATGGCGGAGGAATATACCATTGCTGAATACCGCCCAATTGCTTTATGTAATGTCATGTATAAAATCGTTACTAAAGTGATGAATGAAAGGCTAAAAAAATTATACATAAAATCATATCGCCAAAACAAGGAGGTTTCATTCTATGTAGAAAAATTACAGATGATATAGTTTTGGCACAAGAAGTTCTTCATTCTGTGCAAATTCAAAAAAGGCCTTCTATGTTCATATGATTTGATCTTGCAAAAGTGTATGATAAAGTGAACTGCGGTTTTGTTGCTACTCTTCTAGAATGATTTGCCTTTTCTGCTCAGTGGATTGAGTGGATCCAGGCTTGCATTAATATAATCTATTTCTTTGTTCTCATGTATGGGGAACCTTCCCCTAGGTTTTTAGCCTTGAGAGGACTCAGACAAAGTGACCCGCTCTCTCCCTTTCTATTTATAATTGTGGCGAAGTCTCTAGGGTGATTGTTTTTTTATAGATAAAGTGGGTTGAAGGGACATGTTCCCTATTTACATAAACAGAGGCCCGACCTCAAGATTTCAAAGAAAAATAACAAAATCATAAGAGAAAAAAAGTAGCTGGATATACACAAACATAAGCCAACATTATTCAGGATATACTATAACTATAGTACTAAGAAAGAGAGGGATTACTCTCCAGACCCCAAGGTGACAACAACACTTACAGCTTGAGACACTCGACCAAGGCTGGTATCATCTTCCATTTCAACTTTCACTTCACAATTATCCCAATTTAGCCAGAGAAAGTCATAAGCCCCTACCACAGACAGTCGTAGCTCAGTCCATCCAGGCAGGATAGGGTCCAACAGAGCACATCCAACTCTTCGATGCAGGAGAGATGAAAAATTATTTTCAACCGGTTGTTTGTTATCCTGGAACGAAATACCATTTCATGTAGATCACAGCTCAAGGAAATTCATGGAAGACGAGGGACAACCATAGCTAGCAAAAGGAGGGAGAAAAAAATATAAGGAGAAACCCTTGTCCAAATCATTAAATAGACCCTTCACATCTCGCAAGTGTATTATTAGACGATGTGTGCTCTAAAATCTTCCTCGCACAACATCAATATCCCCAATCCTTCCCATTCTTTGGAATTGAATGCCACTATCTTCTATTGTGCTTGCTCGATCACTATATTTTTCAGCTTGTCCGCGCAATTATTACTTTCCCGAAACACGTGCTTAATGTTCTAGGCACTGAAATTCTTGAGTTGCCAAAGGACCTTTTTAACTCCTAGGTCCAGTTTCCATGACAAGGCTTTCTTTTTAATTATGACATTCACAATTACTAGTGAATCCCCTTTGATTTCCATTTTTTCTATCTTTAAGGAGGCCGCTAGATCTAGACCTTTTCTCAAAGCTTATAGTTTGGCTGAATTAAAAGTGTTATCCCTAAGCTTGTAGGAGGCGGCACCGCCTGATTATCCCTTTTCGTTTCTTATAATGCATCTAGCACTGGAGATGCCTAGGTTACCTCTGGCTGCTCCATCAAAATTTAGTCTTGAGGAAACCTAGGGTGGGGGGAGCCAATGGGATAACCTATGAAGTGACGGCTAGAAGAGATTGATAGGGTGTTGAAGCAC
Organism: Taxus chinensis; assembly: GCA_019776745.2. Classification (NCBI taxonomy): domain Eukaryota; kingdom Viridiplantae; phylum Streptophyta; class Pinopsida; order Cupressales; family Taxaceae; genus Taxus; species Taxus chinensis. The sequence goes on from CM034149.1 coordinate 16,107,209, forward strand.
CAGCTCCTAGGCATGATGATTCTAGGACAGTGCTGTTCAATTTCCCTATCAATATTGGAGAAGTGATGAAAGCGGGGACCAATTAGCAGAAACTACCTCAAAGATACCCCATTCCAACCTGAGGATGACCCTGTCCACTGAGTTTTGATCCTCCCTAAACATTCTTTTGTTACGCTCCCACTAGATGTGCCAGAGAAGTAGCACAATACCACACAACCAAGTCGAGGAGAGCAGTGCCAGAATGGAGGTTTATAGGCCAATCCAAAATGGCTTGTTAGGGAGTGTAGAGGGTTAGACTCATGGGAGATTGAGCCTGACACACAACCAACTCCAACACTCAAATGTAAATGGGAATTGAATAAAAATATGATCACTATATTCCTCATGCTTCACACACAGAAATCACATTGATGGGACCATGAAAATCCAAATCTTTTTCTTCCTTTCCTGAGTGATAATTTTGCCTTTGAAAGCCATCCAAGCAAAAAGGCCATCTTTAGGGGGACATGAGGGGGACCAACATGCCTTCTAGATTAGAGCCTCAGATTCCTGCTCAACATGTAATAATTTTTAACCACAACACAGGGAGTATTTTCCTAGAAGAGGCTACAGTACAAACAATTTCATCATTATCTCCCAAAAAGCACTAATCTGTATCGTTCCTGTAGAGCCGAGTGAAATTTATCCCTAGTTTCCAAAGAGAGATTTAGGTGATCAATTACTTTTCCATTCCAATAGTTTAGGACTATTTTTTGGAGTTAGCCCATAGTTGGAAACATATGGTCCCCATTTTTCAACTAGGAGCCTCTTGATTTCCCCAGACTCATGGGTTTTCCCCAAGCACAGGAAAACCATTTCAAGGATCATCCTAGAATAACACTCTGTCACCTTTTTCAATTTTCCAGGCCATATTGAATAAGAAGAGCTCTTGAAATTCAACTAATAAGTTCCATATATTAGATCCGCGAGGGGGATTAGCAATGCGAAGAATCGATTCTGGAAGATGGGCCCCCAGATATTATTTTTCCACCACTTGACTGCAAAGACTCAGAGGTTTTGTGAGGATATTCTAGACAAGATTGGCACCCAGGGCCAAGTTTTGAAGACCCAAGTTGAGGATACCAGCCCCACCTAAATATTTAGGTTTGGACAAAGTTTCCTAGCTGATCAATGGGATTTTCCTTTCCACAGAGGGACCTTTCCATAGGAACTTTCACATGATCCCGATAAGCTTCGTTAGAACACTTTTGGGGATTTTTGGTATGGAAATCATGTATAGGGGGAGGCACTGAGAATAAATTTGATGAGGACTAGTCTCCTAGCCAGTGATATCCATTTTCCTTTCTAGGAAGTTGAGTTTCGAATTAACCGAAGAGAGGAGATCGTTTCACATCGAGGTCTGAACCCAAGCCACCAAAAAAAGGCACACCAAGATATTTGACCGGAAGGGAACCTTTTTTGAAACTAAAAATACCAGGAATTATAGCTTCTACAGGAGGGGAGACAGTTAAAAAAGAATATGAAGGATTTAACAAGGCTAGCCTCTTGTCCAACAGCAACCGCATAAGCATCGAGAAACCCCTTTAGTTCTATAGCCTCCTAAATGTTGGCTTTACCAAACAAGAAAGTATCATCCATGAATTGTTGGTAAGAGATAGGGTTCACCCCTTTCATAATTCTTAATCCCTACAGTTTTCCTTCCCAAACTTTATTGTTGATGACCCTACTCAAAGAATCAACCACTAAAATATAAAGGAAGGAGGAAAGAGGGTCACCCTGTCTTAAACCCCGATTACCTTCAAAGAAACCTTCAACATTACCATTAATCAACACGGAGAAAGAAGGCCTAACAATGTAGTTGAGCACCCAATTACAAAAATAAACCAAAAAAATCAAAATTTCTAAGTATTCTAATTAGAAAACACCAATTGATCTTGTCAAAGGCCTTGCTAATATCTACTTTTAGTCAACATAACTTGGGGATTTATTGTAGGAGAGAGAATGAATGAGTTCATGAGAAAGAAATATACCATAAAAAAATCAGCCTCCCTGGCAAGAAACCAGATTGCTCCGGAGAGATAACCAGAGGTTCCTAGCAGCCCTTTGAGTCTGGAAGCAATGGCTTTCGAGATGATTTTGTAGGAATTATTACACAGAGAAACCGGTCTGAAGTCTGCGAATGAAGAGGGTTGAGCTACCTTCGAGAAGAGACTTATAAAGGTACAACTTAGCAATTTAAGAATTGAATTGGGATCTACGAGATTCTTCCTCAGTCGCCTAAACATCATAGCCAACGATGTTCCAAAATTTCTGAAATAAATCAACCTGAAAACCATCCGGACCCGGAGCTTTTTTCTTAGCCATAGAGAAAACTACTTTCTCCACTTCACTCGTAGAGAAGGGATTAAGAAGGGCCATATTTTGAGCATCAGTGACTAGTGTCAGGATATTGTCAAGGAAAGAGGATTGCTCTTAATCAAAGGATACGATATCACCTTTTAGGAGGGAAGTAAATAACCATACCCCTTCATCAAAAATCTATTTTTGATCAGAGAGGACAATACCATCATGACTCTTTATCTAGGAGATGAAAGACGAGCTCTACCTTGCTTTTACGGATGAACGAAAAAACTTTGTGTTCTTGTCCCCATCCTTGAGCCATAATTCCTGCGATTTTTGTTTCCAGAAGACCTCCTCGCACAGAAGCAATTTACCAAGTTTGGCTAGTAAATACTTCTCCAGAAGAAACTCCACCTCCCCTATGCCAGAGACAAAAATTAACTCATTCAGAGCTTTCAACTCAGCTTCCACTCTAGCCTTTTCTTGGAAGATATTCTTAAAACAAGATTTGTTCCAAGATCTTAGATCCTTTTTGAGAAGTTTTAGTTTTTGTGCAAGCACCAACATTTTTGAACCTTCAACCTAATAGGAGTGCCACCATTGCGAAATGTTGTTTTCCAGAGAGGCATCCCTCAGCCACATAAGCTCAAACTTAAAAGGGGATTTTCGAGGGGCAAAGTCAATAATGACTAATAGGGAAACTGGGAAATGATCAGAGTCATACCAGGGTAGAATCGAGCATTCTAAGACAACATTATTCAGGGCTGGTTAAGAACCTATCGAGCCTTTCAACAATATTACTAAAGTCCTTCCTACAATTGCTCCAAGTGAACCAACCTTGCTTGGGCTCGATATCTAAAAGAGAGTTGTCAGAGATAAAGGAACAAAATTTTTCCTGGGATTGCCAATTTCTAGAAATACCACATTTTTTATCTTTCTCAGAGGTGATAGCATTGAAATCACCACCAAGAAGAAACAGTTGATCCTTGAGGGGGAGCAAAGACCTAGAGATGTCTTTCCAAACCTCTCTTTTTCCAATTATGATATTCGGACCATACACATTAAGGAGGTAGAAGACTGAATGAGAACGTTTCGGGAAAAACCAACCCAACTGCCAAGTATGATTCTAGTGGATAAGATCAAACTGAACCTGACATTCCTTCCACCAGAATCCCAAGCCCCATGAGGCCTTGGTAGCATCGGAGAAGAAGAAATTCCAGCCCTTAACTAAATTTTTCCAGAGTGCAGCAGCTTCCACCACGGTCATCTTTGTTTCTTGAAGCAACACCACACTCGCCTTTAAGGAGAAGAGATAACGCTTAAACAAGCGTTGTTTATCAGAGGTGTTGAGACCCCTGATATTCCAAGAAAGTATTATCATTTAGGAGAGGGAAGGACATTCACCTTCTCGGACACAGCTTTGGCAAAGTTCAGGACATTTTGTTTGTCAGCATCCACTTCCAACAGTGCCAGTTCTTGTTTGGATTTTCTACCTTTTTTTCCGGCTGAGCCACATGTGGCCTCCTTTAACCCTGATTGAACCGAAGCCAATTTTGAGGAAGCTAAAGCTGGTACCAGCAGATCCGAAAAAAATTCTCCTTCCTCCAAGAGGACATCATCTAAAAGGGACTGAGGCTTATCTGTCTCAACTTTATCCAGGAGCCAAGATTGTAGCGAGTTCAGGGAAGTTGTTTGCCCTTGATCGAAACCTTCCTTAATAAGGGAAATTAATTCCTCGGAGTTTTTATGCACTTATTCAGTTTCTTTTAGAAGAGAAAGAGGTGAAATATCACCCACCAAGGGTGATGCCATTTTTCTCTCCTCCAGCCCTTTCATCATAGAGCCAACCTTCTGAGAATCAACCTCCTTAGAAGCCTTGGCCAATTTCAAAGAGCAAACCTAACTTAGATGACCCAACTGCCCACAGTAAAAACACTTTGCATTCAAACCCTAATACTCAATGGTAAAGCACTTGGGGCCAGAATTTGTTTAGAGAGTTAAAGACGGCAGCAAAGGGGTAGTCAGGTCCATTGCCACACAGAGATGCACCGAGCCTTTGTGCTAGAAATTCAGGGAAAGATTACGGATGGGCACGAGGGTCCCCAAGGAGTTTACAATTGGCTTCAGAACAGACCATTTGTAGAGATCCAAAGGTAGATCATGAATGCTTAACCAAAGCGGGGCCTTAGGAATTTTTTCCTTCTAGGGGTTGAAATTTGGTGACCAAGGACAAAAGTATAGGCTAGAAGAGTTCATGAACCAATAGGGGAGGGGAAACATACCTGGAAAAAGTCGTTGGCATGGAAACTAACTTTTGGTTTAGCATTTGAGCCCCAAAAGTGAGCGACCCAACTTGAAATCCTCCTTTGAGAGAAACGGGTGCCTACAAACTTGCATAAAATCACCCTTTTCACCTACGAATCAGAAAAATCAGCTTTGGGAGGAGGAGGCACCGAGAGATGTAAATTTTTTGCAGCAATTTTGAAATCAATTTCATCAACCTTGAAGTCTTCCAAGCTCTTCATCCTATCAGACCCAACCGAGGATGGATTGAAAGGGACCTCCTGTATTGCCTCAATGGTCGGCTCAGCCTGCACCAAAAAAATTTCTGCCACCATGTTTTCCAGTACCGACTCCCTGAACAAAGAAACTAGGGTTTTGACAACCAAGCTAGCACGGAATTGTCCTATCAATTCAAGCACAACCTTTTCCGCTTCAAGTTCACGGGGTGATCCACGTGTGCCACCTCGCCAGTCATTTCCCATTGGGATCTTGTTCACACCAGTGAGGACCCAAGAACACGGTGTAGGAAACCCATCTCCCACCACGACCTTTGTTATTTTTGAAAAAAACAATCTTTTTGCCTTTTCTGCATTTTTCGCAGATTTCACTATTTTTGCGATTTTCACATAATTCACAGTTTTCTCTAGTGCGACACTCCGTCTGGTAAACTATCTTCTCTTGATTGAAAAACATTGTTGCTACATCACTTTGGTAGGTTTTGATCGTATAATGACATCTATTATAAATACTAATGAAGTCTCTAGGGCGATTGTTAACTGCTATCAGAAATGAAAAAAAGCTTAAAGGTATATAGCTTGTGTGTCAGGCTCGGCCTTTGACACACTTGCAGTTTGTGGATGATTCTTCTATAATGGGGGAAGCCTCTCTGATAGAAACATCTCATATTGCCACTATTCTACACCTTTTCTCTCAGGCTACTGGATAGGATATTAATGAAGGAAAATCCAGAATAATATTATTTCATTGTCCCCCAAGACTTGAGCAGGACATCCTTCAGAAAATGAGGTTTCAGTAGGGTACTTTACCACTCAAGCATCTTGGTGTATTCCTTTCTTCTCACAAGCTCGCGGATTGGACATGTGTTAAGGCCAAAACTAAAGCCAAATTTGACAAATGGACAAACAAATGACTTTCTTTTGGAGGACGAATGAACCTGGTCAAAACTGTCATACATGCCATTCCAATATATATTGTGTCTCTCCTTCATATTCCGGCTAGGATTCTTCATGACATAGATTCTATCAGTCAGAGGTTTGTTTGGTGTGGAAAATAACAGGATAAAAAATGGAATTCAGCAAAATGAGAGATTTTATGTAGTCCTAAACACACCAGGGGACTTGGTTTTAGAGAAAGTGTTAAGAACAACATGGCTTTGGCAACTAAATTATATTTGAGGCTTCTCCAAATTCTGTAACAATTGTGGGCTATTAATGTGTATGCTAAATATGTAGGTGGTTTACCATCGTGTCAGCTCATTCGACATTCCCTACCTGCTAGCCGAACCCCTGTGTTATATGTCCTTCATCTAGGTGAGACTCTTATCAAACATAATTTATTTTGGATTGTTAAAAATGGTTACCAAGTAAATTTTTGGATAGACTCGTGGAATGGGTTTCCATCGATTATATCTCAGTACCCGGATTTTCTACCTATTATGAATGCACTCCATGCACATGGGAGGATAAAAGTCTACCATTATAAACAGTCACATCATCAGAAAGAGTGGCTTTCACTTTCTCTCTGGCCATTGACCTTATCACATCAACAAATCTAACAACTGACTTACATTTTATAGTTGCGACAGCTATCCTTGGTAATCATGGAGGATGAACTGGGGTGGGGAAGGCAATCCAATGACAGTTACACTGTGGTGGAGGGGTATACTTCTTTTTCCAGAACACTCAATCATCCATGGACAAATATCTTCAGACAGATATGGCAGACTATGTTATGGCCGAAAGTGAGCTTTTTTACCTAGACCCTTCTTCATAAACGAGTACTCACAACAGAAAATCTTATGAAAAGAGGGTTGAAAGGACCCTTTAAATGTATGGTATGCTTAAATGAGGCTAAAACGTGTGATCATCTTTTCCTCTCTTGCCCTTTTGCTTTACAATTATAGAAGTACATGTCAGACATGTTCACACTAGTTTGGAATGATACTAATGACCTTGTACAGGTTATTCGTAGGTGGGAATTAGCTGTAAAAGATACCCTTGTGATGAATATTGCTTGTTGGATTTCTATAACATTAATGTTATGAAATGTCTTGAAAGAAAGAAATAGGTGCATATTTAAAGGAAAAATACAGGGACTTGCCTCTTTCTAGACCTATATCAAAGCTAATATTGCTGAAACACTCTAAACGAAAGTCAAATTGCCATTCCCGGTACCGGATAAATGGAAGAGAGTCCTCACAATTCTTGAACTTCGTAACGAGGATATGCAACAAGGTCCTTATAGGAACCCATCACCGTGACCTAAATGTTGGCAGACGCCTCCTAAAGGTTTCATTAAAATTAATACAGATGGGGCATCTAGAGGAAATTTGGGACAAGCTAGTATAGGAGGCGTAGCTAGAGATAGTGCAACTCAACATCACTTTGTTTATGAGGAGCGAATTGGAATTACTAAAAACAATATGGTTGAAATCCTTGCCATTCAATATGCCTTGAAGGAAGCGGCCAAAATGGGGTGGACTAAAGTTATTATTGAATTTGACTCTTAAGCGATTATTCGACTGCTTAATAAGCAAGGCAAGATTCACTCTTCTAATTGGCATATTTCCTAGATTCAAGAAAATATTTGTATTTTACCTCAAACTTTCCAGACAGTTCTTTATGTTCAGACTCCTCGGGAGAGTAGTAAAGTGGTGGATGTTTTGGCCAATTGGGATTTGGATCAAGAAAATGTTCATGGGATAGGGCCTATTCCTATAGGGTGGTCCATGGAGAAAAGACAAACACCTCATCCAATTATTCATTTGGATGAATTACATGGATAACTTCTTCCTATTGTACTATTCTTTAAGTTTTCACCATGGTATCTTTAAAGGGGTTTCCCGATATATTAGTTACAATGCTTGCAATGTACTCATTTGTAACATGTTTGTTGATGATTAATGGAAGTAATATTATTCCTAAAAAAACAAAAAACAAACAAACAAACAAACTGATTGGTAAAATCTATTAGTAGTAGTTAGTCTAGTTTGGAAAAGAGTATAATTTTATTCATTTTTGTCATTTCACGAGATAAAAGTCGCACCACTTTACCATAAATGTGGAAAATATGCCTACTGAATTTATATTCATGCATTTACCTATTCAAAGTATGGAGATTTTGTGTTATAGGTCAAACTCTTTCCCACGTGACATCCCACGTGTGATTTTAAAAATGAATATATAAAAATTTAGAACTTTGTGGACGGCTAACGTTTTTTGGGGGTAACAATAACATATAATATTCTCGGGCTGCGCTCGCTAGATGCTCTGCCTTCACCAATTCCAAAAAAAACCCACCGGGCATCCACACAATTATTTTTGTTTTTCTAATTTTGGTGGCAAACCTGCACCATAATTCCTCTCTTTATAATCAAAAGGTGTCAAAGGGAAAGAGAAATTCATTGAAGAATCCAAAATGGGTTGTGCAAGAACTATGAGAGCGATGAGAAAAGTAGCGAAATTAGCACTGGGGAGGCACTGTGCCACTGCCACCCAACAATCAAACAGTTCCCATATTCAGAATACAGGTCACGGTTTAACTAAAGGAGGGAAGGTAGGAGATCTGACAACCTTTATTGAATAGGTTTCACAATGAGGGTCATTATATGGAATGTGCAAGGGCTAAAGGGGAGTAGGAGCTCTAATAAAATAAATGAGATTAAAAGATTGATGCAACAATATCATCCTCAGATGCTATTTTTGCAAGAAACTAAGATATCAGTTGAATTCATGAATGTTTTAGCTAATAATACTAGAAAAAAATGACAAGTTCTTGCATTAGGCTTTGATGGAGCTTCAGGAGGTATGGCGTGTATTTGGGACCCTCGACACCTTCAATCTTACATAGTGGGGGCTCATATGGAGTTCTATATCTAGGTGTACAAAATATGGAAACTGAACAATTACTGCTTTTCCTTAATATCTATGCCCCAAACAATGTTGAAGGAAAAAAATCTCAATGGAACCTTATTAATTCCGTTGTGAATGATCACTTGGGGTATCTTTGCATAATAGGTGGAGAATTTAATATTATTCTCTCTGTACAAGAAAAACATGGCATAAATTCACACTTGGATGCTTCATTAACCATTATGAGTAATTCTATTCAGAACCTTTAACTAATTGATGTTTAGACCCAAAATGGTCTTATCACAAGGTCTAACAAAAGAACTAGGGATAGCTGCATTAGGGAAAGATTGGAAAAACTTTTGATATCCGAGGATTGGATGGACAAGAATTTACTCCCAATTATAAATGTCCTTGATAATGGGGGATCAAACCATTGGCCGATATTGTTGGAGATTAGACAATCAAAGACATGTAAGGCACCCTTCTGCTATCAATTAATGTGGATGATGCATGAACAATTTCCCGATTTGATTACAAAATGGTGGAAAGAAATGAAGCCAAGATATGGGACATGTATGTATAGAGTTTACCGAACTCTTCAGTACGTTCAAAGATAAATTAAGGAGTGGAACAAGAATGTCTTTGGAAATGTGCATGACAGAAAAAGGGAGCTCATTGACTTGATTTGGGCCCTTAATCAACATATTAGATTGTAAGGATTTTCATTGGATCTACAGAAGAAGGAGATTGAGCTCACTAGAGATCTCTGTGAATGGGAGAAAAGGGAAGAGATATTTTAGAAACAAAAGGAACTTGTACAATGGTTACATGAGGGAGACAAGAATAATTCCTTTTTCCACAAATTAGTCTTGGCTCATCAAGCACATAACTATATAGCATCCTTGAATAACGAAATGGGCCATCTTGAGACCTCCAAGAGGGGAATCCAACCAGTGATTTTACATTATTTCAACAATTTGTTTCAAAAGCATGCCATAAATGGAAGGGCACAACATGATATATATGATAATATCCCATCTATTATTACAAAGGAAGATAATCACCAATTTCTTAAGCCTATCTATGAACAAGAATTACATCAGGTTGTGTTTACTATGAAGAAAGGAAAAATTGCTAGGCCGAATGGATTTTCGATAGAATTTTATCAACAGTTTTGGGAGTTGATTAAGATAGATATTTTGGAGGTGAATGAGGAATTTCGTAAGGAAAGAAATATCTTGAGAATTGTTAATTGCACTCATATAGCTTTGATTCCCAAAATGGCGGAGGAATATACCATTGCTGAATACCGCCCAATTGCTTTATGTAATGTCATGTATAAAATCGTTACTAAAGTGATGAATGAAAGGCTAAAAAAAATTATACATAAAATCATATCGCCAAAACAAGGAGGTTTCATTCCATGTAGAAAAATTACAGATGATATAGTTTTGGCACAAGAAGTTCTTCATTCTGTGCAAATTCAAAAAAGGCCTTCTATGTTCATATGATTTGATCTTGCAAAAGTGTATGATAAAGTGGACTTGGGTTTTTTTGCTACTCTTCTAGAATGATTTGGCTTTGTTGCTTAGTGGATTGAGTGGATCCAGGCTTGCATTACTATAATCTCTTTCTTTGTTCTCATGTATGGGGAACCTTCCCCTAGGTTTTTAGCCTTGAGAGGACTCAGACAAAGTGACCCGCTCTCTCCCTTTCTGTTTATAATTGTGGCGAAGTCTTTAGGGCGATTGTTTTTTTTATAGATAAAGCGGGTTGAAGGGACCTGTTCCCTATTTGCATAAACAGAGGCCCGGCCTAAAGATTTCAAATCAAAACAACAAAATCATAAGAGCAAAAAAGCAGCTGGATATACACAAACATAGGCCAACATTATCTGAGATATACTATAACTATAGTACTAGGAAAGAGAGGGATTACTCCAAACCCCAAGGTGACAGCAACACTTGTAGCCTGAGACACCCGACCAAGGCTGGTATCATCTTCCATTTCAACTTTCACTTCAAAATTAGCCCAGTTCAACCAGAGAAAGTCATAGGCCCCTACCGCAGAAAGTCGTAGCTCGGTCCATCCAGGCGGGATAGGGTCCAACAGAGCACATCCAACTCCTCGATGTAGGAGAGACAAAAAATTCTTTTCAGTCAGTTGTCTGTTATCCTGGAACGAAATACCATTTCACACAGATCACAGCTCAAGGCAATTCACGGCAGACAAGGGATAGTCATAGCTAGCAAAAGGAGGAAGAAGAAAAATATAAGGAGAAGCCCTTGTCCAAAGCATTAAATAGACCCTTCACATCCCGCAAGTGTATCATTAGATGACATGTGCTCTAAAATCCTCCTCACGTGAGATCAATATCCCCAATCCTTCCCACGCTTTGGAATTGAATGTCACTATCTCCTATTGTGCTTGCTCGATCACTGAATTCGCCAGCTTGTCCGTACAATTATTACTTTCCTGAAACACGTGCTTAATGTTCTAGGCACTGAAATTCTTGAGTTGCCAAAGGACCTTTTTAACTCCTAGGTCCAGTTTCCATGACAAGGCTTTCTTTTTAATTATGACATTCACAATTACTAGTGAATCCCCTTTGATTTCCATTTTTTCTATCTTTAAGGAGGCCGCTAGATCTAGACCTTTTCTCAAAGCTTATAGTTTGGCTGAATTAAAAGTGTTATCCCTAAGCTTGTAGGAGGCGGCACCGCCTGATTATCCCTTTTCGTTTCTTATAATGCATCCAGCGCTGGAGATGCCCAGGTTACCTCTGACAGCTCCATCAAAATTTAGTTTGAGGAAACCCAGGGGGGAGCTAATGGGATAACCAACGGAGTGAGGCTAAGGAGATTGAAGGGTGTTGAACACTTGCTCCGGGCATGATGATTCTAGGCCAGCACTGCTTGATTTCCCTGTCAATGTTGGAGAAGTGATGAAAGCGGGACCAATTAGCAGAAACTACCTCAAAGATACCCCATTCCAACCTGAGAATGACCCTCTCCACTGAGTTCTGCTCCTCCCTAAAGATTCTTTTGTTACGCTCCCACCAGATGTGCCAGAGAAGTAGCACGATACCACACAACTAGATCGAGGAGAGAGTGCCAAAGTGGAGGTTTATAGGCCAATCCAAAATGGCTGTCAGGAGTGTAGAGGGTTGGACTCATGAGAGATTGAGCCTGGCACACAACCAACTCCAACATTCAGATGTGAATGGGAAATGAAGCAGAAGATGATCACGATATTCCTCATGCTTCTCACACAGAAAGCACATTGAGGGACCATGAAAATCAAAACTCTTCCTCCTTTCTTGAGTGATAATTTTTCCTTTGAAAGCCATCCAAGTGAAAAGGCCAGCTTTAGGGGGACACGAGGGGGACCAACATGCCTTCTAGATTAGAGCCTCATCTTCCTGCTCAACATGTAATAATTTATAGCCATAGCGCGGGGAGTATTTTCCAGAAGAGGCTGCAGTACAAACAATTTCATCATTACCCCCAAAAAGCACTATTTATCGTTCCTGCAGAGCCGAGTGAAAACTATCCTTAGTTTCCAAAGAGAGATTTAGGTGATCAATACTTTTCCATTCCAATAGAGCAGGAAAATTTTATGGAATCATCCCATAGTTGGAAACATATGGTCCCCATTCTTCAACTAAGAGCCTCTTGATTTCCCCAAACTCAGGATTTTCCCCAAGCACAGGAAAACCATTCCAAGGGTCGTCCTAGAATAACACCTTGTCACATTTTTTGATTTTCCAGGCCGCATTGAATAAGAAGAGCTCCCGACATTTAACTAAGAAGTTCCATATATGAGAACCATGAGAGGGATTAGCAATGTGGAGAATCGATTCCGGAAGATGGGCCCCCAGCTATTTTTTTTCCACCACTTGGTTGTAAAGACACAGAGGTTTTGTGAGGAGACTCCAGACAAGCTTGGTGCCCAGGGACAAGTTTTGAATACCCAAGTTGAAAATGCCAGCCCCACCTAGATGTTTGGTTTTGGACAAAGTTTCCCAGCTGATCAATGGGATTTTCCTTTCCATAGAGGGACCTTGCCATAGGAACTTTTGCATAATCCCGATAAGCTTTGATAGAACACTTTTGGGGATTTTCAGTATGGAAATCATGTATAAGGGGAGGCACTGAGAATAGATTTGATGAGGACCAGTTTCCAGCTAGTGATAGCCATTTTCCTTTCCAGAAGTTGAGTTTCAAATTAACCAAAGAGAGGAGATTGTTCCACATTGATGTCTGAATTGAGCCACCAAACAAAGGCACACCAAGATATTTGACCAGAAGGGAGCCTTTTTTGAAACTGGAGATGCCAAGAATTCTAGCTTCCAGAGAAGGGGGAAGTTAAAAAAGAAGATGAAGGATTTGACATGGCTAACCTCTTGTCCAGCAGTGACTGCATAAGCATCGAGCAACCCCTTCAGTTCTCTAGCCTCCTGAATGCTGGCTTTTCCAAACAAGAAAGTGTCATCCGTGAATTGTTGGTGAGAAATAGGATCCACCCCCTCCGTAATTCTTAATCCCTGCAATTCACCTTCCCTAACTTTATTGTTGATGGCCCTACTCAACGAGTCAACCAATAAAATGTAGAGAAAAGAGGAGAGAGGGTCACCCTGTCTTATACCCCAATTACCTTCAAAGAAACCTTTAGCATTACCATTAATTAACATGGAGAAAGAAGGCCCAGCTATGCAACTGAACACCCAATTATAAAACTGAACCAAAAAACCAAACTTTCTAAGGATTCTGATTAGAAAATGCCAGTTGATCTTGTCAAAGGCCTTGCTAATATCCAATTTTAGTCACATAACTGGGGATTTATTATAGGAGAGAGAATGAATTAGTTCATGAGAGAGAAAAATACCATCAAAAATCAACCTCCCCAGCAAGAAACCAGATTGCTCCGGAGAGATAATAGGTTCCAGCAGCCCTTTGAGTCTGGAAGCAATGGCTTTCGAGATGATTTTGTAGGAGGTATTGCACAGAGAAACCGGTCTGAAGTCTGCAAATGAAGAGGGTTGAGGGATCTTCGAGAAGAGACTTATAAAGGTACAGTTTAGTGATTTAAGCATTGAACGGGATCTGCGAGATTCTTCCTCAACCGCCCAAACATCATAGCCAACGATGTTCCAAAATTTCTGAAAGAATTCAGCCTAAAAACCATCCGGACCCGGAGCTTTGTTCTTGGCCATAGAGAAAACCACTTTCTCCACTTCATTCATAGTGAAGGGCTTAAGAAGGGCCACATTTTGAGCCAAATTGGAGAGTCAAAGATGGCGGCAAAGGGGTAGTCAAGTCCATCGCCACATAGAGATGCACCGAGATTTTGCGCTAGAAATTCAGGGCAAGATCACAGATGGGCACGAGGGTCCCCAGGGAGTTCATAATTGGCTTCAGAACAGACCATTTGCGAAGATCCAAAGGCAAATCATGAATGCTTAACCAAAGCGGCTTGGAATTTTTTTCCTTCCAGGGGTTGAAATTTGGTGACTAAGGACAAAAGTATAGGCTGGAAGAGTTCATGAACTAGGGTCCTTCTTTAAGCACCAAATTCAACAAATCAAGGGAGGGGAAACATACCTGGAAAAAGCCGTTGGCATGGAAACTGAATTTTGGTTTAGCATTTGAGCCCCAGAAGTGAGTGACCCAACTTGAAATCCTCCTCCGAGAGAAACGGGTGCCTACAAACTTGCAGAAAATCACCCTTTTCACCCACGAATCAGAAAAATTAGCTTTGGGAGGAGGAGGCACCGAGAGATGTAAATTTTTTGCAGCGATTTTGAAATCAATTCCGTCAACCTTGAAGTCTTCCAAGCTCTTCATCCTATCAAACCCAACCGGGGATGGATTGAAAGGGACCTCCTGTATCGCCTCAACGGTCAGCTCAGCATGCACCAAACTTTTTTTCACCGCCATGTTTTCCAATACCGACTCCTTGAACAAAGAAACTAGGGTTTTGACAACCAAGCTAGCGCTGAATTGTCCTATCAATTCAAGCACAACCTTTACCGCTTCAAGTTCACAGGCTGATCCATGGGCACCACCTCACCAGTCATTTCCCACTGGGATCTTGTTCGCACCAGTGAGGACCCCGGCACCCGCTGCGGGAAACCCATCTCCTGCCACAGCTTTTGTTATTTTTGAAAAAACAAGTTTTTTGCCTTTTTCACAAATTTTGCTATTTTTGCGATTTTCACATAATTCACAGTTTTCTCTAGTGTGACACTCCATTTGGTCAACTATCTTCTCTCAATTGAAAAACATTGTTGCTGCATCACTTTGGTAGGTTTTGATCGTATAATGACATCTATTATAAATACTAATCAAGTCTCTAGGGAGATTGTTAACTACTGTCAGAAATGGAAAAAGGCTTAAAGGTATATATCATGTGCGACAGGCTCGGCCTTTGACACACTTGCAGTTTGTGGATGATTCTTCTATAATGGGGGAAGCCTCTCTGAGAGAAACATCTCATATTGCCACTATTCTACACCTTTTCTCTCAGGCTACTGGATAGGATATTAATGAAGGAAAATCCAAAATAATCTTCTTTCATTGTCCCCTAAGACTTGAGTAGGACATCCTTCAGAAGATGAGGTTTCAGCAGGGCACTTTACCACTCAAGTATCTTGGTGTATTCCTTTCTCCTCAAAAGCTCGTGGATTAGACATGTGTTAAGGCCAAAATCAAAGCCAAATTTGATAGATGGACAAACAAATGACTTTCTTTTGGAGGACGAATGAACCTGGTCAAAACTGTCATGCATGCCATTCCAATATATATTGTGTCTCTCCTTCATATTCCTGCTAGGATTCTTCATGACATAGATTCTATCAGTTAGAGGTTTGTTTGGTGTGGAAAACAATAGGATAAAAAATGGCATTCAGCCAAATGGGAGATTTTATGTCATCCTAAACACACTGGGGGACTTGGTTTTAGAGAAAGTGTTAAGAACAACATGGCTTTGGCAACTAAATTATATTTGAGGCTTCTCCAAATTCCGCAACAATTGTGGGCTATTAATGTGTATGCTAAATATGTAGGTGGTTTACCATCGTGTCAACTCATTTGACATTCCCTAACTGCTAGCCGAACCCCTGTGTTATATGTCCTTCGTCTAGGTGAGACTCTTATCAAAGAGAATTTATTTTGGATTGTTAAAAATGGTTGTCAAGTAAATTTTTTGATAGACTCATGGAATGGGTTTCCATCGATTATATCTCAATACCCGGATTTGCTACCTGTTATGAATGCACTCCATGCACAGGGGAGGATAAAAGTCTACCATTATAAACAGTCACATCGTCAGAAAGAGTGGCTTTCGCTTTCTCTTTGGCCACTGACCTTATCACATCTCTTTGGCCACTGACCTTATCACATCAACAAATCTAACAACTGACTTACATTTTATAGTCGTGTCAGCTATCCTTGGCAGGTATGGAGGATGAACTGGGGTGGGGAAGGCAATCCAATGACAATTACACGGTGGTAGAGGGGTATACTTCTTTTGTCGGAACACTCAATCATCCATGGACAAATATCTTTAGAAAGATATGGCAGCTTGTGTTATGGACGAAAGTGAGCTTTTTTACCTGGACCCTTCTTCATAAACGGGTACTCACAATTAAAAATCTTATGAAAAGAGGGCTGAAAGGACCTTTTAAATGTATGGTATGCTTAAATGAGGCTAAAACGTGTGATCATCTTTTCCTCTCTTGCCCTTTTGCTTTACAATTATAGAAGTACATGTCAGACATGTTCACACTAGTTTGGAATGATACTACTGACCTTGTACAGGTTATTCGTAGGTGGGAATTAGCTGTAAAAGATACCCCTATGATGAATATTGCTTGTTGGATTTCTATAACATTAATGTTATGAAATGTCTTGAAAGAAAGAAATAGGTGCATATTTAAAGGAAAGATACAGGGACTTGCCTCTTTCGAGACCTATATCAAAGCTAATATTGTTGAAACACTCTAAACGAAAGTCAAATTGTCATTCCCGGTACCAGACAAATGGAAGAGAGTCCTCGCAATTCTTGAACTTCGTAACAAGGATATGCAACAAGGTCCTTATAGAAACCCATCACCACGACCTAAATGTTGGCAGGTGCCTCTTGAAGGTTGCATTAAAATTAATACAGATGGGGCATTTAGAGGAAATCCGGGACAAGCTAGTATAGGAGGCATAGCTAGAGATAGTGCAACTCAACAACACTTTGTTTATGGGGAGCGAATTGGAATTACCAAAAACAATATGGTTGAAATCCTTGCCATTCAATATGCTTTGAAGGAAGCGGCCAAAATGGGGTGGACCAAAGTTATTATTGAATTTGATTCTTAAGTGATTATTCAACTGCTTAATAAGCAAGGCAAGATTCACTCTTCTAATTGGCATATTTCACAGATTCAAGAAAATATTTGTATTTTACCTCAAACTTTCCAGACAGTTCTTTATGTTCAGACTCCTCGGGAGAATAGTAAAGTGGCGGATGTTTTGGCCAACTGGCCTTTGGATCAAGAAAATGTTCATGGGATAGGGCCTATTCCTATAGGGTGGTCCATGGAGAAAAGACAAACACCTCATCCAATTATTCATTTGGATGAATTACATGGATAACTTCTTTCTATTGTACTATTCTTTAAGTTGTTACCATGATATCTTTAAAGGAGTTTCCTGGTATTTTAGTTACAATGCTTGCAATGTACTCATTTGTAACATATTTGTTGATGATTAATGGAAGTAATATTATTCTTAAAAAACAAAAAACAAACAAACAAACAAACTGATTGGTAAAATCTATTCGTAGTAGTTAGTCTAGTTTGGAAAAGAGTATAATTTTATTCATTTTTGTCATTTCACGAGATAAAAGTCGCACCACTTTACCATAAATGTGGAAAATATGCCTACTGAATTTATATTCATGCATTTACCTATTCAAAGTATGGAGATTTTGTGTTCTAGGCAAACTCTTTCCCACGTGACATCCCACGTGTGATTTTAAAAATGAATATATAAAAATTTAGAACTTTGTGGACGGCTAACGTTTTTTGGGGGTAACAATAAATTATAATATTCTCGGGCTGCGCTCGCTAGATGCTCTGCCTACACCAATTCCAAAAAAAACCCACCGGGCATCCACACAATTATTTTTGTTTTTCTAATTTTGGTGGCAAACCTGCACCATAATTCCTCTCTTTATAATCAAAAGGTGTCAAATCAAAAGGTGTCAAAGGGAAAGAGAAATTCATTGAAGAATCCAAAATGGGTGGTGCAGGAACTGTGAGAGCGATGAGAAAAGCAGCGAAATTAGCACTGGGGAGGCACTATGCCACTGCCACCCAACAGTTCAGTAACCCAAATTTGAGGGATATTTCTGGGCTTAACTTAAAGAAGGATGTGACTCAGGTAAAATTGTTTATGTTCTTTGCCAGGTTTGTGTATACAAATTGCTTTTGTTTTGTTGAGAAAGTACTGAGGAGGAAGGATGACTACAGTTGATAACAAGGACTCCCCTTGTTCAACTCAACAAAGTTACAGAGGACTGTGGAGCTCATGTTGTGGTTAAGATGGAGATGATGCAACCTTGCTGCAGTGTCAAGGATAGGTACAAGTTGTTCTGCCTTCCTTATATTGTTTCTTATGACTTGTGAGTGTGTTTTATTTGTA
Organism: Taxus chinensis; assembly: GCA_019776745.2. NCBI lineage: Eukaryota > Viridiplantae > Streptophyta > Pinopsida > Cupressales > Taxaceae > Taxus > Taxus chinensis. The sequence continues at coordinate 16,125,618 of CM034149.1, forward strand.
GTATCTATACCCACATCAGATCAGATTGTGTATGTGAACATATATGATGTTTAGGCAGAGCGGTAAATTTGATTTTGTGTTCCTAATCATGAACAGGGTTGGATATGCCATGATTAAAGACGCAGAGGACAAAGGGCTCATTTCGAAAGAGAAGGTACATGGCGCCCTCATCTTTCTTTCAATTTATTGTGTGTATTTACTGAGTTGTAGCCCTTTCTTGGTTATGAAACAGACATTGCTTATAGAGCCAACCTCTGGAAATATGGGGATAGGGCTGTCATTCGTGGCAGCAGCGAGAGGGTACAAATTGTTGCTGACAATGCCGTCATACACCAGCCTTGAGCGACGAGTGACAATGCGGGCATTTGGATCTGAGCTTGTGCTTACAGATCCTGACAAGGGCATGGGCGGGGCCGTCAGGAAGGCATCTCAGATTTTAGAGACTACCCCTAATGGTTTCATGCTCCAACAGTTCGAGAACCCTGCCAATGTTAAGGTAGCTAATAGTTATAGGCCTGTTGCATTGGTGTCCTAGTGTGATAATCTATTAACCTAAATCACAAATTTGCAGGCCCATTTTGAGACAACAGGGCCAGAGATCTGGGAAGACACCCTTGGTCAGGTGGATATCTTCGTCATGGGAATTGGGAGTGGTGGTACTGTGTCTGGTGTGGGCAGATACCTCAAGTCCAAGAATCCCAATGTTAAGGTATTCACTCACACTTGGATTATCACTCAATCCTCTCAAATTGTATCATTCTCTTTACTTTTGGTTATTGATTCTCATACATATAGTTCATGCTTTCATGAGCAAAGAGGTTTTAAAAAAAATTGTATCATATAATTGGATTTCATTCTGCCAACCATCATTACCAATCAGCAGGTCTGGGAAATTATTAAGTGTATGAGTAATAGTTCTTGTCAGAGTTAAATTATTCAAATTATCAGATGCTTACTAAAATTGGGTTACAATATATTCCAATGATCAGATGAGGAGCAGTTCTTGTCAGAGATTAAATTATTCAAATTATCCGATGCTTACACTGGTTTTATATATTTTCTAACTGATAATTGTAATCTGAAATTCAAATAAAAAGTTCTATAACACACTTTTTCTGAAAACCTCTTTTCATATCTAATAATTATCTTTTAAATAATGAAACCAAACTGCACATTAAAAAGAATTCTCCGATGGATAAGATTCAGGTGTAAAGACAAATGTCTCCTATCTAGGCTAGACTGCATTTTGCATTAATTTTTTTTTTGTCTTTGAATATTTGATTATATATTCACAAATTTGTGAAACATGGTTACAAGATACATATAATATTCCTGAATGAGTAAAATTTATCTGACATGTGGGAGTTTTGTTTTTTACGTAATCAGATCTATGGAGTGGAACCTGCTGAAAGCAACGTCTTAAATGGTGGAACACCAGGTTATATAATCAGATCCCCTGTTTATATATATCTAAAAATTCATAATTATTCTTTATGTTAAACCAATATTCATTTGCAGGTCCACACAGTATAACCGGTACTGGTGTTGGCTTTAAGCCTAAGATTTTGGACATGGACATTCTTGAAGGAGTTTTAGAGGTATCTCTGCTTACTTTTTTCTAAACTCTTTACAAAATAATATGATTAAGTTTTTAAGAAAGAAAATGTGAAGGAAAGCTTGTCATAATTTCTGTAGGTGTCAAGTGATGATGCTATAAAAATGGCTCGAGAACTAGCTGTGAAGGAAGGCCTCATGGTAAATATATTTTTGAATTTTATTTTGGGTTGCAATAATTTAATACTTTCAACTTATATATAATTGGATGTATTCATAGAAACTCTGTTTTTCAGCACATAGGATCTGTTCAGAAGGTTATAACAGTTATATTCATAAATTGCAGGTTGGAATCTCTTCAGGAGCCAATACAGTTGCAGCACTGCAGTTGGCAAGAAGATCAGAGAATCGTGACAAACTCATTGTGGTATGTAATCTAATCTAATCAAATCAATCAGACTCTGTGTATTATTTATTCTGTTAAATATGTTTCTTATGTAGAGAAATAGCACTTGGTGTAATGATTTTTGTTGGCATGTGAGCAGACTGTACACCCAAGCTTTGGAGAACGGTATTTATCATCGGTATTATTCCAGAAATTAAGAGATGAGGCTGAACTCATGAAACCGGTGCCTGTGGATTGATAGCAATAGATTTATTGCAGTGATGAAGTTGTGGTTCATTAGTTAGTTTTTACCTTTTATTTTCTTGCTTTGCTAAAAACTATAGCATGTTTTTAGGTTGGCTTTTGGTATATGTGCTTTCAAGAGTCTTGCACTGAACTTAGCCAACTGATCGATGTAATTTGTCACTTGATGTGTCTGTTTTTTCCTATAAAGTGAATTAAATAAATGATATCTAACTCAAATATTTTTTTCATTCATTATTTTATTACAGTTTTTTTTTTTCCAATATATTAAATGGACTATGTAAACATGAAACTTTGGCCCAAGCATCATTCTTTATGATAAACCTTAACATGTGGATAACTATTTTAAATGGTTTATAAGAGGGAGATATTTGTATAATAGTTAAGATTGCTTGTGCATTTGCAAATGTCAAGAGTTATTTAAAAAATGATTTGTAACAGTAGTTATCATGTTTTTCTCTCCCTCCATGTGTGATGCAATCACAATGATAGGGTATCTAATGAAGGAAATTCTTAACCCATCAGCTAAGAAACACAATCAAACTATGCATATAAAGATTACATATATTATAATAGCAAAACATTACAATGTGCCTAGACTGGCATAATTATGGAGGTGCAACATCAAGCTTATCACTCTACAATGGTGGAGTCTCTTAGACAACCACTCCCTTTTCTTACTCTTTGTCTTGCTCCTCCTCGCTCCCTCATTCTAGCTCCACTCTCGATCGTTGTCTCTCCTTAAATGCTTTGATTCTTATCTTAATTATGTCATCAATGTCTTCTCCGCATCTGTAGACAAAACTGATACCATTTATTATGTGCTTTAGACTCTTCCATTTGTCAAAGATCTCCTTAACTTTTCATAGATTCTCAAATATTTGCACGACATGCCTCGATTTTCAATTTTTACGAATGTGTTTATAAAGTCGATCCTTTAATGCCACGTGTCATTGGTAGTTACCTCAATCAGCTCTAAAATCTTCAAAATCCAAAAAGTCAATTAAAGTCTCCACTTATGCACAAGACTCTTCCCCACCCCAATAATCCTTACACACTTGCCAAGATATTCATCCAATCCTTCTAGAATTTATTTCATCCACTGCTTCGAAGCCCAAATGTTCATGTTTCATGCCTCATCTTATCCCTTTCATCCATGCCTCATGTGCAAACGATTCTTAGTCACTTATGGCTCACTAGGTCTATTAGTACATTGTCACCCAAAATGTCTAGCATGAAAAATTGAACATCTCATAGGGGGTCTACTTACCCTAGTAGAATGTCTCATAAGATTTTATGGAGTTTGAGGCTCTTGTTCTTATTGATTTTGATCTACAGGATTGCCGCCGATTGTGCTAGGATCGATGTCAACTCTATGTATTTTTTGTATTTGTTGATTTTCCAGCCTTTTGAGCACTTCTCTATCTTTTAGCTCATCAAGTGCTACATACTCAAACTTTTTCAACGTTTTATCCTGTAGTTGTTCCATGTACATAACCCTTTCATTGAAAATAACATCCCTACTCGTAATGACTTTCTTCTCATCCAAACTCAACCGAAATCCAAAATCATTACTGCCATACCCAATGAAAGTACATTTCTTTGACTTAAGCTTCTAGTTTGATCTTATTCTCTTTATCAATGTGAGCAAAAGCTTTACAACCAAAAGATTTCAGAAAAGAATAGTTTACCTTTTTACATGTCCAAGCCCTCCAAAGCACTTGAAAGTCCTTTGTTTATCAAGTAAACAACAATATCTACAACATCCACCCAAAACTGTAAGGGCAATCCAACATGCAATCTCATGTTCCTTACATGCTCCATGATAGTCATGTTCATCCTTTCTGACACACCATTTTGTTGTGGTGTTCTTAGAACCGTCTTCAACTTGCGGATTCCATTCTGTGAACAATAGTTATTAAATTCATTATTTTAGTACTCTCCACCATTATCTGATCTGAGACACTTCAACTTCAAACTTGTTTCATTCTCAACCAGAGTTTTCCACTTCTTGAAAGTATCAAATATATCAGATTTCTTCTTTATACAGTACACCCAAACCTTCGTAGTAACATCATCAATAAAAGTAACATAATACTATGAACCACCAAAATAAGATCCCTGAGTTGACCCACACACATCCGTATGAACAAACTCTACCTTGTGCTCCTTCTTGGTTGATCCAACCCTAAGAAATCTCACACGCTTTTGTTTCCCATACACACAATGCTCACAAAATTCCAGGTCTGTGTTTTTCAAATCTGACAACTCTCCTTGTGAATGTAAAATTTTCATTCCCTTCTCACTCATATGGCCAAGTCTATGATGCCATAGAGTTGTGTCTATACATGTAGTAGCTAAAATAGAAGAGGGATCAGTACTAATAGTGGATAAATACAAAGTACTTACTTTTTTACCTCTTGCAACCACAAGAGCACCCTTGGTAACTTTCCAAGAATTTGTTGTAAGTGTAATCATACAACCCTCATCTCCTAATTGTCATGCAGAAATTAGATTCCTCCTCAGGCTAGGAAGATGCCTGAAATTCTTCAACACCCAAGTGTTACCATTCTGCAATTTAACTTGAACACTATTTTTTCCAACAATGTTACATGGCTCATCATCACCAAGATATACATGCCCAAAATTCCCTTGAACATAATCTTGAAAATATTGTCTGTGAGGAGTTGCATGAAATGAAGCACCAGAATCTAAAACCCAAGATACTAATTTATTATCCAAAGAAAAAATAAGAGCATCTAGTAACACATCACCTACTACGTTTGTCTCTTTGTTCCCTTCTATTGATCTTTCCCTGATTTTAAAGACCAACAATCTTTCTTTGCATGTCCTACTCAAACAAGAAACCCTCCCTTGAGCTTTTTCTGCCAAAACAAATTTGGCTCTAACAGATGAGCAATAAAAGCGGAATTAAAACAAAAATAAATGAAGCATGCAATCACAAGATAAAGTCAAGATTTAATGTGGTTCACCTAGTTTAGGCTACATCCACTAGAAACAAGCCATCTTTATCCTTTATTCAATCGTGAGGAATACAATACAATTATCTCTTTTGTCATACATCAAAGAGTAAATCCATGCACATACATATAGCTTGTGTACCTCTTTTTGTAAAAGCTTGCTTCAATCATAAGCAACCTAAATATATCACATGCTTATAAATAAGTCATGCATATACATTAAATAAACATAAAAATAACAACTCTCGTCTATTAAAAAGACAATGCTATTTTTATCCATGGCCATGCATTCCTCCCAAAAGATAGAAAAACAAAACTAAACTGTCACTTCAACTTGCATTCAAGCTCTAAAACTTCAACTTGCGTTCAGGCTCAGGCAGGGGAGGGGAGGGGACTGATGGCAAGGAAGCCCTACAGGTTCCTAGGAGGGGAGGGGAGGGAAGTGGCAGGGGAAGGGACAATTTCTTGGGTTTGGGGCTAGAAATGATACTCTAGCGACTGGTAGAGAATGACGCGTCAACGATCTATACACAATGTACCATATTTATAGAAGATCACATGCATATATGCATTAACAACATGTTAGAGTTTTCATAGCCAGTATAAAAAGTTATATATGCATGTTATATAACCTACAAGAACACATTACCATTTAGTTCTCACCTATTGTTTAGTGCTCCACTTACAAGTTCGCCAAAGAATATGAAAAAACTAACAGTCATGAAAATGTGCACATTTGTATTATAATTAAATAGTCTATATTAACATTGATTTTCCATTCCATGATATTTTTCTTTGATATAAAATGGTTTCATGGATTGTTAGTGTCTTATATCATTTTCATTTATGTATTATGACCTTTTATTTGTAAGGATATTCAATCCCCATTTGTAACTAAGTGACATTAGACCAAGACTTTATCCCTGACACTACTTGTAAATATCATTGTATGTTTTTAATCCAAGGTGGTAAGTTGGTTATATGATGTTAGGAGCACCCGTTAGCAGTATGTGGAGGTGTGTTAATTGTTTTTGAAAAGTGTGCATTTCTTGAATTGGATTTTTTTGCATTTCTAGGGTCCTCATTCGATGGGATTCACTATTAGAGCTTGTGCCTTTATTTGATACTACGTTAACTTCCCACTATTTTTGACATAATTGAAATGACCTATTTTGTGGCCGAATGACCCCAACCACCATAACATTCTCCCAGCTTTTCATCTTCGATGTCCCGTTCAGATTACCTTCCTTGATATTTCAAGTGAACTCAAATGGCATAGAAGGGGATAACAAAGATGAAAGGCTAAATACGGTATCAAAATATGATCAAGGATGCACTTCTGACATAAGGTGAGGACATTGCAAATCATTTACCCTGATTTCCAAGAAGCCCCATCGTCATGTAGCACTTTGAAGGTATGCCATAAGTTAGAAATGCATATCATGCACATAATGATGTTGGTCGCCCCACACTTAGCCAAGTAGCATCATGTAACATTAGTTTTATTTTTTGGACTTCCTAGTGGTTCATTTTTTATTGGAGCTTTCAAAGTGACATTAAATTAGATTTATACATACAATTTTTTGGATCGAATAGAGTTGTGTGGCTTCCAAAAACAATCTTATGCTACAAGAGTGCAATTAAAAAATCAGCTTTCAAAGAGAAAACATAATAGTAATTTTTAAAAAACTATTTTATCTAGAAGAGGGACGGAAGCCTCACAAGTTTATTGATGTTCAATAAAATCGGATGTAATAGATATGGTTGCAATATTTATAGATATTGCACAACCATATGCTGACAAACATGTAGTTGTAATTATGCAACGATAACCCTGATTACAGTAGCTTCCAAAATACATCCGGGAAGCACAACAATAACAAATAAAAACAAATATAATTGTTACAACTATGTAACAAATTATCCTATGTGAATACAATAAAACAATATAAATGATTATTCACTCATAACCATATAATAATAATATCAAACTACCTAGTTATCATAGTAAATGCTAAATTAACCTAAGTAAACTATGTTTTACCTAAGATTCCCCCCCTTAATTTTTCATTACCTCAAGAGATGAGGAGAGGAACTCTCTAAACAACTCGAACTTGTTACATACAAGTGACTTTGTGAAGATATATGCTCGTTGTTCAGCTGTTGGGCAAAACTGAAGTTGTATGTTGTGTTTCAAGACATGCTCACGTATGAAATGAACATGTACTTCGATGTGTTTTGTTCTCTCGTGAAACACTAGATTGCGAACAAGTTTGAGAACACCTTCATTGTCTACATACATGGTGGTAGGTTTTTCCTATGGTATTCCAAGTCCTTCTAGTATGCGACGTAGCCATATCGCTTCGTAGACAACTCCACCTGCAACACGATATTTGGCTTCTGTAGAAGAGCACGAAACAAAGTTTTGTTTCTTACTTCCCCATGATATCAGTCCATATCCCAAAAAGAATACAAATCCAGAAGTGGATTTCATGTCATCAATGTTACTTGCATGATCTGAATCCGAATATCTAGTCAAGAAGAATTGATTATTCTTCTTGTACTCTAGACCAAGATCCATTGTACCCTTGAGATATATCAAGATCCACCTTGTTGCCTTCCAATGACAAACTCTGGGTTCCTGTATGAACTTGGAAAGATAGCTTACTACAAAGTTGATATCTAGTCTAGTATAAGTTAGGTAAATGAGACTCCCAATCAACTGTCGATAGAGAGTTGCATCTACCACAGGAGATGGATCTGAATGAGATAACTGTAGTCTCGTCCACATAAGTGTAGCAATTGGTGTGCAATCCATCATCCTAAATTTCTTGAGCGTTGTCTTGGTATACTTCAACCGAGAAACAAATATGTGATTCTCTTTCTGTCATACTTCTAATCCAAGACAATAGTGCATGAGCCCGAGATCTATCATGTCGAATGATCGATTAAGATATTTCTTCGTTGCATCGATCATCTTCACTGAACTGCTAGTGATGACTAGATCATCGACATAGAAAACCACAATCACAATCTCTCCCCCTTACTTTTTGAGGTAGAGAATGGGATCATATGGATTTCTGACAAATCCACGTTGAATGAGATGTTCATCAATTTTGATGTACAAAGCCCAGGGTGCCTGTTTAAGGCCATACAAATATTTTCTGAGTTTGCATACCTTTGTTTCTTCTCCAAGTATAACATAACCCTTAGGTTGAGTCATGTAGAATTCTTCCTATAGATCTTCATTCAAAAACACACTTTTCACGTCCATCTGATGGAATTTCCAACCAAACTGAGAAACTCGAGCAAAGATCATCTTGATCTTAGTTGTGGGAGAAAATGTCTCCTCATAGTCTATGCCTTCCTTCTGTGCATACCCCTTTGCTACCAGTCTCAATTTGTACTTGTCTATGGTCTCATCTGTTTTGTACTTTTTTTTTAATATCCATCTGTAACCAATGTGTTTCTTCCCTAGTGGAAGATTGACAAGATATCATGTGTTATTTTTCATTACTGACTGATACTCGACATCCATGGCATCTTTCCAAGCTTTAAATTGTAGGGCTTCCTGGATAGTAGAGGGCTCAATAGATTCAACAAATCTGCTCATCAAAGCAAAGTTATGTTCTTCTCGTGCTTTATTACAAGTCTATGGTCCAGTGGTGGATGTATCCGGTGGAGAATCCAATTTTGCATCTCATATCATGTTAGTATACCACTTGGGCATATGATGTACTACTCTCGTGGGTCGTGGTCCTGCCTGATCATCACCATCATCCCCATCATCACTTTCATCATCAACGGGAACATCAACTTCTATTTTCACAACAAGTGGAATATCTACATTAGGTGAGTCTATATGAGGAGTCTCAACTTCCTTCTTAAAGAATTCAACATATTTTTTGGTGTAGAATTTTTTGGTCTTCAATTCCATCAATTTGTACCCAAGAGTCTCTTCACTATAGCCAATGAAGATGAGTTTCTGTGACTTCATATCCAACTTATTTCTATTCTACTTGGGTATGTGCATGCTAGCTTTGCACCTAAATACTCTAAGGTATGCAACGGATGGCGTCCTCTTTGACCATGCTTCATGTGGCATCACTCCATCAAGAGCAACTGTGAGCACTCTGTTCAACACATATATTGTTGTCTTTTCCACTTCTTCCCAGAATGTCCTCGCTAGTCCAGAAACATCAATCATGCAACACACCATTTCTAGATTTGGTCCGTTCAAAATGTGTCAGAAAGCTTGCGATGATCTCTATACCATGGAACTGATTTTGAAACATTACAGTATCATCAATTTTTCCTCATCACCAACCGCCACATGTCACCCTGTCATTGGTCCACTGGTTGACCTATTGACCAGAGTTGACCTGTTTGGAGACCCATCTTTGACCGGCGATAGAATTTGTATAAGGACTCTGTTTCTGGAGTTCAACATAACGTCGAAAAGGTCTCAATAAGCCCTTCAACATGGTCTAATTTTAGGGAAGTTTAGGGAAAATTTTCATAGTGAAAAATCCTCCGGATCAAACTAGCAGACGCACCTCTTTCTGGGAATCAACCCTCTAACTTCGATTTCCCAAACAAATCCATAGCTACCCTCTCCTTAGATGATACCACTTACCAAATGACACTCTTCTTCGATGGCTCCAAGTGTCAGCGTGGAGGTGTAGCTGGTGTTATCCTCATTCCTTTTTATGGTGAACCTATGCCTTTATCTTTCAAACTGGATTTTGATTGTACAAACAATATCGCCGAATATAAAGCACTTGTATTGGGTCTCCAAGCTGCTTATGCCTTAGATGTTAGGTCAATCAATATCTTTGGTGATTCCAACATGGTTGTAAACCAATTCAATGGTATATACCAATGTCGTAATGAGATACTTCAAAAGTATAAACATCACGTGGACATACTTTTGACCACCTTTGACTGTTACGTACTTCAAACCACCCCACGTTCTACCAATAAGTTTGTGGATACCATGGCCTACTTGGCTTCTTAGATACCCATTTCACCTGTTAACTCTAAAATCTTTGACACAATACAAAGGTTACAATCACCCTCTTACTTACCTCGTGAGGTCTACTTCGTCGGAACCGTTGCACCTGACCCACGTGACCTTTGGTATAAGCAGTTTGCAGACTATCTTTCCCTTTCCATTCTATCTGCTGATATCACTCGTAATGGACAACGCGCCTTTCTTAAAAGTGTATCTCACTATGTCATCATGGGTGGCCTCCTTTATAAGCGCGTCTTCGACGGTATTCTCTTACGATGCCTTACAAGTTCTGAAATTCCCTACACCATCAAGGAAGTTCATGATGGAATTTGTGGAGGCCACTTTAGTGGTTTAGCTGTTGCTAAATGCATTCTTCGCCTTGGCTATTATTGGCAAACCCTAAACCGCAACTATTGTGACTATGTCAAACGTTGTGTGAAATGCCAACATCATGCCAATCTTCATCACACACCTAGTCATGTCTTATAAGTCACACGAGACCTTTGACATTTCTCTCAATGGGGCTTGGATCTTGTAGGCGAGATCAATCCCCATTCTTCACAATGCCATCAATGGATCATAACCACTACTGAATATTACACTAAATGGGTAGAATCCATTCCCCTAATTTCTACAAAATCTGAGAAAATATGTGAATTTATCAACCATCACATAATTTGTTGCTTTGGTGTTCCTCACCGTCTCATCACTGATAATAGAAAGAAATTCAAAAACAAAACCCTACGTAAGTTATACGATGCTTTTGGCATTCAACTCAGTTTCTCATCGCCTTATTACCAATAAACCAATGGCCAAACATAATCGACCAATAAAACCTTGAACAAAATTCTTATGAAAGTAGTTGATTATACTGGAAAGGATTGGCATACACACATTCCTTTCACTTTGTGGGCTTATCGCACTAGTATTCGTACTTTGATTACTACCACACCCTTTTCTCTGGTCTATGGTACCAAGGCTATCTTACCTCTTGAAGTCGAAATTTCATCTCTTTGCATCTCACTACAATACATGCTCAACGATAATGACTTTCACCATGATCATTTGGCACAACTTGAGTTATTAGATGAATGTCGTCTCTTAACGCTCTTCACCATCTCTAAATTTACCAAAAACGTATCAAACATGCCTACAACAAAAATGTACATGAACAAACATTTCAGGTCAGTGACCTCATCATGAAGGAAAATCAACATGTGACTAAAGAAATAGAAAAGTAAACGGGGAAATTTTTTTCTTAATTAGCTTTGACCCTATATCGTTACCCATGCCTGTAGATCAAGTGCTTATCCTTTGTCTTCACTCAAAGGTAAACCCGAACCTAATCCCTCTCAACTGCCATGCACCTTCAACCATTTTATTTTTGACATTACGTCCTAAATCACCTTTATGTCTAGTTGACTCGCTCACCCCTTGAGCATTTTCCACCTTCCATGTTTCTCGTTTTAGAAGATCAATGACTAAACTAGAATCATGTGATTACCCATCACCTTTCAGCCTTATCTTTAATATGAGTACCACATGACCCTACTCATGGTAGGATTCTCGTGGATACTTTTCATCTTCTTAGGGATGGAATCCCATGGTCAGTCATCACTCGAAACCACCTCTTTCATAATTAACCTCTATGTGCTATGGTCTTTTCCTCTAAACAAGAACCTAATCTGCCTATATAGTCTTTTCTATGACGTAAACGTCCAAAAAAAAAAAGGGACTTAACTCCTTGAGTCAAACTTCTATAAAAATATGACTCCCTCAAAAAGGGACATCTCTTCTATCTATTTCACCGCTATAAATAGACGTATCCCCTTAAGGACAACTATATAAAGTCATTTCCAAAATACGATAAAAATATCCAAAAGCTTCCCACATCGATTAACTTTGCGAAGACCTCAAGGAGATAATATGTTCATCCCATATAGACTTCCTTCATCAATAAGTCTATTAAAAACAAACAAATGAATAAAATGATGAAATTTTCGTCAAGGACTCACATATTTTTCTATCGTGGGTTTCTTGCTAAGAAAATATGTTGTTGTACACTAAGTTATACTAAACCACCCACTCTCACCTCATTTACTTTTGCGCCCTAGTTTTCTCTCTGCTCAAGGGACTTGCCGTAGCTGACAACATTTCTTGATCATGTGGCTTTCTTCATCATTATAATAGTCTATTATGTAAATGCCTTTAGGGTCTTACATTCATAATCCAATCTTTGGCTATGATAGAATCGTTAGGGACCTTACTCAATTAGGTGGATCTTGTTGTCTCCTCTTGCCATTCACGGCTTTCCTCATTACTTATTGATTAACCTATATAGGACAAGACCATCGAAAACTATATTTAAAATGAATCAACCATGCCTATGACCTCACTCAATCATGCCTATGACCTAACTCACCTATGCCTATGACCTAGAGTCAACCATGTCTATGACCTAAAATCAACCATGCCTATGACCCACATTCAATCATGCGTAAGATCTACTAACCCATTCCTCATTTACTTCCCTAGGTTATGGGAGAACTACATCGACATGAGGCCCCTTTTTGCTAGGGATATGTAGGAAACACTTCGAGGGCATGGGGTCCCTAAAGGTTAGCTCGGCCACTCTTCACCCTAACCTATTTTCCCCTTCAGTTTCCTATGAACATCCTACCTTAGTTCGTTTCCATTTTATATCAACAATTGGAAATTAAACCAAACATGCAATAATTAATTGACATTTTCACCACATCATCACATCATACATTAATCATTTCACATTGCCATGATATCAAATATTTCAGAAATTTACACCATAACATACATATTCCTCATGATTCATTTGACTCCATGCTACCAATAACTTGGAAATTAAATCAAACCCATAAACATAACCTAATCATGCATATGACCTAACTCCATCATCCCTAACTGACCTAACTTCTATCATGCCTTACATGACCTAGGATCTCCATCATGCTTATGATCTAACTCCAACATGCCTATAACCTGACTCTAACATGCATAATTGACCTAACTTGGCCATACCTTCAACACCTTGACTTAATCATGTCTAATTCACATAGTATTTCATGACATACATATACAATAAATGGAAATGAAAAACGAAGTACACCATCCATAACTTAAATAGCATCATCTGTATAAATGAGAAATTCTATGTATCCATATATATGTACACAAATACAAATAAATACAAATATCTCAAATTTCTCAGATACAACATATCTTCAGCACGTAGGCTGGTATAAAAATCAAAATCACAAAACTCTCATACACATCCTCACTATCTTTGGCATGTAGGCCAATATATATCAAAAATAAACAAAAATGGAGGTCCATACGAATATCAATCACCTCTTCATAGGATACCCTCCATGCTTGTCTCACCTGTCTCCTCCTCCTCCTCTACTCTTGTGCATCATCCCGCTAACATCTCACCACCCTCCATGGGCCTCAGTCTGATCTCTATGTTAGTACCTAACATGAGAGCTTGGCCCTCCATGAACTAGTGGCCTCTCCCTGAACCTATCTCGGGGCTCATTGGCCCACCTGTACTCTCCACACTATGGGTGCTAAACTTGATCCTCTCTCTCAAGGCCTATTATGCTCTATACTCTGCATAGGTAGGGACATCTATCCTCTACGAGCCATTATGTGATCTTGATAATATCTCACCTTGCCTAGGGTATCCCTAAACCTGTAGCCATCCGTACTATCTACGATGGTTCCATCGGTCTCTTGACCCTATACCTGTACCATGGGATCCAAGTCTCGCACACTTACTTGTAAAATGGGACCCTATCCCTGAGCCTATGTGGATACATATAATTATACCAGGGCATAAATGAAAAAAAATATGTCCCTGTACAGTGGTCTGATGGCCCTAGCAAACCTGCAACTTGCTCCTCTAGGTCAGCCACCTGTGCCTCATCTACATCTCCACCCTGTGCGGGTGGCATATCCCTATGTAACTAGGTTCTGAAGGGCTACTACCTATACCTATAGAGTAACAACCTACGTCCTCTGACCTTATCAGTTTCCCCTACACTATCCCCAAGTGTGCCACCTTGGTAGCCACCTACCCATTTAAGGCATCCCTCTAAATTGTGATAGTTGGCTATGTCGGGATACACTAGCATCGAGTGGTACCACCCGTAGTTGTGTGCTTCTCACCACTGTCTATATCTATATTTTATTCCGGGTGTCATCAATTCATTAGTCTACTACCTACTCCTCTTTCCCTATCAATACCGTTGGTTTTTGTAGAGCCATAGGCCTCTCTAGGTCATCCCTTCTTATATTGTGGGAACGGTGTAGGAACCTCTTACAAAAACCCAAACTATCATCTGACCTTATCTATTAGGTATTTTCTCATGTTCCCCGACATGACAGTCCCTCTATCAATCTGAGCAAACGTAGCTCATGTATGATCCTATGTAGCCATCTACCTATATGATGGGAAGCCCACACACATGGCCTCTAAATAATGTCCATGCCAGACAATCCCTCTAGTACATCCATCTATAATATGTTACATATTATGTAGCCACTGACAACCCGGACACTCTCTAACAATAGGTAGCCATTGTCTGTATCCTACTCGGACCAATCCCACCTCAAATACATCCTATATGAGGAATAGCAACTAGAAGCACACACATGATGTGCTCATATGCCCAGTAGTGTAGCATAGAAATTTGAAGCATAGGCTGAACCTCTGTAGCCTCCCATAGGCCCATAAATCTCTGTGTAGTTACACCAAAAATGCTAGTGCCCAAGTATATTAGGTACTATCCTCCATCATGTCATGAAGAACCCCCATTAATGTCCTATAGGAATCTCCCAGCTTCCACATCTGGAAATGTAAAATAGCAAATTACCTCCATAATCATAACCACTGACCTTGTCTCCTAAGGACGGGCCCTATATATGTCTCCATAACTGAGGATGGTGCTATGGAACTGCATAACTCCACTAGCCCCTCACTTAACACTATCAACATTAACTCCTCAGATGCCTCTAAAGTAATGGAATACACTTGTGTCCCTACTATCAGTAGCTCAAAAGATCATATAAATATCCTCTAAGGTGACTGTGATCTCACCTGTCAGAAGATGAAAAGTGTTTTTCATTGAATCCCATTTTTCAATGAGTGCGACCATTAAGATTCGGCTCCCAGAACTATGTGTCGATAGTGTCTGACCCCAATCAAGCTAGACCTATGTAGCTTGGTGCCACTCCTCGGTTGACGTTACTACCTCGCACCAATACTAATAGGGGTGGTACCCTATCTTGCATCTGCAACTTGGTCTCTCTTGCCTACATCCAACAAACCATAACATGTGATTTAAACCTCGACCATACCCGCAACCTCACCCTAGCCCTCCCCACCTATTCTCAATATTCTTCCTATCTCATGACCTCTCTCCCTCTCCACCATCCCTCATAGTCATCCGTATTTATACCTATTACCCTGGCTATTTTCCTTTGACACTTATCTTCCTATCTTATGAGCTATCTCAACACCCACCCCCTCTCATTTTCCATGCCTCATTTTCCTCTATACCGACTGGCATCGTTTCCCATGGACCAGCCACAGTTTCCCAACACTGGCATCGGTCACCTCATCCTTGACCGATGTCGGCTAACTGCAACTGACATTGGCTAGACCTTGACTGACGTCGGTCACTATCGTGGCGTCAACTCCGCAAACCCACTCCCCCCCCATTTTTCCAAAAATCCAACATTCTACCCTACCTACCTACCCTTCCCTACCCAAATTTCACCTCAATCCATCCTTCCCCTCTTTACCCTACATAAGCCTTCCTCCATTCCTATTTCATCCATATACCTTCCAAATTCAAATTTAACTCCCCCCAAACCCATTTTTACCCAAACCCAATTTCTACAAATAAATTTACCTAACCAACGTTGATTGGGATCGAATCCTACCTCGTCGTGATGCCATCTCCATGGGGGCACGTTGGGACACTACACTGGTGGTCCACTCGACCCCTCTCCTACCTTTGCCATCACCAAAATTCCCTCTTCACCTCCAATCATATGAATTTCTCACACCTATCTCGTGGACCCACCTATCAAATGACCGATCACCCACTCCGAGGCTCGCCAACTCAACTCTCCGTCTTGCTCCGTCACTTTCCCCTTTTCCACCACTCCTCTGTCATTTTCTACTATTGACAAATGACAAATGATTCCACAAAAAGAGGAATTTTCCTTTTTAATCCAATCCTCTTTTACCAACGTCAGTCATATTGGTGCCCTAGTCAACCGTCGTCGGTCAACATGTAACCGGTGTCGGTCACACTTCAACCTAGTTTCCCTTACCCCGCTCCCTTTTCACTTGTCACCACTCATGCTCACCCACTTCTTATCATTCCAGTCACCCATTTGCACATACCTACAAACCCAACCTACCCCTACATTTCCTTTGCTGCATATTAAAAGTTGTTATTTTACCTATACCTTAGCCTTACCCGTGCCCTAACTTATTTACTTGAACTTGACCTACTTGGTGTGACCATTGACCTAATACACTCGTTATACCTTGTGATGTTGTTACCTATGTTGTATTAGCCCAACAACCATACCTTTCCTATTACCGTGTCGTTTATCCTGACCAAACCTATGGTGTACTGGAGCATACCTAAACATTCATGCACCTAACCTACATTGTGTTTCTCGACCATATCTTTTACCTTGGATACTTGAATCACTTCACCCCTTTTTGGATAAACCTATTGACCTTGGACGATGTAGAGTTTGCAAGCTCCTCAACCTGGTACTGTGTTACAATCTATATGTGTGTGTATGATTGATTTCCATTACCCATGACCCAATTTTGATCACGACCTACTACCCATTTCCCGAGTTGACCGTCACCCTCTCCCTCAATACTCACATCTTTCCCCACCTATCTTCACCACCTACACATAAATCAAACCAATCACCGATTCCATCTTACACCTCACCAGTGCCCGGTTTGAGAGGGATCACCTTTACCCACACATGGGGCAATCACTTCCTATTTTTGTCAGCGTCGCTTACCAATATAAGCTACGCAACAAAAAGGGACAAAATATAGACACCAAAATTGGGTCACACTCCCATTGGTCCCCTTTCGAATAAGGTAGCTTAAACACTTTCACCTAACCATGACCCTTACATCCCACATTAATATTAATTTAATCACTTTAATTAAATTAATACCTATCCTCACAATATTCATTATTCAATTATCTTAATTAAACCAATTTCCACCTCACATAAACACCTAACCCCACCACCCTCATTATAAACCTATTTTTAGTATCTATCCACTCACCATAACTAACTAAGACTTAGTTCAACCCTAAAAATCAATGCCTATTATTCCTCTAACCACATTTACACTCATTAAAAGATAACGTCTATTTTGATCCACGTTTAATGGACAGACCTGGCCTAAATGATTACCAAGATATGTCATTTTTAGTAAACCTAGGGAATCCAACCTTAACCGACACCGGTCATCTCGAAACCGATGCCAGTCAACTTGAAACCGTCGTCGATTACCATTTATTCATTTTGGTAACCTTGTATGAGAGTTTGGAGAGACATTCTTGAGTGTTTTGGGAGCAAAGGAGATCTACATGCAAGGAAGAATTGGAGCTCTTTAGCACATCTAGGCAGCCATATCCAACATCAATACAGATCCAGAGGTATCGCTCCCATGGTAACATTCTAGGAAGCACAACTGCGGTACCAAGCTCTATCCCACCGATCAATCATCACCACCACCCAGCCATTGGACCTGTAACATCAGTAAGTGTGTTTATAACATGTGTCATTCCATCCTTATTCTGTTTTAAATGTTTTTGTCATCTCTGTTATCATTTTCTACTAGCATCTCCATTCCCCCACCATTCACTTTCCTACAAACTCAACCCTTCACCACCATACCATTAAATCATCTATACATGACCTTTATACATCTCTAAGTGTTCCTAAGATCCCTACAGACCTCACCATTCCCATTTTCATCTTTATCTAACCTCAGACCAATTTCCACAATCAGATCTTATTGAGTTCCTATCATCTCGACTGTACCGACGCCGGTTAGCCATGACTGTCTTCGGTTCCCTCTAAACCGTCATCGGTTATATATGACCGATATCGGTCTCTGTATTTAGCCATCCTATTAATAACATATCCTAAGAATCTTTGCCCAAGTAACCTAAGTGATCCAAAATCTGACCCTAATCAGTACCAGAACCCTGAGCAACTACCCCACCTCCATATCCGATTATAACCTAGCCTGTTATATGAGATTTTCTTTTTGTATTTGGATGAGATACTTAAATCATATCAACTACAGCAGGACCTTGTTTACTTACATTATTTCCTACATTAAATTATATTAAACAGTGGGTTGATTGCCACCGAGGAAGTATCACACTTCTTGGATCTAGTACATGCTAGGCATCCCACTGACATATATTATTTAATCCTCTGTTGTGGTCTTGTTGTGTATTTCAGGTAGTTCCTCCTAGACAAAGGGAAGCTCTCACAGCCAGCATTGGATCAAGAAGTTAGAATGCGCGTACAACCTTCAAACCGACCATCGCAACAATATATTCCTCCTTGGCTCACACCCTTATCTGTTTCATCTAAAAACTTAAAGAAAACGGTGAAACACCCCCCTCAATCCAAGCCAAGAGATCTGATATGATGACCTATCTCGTTCTCTACACCCACTTTGAACTTTGTGATGTTTTTAAAAGCTTCACTTTTCTTACGAAGAAAAAATATCCACATTTTCCTTGAGTAATCATCAACACAAAGCATGAAATAATTAAATCCAGAATGAATAGGTTGCATCGGACCATAAAGAACGATATGAACCAGATCAAGCTTAACTGAATCTCGATAAGTACTCTTCTAGAATGAAGCTCCATGTTGTTTTCATGTTTGGCAATGATGACACTTATCTGTATCCTTCTTGAGAGATGGAAAACCTCTCACCATGTTATACCGGTGAAGTATTTCAAGATATTTGAAACTGATATGACCAAGTCTCTGATGCCACAACTGTGTTGATGAAGAATTCTTAGCCACAAGTGCTTGATAATCCCTGTGGATAAAGTCAAGCTGGAACATACGTCCCACATTGGAGGCTTTTGCAACAATTTTCAATCCTCTTGATTTGTCTCGAATCAAACACACTTTCTTACCGGAATGACTATCAAAATCAATCTTTAGATTAAGATCTAGAAGCTGACTTAACTGATAACAAATTCTTTGTTAAGTCAAGGACATACAACACATCTGATAATCTACAAATCTCTAGATCTTAATCTGAAGATTGATTTTGATAGCATTCCGGTAAGAAAGTGTGTTTGATTCGAGACAAATCAAGAGGTTCAAAAATTGTTGCAAAATCCTCCAATGTGGGACGTATGTTCCAACTTGACTTTGTCCACAGGGTGTCCCTCACTGGTAGTAAACTATTCTTCATCAACACAGTTGTGGCATCAAAGACTTGGTCATATCAGTTTCAAATATCTTTAAATACTTCACTGGTATAACATGGTGAGATGTTTTCCATCTCTCAAGAAGGATACAGATAAGTGTCATCATTTCCAAACATGAAAACAACATAGAGCTTCATTCCAGAAGAGTACTTATCGAGATTCAGTTAAGCTTGATCTGGTTCATATCGTTCTTTATGGTCCGATGCAACCTATTCATTCTGGATTTAATTATTTCATGCTTTATGTTAATTTTTTCTTCGTAAGAAAAGTGAAGCTTTTAAAAACATCACAAAGTTCAAAGTGGGTGTAGAGAACGAGATAGGTCATCATATCAGTATCTCTTCTCTTGGATTGAGGGGGGTGTTTTGTTTTCTTTAAGTTTTTAGATGAAACAGATAAGGGTGTGAGCCAAGGAGGAATATATTGTTGCGATGGTCGGTTTGAAGGTTGTACGCGCATTCTAACTTCTTGATCCAATGCTGGCTGTGAGAGCTTCCCTTTGTCTAGGAGGAACTACCTGAAATACACAACAAGACCACAACAGAGGATTAAATAATATATGTCAGTGGGATGCCTAGCATGTGCTAGATCCAGGAAGTGTGATACTTCCTCGGTGGCAATCAACCCACTGTTTAATATAATTTAATGTAGGAAATAACGTAAGTAAACAAGGTCCTACTGTAGTTGATATGATTTAGGTATCTCATTTAAATACAAAAAGAAAATATCATATAATAGGCTAGGTTATAATCGGATATGGAGGTGGGGTAGTTGCTCAGGGTTCTAGTACTGATTAGGGTCAGATTTTGGGTCACTTAGGTTACTTGGGTGAAGATTCTTAGGATATGTTATTGACATATAATACATCTGATAGTCTACAATTTCGTGAACCAAGAGGTAGAGAAATGTTCCCAATCCCCTGTACTATGTAAGAAGAATCATCATCTAACAAAACACTATTTTTCAAAGGTATGTCCCTCATTATAGTAAACCAGTCTTTGTGTCCAGTCATGTGTCAAGTGGCTCCCGAATCAACATACCAAACAACACTAGATGACGTGGATGGTTCACTAGAACAAACAGTGTACAAGAAGTCCTCATTTTATGAATGATCTTCTTGCTCAACTATATTACCTTGTTGATGGGGTTTTCTTTGTTAGTTCCCCTTCTTCTGCCCTTGATTGTAGTGTGAATGTCCCTTATGAGATTGCTGATTTTGAGGTCCATAATTACTTGATGAACCTTTCTTGTATGTATTATACCAACAATCTTTCACATCATGTCCTTTGTTACAGATAAGACATTTCTTCTTTTGTTTGTCCCTGTGCTGATGTTGTTTTTAGGACTTTTGAGAAGAATGAGATTTTATTTTACCTTTTTCTTTGTGATGAGAAGATAGTGTATGCTCCTCTTCATCATCTTTATTGTACATAACTTCTTCTTGTTGCAGTAGATTCACTAACTTGTCAAAAGTAACTGTCTGATCATACAAGTTTGGTGTCATCACAAAAATGTGATAAAAAGGAGGGAGTACTCTCAGAACAATGGGAACGAGAGCTGTATCAATGACCTCCTCTCACAGGGCTAGAAGTGAAGCCCTCAATTATGTAACTCTTCACAAAAAAGCTTCTACTTTCTCATTTGGTTTGAATTTCAGTGTGTGTAACTGACTCTGCAAATTCAGAATTGTGTTCTTGTTTTTGGCCTCGTACATGGTGCTCAACTTATCCCACGCTTCTTTTTTTGTTTTGGCATCTCGAATGTGGGGTTGCACGTCGTCAGATACTGCAAACAAGATTATGACTTTGGCCTTCTGATTTTCCTTGTCAAACTATCTCTGTTGGGAATCATCATCTGGTGATATGGTTCTGGTGATCTTGTTGCGGAACCATTCACAACATGCCATATCTCTTCAAACTCAAGCTGTGTTTTGATCTTAGTCTTCCATGTAGCATAATTATCTCCTCTTAGGAGTTGTGATTCTGGAAGAAAAAACTTAGGGGCATTGGTGCCCATTTTCTGAATTTACTGACAAAGGGTAAGGCTCTTATCACTCCAGGTATAAGGTCTCCCAATCTATACATTGTCAGTCCGATATATAAAACCTTTCTATATATGCGTCCTTCCAATATACATGTCGGTACGTGGAAGAAGTTCACCCTTTCGATATACCTGGCAATATGTGAAAGAGACGTTAACGTATGTGAAAGAATTCGATACGTGGTACCAAGACAATACTGAAAGGGGTATGTGTGATTATTGACACCGGCTCAAAGAAATATCCTCATACGTGCGCATAACTTCGCTATATACTCAGATAATTTTAGTGTCCGGATTTATGTCATGCAATCATTCACAAACGAATGGGAGGGCTCAAAGTGTGTGCACTGTGTCCTTATTTCTCCCCATCTATTTATAGGAACGATGCCCAGAGGACGTTGTTGCAGCTATATTAGGCGTTAAGTGCAGTAGTAGTCATGACGAATTTACTCGCAAGCGCTTCCCAGTGCCACTATATATACCGAATGTTGCGAAAGAGATCCAAAGATCTCGTGAGTGTTACAGAACCAAATGTTACTGATTTTGTTTACAAAGCTCTGTCAGTTTTTTTTTTTTTTTCAGTTACAATGTTTGTGGTTGAATATGGCAACCTGCAAATTAGTACAATCCACTGAAAATATATAATTACATCCAATATGCAAAAAAATTGAATGACAGGAAATTTGTTTTTGTTTTGCAAGGCCCTAGTGGCCTCTTGAGCTCAGAAATGGCTCTCACTGCGAAAAACCGCAAAAAAACAACTAAAAATGCAGTTTTTAGATGTCCCCCCCTTTACAAAAATTGCTCAAAATGACTTTTCAAGCAAAATGGGAGAATTGTTTTTTTGCCTTAAAAGTAGGGTTTTCTCCGGTATTTTTAGGGTGGGGTTTGGTGATAGCTATGTGCTTTAGCGATGGTTTACTGCCGCTAAATGTTGGCGGTCTTTCCAAATTATCTGCCAATTCAAAAAATATAGGTTTGAGGTGGGGGTCGAACCCCTATCCTCACACAAACAAAGCTATCGACTTCACCAATACAACGCTCAATGCGCATGTAATTGAAACTAGAGATAATGTTATTTAAACAAAAAATGCACCAACCTTTTAAAAGGTCAACGTGGCTGTGAGAGAAGGTGTCCACGTGTCCACGTAGGAGAGGGGGCGGATACGTTTAGGTCTTCCGTGAAATGAGGATCTTCTCCTTCACTTGTTTTCTTTTTGTTACATCGCCGCTTTGATATTGTCTCTGATGTGTTTTGTTTATTGTTTGTAGGGCTCAATTGGCTATGATCAACTTGGCTTCGTGTGCCTCTCTGAATAGTTTGGACGCCTGTTGAAAGTAGGGTCTTTGTCTTCATCGGACCTGTTAAAAGTAGGGTTACTCCACAGGAATGGAGATCGACTCTCGCTTCCCACAATGAGGCAGAGGGAGGTTCAAAATGAGGTAGGGCCCGACCGCTCGGTGGGCTCGGTTATCCTAGTTAGCTCACTCCAAATCTTATAAAAATGCAGGTTTTACTTCGTATGCAGGGGATCCTGCTCGATGTGATTCGCCAATGCAATGCAGGAGTCAGTTTGTGTAAAAAATGCTCGGTGGATGCAATACAAAGAAGGGCTTGCCAATCAAACCAACATAACTCGCCTTGCTAATGTAAATGAAACAAAGCATCTCGTCACTTTAGCTCGATAGGAGCTCTGTCTCCAACTCGGTGGGGAGCTCTATGCAAACCTCGCCCTTAACTCGGTCAAGAAACAACTCTACCACAAGACTGCTAAATGTAGCAGTTTCTAAATAGACCTCTAAATGTAGAGGGAAAACCCCTAATGGGGGAACTATATATTTTTTTTTTTATATCTGAATTTATGATTTTTTTTGAATCAGAATGGCTCCAAAGAAGCGAATTTTTCCTGGTGCAGGGGGCACCAAAGCAAAAAAAAAACCTTCCAAACACCTGGAGATTGAATAGGAGGTTGTGGGGATGTAGGGATGGGGCTGGGAAGTTGCAGGAGGCTGCACATGCTCTCCAAATGTTGCAGATGCTTCTCCAAGCTCCTCTATCTCTTCTACACTCTCTCTACACACCTTCTCTGTTCACAAGCTCTCCTATCCTGCTCTGATACCAAATCTAGAAGAGGGACGAAAGCCTCACAATTTTATTAATATTCAATCAAATCAAATACAATAGAGATGGCTGCAATATTTATAGATATTGCACAACCATATGCTGACAAACATGTAGTTGCAACTATGCAACAATAAACTTGATTACTGTAGCTTTCAAAATACATCCGGGAAGCACAACAATAACAAATACAAACAAATATAATTGTTACAACTATGTAACAAATTATTCTATGTGAATACAATAAAACAATACAAATGGTTATGCACTCATAACCATATAATAATAATATCAAACTACCTAGTTACCACAAGAAATGCTGAATTAACCTAGATAAACTATGTTTTACCTAACATTTTCTATAGTTAAAAAAATGTCTCGGAGATGTTTTTATGTACCCACCTCACATGTTTCCCATGAAAATCACAAGAGAATTCCTTCAAATGGATTGGGATCTGACAAACCACATCACAATCCTTGGCATTGGAAAAAGGAACATTTGTCATTGAAAACATATATTGGCAGGTTCTTAATTTTATCCCCAGCTTTATAGTTTGTCTCTCTGTCACCTTTGCATGGCTCCACGTTTCCTCTTTCCACCACTGTCCGAAAAAGGTAGCCTATGCCTATGTCTAAATCAAGAATTAAAATATCAATTGTTATCTCTTGTTCACATTTCTTACTCATTGTAATTATCGTCTACTTCTCCCATCTTTTACTACCCATTGCAAGTTCTATTTTTAAGGTTCACTTATTGTCATTCCTCATTATATATGCTTTTCTTTATCTTTATATCTTCCTCCCTCTAGTTTTTACGACCATTCACTCCTTATTAATAAACCATATTTAGATTCCTCTCTTTCCCTATCGGTATCTCCATCGCACAATTCCACTTCCTTTACGCCGCCAACAAGGCTTACATCATTGCCCACATAATTCCGCTTCTCCCTTTCCTTCCCCACATGAGTGTCCATCCCTGTAGTCGAGGTGCCATTGCTAGTTTTATCTTCTACTAGATACTTAAAAGGAACACGAATTAGTGACACATAGGTTGACTCCATGTTGATGACACAATGCAGTGGCACGACCCATGTCGTCCTGCTACAGCAAATTTTTACGTCCTGCTTCATACGAATGACCTTTGAGACGCCCAACAGTCCACGTCCCTTCGTCACTTCAACGCACGCAATTTTTAATTGGCTACATCGATGGCAGTGTATGGATTGGACTTCTCCTCGACTGGAATGTTGGGCTGCGCTGACCAAATTCTGTCGAATTAGCCAATTTCATGCACATGCATTGCATCCATTCTTCAAATCACCCATCGATTCAACAATTTTCTCGAAGGCATGGGCGGCTGCCCCTTCGATCAGTTGGAGATCAGATAAACAAGATATTTTCTGCATTAGAAATCCCTCCACATATATATAGAGAGTGTGTGTGTGTGTGTGTGTGTGTGTGTTTTTGGAGGAAAATTGATATACATTGGATTATCCGAAATGGGTAGTGCAGGAACGGTAAGAGCGATGAGGAAAGCAGCGAAATTAGCACTGGGAAGGCACTATGCCACTGCCCCCCAACAAATCAGTAACCCAAATTTGAGGGATATTTCTGGGCTTAACTTGAAGAAGGATGTGACTCAGGTAAATCTTTTATTGTTCTTTACCAGGTTTGTAATACATTCATTTTGTTTTGTTGAGAACGTACTGAGGAGGAACGATGGCTACAGTTGATAACAAGGACCCCCATTGTTCGACTCAACAAAGTTACAGAGGACTGCGGAGCTCATGTTGTGGTTAAGATGGAGATGATGCAACCTTGCTGCAGTATTAAGGATAGGTACAAGCTGCTCTGCCTTCCTTCCTTATATTGTTTCTTGTGACTTGTTGTGGGTGTGCTTATTTATAGTATATACACACAGGTTGCCTCA
Organism: Taxus chinensis; assembly: GCA_019776745.2. Taxonomy (NCBI): domain Eukaryota; kingdom Viridiplantae; phylum Streptophyta; class Pinopsida; order Cupressales; family Taxaceae; genus Taxus; species Taxus chinensis. The sequence goes on from CM034149.1 coordinate 16,151,471, forward strand.
TTGTTTTGTTGTGTGGACTTAATCCTGGGCAGGATTGGATACGCCATGATTAAAGACGCAGAGGACAGAGGGCTCATTTCGAAGGAGAAGGTACATGGCGTCCTCATATTCTGCTACTGTTGCTTTCAATTTATTGTGTGTATTTGCTGAGTTGTAGCCCTTTCTTGGTTTTGAAACAGACGGTGCTTATAGAGCCGACCTCTGGAAATATGGGTATAGGACTGGCATTCGTGGCAGCAGCGAGAGGGTACAAATTGCTGCTGACAATGCCGTCATACACCAGCCTTGAGCGACGAGTGACAATGCGGGCATTTGGATCCGAGCTTGTGCTTACAGATCCTGACAAGGGCATGGGCGGTGCCATCAAGAAGGCATACCAAATTCTAGAGAATACTCCTGATGCTTTTATGCTCCAACAGTTCGAGAATCCTGCCAATGTTAAGGTAGCTAATAGGCAATAGCTATAGGCATGTTGGATTGGTGTCCTAGTGTGATAATCTATTAACCTAAATCACAAATTTGCAGGCCCATTTCGAGACAACAGGGCCAGAGATCTGGGAAGACACCCTTGGTCAGGTGGATATCTTCGTGATGGGAATTGGCAGTGGTGGCACCGTGTCTGGTGTGGGCAGATACCTCAAGTCCAAGAATCCCAATGTCAAGGTACCCCTGCATTTATCAATTCTCCCCATAATCCCTTTAATTTAATTACTTCATTATGGTTTAGAATGCAATTGCAAAAAGCTAATTAGCTGCTTAGATTTGTGGGATTCATTTGAGGGGTTATGATAATCAAAATTTGGGCCAAGGACTCGACTCTTACTGAATGAAGTATAGGATAGCTTGAATCTATACCCACCCAAACTTGGAAGGAAATTGTATCTTCTAAAGGTATAGAGCCTCAATGTGGTTCAGATGCTCTCTGCAACATGCAGTTATTTGTAGGCCGAAGTATACTACAGATAGCGCCTTATAAACTATTCTTTGGCTGCTCTCCATGTTTATCAAATCCAACTATCGAAAGGGGTTGGCCTGTATTGGCTTCCAAATATATGATCCCAAATCTTCTCTGAATGTAATCTTTACCACTCAAGGCTTAAAACTACTCTCTTCCCCACTCAAGAGTTACCAATGATATTTCAGTAGAGCCAAGGAGAACCTAATCAACTGGTATTTGTAAATCTGAGTGACAGTAATGGCATTTTACACTTATCTTCTACACCCATGACATCTAATCTCATGGTCCCTTGGAAGGGGCAATGCTTATATTTTCCACAAGTTCTGATTAAATATTTTAGGGGTCTTTTAACATATCAGCGATCTCATGATTCGTTAATTTTTAATATAATTATAGAATTTTTTGTGTGTAATACACGTAGCTGAGGAAAATTAGCAGTGTTTTTTGTGTAATAAATGTTTGATTGGATACAAACTTCGTTAGGAAAAAATAAAAACAAAATCCTGGTCCTATCCCTTAACTATTGCTCACATTGAAAGGCCCTTCTCTGCCTCCTCTCCTCCTTTAGCAAGGGAATCCCTCTCTTAGACTGCAATCCAACACCCAAATCCCATCCTTTAGCAAGGGAATCCCTCTCTTAGACTGCAATCCAACACCCAATACCCCCATTCCCAGCGGCAGGGAGTCCCTCTCATAGACCTCCACTAAACACCCAACTCCAAAGGTTTAGTAGGCATTGGGTGTGCACTTTCTACAGTCATCGGCCATGGTCATTAGAAACCATGTCCTGGTGGGCATGCGGATCACCTTGCACCATGGCTAAAGGGGTCTCTCTTTAGGAAGTTTGTAAAGAGTGTATTCACCTCTATGAAAATGAAAGCAGTATCAGAATCAGATTTCTGTGTCTGATATTTTAAGTCGGGAATCCCTGGTAAGTGTGGAAACATACAAAAACACAAAAAAAACTAATTGAACAAACTAATTTGTATGTAGTTGATCGAATTTTTTTTTTTTTAAAGATATAGAACTATCACATAGACACTACAAAATGAATCCATATTTTTTAAGTATTTAGCAGAGTTTTAAAGCTAATTTTTATGTGATTAATTAAGGATAATTTATTTGATATGTGAAAGATAATTTTTCTTTATATGATCAGATCTACGGTGTGGAGCCCGCCGAAAGCAATGTCCTGAATGGTGGAACAGCAGGTTATATTTTGAGATCCTTAATTTATTTATATCTAAAAATTCATGATTATTCTTATGTTAACCAAGATTCATTTGCAGGTCCACACAGTATAACCGGTACTGGTGTTGGCTTTAAGCCTAAGATTCTGGACATGGATATCCTTGATGGAGTTTTAGAGGTATCAAGTGATGATGCCATAAAAATGGCTCGAGAATTAGCTGTGAAGGAAGGCCTCATGGTAAATATATTTTTGATTTTTATTTTGGGTTGCAATAATTTAATACTTTCAACTTATATATAATTGGATGTATTCATAGAAACTCTGTTTTTTATCAGCACATAGGATCTGGTCAGCAGGTTATAACAGTTATATTCATAAATTGCAGGTTGGAATCTCTTCAGGAGCCAATACAGTTGCAGCACTGCAGTTGGCAAGAAGATCAGAGAATCGTGACAAACTCATTGTGGTATCTAAATCTAATCTAATCAAATCAATCAGACTCTGTGTAGTATTTATTCTGTTAAATATATTTCTTATGTAGAGAGATAGCACTTAGTTTAGATGATTTTTGTTGGCATGTGAGCAGACTGTACACCCAAGCTTTGGAGAACGGTATTTATCAACGGTATTATTCCAGAAATTAAGAAATGAGGCTGAACTCATGAAACCAGTGCCTGTGGATTGATAGTTGATGATTTATAAGATGGAAGGAAAGGAAATAAAATAAATGATGCGTGATTGAATAAGAAAATATTCAGTTATTTTTCAAAAGTGGTTTATATTCGGCAGCGTAGGTAGTCAAAAGAGGGTATGTTGTAAATGTACACCTATTCAGTATGATGTAATCTGTTTGTAATCCACAAACATGAGTAAGGATGTCAATATTTATGTAATTCACTTGTTTTTAATTTTTTTTAAAAACAATCTTTATAATAAATTATACAATCTTTCTGAATTAACTATATTTAAAATAATAAATTTAGAATATCTTTTAATTGCATTTGATGGTTTGAATTATTTTTTTTGAGATTATTATAATTGATTGTTTATTATGATAAAGCTTTTCTTTCAAAACTTTAATTGACAAGTGCATTTTTATCAATAGTATATAATAATAAAATGTTAATAGTATAAAAATCGGGTGAAATGGAATCATACTCCAAAATATGATCAAATCGAGTTATATAAGCCTCAAGAAACCAAAATTACACCAAATCAAAGTCTCTAATAATTGCATACAATTAATAAAAAACTTTTCAATAAAAAAAGTTATAAAAACAAGGTCTAACAATAACACAAACACTAAGACACAAAGCATTAGACAATATTGACGAACATGGTAGGAGGTGGAGGCAGATCCTAAGGAGGATTGTTAGAGTTGCCACCCCAACTATTGCCATCAGGTGGATATGCAGTATTAGATATGGGCTCTCAATCACCACTATCATGTTTTTCTTCTACATCATGTTTTTCTTCTACTTCCTTAATTTGCCTGGTCGGAGAAATAGCCAATGCCAAGCCAGGGAGTTTGTCTTGAGAAGGTGTGCCCATCGAGGGGTCACATCCACCAAAGACATCTCTAAGTTGGTCAAACACGCCACGACATTGCTTCGGTCAGATGAAGGTTGGCTCGAGTGAGATGAAAAGTTATGCTAGCTTTGTGAGTGGTGATGTCCTAAAAAATCCTTGGCTTCAACCTTGAGAAGGTGATGAGTGACGGAGATAATCACACTGTCCTCGGCTAACAACACAGTTGGCCTTACCACAATGGTCAAGGAGGGTTTGGAGGTGCTCCACTCCCAAACAAACCTTCTCAACTTGGACTTGAATTTGAAGCATAACATTGAAAATTACAATTACTTTGTTAGTCATACAAAAGTCTTTATTCATATCTAACTTATTAAAAATAACATAATTTTTGTTTTTCTAAATGTGAAAGATAATATCAACATGAAAAATACTTCAAATTTGATTGTATGTTGTAGGTGACATAAGCATATTTAGGTCCCCTGGTAAAACCATATTCTAAGTGAAGAGTTTGTGTAGACACTAACATCTGCACAAAGTCATTAGTATGTCATGTTTTTGGTAAGCTTTATATATGTGGTTCTTGAACGATGAAACTAACTTTTAGTGGAGCAAGTCCTTGTTGTTTTGTTTGATTTATCCTCTAATTTGTGATTTACTTGATGTTTGTTTATGTTTTATACTGTCACAGGGATATCTGACCTTTTCCAATGTTTATTTTAATTTTGGTGACTTTGGTCCAAGACTATACGTATTGGTCAAAATCGTACTACAATCCTGATCGGGATGTGCAATCTTTCCCTTTTTAAGTTTTGGGTCGTTTCTGCCCATTGGGTCTCTTCTCCACTTTTTCATCTTTCGTATTTTATGTCCATGGTCAACTTTGCATGCCACTAAGATTCAAATTTCAAAGTGATAGACTTATGTATATACAAGTTCATCTTAAGCATTTATTATCTTCATACCAGACAAAGCAATTGCCTGTCTATATACCAGACAAAGCCACATAATCAAGAGTACAACTTCATACTGCATATCACAACATAGGAGGACATACATTTATTTTTGGTATTTGCTCGTATGGGGGCGAAGTAGTATAGTTTGCTATCGGTGTGGAAACACAAGGGCAACACTAGGTCAAGGGTTCTAGATTGCATGCACGTTGACACAATGCACTAGGAGAACTACATCCAGTCTAAAATGCAGTGCAACGCTCAATGACTCACAAACGGTCATCCTAGACTACATAATCCACCTCGATTTTCCACTAATAGGGATCCGCCTATTGTTAGTATACCTTCTATTGAATTCTCCTTAACTAGCTCCTTACCCATCTTAGATGCACCACATGAGCCCTTTTCTTTGCATACTTCAGTTGTCTCTTCACAAAATAGATGTCAATAGTATTGATGACTTCTTTGAACCTCTTTTTGATGATGACATTAGTTTTGAATATGCCTATAATGATAGTGGCTTAGTGGGGATGAACTGTATTCCTGCTAACTTGCCTATTTTTCCTAGTCATGCACCCTCTCCTGATATAGGATCCACTAAAGATATAGATGACTCCATTTCTGATGATGACTAGTTTTCCAGTAAATGGGCATGTCCCATGCAGTTGCTTAAAGCTAGTCTAGTTACTTTCCTTCTTGATATTATATAGTGGATAATGGTAGTAATGAACATTATTCTACTTGTATAGATGGTGATTACCATAGTAATGGTGATATTCCATGTGATAAAGAGGTTGATAATTTAGCCGCTTTCCTATTTTTTCAGATGATCATGATGATGTTATGATTTCTAACAATGTTGATGTTCATATGGATGTTGTTATTCCTAATAATGTTTCTATTTCTAGTGATTTTGATATTCATGCTTCTCCATATCATGATGTTCCTCTTTGTGCTTATGAAAATGATAATGTTACTACATGTGTTTCTACTCTATCTCCTAAATGTACAAATGATGTTATTACTAGTGATGCCTCTCTCTCTTATGCAAGTAGCTAATTTCAATGTTATTATACCTTCTATAGGTCTTAATGATAGTACTCATGACCCTCCCTCATGTGTTTCTTCTAGTGTTCTCACTTCTACCAAGGTTATTATTGATCCCTTCAATGTACATAGTGCTAGGGTCCCTTTAGATCATGTAGAACCAAGAAAATCTCTAGCTCTTAATGTGCCCAACCATGATGAAATCCCTTTTAAACAAAATAGTGCTCACATGGCTACTATAAATGACAAGACACAACCCTTGAATGATCCTCTTAGTGTTTATGCAATATCTCCTTGAGAGTTCCTTTCTCTCATGCATGTGGTAGGTGATTTGCAACATCAAGTACATACTTCAAAGAAATTTACAAGAACTCCCCTACAAGTACACAAACAACTATGTTTTAACAAGACCATTGATCACCTACATGATATTCTGCTTGATCTACTTGTAAACAATTGATTCAGTTACCCTCTACTGCACATCATCCTCCTTATCAATCAGAATGTGAAAAAGGCTGACCTTTTTGTAATTTCCACCCTGTTAATGGACATTGTGACAATGGTTGTTATGCGCAACATAAAAAAATCAAGGATAAAAAATTCAAGTGTATTTTAGACAAAGGAATTATCTCATTCGACACACGACATGCACACAAATATCTTTCTCCTCTTCTATGAAATCATCCTCTGAAGACTGTAATCTTGGATGATGGGCCCTCCATGCACAAGTTGGTTGTACAACCTCTTAAAATTTTTCCCCTCCAAAGGAAGTTATTAATCAACCAATACAAAAAGCTAAATTTAAATGGGTTGCAAAGGAACAACGATTTTTCATGCAAGATATTCAAGTAAATCACATATCTTCTATGGTCATGACACAACCACTACATGTTCAACCGACTAGTACCTTGTGTGTAATCCCTAACTATGTATCTTGGTTATCTAGAGTAACCACCCCTCCTTTATTTGGTTAGACTACCATGACTTCTTCACTCATAATTCATCGCACTTAATAATCTTATTTGTGATTTAATATAAAATTGAATTAAATATATATTTCAGAGTAACTATTGTAACAAATATGTATAAATGATGAAATGCAGTAATGACACAAGCAAACAAACATGTGCAATATAAATCCCTAAGCAAGAAGGAGAGATAGGAGGGCTTATCTGATTTCGAAGCAGACTAAAGGTGATCTAGACAGGAAAAATTATTGAATAGGCTGGAAACAATGTCGTTAATGCTCACTATAAATTTTGGAACTTAGGAACAGTGCAGGATAGGGGTGCCCACAGGAGGGCCGAGGACCTGGGCGCTGGTAATCGGATCTAGGTGTTGGTGGCTGTGCAAATGCCTAGGAACTTATTTCTTCTATGTCGCAAGGGCTTCATTGTTAATTCTTGTTTATTTCCAAATATTCGAAGGAGAAGAAATAACTTAGCGTTGTGCTACATTTCAGACTTGGATGTAGTTCTGGTGTGTGTGTGTGTGTGCCATGTCATACCCTAGGTGCTCTTGTGCCAGTCACACTTTGTGAAATAACGAGCAATAGCTAAATGCAGAAAATGTAATAGTATGTGTGATGGAATAGAATGGAATCCCCCCTATGAAATGTGATGCAAATGTCCTAGTCTGTGCCTCGATGATAGAGCTATGTGGATGCCAATGCAATAGATGGATGCAACTCTAGATGGAGTGATAGTAGTGTATGATGATAGGACCCTCATTATGGTCTCATAACTTTATATTTATAGGGTTCTCTTGGTTTAATTTTGTAATTAACCCTAAAAAGGTTGACTACAGGAAAGATAACTATGAAAAACAGCTAGAAAAGACCCAAAGAATGACGGGAAAGTGGAAAAGAGACCAGGGCGTCCCCAGGTGGGACCAATATTAAATCTGAGTGCCCCAGTTAGGGCTAAGACAATGTGGGATCTTCGGAAATGACTGGGTAAATGGGTGCAATAGGTCATAGAATACGAAATAAAATAAATAAAATGGCCAAAAGAACGGGGGTTAACTAATAATTTCTTCCCTTGAGAACCTTCTAAATAGTAGTGTGAGACCAAGATAAATAAATGTCTAAAATGCATGATTTTGTGACTACATTAGCAATGTATAGTATGTGTGGATATAATAGAATAGACTTCCCCTCCTATCCAATGTATGCAGAAGTGATGCAACCCTTGTCAGTTGTATGGATGCTACATGGATGCCTTTGAATTGCCTTAGTGCCTTTGGAATGCAAGTTTAGGTGATGATAGTAATGTTTAGTGCTTGGTCCTTATTTTTGAGAAGTAATTAAGTATATGTAGACACAAAATTATTTTAGTCGCAATCTCATACTACTATTTAGAGGGTTTTTGAGTGAAGAAAATACTAATTAACCTCCGTTTCTTGGCCATTTTTATTTGATTTCTATCGTCATTCTCGACCTCCACCACGCACATACCGAGTCAGTTTTCATCATCTTCTGTCATTTTAGCCTTGACTGGGGCACCCAAGCTAGTACTGGGGCACCTATGAGCACTCTAGTCCCACCATGGGCACCCCGAACCTTTTTGAACTTTCCCGCCACATTTTGGGCTCTTTTTAGCCGTTTTAGGTTCTTATATTTTTATTGGTCAACCATTTCAAGGCTAATTATGAAATTAGATCAAGAGAACCCTATAAATATAAAGTTATGAGACCATAATGAGGGACCAGAAACTAGTCACTACTATCATCCACCTAGAGTTACATCCATCTATTGCATTGGAGATCACTTGCATCCACATAGCTCCATCACAAGGCACAAGGCTAGGACATCTGCATCACACAAGCATATGGGGAGGATTCTATTCTATTCCATCCACCATCTATTACATTTTTCTACACATAGTTAGCTCACTACATCACAAAGTGCAACTGACACAAGAGCAACCTAGGGCATGTTTCACACACACACAGAACTACATTTGGGTCTGGAATGTAGTGCAATGCTCAGTTAGTAAGTCCACAATCATGGCAGCTGAGGTTAGTTCGATGTTATCATATGCATTTTTATTTTGTAGGGATTGATTCTTGTTTAGGGTTTTGCAAGTCTTCCTTTCATCTTGGATTAGTAGTGACACTTGGCGCAGTACAATGAATTTGATGTGACACACAATGAGGGTTTCAGATCACTTGTTGAACCTATGAAGATCAGTTCCAGAGATTTTTCACAGAACATGGTGCCCATTCTACAGACTAGAGCACCTATAGGCACCCTAGTCCTTCTTTAGGCACCCCATTCCAGAGAATCAACTCAGATCCATCCTTTTCGGGGCTCCTGCACATTCGTTCCTGCTTCCGGTTTCCACAGTCACCTCTGCGACGTAGTCCTGCAAACATCTTCTATTTAGATGATTTCTTTCCTCTTCTCTCTTGCACATTAGGGTTTCTATTTCCATTTGTTTAGTTGTTTTGGTTGTTTACATACTTCTTTACGACATCTATTTACTTTATTTACAATTGTTCATAGGTTAGATTAACTAGTGCACATTTTCCACATTTTAGTTAATCATTTTGGTGAACCCGACCGCTTTAACGCTTAGGATTCTCATCTTTCTCATATCACAATTCATAAATTTCCTCAAGTTCCTTTGTCTGAGATGCTTAAAATGCATCTCGACTGTCAAGATGCTCTACATAAAGAATTAGACTCCATATCTCATCCTAAATATACGCCACCAAAAAATAAGTCTTATCTTCTACCGCCTATCTGATGAATTTAGTCCTTATGCTCCTCCATCTAATCAACCCCGATTGGACTCAATTCACACTCTACATGCTTTATTTCAAGACAAATTTAAGGCTATGTAATCAATCATTACATCTCTTAGATCTAAAATTCAATAGCTTATGGACATTGCTCAATCGCATATTTGTGCTCATTCTACATCTTATGTGCAATCTATGTCTACTACATGTCATCTAGTTGAACCTCAAGACATGTCATTGCCCAAGCCTCTCATATTTGAGCATAATACTATGCCACATGATATTATTATGCAGCTCCTTAGTCATCAATTGATCACTCTACCACCTACTCATTACTATTCTCCCTATCGGTTAACAAAATATCAAGGTCATCCATATTGCAATTATCATAGAATCAATGGACATAATGACAATGATTGCCACACTTTGCCACAAATAATCAAACATCTTGAGCATCAGAGTTTTATCTCATTTAATACACACCATTATGTTGCATTCCCATCTAAAACTACTACATCATGCTCTACGACTACTAGTGATGCTCCTTCTAATATTTCTAAGGAAGTTCTAGATGATTCCCTTATTCATTACATGCTTGCTATTGACAATCACTCACATGTGCATATTGATTCTTCTCCTAGTCAGACAAATACCATAGTTCCATCACATGGTTCTCCTATTTCTGATATTGCTTCTTCTCCACTTAATGCACATCACACCACTTTTTCTCATGTGCCTTCTTTGAAAAGACAAGCACTGCCTAAACAACCACCTATAACAACCAATATAACACTTCTTCCTCCCAACACATCTACAACATTACCAAGTCAAGGTGCACAACCACCTCTCAAAATCAATCACCCTTCTCCTTTGGTAGCGTCATCAATACCACCAAAGTTTCCACCATTCAAGCTTTCTTGCCATCCTACTCCACTTCCGTTTTCTAATCATTTTGTTAAATAAAATACCTCTCCACTCAAGTTGTCTGCGACATTACCACCTCAACGTCCCATCACTTTTGTTAAGGAAACTACTCCCTACATTGATCCACTTAGTGTCTTTTGACCTCCATCATTCACACACTTGGGGGGCATAACATCTACCCCCCATCATATTAGCATAGATGCATCTTTCATCTCTACATTACCATACATCAAATTTCTAGCATATGCATACTCATCACACATTTTAGCATCATTATTACCCGATGACACACTCTTGTGCTTCGGTTCACACTTGATTGTTGAGGGATTACTACACATGAACCCCACACACTACATAATAGGTCCTACACACTGCATCTAATCATACATCTCACTTCATACATCCTACATACTACATTTAGTCTACATCATTTCAAATTTTATGCATTTATACATCTTACATCATACATCATGAATTTATACTACACCATTTTGATTATTTGCACAAGTACATATCATACATACACATCATACTAGTCTTCATCATACATGTACAACACTTTCATGGTCTATGAGTCTAGCATTTTACATACTACATCATGCACATATTACACTAGTTAGTATACATCATAAATTACATCTTATACATTGTACCTTACACAACCTACTCATCACATGGCCGTATTTCATCATAGCATACACTACATCATCTTCTACATGCTGAAATTACTACCATATGACGCACTTTAGTTCCTTGGTCCATACTTGACTTTCGAGGGTTTACAAATCAAATGGACCTTCTCATACTCACACGTTTATCATTCGACCTTTCATCATGCGAAATTCCTAGTTAGTGACATACGCTATAGGATAAATGTTCACCTATTATATCATCTTGTAGTGATACACGCTTTAGGCTATATCATCACTCCTTACTATTCATCATAGTAATATATGCTTAGGCTAAATCATCACTCCTACATTCATCTTGTCGTGATATACACTTCGGCTATAGGGTTCATGCACACATCATTTCTAGGTCACATCTCATCAATACACATACACATTCATCATAGTGTGTTAGACACAACACACACTTCGACCATTTCCGATGATGCACTCTTGTTTATGGTTCATTCTTGACTGTTGAGGGGGAAAACAAAATGAACCTCATTGCATACATTTCCATTCACTCGAGGGGTACGCGACTCCTACCATTCCATTCCATCCATCCACAACATACTGCATATTATGGTTGCTTTTACTCTTGCTTGCATTTTCTTGTTCATGGTCACTTTATTACACATGCTAGTTAGATCTCTTGTATGTCATTTATCTATACCATCCACACATGCACGTTCACCTTTTTTTAGTTGTGATCACAAATACAAATATTTTACATGTAACATGGATGCTCGCCTTCTACCCTTCCTACACTGGTCACTGGGGGCATCCACATTTGTCTCTCACAAGTGCTATTGTTTCATTTTGTACTTAGCACTTTACATTACTTGGTTATACATGCTTTTGACATACTAGTTATCCTTCTAACATGCTAATGGGTGCTTCATGTGTAATATTTGTTATGCAGAGATATTTTCTTCCATACTTGTTTGTTACATTATCTGTTATTGTTTTGTTTTTGTATGCGGGCCTTGCCCTATGTTTGGTGTGCACACTTGTTTGTTTGTATGCGGCCATGATGGCCTTGCATGTCTTGTGACATCATGAGTGATGTCCCATGTTTATGACCCACTTTACGCATATTATATTTATCTTCTTGTGTGTTTACATTACTATGTTGTTGTCTATCCTACCAAATGTTTGCGTAGATTACACATTGTCTTACACATGCATGATTTTTTGTACTAACACTTGTCTTTGACTAGCCATCTTATTTGTGCACACCTTGGTTTCTACCAAATGCATTCCCTTCCCCCTGCAGGGTAGAGTTTCAAAGTTCATGAGGTTGGTCCTCTTTTGGGGCCGCATTCTCCTATCAATGACGTTACATACGCCATGAAAGAGGGGGGCATCATTTGAGGGTTTTACAGTGTACATAATGTGTTTACACCAATTTAGTTCAATGTGCATTCTGCCTTTGGCATTGTGGGTTTACATATAACGAGTGAGTTCAGACCAATCTACGAACTCCATACACAACAGATTTTACAGGACATGGTTATCCTTAGCATTCGGGGAAGCAATTACCGGTTGGAGGATACAACGGAATTCCTCCCAATACTTCTTCTACCGCTGGTGTTGGATCACCCAAAAAACTAGGACGGTACAAAGATCTCTTCACACACATTCAGGGAAGCAGTTAAAGGTTGGAGGAGACAGAGTAATTCCTCCCTATACTTCTTTGGCCTATGGCATCAGATTGCCCAAAAAACCCTGACAATACAAGATATCCTTCTACACACTCTTTCTCTCGACATGGATCAGGTGCACATGTTCCATTTACATTTTTCATTTGCGTACTTTACATTTACATGCTTTTTACATACACATGCATCTTTTACATAGCATTTTTACACATACATACATACATATTTGACTACTTGATCATTTTCTCCTTGCAGTTCTGGCCATATGAGAAACAAATAGTCAAATAGGGATAGTAACAACGATGATGTCAACAACAACACTTCGCGGTGACACACTTTACATACTAACCATATAGGTACACTACACACATCAGTTTCAACACACATGTTTCCGCCCTAGGTTCACTCGCATCACTTTTTACGCATTTTTCATCTTTAGTTTCTAAGCTCCATCATATTTGTATCATTCCACACTTTGTCTAATCCTTCGGCACGCCTTCTTCGTCACTCTACATCGACATCATGTCTGCATCTCTATCTACTTTATGTTACCGAGATTTCTGCTCACTAACATAAAGTGGGGGAAAATGTAGACACAAAATCATGCACTTTAGACATTATTTAGTCATGGTCTCATACTACTATTTAGAGGGTTTTTTAGTGAAGAAATTACTAATTAACCCAGGTCTCTTGGCCATTTTTATTTGATTTCTATCGTCATTCCCGACCTCCACCACACACATGCCTAATCCGTTTTTACCATCTTCCATCTTTCTAGCCTTGACAGGGGCACCTAGGCTAGTACTAGGGCACCCATGGGCGCTTTGATCCTTTTTGAACTTTCCCGCTACTTTTTTGGCTCTTTCTAGTTGTTTTAAGTTCTTATCGTTTTGGTGGTCGGCCATTTCAGGGCCCTATAAATATAAATTTATGAGACCATAATGAGGGACCAAGCACTAGTCACTACTATCATCCACCTAGAGTTGCATCCATCTATTGCATTGGAGATCACTTGCATCCACATAGCTCCATCACAAGGAACAAGGCTAGGATATCTGCATCACACAAGCATAGGGTAGGATTCTATTCTATTCCATCCACCATTTATTACATTTTTCTACACATAGTTAGCTCGCTACATCACAAAGTGCGACTAGCACAAGAACAAACTAGGGCATGTTTCACACACACACACATAACTACATTTGGGTCTGGAATGTAGTGCATCGCTCAGTTAGTAAGTCCACTATCGTGGCAGATAAGGTTAGTTTGACCCTATCATGTGCATTTTTATTTTTTAGGGATTGATGCTTGTTTAAGATTTCACAGGTCTTCCTTTCATCTTGGATTAACAATGACACTTGACGCAGTACATTGAATCTGATGTGACACATAATGAGGGTTTCAGACCACATGATGAACCTATAATGATCACTTTCAAATCTTTTTCACATACTGGGGCACCCATTTTGCATACCAAAGTTCCTGTAGGTTCCCCAGTCCTTCTCTAGGCACCCAATCCAAAGAATCAACCCAGATCCATCCTTTTCAGGGCTCCTGCACATTCATTCTTGCTTCTGATTTCCACATTCACCTCTGTCATGCAGTCCTATGAACATATTCTATTTAGCTAAGTTATTTTCTCTTCTCTTTTGCACATTAGGGTTTGTATTTCCATTTGTTTAGTTTCTTGGGTCATTTACATACCTCTTTACATTTATTTACTTTATTTATAATTGTTCATAGCTTATATTAACTAGTGCACATTTTCCACATTTTAGTTAATCAATATATATATGATTCACTTTTTTGAATTTCGTAATTGATAGCTGGAAGGTCGACCCATAGGTGAAAAAGATGCCCAAAATATAAAAGAGACCCAAGAAAAGAGTAAAGGTAAGAAATGGTTAGGAGCGCCCAATATGGATAGAAGTACCTGAGTGCTGGTGTCCTAACTGGGTGCCAGTGTTTGAGGCCATAAATGAAAAATCAGTGAAGTTCTTTCAGGGTTGTAGAGTGTGTAAGGTCAAAGAGAAAACAAAAAAGAAAGGATAGAGGGAAAAGATAGTTATCAACCACTAGTTTAATTTCTTAGGAATCATATATACATTAGTATCCTTTTGGACCTAGAAATGTACCCAAGTGTGTGATTTTGTGTCTTCATTTTCCCCCAATTTATGTTGTTGAGTGAATACTTGATAACATAAAGTAGATAGAAGATGCGTACCTTATGATCATGTAGAGAGTGTGTCGAATAGTGTGTCGAGTAGACAAGTGAAGTGTGAAGTGATCGTAAAGTGAAGCATGGAAACTAGGAAAGGGAAGTGGACCCTAGGGGTGAAGCATGTGTGTTGTAGCGTGCTCCTGTAACTTGTGTTTTTTTTTACTTCTTGTAGGGACGAACCTACAAAATAAGAGCAAGAGATTAGTTAAAGTTTTGTATATAATAGATTAGACAAACTTTTGTATAAGTATGTGAAGAGTGTAAAAAGGAAAGTGTGCACCTGATATGTAAGAGAGTAAAAGATAGAAAAGTATCATGTTGCTTGAAGTTGCTGATTAGAATGTTAAAGGTGAGGTTTTTGGGTAATCTCATGCCAAGAGCGATTTTTTTTTAGTGATCTCACACCAAGTGTGAGTATTTTGGGTGATCTCACGCCAAAGAGAAAGTGTTGGGGAGAGAGTTCTAGTTTTACTTTCCTTCTATGGGTTGACCTGATAAGAACCATAACAGATGATATGTCCCAATTTGTTCCGTTTTTCCCAATTATTTTTGAATTGTTCTGATTGTACTAATTGTAGGAGACAAAATGCATTATGTGACAAAAGACTAGTGCATAATACTGTAGGACTACTATAGACTGTGTTGTATTGAGAAAATGATTGTTTCTACCCCTAGGAAATTAATGCCCATGGGAGGAAAGGAATTCCTAGATGCTAGTGTATGATTCTAGGTACTGGTGTCTACTCTGTGTTTTAGAACCAAGTCAAATTGTGGGTTGTTTTATACATGTGTTCCTGTAATGTTTTTTTACTGTGTTAATCTGAAATGTAGCTTTGAGGTGTTGTCGGGGTGATTTTTTTACCCAATGCATGCCCCCCTTTGTTTGGGGTGCATGGGACGATAGTAGGAGGATGTGGTCCAAAGGAAAGGACTTGATGTTGAGCTAAAAGTGATACTTTCAGTTGGTAGGGAGTGTGCATGGTAGAAACCAAGGCACATGTAAACAAAGTGGGATAGAAATATGTGTTAGTAGGAAAAGTAGCTAGCACGCAAAATAAGATAATGTAGAAATCAAGTGTGCAATCAAGATAGACCACGAAAAATGATTTTCAAACATGGGACATCACTCACAATGTCATAAGATAATCAAGGCCAAGGTGACCAAAAGAGTACAATGATCATACAAGACATAGGGCATAGCCCACAAACAATCGAATACAATAACAAACAATAGCAAGTAAAATGTGACAGATGGCCATGGTTGTATATAGTCTTGTAAGGCAAAAGCTACACATGAAGCACCTGTTAGCATGTCAAAAAGATAAATAATATATCAAAGCGTGTATATATCAGTGAAAATAAAGTGCTAGTAAGAAGAAGTAGTAAATGATGAATCAATAGAACATGTAGTGTGTAAGAGTAGTCAAGGTAGATGCCCCTAGGAGCCTCAGTGGAACTGGTAAAAGGTACAGTTCCAAACATCATTGTAACGTGTAAAAACGTGTAATAGATTTGCATTCACCTCAACAGACCAAGTGAACATGCATGTGTATATATAAAAAGATGATGACTTACTAAGAATATATCTAGCATGGAAAATAAAGTGTAACATGTAGATAAAATAAGCTAGCAAGAGTACATGCAGCCAAGATCTGTAAATGTTTTGTATGAGTGTGATGATGCGGTATGGAAAGTGTGAAAATGATAGGAGCAACGTGCCCTTGAGAAGATGGGGATGATATGAGGTTCATTTATAGGAACCCTCAATAGTCAAGAATGAACCATAGAATAAGAGTGTGTCATCGAGTAATGTGTTGTGTGAGAATAGATGTTAGAAAGATGTATCATAAAGAACAGAGTGTGATATGAGGTTCATTGATGAAGTAGCCCTCAATAGTCAAGTGTGAACTATAACACTAGATTGCGTCATTGGGAAATGAGTGTATTGTGTGAGAGTAGATGCTAGAAAGATATATCATGAAGCATAGAGCGTAAAGTGGGCATGATACGAGGTTCATTGACCATATCACTAGAGTGCGTCATTGGGTAATGATGGTACAATATGTGTACCAAAGAGGTAAGAGTACTTTAGAAAGGTAAACATGAAGCACATAGCATGAAGTGTAGTAAAGAAGCTAAGAGTAGAAAATAGAGAGAGACGATAGTGATGGAGAGGGGGGGAAGTGTAATGCCACCAAGTGTGTATGTAAGGAGTTGTTAGTAAATATATATGATCATTGTAAGCAAGAATAACCAGAGTATGTATAGTGCACTAAAGGATGTGTATCGCATATAAGTAGTATGTGTACCATGAATAGAAGGATCCATAAGTAATCACGAGTAGTAAAGCGCGTATGGAATAGTCTAGGAGTGTAGAGAGATATAGCAATATGTGCATGTAGATATAAGAAAGTACTGCTAAAAATATTGACATGAATTGTAAATTAAGAGTAATGTATAGTGAACTGTAGCACTAGAGTGCATCATCGAGTAATGACGATACGATATGTGTACCAAAGAGGTAAGATTGCTTTAGAAAGGTTAACATGAAGCACAGAGTGTGAAGTGTAGTAAAGAAGCTAAGAGTAGAAAATAAAGAGAGACGATAGTGATGGAGAGGGGAGGAAGTGTAATGCCCCCAAGTGTGTATGTAAGGAGTTGCTAGTAAATATATATGATCATTGTGAGAAATAATAACTAGAGTATGTATAGTGTACTAAAGGATGTGTATCGTATATATGAAGTAGTATGTGTACCACGAATAAAAGGATCCATAAGTAAGCATGAGTAGAAAAGCACGTATGGAGTAGTCTAGGAGCATAGAGAGATGTAGCAAGATGTCCTTATAGATATGAGAAAGTAGTGCTAAAAAGATTTGACATGAATTACAAACTAAGAGTAATGTATAGATGTGTATGTGAACAATATGGATAGACAATTGTTGATTAGAACATGTGACTATGAGGAGGGGAGTGTTTGATGTCCCCCAAGTGTGCGAGTAATGGATATCTATGTGATGATGTGAGAGAGACCATGCCATGGTGGCATAATTAGAATAGGTCAAAGATTGCAAAATCTACCAAAGAATAATGTCAAGATGGTGAGGGGAAAACTTGATAGAGTCTAAGATTTGAACTAGATGAATAGGAAGTGTATAAGCAATAAAAATCTACCCATTATGAGAAAATAAAATAGGTGTAGTATTGTGCATGTTGGAAATAGTGGAAAAGATAAGTGCAAATTGGGAATATTAGAAGCAATAAAACAATATGAACTAGCCCCTTGATTAAGATAAATATGGAAATTTATGCCTAATTTGATTGCTATTGCAGCAGTAAATGAATAAATAATTAAGTACATAAATTAAGCCAAACAAACAAAGTTGAAAAGTATGAAACCTTAAGTTCAAAGAGAGATAGAAATCATTAGCTGATTTATAGAGATCTCGAAGGTGCATAGAACTGGAAAAATGGAAAATCCAGAGCACTTACTGTTGCAACGAAGCTCGATAAAATGCAGAGATGGAGGAATATGCTAGACTGGGGCACCTGGAGAGGGACATGGGTGCTTATGGATGCCCTAGGCTTGTGTTTGTGGAAATAATCAGAAAAATTCCTTTGAGTGGTCGTAAGGTATTCGTTGTTGTTCACCTTTGGTTGCTATGAGGTCGCACAATGATCACTGGAGTCACTAGAAACCTGAAATGAAATAATGACATGTAAAACCCTCAAAGAGACATCAAATCATAAAAAGGAAGATGCAGAATGAGGGGTTAGACTATTCTCAGCTGTCATAGTGGTGATCTTATGACTGAATGTTACACTACATCTCAGACCCAATGTAGTTCTCTCTGTGTGTGTATGTGTGTGGAATTGTGCCCTAGGTGGCTCTTGTGCATGTCACACTTGATAGTAAGAAAAGAAGCTAGATGTAAATAAATGTAATAGATGTGTGCATGGAATAGAATGAACTTCCCTCCTATGAGGTGTGTATGTAGAATAACTAGCCCTTGTGTCCCTTGGATGGTGCTAGATGGATGCAATGTAGCTCTTAGATGCTTGATGGATGCAACCTTAGGTGGTGATATCTAATGCTTAGTGCTTGGTCTTTTATTATGATCACATAACTTTATATTTATATGATTCCCTTGCTTGAATTTTGTAATTAACCTCTAAAAGGCCGACTACCAAAAAGATAAGATGCTCAAACGGATAGAAAGAACCTGAAATATGTGAGCAAAGTATACTGAGGTCAGGGGTGCCTAGAGGGGATGAGGGTGCTTGATGCTGATGTCTTAGCTAGGCCCTAGTGTCCAAGAAGATAAATGGTATGGTATAAAAAGGCTGACTGAGCAAGTAAGGGTGCAAGAACAAAAATGGAAACAAAAATAAAATAAAGGTGGCTAAAGAAATGGGTTAATTAGTACTTTTCATACTTAGGAATCATATGAATAGTATGTAATTAGGACTGGATAATTACCCAAAGTACATGATTTTGTGTCTACATTTGCCTCCACTTTATGTTGTTGAGGGAATGCTCGATAACATAAAGTAGATAAGATATGCATACCTTATAACCATGTAGATCGATAACGAAAGCGTGCCGAGGGACGAGACAAAGCATGAAGTGATAAATGTGTGAAGCTTGGATGCTAAGGAGGAAAAAGTGTAAAAAGTGATGATGAAAATGACCCTAGGGTGGAAATGCATGTGTAGATGTCATGATTGTGCATGTTGTCAATGTCGATGTCGATGTCGATGTTGTTGATGTTGACTACCGCTTCCCATACAGATGGACTTGTAAAAGATAAGAATGAACAAGTAGTCAAATACACATGTATATGTGTAAAAATCATGTAAAGAAGTATTTAAAAATGAAAATATGAAAAAGGAACATGTGCACCTCATAAGTGATGAGGAAAGAGTATAGAAAGGATCCTGTAGATGTTGTTGATGACTGAATTTTTTGAATGATCTCATGCCAATTGTCTCGGCTGCGAGTTTTTGGGGTGATCTCACACCGAGTCATAGAAGAAGTGTAGGGAGAAAATTCCAATGTTATCCTCAAACCTTTAAATGCTTCCTGAAATGTAGAATACCACTATAGATGGTGTGTAAAAATTCAAACAATTCGATCCAATGCGAAAGTAAAAAGTGTTGTGTAGTGCATGTATGTTGAGTGCTAAGGACTGTGTTCCCTGTAAAAGTCATTATGTGGAGTTCTATAGAATGTGTTGAACTTCCAAATATTGTGTAACTTCCCCTAGTCAAATGCATCTAGGAAGGGTCAGGGGCGCCCAAGCGCTATTGTCCTAGTCTAGGCGCTAGTATCTATGTTGTGTTAGGGACCGAAGTCTGATTCCGAGCCTTGTCTGATACTAATGATTGTGTTGTACCAGTACCGTGTTGTGCTGAAATGTGAGTATATGACATTGTATGGGGTGACTAATTCACCCAAATGATGCCCCCTTGTTTTTTGTTCATGCGAAGTTGTTGAAGGAGTATGCGGCCCAAAAGAGGACTGACTACTGTGCTGGAACTCTACCCTACAGGGCAAAGGGAATGTTGTTGTTAGAAACCAAGGCACACACAAACAAAGTGGGTGGGAGATAAGTTCTAGTGTGACAGCTAAGACGTAAGAAGACAATGTAAACATGCAAGAAGACAATGTGGATTGCGAAAAGTGGGTTGAAAACATGGGACACGAATCACGACGTCGTAGGAAAATCAAGGCCGACGAAGCCAAAAGTAGACGATGTGCACACAAGAGAAAGGGAAAAGCCCACAAACAAGAGCATTCAAAGAGAACAATGACATGCAATGTAACATATAACCATGGAAGAAAACAACCCTACATAACAAATGATGAACATGAAGCACCCGTTAGCATGTTAGGATGATAAAAAGTATGTCAAAATGTGTATAATCTGATAATGTAATGTGCTATGAAACAAAATGAAACAATATCACCTATAATGTATGAAAGTGGATGCCCCTAGGAACCGTTGTGGGACTAGTATTAGGTATTGCACCAAGCATCCATGCTGCATGTATAGATATGTAGAATATATGATCACATCTAGAAAGGAAATTGAAGGTGCATGTGTGTATGATAAATATACTAACATACAATATATTTATCTACCATGTGTAGTAAAGTGTACATGTAAAATCATAAATAAGGAAGAGTAAATGCAACCAAGATATGCAATATGTTGTGGATGAGACAAAATGAAATGCAGTGTGAATGATAGGAGCAGTGTGCCCCCTGAGTGGATGTGTATGTATGTAATGAGGTTCATTCAGATATGCCCCCTTAGTAGTCAAGACTGAACCATAAACGAGAGTGCGTCCTCGGGAAATAGTTTGACTTGTGTATAGGAGAAAGGTGATATTGTCAAAGTGCAAAGCGTGGAGTATAAGTGTGTGAGTGAATGAGTGAATGATTAAATGTGTGAGTGTGGTGAAGTGCATTTGAGATATAGACCCTTAGCTGTCGAGTGTGGACCATGGAACTAGAGTGCATCATAGGGTAGTGAGTGCAGTGCATAGAAATAGATGTGAGAAAGATATGTCACAAATGTGTAGATTAGATGTTGCGTAAAAGGAGATGAATGTGTGAAATGTCTAGAGTGTAATGTGTATGTTAAGAAAGAGTTGTTGAATGTGCAAATATTTTTATTGAATGGATTGATTGTAGATACGTTGAGTGTGATGTGTATTGTCGAATTTGTAATATGTTGTGTTGATTGTGTGCAAGGGAGATGTGATATGCGATGTAGAGGAGGTATGACATAAAAGCGGGAAGTATGTAGGATGTTGTAGATATGACGAGTGTGTTACAAGTGGTGTCGAATATGTGTAAAGAGTGTGATTATGAATACGCTGAGCTTGTAATATGTATTGTTGGGTGTCCACTAGAAATAATGTGGTGCAAGCATGTTGATTTTATAGTGAGGTAGATATGTAAAAAGTATGTATAGTGCAATGTACAATTTGTCATGGGTGTGTTGTGAGATTTGTTGAATGTGTAAAGTGATGTATTGATTGTTGGTAAAAATAAAGTGATGATATGTTGGTTGAATATGTGATGTTATATGGGGAGAGAGGTGTGTTGCTTGTAGCTTGTTGTGTAAGATGTTTTTGTTGATTGTATGCGAAAAAGATGAGGTATGATGTAGTATAGAGTATGTTGTAAATGTGTCAAATGGGTTGTATGTTGTGTTGAATGTATGCAAATAGTATGTGGTGTAATTTTATTGAGGTTGTATTGATAGATAGGCATGAGAAGAGTGTATTGTAAATATGTTGAGTAAGAATGTGTCGCAAGTGTGTTGGTTGTATAGTGAAAAATATGTGTGAGAAATAAGATGATGTGTAATGTACTGTGTAGTATGATGAGAAATGGAAGGATGAGTATCCTAAGAGCATTCAGATCGAATTTGAGTTCACCAAAATGATTAAGCTAAATATGGCAATATATGCTTAATTTGATTGCTATTGCAATAATAAAATAATAAATAATCAAGTACATAATTTAAGCCAAACAAACTAAGCTGAAAAGTATGAAACTTTAAGTGAAAAGAGAGGGTAAAAATCCTTAGTTGATTTGTAGAGATCACGAAGGTGCACAGAGATGGAAAAATGGAAAATCTGGAGCACTGACTGTTGCAACGAAGCTCGATAAAATGCAGAGATGGAGGAATATGCTAGACTAGGGCACCTAGAGAGGGACAGTGGCACCTGTGGGCACCGTAGGCCTGTTTCTGGGTGCATGTGTATGCAAAAATACTAATAAAACCTTCTATGAGTAGTCATAAGGTATTCACTTTTGTTTTTCTTTGGGTGCTATGAGGTTGCAAAATGATCGCTGAAGTCAATAGGAACCTGCAATGAAATAATGACCTGCAAAACCCTAAAAGAGATATCAAAACCTAAAAAAGAAAGATGTAGAATGAGGGGTCAGACTGTCCTCAACTGTCACAATGGTGATCTTACGAATGAGTGTTGTACTACATCTCAGACCCAATGTAGTTCTATGTGTGTGTGTGTGTGTGTGTGTGTGTGTGTGTGTGTGTATGAAGAATTATGCCCTAGGTAGCTCTTGTACGTGTCACACTTGATAACAAGCAAAGTATCTAAATGTAAAGAAATTATGTAATAGATTTGTGTATGGAATAGAATGAACTTCCCTCCTATAAAGTGTGTATGCAGAATAACCAACCCTTGTGTACCTTGGATGGTGCTAGATGGATGCAATGGAGCTCTTAGATGCTTGATGGATGTAACCTTAGGTGGTGGTAACTAATGCTTAGTGCTTGGTCCTTTATTATGATCACATAACTTTATATTTATATGATTCCCTTGCTTGAATTTCATAATTAACCCTGAAAAGACCGACTACCAAAAAGATAAGAAGATCAAACAAATAGAAAGGACCCAAAATATGTGAACAAATTATATTGAGGCCAGGGGCACCCAAAGGGGATGAGGGTGCCTAACGTTGGTGTCCTGGCTGGGTGTTGGTGTCTAGGATGATAAATGTCAGTGTATAAAAAGGAAGACTGTGCAAGTAAGGGTGCAAGACTGAAAGTGGCAATAGAAAGCAAAGAAAGGTGACCAAAAACATGGGTTGATTAGTACTTTTCTTAGGAATCATTTGAATAGTAGTATATAATCAAGTCTAGATAATTACTCAAAGTGCATGATTTTGTGTCTACACCTATATGATCATAAACAAAAATTTAGAAAGAGGGGAACATATGGCCTCATGAATGTAACAAGATAAGGTGTATACATAGTAAATGAATCATGCATAGGATCATGGAAAGTGTGAGGATTAAGAATTATTGTAAAACCAATATACAATGTTCTAACTTATAATGAGGTAGATGCAGAGATAGATGTAACATTGGAAGCACTAAGCATATGATCAATAGAAGTTTATCGAGAGTAAGAAACAAGGGGAGGAGTATCATGGGTATCGATAGAGAATTGATCATGTAAATAAGCAACACTAGGGTGCATCCCAAGAGGAGAAGGATGCCCAATGTAGGTAATTTCATGAGCATCATGTGCAAGAGGAATATCACAAGGAGTAGTAACATGAGGTGAAAAATATACTATAATAGTATCCATAGAAGAAGGTGTAGCAAGAACATTATGTGTTATGCCATGGGTGGAAAAAAGTGTATGCATAGTATGTAACCACATATGGCCTAGAAGAATAGTATAAGGAACATCATGAGGCATAACATGAAAAATAAAATTAAGAGTGTAATATCCCATAGTAAGGGGAAGAGTGATTCTGCCTAACACTTGCTTAGGTATATTATCAAAGCCACAGATACAAAGAGTAGACAAATTGAGATGAGTAGCAGAAATTCCTATTTGATGGAGAAATGACAAAGTGCATATGTTAAGACCAGATCTAGGATCAACTAGGACACACTTAATGAGGAGATTATGAAGTTGAACCTATATATACAATGGCGAAGCCGTGAAAGATCCAATAATGGGCATGTAAGGGTTGGGTTCAACAAATGATTTAATATAAATTAAATTAAATATATATATATGAGTAATTATTATAAAAAATAATGCATAAATGATGAAATACAATAATGACACAATCAAACAAACACGTGCAACATAAAGCCCTAAGCAATAAGGAGAGATATGAGGGCTTAGTTGATTTTGAAGAAAACTGAAGGTGATTTGGGAAGGCCAAAGTGTTGAACAGGTAGGAAACAACGTTGTTAATACTCACTATAAATTCTAGAGCTTAGGAACAATGCAGGACTAGGGAGTCCACAGGAGGGAAGAGGTGCCTAGGCACTGGTGACCGGATATGGGCACTGGTGTCCGTGTAAATACTCAAGAACTAATTTCTTCTGTGTCGCAAGGGCTTCACTGTTGATTCATGTCTGTCACTTAATATTTGATTTTTGATTGCCGATGGTACCTATAACCTGAAAAATAAAATGACTACCTGCACATGTCCACAAACCACATCAAATCTAATAAAAAAGATCCAGAATGTGGATTTGGACTGACCCCAGTGGCCTCCCGAAGAGTGAACTTAGTGTCGAGTGTTGCACTACATCTCAGACCCCATGTAGTTCTTGTTTGTGTGTAGAAATGATGCCCTTGTGCAAGTTGCACAAATGATAGTGGGCTAGATCTAGAATGTAGCAATGTAAAGTATGTGTGGATGGAATAGAATAGATGTCCCATCCTATGCAGTGTATGCAGGATTGATACAACCCTTGTCCCTTGTATGGATGCTATATGGATGCCTTTGAAGTGCTTTAATGCCTTTGAAATGCAAGTATAGGTGATGATAATAATGCTTAGTGCTTGGTCCTTATTTTTGAGAAGTAACTATATATATATATATATATATATATATATAATTACCTTGTTTGAATTTCATAATTGACAGTTGGAAGGCTGACCCATAGGTGAAAAAGATTCCCAAAAGATAAAAGAGACCCAAAAAGAGCGAGTAAAGGTAAGAAAGGGTCAGGAGCGTCCAATATGGACATAAGCACCTGGGAGCTGGTGTCCTAACTAGGCGCCAATGTCTGAGGCCATAAAGGATAAATCAGTCAAGCTCTATTAGGGTTGTAGGGTGTGTAAGACCAAATAGAAAACAATAAAGAAAGTAAAGAAGGAAAAGATATTTTTCAACCAATAGTTTTCTTACTTAGGAATCATTTATGCATTAGTATGCTTTTGGACTTAGAAATGTACCCAAGTGCGTGATTTTTTGTATTCAATTTGATACACATGTTGTATCTTCTCAACTACCTGGGGACATATGAGGATTACCAAAAATTCTTTCATAAGAATAGGTTTCCTCACCCTTCACTTTATCCGTGAGCACTTTCATGACGGGGTTCCCATCACTACCTTTACCTACCATACAAACATCAATGTGTATAACCATATTTTATCATCCTACCCAGCTTCGTAACATTTAAGCAATCATTCATATTCAAAGAAACCATCATAGTCAACACATGTTTCACATCATATTATATATTACTCAACTACATCAAGATAAGATATGTGATAAATTAAAGCTAATAACTAATCAAGAATCTCATCGCACAATGACACTATACGAACTCAACACAAGCCTATATATATTGTATGTTCAAACATGCCAATATAATGAGGACCATGCCCTTCTAAAAAATGTCTATACATCATCACTATAATCATCATCCATTCTCAAAACCTTGATGAGAGATTGAGAAATTTCGGCCTCCCCTACATCTCTATGACCACGCAAACATGATCGTGATCTATATTGTCATAATATCTCTCGTAGGATCCCTGTCTATAGCCTAGCCTCTACATACTATGCTTGCAAATTAATAAATCTCAATAATAAATCATGTATAAGATTTATCTTAGGTGGAGGTTGAGCCTCTTTTCTATCTTGTCTTGACTCTCATCGCTCTCACGCTGTAACACAACACATGTTTCCTCCATCATGGATATTGTAATGCCTACACTAACAACATGGCCAAAACACAAATAATTTTTTTTCTAACTTACATGCTTATATCAATAAAAATTACATTATCATTTGGGCCCAAATAACAATAACACATAATGCCTGAACCAAAGAACAATATGCGTCACTTCACATGTATCTCCAAACAAGGAGATGATGATGCCAATTAAACATTAGAAAGGAAAAGTATAATACCGCCAAGCTATAATATAACTTGTCAAGGGGAAATGGTGTCTATACTTCCACTCATCCCTCCATTAAGGAAGGGATATTATCCTTTGGTTCCTCTAAAGAAGTCATGTAACCATGCATGAAAACACACTTATCCCTCGACATTTATCGCTCCAATAAGACTAGTCTCTCCAACCTTTGTTTCCTCCCAGAATAAATAATAGAACCCATACACCATAATAATACTTATCCCTCCACCTTTGGCACTGCAAGTCCACAACATACACACAGACGAAGCATACTCATGCATAAAAGAAATAAAACACATCAAACAAATGCACATGCATTCCAAATAGAAACCAATTAAGTCTGAAAAATATTAGCATTAAGAGAGAGAAAAAATAACATTTCATCGTATATACATCATCATGTCAAGCCTTTGTACGAGGCTTGAAAGAGAAAGGATTATGAACATACACATACATTAATTACCACACACTACTAAGCCTCTAATGGCTTGTAAAGGTAGCTAGTGTCAATCCAAACCACTTATCACTCTACTAAGTTATGGGGCATAAGTTATTGGTTCCTCTAATAAAATAAGATGCATGTCACCTATTCCTCCACCTGGTTTATTACAAAACCCATGTATCACTCCACTAGAACAAAGCCCACATACATTTGGTTTTTCCTTAATGTCACATAAGGTTTACTTCAAATTTATCATTACTTATTCCTCCATGATGACCCTACCTTCCCTCATACACATAATACACTTGTTAGTCCCACACACGCTTGTTAGTCCCATAATGAGTACTAAACAAGTACATGATATATAAGAAAAACTACATACTACTCAAAAGAACAAATAAACATGTACATCCCATCAAATGATAGAAAAAGACAAAATGAACTTACAAGAACAAGGGAGATAGAGAGAGAGAGAGTGAGTGAGTGAGGTCCTTGACCATCACTATGCATATCACATGGTTTACACTGTATTTAATTAAATACTTTGTATTAAACATGTGTTAAGGAAATAATATTCATTCAACCACACAATCACATAATAAGATGACAATATCAAACACCCATTGGCTCAAATGAGCATGTCACAATACAAAGGGAGACCACAAGAGGAGATTAAGGAAAGAGGGCCTTTCCCATAAGGTACATGGATCCTTTAATTAACCTTTCTTTTTAGATAAATTTAAGCATTTAACATCATTGCTTAAACCACGGTTATGAGTATGAAACATGTTCTCATTCCTTAATATTAGAAGTTTCCCATTTATTAACATACTTGATCACCAATGGTGCATTCCATTATTATCACTTGTTTTAAGATTATGTTAGTCATTTTAGCCATTTGTCATCATTCAATATGTATATAATTTTAATAACAATCATTCTCAACATTCAATTCATCTACTCGTGTTCTTATTACCATTAGGTTATTACTTGATCTCATATTGGCATCGTTTTAGAACAACTATGATCCCTATAATAATTTTTTTCACTTGAGGATTAAAGAATCCACAAAGTAAGCTCTCACCCAAAACAATTTATTTTATGGTTCTTATACAACTCAAGTGTTTAAAATATATTTTACAAGTGAGACCTTCATTATAATTTCATGCGTTCTATTGCCTTCTAAGACATTAATTCTCTCGTTGGACAAGCATACATTAAGGGTATTTACCAATAATCCTCATAGCAGTTCCAAGATTTATTGATCTCATTAACACTCAAAGGGGTCTACATTCTACCACGAGGAAAAAATTATGGTAACAATACCTTTTCCTTATAAACCTTCATACAAACCAAGGTATTTTGACACTTCTTTCGAAGGTAACACTTCTATTTATGAGGATATTAAGGGGTTCAAACTCAATAGTTTCATGCGTAGGTAACTTAAGACATAGGTTCCACTTGTGTCATTTAAATCTCTCTAATGAGATCATTGAAGGTGGGAACACCCCAATTCTATTCCCAATATTTTTGCTACCCATTAGAGTAATAAGGACAATACACACATGAAGGATAGTTTTCTCAAGATGAGACTAGAACTACGACATCTAGGGATGACGGTCATACTCACACCAAGTGTGACATGGTACACATAGTGCAACCCTTTCCTCACACAAATGTACCTAAGCTACGGAAATGGTTTTGCAAGGCTTGTCCC
The DNA here is from genome assembly GCA_019776745.2 of Taxus chinensis. Taxonomy (NCBI): domain Eukaryota; kingdom Viridiplantae; phylum Streptophyta; class Pinopsida; order Cupressales; family Taxaceae; genus Taxus; species Taxus chinensis. The sequence continues at coordinate 16,180,254 of CM034149.1, forward strand.
AGGTACAAACGAGAGAATAACTTGTAATAGGTTAAGGTCCTTTCTTAACACATTATGGTTAAATGGGCCTAACATGACTCAACTAAGATCGAAGCTATATGTGGCCTCCCTACAACTCTGAATTTGGTTTACAACTCTACCAGTTATGTGCTCTATCAACCGTTTCCACAAAAGAATTGTTAACCATATTCATCCAATATCATTTGAATTTTAATTCATAGATTTTGGAGGGATTATTTGAATTTTGGAGGGATATTTATTACTTGGCATTAATTCTGATTTTTGTGGGAAAAGTAATGAGTCTAATTCATTAATTTGTTTGCAGGTGCCTCAATTAATGAGGTGATGGTGGCAAAAGGAAGGACAATTATGATCAACAAGATGGAGAAATTTGTTTGTTTTAAAATTAAAATATGTTTTAAAGTCATATTGGCAACTTGAAAGGTTGTGCAATTAAGTGCATGAATATACATTGAAATGTGGTAATGTGAACACTTTTGTTCCTATACATAAACAAGTGAACTTTTGATTATGTACATAAATGTACTTATTTTATTTATGTTGACATTTTTTATGCTTGAAGTAAAAAACATGCGAGTCTAAAAGTTAATGTTCCTAATGTGTCACTTCATACATGTTTTGTAGTAAAGAGTACTAATTGTTCAAGTTTTATAAAGATTTTGTATGATTTAAATTATGTATAAATGTGCACATTTATTGGTTCCTTTAAAGTATATTAATTGGAAATTATTAATCCACTTAGTAGACCCCACCCTCACAAAAAGGTGACATCTATTGGTGCATGTTCACCAATTGGTGCCTTTCCCCTATTCTTCTTTTAATTTAATTTCCATATTCCTCTTCAGATTAGTAAATGACTAATTACTTATGGTCAAGGCATTTGTTAATTATTAGTATGAATTCGGTAAATGTTATTGTAAGTTTTGTAGGTTGTCATCCACCTGTTTTATTTTTATTTTTCAAATACTATATAGTATGCTACACAATTATTAGGATTTAAAACTATTTACATACTATCAATATTAAAGATTTATGTGAAATATGAATCAATATTAATTTTATGTTTTCCTTTTATCACGTAAGAAATAAATATATATTGCTTCATTCACACAACAATTGAGTATCAACATTAATGAATAGAGGTGAGTTGTTCCATGTTCCTCGTGGACATATACTTGGTGTACATAAGTAAGCATGGATCGAATCTCACTACTACTTTTCTGTCTTCAGTTTGGGCGACGTTGGCCACATTGTATTTGGCACCGGAAGCTCTGGCACAAAATCATTCCAACAAGTTTAGAATGAATCGAGGTCATTGAGCACTGCTCCTCCATCTTCAATTCAAATGACGTCACTGCCTCCGGAGGCGATGATGACAAATTGGTTGGTGCTACGGGCTCCATACATCTTGGAATTACTTCTATGACTCTAGCACTCCTCATTCAGTAAAAAAGTCAAACCCACCTAGGTTCGTTGGCCTTCCCCACAATAATTTATTATGATCCTTATGCTAATAGAGATAACATCGCATTGGAGGTGGCCCTCTCACTATCAGAATGGTTGATTATATGTTTGTTACCTCGCTATCACTATCAAATGTATCTCTTCATTGCATCTTGGAATTGTTTTAACGACCCTACAAACCGTACGTACCTTGCTACCCAGGACTAACGTACTTTTTCAATGTATCTTGATCTTGCTTCAACAACTCTACAAATTCTTATATTTTTACTATCGACATAATATTACACCTTCTCTTGGTACATGTGTTAGTATAAATTTGTTACGCATAATGTGCCTTTACCTAAAAAAGCTACATCAGAACTTATATGGTCTCTTTGAACTTTCTTTTTTGAGGGGTTTTTGAAATGAAACATTTTGTTTTCATGGAAGCGTTTAATGTCCAACAATGAAGGAACTAGTTAGATGACGAGGTCCAACGTAATAATTAACTTAAAAAATCTATTTTGCTTTTCTGATTTTGGCGCCAGCATAGCAATTGAGACGGAAAGGTGTTTTCTCGTATCATTTTAGAATTTAATTAAATATATGAAGAGTGAAGGTCGTTGAAGGGCATTTGGTCTAGTGGTATGATTCTCGCTTCGGGTGCGAGAGGTCCCGAGTTCGATTCTCGGAATGCCCCGTTCTTATTTGACTTAAGGAAGGAAATCTTTGTTTTTATTACACTGATAGCAGAACCTCGCTGCAAATTTAATTTATTTATTGTTTTCTTGTTTTTAACTTTTTAATATGTTAACATATTTATAAAGATTTCAATGATAATACATCAAGGTCCCATGGTCTAGTGGTCAGGACATTGGACTCTGAATCCAGTAACCCGAGTTCAAGTCTCGGTGGGACCTTATTTTGTATGACTAAACAGAGGCATGGAAAATGTTGTAATGTTTAGTTAGCTGTCTGTTCCGTCTTTTTGAGGCGTTGTTTTGGGATATCTCATAATACTAAATATAGTAACATGAATTCTTTATGATTTTTCATAACATTTTCAAATGTAAAAGCAATGAATCAAGATTCAATAAAACAGTTTTCTTGTGCTTTGTTTCTACACACAACTAATACTCTTATAATATTATTAAAAATAGAGGAAACTCTCATTTAATTTAACATTTTTTATTATATATTTATTCACGTGAGTGCACACGCATGAACATAGCAATTTCACAAAAACTGAAATATGATATGAATGTGGGAAATCAGAACGCCAAGTTCACTAACCTATACCCATAAAAAAATATTCAATTGATCGAATTTTCAATATTATTCTTCAAAATATATAAAAAGAGTACTATTTATACAATACTAATATAAAATGATGATTGTATTTTAAAAATGTATATGTAACAATTGTTACAAAAATTTACGAATAAAAACATGTAAAATATGTATAATTTAAAGGATGACAATTGATGATAGAGGAGGATGACAATTGATGATAGAGGAGGATGACAATTGATGATAGAGGAGGATCACAACCCATAAAAAATGCTTACGACTTAACAAGACATCGCATGCTTTTAAACATTTATGACCATGTTCTTATTTATCTAGTTTCCCATCTTTGACGACAAAAAATGTTTAGTCTTGTGACTTAATTTTCAAACACAATTGGCATTTATAGATTATCATTTTGACAAGCATAACTCTCAAAATGATCCACATATGAATATTCACAACTATGAAGTTAACATAATATTATGTGGCTTACAATTTAAACGAAATTCAAGCTTTAGACTATCTTCCCTTCAATGTATTTACGAATTTATGTCTAATGTTATGTTATGTGATCTCTAATTTCTCAGTGGAAAAGTTGGCAGTGGAATTGTGACATTGCTTTCAAACAATATTTTTTGGGCTTATGGTACTAAATAATGAGTCAATTCTCCTCGATTTTTGTGAAGTTAAACAATTTTCTGGGTTTAAATTCCTCCCCTTAAACATGGCTATCTCAGCTCAATCAAATCTAGATTTCTAAATTCAATCCCAAAATCAGACATTTTTTTAGGTGCCTTGTCCACCAAGGTCTTCCGAGAAGGGAAAGGTTCAAACACATTGGATTAATGGTCTAATTTATGCTAAAACTGAGTCTTTCAAACACCTCTTATAGACTTGTCCACAAGCTCGAGAGTCTTGGGAATGGATGCACACCTTATTTTAGACTTATCACCTAGAGCCCATCAACTGGAGAATGATTTTTTTTGGGGATGCCTCTTCATGGCTAACATATATAACATATGCGTTGATTTTTTTTGAATCTATCATTCTTTTTAGCTTTAGAAAGCTAAAAAAGTAACCATTTTCAATGATGAGCTCATCTATATCAACTTTTAGTTTGCGATAACGTTGTTATCTCTTATGATTTTCTATAGATATATATGCCCAATAAGAAAAATTGTTCTTGACTTTTAGCATATACAAGAGCTACTCAGGCATGAGGGGGCTGCACCCTACACCATGATCAAAATGCCTTTAGATCCTCTGCTACATGACTCACCCACTCTGACTGCCATGATGCAGCGAAGCTGCTCCTGCATTCAGTTATGTAATACTCTTAATTGTAGCCACTTCTCCAACCATCCTCAATAAAGGTGTGAGTTGGGGTGTTACAATCCACCACCTCACGGAAAATCTAATGCCATTTTGTCTTGGTTGTCCTCATTGGTGCAAGGTGGTGATCGGAGAGTGGTGATGTCTCCATCTTTTCGGCGAGGCATCTTGGTCCCTGTGACTCTTCTAGAGAATTCTAAGACAAATGGATTGCCCTGAATCCTCCTTTAGAAGAACATTCTTATTAAAATGCTCTTCATATAAAGAATGGTTGACCACCACTTCATCTTACTACAACTTCTTGTGCTTCACTTTCATACTTGCCTTGGTGTTTTCATTATTTTGATACCGCTAAATTGTTTTGTCTATGTTAGCTAGCTTTTTAAGCTATGTTTTTTTAGCATTAATATTAGGTTATGAATACTAACCAATCCCCTTTATTTATTGTAACAATATGTATTCTATCTTTTTTTGATTGATTGATATATCAAATTCCAATAAAAAAATTAATACATGCGAACAAGTGTTTATATTTACTTAGCATTTTCCAAATTTATACATGTTCAAAAACTGTGAATACAAGTGATTAATATATTAAATTAGTGTCTTTCTCTGAATCTAACACTATTGGTACAGTCACATTATTCAAAATTTGAGAAGTAACAAAAATTGGTGATCTTAACCCAACACTACAAAATTTGGCTATTTTTGTTGGAATATGTGTCTCATACTTTCAATACATAACTACTTTTAGTGGTGGAACAAATTTTAGTGGTAGAACTAATTTTAGGATTTTGTCTTGTGGAAAAAGCAAGGTTGATTTTGAGATGTGCTTTGGTTATTAAAGCATATGCTCTCATTGTGAGATGTACACAACAAGTGACGATTAGTCAAAACTTGCAAGAGACAAGTTAGTAGAATCCTAGGATTGGTCTAGATCTATAAAGGAGGAGGTTGTTGTTTTCGGTGAAGAAAATGTTGACAAGTTAAGGGTCAATGCATATTTGTGTTGGAAGGTTGCGTACTCAATCATGGTGGAGTGTATATGTAAGTCTTGATTTAGAGTCTTGGTGACTTCATGTTGTATTTGTAAGCTGGTTTAAGTGAATACAAGAAATAACCTGAAATGGTTTTCTCAAGATAAATATCGTGTCAATGTTTTGTGCATGGTTTTTATTTATTTAGATCCCTACTTATTTATGCTTCTATGTTTTGTTTATTGCATGTTGGTTTCCAAAAAATCCACCATCTAGTATCAAAGCCAAGGTTGTGCTTGGTGAGGGTTTTGGTTGTTTTTTAAACAAGTCTTGAAATTGTAGATATAGGTTTTAGAATCTTGAATATGGTAGGAAACACCAAGATTGAGATTGACATGTTTGATTACAAGAACTTTGAGTTATAAAACTCAAGATGGAGGATCTCGTGAATGAGAGAGATCTATGGATTGTTGTGACACAAAAATCACCTACAGGGTTGACACAAAAAGGGTGGGACATGGTTGATAGGAAGGTAGAAACTCTATCAAGTTGTTTTTTAGACTATTTGTTCTTGAATGTCTCTAGTGAGAAATTTTGCAAAGGGTTTGTGGGAAAATTTAGCAGTGGTGTACCAAATGGAGTCAAGATGTAAATCTATTACTCTAAGAAGTAATCCAAAGAAGTGTTGGTTCTATGGTAAAATAGAACATTTCTAGAAGAATTGGAAGCTGAAAAAGAAAAAGGAGACTCATGATAATCCATGTTTTGTATGAGGAGTGTGCATTGATGAAGGAGGTGATGCATATCTTGCAACTCTAAGATTGTATACATGCGGTGATGCGTGGTTGTTTGATTGAGGAGCATTGTATAGAGGTGAATTGTTCTTAGGGGAGGTCAAGGCTAAATCAAAGAAGCCTATTTATGACAAAGCTATTTATAGAAAGCTGATTTATAGACAGAAGATTTTCTTCTAGAAATCGAAGAGAAATGAAATATCACCACAACAAGATTTGGGGTTTGTCATCATGTGCTCTATGTGGATGCCATGTTGTTGATGAGGAATAATGAGGAGTTGGATTTGGTGAGCACACCTTTCCAAGTTGGTCAAAAAATCTCATCCGAACAATGTACAAAGACACAAAAGGAGATGAAGGACACGATGCAAGTTCCATATCAAAGTATGTTGGGAATCCTGATGTATGCAATGGTCTGCACGAGACATGACATTGCACATGCAATGGGAGTTGTTGGGTAAGTGCACCAAGTTGGGGGCACAAAGGGGGTCTTAAGTGGACGCATTTTTCTGAAAAATAAAAAACTTCAACTTGTACATATATTTTTTGAAATAGTTACACCAAAAATTGGAAGATGTTGTATTAACATGAATCATAGAATTTTGAGTCTAGTTTCTAAGCTACTAAATTTTATTGAAAACGAATAATTTTAAGTGGGTCAAATAACTAAAATACCAACAAATGCTCCTATTTTTGTTAAAATACATAATAGAGTGACTTTTGTGCCCCCACCATTTTTTGAGCACCATTTAGTATTTTTGAAAACCCTTTAGTAGAAAGATATCTAGGAGCATCTAGTTTGTGCTATATTTTTTTATAGATTTTTTTAGTGAGTATTTATTTCTTTATGATTTTTCTAGTACACAAATTTTAAGTTTTGAAAAATAATAGAGCTTCGACCGTGCCCCCCTAACTACCTCAAAAAATATCAAAAAATTAGATTTTTTTTAATATGTATAGAATTAGGCCTAGTTTGTGTTAGTATAATTTTTTTTTCAATTTTGAGTAGCAAAAAAAATGGCGAAAGATAGACATATTTAAACTTCAAAAAATGGTTATAAAAAGGCATAGTTAGAAAATAAATAATATGCAAACCTTATATTAGTCAGAAATTTTGAAAATTTATATTTTTATAAAGAAGAAAGTCTGTTCTACATCGTGGTATAATGTTTTTTAAACGAATCGATTGTTTTATGTTGAATTATCATGGTGGAAGTGGAATTTTTGCATTTTCCTGCAAAAACATGTTGTTTGTTGTGTTTGAATAGGTCCATGCCTCAGACTTCGGGATCCAAACCAGATCCAAGCCTTGAGGCATGGCTTGAAAAAATTAAAAAACACCAAACACGTACGCATTCTTCATAATATGAACATTATATGTTTTTTTGCATGCTCTTCTTTACAAAAATAAATGTTTAAGCATAAATTTTTCCTTTAATATAAGTTTTTCATTTATTATTATTTATATTTTATTATTTCTTATTTATTTTAGTAAATATAAGAAATTAGGGTCACTCTACACCTTATGGAACTAGTCGCACAACTCCATTAGTCACAGTTTAGAAGATAGTTTTTATAGTATAATCTAGTCAGTACACAGGGAATTTTTAGCATTTCAACATTTAGTCTAAAGCTTTTAGCGTTTAAATTCTACAATCGAAACCCTAAACCATAAACCTTAAACCCTAAATCTTAAACCCTAAACCTAAGGCCCTAAACCTAAACCTTAAACCCTAAACCCTAACCCATGATCCTTAAACCCTAAAACCTAAACCCTAAACCTAAACTCTTAAGCCCTAAGCCCTAAACCTTAAACATTCAACCCTTACCCATGAGCCCTAAACCCTAAACCCTAAGCCTTAAGCCTTAAACCCTGAGCCCTGAGCCCTAAGCCCTAAGCCCTAAATCCTAAACCATGAACCATGAGCCTTAAATGGTAAACCCTAAACCTAAACCATAAAAACTAAAAACTAAATCCTAAACCCTAAACCCTAACCCCTAAACCCTAAATAATGAATCCTAATCCCTAAAGCCCAAGCCCTAAACCCTAAGCCCTAAATCCTAAATAATAAACCCTAAACCTTGAACTCTGTGACCTAAACCCTTAACCCTAAGACCTAAACCCTACACTATAAACCCTAAAACCAAAATAATAAACCCTCAATCCTAAACACTAAATCCTAAACCCTAAACCCTAAACCCTAAACCCTAAACCCTAAGCCCTAAGCCCTAAGCCCTAAACGCTAAATCCAGAGCCCTAAGCTCTAACCACCAAACCTTAAACCCATAACTCTGAACCCCGAACCTTGAGCCATAAACCCTAAACCATGAACCCTAAACCCTAAACCCTAAAAACTAAATCCTAAACCTTAAACCATAAACCCTTAGCCCTAAACCCTAAACCCTAAATCCAAATCCCTGAGCTCTAACCCCTAAACCTTAAACCCGTAACTCTGAACCCTGAACCCTGAGCCATAAACCTTGAACCATGCACCCTAAACCCTAAGCCCTAAAACATAAACCATAAACCCTACACCTTGATCCCTGATCCCTAAACCCTAAACCATGTACCATAAGCACTAAACCATAAACCATAAACCCTAAGCCCTAAACCCTAAACCTTAATCCCTAAATGCTAAACCCTAAACCCTAAACCCTAAACCATGAGCCCTAAACCCTAAACCCTAAATCCTAAACCCCGAGTCACGAGTCCTAAACCCTAAACCCTCAACCTTAAACCCTAAACCCAGAGCCCTAAACACTAAACCCTTAACCAAACCCTAAACCTAGAGACCTAAACACTAAACCCTGAACTCTGTGACCTAAACCCTTAACCCTAAGACCTAAACCCTAAAATATAAACCCTAAATTGTAACATCCCAAATTTCTTGTAAGTTAAATTAACTATGTTTAAGTCTAAATAGGATTAGACGAGATCATCATTAGGTATAAAATTCATTTGGTTCGTCGTATCATGACCCACAACTTCTATTGTGGGGCATGACATTACGGAATGAATAACCCCGCAGGCCGCACCCACCTTGATGATCCTTCCTAAAAAATGATTAGGCCTTAATCATAGGTAAAACAATTCATAAATGATAGTGAATCTTTCGGTTATTTGTATTCCGGTTACTTTATTTTAATCGGTTTGGTCGTCTTTTGTTTTTTTCGACTTTTGCAGTGACCGCAATGATGAATACTGCCTCTACTGTTAATTTAACAATGTTATATCAAGCCAGCTTTACAAGAATATTCGAACTATTATTATTTACGGACTTGGTGATTTTGGTCATTTGTTTGAATGTTTTATATGGAACCTGGAAATTCAACTAATTTTTATGGTAATAGATTGTTGGAAATATGTGGACTTGTACTATGAAGGTTTAATTTTAACTTAACCATTCAAGTTGGGTAACAACTAAAGTAAAACAATGTAATGAAATATTAATTAGTGTGTGTGTGTGTAATGTGTGTGAAATGTATATATATATATATACTATAGAGGGATTTGGCATGTAAAGCCAAAAAGTTAAAAAGTATAATAATAGTAATAATTTAAAATTTAAAATCTGAGAGTTTCATAAAGTGAAACACCTTCATCATGGCACCGAGTGTGCGGCATGCACTACATGCATTGACGCACGTACCAGCATTGGGAAGCCCAAAAATTCTTCAATATGCTGCCCAACTATAGTTCTTTCATTATATTTTTATGTTATTTTTCCTTTATCTATTTTCATTCTCCCCTTTTGGAAATACCTACGTGAGTTATGGAGGAAAGAAGGATTCAACTTGTTGGAGCGGGAAGAGTATGAAGTTTGTTGATTCTGGGTTTACTTCAGGAATGAATATCTTCTCCTTTCTCTGCTAGCATTATTTGTAAAAAAAAAAGAGGAAATACACATTCTATTTTAAATGGCAATTCAAGGAAATTGTGGACAAATTTTGATTTAATTGTCTTGGAGATGAAGTATGAAAAGGAAATTGATGGATTTTATATTCTTTTTAGTTTTCTTTATGTGGTTTTAACCTAAACCCAGAAAAATACGTAGATGGGTGTTCCTAATCAAGTTTTGATTTCATTTTAAACTCTAAGTAAATTTGATTTAAGGTTAAACCCAATTCGATTCTCTGCATCTGGGTAATAAATTATACCCAAAAGGAAAAGAGTTGGGTTTTTCCTGTACAGGAAGAAGGAAAACGATTTTGTGAATTTGTGTGTTTAAAATCAATTTTTGATTGTGGGTATTTCATTATTATTAAACTGATTATATTTGGTTGTGTGTTTTCTAGTAATTTCAAATCAGATTTGGGTAACCTAATCAATATTGGTATGCAACCAGATTGGGGTTTTGTATTTTTATTCTTGGTTATTATATGCAGGTCTGATTTTTAATTTACCTGAGATCTTTTGGATGATAAATTTGTGGGTGTCAGCAGCTCTAGGCATGATGGCTTAGCATTTTCTAGAAAAAAAATTCGTTACTGGACCACTAAATCGGTTCATGTATAAATGAGGGTGTCTTGTTATGTATGAATAGACTTAAAAAAAATGGCATTTAGCCTGTAACTTCTAGCCTGGGTCAATATGACTTTGATTGATCTGTCAGTTACTGTGAAAAAGAAATTACTTGTATAAAATAAGGGCTTGAATAGCAAGGACAGCTTGACCGAGATGCACCAAGGAGTAATTGGAGGCATGATTGGGTTTAAAATAATGATATCTTATGAAAGAAATTATTAGTTGTTCTATATATACTAAAAAGAGTATGTTTAAATGATGTAACCATGATTGTTTGGAATATAGTTGTTGTGCATTTTACAGATGTTTGCTCATTACCTAGATAGAACATGTTAAAGTGATGTAAATATGGAAATGATGATTTGTGACTAATTTGTTAAGCTGTTTGCTCATTGGAACTTAAGAAAAATACTCTTCTTAATTTGTACCATGTTAAGCATGAAGTTGCTTGTAGAAATTTGATCATAATGTCAAACGCTTATATGATTGAAGCTGGAATGACAAATGTATTGACCTCTTGTGATTAGAGGGAAACATGATCGCTAAAATAGAAATTGGTTGTTCTATTTATGTGCATCCATAGATGTATCTTTATAGTATAACCAGGTAGTAATACATTTTCAGTTGTATTACCATACGTGCTTGTTGATAAAACAACATGTATATCCTTTCATATTTTATTAATTAATTACATTAGAAAATTGGAGTTAATATTCATGCTAGTTCATTTTGAACTAACATCATACCACTACTCCAGTCTTGTAGGACAATTAGCCATTACATTTGGATGTACGGAAACTCGTGTCTTGTGAATTTTTATCGTAGCATGGATCTAAATGAGATACTTGGATTTCAATTGGTGAGAAGGATGATATCCTTGAATTTTTGGTTGAATTTATTGGGATCTTGGACCCATTGTAAATATTCAAACCTCACTATGTGAGAATTATTATACATAGTTATATATTTCACCTTAACGGCATATGTAATATATGATTTTAATAAAGAGATGATTACTTTGTGTGTAATAATATCTCAATATGAGTAAATGATGAATACTTAAAAGTTGTGAAATCTTACTTGTCACAAATTGTTGATATACATTTATTTGATAGTTATCAATGTATGAAGCCGATAATTGGGTAATTATTGAAACAATAAATTGCCTTTAATTTCTAAATTAAATAAGCTATTTAGTGGTGTAGTTAATCGAAGGAATAATTAAATATACATGTTTTAATATATATTTAACTCGGCCTTTCGGTAAACTTGGTATTAATATGATAAGATTGTAAATCCTGTTGTATAGAGAATGGAAGAGTATCGTTGTAAAAAGGTAATTTAAGGTTAAAGAAATCAAACACCAGGAAAAGAGAGACTAAATGCGATGGTAAATAGATGAAAATATCCATTAGACTTATCTCATAAAGATCCTAGTTGGCCTTTGGCATATATCTCGATATAAACTCTTGCAGGATAGGTTAAATTGGAAATAAAGTAAATACAAACTATAAGATCTAGATAACTGTGAAAGGGATAGTTGTGAGGTGGCAGAAGACTTAAATGCATAAGACTAGTGTGTTGTATTGAGTTTAGCTGTAACTTGCATGATGGAAAACTTTGGCCAAAGTAATGCATTAATGGTTGTGCATTGTCTGATCACCTAGTCCTCTAATTAAATAAAAAAAATTGTCTAGTAACCTGATCATGGGATGTTGAAATACTGAACATGAGGTAGACAATGGTCGGATACTAGTAATACATAGTCGGGAAACTAGCTTCGTGGTAGACCCAAGGACTTTCACATAGTTCCCATGACCTTTAAAAGGTTGAGCCAAAATGCTAGTAAGCATTGTCACTTGAAGTAGTGACGAAGGGAGATCGTGGAGATCTGGATACACCCTTCTTAGCCGCACATGGCTTACATGGATGTTATCAGATAGATCAAAAGAGAAAAATTTGATTTAATAGAATTTGATTAAATAAATCTATGCACGATTATAGCTGTGTAATTTGTTATTATGTATGGTGTTAAAAAATATATATCCTCATTTTTCAACTCTTGTAATTTTGAGCATTACATAAACTGTTGATTTTGTAACAATGTACCCTGGGAACCATTGAACACTAAATCCTAAATTCTAGTTGTTGGAGTGGTTGGGCACCTAAAGTTTGAATCCAGATGTGGCTATGTTGTGCACCTTTGGACATCATATATTTCCAATAGGTCTCATGAGTGAGTTCATTTTTTGAATATCAATATTAGGACCATATTTCCTAGTCTTGTGCCTAGAACCATCATTTAGTCTTCAACATAATAACTATCTTATTTTATGAGAGGTGGGACTTGTCCCAGAAAATAAATGGATATCTACATCTACATTGTGCCTTTCAATGCATATTACACATCTCTTTCCAAACGTGGCTAGATTTCTCCCCACATATACTTGCGCTCTTAGCACAATGTAAATTTCTTCACACTATGCGCTTTACTCACTCTCTGCAATTCACATTTTTCATATTTTCCATGTATGGTATTTTGCAAGCTAGGATGACCTATTGGAAGCTAGAAAAAATAACCATCGCAACACAAAAATTAATCTCAAAGGAAATGGAAGAAACACAAAGAATATACCAATACAGAGGTATAGGATCGGAATTGAATTTCTTGCAGTATCCTCTCCTCTAAAGAAAGAGAAAGCTCTTCTACTACTGGAATGTATAGCAAATTTGATAGAACTTCCTGAAGTGTTCAAAATAAGCATACCAACTGGGGAATGGCTAAGAACACAAAGGGGTTATCAATCGCCTAGTAAATTGTTCTTGTTTAGTTCTAAATGGGAGTCAGTTGGCCTACATATTAGTGACCTTCCATTAATTGATAATTCCTTCTATGGTAAACCCATGAATGCTTTCAAAAGCGCCTTAAAAAAGATAGGGGTAGTCATCAAGCCTAGTGAAAGGTGTGATGTGATTTCCAAACAACTTGAAACTTATATAGATTTATAGTTCATAACATGAATTTACAAATATATCCATCATTATAAATGGAATCTAAGTAACCGTGTCTCCCTATACCCAAGTATCAAGGACTACTAGGGTCTATGGTAGGATTGGACATTCAAGAATCATTGAGTTTCTAAATCAGAATGTCATTGTATCTGGAGACACATTGGTGTAATGCATCTTGGAAAATAAACTTGAACATTAGAAATCCTCTCAAATTTCCAGCTTACACAAGCACTGGACATAACAAGCTTTGTTCTTCAAATGAAACCTTTGTTCCCAATAACTTACAACTGAAAGAATTATTCAAAAGAGTGTCAAAAACATTTATTTGTACCAAATTGTTCTTGGATATATGGAATTTCCCTCCTTCAAAATATCAACAGATGAAATACATCAAATTGTGACGACTCTTTATGAATGTTCTGCCTAGGAAGAAAATGAACCCTTTTCAGTTGAAAACTTTTTGTTAATAATAATAAGAATGGGTAAGAAACAAAACATTACAGTGAGTTAAATAGTTCCCAGGCGATGGGAAAAATAAAATAGATGTATTGGGTAACATTAATTTGTACCAAATTATTCTTGGATATATGTAATTTCCTTCCTTTAAAATATCAATATCTATGAAAGGCATCAAATTGTGATGAATCTCTTTGAATGTTCTGCCTACGAAGTAGATGAACCCTTTTTAGTTGAATACTCTTTGTCAATTACTAATAAGAATGGGTAAGACAAAATAACTTGGAATTCCAGCGAGTGATTTTGGTGAGCCTAAACAATGAGCCTTAAACCCTGAGCCAGTAAACCCTAACCCCTTAGTATTTAAACCCTAAACCATGATCATTAAACCCTAAACCCTGTGACTGCTAGATGAACTTGACATCCTTAAACTCCTAATCCCTAATGCATTCCATAAAGGTAAAACCTGACCCTAAACCTAAACCATGAGCCCTAAACCCTAAATCCTAAACCCTAAACCCTAAACCCTAAACCAAGGAGCCCAAACTGAATAAACCGTCAATACTAATAAACCCTTAACCCTCTAACCCTAAACTATATAACCCTAAACCATTAACCCTAAACTCAAACCCTAAATTAATCCCTGAAGAATTTGAAATGCCTAAACCTATCGTTTTCTCACTACCTAAGGATCTCTAACCCTGCAAAACCTGAGTGTTTAAATCCTAAATAATAAAGCATAAAGTCCTAAAAAGTGTCTGGACCCTAAACCCTAAAACCTAAACCCTCAGTCCCTAAACCCTAAACCCTAAACCCTATAACCTTTAGCCATAAACCCTAGATGTTTATTCCCTAAGTTTCCTCTAAGACCTAATCCCAAACACTAAACCCTCAACCCTAACCCCTAAAAAATATACCCTAAACCCTGAGCCCTAAACCCTAAACCTAGAACCCTGCAAAAATAGTTTTTCTTTCAACCCTGAGTCCTAAACCTTAAATCCTAAACCCTGAGCCCTAAAACCTAAACCATGAGCCATAAACCCTAAAACCCAAACCTTGAGCTTAAAAACCTAAACCCTAAACCCCAAACACTCAATCCTAGATTCAGTTAAATATTGCCCTAAATTTTATACCACTCTACTTGTGAATGGATGGTTTCTAAAAAGGAGGCACATTACTATGATCACCTCATTGAGTGATCTAGGATTATGAATCCCATTTTTTCATGCAATGTATATGGTATAAGTGATTTATCTCATTTTAGTAAGATTTTATGCCAAACATCATATAGTTCTGATATGGTGGGGTATGTGAAGGAATTATGCACCAAATTTCAAAATCTAGTACTAATCTCAAGTAGTTAGGGCCAAAAACCAATCTGATGTTGTCAATGTTAATTTTCCTCCAAAACGGGGAATGGTGTTTTCACATAACAAAGAACAACTACTTTAGTATGAGGTATGAAAGTGGATATGTCATATGCTGACCAGTTCCACTGAAAATGAGATAACGTACTGAACATATTGTGAATTTAGGATGATGAACTATATTCTAGGATCTATAACTGTCAGAGCTACGAGACCAGTGTTCCATCAAGTGACGTGGAGTGGATTTTTTAAATACTTATTTTATTAAGAACCAAACTTAAAGTCCTAAATTGCTTTTCACAAGTTAGTAATGTGTATTTCTTTTATTAAAGAATGTCCTTTAGAGAATAATCAAAAGAAGGGGTGGGAGTTGGCATTATCTTATTGTTCCCCACAAGGATCTACATTTAATTTTGCCATTCTAAACAACATATTTAAATGCACAAATAATGTGGCTGAGTATGAAGCTTTGTTGATAAGTTTGAATTTGACTTCCAAGTTGAAAATTAGAGACATTACTAGTGGATATTTAGAATTTATCATACAGATATGTGAGAAAATTATATTGTTACAAAAAACAAGATACTCAAGTAGTACAAAAAATTTGTTTGGGATTCAATAGAGATTAAGGCCAATTTTTGCCCCCAACGAATATTATACATATTGAGTGGTATTAAATGAATTATTACAGATCATCTTATGTTTTCATGAAACTTGTTATAGTAAAAAAAATCTTCTCCTTTCTACATATATGATATTAAGGTGTTTACATGTTCATCTAAGCTAGAAAAATCCAATAATTGGTAGGTATTTGAATATGATAGTCAAATTGTGAGATTCATGATTCGTGTTGATAAGTTTGAGGACCAACTTATTGATTTAGAGACCTTTGATAAAAATCAAGATGGTAAGGAAATGATCTTGGAACAAGAGGTGGTTCATGAAAAAAATAAGCTATTGAGAGGTTTGGTGGTGTTGGAAAGATCATGTGATGTCATTGATGGAGTAAAACAATTTATTGTTCCAACAATGCAAGAGACCTAGGAAGTAAATTTGAGTCCAACTGTAGTGCATATATCTATTTTTATTAGTAGATGTATGCGTTCAATCTGGGCATGGAACATTGCAAAGTTGCAGAAGGAAGTCCAGGAAGTGAAAACCTAGATAGGGAGGGTTTTGACCATGGTATCTTGTGATGGATTGAAAGTAGGGATCGTAGGGTCACTACGACGATGATCCTGTGTGTCCCCGAAAATCCAATATCGAATCTATGAGCATGGTACACTTGTGGTACTTTACAAGAATCAAACATGGCAAGGGAAATGGTGGATTTGGCGTAGAGACAAAGGTAGAGCTACTACCTTACCATTTAAATCTGCACTTTAGTGCTTAGAAGGTCCACCTGGTGTAGAGATCTGCAATTGGATTTGTAGGCCAGAGGTTGTTGAAGAGTGGGAAAATGTATCTTATACTTTCACAATGCATCTTTTCTTCCAGCCATGGACATCACTTTTTAGTGAGCAGATCTTCATTGTAGTTGGTCAAAACATGGGTATTGTCAGGTAGGGTTTAATGGTTGCTCCCCTCCTAAAAGTCTCGTTTTAGGCATTGGTTCTTGAGAAGCCATGGCAAGCATTAATTTTAGGCCCCTGCTTTCAGTTACAGCATTCGGTCTACCCTTGAATCCTCTATTGTGTTGTACCAATAGTAAAAATCCGCTCCGCACTTCCCCAAGAGCCACCCAGTCTCACAGAATCCCTAGGCTTGGTCTCAAACTCCCTGATTAGGGTGAGTTTGTTATTCCTTGCCGCCGCCATAACCAGTCCTGTCAGGGTTTAGGCTCAATCTACCCCTTTCACCATCAGAGTATTCTCCTTACTGTGTGTGCAGAGGGGAGGTGTACATAAGTTTTCCCTGCTTCAAAGGGGAAAGCACGAGATTCCCCATCCACCATCCCCACTCCTCCACTAAGAATCCTTTGCAAGACGCAAGGTTCCACACCTGAGGTTTTTGGCCGAACCATCACCGTTTTTCTAGAGGTAGCATATTGTCAGCCATGTTTTTATTTATTCAAAAACCTCATCATGTTACCATCCAGCTATGCTAAGTTTACCTACATGTTGTTAGGTAAATCATCGATTCAGTCTTTGTCGAGTTCTCCATTCAGTATTTTCGTCTTTTTTTTTCCTTTTTATGGTTTTTTTCTTCTACCTAAATTTCAAAACATCGACATATTGTTGAGCTAATGAGATCTATGCACACCAACTTATTAAGATTTGTAGATTGTACTTAGAGATAATAATACACATGCACACTACTATAAAGATGCTCTACATTTTACTTCATCCACACAGTCACATTCACATAACACAACACATTAGAGTTTCCTACTCTTAACACTTAATTTATTCTTTATCAATGTTTATTTGCCACTACACTGAAGGGAAAGGAAGATACTCTAGCCAATCTTGTAATATACTGCAATTATAATTTTTCTATACGTGAACATATTAGATGCCCTCAAGGTGAAAATCAATGGAGGTGGAAAGGTCATTACAAGAGTAGACTTTACATAAAATGGAGGCAATGAAAATGATTCTTGAGTAGGTGGGGAACATAAGGAAACTGTAATAAAATGAGTTCCAGAGAAATAAGAGAAGAGAGTCAATACTCAGAGCCTCTGAAATAAATAATTGAAATAGTTGGAAGCAACCCAACAATGAATTGATTAAGAGAAGCAAGTAAATGTGTAAAAAGGGAGACAAAAGACATCATATTATTAACTCATCAAACATTAGAAAACACTAGTGGAAACCTCTTTATTGACTAATAAGGATTTGTTATTGATTAGGTAAATTTTTATGGTTTTGAAGGCTCCCTAAACCTCATACAAATAAAAGATAAAGCAAGAAATATCACTAACAACATGCATCGAGCAGGATCAAACCAACTTGATATAACTAGAAACAAACAATAGACCACAGAAGTCAATGGCAATACCCCAAAGAGTATGGGATAATGCTCCAAATCAGCATCAATCTTTCACCCTTTTCCATTTTTCATTTAATTTCATGTCACCCCCTTTAGTGGGTTCCTTTGTGACTATCTGCAAATTTGAGTCCTTATTACCAAGAGTCAAGTATTTAGGATTCGAATGAATCACCAAATCCTTATTTGGATTTGAATTCTTTGATGCGTGGCCTCTCTTCAACCCTCCTAGCTGCAACTCCTTAAAATTCATATCTAAGAAGGCCAATTTATCCTCTCCTCTATCTTACATTTTAGGCCCACTAGCCTATTCTTGATGAGAAGGTTCACTCAGATATGTCACTTATGGTTCTGTGAATTGTTGGCCACTGACATCCTGATCATCATCTTCAGAATCAACTTTCAGTACCAAAAAACTCAATCTTTTGGGATTTGGTTTTGTCCCTTTTTTCCTAGTTGGATGAAATCTATTCTAGGTATAGGTAGCCTGTAGATGTCCTAGAACTCTACATATGTGGAATTCGAAAGTTATATTTTCATAATCCAACTCCTGAATTTGTTGAGATCTACCCATTTAAGTACCAATTTATCTAGTAGATGCCTATTGAGATCTACCTCCACACAAATGAGAGAAAAGTACAAAACCATTCTTTAATATCTTATCATCATGCATGAAGAAGGTTCCCAAAGCATCACCTATCGTGTTGAGAGAATGATAAAGATGCATAGGCAAGTTGGGAAGTCGAACCCATATAGGATTTTTAGTCACTGAGAGAGAATTTTCATATGAAAATCTAGAAACCATGGAGTGATGAAGATCCGTGCAGTACCCCAAAACTAAGGTCCATCTGTCAGGACTTTTAACAATCCTCCTTATCCCCAAATGGAGAAAAAAAAATTGAACACAGATAAATCTTACATTTTTTGTCATGTTGAATATATCCATTAATGCAGGGCCTGTGTGGAGGGCCAAATCCCTTTAAATATACATATAACCACTAATTATTCTAAATACTCATGGTCGTTCTCTAACATCTCCTCAAGAAATTTCACTAGCATAGCCTCTTCCTCATGCTCCAAAATGTATTTGGAAGATGGATTTTGAATGTTTGGACTGGAACCTAAATTTTTTTCCACTTCTTCTTTAAAGGATCTAGGTTTAGGGAGGAAGGCGACATGATTCCCAAGGATCCTCCACGCTATTGCATCATGATGATGATGATGAAATACTTGCCAACATTATAGTATGTCATAGGATTAGAATCCTCAAGTATTTTGTCCTCATAAAGGAAACAATGAAGGTCAACTAATAGGGATTTTTTAATAATAAGACCTTAGTATTCAATTTATGTTAAGAGGGTCTCTTTCGGGTCAACACATGACTAGGACACTATAATTACATTACAATAAACCATCAATATAGTTTTAGTTTTAGTTTTTCTATCAATATATTTATTTTTAATTTTTCTTCTTTTGTAAGGTAGATATAACTAAATTTAATTATTCAGAAACAAAAAACATCTCAATATTTGTAGAATATTGATATACTCTAATTATAGGCATCTTCATTCTCATGGGAATATGTACCATACTCTATTCTTTTTTCTTTGAATAAAGTTGTATTATTCTATATATATATTATATTTGAATGTGTTTTGATTTACTAGAGTAATAGTTTCTCCCTTGTATGTTATATAGCCCATATTTTGTTAGCCAAGTTATAAGTTTTTCCTCCAAGCCACCATCTTGGGCCCCATGGTTTGATCAATTTCTATCATAGAAAGGCCTTTCATATGCATGTAAACAAGTGAGTATTGTGGAAGAAATAAGGATTTTTTCTCAAATCCATTTTAAATTATTTGAAAAAATGTTGTAGCGAGACAAGATAGTTGACACTAAGAATCAATTATTCAAGGAATTCCCATGCATTTAGAAACTCATTTGGGATGCCCTTCAGAAGCAATGTACCAAATACTTTGGAAAATTTTGTGAACTCATGTTACACCTCAGTTTCATAATGGCTCATTATTCTGTGCAACGTTTTAATCCAAAGTTTCAACATCAAATCCCTTTCGGAGTATAAGTAAATTCATTCCTTTATAAGGGGAAATTTTCTCATAATCTCCATCTATTATGCAATTGTGGTTGGTGTACTATGTTCCTATACTAGTTGAACCCACTCTTAATTTCAACTCCAACTTTTGTTTTTGCTACTTTCCCATACTTGCCTCAAGGGGTTTTGGGAGATGGTCACTTCTCATAGCCTATGTCTTCACTCTTTTTGATCGATGAGTATCAACAAGAGCTTAGTAGACCATAGAATTTCTTGGTCCACTACCTTACAACAATCTATTCCTCACATGGCTTTGTTTAGGCTCAACAATGTTAATGCCTCTTGGTTTAGTATAGATATTTGGATCTTTCTTATTTTTCTCCATGAAAACACATTTCCTCATCATCGTAGAATTTTTTGTTGTATTTCATAGTCACATTTAACACAAAGGTATTACAAAAATAGATTCTATAATAAAGAGTCTAGGTAATTGATCAAGCAATCGATTTGCTTCTTCAATTATAACCAAGTTTCCTAAAATAGTCTTTGTTGGCACTTGGGTCCTCTTAATTTCTTCTTTGACATGCTCACATATAGAGAGATCCCACAAGTACTTAAAATCCCTCGTGACACCATCATATATTTGCTAAGAAAAATTGTTTCTTAGATTGGTTGACCCATTGCAGCTCTATCATGTGTGTTGTTGTCATTAAGTATTGTCGATCGAGGTTGCTTTTTTAATCAACTTCAACTTGAATCAATGTTATTAAAGGCACACTATCAAAATTTTTAATATGAAACTACACTACCAATAATATCAAGTGTGGAATAGTAAATGTTGGTGCCATTTTTGAGCTTGCACCATTTTTCCCTAATTTATTCCTTCATCCTACGTGCTCTGAAACATTTTTCTCTCAAATTGGTGGTTTCCCTCTAGTCGAATGCCTTGAAATTCTCACAAAATTTTTGTTTTGCCCCAATTTGAAAGAAATTTACATGTGTGCCTTATTTTGTGCCCTAATTTTTCCAAAATCTAAGGGCTCTACCGTTTTTGCTTTTTTCCTGATCGTGAAAGTTTAAAATTGATCGACTTGCACTTTTATGCCATTGAAAATCCAATTCCATGATAAAAAAAATGCTTTAAAAACATGTTTCAGTTGGTTCAATTTTGAGAAATTGGTCGTCCTTAGCAAAAAAATTGAATTCTAGGGCATCCCTAGCATTTTCTGTGTTTTGACGGTCAGACGGGCGTCATTTTCCCATCAATTTCTTCTTTAGTAGTCATCAGCAACGTGGCTTGTTCTAATTGGACAAGGATCAGTAGGTCATTTCTAAAAACTTAACATTTTTGTGTTTTTGGAAAAAAGTGCAAGTTGCCCCCGCAGCTCCGCAGGCCCCAGAGGAGGTACACGGGTCGCAGGAAGAGTGAAGGCAGATGAGCGGGTTGTTTGTGCCTTAGGGCGCTTTGGAAAATGTGTGGAAATGAAGAAAATACCTTAAGGCCCACATCCAATCAGAGGATGACATGTGGCAGGTGGGGGGAGATGGAAGGCAGAGGAGTTTGATACTTTTCGGCCTTTGGTGAAAAAGAGTTAAAGTATAAAATTAGACGGAAAACTCACAGCCAAATGGGATGAAGACACGTGTCAGCATCAGAGCACAGGACGGGGAGACAGGACTTCAGAGACAAGTTGTATTTTTAGCCTCTAGTTATCAAAAGGGTAAAATCGTTGAATGGACCCACGAGCCTGAAGGTAAAAAGTCAAGATTCATCTGAGGAGTCAATGGAGGAGGAAATGTTAAAAATTTTCCTTCGCGGAATATGATTAAAATATGAAATGAGAAGTGCTGCCCCTCAGCCAATCATATGAGGACACGTGTCTTATGGGAGGGCGGAGCTGCGGAGGAAAAACAATTTTTTTTCCTATTTTCAAAAAGAGGCAAAATGTTTAAAATTGAGCCGCGACTCTATATCCAGTCATATTTCGCCACGTGTCAGGGACATAATCGGAGGTGTGGGTACGTGGGGATAATTTGGAAAATTTTATTTTTTTCCAAAAAAGGTGGAAATGTGAAAAATCGAGCCGCGATTCTACTGGGACCCACATTGGGACATGTGTCAAGCTCATTTTCAAAGGGCGGAGGGGTGGAGAAAAATGTCAAATTTTTACATTTTTCTAAAAATGTTAAAATATCAAAAAGTGATCCCAAGCCCATTTCCAATCACATTTTGACACATGGAGGGCTCAGATTAAAGGATAAAGGAAGATCAACGGTAACTGTGCATTTTTCAGTTTGGCCGCCATTTGAGCTCCAGAAAGTTTGGAGATGTGGTTTTTGCATCAGTTTCCATCAAATTTTTGACAAATTCGTGTCATTTGTGCCTGCAAGGACCAATGCAATTGGTTTTGAGGATCAATTTGAATATCAGAGATGTTTTTAAAATAAATTTTTGCCCTAACCCGTTTAAAAACATAAAATATCAAATCCAGAAGTTGCAAAGTCAAATTTTGGAGGGAAATGGATGAAATAATGAGAGGAATGGGTTCTGCATGCTTTGAAGATGAAAAATGTGCCTCCACAATGGATAATGATGCAAAATTTGCAATGATTCATCTCTTTTTGAGACAATTGGAAACTTTTTGGATGTGTTCTGTTAAACGTCCCTGTCTGTGAATCATGAGAAATTTTTGTAAGAAATTTGATCCTTTGGCATATTCTTTTCTTGGGAAAGAAGGTTCGAAGGAGATTGAAAGCTATATATTGCATGAATTTGTCATCCAAAGGGATGGAAGAGTTTAAAAAGGCCTGGAAAACTAAAATTTTCATGGAAAAATTTGGGAAGAAGCCCATTCTCTGAGTGACCACTTGAGAAACTCATGTAACTCTCTCTGTATTAGATTTCAAATCATGTTAAGTTGGTTACACATGTATAGCCATTGAAAAGCTCTAGGATTGTTTTCAAAACATTCCCCTGCTGATAAATCTGATCATTTTTTAGTTATTCTGTGTTATCTTTGGGAAAAATCTGTGAATGCTTACATTTCAAAATGCATTTCAATTTGTGTTTCTTGCTCCTATTACAGTCTTGTGTTTAAAATATCTCTTGATCATACATGGTTTCATTTCTTGTGATAGTAGTGGCATTTGCAATCTCACATTCAGCAGAGCTTTCATTTGATAAATAGATAAACAAATTTAAAATCACTTTACCTTCCTTGACTTCAGAGATTGTTTGTAAACCTTTGGGTGCACCTTAGGTCATGATAAAATAGTGATTGCTAAATGCTTCATTGGTTCATTCTAACTCAAGCTTTTGTGATAGATGATCAAAGATTGTGTAGAAAAGTGTAGATCTGGGCCTCTATTTGATGCATATATCCTAGTTGAAGGGATGATTAACCATTTTGATACTTTCTGCAGTTAAGTTTCTCCATATTTTGCTGAAATCCTGAAAGACTCTGGCGGACCTTGGTTTGTCTTGTCTAAACTCCCACCCAAAAATCATTCAAAACAACTAATCCTACCCTGTTTTACCCCTGTTTTGACCTGTATACCCACATAAGATCAAAATCCATTTCTAAAGTATGCAGAATAGATCAGGATTTCAAAATGTCTTCAGTAACCCTTGCCTTGCATTGAAAGTATCTCAATAATATGGAAGTGACAACTTGTGAAAGTCAAATTTGGAGTGTTGATCATATTTTCTCAAGGCCCTTTTCATACTATTTGCAAAAATTGAGGGGTATCTTCATCTCCTTCACCAGTTGAGGGTTACAAAATAGGTTCTCTTACCTTGGTTGAAAGGCACAACCTAAAATAGTTAGGACAAGATCAAGTCATTTTTGAGTGCTATCCATCTCTCCACAAATTTGAGTGCCAGTTAGATCATATCCCCGACTACAAAACAACACACACCATGATCCACCTGTCTTCAAGCTTCATGCCATATCTTTGATGCTCCTTAGACTGAAAAGGAGAACAAATTTGGGTAGCAATAGTAAATACATGCCATACTAAGCCTATAAGGATAAAAGTAATAACAACTTTGTATTACAATAAGTAATGCTCAATACAAATTGTGAAGTACAAGGAGGACTTGATACATGCACCCTTAGCATGATATATAACATGTTATTTGAATTCTGAGACACAAGGGTAGTTGGTTGACATAAGTAACCATAATGCCAAAAAGCATTAATATAACAAGGTGGTTAAAAATAATCATATTTATTTATAGTGAGGGCTTGTAGGAAATGATTTTTTTAAGAATTAGGTTACAAAACTAGTACTCACACATAAAATTTACGATGGAAATACCAAAGGAGATGCATAGAATAAGTTAAACTAGAGGGAATGAAACAATGAGAGAGGAAGAGGGGTGTTGAAGGAGGAGTTTGAGAGAGGATAAGTCCAAGGGCAGGGGAAAATATTTTCGGGAATGAATGCGGAACTCTTATTTGATACAAACGCGTGCCATATTTGTCAATATTTTGAAGGAGAAAGGGGTTGTAGTGTGCAAGTCGTCAAGGCAACATATTTTGGAGATATATCATAATGCAATGAGTGGTTAATCAATACTGCCAATGTGAATAGTTATTTACAATTTCAGTCCTTGTGTTTTTTGGGTAGTTAGAACACACATAAATATAAGGGAAATTCACTTGCACCTCTCATGTGAGACTTTAGAAATATGGATATGAGTAATGGATATGGGATCCAAGGGTAGCAATTTTATGCACATTTGTGATAAGGGTTTCTCTCTAGCAATCAGGGCAACGATTAGGGTTTACCTCATTAATAGACCTGAGGGCATTGTCCGTCAACTACTAACATAAAATGGGCTTTGATATTTTTATATTTTATTTTTGTACGATGTCAATGCTTTTGATTGGATGAAATTCAATTTGTTAGATAAGACAAAGACATGATTGGAAGGAAGGACAAATGTTCTCAGCATGCATCAGGGGTTGTTCGATGATGACATCACAACGGCCACTACACAATGGGCTTTGCTATATATTTTTATTTTTGGTGAAGTCTATTGATTGGATAATGTTTAATTTGTTAGATAAGATGAATATACATGAATAAACAGTTGGAAATAAAAACGTGGGAATTAAATACATATATGTCCCACACCTATTCCATGGCTCATATTATTCCCACCCAAATAATATCTACAACTTATTCTCCACTTTATCGTCTTAATCTCAATGCATTATTCACATGAGTACAATTTACACTTAAAGGGTCCAAAATTTTTAAAAAGGGAAAATCCAATAGGTTAAATCTTCGAAACCCAACCACATTGCTTGTTTCTTGAAGCACTTTGTAGGCCCCTTTTTTAGTTTTAAACTCGAGTAATTGTAGGAACATGTGATGCATGAACAATCATTGATACTTGAGCCCCTCTTTTGGTTGGTCATATGAGCAAAACGTAGATTGTATTTTCCGATTAAAATTTACAATTTTAAAAAATAAATTACGTTGTCAAGGTCATCCATTGAATGATGTTTAATTTGGTAGATAAGATAAATACATGAATGGAAAGTTAGAAATTAAAAAGTGGAAATTAAACACCTGTATTTCTTGCACCTATTCCATGGCTCAATTTGTTCTTGCCTAAATAATATTTGCTACGTGTACTTCAATTTATCATCTCAATCTCGTTCACACTATTCATGTCAGTGCAATTTGTGCTTAAAGGGGCCAAAATAAAATTGGGGAAAATCTAATAAATTCCAGGTTTGAAACCAAATCCCAATACTTGCTTCTTGTAGCACTTTGTAGTCCCTCTTTTTGGTTGTAAGATTGAACAATTGTAGGAAATAGTCGATGCGCGAACAATCGTCGATTATTGAGCCCCTCTAGTGGTTGGTCATATGAGTGATATGCAAAAAAAAAAAAATCTGATCGAAATTTTCTATTTTTTAATTTATTTTTTTACAACATGAAGATTTTTGATTGGACGAAATTTAATTTGGAAGATAAGACAAAGACATGAATGGAAGTTAGAAATAAGAAGGTGGAAATTAAATACTTGCATGTCCTATACCTATTCCATGGCTCATATTGTTTTTGCCCAAATAATATTTGCTATATGTGCTCCACTTTATAGTCTAGCTCTCTGTCACACTATTCACGTGAGTGTAACTTTCTCTTAAAGGGGCAAAAATAAAAAATGGGAAAAAATCAATAGGTTCCAAGTTTGAAACCCAACCACAATGCTTGCTTCTTGTAACAATTTATAGCCCCTCTTTTCAGTTGCAAGCTCTAGTAATTGTATGAAACAATTGATGCACGAACAATCATCGATAATTGAGCCCCTCCATTGGTTGGTCATATGAGCAACATGTATATTATATATGCCGATCAAGATTTGCTATTTGTTTATTTATTTTTTTTACAACATCAAGGTTTTCGATTGGACGATGTTTAATTTGTTAGATAAGAGGAAGACATGAATGGAAAATTGGAAATAAAAAGACCTAGGAATTAGATACTTGCAGCTTTGGCATATTAAAAATGCAATAATGTAAAATAACTTTGAATCAAAAGTTGAAACTCATATGTTCAATCCCCAATAGCTAACAAAGAGCTAACGGTCAAGATTTGCAAAATATACGATGGTCAAGATTTGATAAAGAGCCGACAATCAAGATTGAAGGGAAATTATTGATGTGCATCCAATTGAATAAACTAATAAGGAAACATATTGGTTTTCGTACTAAATCTAATTTTGTTGTCTTTGAAGGGAAGGAGGAAATGCAAAGCAAGAAGGAAGACATGAAGGAAGTTGGTTGGCTACGGTGGTTGGAGAAATGAGAGTTGAACAAAGGTTAGAGGTTGAGAGGCGCAACCAGTTATGAAGCTTTGCTTTTCATAGAAGGATTACATGTTTACTAATAAAACCATCAAAATATACCTGTAATGTCCATATTTGAAAGAGATTCTTTGATTCCTTACAATTAAGATCTAATGTACTTACTCTAAACATGGCCCCACAGATAGAAAACATAAAGAAAATCGGCGGCTGTGAAAAATATGGCAATGATGGAAAACATGACGAGTAAGTACAATCCAATATAATATGATTTGGAACATGCCTTCAGTGTAATAAAGGCTTTGAAGCGTGACATCAAGGTTTTCAATTGAATAACATTTAATTTTTTAGATAAGACAAAGACATGAATGGAAAATTGTAAA
Organism: Taxus chinensis; assembly: GCA_019776745.2. Classification (NCBI taxonomy): domain Eukaryota; kingdom Viridiplantae; phylum Streptophyta; class Pinopsida; order Cupressales; family Taxaceae; genus Taxus; species Taxus chinensis. The sequence continues at coordinate 16,207,721 of CM034149.1, forward strand.
TAAAAATGAGGTAATTAAATATGTGTGGCTTCAACGCAATAAAAAAATGTAATAACGTAAAATAACTTTGAATTGAAATTCAAAACCCATCCATTCAATCCCCAAGGCCTAACAAAGAGCTATAATCAAGATTTACGAAATATTTTCTTGTCAAGATTTGATAAAGAGCTTACAGTCAAGATTGAATGAAAGTTATTACTCTGCGTCGAATTAAATAAACCGGTAAGGAAACACATTGGTTTCCATGCTAAATATGATTTTGTTAGCTTTGAAGGGGAGGATGAAATTGAAAGCGAGAAGGAATGAAGATGGGAAGGCGGCTGGTTGGCTACACTGGATGGAGAAATGAGAGGTGAACAAGAATTGGAGGTTAAGGGCACAATTTGCTATGAAACTCGTCATGCGATTGCTTTTAACCAGAGGATTACTTGTTTACTGATAAAACCCTCAAAGTGTACGTGTAATGTTTAGGTCTAAAAGAGATTCCTTAATATCTTAAATTTAAGATGTGATGTACTTACTCTAAACATGGCCCCATAGAGTGACATCACAAAGAAAAACAGTTGCCGTGAAAAAGACTAGGGCAATGATGACAAACACGACGGCTAAGTTTGGTCCAATATAAGCTGATTTGTAACATACCTTTGGCATAGTCAAGACTTAGAATGAGGTCACGAGTTCAAATCCTGTTGCGTTCATGTTTTTCTTACTTTTTGCAATTATGTTGGGAAAAAATGGGTTAAGAGGACGAGTATACTTACACACCATGGAGGAACTGGACCTCACCGATCATAGAAGGAGACATACATCCGTTCCGATGTATTCAGTAAGTTTTTATGACAAAATTATCAGATTTTCTGGTTTTCTTTTTCCCTCCGAATTGAATTTATAATATGCTTTATACTTTTTTGTATTAAATCTAAAAGCAGATTAATTCTTTCATCTCTGTAAATTGTGTTTCTGCTACATCTTTTATTCTTTCTTTCTCCCTCAAAATTGTACCTTTAATTTGTACTTTCTACCGTTAATTCTGCAAGCTGATTAATGCTTAATACTTTGTTTGTTTCCCTCTTTTATCTCTGTAAATTATGTTTTTTTAGCAATTCGTTAAAGTAAGGCAGGATGACAGAAACGCGGAATTCTTGTCTTTGTCGGCCATATTCTTGGAGGTGATGTTAAATTTATGGAAAATTTTCAGATTATTATCTGCAAGAGTCGGCCATACGAATCACGATGAAGTTTTAGTGGGAGCTTGAAATTTACTGTTTTGAAATCCTTTTATAACGACAGTCTACAGGTAGAAACTTGTTTGGGTTGCTAATTTTTAAAAATGTAACAATTTTGTTAAGGACCAATCTCAAAATCTAAGGCCACAATGATTTCCCACAGTCCATTATATTTGCAATGTTCCATTCATTATGCACAACCTTGTCCTTTTCCTCTTTTTTCTAAATTTTTAATTGACGAGTGAGTTTGGTTGGTTTGCATTATTTAGTTCTAAATGATATACATATGAAGTTCATTCCAGATTATACAGAACAGTGATTGATGTAAACCATGCTTAACAAAAACACAAACCAGATTCTATATTTTCCTTCGGAATCAGCTCCATTTATGAACAATGACTAAATACTATTAGAGTTCTTGCAATCAATAAGGTTGTAGATTGCTGATCCGAAAACGGTAAAATTTAACTGATTCAGTTAACTGTTTTTATGGACAGTTAATTAAAATCTATCAAATTCACGTACTACGTTAAATTTGACATGTAAAAACTCTGAAATTGAAGTGTAATCAGCAGATTAAACCAATTTTGCATTCATTAGCTTCAATTCTCAATTTCCCGTAAAATGTGTAATTATGTAAAAATTGGCATATACTTAAAAACCATATCATAATGGATTAAAAACAACGTAATAATGAAAAAAATCAGAAGACAAATACTCTAAAATTGATAATGAAGTTCGTGAGTGAGGCATTACGTCTCCAAGTTCATGAATATGATGAATCGATCCTATTAATGATGTAAAATAAACACAAATCTTACATCAAATCTCCAAAATGGGAAAATAGGACCTGCAGATATATCAAATTGATCCGTTAACTACCTTTTAAAACAAGGAAAAGATCTTGTCTAAGTGATATTGAATGAAGAATTTAGTTCATTAAAACAACATGTTTATGAAATAAACATCCATACAATACTGAAAATAGGCACTTGCAAGAAAATGAGACGCATGAATTTTATCTTAGAGAAACATGGTGTGGGAAAAACTCCAGCTAGGTAGGCAATTGCTTCCCTTCACTATGCAAATCTCCAAATAATACAAGTCATACAATGACCTTCAAGAAAGATTTTAACTCCTTCTACTTGTATAACTTGCTTGCAACTCTCAACAAGAACTCAACTCTTCTCATGAACAAAACAAGAACATTCTTAATCTCCTCTCTTTGCTCACACTTGAATTCACCCAAAAACACTTTCCTAGAATGACCAAATGTATGGATATTTATAGTTTCTCTGCCCAAGGATGGATGGAAAGACGAACTAAACCATTTGGAAGCCCAAACATTTGCAATTGTCGAGTTTCCCGAATTATGGCGTTATCGGGAACATGACCTCCGGTAAAGACAGACTGGCAGTTGTGCAATAGTTGCTTTGTGAAGAGCGGCGGTTACGTATCCGCCAGCGCAGTTGCATAACCGTCACCTAGAAAACTTCTCAAAAAACACAACAATGGCCTTCTGATGTCATTCGAAGGTGTTTGGATCACCCTCATCTTGACTAGACCATCTCTTGAACAAAGAATATGTTGAGAATTTGCAATGCAAGTATCAAATATGGAGAATACATAGAATTGGGTATTTTCATAGCCATTTTTGGATCATACCTCCCCAATTTGAGGCTTTTAAGTCCCTAAAATATTCAAGGACTGATGAGGTGAGGAAACTTCTTCCCCACATCTTCTCTGGATTACCACTTGGCCTTGGTAGGCAACTGGCCTTTCAACTCAATCAATCACTTTTCTCGCACTTCTCTTTATGTTGTCCTTGTTAGGAAAAAATTATATTAGTGCTCCGTTAAGTTTTATTATGTGTAAACAATTATATTGTTATGAGTTGTTTTAACAACTTACGTGTATAGAAAAATAGTTAGAGCTACCTCCTTGTTTATAGGAGAAGCTTATACTATAAAATGTATCCAACATTATGTATGAGAAATAGAGTGAAAATATTTTTACTGTGATTAATTATTATTGTTATTTTGTGTATTAGAGTAATGTACTTCTTTCATCTAGCATCATTGAGAATTAGTCCTCCCATGGAATGGATTTATGAGAATATCATAGGGGCATTTGTACTTAACAATTACCCTGCTAATGGTAATAATCATTTGTGTGGACAAATTTAAGAAATAGTATTTTAAGTTTTGTTGCTCCTTTGATCTACATATCTGTCTGCATAGAAGATGTTTATGGGAAAACTTCATAACAAAAAGTTCCTTCCCATTTAGCTTGCGCTTGATGTATTTTCGGCCTGCGTAGATTAATGATATTAATACAAATTTTGTATGATAAAACGATTCCTCATATGTCCCTGTGGTTACAGATCCATCGAACTAGGATTATCAACGCAGGAATTTCATGCTTTGTATTTATTTCATATGTTCAACAGGACATCGACAATGCCATTGGATGGTTGTTGGTTCTTGTATTAATACACCTATGGTTCTGTTACCTTTGCCACGATTATCTCACTGAAGGATTTGTGTAACTCTTGCATCTGCGGTTCTCAAAATAATATTTGGAGCCAGTGAGGATCTGGCACGTTATGTTGGAAGGTGTGGAATACATAAAGGAAAAGGATTTGAAGAATTTTACATCCTGCTCATCTTTTCCTCTCTCTGCTAGATTCATTTGCTTCTAATTATGACTATTGGAGTCTCTTACCTCAGTTATATCACCTGAAGTATCTGCGTTCTTTCTTGAATCGACCGAACAATGACGTTTTCTGGTAAAAAGCAATAATAAGAGTTTCAACAGTAAATGCGTAGAGCTTATTCATCCACAAGCTACTGCATGCCACCGCATATACTACTAGGTCAGATTTATAAAAGCACGGTGATGGGGTTTTATTAGCGTTTATATTACAATTTGGTATTTGGCTTTAGTCGTGTAGTGAAACCAAATTCATTGTCAAGTCCAATATGTCTGTTATGTTTAGTTTATGTCATATCGATTTAGTAGTCTTATGCATTTTAAGTCTTTATGTATTTTTTTGATTCGTTGTTTATTTTAAGTCTTTTAGTTTTGAGTCGAGTCATAGTGTTAAAAGTAATACATATCAAAAGTCAAGACTTGTTCATCTAACCCATTTGGTTTTGTCAATATCATAGTCATCTCAAAAGTCATTTTAGTAAAAATCTTGTCCTGTTGGTGTGTCTTGTTATCTAGAGTCTTATTGTTCATTTAAAAAACAATGTCCATTTTGATTCTAAGTTATTTGTAAAATATTTATCAAGTGTCAAAAACATTATCGTATTGTCTATTAGAATTGTTAGTACAGTCTCAAGTTAAATATAATAGCATCAATGTCTAAATAAAGTGTATTGTTGGTCAATTCCAATGTAAAAAGTGTCATTGTCAAAAGTCCAATTTTTTTTTAAAAAAATTGCCTTACAGATGCATTTTCGGTGTTACTCGACGTCCTAGCGACCATTGATCCTCTAAAGCTACATTTGCTGAGCTAGCAGTAGGGCACTGGAGATAGGAGGTGTTGGCTAGATTTTCTGCATAGCTAAAAACCTAGGCAATCATGAGATAAATCTCCCTCATTTACTGGTGAGGCTCCCATATAAGATTTGTTAATTAAATATGCTAGTATCTATTTGTGGGTATTACTTTAACCATGCAGCTCATGAACCATAGTAGTATAGTTTTGTACCAAGTAAGCAATTGTTAAAGAAAGGAAATATCTGATGAAGAAGAAAATAATAAAAAAACAGGAAAGAAAGAGGGAAGATGTGCAACCCAATCAATAGATTACATAGTTGATTGCATGCACATAAACAAAACCAATAGATATTAACACACAAAATTATAAGAAAAGGGAACTTTAAGATCTAGATCTAGAATAGCACAAAGTTTATGAATAGATCTAAGACAGAAAGTTAAAAACAAAATACACCGTTGACATAAAATTCTTCAGAAATATGCTCCTTTATATTCCTCTGCTTCAAATAGCTATTAGAGGTTTCAGCACAACTGACAATCTCCCTCCTCAAATTCCTCTTTGCATGACATGCATGATTTATAACTGAAAATAGAACCTTCTATTTTGCATGTATGCCACCTATTTCCAAGTAATTGACTTCCTCAAGTAACGACTTTTAAACCGATCACTTAAGTTTGATAATTTTAATTGATCGCTCAATTACTTTTTCAGAGGAAATAATAGAAAGAAGAAGAAAGAGGAAAGCTGCAGTCTTGTTCTTTTTTCATATTCTATATGCAATTGATTCTTTTGCCCTTGATTCTCACCAAACTGGATCTGGAAGCGGATGGATCTGGAAGCAAGTGACTGTGATTTGCTTGCGGGTGTTGCCACTGACATGTCTTCCCTCTTATCCTTGAAGCTTTTGTAGTTCATCTCCAGTACATGCATCAATGAAATATTTGCCGTAAATAACTCATCATTTTTATTTTTAATTGCATATGAGCAATTAAAAATTCTGGAAAGCACTCAGGGTGAATGCAAATTCAATGAAGGCTTCAACTGGAAGATTGAGAGCACATGCACAAGATCCTATAAAAAATTCTCCATGCATTGAATTCTACACGGGCTGCATTAGAAACAAGAGGATGAATTTTTTCCGGAAGCCTTTGTAATTATGAGATCTGGATCTGGATCTAGACCTGGGCCTATTGACTTCAACAAATCTAGAAGCTATGCATGATTCCGCAGAGCCTACCATTTCATCCCAGTTTGTCATGGCTGGAGCAACTCTTTTTCTTTTAATTATGCCGGAATTCTTTGCAATTGGTGCAGATCTAGAAATTTCTTCAGATTCAAAGGACAAATTCAATGTACCTGACATTCATTTGCACTCTCCTTCACTTATATGAGCACATGTGATGAATACCTGCAATTAATTCAGACAAAGACGGATTCCAGAGCATGAACACTTGATTTTTATCACAAAAATCTGCATATTAAGCCTGCTGCCCTAAAATTTGAGGCTTTGCTTGCATGCAAAGAAAACATAAATATTTTCAACTTCACCTAGGCACTCATACCAACATGCAGATAATTAACAGGCATAAAAAAAGCTCTTCCAATCCTAGGCGCCAAACTTTGAAGCTTCCAAATGGGTCGCACTTTTTAGCATGCTTAGAGGCTACATTAAATAAATTAAATTTATTTATTTTTAGCCTTCTTCTTCCAGTCTTCCTTGACTTCTATTCATGCATTGAATTTTCCTCATCCTTGGGCGCCAAAATTAGGAATAAAAACAATTAATAAATACAATTAAAGTTATTCTTTAATGCCCAAAGGGGTCGCACTTTTTGACATGGTTGATTTCTATATTTAAAATCAATTTTTAATGGGATTATTCACCCGGCATTGCGGCTCCGAAAATCCCATCATCCACTTAAGTTGTTTGACTTCCATAATGGGATTTTTTACCCTGTAAGGTAGGTAAGAAATTCCCATCAATGCCTTAAGTGAATTTTCTTTATCTCATAATAGAAATTTTCCCTTGCAAGGTAAGTAAGAAATTCCTACTTGCCTGTTGCTTCTAATTTTCTCATCATGACTTAAGTGACTTTGCCTTCATGGGAAAAAGTATCCTGCAAGGCAGGTACAAAAATCCCACCTATCTACTGTGACCAAAAATCCCACTACAGCTTAAATCCATCCATTGCCAAAAATGTGATTTGTCTAGAAGAAGCTTTTTGTGCATGACTACATCTTTTTAAAGAGAATCTGACTTCCAGAGGCTGATTCCTTATGGCATGGCAGTCGTAGATGATCTCTAGATACTCCAGGAAAGAAAACAGATTGTACTGGTAAAGGAATTGGCCTAGGGGAATTTCACAGAGAAAAACACGCAAAAAATAATAAAAACAAAAAACGTTGCCAAAAGTCACAGACAAAGTCCAAGATCCATTCTTGGTGAAAACCCTACCGGTATATGTGAATATTGACATGCAAAACTTCAACAGGGTTAAACTGGAGCACAATATACTTTAAACGAGACTTTAAATAATTAATTATAATTTTACCGCAGACAAAACTTGGCGAAAGGATAAAACGAGTTTCGGCATTTGGGTATTTTTTGAAATTGGCTCATATGATTCACTGGGAATATGTTAACACAATACAGACATCTTCTGGCAATAAAAACACAAAAAGATGCATTATTTTAAAAGAACGAAAATTTTAAACATGTGGTAGTCTCAGATTTCAGGGTAAAATATGGAGATACCAGTTAGCTCCATCTGTGGACATCTTTACCGATGTCAAAAGGACAAGAGTAAAGATGAGATCCCAACATCTCTGGTTTCGTGTCTTGTCCATTGGGCTTGGGGTCAGGCAAACAAAAACAACACAAAAAGAAAAAGAAAAGAAAAGAAAATGACAAAAGTTTTATTTATATACATACAGGTTTTACCCTGCTTTTTTATGTCTGGAACAGCTTCAAGTGTTGCCCATTGAAAGGAAACGGTGATTCAACTCCATCCTGGTAAGCAAGGAAGAAAGTATCCGTTCTAGCATTTCTTTTGATCACGAAGGGCCCTTTCCAGAGTGAATCAGATTTTCTGTGCATGCCCTTCGGTTCATGTCTCTTGTCCCACCAGAGTACCCAGTCTCCGATCTTGAACTTCTTTTCTTTGGCCTTCTTGTCAAATACCTTTGGCAAGTCCTTATCAACTTCATCTGGTGATGGCTCATCCTTTCTTATCTCTGTGGTGGATAAGTCTGCATCAACTTGCTTCGTTCCTAGATTTATTTGCTGCATTTATGAGGAAGAACTATCACCATATTCTTTGTTCTTCTTTAGGTACTGATCATGCTTATTGAAAGTCTCCACTAAGGAAACTAAACCCTTGGGGATTTTGTTACCTTTTGGTTGGACTATTCCACTATTGTCATCATAACCTGGATCAATTATGCTTGTGACTGTTTGTCGTGGTAGTGACTTACTCCCTTCACATACAACTTGTCAAAGTTTTTTTGTTTCAGAAATGCAGATGTTTTTTCATCCTCATTGAAAGGCTGCCACTATTCAACATTATCAGGGACTTTAGGGTGGTAGACCATCTCCACTTTATAGTTTCCTTGTCTGAATATGGACGGTGGTCTATCTGGATTCAATAGTGCAACCGTGATTGCCAAAGAGTCTTCCTTGGACTTATGTTTGGTTAGAATAAAGTCGATAGAGAAGGCTACAAAATCTAGTGTGGCAGAAAGCACTCCATCTCTATAATGCTTCATCTTATCTCCTTTGATTTGATCTTTCCCTCGAACTTTCTTTACTAGAATTTCAACATCTCGTTGGGATTTGAGGAGTTTTACTCCTATATTTTTAGCTTGCTCCATTCCTAGAAGCAATGCTTCATACAATTAGTGTTCTTAAACATCAGCTTGTGGGAGCATGAGAATATCTCATGATCTAGAGATATTAATAGAATGTCGGCTCCTAATCCAAAAGAGCAACAGGTTCCTTTAAACTCCAAAGTCCAAACTTTTTCTTCTTTTTTTGTTGGCTTTGGTTCAAATTCTGACTCTGGAACATCTTTATCCATTTCCAAGAAATAGACCCCACGGTCAGATTCCTGAAAAATAATCTGAGATCTAGGATCCTCATTTTTTATAACTATGTACTTGGACTTCTTTTATGGCTCCAGCTTATGATTTATTCCTTTGATAGGAATATGAGCACATGACCAATCCATCTTTACTTCTCCTCCCAACTCTTTGCAGAAATTTCTGCTTAGCAACATCCCATAGGAGACAGGAATATCTACAACTAGAATTGTCATCTTTAATCTTTTGTAAGGAAAAGCTACTAGAACAACTTGTGCATCTTTGATTTATCTGATTAAAGGGACTTGTCTCTCCATGGAATAACACATTTTTATGGTTTTAGTCAAGGTAAGCCCAAGAGCATATGCAAATTTAACTGACATGACATTGTCAGAAGCACCTGAATCTAAAATGCACTTGCTTAACTTGAAACCATTAAGCAATAGGGAAACATAAAATGGTTCCACTCTTTCAGAAGATGGTGAGGATTTAACAACTGAAGTGTTGTTCTGGGGAGGAGTATCTTTAGGCTTAGGCAAAAGGCATTTTGATGTATTGGATTTTCCAAGTGATTGTACATACTTGACTAACCTATTTAATTGCTTAGGAAAGGTTCTCATGTATTCAGCTTCTGATATTTAAATCCTAGTTTTCTTTACATGATCAACAATGCCGAAGGAAGGTGTAGATTTAGATTCCTGAGCTACTTTCTGCAGTTGAGATGAAGAACTTACACTCTTATTTCTGGGAGCTAAGGAAGAAGGTAAAGAGTTGCCCCTTCTTTGTTCATCAGTTAATGCCTCAGCTTGATGAGTTTGTGATTTTGTAAATACTGCATAAGTATGACCATGATCATCTTCATGAAACTTCTCATCATCATGTTCAGATTTGTAGTTTAGGTAATTAATGTTGGAGTCGCCAGTAGGACCTACAAAATCATCATTCTCAAACTGATCAGCGTCAACTTCTTGGTCTTTTTCATTCATCTCCACGTTGTTTCTGGGAGCAGCTTCAATTGCTAATCTTTGAGAACCAACAATGCGGTTCTGGTTGTTGTTGTTGAAATTCTGAGAAGGGTCAGTGTTGTTGCCTTGAGCCATTTGAGCCATTTATTTCTTCATCTGCAACATTTCATTTGCTAACTTTTACAATAGTGAACCGGAAGTAGTACCAAAGGATAAACTTTCACCTCTAGAAGTGCTGCTCTTTATCTTTCTAGCCATGATGAGGTCATCTTCAATTTCAACTGCCATGTTTTGGGTTGCTAACAAATCAACAAGACGTGATCTTCGCAGTTGATAGCTTACTTCAAGAAGTAAAGCATTGATGAAGAATACCTTTTGATTCTCATCATTTAGAGAAGTAGAAGCCATAATTTTGTACAATAATCTTTGGAATTTTGTAATAAAATCCCGCATGTGCTCATGTGGATCCTTCTTCAACTGATTCAGTTGAGTTATCAAGGTGTTGGAATCTTCAGCTGGTTTGAATATTTTCAGGAATGCATCTCTCATAGTGGCCCAATTGGTTATGGTGCCAGGAGCTAGCTGGTGGAACCATTCTCCAGCTAAGTCATGCAGATTCTGACAGACACATCTTCATGTTCTACGGTGAGCACTCCACAGGATATAAAGAACACAACAAGGTGATCATCTAGATTCTACTTGCCATCTCCAAAGAATTTTGGAAAATTCTTTCTTGTCCCTTTAGGTAGATCATGCATAGGAAGAGTCAGATTCAGAGGCCCAAAAGTTGCTCCCCATGGAACAGGTACTATCTGGTTCTAATTCTGATTCTACATGATGAATGGGGCACGTCTTCTACGACATTAGACTTGATGGCTAATTCCAGCTGCCGGATTATGCTGAAAATGATCTGGAACTAGATGAATGTGTACTCTTCTTCCTGGTGAGAGACTAGATATACGACTTCTAACTTGAGGAGGATGATTGAAATTGAATTGCTCCTGCAATATGAAGAAATGATCAGTCCTTCCTTGTGCCTTCACAGATCAGGTGAATGAATGTTCAGCTAGGTTGAAAGTTGAATGGGAAAACACTCTGATCTGCAAAGATAGTTGTTCCCTGGTAAAGTTGCCAAAAACTGTTGGCTAGGTTTTCTGCATAGTTAAAAACCTAGGCAGTCATGAGATAAATCTCCCTCATTTACTGGTGAGGCTCCCGTGTAAGATTTGTCAATTAAATATGCTAGTATCTATTTGTGGGTATTACTTTAACCATGCAGCTCATGAACCATAACTATATAGTTTTGCAGCAAGTAAGCAACTGTTAAAGAAAGGAAATATCTGATGAAGAAGAAAATAATAAAAACACAGGAAAGAAAGAGGGAATATGTGTAACCCAATCAATAGATTATAGAGTTGATTGCATGCACATAGACAAAACCAATAGATATTAACACACAAAATTATAAGCAAAGGGAACTTTCAGATCTAGATCTAGGATAACGCAAAGTTTATGAATAAATCTAAGACAGAAAGTTAGGAACAAAATACACCATCGACAAAAAGTTCTCTGGAAATATGCTCCTTTCTATTCCTCTACTTCGAATAGCTATTAAGGGTTTCAGCACAAAGTCTAGAACATAAGAATGCTGCTTACAAATTCTGATCTTTAAACCCGTAGGTTCTTCCTCTACTTATAACATGTAGAGGGGAAATTACAAATAGGAAGCCTTTAGTGAACTGGCACATGTGGAAGTCAGAAAGGAAACAACTAGAAATCTCCCTCCTCAAATTCCTCTTTGCATGACATGCATGATTTATAACTGAAAATAAAACCTTCTATTTTACGTATATGCCACCAATTTCCAAGTAATTGAATTCCTCAAGTAATGGTTTTTAAACCGATCACTTAAGTTTGATAATTTTAATTGATCGCTCAATTACTTTGTTGAAGGAAATAAGAGAAAGAAGAAGAAAGAGGAAAGCTGAGGTCTTATTATTTTTTCATATTTTGCATACAATTGATTATTTTGCCCTTGATTCTCACCAAACTGGATCTAGAAGCGGCTGGATCTGGAAGCAACTGATTGTGATTTTCTTGTGGGTGTTGTCGTTGACATGTCTTCCCTCTTATCCTTGAAGCTTTTGTAGTTCATCTCCAGTACATGCATCAGTACAATGTTTGCCGTAAATAACTCATCATTTTAATTTTTAATTGCATATGAGCAATTAAAAAATTCTAGAAAGCACTTCGGGTGAATGCAAATTTAATGAAGGCTTCAACTGGAATATTGGGAGCACATGCAAAAGATCATGGAAGGAATTCTCCATGCATTGACTTCTACATGGGCTGCATTAGAAACAAGAGGATGAATTTTTGCCGGAAGCCTTTGCAATTATGAGATCTGGATCTGGGCCTTTTGACTTCAACAAATCTGGAAGCTATGCATGATTCCGCAGAGCCTACCCTTTCATCCCACTTTGCCATGGTTGGAGCAATCTTTTTCTGAGCAACTCTTTTTCTTTTAATTATGCCGGAATTCTTTGCAATTGATGCAGATCTGACACTTTCTTCAAATTCAGAGGACATATTCAATGTACCTGGCATTGATTTGCACTCTCTTTCATTTATATGAGCACCTGTAATTAATACCTGCAATTAATTCAGATAAAGATGGATTCCAGAGTATGAACACTTGATTTTTATCACAAAAATCTGCATATTAAGCCCGCTGCCCTAAAATTTGAGGCCTTGCTTGCATGTAAAACAAACATAAATATTTTCAACTTCACCTGGGCACTCATACCAACATGCAGATAATTAACATGCATAAAAAAAGCTCTTCCAATCCTAGGTGCCAAACTTTGAAGCTTCTCAGCAGTGGAAAATAAACTTCAATGCAAAAATCCTCCTTGGGTGCCAAAACTGTTCGGGCTGCAATCCTTTGCAAAAAGAATTAATTACACCTTCACTTATGGCAACCCATGCTTATATAACCCTTAGCATTCTATTTCTAATAATTGTCCATGTTATTCCTGGCAATTAATTAATAAACAAACATGTTTATTCCTCCAGCTTGGGCGCCCAAATTTGCATGCTCATGGCTGCCATTAAATAAATTAATTTAATTTATTTTTTAGCCCTCTACTTTCACTTAACATCATGATTTGACCTCATGTGCGAAAATTAGGAATTAAATCCATTAATAAATACTTCAAAACGTATTATTTCTCCTCCAAATGGGTCGCACTTTTTAGCATTCTTTGAGGTTGCATTAAATAAATTAAATTTATTTATTTTTAGCCTTCTTCTAGTCTTCCTTGACTTCTATTCATGCGTTGACTTTTCCTCATTCTTGGGCACCAAAATTAGGAATAAAAACAATTAATAAAAGTAATTAAATTTATTCTTTAATGCCCAAAGGGGTTGCACTTTTTGACATGGCTGATTTCTATATTTAAAAATCAATTTTTAATGGGATTATTCACCCTGCACTGCGGCTCTAAAAATCACATCATCCACTTAAGTTGTTTGACTTCCATAATGAGATTTTTCACCCTGCAAGGCAAGTAAGAAATTCCCATCAATGCCTTGAGTGATTTTTCTTTATCTCATAATGGGAATTTTCACCCTGCAAGGTAGGTAAGAAATTCATGCCTACCTACTACTTCTAATTTTCCCATCATGACTTAAGTGACTTTTCCTTCATGGGAAAAAGTACCTTGCAAGGCAAATACAAAAATCCCACCTGTCTACTGCAACCAAAAATCCCATTGTAGCTTAAATCCATCCATTCCCAAAAATGTGATTTGTCCAGAAGAAGCTTTTTGTGTAAGACTTCATCTTTTTAAAGAGAATTTGACTTCCAAATGTTGATTCCTTCTGTCATGGCATCCGTAGATGATCTCCAGATACTCCAAGCAAGAAAACAAATTGTACTGGTGAAGGAATTGACCTAGGGGAATTTCACAGAGAAAAACACACAAAAAATAATAAAAACGAAAAACATTGCCAGAAGTCACAGAAAAAGCCCAGGATCAATTCCTGGTGAAAACCCTACTGGTATATGTGAATATTGACATGCAAAACTTCAACATGGTTAAACCGGAGCGCAATTTACTTCAAACGGGGCTTTAAATAATTAAATATAATTTTTCCGTAGACAAAACTTGGCGAAAGGATAAAATGAATTTCGGCATCTAGTTATTTATCAAAATTGGCTCATATGATTTGCTGGGAATATCTTAACGCAATACATGCATCTTCTGGCAATAAAAACACAAAATGACCCGTTATTTTAAAAGAATGAAAATTTTAAACATGGGGTAGTCTCAGATTTCAGGGTAAAATCTGGAGACACCAAGAGGCATCAGAGGTTGGAGGTCATTCAACGACATTTCGTAAGTCACCAACGATGGGGCCGCATATTAGTTATGGTGGCATTTTTGTGGTGTGTGTGTTTGTTTACAATTTGGGCATTGTGCTTTCCATTGTGTGCCTGTTTGCAGCATTCCTTTTTTCAATAAGTGGAAATTTCATATTGAGGGGGTAGCATGATCCTATGTTTCATTTCTAGTATTTAGTTTGTGTGTAGGTGTAATAGAATTCAACAGAACTTCCTATGTTATTCCCTACGGTGAAATGTGATGAGGGCTGAAAATAGTATGTGGCACATCATGATGTGGTTGTAGGTAAACCACTTGAAAACCTTCATTTTTGGTTTTTGGTACTCCAATTGAAAACCACCATTTTTCGGTTCGTGGTTAACCATTTGAAAACCATACGATGGGTTTGTGATCATCCTGCAGTAAAAATCACCTAATCATGAAAGCAGGTGTAAGTACAAAGACAAGTTTTCCCCATGTTCACACTAAGGAGGGAATGTTAGGAAAACACTATATTAGTGCTTCGTTAAGTTTTATTATTTGTAAACAAAATTATATTGTTATGAGTTGTTTTAACAACCTACGTGTATAGAAAAATAGTTAGAGCTACATCCTTGTTCATAGGAGAAGCTTAAACTATAAAATGTATCCAACATTCCGTATGAGAAATAGAGTGAAGATTATTTTATTGTGATTAATTATTATTGTTATTTTGTATTAGAGTAATGTAGTTCTTTCAGTCCTCTCTTTCCAATGCAACACCACATCTTCCTCCAATTCCAGCTAATTGTATGTAACAAGATCATCAATAGATGGTAGCAACGCTACCTCTTATTCCTCATCCAACACGGAGGTCTCAAAGAGATGTAAATTTTCAACATTCACAACTGAGTAGATACTCATATAAATAGTAAAATCCAAGTGAAATGCATTATTACCCGCTTGTTCTAGAATCACAAATGGGCCATGTTGAAGAGGCTTGAGTTTCTTAGCTTTTCCTTGTAGTCTTTCTCTTCTCAAGTACAACCATACCTTGTCTCCAAAAAGGAAGGAATGCTCAGTCATGTGTTGATCATGTGGCGCTTTGTACTTGGAATGTGACTCTATCAACCTCTATTGTACATGGAGGTGTATCTACTAAATTTTATCAATGAATTTCTCATCTTTGTGGACTTCTAGTTCCACTTTTTCCTTGTCTTTGCATGGTAATCTTAAAAAACCATCAAAATCACTCTTCGGAAAATAACAAAAACATGTTTCAAAAGGAGTCTTACTAGTAGAAGAATGAACTTCCCTGCTATAAGAATGCTAGATATATACCAAGTTCTCATCTAAAGTCTGCGGATGTTTCTTGTTGTATCCCATCAAGATTCTAACCAAGGTATGGTTTACCACTTCTGTTTGTCCATCTGTATGTGGATGAAAAGTGGTAGATGTCTTCAACTTCACATCTATCTTCTCCCACAAAGTAGACCGAAACTTTCCTATGAACTGTGAGTCCTTGTCTGACATAATAGAATTAGAAAAACCAAAATGAACCCACACATTAGCAAAAAATAATTCAGCTGCATCACTAGACTTGATGGTCTTCCTGTAAGGAATTAGAATAAACATTTTTCTAAATCAATTTACTACCACAAACATGGAATCATGAACCTTATTAGAAGAAGGAAAACCACCTACAAAATCCTTGGAGATGATTTCCCATGGCCGAGAAGGAACTAGAAATGACATATATAACCCCAACTTCTTGTTATTAGGCTTGTTTGTACTACACATAATACAACCCCTGATGAATTTAACAACTTTTTCCTGCATGTTTGGCCAATAAACATACCTCTGTAAGAGCTCTACAGTCTTTGTCACACAAAAGTGACAAACTACCTTGGAAGTGTGTGCTTCCCTCATCAATTGAACTTTCTCCACCTTAGGCACAAAAAGTTTCTCATTCTTGTAGAGAAACTCATCCTGGAAGTAGTATTCTCCCTAGGTGCAAATCCCTCACTTAGAGGTTTATGCTGAAAGATTTTTGCAAAATATGGATCCTTCTCATAACCTTCCTGATAAGCTTCACACAAAAAAGGATCAAGAAGAGTTAACGTTCCCATATCTAAAAGCAAAGGAGGCCTAGATAACATATCAACTAACTTGTTAGTCACACCTTTCTTATATTTGAAAATAAAATGAAATTTCTATCAAAAAGCCATCCATTTATAGTTTCTATCCTGCTGAAGTTTCTTTTGAGCCTGCATATATTAGAGAGGTTGGTGATCCGTGTGAATGATACTTTATTTACCCATTAGATAATTTTTCCATTTCTTGACTGCTTACACAAGAGCATACAATTCCTTATCATATGTACAATAATTCAGAACTACACCATGAAACAATTCAAGGTGATAACATACGGGCCTTCCTCCATGAAGTGGGACAACCCCCATAGCATAATCACTGGCATCAATTTCCACTTTGAAAGGCATCTATACGTTAGGAAATGCCAAAACTAGATCATGAATAATATTATATTTAAATGACTCAATAGAAATATGTTGTTTCTTACCCCAATCAAAATCCTTACCCCCTATTATCACTAAATATAGAGGAACTGCTATGGATGAGAAGTTCTTGATGAAATTTCTCAAATACTGAACTACACCAACAAAACTCTTGGTCTTTTTAAAACTAGATGGTGTAATATGATTCCGAATGAACTCTATCTTAGCTGATTCAATCATCAACTCTCCATCTCCAACCACATGTCCCAAAAAGACAAGTGACTGTTGAGAAAACTCACACTTCTTGTCATTCAACACTAGCCGACTCTCCTTAAGAAATTGCAAAACTTGATGCAAATGGTCAATATTCTCTTCAAAAGTTATGCTAAAAACTAGAATGTCATATAAGTACACAATGCCAAAGAAATATATAAATGACCTCGTTACCTCGGTCATCAACCTCATGAAGGTAGCTGGTGCATTACATAACACGAACGGTAATAACAACCATTCATACAATCTTTGTTTGGTCTTGACTATTATTTTTCAGATGTCCTCTTCCTTGATCCGCACTTGGTGATACCCATATTTCAAATCAAGCTTAGTAAAATATTTATCATGTTGTAACTGATCCAAAAAATCATCAATGTGAAGAAGAGGGTACCTATTCTTGATGATTATTTTATTTAAAGCTATGTAATGAACACATATTCTCATTGAACCATCTTTCTAAGGTACTAAAATGATAATAGAACCACAAGGAGAAGTGCTAGGATGGATTGTACCTTGTTTAATCAAAGACTACAACTGTTGTTTTACCTCATTGGCATCTTTCAAATACTACATGTACAATCCCAAGTTTAGAAATGGACTATCGGACCATAACAATTATATCCCATTCTCAATTGGCCTGATTGGAGGAAGTCTCATATTCTCTTGGAAAACTTCTCTGAACCGTTGAACCAACTCTTTTATCTATGTCTTCTCTTTGTTAGAAAACGTTCTACAAGTGGTTTTAGATGCAATAATCTCACATATTTCTCAAAATAAGCAATGCAAATTTACCACTAGCATTAATAAGCTTTTGGGTTTCGGTGACACTTACCAAAGAGATCTTTGAGTCTCCTGAAAAGGATGAAATGATGTAGCTCTTACCATCCTCACTAGATAGTACTAGTTGGCTCTTCTCATGAAGAAAACATCCATGATATGTAAATACAGGCTGCCAAACACTACACCACACACATCAAGGGGAACAACATCTACAATAACTTCATCAATAAATGTCTTATCAATATCAAAAGTGATTTTACATTGTTTGGTAACCTTGATGTCTACACTTTTCTTTACCCAACCCAATGAATATGGACTTGGGTGATTGTAAGTTTCCAACTTTAGCATGTCCACCAACTATTTACTAATCAAATTAGCTTGAGAACATGTATAAAAAAGAGCATCCATTTTAATTTTCTTCTCTTGAATTTTTATATGAAAAATCTTAGTTAGTTCATTTTCCCGAACAACATTGTTACTAACCAAACATGCCTCTCTATGGACGAAGGTACAACACATAGTCTCATCCACCTCTTCACCACAAAATACTTCCTCTCCCTAGAGGGCAGCCATGGCCTTTTTCTTATTTTTATTATTTATGAAGGGATGTAATTTCGGGTGGAGCTTCCAACATTTTTCCTTGGAATGAGTGTCAGCATCAAAATGCTCACAATGAAGTTCAATATCCTTCTTAGAAATAGAAGTAGCATTTTTCTTACCTTTCCATTTTCCTTTCTCCTTTTTCGTGGTTTCACCTTGTTTGCTTAAAGCATGTTGAGAGGTAGATGAACTCTTTTTCTTATCCATCTCTAAATAGTGGGCTTGAGAACAAGCCTCGTCTACATCTGCGGGCTTGGACAAGAGAACTAGTCTCCTGAAGTGGCTATGGAGTCCACCAATGTAATTCATCAGAAGCTCTTGGTATGCTACATCTTTGGGTAAGTGCATGGAAATGGGGGACCAAAATGGGGTCTTAAGTGGACACTTTTTTATGAAAAATAAAAAAACTTCAACTTGTACCAGTTATTTGAGATAGTTTCACTCAAAATTTGAATATGTTATAAGAACATGAATGGTAACATTTCTAGTCTAGTTTCTAAACTACTATTTTTTTGAAAATGATTAAGTGTAAGTGGGTGAAAGATCTGAAATTTCAATAGATGCTCTTTTTTTTGTAAAAAAACATAGTAGGCAGTTGGTCGTGCCCCCAATTTTTAGCATTATTTATTATTTTTGAAAACCCTTTGGGAGAAAGATAGATAGGAACATCTAGTTTGGGAAAGATTTTTTTTCAATTTTTTTAGTGAGTATTTTTTTAATGTTTTTCAAGTACAAAGATTTTGAAAATTTAAAAATAATAGATAGCCGACTGTGCCCCCCTAACTACCTCAAAAAATATCGAAAACTAGATTTTTTTTTAATATGTATATAATTAGTCCTAGTTTGGGACGGTATATATTTTCTTCAATTTGGAGAAGTGAAGCAAAAGATACATGACAAAAGATAAACACTTACAATCACTAAAAATAGATGTATAAAAGACATAGTTTGAAATAAATATAAATGGAAAGCTTATAATTGTAAAATATATATATATATATATATATATACATATATATATATATATATATATATATATATATATATATAGGATAGTTTTTTTGATGTTGTAGGAAATGTTTTAAGAAATATTGCAATCGTTTTTGTAGGATTTATCATGGTGAATGGTGAATTTTTTATTTTTTTTCAAAACACATAGGTTATTGTGTTGTAACAAGTCCAAGACTCAGGTTTTTGAAACCAAAGCAATTCCAATCCTAGAAAAACTTGGTTTGTGTGTATAATTAAAAGAACACGTACGCGTTCCTTAATGTATGGGTTATATATCTGTTTGTGGCAGCCTTCTATTTACAAAATTAAATATTCAGGTGTAATGTTTTCATTTATTGTTATAAGTTAATAAATGAAAAACTTATACTTTAAATTTATACTAGCAAATTTAGGAAATTAGGGTCACTCTACACCTTATGGAACTAGTCTCACATCTCTATGAGTCACAGTTTAGGAGATAGTTTTTATAATCTAATTTGGTGAGTACATAGGTATTTTTCAAGATTTTAGAATTCAGCCTAAAGCTTTTGGGGTTTAAATTCTTCAATCAATGTCTATTTGGGGAAATAATAAATTCATTGTTTAGGTTTTAATGCCTTTTGAATTAGTTACTAACATTTGTAGGAGTGTTAGATGTGTCAAAATTAGATTTTACAAACCTCACAACTCTCAAAGGAAACAACAACTGCTCAAATATATGGACTCAAGAAATGCCTTAAAATACATAACAAATAAAAACACATGTACATGTTTTTATTAATTTGAGAATCCTGGATGACATCTACAAATGATACTCCCATTATTGGGACTGTTACAAAAATCAACAAAAACCGTAAAGCTATTACAATGGTGTTTCTTCACAACCCTTGAAAAGTTTCACTTGTTCCATATGAATCAACTTGTTTCTCTACTCCTTGTCACTCTAGCCCATCAAATGGTAGAATTGACTCACTTCGTGCACATATTGTATTCTTTCACTTTTGTAATCAATGTGCATTATACAGTTCAAATATTTCATAGAGCATTCGTAAAATTTCTACGTAATCGTCACTATCACCCAAATTATGTGTTGCAAACGTTCCTTTTGTCCATTATCCTTCTCACCATCCTTGTGTGTGTCCATGTACTTAATTAATATAGTAAAAATTAATGTAATAAATTCAATTCCCTCATGATACTCATGCATCAAAAATTGTATAGATTCAATTTCAATCAAATTGATTGATTGATTCATGCCTATATTTTTAATTAGTCCTAGATGAAGTAAAAAATCAAATCATATAGTTGCAAAAAGTTTCACATGGCTCAATTTAATCAATATTTATTATCTTATAGAACCAAACAACTAACTATGTAATCATGATATAATTAGGGGGTACAATTGAGTTCAAATTCACCATTGTCATGTAAAATATCTAGCATGAAAAATTGAAAATATTAAGCATGACAACTAAGCCCCTGATTGAAAATTAGGCTTCCTAGTCACTGTACATCCTTCCTCTGTCCAGCCTACGTTCAGTTAAAACTTCACCCCATCTCAGAGAAAAGTCCTAAAAATGTTTTCAAGTTTGTTTAGTGTGCAAGGATGATTACCCAAGGTGAAACCTCCTTCGGAGGCCTAAAAAGGCCATTTTACAACTGGTAAACACCCTTCGAGAATGTTCAATGAAATTATAAATCATCTGAGAGTTATTTTCGAGAGCATTGAAGGGTTTTGAATCAATTTAGGAAAATGTAGGAAATAAAATATCATTTAGGATCCATCTGTTCAACAACGGGTATTCAGGGTGTAGGGAATGTGAGCTTCAATGATGAATGTTGTCTTCTCTAGAATATTCCAAGAGTTCCCGATTGAGTTAAGAGAAAAATATATATGTATAGGAAATCTATTAGAATCTTCTACAAGGGGGAATATCAAATTTTATCAAATGCTTAAGTATTTATTGATATATTTAAAACATCTTCCTCTACCCCTCTTAGTTTAAGAAGGAATATGCCATAAATTTTGATTTTCAAGAAGAAATGAATTTTGGGAATGCTTCCATTGATATTTAAATGTTATTTTGAGTCAAAATCATATAATATTTAACCTTGAACCATTTTCCTAAGCTCTGATTAAATAAAAATGTGGAATTATATCTAATTCTATAGTTAATCTAGCATTAAGGACTACAGTAAATAACATATGAATGTATAAATAAAATGACCCAAACAACTAAGAAAGTAGATATGTAAAACCCTAAAGTGCAAATAGAGTTAGAAAGAACTCAGCCAATTTGACGATTTTTCTGAACTGTGTCGTAGAAATGGCTAGAGAAACAAGAGGATGAAATGATTATGCCGAGGTCCAGCAAAGTGCAGATTTAGGAAATCTAAGTGGAATGGGATGTCTGGATAGGTACATGGGCACTTGTGGGTACCCTTGCCTACAATATGGGTGCCTTAGTTTGTGAAAAAGCACTAACTTTGCTATAATCAGATGTATGTCATTTGTAATTGGTGATGAAGAAAAGACCTACAAGTCCCCAAGACAAACATCAAACCCTAAAAAAAGAAATATGCATATGAAGGGGTCATACTGACCTCAGTTGCCACAATGGTGGACTTACTAACTAAGCGCTGTACTAAATATCATACCTGATGTAGTTCTATGTGTGTGTGTGTGAAATCATGCCCTAGGAGCTCTTGTGTTAGTCGTACATTGTGAAAATAGAGAGCAATAATTATGTGTAGAAAATGTAATAGAATGGTGGATGGAATAGAATAAACTTCCCTCTTATGTAGTGTGATGAAGATGAACCAACCTTATGCCTTGTAATGGAGCTAGATGGATGCAACCTTAGGTGATGATAGTAGTGCCTAGTGCTTGGTACCTCTTTATGGTCTCATAAATTTATATTTATAGGATTCTCTTTTTCTAATTTTGTAATTAACCCTGAAAAGGTCGACCACTGAAACAAATAAGAAGCTCAAATGGTCAGAAAGTGGCAGAAAAGTGTAGAAAGGCTCAGGGTGTCTTAGATGGGACCAGGGCATCTAGAGTGCCCCATTATTGGGTTGGATGCCCTAGTAAAAGGTAAAATGATGCCAAATGAAAAAGCAGACTGGGCAAGTATGTGCTGAAGGTTGGCAGTGACGAAAAAAATAAAGTAAAATGGCCAAAAGACATGAGTTAATTAGTAATTTCTTCGATAAAAAACCATATGAATAGTAGTATGAGACTGGGATTAAATAATGTCTAAAGTGTGTGATTTTGTGACTACAAGCTCATGTGGTGAAAACTTCAAGCTCGGTGTTTGAAAAAAGACGTTGAAGGTAAAATTGGATTTCCAAATTAGGCACAATCACACATTAGAAACTCTTATGTCCCCTATGTCCCCTAGGGGACAAGGAGGGCATGTGGAACACCAAAGTGTGACCTCATCCTCCTCCCCAGGTTTCACTTTTGACACCCAAGTGTACTAGGTGTCCCCACTATCCCCTATGTTACCATGGTGCAAGGGGGACAAGAGATACCTCATCATGATTGTGATAGAAGGTATTCATCTTGGTTGAAGAAATTAATGAAAATGGACATCATGGGGATCACACTGTGATAATGAACAAATCGAGGTGTCAATGTTTACAAAAGACACTCACTTGGACAACGGGTGAAATCAGGAGAATTATGAAGTTTGTGAAGGATATGAAACATCAATAACCTTAATAAAATTCAATTCATCAAGAAAATGATGAGAAAGGATAACCATGAGTGGTGATGGCATTCATCTCAAGATCACAAATGGTGCATATCTATTTAGAATGTTTCTAAGCACTTAAGTAATACTTGGCGATGTGCTCACATCTTGCGATTCAGGGAGTGGATATCGGATTGCTTCAATGCATTTGGAGTTTAAGAACATGGATCTCACCCTCAAATGCTCCTTCAAGTCTCATTCAGGGATCAATACTTCCATTTGGAGGAAGAAACATATTTCCACGAGGAACAATCGAGAACAAAGGTGTTCAGATACTATAAGTATATTTCCACTCAGGTGACATCTTGGTCAGGGAAGTGAATTGTGAAGTTAAAAACATTTTTGTCACTTAATTCATCACTTGAGGTGTTAGAACATGCTTTTAACTCATGGTAACTCATGTTTTAACACTTTTTAATGATGAATGGACACATGATGATATTTTGGAGGTCTGATGTCCCCTTGTCCCTTTTTCCAATAGCAAGGGGACATGGGGACACAAAAACATGACCTGAGGTGTTAGGAAGGTGTTTTCAACTCATGCGACTTGGCCCCATCCTCATGAGATCCTCACCCCTAGTAAACAACATTCTATTTATGAAATTCCCCATTCTAAGAGGTACTTCTCAAAATTTTAAAATCTCCACCTATGACTATATGGTGATCATCTATCTATATATTTCCTCATAGGAATGGTAAGGAAAAATTCATGCTTACGGAGTATTGGAAATTGAATCGTGACTCAGGAAGAATGGAAACCATCTCGGTTCCCAAATTTGGTCTCAAATTGTAGTTTGGTCTTAGTGTGTTTCTCATCTCATTGGGTGGGTTGATCAAAATACTAAATTATTCTTCATTAAATGTCTTACCTTTACCCATCTCAAGGTCGGAAGGTTTTTGGTCTCACATTACATTAGTCATTGTGTTTCCTAGGTGGAAGGATCGTCATGGTTGAATTGTGCGGGAAATTGTTTCAAATTCTCATCAAGTGCAAAAGGGTCAAAAATGCATGGAATTGTTTCATAGATTGGTTCAAGTGAAAGAAGGAATTATTCATTGATCTCAGTGGTCCATTCATCAATTGCTTTTAACTTCTTCTCTCATTGTACCTTACAGGGCTATAAAAATTCATCATTTTAGCAGGCTTCTTCACTCATATAAATAATTATTTCAGATAATGATGTAGTTATAGTCCATAATAATAATTCACATCATAAAACCAAATTTTATTTATTGTGCATGATGTTATTGAGACCAACTAATCCCTTAATCTCATCACATCATCGTAATTAAGTTCAAATGACTCAAATAGGGTAATCTACCTCTCTCCTTGAGCCAATGTGTGGATGATGTTTATGAAGGTTTGAAGCATGTATACATTAATTAGAATACTCCAAGACTCTCTTTTTTGATAAAACATGTTATTAATCTTTGTTCTACCATAAGGCTTAGTCCTAGAAATGTATTGTGGGAAGTTTTGGTGTTCTCATGTAGAAAGGGATTTTTTATGACGAGAATGTTTTTTAAACCTTTAGTAGAGAGGAACAAAGAAACTAAAGTTTTAATATGTGTGTAAAATTATCCTTATAGGATTTCTCATTCCTTCATATATGATGGTCCTGGATGCCTTGGTAGCTTGGACTAGTTCATCTTGTCTTGTTCCTAGAAGAAGGTTTGAACATAATGACAAAGTTAGGATATAAAGATCATCAACTTGCTCCTTGAGTCTAACATTTCACTCAATTTCCTGACCATGAGTGGAAACATCCCAATATTAATGGAAAATCACATTATAAGATCAATGGAATAATTTTCAATACTTGATTATTCCTGAATCTAAAAAATTAGGCCCATTTTTATTGGGAACCAAAAGGGGCAGCTGCACAATTTTGAAATTATTCATGAAACCTTCAAGAATTAGATAAAAATTGATGTTTCCAAAGTTAATAAGATTCACATAGCTTTCCAATGCATATTTTTTTCCTCCTAAATCCTTATAGAGCTCTTGAAATCATCCAAAGAAGCCATGTTTCACCATTAGAGTTTTTGTTCCTTGCACCTAGAAAACCTATTGTCGAGCATATTTTCCTTGAATGAGAAAACATTTCGTAAATCTTCCTAAATTACGTCAAACACTTCAAATATTCCATGACATCACCTTCATATGCTTAATATAATTTTTGAAATCTCCTAGAGGGTGTTTGATTAGATCCAGAATGGCCAAAATAACTAGTATGAAAATTGAAAATTTTGAAGCATGACAACTAATCCCTTAATTGAAAATTAGGCTTCTCATTTATTGTGCATCCTTCCTCTGGATATCTTGTCCTCATTTCAAAATTTACCACAACTTAGAGGAAATTCCAAATAAGATCATTCAGTGTGTTTGAGTGTGCAGGGAAGAGTGTCTAAGGTGATTGATCAACTAATTCAATTTTGATGAGAGACTACTTCCTCCGGAGGCCTAAAAGGCCATTTTTGGTCAATATGTAGCTAATTTAACACCCTCCGGAAGTGTTCAAGGAATATATAAATAATATGAGGTTGATTTCAGAGAGAATTGAAGATTTTTAAGGAAATTTAGGAAATTTTAGGAAAGAAAATGTCATTCAGGAGCAATCTATTTAGGGTTTTCAGGGGTAGGAAATGAAAGCTAAAACGGTGAAAGTTGACTTCTCCAATTGATTCCAGGAGTTACAAAAAGAGTTAGGATGAAAACAAATAGGAATTGTAAATATATTAGAATACTCTACAAGGTGGAATAATCAACATTGATTCAAGGATAAAATACTTCTTGAGGTACTTCAAAACTCTGTAGTTGCCCCTGTCATTTTAAAATGAAATAAAACCTAAACTCAGAGTTGTAGGAAAAATTAGATTTTTAGAATAGTTTCATTGATATTAAAAAGTGATTTGAATTATTTCACTAAATTATGGAGGTCAAGAACATGTAACTCATCCTCAATTTTCATTCAAGGATTCATCCCCCTTTTTCGAGGAGGAACCTCATTTCCATGAGGAACAATCTGAGAAAAAAGGTGCCCAGGTACCATAAACATGCTTCCAACTAGGTGTCATATTGGTCAAACAATTTAATTGTGAAGGAGTCATCATGTTCAAAGGTGAAATTGTGAGCTCAAGGAGTGACTTCATGATCATCATATCATGACCCTATCGTTGTACCCAAATATCTCCAAGGAACAAGACAAAATGAGCTAGTCATGCCACCAAGGTATTCAGGACCATCGTGTGTGAATTATTAATGAATAATCTATCTCCATGAGAGACATATGAGAAAATATGTGTATGAGAATCCTAAATTTAATTCCATGAAAGAAGGATTTTAGAGCCAGGAAAGGTGAGGGGATGATCTTCATATGGAGTACCTTGTTTCCAAGAATGAGAAATCATCCCAGTTCACTTGATGACATTCACTTGGTAGTGTTCTTAAACACTCATTCAACACCTAGTAGTGTGATCACACCTCAAGGAGGAGGCACAGTGAAATCACCTCATTTTTGCCATATGACAGGAATCCCATTCATGGATCAATCCTCTATCTAAAAAGTGAGGATCACATTTTAGTAAAAATTAAACAAGCGTCATATAGTTGGTTAATGGTCACTAAAGTGAATTGTGGACCCAATTTCAAACTTGTTACCAATTTGAGAAGTGGTAGGTCCCCTATATTTATATGGATAAGAATAGTGAAACAATTGATATAGCACATGTGCTCAACGCCTTCCTCTCCTCATATGGTGTAAAATAACTCCATTCATGAAAGCTCTTAGGATTCACCAACTTGTTGTCCTAACGTACCTATGATCAATTGAAAGAATTGAGGGTGGGTGGTTATGAATTTTATATAATAAGTTGGAACTCCAACACCCTTATCTCTATCTAGTGTTTAGCCTTATGTGTTAGGATTGCGGAGTTAATTTTGTTCACAATTAGCATGATTTACATCTTGTTGGTTTACTCAGTAACCAGCGCCGGTCAGAGAGTAACTGGCGTCGGTCAAGGTAAGTGGCACCGGTTACCTATGCGTGAAAGTCTATATTTAACTCAAGGGAATTAGATCTAAATTTTTTATAAAGTTGATCTAAAGGTTGTAAATGCATAGCTAAGGTGCCCTAAGTTTGTAGATACTTATATAACCATGAAAGATAGGGTTAGAAGGTTAATTGGACAAGGATTGAGTTAGATCCTTGATTCTCCTAGATTGATATGATGATGAAGAAGAAGATAAAGAAAGAACATGTTACATGAAGACAGAGCTTCCATGAAGAGAAGCTGGACATAAGGAAATAATAGGTACAACTATGGTAGGTACATCTCAATGGGAAGAAGAGGGTAACATCTTGCACTGTATTTTATTTGTATAGTTACTATCTCATTGTAATGGCTTGCATAGTATACAAAGCACATAGAGTATCTTCTTGTAGATCCACATATTGGTGAGATCTTATATTGTAGATCCATGAGATCATGATGCAATGTTGATCCATGTAGATCTAGTCTTATATTGTTATATCCACAGGTTGTTGTGAAATATTGTATTCATAGATCCATGAGATCATGTTGTATTTTTGATCCATGTAGATCTAGATATTTTAGAGGAGGTTATCTTCATGTTTGCATAGGTTGATGCAGTGATGGAGAGACATAATTACTTCTTGGTGCACATTCATGATTGCACATATGGTAGACCCATGTGAGAGGTCTTGTTGCAGATCCACAAAGAACTTGGTAGCAGTTCATATAGTAGTTCTTGGTTATGTGAGATCTGCTGGTTGTTTAGAGGCATGGTTGTAGTGCACTCATGGAGATCTGTTAGAGATATGGAGGCGAGGAGATACTCTTGGAGAGATGCATAGTACTCTTATATTGAAGATTTTGTTTGTACTCTTGTTATATTATATATATGAGATCTTTATCTTTGGTGGACGTGGCCCACATTGGGTGAACCACAATACATTATGTGTTATGTGTGTGTACTTTGTTTGATTTAGATTATTCTAGTTTATACTTCCACTGTTGTAAATTTTGAGGAATTGTTTAGATTCTGTGTGCATGACTGGGTTTGTTATTAAATCATAGCACTATTAAGCAGTCCCGAATTCCCAACATTATGCACACATATATTTACTCATTATTCCCCACCCTTAACCTCAATATAGATATGGTGTGAGATACCAATATTCTATTAACCTGAAATCTCTCTTGAGAAAGAGTTCCATTTTTTGGGTTTGAGTATGTTTATTCATCATCAATCCCTCGTATCGTATGGAAAATATCTTTGGCTCCCTCCTAAGATAAATGCATGGATTAGTGTGGTGAGATAACTAAGTGTAAGCAAAGAAAAATTACCAGAAAATGAAAGATAAATGAAATAAACACAACAATACCTCTCTTGTAACTTTATTGCAAACCTCAAGAAGATTTGTGAAGCACTTGGGCTTGTAAAATCTTAAGATTTGAATGATTGTGGGTGGTTTTGATCAATTCTCCAAATATGAATGTTATGCTACAAGCTTGGATACACAAAGATGTAGGAGGAAAATTTGTAGAAATTGGCTATAATTATCATAAGCTTCCAGGGATGAGTTTGCAAAGGAATAGCCAACATTTTATAGCTAAGGGTGAGACCAAGTATAGTGGATCAAAGTTTGACTAAGCTTTGGGTTAATAATTGTAATTACCTGGAATAACAAGTAGAATTAGTCTATTTAATTACATATTTAAAGGGGCAATTGGCATTTGGATTTGCAGAAGTTACACCTGGGAAGGTGGTTGTATGTGCAACCCAATTCCCCCACCTTTCTAGGATTCTAGAAGTGGAGTCCAAGTGGAGTTGACTAGAGAATATGATTAATTAAATAACTAATTTAATTATTTATTAATTGGGATGAGATAATTAAACATTTAAATAAATAAATGTTTAATTATATTAGCTAAAAGGTGTTAGGAATTAATTTAATTAATTCCAAGAGCATAATAGAAGTAATTAGAATTGATTTAATGAATTCTAAAGGTGGATAGGAATATGACTTAAGTAATAGAATTAATTTATTTAATTCTAAAAGGGTGTATTATAACAGGATAAAATTAATTTAGTTAATTATAATTGGATGGAAGTAGGCTATAAATATGACTGCATTTTTAGGGTGTCTACATGTGTCCCTCTTTAAAGTGTTATTACGAAGTAATAGCATTTTAAAGATAGTAGACATGTAGATTAGCGAGTGGAAAGCGGTGAAGCATATGGATGCCCCAATGAGTAAAATGGTAAAGGAATGCCCCCCTCAAGCGGGTGGGTGACATAGCAAAGTGGTGAACAATAGCTTGATAGGAAGAAGACAAGGGATGTTGAACAAGGAGGGGAAGGTATTGTGCTCGTAGCATGAGCTTCATTTAGAGAGTGTGAATATTAGAGAAACGTTTATTTTGTTGTTGCACAATAGAGTTTTCACCATGATTATGAAAAAATCAAGATGTTTAATCTAGATGGGCGTAAACAAACACACACAGAGTAGAGAAAAAATAAAATGGAAAATAGACCCAATATACACAGTAGGTGCATGCATCATGGTTATAGATGTACCAAAATTTTATCACACTACTTGTAATTGGTCCAGAAAGTAAACATCAACAATGCAACACAACTTCAAAAAAGAAGACAATCAACTATGCCCCTAATGTGTGCCACAATGATGACTAAGCAGATGCAAATGCCCCAAAACACTAAAATTATGAAAGGCGTGGGAATATGATCAAACCGAAGAGCAGAGTGATGCTTAGATACTCTAAAAGAAACTCTTGTTGGAGCCGTTTTGCAAATTATCTGTGATAAATTGCCCCAGGCGAAGTTATATCGTGAAGGAAAAATAATTGTGTTTGTGATAGACGTAAAATTGGAACGATCACTAGGGTAATAGATAAAGGTATGAATTTATCAAGATTGTGTTGAAATGTTGAAATATTAATTGCATGGGTTTTCCAATGGTAGGATTTTTATGATAAGTGAATGTTTGTTCAAATTTTTATAAGTTTTGTGATTTTTTTGAATTTTTGAAATATATGATTTTTTAAAAGAATTCGGGTCAAAGGAGGGAAGAGGTATGTTTGGTACACCATATTTTCCCCAAGGATACATGGGTATGCCCATATGAGATGAAAGAGTGATGGGAAAATTCCCTCTCAAAACGAGTGAGCATCATGACGAAACACAAAGAAAGTGCATGATAGAAGAGAGGAAAACTTGCAGGGAAAGGAAAAATTAGTGTTCTTGAACATAAGAGCCAAAAAAGAGAAGAATTATGGTTTTAAAGGATATAAATAGAAGAATGGGAGGGTGGAAAGGCATCGCGACCCATTTTTGTTATCAAACCCCTTTTTACTATTTGGGAGATATTTGAGCTCTGAGTTATTGGAGAGATGGCATAATGAGAACAAAGGAAACACTGTGACGATCATGTTCAAGAGTATGGACGGAGACCAGACAAGGGTGTGATGGTAAGTAAATAAAAAAAATTTAAGTTTGAGAAAATTTAATGCTTATTTTTTGTAGAAGAAATTTGATTTTGAATGTTAGCACACACACTTGGGTGTGATAGTGTAACCCAACAAATCCGTTAGCATGCACATGTACACGCTAGTGCGTTAGTAAGGGAATAGGAGTTAAGTGAAAAATGTCTAGCGTGTTAGTAGGAGTAGAAGCATTAATGTGAACGTGATAGCATGAGTGCACTAGCATTCAACTAGGTGTACTAGCATTAAATGCACTGGCGTATATATGTACGCACTAGCGTACCAAAGAGTGCACTATCATCTTTAGATGAGTTTTAGGAAGAATTTTTAAGGTTATAAGGAAAGAATAGTGATTTATTGATGTTATTGGATACTTTGTAGGAGAGACTGCTAGCACTAGATGTACATGAGCATCATGGACAAGTCTGGGCATTTTAGAGGAAATTTTCTCACCGAGAGGAGAGTGGGTTAGTTGTGATATTAGAGGCTACATGATTGACCTACATTTCAGATTTTACGCACATTACTTTGGATCATTGTTTATTGACTGCATTGGCTAAGCGGTGGCATAATGAGAGCTAGATGTTCAGGATACCCACAAGAGATATGACTATGACACTAGAAGATGTGTATCAGATCCTTCAGGTACTATATAAGGAATTTTTGTGGAGTACGATGATAGTGTGGCCCGCATAGAGGGACACATTTGGGATGTATTCTGTTTGGAGGATATACCCAGAAAGGGTATGACAATACACTTATACATAATGCTTTGATGATAAAACAATAACACGATTGTTGGTTTATTTGATGGCTCTTATCAACTGTTACTAACTTCTTGATAAGACCGAGACACATTTTCATGGATGAATGATAGGAGTCTTGGTATGGTTGATGGATGAAGAGAAATTTGCATGGAGATAGTGCATCTTAGCACACATATACATATATTTGCACCTGATTGTGTACAAAGGTATGAGGAGTCTGAGTTCAGCCACACTATTACAAATATTGGCATGGGATCATATAGCCATTGGATGACCTCTACGGATGTTGAGAGTTAGACAACCGGATGAGCCTTCATCCATAGGATGGGAGATAGTAGGTGCGGGCCATAGAGGCCACATGGGTGACATCGCCTTTATAGGAGAGCACTAGATGAATTACAATTACGTATGGTGATTTCTTGGCCATACATATTATGTCAATGAGTGACAGGTGCCATAGAGCTATGCAATACATAGATTGACCACTTTATCACAGGCAACCACAACCACATCATGGAGATGTATAGGCTGGATAAAGTCCAACAACAAATCGACATTGTACAAGGTATACCATGTGGAGATCAATGGTACGCACATGTGGCATGTAAGTGATATGGTTTTGGGCCATGGATCAGAGTGCAGGTGGTTAGGAAGAGATTCTTTGGGGCCATCCCACAGGTGTGGGATGCTCGGGAAGAGGTAGTAGATCCAAAAACTACTCCAAATTATGTGCATGGTATGCAACGATCATGCCGAGGTGGATTACTATTCTGTAATAATCTCTAGTAGTAAGCATATCGGAAGCCACGATGGGTGAGCCACCACAGTGGAGAGACAAAGCGACACTTGGACAAGAGGAGGCAGAGGTAGAGGGTTATGGCCAAGCATGGGTGCAGGGTCCACAAGTTCAGGTGGCACAAGGGCCACCAGTATAGGTATAGGATGCACACATTACAGTGGCACAAGTTGCACAAATACCTATAACACAGGTGGTACAGCAGGTGCCCGTAGCACAAGTAGTACAAAAAAATTTATAATAGGTTATACAACATGTGCTAAAACATGTGATATAGTAGGTGTTATAGCATCCACCAGGGATACAGATGTAGGTACCTAGACATGTACCATTACAGATTCCACCATCACCACCTAGACCTATTAGTTCATGTGTTGCAGTAGGGAAGAGAAGGGACAAATGAGATGGATTATATGTATTACATGTACTACCATATGTAGTGGATCTAGGGATAGTAGTTGGGCCATCAGTGGCCATAGTACAAAAAGAGAGGGATAGAGTTGTGCTCTGGGGTGATGTTTCTTTTATCATCGTGCAGACTCTACAAAGATTGTTAGACCAGAGGGCTACACGTTAGGGAAGCCTGAGGTAGCAGGTTCAATAGAGGACAATGGAGAGGGATTGGGTGACTGTTGAGAGGGATCACGTGATTGTTGAGAGGGAACAATTGAGGATACCATTACAATAGGTTATGGTAGAGCGAGATGCTCTACACTGTGTGGCAGAAGCTAGAGGCATTGGTGATGTGATTCAAGAGCTTGTGGTGACATCTGGGGAGGTTGGGTACTACAGGGCATTATATCAGGTGGCAGTACTAGAGAGTTGGAGAGCACCAGTATACAACCAGCATTGAGGAACCCAATTGACGAGGTCACAGGGGCCATCGAGATCAGTAAGGTCAGTGCAGATGCCCCCACCTAGTCATAGGTCAGACAGTCCTGGCATCGGAGAGAGTCAGGGATGAATCTAGTTAGATGAGATTATATATTTATGTTTTGTATATGCCTCGGGATGAAGGCACATTTCTTGATCAATGTCCATGATGGCATACCAGGATGTATATGATTTTGGTCAAGCTACGTCAGTGTATATGGATATTATGATGATTTTTGGTGTATATGATGGACATTTAGGCACCACATATGATGATGAGATGTTTTATTG
Organism: Taxus chinensis; assembly: GCA_019776745.2. Taxonomy (NCBI): domain Eukaryota; kingdom Viridiplantae; phylum Streptophyta; class Pinopsida; order Cupressales; family Taxaceae; genus Taxus; species Taxus chinensis. Next base: position 16,241,035 of record CM034149.1, read on the forward strand.
TCGCATGTTGTAGTGATTATATGCTATGATGGCATGACGAAGATGATGTTATATGTAGCTTAACATTCATGGTCATAGTTTAAAGTTTATTTTGATGATGTATGGTGATGTTATAGATAGATGATGTGATATAGATGTGATGATGATGAAAAAATGATTAAAAAAACATAGTACATGGAATTAACAAAAGCAAAAAGAAAATTTAACAAATATAATACACACACATGCTAAATAAGTTAAAAAACCATGAATTATGGAATAAACCAAGACAATAACACCAAATGTAAAAGCAAGAAAGTCAGGCAAACCCAACATGAACAGGAATTATCAACACCAAAGTTATATGTGAACTAATATGCTAATAATTCATCTACAATTGGTCTATAAAACACAACAAAATTCTAAATACACAACATTGATTAAACTAGTTATCTGAACAAGAGATTGAACCAATAATATGTAAAACAAGATCTTACACGCACTGGAAACAAATGAAGTTAGTCACAAATAAACAATATAACAAAATTTACTTATATCAAAGCTAACAAGGAATCAACAATATACCATAATTCACAATATCGATGTCCAGAGAAACCCCTAACGTGTTCCACAATGAAGAATAGATAATCAAATGCCCCCAAGTGATGGCTTAGAAACACAAAAGTATTGAATTGATCAGCATTGGGTTGAAGTCAAGTGTACCTTCAAGTAACGTTATATTGTGAAGGGTTATATGATTATTTTGAAAAGTGAAAATGATCTAGAACAGTCATATGACAAAATTGACGAACTGAGGTATATAACTACTACAATTTTGTCAAACATTTTTTGAATGTTTTTTTTGGAATGTTGTGATTTTGACCATTTTTACACCATTTTTTGGGTTTTTGAACATATTTCAATGTTTTTGGATTTTTTGATATTAACCACACGCCAAAGAAGAAGGAAAAAAGGGATTCCCAAAACTTAACCAACACAGTACAAACGAACAATGCTAATGGAAGCATGGCAAAAGGTGAACAAAAGCAAAAAACCATGGAAATGTCAACCTAGCTAGAAAAACACATGACACAAGGTGAGGTGGAATGAAACAATCATGAGACAAGGCAAAATGGAGAATCACACGATTGCATTGATATGTCCCCAAAACAAGGGATACTTTTTGGAAGCTTAGGAAGAGGAAATTTTTCAAATGAATACCTGTTAGAGTAGGTATTTACCTTAGCTCATGTTCACCTAGGTACTTTATTTACCTTTATTGTATTTATCCTCACCCACTTATGTGTGTGGATATTTATTTTATCTTATTTAAATATTAGGATATATTATCTAGTTATTAGGTATAGTTCTTTCCTTGATCTATGGTACTGACTAAGTCTTTCCTTGATCTATGATATTGACTAGATCATTGATGTCTAGTTCTCTCCTAAATCTATGGTCTTGACTAGTTCTTTGATGACTAGTTATTTCCTTGATTTATGGCTTGATCTATGACCTTGACTGGTTCTTAGATTGTTATACCTTGCCTATATAAGCAAAGCCCATTCTCATTGCATTTCATTGAGTTCCATAATAATATATGATATTACTACTCATTTGTTTGCAAAGGTTTATGTAAAGTTATTATGGTGAATTTCTTTCATCTTATTGATCGTGGTGTTTGATTAGCATTTGTGTTCTTGGCTTGGTACAATCTGGTTATCGTTCCTTTTAATACCATTCATAGGATCTTTAAGCTCTTTTCCATTCTCGTCAGATAATTTGTACACTCTAAATACAAATGTAGAAGTGATGATGTATGACCCTAATCAATTAGGTTCAATTTTTCCATACTTATCATGTGGCTTTGTGGTATTTTTTTGATTTTCTTTTAATACCAGGTCGTCAATATCAAATTGTTGAGGTTTGATCTTTCTATTGTACTTATGCCATAATCGATTCTAGTACACTTGTAGATGATCCAAGGTGCAAAAATGTCTTTCATATAGAAGTTAAAGCTATGCAAGGTGTATATGGCGGTAATCCTCTTCATGCACCAGGTGTTGGAGGGATACACAAAGGGAAGGAAGTTCAACTTCGATAGATAATATGGCTTTGGAGCCATATACAAGAGAAAAAAAGGTATCTCTGGTTGGAGTGTTGAATGATGTACAATATGTCCAGAGGGAGGGATACAATTTTGTATGCCAACTGTGGCCATGTTTTCAAATGTATTTTCCAGTATGGATTTGATAGTTTTATTAGAAGCTTCAGACTGGCCGTTGCATTACGGGTAATAGGGAGTGGCCCATTGTAGGTGAATATGATATTTCTTGGATAAAGATTTAATGCAAGGGCATCAGTTATAAACCACCTTTCAATTCTATTTCATCTTGAGAATGTATGGAGGGTCTAGAAAGGTTAGTATTGAGGTTGGAAGCAATTAGAATTCTTACAAATTTGAATTTAAGCCTTTATATCTTTTCCCTCCAAAAGTTAATTCAAATTTTAAACTATGGAATTGTATCCTTCTTGTCATTTTTGGCTTATTTATGAGTGGATAGGTGCATAGGAGTGTCAAGTTAAATGAATATTGGGTATATGGGCATCTTGTGGTCCTTGAGTCTTGTAATCGTGAGATAACTCCATGATAGTCCATTAAACTCAAGGAAGTTGAAAGTTGAGGAGTATACTCAGGGTATGGTTAAGAAGTTAGTTATCTTTTGGTGGCCATTCAAATAAAAGAGAATGTATGAAATCATGGAAGATGGAGGTGAGCTCAAGAAAAAGAGGATGTGAAGGAAGATCACAGAGCTCCAAGGGAATGTATGAAAAAAAACGTTAGTAAGGAAAAGACAGACCTTTTAAACTCTGTTATATCATATTATGATTGTGTTTTTGATTGGTTTCTTCATGGTTGATTCATGAAATATGGTTACAGTGAATGATAGAATAATATATTTGATTAACAATACTTATAAGAGGTTCCATGTATGGATTCTAACTCCTAAAGAAATATTCTTGTTTAGATGCTCTGTTTTCATGAAGAAGACTATATATGTGCCAAAGTAAACAGTCAAGAAGGATTGATTTTAGCATGAATAATTGAAATCTTCATGTAATTCTTACCCGTTTAACCTTATTTGGTGTGGATGGAGTGTATACAATTTAGTTTTAGTGTGAAAGGATTTGAAATATGCAAGAATAGGGAGAAAGGATATAAAAATATATGCACATACCTATAACAGTGAAGAGGAACACAATTTAGAGGAGGTAAATGCAATTTCCAATCCATTTCTTGTATTTCTTTGGATGAAAAAGGCTCACACTCTTGTAGGAAGGATAAACAGGCATATTATCTATTTTTACCCCCCGATAAAAATAGACAACTACGGAGGATAGGTTTGAGCACTGGACAGGACTTAATGGAGCAATCTAGAATGATACAAGTGATTTTTCACGTTTTGGGAGCATTGCAAGTGATTTTAGGAAATTTCAGAGGTTTTGGAGCCGATTCATCAGAAACGGGCTTTCGGTCCTAAAGGAGCATGCACTGTGAAAGAGGACTTGAGCTTCAAAGAAATATTGTGAGAGCCGCATGAGGAATTATAAGCCCAACAAGGTACCTATGGAAATCATTTTTTATGCCCTATATGGTGGAAAAGACAGGACATCTTGAAACATCATATAACTTTCTAGGCAGATAATTATTTTGGCACACAACTAGCCATCCCAAGAAATAAGGAGAAATTTGGAGGTGTTAAAGTCAAAATTGGATCTTGAGACCACCACCATTGGATTTAGTGGGTTTTTTAGGTGGAATCATATAACATTTCACCCCAAAACTCATTTGGGAGCTCGAGATATCGCCTTTGCAAGTTGGCCCCTAGAGGTTGGACGGTTGGGTTGGACGGGTCACCAAGTTGGATGTCCCAACAGTTGTACAGACAGAGGTCAGACGAGTTGCAAGGTTGGATGGCCTCGTGAGGTTGTACGAGCAGAGGATATACAGTTGTCCAACCCAGGTTGGACAACACACAAGGAAACTTCACAGTTTTTTACAAAGGTTTGTCGGTCGTCCAACCCAACATGGTTGGATGAGTCACAATTCAAATAGGTTGGTCGGTTGTTTTCTCAGTGAAGGTTATACGGCCCAAAGTAGTTGAATGACCATCCAACCAAGCCTAGTTGGACAGCTCATGGGTCACAGAATAGGAGAACTAGGTGGGAAAATACAACTCAACAACCAGTTTTAGTGAAGTATGGCGCCCATGATTGCCCATGCAAGAAAAGTACCAATTTATATGGTTTCCCATACCTCTTTAATGCATTCTATCGATTGGTGAGAAAAAATTTCTATATAATGTAGTCGACCCCCTCATTTTAAAGGGAGACATTTTGAGAGCTAGGGAAACTCTTGTAGATTCTTTCCTCAACTCTAATGAGCTCTAATCTTTCTCCTATGCCTGGAAAGCGTATTTGTGCCTCTATTCAACAATGTAATGATCTATGCATGTTATAGAGTAATAAATTTATGTTTTTGTGGTGTTTTTCAACCCTTTCTCATGTTTTATTTTATCTCCTTACCTCGCTATTTTGTTTTTGTTTTTCTATGCATATATTTCACATTTGCAGGTGCTGGGTGTTGTGTTTCATATTTCTCCCTCAGTAAAATATCTTGCCCCTTTTCTTAGTGCTATCACCACCCCTTAGCTTAGGATTTCCCTTTCATGCATATTTCTCACCCTCTCTCTCTCCCTGGTCCCTATGCATGGTTAATTTAGGATTAGTTATCTACATTTTCCCTTCTAGGAGTAGTGTTAGTTGTAGGATGAGGAAGAGGAATCCGGCCTTCTCTAAAGGTCCATCTCAGGTCACAAGTCCCACAACTTTAGAGATGGACCCATTTTAGCAAAATTGCATTGATTGCTCCACACATGTGACAAAAAATTAGGAGTGTTGTAATTTTGTGATAACAATTTTGGCACACCCGATGGGACAAGTTTGATGCACATTACCACTTCACTTCATCAATTTGATGTGCTCTTGGTGACAATTTCAACCTTTGGAGGAAACTATCAAGCATATCTGGCCACTCCAGTAATTCAAGCAACCCATTATCTCTAGTTTCAGACATGTTTTTAATGTTTTCACTCTAGCCATGGCTCTCCAAGGAGCTTTTACATTACCTCATTTCAGTTCTAGTCCTCTTCAATTTAAGCAGTGGGATGTTATCCCCAAAGTGGCCTTGAAAAATTTGCCTCTCTTTTATAGAAATGGAGATCAATACCCTATTGATCACATTCAGGATGTTCCCAACCATTGTGTCATTCACATCATCATAGAGGAGAATGTTTGCCTCAAACTTTTGGTTGTATCTATCAAAGGAAAGGAAAAATACTGGTACAACAGTTTGGATCCATAATCCATTTCCACATAGAATCAGCTGGGAGAACAATTGTAAAATTGGTTTAAGGAGGACGTAGATGTTATTTACCTCATGGAACACCTCAAAAAAATATCGCGGGCTCTAATGGAATTCGTTCCTGATTTCAACATCAAATTCACAAGGACCTGGCATCAAATCCCTCAAGGATACAAACCCTCGCAAGGTATGTAATTCTTGTACTATTTGAGGTCCTTTGATGTTGATCTAGCTGTATTGATTCAATCTCTAGGGGGCAGTGGTCTTCCTCATAATTTTTCCATCGCATCACAAGCAGAGAAGATTCTGATTCAAGCTGGAAAAATAAATCCCATCCATGTTGCTATAATCCCTTCCTCACCACCTCAGATTCTCCCTATCCCATGTGCAAATATAGAAAAATATATCATTCCTTGCCAAAATAAGGAAGCCTCTATGCTTCCTTATCCTTCATTTTATGTCTCAGAAGATTGTTATGCTAAGAACATTCCCCAAGCTTTGCAAATATCCCTCCCATCTCCACCCAGGGCACTACCCAACTTCCCTAAGCCATACACCAATGTCCCTAGGAGTTGTGGCATTTCATATGTTGTCCTTACCTTTTAACCAACAATCACTAAAACAAGTTATGCTACAAGGTTGGTATAAAGAGAGGTGTGTTATGATTTTGGAGAGAGGGAACAACCCATGCAATATTCCAAACAACAAGACTTCAGGCAAAACCATGTAGTTGTTTTGGAGACAACATATCAGCAAAGTAGGGAGCATGTTTTGGAGGGTCATTTAACTTCACCAAGTGATCAAATCAAGTCTTGTGAGCATCAAATATCTTTTCCAGAGCATGAAGCAAATCAGTGATTTGTTTTATATGCCCCTTCTCCTACCAATCTCACAAAGGAAGATAATTCTATATCTGTGGAAGATTGGTATGATTTCGATTGGGAGGAGGAGAATGTGAAAACTGTGTAAAAAGAGGAGACAAGCGTCAAGATAGAGAAGGCATGTGAGAAGGAAGATCAGATTATAAAGGTTGGGGAGGAGAAAGTGTTTCTAAACAGTATTGGTGCCCAAGGCCTCGAGAAGGAGAATTTAAAAAGTAAGCGGGATGTTCCTGCGTAATGTAATGATCCTCATTGCTTTGCTTGTCTAGAACTTGCTACACTTTTATTGGAAGGGAAAGAGGGAATAAGGGATGAACAAACCCACAGATTGCCAACAACCATCAAGGTGGAGAAAAAGTTGTTTGTGGAGGCACAACAGAGCAAAAGGCAACCCACAACCAACCACCTTCAGGAAGAAAGTCTATAGGATTCCCCTGTTCATGAGGAAGAGTTTTCAAAAGAAAATCCAACGGATCAAGCCTTGCCCCATTAGATACATATCTTCATTAGAGAAGGGTCAGAGTTTCCACCGACCATGTTCAATCCAGATCATGGGGATGATATTCAAAGCACCAAAGGTCAACATGAGAGCCTCCATGAGCCCAATGAAAATCATTCTAAGGAGGTGTTTTATTTGATTGTTGATACTTTGGCTTGTTGGGTGAAGACTTGCTTCCGAGTCAAATTTTCACTCATGTGCCTGACCATGCTAATTGAAAATTCAGTTGCATGCTCCAAGATATTGAGGAAGGGAAGCTAATTTTCCTTACCAGTGTCAAGTTTTGTTTGAGTTCCCTTTGTAGGTTTTCTTTCAGCAGAAGAAGTGCTTTGCACAATCTGCATGCTCCACTTGGGGTATGTATGATCTTCCTTTTTGTACATAGTTTTTGCATGGTTATTTCTTTTGCATAGTTCATCATGTTGCCAAGAGAGAAATGTGTTGTAGTAAGGGATTTAATGTTGCAAGAAATAGTTGCTACCTTCAATCAAATCCAAATGCAAAGCAACTAAATCAGATTAGGGGAAAATTTTCAATGTTTTCATCTCTCATGTCTCTCTAGATCAGTCACGATTGAGCTCCTATGCCTATTTTTGCATCATAAAATAAGTTTCAGGGTGATTTTTATCTTCAGCATTTCAGCCAAGGCATGTTCATGAGGAAAAATCAAGTTCTAACAACAGTTCCAGCCTCTCCCAATCAGCTTGTGTTCCCACAACCTCTTTAGTGTTATGCTTGTCAAGAAGTCATTAATTGTATGTTCTTCACACTTGGCAAGAAATCAGAATTTGGGACATTTTCAGAGAGCTTCATCCTTCATCCCATAGATCAAACTTACAGAAAAGGAAAATTCTAGATTCAACACAATTTTCCACTCTCATAAACCTTAATTCAAATAATCTTGTGAATGAGATGGAAAATCCAAGCAATGGAAGTTAGTTCTAGGTTCAAGTAGCAGTGTTGCAATGGGTCACGGACAAGATTTCAAATTTTAGGATCATTTTATAGGTGTATTGGGCTAACTCCATTCTCAATGCACACTTAAGGCAACTGGTCACACATCTAGTAGGTAGATGTTCCCAAGAGGTCGCCAAATTGTTATCTATTTTTACCCCTAGTAAAAATAAACAACTAAAGAGGATAGGTTTGAGCACTGGACAAGACTTCATGGAGTAATATGGAATGATACAAGTTATTTTTTAAGTTTTGGGAGCATTGCAAGTTATTTTAGGAATTTTTTCGGAGGTTTTGGAGCCAATTCATCAGAAACGAGCTTTCGGGCCTAAAGGATCATGCACCGTTAAAGAGGAAATGAGCTTCAAATAAATATTCTGAGAGCCACATGAGGAATTATAAGCCCAACAAGGTGTCTATGGAAATCATTTTTTATGCCCTACATGGTAGAAAATACGGGACATCTTGAAACATCATACAATTTCTGAGGCAACTAATTCTTCTGGCGCACAACTAGCCATCCCGAGAAATAATGATCCATTTGAAGGTATTAAAGTCAAAATTGGATCTTGAGACCACCACCATTGGATTTAGTGGGTTTTTTTCAGGTAGAATCATATAAACGTTCACCCCAAAACTCATCCAAGAGCTCAAGATATCGCCTTTGCAAGTTGGCCCCTAGAGGTTGGACGACTGGGTTGGACGGCCAGGATGGACATGTCACCAAGTTGGACGTCCCAAAAGTTGTATGGACAAAGGTAAGATGGGTCATAAGGTCGGGTGAACTCGTGAGGTTGTACGATGGTAGGATAGATGGTCATCCAACCTAGGTTGGACGACACATAAGGAAACGTCGTTGTGTTGTACAAAGTTTTGTCGGTCGTCCAACCCAACATAGTTGGATGGGTCACAATTCAAACGGGTTGGTCGGTTGTTCTCTTAGTGAAGGTTATATGACCCAAAGTAGTTGGACGGCTATCAAACCAAGCCTATTTGGACGGCTCACGGGTCGTAGAACAGGTGAACTAGATGGGAAAATAACACTCAACAACCAATTTTAATGAAATATGGCACCCATGACTACCCGTGGAAGAAAAGTACCAATTTGTATGGCTTCCCATACCTCTTTAATGCATTTTATCGATTGGCGAGACATGTTTTCTATATAATGTAGTCGACCCTCTAATTTTAAGGGGAGACATTCTGGGAGCTGGGGAAACTCTTACGGATTTTTTCCTTAACGCTAATGAGCTCTAATCCTTCTCCTATGCCTGGAAAGCGTATTTGTGCCTCTATTCAACAATGTGATGATCTGTGCATGTTATAGAGCAATAATTTGTGTTTTTGTGGTGTTTTTCAACTCTTTCTCATGTTTTATTGTATCTCCTTACCTCTTAATTTTGTTGTTGTTTTTCTATGCATATATTTCACATTTGCAGGTGCAGGGTGTTGTGTTTCATGGAGATTTGATGGTGAGTGGAGATTTGGATCTGTGTCACTACTGTTCTAACCTCTCCCTGCTTTATTTTTCCCTCTTCTTTCTCCCTTAACAAAATATCTTGTCCCTTTTCTTAGTGCTATCACCACCCCTTAGCTTAGGATTTCCCTTTCATGCATCTTTTTCACCCTCTCTCTCTCTCCTTAGTCCCTATGCATGGTTAGTTTAGGATTAGTTATCTACATTTTCCCTTTTAGGAGTAGTGTTAGCTGTAGGATTAGGAAGAGGAATCTAGTCTTCTCTGGAGGTCCATCTCAGGTTGCAAGTCCCACTACTTGAGAAATGGACCCATTTAACCAAAATTGCACTGATTGCTCCACACATGTGACAAAAAATTAGGGGGTGTTGTAATTTTGTGATAACATTTTTGGCACGCACGATGGGACAAGTTTGATGCACATTACCACTTCAATTCATCAATTTTATGTGCTCTTGGTGATGGTTTCACCCTTTGGAGGCATCTATCAAGCATATTTGGTGACTCCATTGATTCAAGCAGCCCATTATCTCTACTTGTAGACTTGTTTTTAATGTTTTCACTCCAACCATGGCTCTCCAAGGAGCTTTTCCATTACCTAATTTCAGTTCTAGTCCTCTTCACTTGCAGCAATGGGATGTTATCCCCAAAGTGGCCTTGAAAACTATGCCTCTATTTTATAGAAATGGACATCAATACCCTATTGATCACATTCAATATTTTTCCAACCATTGTGTCATTCACATCATCATAGAGGAGAATGTTTGCCTCAAACTTCTAGTTGTATTTGTCAAAGGAAAGGAAAAATACTGGTACAACAATTTGGATCCACAATCCATTTCCACATAGAATCAGCTGGGGGAACAATTGTACAACTGGTTCAAGGACGATGCAGATTTTATTTACCTCATGGAACACCTCACCAAAATATAGTGGGCTCTAACGGAATTCATTCCTGATTTCAACATCAAATTCACAAGGATCTGGCATCGAATCCCTCAAGAATAAAAACCCTCGCAAGGTATGGAATTCTTGTACTATTTGAGGTTCTTTGATGATGATCTAGTTGTATTGATTCAATCTCTAGGGGGCAGTGATCTTCCTTAGGATTTTTCCATCGCATCACAAGCCAAGAAGATTCTAATTCAAGCTGGCAAAATAAATCCCATCCATGTTGCTACAATCCCTTCCTCACCACCTTATTTTCTTCCTTTACCATGTGTAAATATAGAAAAATACATAATTCCTTTCCAAAATAAGGAATCCCCTTTGCTTCCTTATCCTTCATTTGATGTCTCAGAAGATTGTTATGCCTAGAACATTCCCCAAGCTTTGCAAAGATCACTCCCATCTCCACCCAGGGCACTACCCAACTTCCCTAAGCCATACACCAATGTCCCTAGGAGTTGTGGTATTTCATATGTTGTCCCTACCTTTTACCCAATAATCACTAAAACAAGTTATGCTACAAGGTTGGTATAAAGAGAGGTATTTTATGCTTTTGGAGAGAGGGAACAACCCATGCAATATTCCAAACAACAAGACTTCAGGTAAAACCATGTAGTTGTTTTGGAGACAACATATCAGTAGAGTAGGGGGCATGTTTTGGAGGGTCATTTAACTTCACCAAGTGATCAAATCAAGTCTTGTGAGCATCAAATATCTTTTCCCAAGCATGAAACAAATCAGCGGTTCCTTTTCTATGCCCCTTCTCCTACCAATCTCACAAAGGAAGATAATTCTATATCTGTGGAAGATTCGTCTAATTAGGATTGGGAGGAGGAGAATGTGAAAACTATGCAAAAAAGGAGTTGAGCGTCAAGACAGAGAAGGCATGTGAGAAGGAAGCTCATATTGGAAAGGTTGGGGAGGAGAAAGTGTTTCTAAACACTATTGGTGCCCAAGACCTCAAGGAGGATAATTTACAAAGTGAGTGGGATGTTCCTATGGAATGCAATGATCCTCATTGCTTTGCTTGTCTGGAACTTGCTGCACTTTTATCGGAAGGGAAAGAGAGAATAGGAGATGAAGAGACCCATAGATTGCAAACAACCATCAAGGTGGAGAAAAAGTTGTTTGTGGAGGCACAACAAAGCACAAGTCAGCCCACAACCAGCCACCTTCAGGAAGAAAGTATGCAGGATTCCCCTAATCATGAGGAAGAGTTTTCAAAGAATGGGAAAATCCAACGGATTAGGCCTTGCCCTATTAGATACATCGCTTCATTACAGAAAGGGTCAGAGTTGACACTGACCATGTTTAATCCAAAACATGGGGATGATATTCAAAGCACCAAAGGTCAACATCAGAGCCTCCATGAGCCCAATAAAAATCATTCCGAGGAGGTATTTTCTTTGATTGTTGATACTTTGGCTTGTTGGGTGAAGAGTTGCTTTCGGGTCAAATTTTCACTCATGTTCCTGACCATGCTCATTGAAAATTCAGTTGCATGGTCCAAGATGTTGATGAAGAGAATCTAATTTGCCCTGCCAATGTCGGGTTTCATTTGAGTTCCCTTTTCATATGGTTAGTGTAGAATAGGTAGGTTTGCTTTCAGCAGGAGAAGTGTTCTCCACAATCTACATGCTCCACTTGGGGTATGTATGATCTTCCTTTTTGTACATAGTTTTTGCATGGTTATTTCTCTTGCACTGTTTATCATGTTACCAAGAGAGAAATGTGTTGTAGTAAGGGGTTTAATGTTGCAAGAAATAGTTGTTACCTTCAATCAAATCCAAATGCAAAGCAACTAAATCAGATTAGTGGACAATTTTTAATGTTTTCATCTCTCATGTCTCTCTAGATCAGTCACGGTTGAGCTCCTATGCCTATTCATGCATCCAAAAATAAGTTACAGGGGGATTTTTATCTTTGGCATTTCAACCAAGGCATGTTCATGAGGAAAAATCAGGTTCTAACAACAGTTCCAGCTTCTCGCAATTAGCTTGTGTTCCCATAACCTCTGTAGTGTTATGATTTTCAAGAAATCATTAGTTAAGACAATTTTCCACTCTCATAAACCTTAATTCAAATAATCATGTGAATGAGATGGAAAATCTGAGCAATGGCAGTCAGTTCCAGGTTCAAGTAGCAGTGTTGCAATGGCTCATGGACAAGAGTTCAAAGTTTAGGATCAGTTTGCAGGTTGTATCAAGCTGACTCCATTCTCAATGGACACTTAAGGTAACTGGTCACACATCTAGTAGGTAGATGTGCTCGAGAGGTCGCCAAATTGTTATCTATTTTTACCCCGTGGTAAAAATAGACAACCACAGAGGATAGGTTTGAGCACTAGACAAGACTTCAAGGAGAAATATGGAATGATACAAGTGATTTTTAAATTTTTGGGAGAATTACAAGTGGTTTTGGGAAGTTTCGGAGGTTTTGGAGCCGATTCATCAGAAGTGAGCTTTCAGTCCTAAAGGAGCATGCACCGTGAAAGAGGACTTGAGCTGCAAAGAAAGATTCTGAGAGCCGCACAAGGAATTATAAGCCCATCAAGGTGTCTATATAAATCATTTTTTATTCCCTACATGGTGGTAAATAAGGGACATCTTGAAAACATCATACAATTTCTGAGGCAACTAATTCTTTTGGAGCACAACTAGCCATCCCGAGAAATAAGGATCCATTTGAAGGTGTTAAATTGAAAATTGGATCTTAAGAACACAACCATTGGATTTAGTGGGTTGTTTTTAGGTAGAGTCATGTAAACATTCACCCCAAAACTCATCCAGAAGCTCGAGATATCACCTTTGCAAGTTGGCCCTTGGAGGTTGGACAATTGGGTTAGACGGCTTGGGATTGGATGGCTGGGTTTGACAGCTAGGGGGTTAGACAGGTGTTGGATGGTGTACGACATCCTGGGTTAGACAAGACACTAGGTTGGATGTCCCAATATTTTTATGGTCAGAGGTTAGATGGGTCACGAGGTTGGATGGCCTTGCAAGGTTGTATGAGCAGAGGATAGACGGTCGTCCAACCCAAGTTGGACGACACACAAGGAAATGACGCGGTGTTGTACGGAGGTTGGCAAACCGTCCAATCCAACATGGTTGGATGAGTCATAATTCAGATGGGTCGGTCGGTTGTTTTCTCAGTGAAGGTTGTATGACCCAGGGCAGTTGGACGACCGTCCAACCAAGCCTAGTTGAACAACTGACGGGTCGCAGAACAGGTGAAGTAGGTGGGAAAAGATAGCTCAACAAATGGTTTTAATGAAGTATGACACCCATGACTTCCTGTGTAAGAAAAATACCAATTTTTATGGCTACACATACCTCTTTAATGCATCCTATCAATTGGTGAGACAAATTTTCTATATAATGTAGTCGACCCCCTCATTTTAAGTGGAGACATTCTGGGAGCTAGGGAAACTCTTGCGGATTTTTTCCTCAACTCCAATGAGTTGTAAGCCTTCTCCTACACCTAGAAATCGTATTTGTGCCTCTATTTAATAATGTAATGGTATGTACATATTATAGAGCAATAAATTCATGTTTTTGTGGTGTTTTTCAACCCTTTCTTATGTTTTATCATATCTCTTTGCCTCTCCATTATTAATTTTCTATTATTTGCATGTATTTCACATTTGTAGGTGCAGGGTGTTGTGTTTCATGGAGATTTGATGGCGAGTGGAGATTTGGGTCTGTGTCACTATTGTTCTGACCTCTCCTACTCTATTTCCCCCTCTTCTTTCTCCCTCAACAGAATATCTCACCCCTTTTCTTGGTGCTATCACCACCCCTTAGCTTACGATTTCCCTTTCATGCATCTTTCTAACCCTCTCTCTCTCTCCTTGGTCCCTTGACATGGTTAGTTTAGGATTAGTTAGCTGCATTTTCCCTTCTAGGAGTAGTGTTAACAATAGGATTAGGATGAGGAATCTGACCTTCTCCGGAGGTCCATATGAGGTTGCAAGTCCCACAACTTGAGAGATGGACCCATGTTAGCAAAATTGCACTGATTTCCCCACACATGTGATAGGAAATTGGGGGTGTTGTAATTTTGTGATAACAAGATCTTAGTGACAAATTTCAAAGCTTGAAAATATCTTCTTACATTAAAACTTGCATTTCATCTTCTCCTGGGTTGATAAGGAAACCCTACTTAGGGTTTAAGTGCCAAATTGCATTTTGAATGAGTTATACATTGATTGAAGAGTCAATATTGAAAAGAAGAATCCTGAGTACATGCTAGAGGTAGATTCTTAAGGTTTTGAAGATTGAAACTTTTATAGTTGCTTTATAATCTATAACATTTTCTTCCTAGTTTGACTGGGGTTAAGGATTTTGTGGTAATTCTAATGACTGGTTGATGAACTTAAACATTGAAACAATGTGGGTAACTTCTAATGCATGCTATGAGGAGAGATAATTGAAAAATAGCAAGGTTCCATGAATATATTTGATCCTATTCCTAAGATTTCCTTGACAATTATCTAAAGAGACAGCAGGTCAAGTTTAATAGAATAATACAGACTTAAAGGAGGAAACTAAGGGAATTGAAAGTTGAATTGATGTATGAAATCAATAAGATACCTTCCTAAGAGTAACAATTCAATGAATATGAAGATTCCAACATTTGAAAAGGAAAGGGTTTCTAGATAATCATGACAATTATGTGTTTTGACAACTATGCTAATAGACTATTTGTTAGATTTATTTGAAGAATTGAGAATCTTAATGAGTAAATCAAGGTCTAAAATTGAAATCAATCAACCTAAGAAAGTAGCCTAAAGGAATAAGGAAGAATGATGTTTGAAAGAAACTCCATGCTTAGGATATTCATGATAGTAAGTGTGTCTATATGCTTGTATGCTTAAGATTTACTTGATGCATTGAGGGACTTAACACTTGAACCAGGTTTAAGAATGATAAAAATCATCTTAAGGACATCTAGAATGAGAATAAGGAGGAATTAAGTCATTTTATAGTAGAAAACTCTCAGAATCCATCTCAGTTTCCTAGAGGAGGATTGTCCTGTCTTAGAGGCCTAATTGGGAAAAGACCACAAAGAAGGAAAGGTAGTCTAGAGTGTGAATTAGATCACAAAACTTTTTAAGCTCCTAAAAAAAGATAATGGGTACCCAAAAGTGTTTTCAATTTGTCTAAAAACCTCCTAAATAAAAATTTATGCTAAGAAAACTAGAAAACAATGGCTAGTAGGAACAAGACTATTTGGGAATAATAAGGAGAGAGAAAGTGGGTTAAACTTATGAGTTGAGCCTTAAAATTTGGTACACACCACAGGTAGCCTAATGGGTATCTAAAAGTGTTTTTACATTTTCTTGGTTGTTACCAGTTTTCTCCCAACTAGTTTTGGTGGATGACTTTCCCCTCAAGAAACCTATAAGGCAGATTTGGAGAAATGACTAAATCTGAAATTTTTGATTGCTTCTAACACATTGGTTGATCAAATTTCTTTGGTAAGGACATGAGAACATGGTACATTTCCATTGAAAGTCAAATATAGCTAAAAATTCACTTTTTGCATGTTTCTAGCCGTTTTGGGCTAAGGTAAGGAATCCTCAGTGCAAAGCTATCAGGTAGAGTTTTGTGTTTTGGTCTTTTATAACTCATTGAATTGTCTAATTTTATATTTTATCTACATTAGGATTTGACAATTTTTAATGAGGTATCATTGTCAGTGACAATGGCTGTGGGAGTACCAAAACAGAAAATGATATGGTTGAAAATGAATTTGGAAAACTTACACCCAATGATGTAGGTAAGAGGCATAGCCTTGATCGACTTGGTTAAATACTAGGTGGAATTTACTATCAAGGTTTGGCCATTAGAAGAGGTGGGATTTATTTTTCCAATCAATTCAAGACCGCATTTAGAAAAAGGCCAGGGTGAAGTAATGGGCTGTAGATCTTAGGAAGGTGCATGAATCAAATAACCGTGCCTTTGACATGCTTGAATTTTTTTAACAAGGTTACATGCATTAGTCTCCATAGTATGCCAATAATAGCCAACATGTAATATATTCTTGGCTATAGCCATTCCGCTGGTGTGCGCACCACAAATACCTAAATGTACTTCGACTAGTGTCTGATTAGCTTTATCGTGGTTGAGACATCTTAAGAGAGTTCCATAATATCCTATTCGGTATAAGGTGTCAGCAAGGATATTATAGCATGAAACACGTTGTGCTAAGGTTATTTTGTTTGCTGAGTTCATATTAAGAGGATATGATTTGGTTTGAATGAAGGTATAAATATTGTGATACCAAGGATGATCAAGACCAACAATCTCACATACCATGGTGGACTCTGGAAAATCATATGCAAGCACCATAATATGTTTTATGAGAAACTTGTTGTGAGTTTAGTTCATGTCAAATAAAAGAAGGGATGTGATATTTTCCATGGCATCTGCTACTTTATTTTTCAAATGAAGAACTTTCTCAAATGTGATTATCCGGAAATACCCCTTTAGACTATCAACTATGCACTTATATGGGAGGATGTTTTCATCTTTTATCTTGATATTCCCTATTGACCTATTTGATGATTAGCATAGAATCATATAAGACTATCAACTCTTGCAGTCATCAGGAAATAACAAAGCCTAAATCTATTATTAGTGCTTCATACTTAGTAATGTTATTTGTACATGGAAATACGGTGCGATAAAATTAGGGATAATACCCCCATCATGTGTGTGTAAGACAATTCCAGCTCCTGAGCCATAAAGGTTGCAAGAGCCATTGAAGAATAGAGTCCATGAAGGGACTACATCTATGTAAAAAAAGTATTCATTCGGGAATTCAAAGTGTAGTGGTTGAGAACTTGACAGTAAAGTTCTATCCAGTTGATCTGCTAGTGCTTGCCCTTTGATAACCGTATGATTGATGAATTCAATATAAAACTCACTAAGGAGCACGATCCAACTAGACATTCATCTTGTTACCACTGGTATCTATAGCAGATACTTGAGAGGGTCGATTTTTGTGATAAGCTTGGTAGTATGGTTTAACAAATAGTGTCGCAACATTTGAAAAGTGAATGTGACTGTCAAACAATTTTCTCGACCTGTGAGTACTTGGTTTCATGTTTGAGGAGAGTTCTGCTTAAGTAATATACTACTTTCTCTTACCCCTTGTCATTATGTTGTGCTAGTAATACCCTAATGGCATGTTTAGTTGCAGAAGTGTACAATAACATAGGTTTATCTTGGATTGGCTGCATGAGTACCGACAAAGTGGACATGAACTCTTTCATCTGGGTGAAAGAGTCTTGGAAATCTTGCGTCCACTTGAATTGGACATAATTTTTGAGAAATTGATAAAAATGATGGCATTTGTCTACAAACTAATAAATGAAGTGTTGAATGGATTGAATCTTGCCTTATAATCCTCGTAACTAATAGAGATTCTACGGAGGTGGCATGTCCATTATTGCTTTAAATTTGGTAGGGTCCACTTCGATTCCCCTTCATGAGATAATGAATCCCAAAAATTTTCCTAAAGAGACACCAAAGGCACAATTTTTAGGATTAAGGTGAGCCTTATATTCCCATAACCATTCAAAGATACACCAAAGAATGACTGGATGATCGAATCTAGTTTTTGACTTGGCAAGTATGTCATCAACATAGTCCGCCATGATATTGTGAATAAGGTTGTGAAAGATGATAATCATTGTGTGCTGGTACATAGAACTGACGTTCTTAAGGACAAAAGGTATGAACTTGTAACAGAAAGACCCCCGTGGGGTTGTGAATGCAATTTTTTGTTGATCTTCCTCAGTGATCTGAATCCGATTGTACCCTGAAAAACCATCCATCAAAGATAACGTCTCATGACCAACCATAGAGTCAACAATCATATCGATATTAGGTAGAGGGAAGTCATCTTTAGGAAAAGCCTTGATATTGCAAAAATCAGTACAAATTCAAATTCCAGGAGTTTTCTTAGCAACATGTACCATGTTAGATATCCACTCAAAACAATCTATGGATTGTATGAAACCAACCTCTAGTAGTTTTTGAAGTTCTACCTTGACAAATAAAGTGACCTTAGGAAGCATTTTGCGTAACATTTGATTAACAACTTTTGTATTTTGGCACACCATAAGGTGATGAACCAAAAGGGAAGAGTTCAATCCTGGAATATATTTGTAAGACCAATAAAAAACATCTTGAAATTCTATGAGAAGCTCTGTGAATTCCTTAACTTCTATCGCTGATAGGCTAACACCAAGTTGCACAAATATAGGTTGATCATTTGTCTCCATGTTGATAGTTGTGGTCTCTTCTACCAATAGCTTAGAAGTATAATTTTATTGAAATGATGCCATAGGTTTAGGTAGATCTTTTGATATTTCCATATTAGAGTCTCCTCTCTTTAATGGCTCATAAATTTTTTCACTAGGAGATGCATCCTTTTCTTTTTCGTTCTTTTTCAATTTTTTCTTCTTGGTTAGTGCTTGAGAAAGGTTTTCACTATGCGAGATTTGATTTTTCTTTTATCTACTTTTTATTTATTTTTTGATTTGTAGGCTGGAGAACTCAAGTTCCTCACTGAAGTATGTAGTAGAGTCAAGGTTTATATGAAAACCCTTCTTCTAATCTGACAAGGGAAAAGGGTCTCAAGTCCCGAGGAACTCTTAGATGGCCTCATCATTTTGAAAGAGGTACATGGAAATATGACATTTTTGATCCTGATCAATGAGGGAAGGGTAGACAATATCAAGGGTATGCATGGATAAGTCTTCCAGAGAGAGGGTGGTTTCATTAAGGTTCTCGAAGAGGATATGTGTATAATCGGTCTCAACTTCAGAGTCCACGTCCTCATCACTAGTCAAGACATCTAATATTACATGCCTCTTCTCAAAATTCTCATATCCTACACCATGTTAAAAGAGGTTTGATTTGGATAAGATAGGTTTGAGACTGTCTTATTCTTGTGGGCCAATTCCTCTACCTTTCCAGTTCATATTCTTAATTATTATATATACCCTAGTATAATATGTGGATTCAAAGCATTCAACAATCTGATCTTTATATACCCAAGAGTTATCGGATCCATGAATGTGTTTATCCTCCAAAAATGTGTATCACCTCCAAATATTATTTCCAAGATAATAAGCTAGAGATTCCCATAAACGGAGGGCATTAGGACATCCATAACTACGAGGGGATGATGGGATTTGACCAACATGAAAAGCATTTTAAAGAGTATATTCACCAAGACCTTGATGGGAGAATTTAAATTTAGGGGGTGTCTTAGACGTAGATGGTTGTGAAGTAGACGCAAAGGTGTGAGAGTGTAAAATCATTTCAAAGCCAATGCAAGCATTAGTAATGGGGATAACAGGAGGTTCAATGGAGCTATCGGCATATGGATAATAGTTATCACTATTATACCTTGATTCTAAGAGTTTGCAGTACTCGAAGGGTTTTGCGTCGTAAAGCAAGGTGAAATATTTTCCGTTATGCGGGAATTTGATGAATTGATGGAAGGTTAAGGGAACAACTTGCATCACGTGTATCCAAGGTCTACCTAGAAGGAGATTGTATGATGTTTCCACATCCAATACATGACAAAGGGTTTTAAGAAGTTTAGGGCCCGCTTGTATGGGAAGGGTAATGGTGACAAAGGATTGTCGCCCGATAATGTCATAAACACAAATGGTGATAATATTGGATTCCAATATTTCCTCTGTATGACCAAGACAATGTAACATTTCTACAAAACAAATGTTTAGGGCTGCTCCATTTTTGATGAGAAATATTTTGACTTTATGGCTGGTTATATACACTTCAATGTATAAAGAGTTATTATTGTGAAGGTTTGGGTTCAACATGTCTTGAGGACTAAATGACAAGATGTGATTTTCTGGTGAAATGTTAGCAATCATGGCTTAGAATTGTTGGGCATTGAGGTTCTTAGGAACATGCACTTCATGAAGAGCACGAGTAAGAATTTCTTGGAAGTTAGGCAATGATTTTAATAACTCCATAAGAGATTTATGTGCAGACATTGTCGCTAACTGTTTTAATAGGTCATATGGACTAGAGGTAGAAGGTTTGACATTTTAAGTTGACATTTGGTTTGATGGAGCCATAGGGTTGGACACTTAAGGCTTGGTGGACGATGTGGATGGTTAGTTAGCCATGGGAACCCATATTTTCTTTTGGAGGGTGGCCACCACATTATTTTGAAGTTTACACTTAATGATAGAAATAATAGGAGGAACTTCTTCAAAAATGAAATTATCAAGTTAAAATAAACATCGTTTAGGGAAATGATTGGAAAACACTTTAAAATTATCATCAGGTGTTTTGTTTGATGTAGGGTCTTCAACCGTTATATCTCCATTGTCAATAAGGTCTTGAATGTAATTACAGAGTCGGATACATCTATCTATTTGGTGACCATCGATGCAATGAAAATCACAATATGTGTCATCTTTATACAAAGTGGGTTTAGTTTCCCATTTAATGAAATATTTTGTAATAGGGTACGTGACCATATTGGAATTGATTAGTTCATGCAAGACACTAGAGAGGGGATATCAAAATGGTGTGAATCAATGCCATTTTATGTCACGAGAAGGGGGAGCCTCTCTACTTGAAACAACAAAATCTTGTTTTGGTTTTTTTTTCTTAGACTGACTAGTTTGGACATTATGCATATTACGGTTGTCTATGACACAGTCGATAACAACATTGCGGTTTATGTTGATGTTTATAGATTTGTCTTGATGAGGACCACTATTATTGTGACTATGATGCCAACTAGAATGATGTTTGATTAAAACTTTGGCAGTAAGGGCCTTTTCGATTTTGGATCCTTTTACGATGACTTACTTAAAGCTATTTAGGTAGTGCATTTGCATATGAAAGGATAATTCCCTGGTGATATTTGGAACAAAGATGCTCACTAGTTGTTTTTCTAGGATAGAGCATGAGAATCAGCTTGCAATTCCATGCCATCATTGTACGAATTGTGTGAAGCTTTCATTTGAGTAGTGCATGACATTGAAAAAATCCATCATGGTGATTTCAAAGTCTAGATTGAAGGAAAATTGTTTAATGAAATTCTCTGAGAGGTCTGTAAAAGTGGTTATTAAACCCTTGGGAAGGTGTAGGATCCAATCGAAGGCTTGTCCTCCTACACTTTGTGGGAAGAGACAAAATAAGAAGATATTGTTATATGCCACTTCTTGGCATGCCATGAAGAAATCCTTAATGTGCTCTCGCGGGTCGTTCTTTCCCTTATATTTATCAAATTTGGGCATCTCAAAGGATTTTGGAAAGGGTATATGTAAGATGTCCTTATCGAAGGAGTAAGGACACAATTCATCAAATTTTAATTGTTTGTGTTGGTGTTGCATACCTGAAATCATGTCTTTCATCATTTTCCATTCCTGAGAAAATGGTGAATTATTTTGTGGGATAAAGGAAATACTATCATTCTTCGGATTTTTATTCTCTTTATTTAGTGCAATATGGGTTTTAGA
This sequence comes from Taxus chinensis, assembly GCA_019776745.2. Lineage (NCBI taxonomy): Eukaryota > Viridiplantae > Streptophyta > Pinopsida > Cupressales > Taxaceae > Taxus > Taxus chinensis. The sequence continues at coordinate 16,262,720 of CM034149.1, forward strand.
TAAATCATCACTTTGGTTATTTGATTCTTTCTCAGTTTTGGAACTAGTGACTTTGAAAGATATGAGAGTGAGTTGTTTTTCCATCACATTGATTTGATCAATTAAGGCTTGGTTAGGATCAGGGGCCAAATTAGTAGATTCGCCTTTGTCCTTGGTAGTTGTTTTGTTTGGCCCAGATTCATCGTTGTTATTTGATGTGGATGGTATATCATTTTTGGGCTTATGTTTACCAAGAAATGTTCACAAAACATCCTCATCAAAGTCAAAAGGTAATTTTGCTTCCATATCAAGAAGACGAAGCAAAAATTGGTCCTTTTTTTTGCGTAAAATATTTTCAATTTAGGCTTGTTCCTCAGGGGAAATTTCATTTGATGATCCTCAAGATGATTTTCATCTTCATCGTCAAATTTTTGAAAATGATTTTTTTTTCCTCTTCCAAAGGGACTATAGTCTCTATGTCTTGTTCCCACCATTTTTAAAAAATATGGAGGGAGCAAAGAGAGATGTGATAGATCACTCAACCCTTATCAAAGTGAATGCTATGATGGAAGAGGGGTTTGGAAGATTGAACAACGTGATCCTTAACAATGTGAATGTCAAGGTAGAAGCAAACAAAAATTAAGGTGTTATTTAATTGGAAAACCATATAAGGTAGCTCGCAGCACCTGAAAATGTACACAAAATACTTTTGTCAAATCAAAACGTTGTTCTCTACAATAGTATAAGTAATAGCAAAGCCTATAACATCAACATGCAGACTGAAACAATTTCCCGCTTCATGAAATGAAATTCTCTATGGTATACAAAATCCCAGACAATAATTGTTTAAATTTTGGGTAGAATGTAAGAGATCAAAATGTTCAGCTCTAAAACTCTATTTCCAGCAAATGTAATTTCAGTGAACGTGAATCTAAGAAATATGAATGACTTTCAAAGGGTAAGCTAACTTGCTACTTAATTCTAAAGCCATTAGACAGCCTTAAGAAATTGGGTAGCTAGCAATGAACCAATTTTGGTAGAAGGGAATAAGTTTAATAACACATATTAAAAGAACGTGTATTGCAAACCATGAGTGATAACTTGATAAGGTTAAAGCTAATCAGTACAATTAGTAACATATGTTTTGAGGTAGCATGATATTGTAACTAAAATTTGACTATGAGGAAGTTAAGGACAGGCATGTTGTATGTCAGCCTATATTATATTTAAAAAAGACCTGTCATGGAAAATAATTTCAAAGAAATACTAAGAATCAATTAAATATATCTAGGCAATTTCTTCTTTTTAAAATTTTAGGTGTTGCCACGGCTGAAGTACAACACATCTCATTATAGTATAGGATCGTGTAAAATTTTCTTCAAACTTGAAACAAATTTTTTTGAAGTATGGTATTCTTTTGGAGATCGTTGTCTCAAAATATACAGGATATACATTTTTACTCCCAGTGAACCATTATATGAATATTGTTTCCTCCAAAATCAGTGTCATACAAGCAACACCAATACACAATTCTATCAGGAAAATCTAAATGTCTACCATATGCTTTCGAACAGTTTCAACGAGATATTCCTAACAAATTTAACAGAAGAAACAAGGTATAACCATACTATACCTAGTTTATTTTCAATGAAACCTAATTATGAGGGCCTAAATCGACCTTTAAGCCAATTATCAAACTGATTTTAATAAGCCAGCGCAGATACAGCCAGCCCTATCACATCAATCCACTGCTGGAATGCCTCCCTCTCCGGAGATTGAAATTTCTGAGAAGCAATTCCACAGAACATAAATATTAGCCTCTGATCAGCCAAAGGAACACTTCGGATTACTTTGGCCACCCCATTTACAAATTCATTGCTGTATTCTAAAGGAAGATCACGATTGGTATTTTGACCCATAGATCTACTGGAACACAAAGTGCCCATCTGACACATAAGATATGCCATGACTGGTACCCATCTTGTCAGAAAAGAAGTTCGGAAAGATTTAGAAGTAATTATGTCCCCATCTGCCAATGCCTTCAGAAACCTGAGCACTAAAACATCTATGAGACAATGTAAAGACGAAAGGTTCCATCCACACTGCAGGTTTCCTAATATGTTGGCAAGCTGAGCATCTTTCATCCACATTTGAAATGCAGTCTCAAATATTTTCGGATCACACAGCTTACTCGTATCTATCAACCACAACAGATCCCCACATTCAGAATTCCTCTCGTACATAGATTTTTCGTACTTAATACCCTCTATTTTTAGCTTGAGTTGGCATATAAGTACATCTCTGCATATCTCTTGCATAGCAGTAGGTGCATTGCCCCTAAAGATTTCAACTATGTATTTCTGGACCATGTTCCGCATATGATCTACAGAGACGACACCATGTCCTCTTATCCAGTTTTTAGAAAATGTTTGTTCTAGTCTCTTTTTCAGGAGCTCTATCTCTTCCTTAAAGGATGATTCTGAAAATTCAAGCCTAGCAGATAAATTGGCCGAAATACTTACCTGCAAAGATGATAGCAGGGATTTGATTTTTAGTTGTTGTTGCCGAGTCCAAGTGACTGCTTCCATATATTGCATGCATGCCTGAATTCCCTCCTCAAACAATAATTCGGAAGCAACAGGTAGAATTTCTAGGGCTTCATCCACACCGGAGAAGGAAAGGGATTTTCCAGAGTGAGCTGAATACATGAGACGAATACACTTAATGTAATTCTGAGCAGAACCATCGGGAGGGACCGTTTGTTTGATTTCACGAACGGAAGAGATATCAGAAGACCATCGATCAGAAAGTTTCGCTTCAAAAAACATAGATTTTTTTAAAACGTGAGAATGGAGGTAGACAGGATTGCCACCATATTCAGTACCATCTGAGCAAATAATGTGTAATTTAATATCAGCGGGACTGTGTTCGCCTGGTGGAAGAGAAGGGTTCTCCATTGTCGAATTTTAGTCGAGGCATGAGTCTGGGAGTTCAATTAAAAGGGAAGTTTCAAGTAGATTGTAAGCTTAAATCTAAAGCTAAAAATAAAGATGTAAACGGTAGGATGGAGTTTCATGCATGGGACTTAAGTTATTGAAAGGGGTTGAAATTTATTATTATTACTATTACTATTAATTTGGTGGTTCGCATGACATAGAATTATTAAAGAAAAACGTTGAGTTGGGTAAAATTATGTTTGTTATTTTTATAATGAATGTTTTTAGATTCTATATTAAGATTTTTCATTTAAAAAATTTAAAAATTAAATTTTTTGAATAATAATAATCTTGAGTTATTTTTACTAGGATATCTTAAATACATCTATTTAAAAGACATTGAAAGATATTAATATAGGCACCTCGAGATTGATATCTCTTGGTATCTTTTTAAATACATGTATTTAAGATATCTATTCTAGTAGTTTATATGTTTTATTTATAAAACACATCCAAAAGTAAAATTAAAATAAAAATACATCTAAAAATAAAAACTAAATTAAAATTAATCTAAAAGTAAAAATACGCTTATTATTTATTGGGCACTCATTATCTTCACACTATAAATAAATATAGTTACATGTAAAAGTTAAAAATATATCTAAAGTAAAAAATTAAAAACTAAAAATAATTACACCAAAGGCATCCCTCTTGTGGGAAAGGCCCTTCCGAACGTTTCAAGGACTATGTTAAATTTGATGTCCGTTTGGACGTTTTTTCAAGGTGATTAAACTTAACGCCCGTTTTGACGGTTTCGACGGGCATCCAGACATTTTTGTGTTTTCTTGTGTTTTGCAGTTGCAGCTATATTTGAAAGAGGGATTCACGCGAACCGATGTCGAAAAGTGATGCACCAAAATAAAGTTGCACTCCAATGGTAACGTCAAGCCAACGCAATACGCAAGATTCGAATCAATGGAAAGAAGATTGCAAGTAAGAAGAATGGGTCTGCTCATACTCATAGATCGAAAAATAGGAAGTACAAATAGGGGTGTTGTGTAACCCCCATGCCTAAACAGGAAAGAACTCAATGACACCACTGACGCATATGACGTTGACTGACGCCTATGACACCACTAGAAGAGGAGTTACAATTCCAAATAAGGAATGTAACTCCTATGACACATTGACGCAAATGACAATGTCAGATTCTATGACAGAATTTGACACTTGTCATTTGACTTCCTAAGACCTATGACTCTCGCAAGGTGAGATGACTCACTTAGGTGATGTGGACGATGACTGGACAGTCACACACACCAACACCCCCCCCTTCATCGAAGTTGAGGAAGAGGTCAAGGTAAGCTAGAACAGAAAAAGAAAACTCCCCTAGACAACTAAGAAAGATGTGTCAATGGGCCCTGGCAACTAAAGGCCTGATAAGGTGCCCATGTACAAACAACATCTTTCTAGAAAGAAGAAGAGGAGAAGAAGGAGAACTACATAGCCCAAAGAAGATGGGCGGCGGCAGCAAACCTCACCCCAAGAAGAAACCGCAAGTGAAGAAACTTCACCTCAGTGAAGGGCTTGGCGAAAATGTCTGCAACCTGATCAGCTATCTGAACATACTATATGTCAATGATGTTTTCATGTATCAGCTCCCGTATTTAGTGCATATGAATCTCAATGTGCTTCGTCCGTTGATGCTGAACTGAATTTCTACAAATCGAGATAGTGCTCATGTTGTCACAATAGATAATGGTAGGCCGCCGAAAGTGGATGCCAAACTCTGTCATGATACCCTATAACCAAACAACTTCTGTGGCGACGTTAACTGATCCTCTGTATTCTTCTTTTGTCGATGATATGGAAATGGCATTCTGTTTCTTACTAGACCAACTGACAGGACCTGAACCAAGAGTGAAACTGTAGCCTGAGGTAGACTTTCGATGATCTAGATCACCGGCCCAATCTGAGTCTGTAAATCCAACCAAGTCAATCTCAGCCCCTCCTAAGTAATGAATACCATCTGTGTGAGTGCCACGAAAATAGTGAAGGATCCGCTTTGCTGCTTTTAAGTGCAGCTCATGAGGCTCCTGCATAAATTTGGACACGATCCCAATGGCATACGATAGATCTGGTTGAGTGTGAGTAAGGTAGATCAAGCTTCCCACCAAATGTCGATAAAGGGTACCGTCAACCAAGGGGGAAGAGCAATCAGAAACCAACTTAATCCCGGAAAGAAAAGGAGTAGGTGAGGACTTGCAGTCGGACATATGAAACCGAGCAAGCAAATCAAGAGAGTACTTAGGCTGCGAGATCATAATTCCTGAGTCAGATTGTGAAATCTGGATCCCAAGAAAGTAATGAAGTAATCCTAAGTCAGACATGGAGAACTTGTTGGCCAAGGAGATCTTCACAGAATCAATGATAGAGGAAGAGCTACCGGTGATCAACAAGTCATCAACATAGAGAACAAGAATAAGCATGGAGTCATCCTGTCACATATTATACACATTTGGGTCAGAGTAACACCGAGTGAACCCTGATGCAAGTAAAAAGGAGTCCATCTTGGCATACCAAGCTTGAGGGGCTTGTTTAAGGCCGTAGAGAGACTTCTTTAATTTGTAAATGAGGGATGAATCATGGACATAACCCGGAGGTTGTTCCATATAGATCTCCTCCTCTAGGTCCCCATGAAGGAAGGCACTCTTAACATCCATCTGGTGGAATTCCCATTTGTTAGCGGTAGCGATGGAAAGGGTTAGTCGAATGGAAGTCATCTTTGCAACCGGAGCAAAGGTTTCTTAGTAATCAACCCCAACTACCTGGGAGAAACCCTTAGCTACAAGTCACGCTTTATACTTCTCGAATTCTCCATTAGCTCCATACTTTGTTCGATATACCCACCTACACCGAATGATTTTTCTTCCTTTCAGAAGAAGGGTAAGATCCCAAGTGTCATTCTTTATGAGTGAGGAATACTCCTCATCCATGGCAGAATCCCACTTAGGAATCCCAGAAGCTTCCTGGAAAGATGGTGTATCAGAAGCAGAGGTGAAGAAGGAGTGAGGTCCAGTGAAGTCTAATCGAGTACGTATCTCATCCAAAGGATCTCTAACTAAATCTCTAGCACTATGTAAAGTTTTTTTGGCCCAAAAAGGTCCCGAAGGCTCAGACTCAGAGTCAGAAGATTCTTCACTTGAGTGAGAAGGGACATAGTCCTCATCATCACTACTGTTAGAATCAAAAGACTCAGAAGTTTGAGGATTGGGAGGAGCAGGGAGAGGTGTAACTCACTCAACAACATCATCATTTGAAGAGTCATAATCTGAATCAGTGGGAAAAAGGACCTCAGTCAAAGTTGAAGTCAAGGATGACTCATAAAAATTCACACTCCTCTCAATATAAAGCTCACGGGTGGTAGGGTTCAACAATCAACATCCCTTCACGCCATCAGGATACCCGAAAAAGACACAAGGTTTGGATTGTTGATCTAATGCCTTGTGTTTCTTTTTGGGAATCTGAGCCATAGCCTTGGATCCAAAGACTCGAAATTGCTCGACATTAGGCTTGTGTCCAAACCAGGCTTCAAAGGGTGTCATCCCTCTTACTGCCTTGTGTGGAACACGGTTCTGAATATAACAAGCACAATTCACTGCTTCAACCTAATACTGTGGAGGAAGAGATTTCGAGTGAACCATACAAGTAGCCATCTCCTTTAAAGTTTGGTTCTTTCTTTCTGCAACTCCATTTTGGGAAGGGCTGTAAGCAATTGTATGCTGTAAAGAAATCCCCTCAGAAGTGCAAAAATCCTCAAACCTGTTGCTCACATACTCGCCTCCATTGTCGGTTCGAAGAACCTTGATAGACCGTTCCGCTTGTTTCTTAGCAAGAGCCTTAAAGTTTTGAAAATGCTCAAAAAATTTAGACTTAAGCTTAAGAAAATATACCCAAGTATAACATGAAAAGTCATCAATGAAGGTTAGTATATATAGAGATCTAGTAAAAGAAGGAGACAGAAAAGGGCCAGAAACTTCACTATGAACAAGATCCAAGGGACGAGTAGCTCTCCAGGATTTTCCCTTGTCAAATATTTTTTCAGGGTGCTTTCCAAGGATACAACCCTCACAAAGACCCTTAGAAAACTTTACTCGGGGTAGCCCATTGACCATTTAATTTTGGCTCAATTGTTCAAGGTAATGATAATTTAGATGCCCAAAACGCTCATGCCATAACTTGCTAACCTCATTTGCATGAGTGAGCAAGGCATTGGGCATTGAATCAGAAGAGAACTGGGAAAAGGTATACAACCGTGAATGGTGATCTACCTTTCCCTCATCCACAGTGTAGTTAGAGTTAAGCTCACGAATAATCACCGAGTTAGGAAAAAATTCCACTTGCATTCCTTCACCAAGGTGGGTGATTTGGTAAATTGATAGGAGATTGGTAGAGAGATTGGGAACACTCAACACTTGGTTAAATGTTCCACCTTCTATCTCTACCGATCCACTATTGAAAACTGACACGTGAGTGTCATCACCCAACATGATTTGGGACATGCCACATGGTTCAATGCTAGAGAATTCAACCTCTGAAGAAGCCATGTGGTGTGAAGCATCGAAATGAATAATCCAAGTTGATGATGGAGTTGATCTAGCTACGAGGGCCTTACCTTTCTTCTTTTCATTTTTAGTCTCCTTTGCATTAGAAGACTCGCCTTTCTGAGCATTTTGTTTAATAGATTCAGGAACACTTATTTTATTCTTCTCAAGTAAATGAGTAAAGTGATCAATTTGTTTCCAAAAACAATGTTGCTCGTCATGGCCAGAATTCTTATAATAGGAGCATTTATACTTTTCCTTCTTCGCTTTCGGCTCAGAAGTCAAAGTATGAGTGATGAACTTAACTGGGGGTAGGTTGGTCTTGGTTTCTTTCTTAGGATGGTCCTTAGTTTCTTTCTTCTTTTCATTTTTCTTGCCCTTATTCACCACAAGGGCATGTGACTTGGATTTTAGAGTCCCCATTTGAATGAGTTTGTCCTATTCTTGAATGAGTTGGGATGAAAAGCTATCAGAGGAGGGCATAGTCCAAGTACTACCCAAGTTGGCTTTCAACGCGTGGAAAGTTGAAATGAAAATAGAGCATTCAGGACCTAACTTAGAAAGAATTAACAAGATCAATTGAGAGTCTTTCTAATCCACTTTACATTCCTTTAGAAGCATTATAGTGTGGGCAAAATTTGAGAAGAAGGCTTGTAGGTTTTCAAAGTCACTAGGGTTTAACCCTAGTAGTTCGTTCTCTAACTCATGCGCTCTCATGCCATCTTGCTTCCCAAACATATCATCGAGCATTTTCCACGCTTGATCAAGTGTTGAGGAAGTTTCAATGTGGAAGAGCAAGTTAGGAGAAATGGACATGCAAAGAAGGCCTAAAGTTTCATCACTACGGTTTAACCACTTAGATTTTTTAGGATCGTTGTCTAGTTCAGTCTCAATTCCCATGGTGATGTGGAATAACCCTTTACCCCTTAGTTTCATAATTATTTTCAATCTCCATTCGAAGAAGTTGAACAGCATAAGCAAAGGAATTGAAAGTGCATCCATAATGAAAGGAGAGAGAAGGAATGCATAAAAGAAACACAACCACCCAGGACAATATAATAACCCCCTGTTTTTAGCACTTTATAGTTTAGTGTGTTGAATACAATCAGGTTTGAGCATGCATCTGGAAACACTTGGTAACTCACCTTGCAATCAGCGTAATAACGTGCAAGAGAGGAGACCCCAATCATGTTTTAAGGAGCTTAACAAAGTGACACTGTACATAAGCACAATTGCAAAAAACTAGGAAGGAGGCAAAATAAAATCTTGGTTGTGAGAAAAAACGTCTCACATCGTGAAGGATAACCCGTTGCTGAAAACTGTGGTGGATGCGCTCACTAGTCGCAAGCAATAATAAGGGTAAAATACAATGTTTTGAACTCAAGATGAGTTCGGATGATCTTCATAATGTCGGAAAGCCACGTGGATGACAAAGAGGTGCTCACGGTGATACTGCACACTTGAGCACACGATTAGGAAAAAAATCGATAATAACACTTTAAAAAAGTTGTCGTTTTGAAAAGTCTGATTTAGCTAATTTTAGAGCTTTTGGAGTTAAAAAAATGATAAAAGAAACGTTAATATAAAGACGTTTTTAAAAAAAATATTTTACCTAATCGTAAAGGAGAAATTGTAATTAATACAAATAGATTTAATTAAATCTAATAAAAAAATTAAATCATAATTAATTACAAAAATAATAATTATGATCTAATAATAAAATTAAATCCTAATTAAAATATACTCCCCCTTTTTGAAAAAATTCTACTTAAAAAAAAAAACAAATTTGAATATTTTAAAAATTTACCATTTATAAAAAAGATACTTGCCTTAAATAATTTTTAGAAACTTACTAAAAAAAGCTTATGGTTTGTAAAAATCACCCACTCAAAAAAAATTAATGAACTTACTAAACAAAACTTACCAAAAAAGCAAGTTGTTTTTTGTTTGTTTGGCAGAGTTTGCTTTTTTTGTGTGGAGGCTTGGTAGAGAGGCAGAAACCCTCAATGGCATGCGTTGGGAGGAGCCTGTGGTGGCTTTAGGAGGAGCCAAAGGGAGGAGCTGTTGGCAGGAGCCGTAGGGAGGATCCGCAGGGAGGCAAGGAGCAAGGAAGGTCGGAAGCCAAGGGCGGCCACGACACGCAAAGAAGGCCTCACCCACGACAGAGCACGCAGGCAATAGACGGCCACAACAAAAAAATGGCCACAACAGGTTTGGCACGGCAGGCAAGGCGAACCAAAAACACAACAAAAAAATGATTTTCCAAAAAAAATGCAGATCAAGGACTTGTAATCCAAACACACAAATGGCGATGTAGCTTGTAGGCAAAATGCAAATACTAATTTGAAACCTGGATCTCTGCAAAAGAAAACACCATGCAAACACAAAAAGACCAAAAAAGGATCTAAAAAAAATTTCCAGTTTAAATAAAAAAAATATTTTTTAAAAACCAGAATAAAGAACCTCCTTTTTTGTTGATCTGCTAAATTTAGCTGCAGCTAGCTAAATGAAGCTATAAAACCCCTGAAAACTCGAGGAGATCTGCACATGCACAAAGAACACAGCAAAACCGAACAACTTTCCAAGAGCAACTTGTTAAGAACGTTAGCAAAAAAATTTCAAAAGATAATGATAAAAAAAAACTTGCACAAGGAGTAAAAGAATAACGAAACCAGGAGTGATCACAACTCAGATGACGAATGCACGTTTACCTGATATCAGCTCTGATACCATGAAAGAGTTGGCAAGAATCGTATCAAAAATTGTGCACCATGATAAATTTGCACTCTGAAGGAAACGTAATAGATCCAACGTAATCAAAAGGAGGAATTAATCAATCAATGGAAGAGCTTCCATAAAAGAACAAAGCTTGCACGTAGAGAAAAGACAGCGGAGTGTCTTGGCATACTCATAAATGTCAAATGAAGGGATACATATAGGGTGTTGAGTAACCCTAGTGCATGACACACAAGAAACCCTAAACCTAACCCATGTGAGACAACCCTCCATATGTGTGTGGAGGACATATAGGATCCCACACACCAATAAAACACTAGCTTTACATGTTTTTCTTCATCCAAAAATGAGATAGGTTGGTCCATCATGACTAATTAGACACATAAAACTTAAAAAAAATCCATTACATCCATTAAAACGGTCACAAATGACCCATATAGGTGCCATACCAAAAACCACTCATCAAGCACCAAAAAGCCTTAAAACCCCATCACTAGAATGAGAAAAATCCACTCACTCCAAAACCATGCTTGTTAAAGCTCCAACATTCAAAAAAAATGTGTAATATATCATAAAATAATCATACATGGTCACAAATTTGCATTGGCCAATCAAATATTTCATTAAATGGGTCCTCTTAGCTCATATCCTTAGCAAAACAGTTGTTTCCAGCACCTTGTTTATACCTTTGGGCCTTAAGACCCCTCAAGATGAACTCAACTATGGCATGTGACTAGTCTATGGAATTCCTAGGACCTGTACATTACTTCTTTGCTGGTTAGAACCCATGAAACAATTATATGTTCAAACCATAATCAACAATTCCTCTTCACCAAACTAAGTTGTCCAAAAACTTGTTTTGCAAACTCAACTAGCTTGCACCCTTGCTGTCACTTTGAAGACCTCCAAAGGCCTTCTCTAAGAACAAAATTCACCCCTCTTCACTTTCCAGGTGATAGCAAGCAACAACTCATCCATCTCATGCTTCAACTAACTCAATTTTTCAGCAAGAACAAACCTATCCTGGAAAATGCAACTACCTTCTTCTTCACAAATCAATCTGAAAGAGCCATCAAATAAACTCACCAAGGCACAAAACTTATACCATTGGAAAGTTCCCTGAATCAGCTTTCCATAACATATTAGAACTCTTTCCAACTCCAAGTGGAAGGCCTCCAACCAAGCCAATTTCTTCAAGCTGCTCCTTATGCCTTCTAGGATTCAAGAACTGACCATTAGCCCAACATACTCCATCAGCTCAGAAAGCACTTCCAAGCTCAACCAAAGCATGTAACACACTTAGACATGATGTCTAAGCACTCAATAAACCTTCACCACTCATGAACCACTTAGAATCATCACTTTATCGCTTATCAGGCTACTTGGCACCGCTACTAGAACAAACATCCTCCAAACTTGACCCTCAAAGACCAACTCATAACTTTTGCATACCTTATCCAATCATCAAGTTTTATACACCAATTGGAAAGCTCTACTAAACCATACTTCACAACACAACTTGAATCAACTCCTAACTCCTCATGTAGCTCCTGCAATCTCAATTTTACTGACAAGCTGCTCCAAATCGCCCTCAAAAGCCAATCTTCATAAATAGGGTATACGTTGCACTTTTTCACCTTCAACCATGACTTGAAACCTATCATGGACATCTAATAACAACTCCATGGGCTATCAAACAATGCCAATTTAATCATCACCTTCATTTTGGACAAATTCTCCTTAAACTAGAACACTTTATAAATAAGCAAATTCAGACAGGGCCCACATACTGTCACATGCTCTAATATACCTTTTTCGAAAGCTGGAAGAGTCCTCTACAACATCCAATCATTACTTTGGCAAAAGGAATCAAAACAGACTTTGTATGCTCACTTTTCTCCAAGCTGCTCTTAGTTAGGGTTTTGCTAGGGTCTCAAACCACTTTGCCTTCTTAATGATCGTTCATAAAAGCGTGACTATCAAACCACCTCATTCTTTTTTGTGAAAGCTTCATAACGGACCTAAGAAGCTATGCCAAAGAGCTTAGGTCCCCATGCAAAGCATAAAGTTCTCAACGAGCATCGGAAGGTTCACTTTTGCTTTAAAAACACACTGTTATTTACCCGATTTTGCCAAAACTTGCATATCTTTAAAAAGTTTCTTCAGAATGACTTGAAATTTGGCATGAAGCATCATGACAACCTGGTTTAACTGTCTATGCGCACCATCTTGCCTAGATATGTCTCAAACTCTCCAACCAATCTCATTTACCCATGCTTGCCTGCATGTTTCTCACTGTGTGCTTCCTAAGGACCCCATAAATACATCAAACCTCTGAATACTGACTTGAAACTCACCACACACTTCATGTACACCGCCACCATGTTGCTACCATGTTCCATCATGAGTGATTGGGTCCAAATCTTACACCTCCACCTCATTCTACATGCACCAAGGATAGAAAGAAGCCTGTAATGACCTAACTCAACCATGAACTCACCAAGTTGACCTCATGCAGACCCATGTACACCTCTAACCCACTTGTATGACCATGAATGACCTCATGACACACTCAAACCATCTTGAGAGACCTCAAACTATGACTCTGCTCACTATATCAATGTCAGGACACCATGGCAACACAATAAATGCTCACGTTATTGATGGTTCCAGTAAGGGAACCAAAACATTGTGTTAATCCTCTCTACGTAGTGTATCTAGAAGTATCTTTCTAAATTTAACCTGTGATATGAATTTAAAACATTTGAACTCACCAACATCTGGACACTACCAATAAACCTTCATGTTTGACCATTGACTAACACCTCATGGAGACGCATACCACACTATGACACCCTTTGCCATCAATGGGGTTGACATCAATGACAACACATACACACAATGGCCAACAATTTCCCTCTTTGTCATTGATGGCAACCATCTTCAGAAACATTGATGGCAACCAACATAACCAACACATACAAGACCTCTTTTGCATGTTTTTGATGCTTCACTCCCCCTTTGCCATCTATGACAAAGGCTATACTGACTACTAGACATGGAAAAATGACAACACACAATGATAACAATGAAGACAATGGACAAACTTGACTTACTTGGCCAAAAAACTCCCCGTGGGACTGTACTTGCTTCGCTTTGACTTCTTCAGCAGCATAAGAAGATCCTAAGGACCTGATAAATCTTGCAAAACAGCTCCCCCTGAACTGATACACCTCTTCTTAGCCTTCATTCATGATCCACATCTCCTTTCTAGGACTATACCATGCTCAAAATTCAAGATTTGTCTTCATACCCAACATATCAGCCTTTAGGACCTCTTTTCTCTGAACAAAACCTTCAGTGCACTTTTGACCAACTTTGATAAGCCCTAGCATCTCAATCTCAGTATAAAACACCTCGTTATGGCTCCCCCTATGAAGATACACCCTTTTTTAACAAGAAATGCAAAAAATAGCTTTCTTACCTCGCTTCTTCGTCAAGAGGATAGAACAAACACTTCACTGTGGTCCTGAAACTCTTGCTCAGTATTTTCAGTCTTCTTCACCATCCTTGCATACAACTTCAACTTCCTTGAGTCAAAAAAATAGAGTTTACCTTTGGAGTCATGTCCAATAAACCATCAGTAATGTCTTCCTATTCTCATCCTTTTAACACCTAAAACACTTGATTAGAAGGCATAACCCACTTTGCCTGTCAAGAAGGACCATCTTCAGGACCTAGTAGAGATGCCTATTTTGGGCAGTCTTCCTTATCACAGGCAAAGTGCATTCATCAGCCATAGCGCTAGAAGGTTCATTTTCACCACCTTTAAACCCTGCAATATGTGTTCTCCTTTTATTTCGAGCACATCTCAAGGTCATACAAGCTCTTTTTCATTAGTATCATGATTAAAAGCCTATATTGAAGACCACTCACATCCTTGAAAGCTACTTCAAAAATCATACACTTATTATTGAAATACTGTGTCAACACAGTGAAGGACATAATCTTCAAAACATATTCCTTGTCGTTAGACCATGAATCCTTGATAGATCATTAAGTTCCTCATCTAGTTTTCAAGCCACTCTGAAGCTCTCACACTCAAAACTCAGACAATACCCCCTCAAAGTCTATCTCCTTAAAAAAAACTTTAGCTACTACCACAGTCCTGTAGCATGTGATTTCACCTTTATACAGTCATACCTTAACCTTATTACAGACTTCTATACCAAGGATTAGATATGCTTTGCTACTTTGCATATTCAGAGCACATATAGATCTATCTTCTTGAGATGAAAGGATAGTCAGACTCCCTTTGCATTCAAACTGGCAAATTTGTAGGATCAATAAAATCACCTTAATCACAGACCTAGAGCATGATCATAGCTTCTGATTGTCTCCATTTGAACAAGATCAACGTCTTGTCTTCTTACTTCAAGTTTTAGGATCAACATCAATGCTCTGTTCAACAGTATGCTTAAATGTGTAAACACTGAACCTTTGAATCTCAAACATTCATGCTAGGCTCATATTGATGTACTTGAAGTATCTCATACTCATATTGTATTTCCTTGACATCTAGCTCAACATTTTGGTCAAATGTTCTTACACAACCTGATGAGGTTCCATACATACATCCTACAACTAAAATGATCGTCATACTTTTTAAGTTTGAGAACAATATCAAAGCTCCTTACAAGTCACCTATAAGATATTCCTTTCATCCACAACCATGAATACCTCTGAAAATACTTGCAATACCCTTGTTATTATTCACTCATCTTTGAGAAGACCTAATCAACCTTTTAGACATCATAAACTTGGTCTTGAGCTAATGCATCATGTACCTTATTCCTATATGCTTTTGTCACAACTTCATGACCTCATCCTTGTTTAGACTCTTACAAGTCATCTGAATAGCCTAACCTTTAGCTTGTCAAAGTACTTAGTTTCAACCTTTAACTACCACCTACAGGTCCTAAAACACTTTGAACCCAGCAGCTGACCATTGTGCACTATCACAGTGACATCAACAACTGAAAGACTTCATGGTTCTTCCATACATAGGTAATATTCAGACCATACTGAGTATGATCACCATGATATGGTCCACCCCCTTTGACCTGCATGACTTCCTCAGAATGGGACTATGTAGAACAAGTAACGCAATTATTCATGGTTACAGAGGCCCTCATCTCAGTACCTGAATATAATCCATATCTTGAAACCTAATGTCTCTGAAAATACACTTTCGTACAAGTTACAACTTGGTTAACCATACTATACATCTTCCATAGTCTGAATAAAAGGACATTCCATTGCTCATAGTGGGAGTATGCTCTCACAACCTCTGGACTGAGATGACACTGTGCTGATAGTACCAACACCTTCAAACATACTTAAGACTCTAAGGAACTCAAAGATGTCTCAGGCATGACCTGAGCATGATTCTAATCTTGTGGCACAAGCTGTAAAATTGTATGGATGCCATCTTTTGAGCAGCTGTCAGCATTGCTCTTTAACCCCTGACTGATGCAGATTCATTGTGACATACACAAAAGCCTCTTCATACTGAGTTACTCTGCCTCTTAAGGTTTTAAGTGACCTGTAGCTTTATTTTAGCTTTCTCACTGTCATTCTGTGCTCTAACATACTTCACTTAGCTTCTAGATACCTCTGCAGACCTTGTCTTAGGCTTCTCATGCTTGAAACAACTCTCAATTCACGTCAACACCTTTTGGAGTCTCTAAAGCTTTCAAATCCTTATAGAGACACATGCCCATGTTCACTTTGAGACTGGCATAGGTACAGATCATTCATGGCCTGAAACGAAGCTTCCTTGAAGCAAAAATTGTGCATGATACATCCCCCTTGACTACTAAGACATACTCTGACCAATAATAGCCTCATGGATTTTGATGTATTTCCTTTCAAGCATTGATAAACCATCTACTTTTCAACCTTTAATGATTTGGAGAAACAATCTCATAGCACTTAAGGTTCAAATATTCTTGATCTAAATCATCCTCAATTTCTTGCCAACAGTGAGCTTAGACTTCACTTTGAGGTGAATCAAACCATCTCTATCACAGTCTATTCTCCACTTCATAAGATTTTCATAGTTTCCCAAGTCTGAATGTACTTGTACAGTCCTAGGAGACTGATACCTCCTTTGATCTCCAAACATGATAAACTTTTCATGACTGTAACAACAACATTTGGTCTACAGTAAACCATGAAGAATCATCTTCATACTTCACTCCACATATTACTAGATCAACTTAACCTTCTGGGAGCACATAAAGGCTGTCCTAGAGTGATTTGTCCATTTCAAGGTTCACTCCCTTGATCACACAAACTCCAACTTGCAACCTAGACATAAGACTCCATACATCACAGTAACCTTCAAACCCTATGAACAAATCATGACTCAGGTCCATTCATACATCTATGATCATGCCATTCTTTCTAATGCTATCATGAAGTTACTCAGGTTCATCTTCAAGACACTAGGAACACTAGTGACAACTATCTTGTACTTCAGAGCTTTCACTTGACATCCTTTCTCAGAGTCATTGTGCATTGACACACAATAAGCTTCTTCTGAACACATACTAGCACTTGCACACCCCAGGATACAAGAATAACAAGATTCATACATATACAGGCTATAACAGTACTCTTAAGATCTCGGAAACCATGAGCATTGAAAGTACTACCTTAACAATGGATAGACACATTTCTACAACCTTGACTCAAGGAACTTTTGACAGTAGTTATACAATTTTACTACTTGATCAACCAAGAAGACCATAAAGAAAGAAACATACTTTTTGACCTTTATTCTTAGCTTCAAGGAACAAACAACTCTTTGAGACCTAGGCACACAATGCTCCTTTCAACTGATAGGACCCTTCACATCTTGATTAACACTAAAACTAACATACTTGACAGACCTTGATACTACTTGGACAACAAACTCTTGACTTGATGAAGACAAGGACATTGACAAGCAATCTCTAGGAATGCACACAGAAAACTCCCATTAAATGACAACATGACAAATGAGAACAGCAACCTCAGACACCTAGCAACAACAAAAATGACTCAAAGGCTCATGGAGACATTACTTCACATACCTTATACCTCTTGAAGTATCCAACACACCTAGCTTCTTCAACATTTTCATGTACAAAAGCAGTAAGACACATATGGTCTTCCTCAACTAATGCAAACATGCTCCCTTGACCTGACTTGGGCTTGAGAACCTTGTTTTCCATCTGAATAGCACTAGAACCCTCTTTGATAGTCTTTAACTCTTCAACTTCCACAGTCTGAGAATCAGGTCTCTTGACCTCATATATGGGACTGATATTCCTTCTTAACTCTCTTCCATTTTGCCCATAAATAGCTTGAAACCTGTTGGTAACTTTTGGAGTTCCATCATGATGACAAAATCTAGGAATGTGTCCTTGTTTGTGACATTTGAAACAAATAATCCCATTCTTCTTTCTACTAGGTTCAAACGCACTTAGGTTCCAACCACAGTCCTTGGCTCTATGGCCATATTCACAACATGAATGTCATTCACTTTTGAAGAATCCCTCATCATTCCTGGAGACCTCCTTTTACTATCTCTAGCTCTATGACCAAAATCATGACAAACAAAGCAATATCCATTGAATGAAGAACCATACCTCATATCATTAGGTTGTTTAACTGAGTTAGACCTTTTCAAGTCAACCTTCATGGTCATCTTCATATCAGATTTAGTACTTGGACCAACATCACCATCACTCTTCACATGTTTACCTTCAAACCCTAGGCCTGCTTTGTCATCTGCGGCTCTTTGACCTTCTAAAACCCCATCAAAAGCTTTGGAGCTCTTCTAAAGCCTCTTATACATCCTTAACCTATTAGATGCACTCTCTAAATCTGATTCTAGGGCTTTCAATTTTTCCTCATACCTGAAACAAGTGTCTTCTTTCTCCTTTAGGGCTTTAGACATACTTTGCACTTGGGATTTCAAACCCTTGATGGCTTGATCATGCTCTATCTCCATATCCTTGATTTGATCTTGGTAGGCTTTAATCACTGACTGAGCTATTTCATTCCTCTTCCTTAATATAACCTCAATATCTAAAGATTTAACCATTGCTTATGCTTCTCGGATCGATCTCCTTCAAGCTGTTAGACTTGCTTCTCAAGGACCTGCTCTGATACCAATTGTTGGAAGCACAATGGACAATCTATCTTCGTCTCAATAGAGTTTTTTAGGGACATGTTGAATTCCTTTTCCCATTACTAAGAAAGATTGAGCCATCAGATCAAGTAAAAATAATACCATTACCATCTAAACAATCATACATCCAACCCGTAATCATAACAACCCAATTCCAAGAGTGGATCTCTCTTAACTAAGATATATCCCCATAACCGAGCCAAATGGAATATGCAAAAAATCCACATATTTTACTATGCTTCATAGCGTACAAGTGCATGTTGTATGGGCTATCCTAGACTTGAACTAAAGACCTCACTCGTGAAGTAAATCATCACACCTCTAATTGGATCATAATTTATATTTTCATTCAGGACACTAGGCACATTCTCCACATGCCACATCAGCATTGTACAACCTGCACTTAATTTTTCCAGATGGATAAAATTTTCAGTGGGTTTTATCTTCTACATTATGTGTAATTTTTCCTCCATTCAAAAGGCATCAAAAAGCTCCCGACGAGCTCTTCCGTGAGAAACGAGTTCTATTAAATTTAGGGAACATTTAGACCATGAATATGCTCCGGAACACCTCCCTATTGAAAACATTTTGTACCACAAAAAAATTCCACTCTCATAAATCATTGAATGATTAATTCCTTTATTTTTCTGTCTTCCTCATATCTTCTGTGAAGTAGAATATTTTCCTTTAATTTGTTAAGTTCTTGGGAGAAAACATCATCATAAGAAAAAAATTAAATTCTCACCTTGAATAATTATCATCGATGGTTGTCTCTCTCAGTATGTGGTTATCTCTCCCAATGGGGATATTTCATCCAATTACGAAGTTGTCTCTCCCAATAGGGGTTGTCTCTTCCATTACAAGGTTATCTCTCCCAACAGGGGTTGTTTATGAAGTTATGTCTCTAAGTGTACCAACATGTATTTTTTACTTAGTTTTTGGAATCTAATTGTCGCAAATTAGAACCTGTGAGCAGGTAACGAAGAAGTTTCACAAACTCCCTCCTATCTATGTCATTTGACCATCTCAACCCATGATGTCTTGATCTCTTCATGGCGAATATTTTTTCAACTGTATTGTTGACTGGATGGAATGAAGATATCTTTATATTCTCCTTGTTGTACATTGTTATCAACAAAGCCAAAACAATACAAGGTAATAAAAGCAGTTGTTTCATGAATGTATATTAGCATCTTTATCTTACATTGAAATTTACTGGTACAATTTTCCCTTCAATAAGGTCTTATTATCAATTACAAACAGACATGGATTTTAAATACTCTTCCATTTACAAACATTTCTCGATATAGGGTCTTACAAATGCACATTTAAATCATTGCACATGTATCACAAGTACATTTTCAAATGGAAGGAAATAATGCCAACGTACATTCGAAAAGTAACAATACTTATATATACCTTAAACACTGATATGGAGATTATCTTTACCCATATTATCATTTCTACAAACAAGATAAGAAAACATGTTAATTTTAACATGTATATGGGAAGGAAATTAAAGTGACACAACTTATAGTTAGTTGCTCATATTGTCTCCTCTCAACTAGATATTTCCTCTAATTTATACCTCCATATTTAACTCAAAATAATGAGTTATATTTATCCATACTTAAGAAATTCAGAAATGTCAATTGGAGGTGCAAAACATATGTGCTAAATGAATTTTAGCTATTCAAAATATGTTATCCATAAAAGGAAAGCAATGTCTTGCCGACCCATTTTGACGGATACTCCTCTATAGGATTTCATTGGATAAACTAGATTTTTGTACATGATTGGCTTGTTGAATTTTGGTCCACTTTCTTTCTATAAAGCTAAGGGTGGTATTTTTAGGGTGTCTACACTAAGATCCACTTCACCTATTTGACCTATTTATATATTTGATTAGTTAGTCCTAGGATTATAAAGTATGTACTCATCCCTAATAGGATGCTACACTTCTTCCAAGATGAAAAATGCTTCAACTCCACACTCATGGGGAAAATCATGAGTCCATATAATCAAGAAAGTGTCATTATATTTGGGTGTTGTGTAGTTTGTAAAATTTAATTTTGACATATCCAAAACTCCTATAAATGCTAACAACCAATCTAGAAGGTCAAAAAACCTCTAAAATGACTATATGTTTTCCCAAAACAAAGACCAAATACACTATATATGTCATGAAATATTTAGGTCCTTTTTGAAACCCTGATAACGAGTAAGTATTGACCATATTAGATTTTGAAAAACTATCTTCTAGATTAAAACAGTTGGAGCTACTGGACCAATTCCATCAGGTGCAAAGTGATCCTAATTTATTGTATTTACTAAAATGAAATAATAAAGGCATAAAGAAATAATAAAAGAAATATTATATTTAACATTTTTTTCTAGTAAATATGCCCCTTGCCCCTTCCCAAAAATTAAAATACCAAGAACATGGGGTTTGGAAATTACCAAACATGACAAACAAAAACGTGTACACGCTATTTAAAAATGCATAAGCGTTTTATCTAATTTTGAGTTTTATCCGATTTTTGGCCCCCCATTTTGGTGCACATACCCCTTTACCCATGTGGACAACTTTCTTCTGAAATTCACCAGTGTACTCTTACACGTTTTGGCCTTGTTTTTTCCTGAGATACTACCAATACATGGACCTATCTTCCTAATAAATAAATAAAAGATAGAACTACTTTTTTATTAGCCTTTTAAATTCATCCCATTTAGTAATAGAGGAAGCTTCTTAACAACCAAAGAATGAGCATAAATTTTAAACCAAGTTAAAGCATGGTTGGTTAATTTTAACCTTACAAATGAAATCTACCGACTCTTATTGATTTTATGCAAACTGAAATATACCTCAAGTTGAGAAAGCCAATGGTCTAGCTTCTCAGCATTTACGTCCCCATCATAATAATGAAACTTTATCTTTGTCTCTACTATGAATGGAGGAGGTGTAGGAATGGCATGGGGTTTCTCTTCTTCACACTCACGAGTATCTTCTTTATGGGCTCCTAGTGCCCCATTCAGAACACCAAGCTTCTCCATGAGCAATACCATGATGGACTCCAATTTCCCTATGGACAAGGAAATACTGCCCACATCCTTGGACAAATTTTCCACATTCACCTCCAACTTGTAGAAACACTCTTCTCAAGTCTCGTCTACATCTTCTCTACGAGCCATGTCCCGGATTCCTTGCGTCCACTTCCTGGTGGAAATATTTTCTTCAAAAGGAATAAGGATATCTTCACCACTTTCACTTCCCTTTTGGGTAAGGGACATCTAATCACAACTATCAACACAATTTAACCACACAAAACAATTGATCTAACCTGTTATGATCCCAATTTGATCCATAAACTACTTTTAAAACAATGAACATATCCTTTCTAAGTGATATTGAATGAAGAATCTAACTAAGTTCATTAAACTGACATGTTAATGAAATAAACATCTATACAATACTAAAAAATAGGAAATTACAAGATAAGGAGACACAAGAGTTTATCTTAGAGAAACCAGGTGTGGGAAAAACTCCAGTTGGGTAAGCAATTGCTTTCCTTCACTATGAAAATCTATAAATAATACAAGTTTATTGTCATATAATGACCTTCAACAAATATTCTAATTACTTCTACTTGTATAACGTGTTTGTAACTCCCAACAAGAACTCAGCTCTTCTCATGAACAAAATAATAACATTCTTAACTTCCTCTCTTTTCTCAAACTTGAATTCACCCAAAAACACTTGCCTACGACAATCAAATGCATGCATATTTATAGTTTCTCTACCCAAGAATGGATGGAAAGACTAAACGAACCATTTAGAAGCCCAAACATTTGTAACTGCTGAATTTCCCAAATTCTAGTGGCATTGGAGACAAGACCACCGGTAAAGACAGACTGATGATTACGCAACCGTCGGTCCCTATATCCAGTAGTTTCATAACCATCACCTAGAAAACTTATCAAACGTAACAACATTGGCCTTCTGATTTCATTTGAATGTGTCCAAATCACCCTCATCCTGACTATACCATATCCCGAATACATAATATAATGAGAATCTACATTGCAAGTATCAAATATGGAGAATACATAGAATTGGGTATTTTCATATCCATTTTTGGATCACAAATCACCTCTAGAAAGTATCCAAAACCAACTCTCATCTTTATAGTGTCATTTTCTTACACAAAATGGTCTCCACCTATATTTCATCTCTTTAAAAAGGCATTTTCATTCTCTTATACAAGCTATAAATTCTCCAAAAATGGGCAAATATATATCTGTTATGTCTCTGCTATATCATTCCTACATAAAAATTGCATATCGAGAAAAATTCTTCTTATTAAGGGATATCCAAGATCTATAATAGGTCATGAAATAATAAAATAACTCTCAAACTGATACCCCCAAAAAGAACTTTTCTCTCCATGTACTAATTTGAACCTGCGTGGTGTATTGGCCAAGCTCTTATCCTTTTGGCATGGGGTGCGGGGTTCGATCCACCATAAGTGTTTTGCACTTGCTAAGTGGGGAATTAAATCCCACATTAAATAGAGCGGAGATGGAAATAGGTTTTAATAAGCCTTATGGTTGGAGGGGTTAACATGGTTGCGGTCACGCTAAGTTTTGTTTTGTTGGTAGTCAAGCTAATTCACCTCCTAGCTTGGTTGTCGAATCTCAAGCTTTGTCCCCAGTGTGGATTGTGCACTATGTGTTGGAATGTGGGCTCTACCCCTTCGTGATTTATTTGAGATTTTGGAGAGCCCTCTTGGCTTGACACATATCTTGTTTTGTTTATTCGATAGTTGTATTTACTCTTGGGCTTGCCACCAACATATAAATTGATCCATAATGCAATGTGAGTTGGTTGCTGAGTTGGTAATGTGACTCAGCCTGTGAGGAGGCTCGCCAGGTAGCGTGCAATTTTTACACTAGAAATGTTGATGAGCTCAGTCCCATCTCACCAAGTTGGTTCGGGAAACTTTGACAATAATGGGAAATTTGTCTCACATTCACCAAAATGTGAACCTCAATGAGATATATATGCAAAATTCCATGCATCATAATATGAAGAAAGGTGGTAGGCCCCCCTCCTGAAAAAGAGTGGACCCCACCGATTTTTGGGCACCCACTCGACATACTATGTGGGACCCACCTTGACCATCGAAGATCAGAGGCTAAAAAACCATATTTTTCTCAAGAATACTACCACTTTTCATGATCACATTTTGTCACTTGGTGCATTCTCCATATGCAACATCAACATTATACAACCTGCACTTAATTTTTCCCATTTTGA
The DNA here is from genome assembly GCA_019776745.2 of Taxus chinensis. Lineage (NCBI taxonomy): Eukaryota > Viridiplantae > Streptophyta > Pinopsida > Cupressales > Taxaceae > Taxus > Taxus chinensis. The sequence goes on from CM034149.1 coordinate 16,286,534, forward strand.
GAAAATTTTCAATGGATTGTATCTTCTACATAAGGTGTTTGTTTTCCTTCATTCAAAAGGCATCATAAATATATCGATGAGATCTTCCGTGAGAAACTAGTTATAGTAAATTTAGTGAACATATAGACCATGAATATGCTCTGGAACACCTCCCCATTGAAAACATTTTGTACCACAAAAGGTTTCCACTCTCATAAATCATTGAATGATTAATTCCTTTATTTTTCTGGCTTCCTCATCTCTGTTGTGAAGTAGAATATCTTCCTGTAACTTGTTAAGTACTCAATAGAAAAACATCATCATAAGAAAAAAATAACTTCTCACCTTGATTATTATCATCGATGGTTTTCTCTCTCAATATGAGGTTGTCTCTCCCAACAGGGCTATTTCATCCTATTACAGAGCGGTCTCTCCCTATAGGGGATGTTTCTTCCATTACAAAGTTATCTCTCCCAACATGGGTTTTTTATGAAGTTATGTCTCTAAGTGTACCAACATGTATTTTTTCCCTCGGTTTTTGGAATCCAAGTGTCAAAAACTAGAATATGTAAGTAGGTAACGAAGAATTTTCAAAAACTCCCTCCTATTTCTACCATTTGACCATGTGCACTCATGGTGTCTTGATCTCTTCATGGTGAATATTTTTTCAACTGTATTGATAATATGATGGAATGAAGATATCCTTATATTCTCCTTGTCGTACATTGTTATCAAAAAAGGAAAAATAATACATGGTAATAAAAGCAGTTGTTCCGTGAATGTATATTAGCATCTTTATCTTACATTAAAATTTACTTGTACAATGTGCCCTTCAATGGGGTTTTATTATCAATTACAAATAGACATGGATTTCAAATACTCTTCTATTTACAAACATGCATTTAAATCATTGCACATGTATCACAAGTACATTTTCAAATGGAAGAAAATAATTCCAACGTAAATTAAAAAAGTAACAATACTTATATATACCTTAAAAATTGATATGGAGAATCTCTTTACCCATATTCTCATTGTTACAAGCAAGGTAAGCAAACATGTTCATTTTAACATTTATATGGGAAGGAAAATAAAGTGATGCAACTTATAGTTAGTTACTCATATTTTCTCCTCTCAATTGGATATTTCCTCTGATTTCTACCTCCATATTTAACTCAAAATAATGAGTTATTTTTTTGCATACTTAAGAAATGCATAAATGTGAATTAGAGGTGCAAAACATTCGTGTTAAATAAATTTTACCTATGCAAAATATGTTATCCATAAAAGGAAAGCAATGTCTTACCAACCCATTTTGACAGATACTCCTCTATGGGATTTCATTTGATAAACTAGTTTTTTGTACATGATTGTCTTGTTGACTTTTGTTCCACTTTCATTCTATAAAGTTGAGGGTGGAGTTTCCAACATTTTTCAATCCAGTGTCCACTCATCTGAAAATGAGTACAATAGCTTTTGCTATTTCATGTATCTTGTTTTGGAGAGTATTATTTTCTAATCCTTCTAACACATGGCCTCAAAATAGTTACTTAATCCACAAAAAGTGCATGGAAATTAATACGAAAAATTTTGTGTTACCTAACCATCATTCACATACTCAAAGTGCACATTGGAGGATTTACCTTGCCTAGACTTTCTAGGAATTTTATTTTGCAAGATTATCAAGGGGAAATTGTTTTCTCCCATCCATTGGAATTTTTACCTTGTTTAGAAGGTTGTTCCTTCCCTAACTTTCAGTCACTCACACAATCACTTTGTGAGGTCTTCCCAATATTCAAAGAAACAACATCCTTACTAGGATGATCAACAAAATAAAAAATTTATTTGCACTAAATAGGGTGTTTTTGGAGTTTAAGTGGTATAGGATCTTCTATTGAACTATGTATAACTTTAACTATTTTAAAGCATTCCCCAATTTCTCTCTTACCAATTTAATATCTCAAACTTGCATAGCGAGGTATTTACTTTACTTGTATGGGATTAGTAATACCTTGGCCATTTATTCCAAGGACCTTTCCTTAAAAACCCATCCTATTCAGTAATTTAGATCCAATACCTTTAGTATGATTCTCAAATTTACAAAAATAAACATTTGATTCATTATGGGAGAAAGGAATACATGGTGATTCACTTACAGTGCATACCTCAAACATCTATACATCTATAGTAGGAAGATTTCTCCTTGAATTCTCAATCTCTCTTGGAGTTCCTGATTTTCCTCCTCCAAGGATTATCATCTTCTTCTCAGCTCAGAATTCTCTTCCTGGATCTAGGGATTTATAGCTACTAGTGTTGTAGTATTTTCTCATTCGATTCAATTTAATGAGCTAGCTACTAAAGAAAGTACACAACTCACAAATGCTCGAGGGTTTATGTTACCTCAGATGCGATGTGATGGATACAGATGTTGAAGTCATTGATCCTTGCTGCTATAAGCTAATGACATGTAACTAAAATATACTAAAGAAAAATGATTTGATAAGATATGTGGGGGTTGCCCATCAAAGCAGATCCAAGAAGCGTTAACTTCCTTGGTGGATGTCAACCCTCATTTTAAATAAAAAGTGATATAAAGGATTAATAATCAAATTGCGTGTAGAAATAATAACATAACTGAATCTGAAAATAAGTAGGGTCTGATCTAAAAGCCGATTAGATTGAGATAACTACAAATTAAAGGTTATCTGGTCTGGGTCGATGATGACTCAGACTGTGCAGAGGCATGTCGATGATGACCTAGGAGGTTAGATCTAGACTGTGAACTAAATATGCAGACCTGCAAGGGTCTGGATGATAGCTAGAAGATGACAAAGGCTTGTGGGTGTTGTGAATCACCTGCAAAAGAGAATCAGAGGCAGAAAGCTCTAGAAGGTAGCAGGAAATAGCAGTAAGGAAAGGGTGGATTGGGAATCAGGACCCTAGTCAATGGTTACTAGGGTACAGGTAGCCTAGTTTGAGATAACAGGGAAGTAGGATGATGGATCTGATAGACTGGAACAGAGATAGAACATACACATAGGTTGGGGAATGCTCTGGAGATGGAAAAAATAGTTCCAGAGAGCCGAGTTGATGGTGACTCAAGATGGGCGACGAAAATTGTAGCAAAATAAGGCAAAGCCGAAGGTAGATTGACTGAAAAGGAAACCTACAAATAGAAACAATAATAGAACATCCTAATAATGGAGTCCCAAGTGTGGTTGGACCTGCAATGTTAGATTTAAAAAGATAATAGAAGAAACAAGACAAGATAGCAAAAACATCAATGTAAACTTGTCGATGTTATATAGATGATCAAGACAAGATTCCAAGGGCTGCGAGAAGGATTGTTGAGATGTTCTGGTTTGAATAAGGATTCACATAGTGGAAGAAGATCATAAAGAATTCATGTCTCTGTGTTTTTCATGTTGTGTGTTCTTCCTGGCCATGTTTTCGGAAAGGAATGAACTTGGTTTTATAGGGTCGATTGCGACCAGGCTGGGTCACCACCGACTGCGGGGAAAGATTTCTAAAGGGAGGGGTATTTTGTGATTTTGATCCAGATTTGGGCTTTTGATGAGTAGAAAAGTTACTTTAAAGAAAACATGCATGAAGGGATGTGATAAGGATGAGTTGGGGAATAAAGATAGGTTAGGAAAAACATAGAAAAGCCTGGGGATATATATTTAGAATGAAAGCATCCTAAATAGAAGGTTTGATTAGGGCATGTGGATGTGGATACTAATTAATTAATTAACGTGAATTAATGTTGATTGATAAGGATTGGATAATGATAAGATACATGTGAATTTAATTAAGGGGGGCAATTAAATAAATATGTGCACTTGGGCGATTAAGAGTATTGATACCAAATTTAGGTGTTTATATTTGCCCCTTTTGTTGAGTGGTTTGCGCTAGCAATCCATGAGACAAAAATGAGGAGAGTTGGACGAGGATTGACGAAAGGTAAATGATGAGTGCCCCCTCAAATGGGGGATCGATGACATCAAGGGGAAACGATGAAGCGTTTGAAAAAAAGGTAGATGATAAAGGGCAGGTGGATGAAGAAAAATGGGTTAAATGATTACCAAGGAAAGATGCCCCAAGCAAAAAGGAATCACAATAATGACAAAAACTATGGAGGTGACTCCAATATCACATCACCAGAGAATAATTGGGGTCTCAATGGATACGGGAGATAACGTTCTACGGGTCAGTGAGTGGGTGAATATCACTGCAGTATGGATGCAAGCCACGATGACCAATGGGTTATAGGCAAGCATTAAAGTATGTTCAACTAAATGTGAAAGGTATGTAAAATCCTTCGTATACGAGGAATCGAGTGAAAAGGTATATGTCTGCAAGGGACGAGGATGAAAGGCATGGTGCCCAACACATGACACCAAAAATGGCTAAGAAGTCAAAGTGAAAAAGCGGGTGGTGAAATAATATGCCCCAAGGGGAAATAAGTATGGCCACAAGGTGGACTTTGTGTGTGGATTTGATAGGATCGTGAAATGAAATGCCCGAAGGAGGAGTAAATATGGCCCGATGGGACCTTGATTGTATAAATTAATTATTTGAATGTAGAATTAAAAATTTTGAAGGAAAAATAAATATGGCCACAAATGTGGACTTCAAGAGATGAGGTAGACTGAATGAGATTAGGCGAGATTTGGAATGTGGCTTATGAGAGAGATTGAATAAGGTCGGATGAGTTGTCGGATAAGATATGACTTAAACTGGGACATATGGGTATGAAAACCACACGTCGTATTAAGGAACGTGTGAGGAAAATATTCCTCCAATCGCATTAGAGGTAAACAAGAGGGGATCCAAGTAATGCAAGGCACATGCGACCAAAATAGATGTTAGCACATAACCAACAATAGTTAGTTATACCAAATATCATAAGGAAATATGGATGAAATGATCTCATAAACCTAATGTCGACATGACAAAGGGGTTTGAGATGTAACTTGTACAAGGAAAGAGGGTTCTCCAAAAGTGGTGTTCCCTAAAACTATGCCCCAACTCTTGGAAGGGGAAAAAGCAAACAAATCAATGCAAGAAATTTGTTAGAAGAAATTTGATCAATGCAAGAAGCTTTCCTAGGATGCTAGTAAAATGGAAGGTCGATCAATGTGGGAAGCCTTCAAATTCCATAATAAAGAGTAGCCATCCTTTGAGGGTATGGTCTACTTTATACATAATATAGATGGAAAGAGTAATATATATGAAAGTCGTCCTTCGAGAGATAAGTCTATTTCTTTTTATTTTTGTTTTTTACTTTGATTTTGATTATTCTTTTTTATTTTTTTACACGAATAGTTGTCCTTTGAGGGAGAAATATGTTTTTAATAATTCTGATTTTTGACAAGAGCATCCATGATTTTTAATTTTTACATGGGGAGAGTTGGGAATAGCTAAGTAAACCACTTAGGAGGGGATAATGAACGTACAAGAGACACCCCTAGACCCTTTGCATGGTTCCAATAGGTGAATAAGAGGGTGATGGATGTAATGATCGTGGAGTTCTCACCAAAAGGGGAGAACCTATCCATAAGGAATATGCTACGGGAAGAGCCATGGTGCCCATATTTAAGGTCATATCTAGGAAAGTGATGGATGACCACATAATTCCAAATCACTACAATGAAAGATGGAAAAGGATAATGATGGAGGAATGATTTTAGGATATGACTAAGATCTCACTGGTAGATGTGCCAGCAATAGAACGGTTGCAAGTGCAATGCGTTAAAAGGTTCCACTTCCAGTTTACCATGAAGGGAGGCCAATCGATAGGCTCCCGACCCATACTTATGCATGATAAAATGTATGGTCCAATCCGGTTAGGGGAAAACTTTCCATGTTGTGTCCTTTCTAGAGTAGTAACGTTCTGATAGGATAAAATGATAGCTTACAAGAGATTTGATACAATGAGATGAATGAGTGAAGATAAAAACTATGTGCTACCTTTTCAAAAGTAAGGAAGCGAAGGAAACATGTGTCCTTGAGTAGATGGCCACAAAAAGTGGACTTAGGATGAAGGTCAAAGGTCTCTCAAATGGAGAGACAAATATGGCCACAATGGTGGACTTTGGATGAGAATATGGTGCCCCGAAGAAGGGAAAAAATATGACCACAACAACGGATTTTGAAGATATGGTCCCCCCAAGGGAAGGATGAGGTTATAAGAAGATTTGATTTAGATTGAATGAGTTGGATGAAGATTGTAAAATATGTGTGACTCCTCAATGGTGAGGAATCGAGAAATACATGCATTTCAAGTAATGGCCACAAAAGTGGGCTTAAAATGATGCCAAGGATGGAAAGGATTTAATCCGTAAGTGGATCGATCTTAGAATGAAGTCCCCCAACATGTATGGATGTGGAAGGTACAAGAGGTTCAAGAAGAAAGGGAGGATTCCCCTCCAACGTTGGGAAAATTAGATGTAGATGAGATAATGAATGCCAAAGGAGTTTAGATGGGATCATCTTAGATTTGGATTGGATATATGGTTGGGGACCACAAGGGTGATTGGCAAGACAAACAATATGTGTGAAGAAGGACCTCCACATTTGCAGGAGAGATGCTAAGGGATGATGTGGATAGAGGAGTCTTAGGAAACCCCATGGATGGGACACAAGTTGGATAGGCTATTGATGGAGAAGTATGTTCCCTCTAGGTGAGGAAATCATCTTTCTCAATAAGGTCATAGACAATGGTCTGAAAGGCCTTACAATGCTCAATGTCATGACCTGGGTATGATGATAAGCATAAATGCAAGTGTGATCAAACCATGATGAATTCTTACTATTAGGATTAAAATATCAAATGGAAGGAAGCGTGATGACAGATATTTTGATTAAGTTTTGGAAGATGTCTGCATAAGATCCAACTGAAGTGTCAAGAGGAAGATAACTCTTGTGGGTTTTAATAGGATGTTTGGGCTTAGGTGCAGATGTAGATTGGATGGGTAAATTAGGTGTATTGAAAGATGAATCAAATTTGGGAGGAGAGTTAGATTGTTTGGATTGGGATTTATTATTATGAGATGTCTTAGATGAAGGGGTTGGCCCTAAAATAGATGAGGGTGTGCCTGGGATGGATTTTGTAATGTTGGATCACTCAGGAGAGGTAAGGTCTAATTTATTATGAGGGTGCATGGAAAACTTTTGGGGATGCTTACCAAGAGTCTTAGATTTTGATCAAGAAGATTTACCCTTGGTAGGGATGACTATAATTTCAACTAGTGGATCTGAAGATGTAGGTGTAGGTTTTGGATTGGTTGATGTAGAAACAATTGATTTTGTAGAGGGAGAACGAATCCCCCTTGTGTTTGTCTTAGATGGAGGTGCTTGTTTCATAAATGTCAAGGGGTATCATTGATATGTTTACAAATTGAGAGGATGTGATTTGTGTGGCAGCGAATACAGATGTAGATATAAGAATGGATGTTGGAGAAGGGATGGGCATAAAATATTGAGATGGAATGGATGATGTAGTCATATGTAAAGATGTAGGTACATGCGTTGAGATATGTGTTGGGATAGGTGTAAGTGAGGTTGTAGAAGTATGTGTGGTAGAAATGAGTGTAGTTGGGATTGATGTGGAAGTGAGTGATGTAGATGTAATAGGTGTGTTTGATGAAGGACTAGACATGAGAGATTGGGATGTAGTGATAGAAGGTATGGTTGAGATGGTTGTAGACATAGGTTTGGATATCAATGGGATTGAAATAGGTGTTAAGGATAAATCTAATGTGATAGATTGGGGTATGATCAAAGTGGATGAAGTAGGGAGTATAGTCAAAGTTGAAGTGGATGGGGTAAGGGTAGGAATAGGTATAGGTATAGGACAAGTAGTAAAAGTTGATATAGGTGTGATAGTTATGGATATGATAGGTTCTGAATAAGGGATGGGAATAATGTCTAAGGTAGGAACATGTGGAGTTGTTGATGAGATGAGATATTGATTAATGGTGTTAATGGTGTGAGCATTTGGTAGTTGAGATGTAGAAGGGGTGGCTTGATTTGTTGGTGGTTGATTAGGAAAAGGTTTCTTAATTCTGTCAAGGGGTTGGCTAGGTGAAGCGGTGGAGCTATCTATTTGGATATCCCCTTGATTTATAAGTTGTTGGATGTGATCTTTGAAGGAATGAAACTTCTCAATGTCATGACCTTTGACTTGATGATACTTACAATAGTGGGCTTTGTGATACCAAGTGGGCTTGGGTCGTGAGTCATCCATAGGTCATATGGGAGGAAGTTGGATGGAGTTTACTACCATCAACTTGTCAAATACTGAACTATAGGATTCCCCTAAGGAGGTATAGTTATGAGATGGTCTAAAATATCTTTGCGAAGATTCTCTACGTGTGAGAGACAGATGTGGATGGAGATTGAACGATGATGGTATTGGTGGTATTTTTAGACTTGTCGCTATGTGTAGTGGGTTTGATGAACTCAGTCTTGGGCTTGTTTGATCAAAGCTTGAGTTGGCCTTTCTCAAGGGCAAAAGTTTCAATTTTACGAGCCATGGTGAAGGCTTCTTCGAATGTTTGGAAAGATTGGATTTGCAATGTAGAAGAAATATGCTTCACACAAGAACATGAGAAGAGTTTGATGAGTTCAGCTTGTGGAAGAGTAAATGACAATTGACTTATAATGCCATGCCATCGAGCGATGAAATTGATGATAGAATCGTCATCAAATTTTTTAATGGTGTATAAGTCATTGATAGTGATTTTGCGCACAATATTAATTGAAAAATGCTCTAGGAACAATTACGTGAGTTGGGTAAAGGAGAATAAGGAATGTTGAGGAATCTCATTGTACCAATCTAACGTTGGACTGACCAAATATATAGGGAAGGTGTGAAGCATAAGTTCTTGATCATGTGCGATAAGGTAACATGCATGTTTAAATGCGCAGAGGTGTTGTTGGGGATCTTCCTTTCTAATGAACTTGGTAAACTTGGGAAGCTCCCAATGAGGAGGGTAAGGTTTGATTGGAACCGACAGATGAATGGGTTCATTACAGATTTTTTCATAAGATAATGTAGCCTTGGGTCCCAAGGTGGTGACCTCTAGACTAGCCAACCTATTCATTAAGGCATGAATAGGATCATTTGATGTGATGATAGGTTGGGATTGTGGTTGTGTGGCATGAAAAGTAGCTTGATAAGGTGGTTGATAAGTTTTTGGATGTGTGGGTGTTTGGGGAATCATTTGATAAGGATTAATATATGTCATGGGTTGAGATTGGATAAGTTGTTGCAATGATTGATGTTGAGAAATAGGGACATGATGTGATTGTTGAGATTGGGCAAGTTGTTGTGGTAAATGATGAGTGGGGATATGAGTGTTAAGAGGTTGAGATGGTTTGATAGGCATACTAGTAGTGGATGGAATAGAGATAGAGTTGACATAAAGTGACGTGGGTGGAATAGGATCCACCAATTGAGTAGATTGATAGGATTGAAATATTGTGGGAGATTTACAAAATAGGAAGTCATATATGGGGCTAGAGGGAGGTCCAAGAGTCTCTAAAGGAGCGGCAGATGGGGGTGTAATTGGTTTAGGAAGGTTGGATTGATGAGAGATACAAGGATTGGTTTCAAGATAGGGATGATTTTGGATGACATGGTCCTCAGGAAGTGAGGCCATGTAAACAAGGGGTTGGGTAACCAAATGTGTGGTCTCAAGTTTAGAATCTTGTTGGAAGATATCATGAGGAGAAGGGATGTCATTGGATGGAGTGGATTGTTGTGTTGTCTCGAATTGAGGAAGGGTAACAATAGGCATGAAATAGGTGAACATTTGTTTATGTAATTTGTTAACAAATAAATCAAGCAACAAGTTTCTTATTAACATGATTAATTAAGAAATGTGAGAAAGCAAAAGGGAGGTGGATAATGAAGGTACCTAAGGAATGATAGTCTAAGGCTGGTTTCAGGTAGTTATGGCTGGGGAGATTTCAGGTGGCTTCTTATTGGGTGATGAAATCCCAATCAGTCAACTGGGTAAGGAGATGTTTAGATGTGTGATTTAGATGCATGAGTTTTGGTTGTGTGTGATAGTGTGAGATGCAGTAAGTTAACCTCCTACTTAGACTAAGTGATCAAGTAGGATGCAGAAAAGAAAGGTTATTTTTAAAACCAAATCGAAGTGTGATCTTTCGATGAGGACACACACTTGAAAGGGAAATATGATGTAAAAAGGAGAAAATAAGGGAAAATGAGGAATATCTGGATATAGATTTTCCTTTTTATCTGAACTTAGGGGAAGAGCGATCTAAGCAGCCGAACCCAACATGAGCAAGCAAAACACAAAACCTTGTGCTCCAGTGTTAGTAGAAGATAGAAGAAGCATAAAATAGAAAGAAATGCAAAAGGATCACCTAAAGGGGATCCCACTAGGCATGCCAAGAATGTTGTAGTATTTTCTTGTTTGATTCAAGTTAATGAGCTAGCTACTAAAGAAAGTACACAAATTAGAAATATTAGAGGGTTTATGTTACCTTGGATGTGATGTGATGGATAGGGGTGTTGAAGTGATTGATCCTTGTTGCTATAAGTTGATGACCTGCAACTCAAAGATACTAAAGAAAAATGATTAGATAAGATATGTGGGTGCTTCCTGTTAAAGTGGATTCAAGAAGCATTAACTTATTTGGTGGATGTCAACCCCCGTTTTAAAGAAAAAGTGATATAAATGATTTATAATAAAATTGCATGTAGATACAGTAACATAACTGAATCTGAAAAATAAGTAAGATCTGATATAAAAGATGATTAGATTGAGATAACTGTAAATTAAAGGTTACCTGGTCAAGGTTGACGGTGACCTAGAAAATGTAGAGGCAGGTCGACGGCGACCTGAGAGGCTGGATCTGGACTATAAACTAAATATGTAGACCTACAAAGGTCTGGATGCAAGCTAGAAGGTGACAAAGGCATGTGGGTTATGTGAATCGCCTGCAAAAGAGAACCGGTGGTAGAAAGCTGCAGATGCTAGCAGAAAATAGCAGTAAGGAAAGGGTGGATTGGGAATCAGGACCCTGGTCGACGGTTATTGGGGTGCAGATAGACTGGTTTGAGATAACATGGAAGTAGGATGATGGCTCTGATAGACTTGAATAGAGACAGAACACAGGAAGAGGTTGGGGAAGGCTCTATTTATGGAAAACAAAATTACAGAGAGCCGAGTCGATGGTGACTCAAGTTGAGCAACGATGACTGTAGCATAGTAAGGTAAATCCGAAGGTAGATTTACTAAAAATGCAACCTACAAATAGAAACACTGATAGAACAACCTAATAATGGAGTCTTGAGTTCTGTTGGACCTACGATGTTAGATTTAAAAAGATAACAGAAGAAATAAGACAAGATATTAGAAAAAGCAATGTAAAGTTGTCGATGATATGTAAATGATCAAGACAAGCTTCCAAGGGATGAGAGAAGGATTGTTAAGATTCTATGATTCGAAGAAGGATTCGCAGAGTGGAAGAAGATTAGAAAGAATTCGTGTCTCTGTGTTTTCTGTGTTGTGTGTTCTTCTTGGTCATGTTTTGGGAAAGGAATGAACTTAGTTTTATAGGGTCAACGGTGACCAGGCTAGTCGCTGCCGACTGTTGGGAAAGCTTCCCAAAGGGAGGGGACTTTTGTGATTTTGATCCGGATTTGGGCTTTTGATGAGTAGAAAATATTCTTTAAAGCAAACAAGCGGGAAGGGATGTGATAAGGATGAGTTGGGGACTAAAGATAGGTTAGGAAAAGCATAGAAAAGCATGGGGATATATATTTAGAATGAAAGCATCCTAAATAGAAGGTTTGATTAGGGCATGTGGATGTGGATACTAATTAATTAATTAATTAAAGGGAATTGATTAATTAATTAATGGGGATTGATTAATTAATGTCAATTGATGAGGATTGGATAATGATAGGATAAATGGGCATTTAATTAAATAAGGGGGTGAATTAAATAAATGTGCGCACGTGGGCGATTAAGAGTATAGATACCGAATTTAGGTGTCTACATCTAGCTCCTTAAGTATCAGAGCCCTGCCCATGGTTATCTTGTTGCAAATTATATCTAAGATCAAATTGAACCAAAGAAATAATATAAACTCAAATTTTTTTAGCAATGCTTCAAACATCCTACTCTGATGCCAAACATGATCTAAAAATGGTAAAATTTAACTTAGTGTTGGTGAAATAATTTGTTGTAGTGCAAATTATTTATTTTTACCAATGGTCACGTGGTTAAGCCCCTCCTTCTTATGTATGGGGAGCATTCCATTATTGAATGTAAACTACCTAAAATTTTTGGGTGGGCGTAGGCCGGGGATCACACAGAAATAATCCACTAAACCTATGGAAAAGTGCTTGTACGGAGTACAAGGGAGGAATTTGGTATAGGAGAGGTAAAGGGGAATTGGAGAAATAAGGAGAGAGGGTAAATGTTGTGAGTAGGCTTATAGAATTCACATACACCAAGTACAATAGGTCCACATTCAATTAGAAGAACACAACAATGCAAGCAATCAATAATAATAACAAAATAGAGACACACAGTTCTACAAGTTCATCAATTAAGGACACAAACTTCCTTCTTGGTTATGCAAGATCGCCCTACTTACAAAGTTGGAAAGTGGAGAGAGAGCGAATAGAGGAACATAAACATATAAGTAGAAGAAATGTAGCTTTTATTGCTTGATATAATAGTGGTAAATCTCAACAATATACAATCAATCAAAAATTGCCAACCCTTTGGAATGGAGAAGCCATTCCAATTTATAATATTACAAACTACCCTTTCATCTCCCCCAACATGAATTTTCTCCTTTCCCAATCACCTGTGACCTTCCATATTCCTAGGAAATGAAAATGAGCCGTTTCTTATTGATGAAATATAACTCTTACAATATTGAATTAAAGGTCACTTAAGTGAAAAAGACAAAATACAAATGAGGAAATAAAATATAAAGAAAGAAGAAGGAAGAGAGATATAGAGAGATAAGGTTTGACAATCCGATGAAGATGAAGTTTTTGCTAACGAAGAGCTTGCTAACTTGAAGCATTGTGATCACAATATCCTCCTTTTTTGAGATATGGGAACATTCCAAAGCATCAAATAAGTTTTAAAAAACATTGTTACAAGACATGACAATGTGAACCTTGGATGATTGTTCGCATTACTCATGAAGATATTCTCTTGTCATACTTCTCATGATCGTAGCCTTAATGACTTGAATTTTGATGTTTCAAAATCCTCACAAGTTTCATGATGTTCTTGATTTCACATGTTGCATAAGTGATCAGCTATAGAATCAGAAAATTGTGGTTGCAAATCCCTCCTCTGAGAGATGCATATACACTTCTAGGCATTGAAAGAGTGTTTACGAATATTGTCATGAGATCTGCATTGTAATAGAAACATGATGATCCTCTTTGATCACAAGGTGGGAATTAGGATCACTTTCCTACTTCTCTAAGTTTTCACAATTCACCTCTGTGACCATGAATACGTTCTATGATGCTCAAACCTCTATGATTTTCTTTCACTCACTAAAACAGGTCTTCACTTTGCAGATATGGGATTGCTTCTTGAATGAGATTCTTGTCCAATGACCATTCATTGGACTGAAATGAGATGATTGTAATGTGCTTACTATTTTGAGGTGTGGTCACACTACCAAGTTTGGAATGAGTGTTTAAGAACACTATCAAGTGAGTGACATCAAGTGAAATTGAGATGATTTCTCATTCTTGCAAACATGGTGCTTCGGGTGAAGATCATTTCCTTGTCCTTTTTGGCTCTAGAATCCTCATTAAACAAAATCAGATCTAGGATCTTCATGCACCATCTTGCTCATATGTATCTCATGTGAATGGATGATGATCATCATACCTTGATTATTTGAGCTTCACATTTCACCTTTGAACAAGATGACCTCCTTCACAATTCACTTCCATGACCAAGATGTCACATGAGGTGAAGCATGCTCAATTTCTCCTCGTGGAAATATGTTTCCTTCTTCAAAAAGAATGATTGATCTCTAAATGGAACTTGAAAGAATATATAAGGATGAGTTCCCTATTTTTTACCTTCATACTACATTGAAACACTACAAATGCCACCTTTTTGACTTTCAATATTCAAGGACATTATCGAACATTGATCAAGTGTTTAGAAATAATTCTCACTAGATATGCATTGTTTGTGACTCTGAGATGATTATCACCACTCACTCATGGTGAGATTCCTTTATCATGCTCCTGGTGACCACTTCCTTGATGTCTTGAATTATGATTGAATTCTTGATGTTTCATGTTCTTCATAGACCTCATGATGGTCTTGATTTCACCAGTTGTGCAAGAGATTGTCTTTCACACACAGTGACTCACTCTGATATGTTTCTCCTCATAATGCGATTCATATGATTATCCTCACATTTGGGGAGAGGGTTAGTGAAAAATATGTCTTCTTCATGATGGAAAAATACTTAGGACGACTCTCTTCTGCCACAATTACGATGATTTGGACCATCCAACCCCTTCGCATCAAATTGTGCCTTGCATAAATCACCTCTAGACTAATGCTTAGAGAGCCTATGGGGATTTTCTTTCCTGTTTGTACCATGAGACACCGTCCTAGAATTTCGATGATAGAAAAATTCAATGAGATAAGAAAAATGGGAGTTTCCTCAACTTTCTGAGCTCATATCCAGGACTTACTATTTTTAGCAAGTCTTATCAAGAACTGTATTTTTAGCAGTGTTTCATTGTTTTCACTTCATGTTGTCTTTTATTCATTTTGAGTGTCACCAATTCCAAAAACTTAATATTTTTAGACACTCGTGGCTATGAGTACTTGCTATTTTTATAAAGAAAACCTACATGTGTCAAATTGAGATGAAATCGGTCTCAAAAGTTTCATGATTTTTCGAGGATGCTTTGCTTCAATTTTCAGATGATTTTATTGTCTGGATCAGTGGGAAAATGAGAATTTCATCAAAGGGTGCAGAATACTGAGAAAAAATCAGCCCTCCATATCTCCAAAACTCAGCCACCTCATCATGCAAAAAATGGCTCGGATGAAAGTAGAATTTTTAAGGAACATTCGCTCCAAGTTTCAAATGATTTCACCTGTCAGATCTCCGTAGAAATGAAAAAACAACTTTTCATTTTTCTGATGTGGCATGTCATCCATTAATAGATTTCAAAGAAGTTTCAACAACACTTTGCAAGAAAAATTACCATTTTTTATGAGAGGAAGATTAATTCTGGGTTTTGTACAATTTTTGACTTACTCATGGCCATGACAACTTGTCCGCAGTTAGAAAACATTTCACATGTAGGGAAAGGTCGAAATGTTTTGTCCTCTCTATCCCTTGGAGGATAAAGGGGACACCAAGGTGTCAAAAGTGTGACTTGGGAGTTTGTGGGGGATGAAAGTGAGGTCTGAGGGTTGAGAAATGACACCAGAGGGTTTTGGTGAGCTCGCATGGTGTCCGGGGGATACATGCATGCCTTGGTCACATTTTTGAGTTCCCTTGTCCCTTGGGGTACATAGGGGACAAACAAGATACCAAGGAAATAAAAGTGCGACATTAGAGAAGTAGGGATGTCTCACTTTGGTGTCCCCCTTGGCCCCTTGCACCGTGGGGGGTAGAGGGGACACCTAGGACACAAGGGGAACCAAAGTGTGACTTTGGAAGGAGGTTAAGGTCACACTTTGGTGTCCCTCATGTGCCCCTTGTCCCTTGGGGGATATAGGGGACACAAGAGTGTCCAAATTGCGACTCTTGCATTCTGGGAAAGCCACTTTTGCCTTGGATGTCCAAATTTGGGCACTGAACTTGCTTTTTTCACCTTGAAGGCTTGGGGAAATGATTTGTGATAAAATATTATATGATTTTGACTCAAAAAACATTTTAAGGTAAATGGAAGCATTCCTAAAATCCAATTCTACATGAAACTCAAAATTTAGGTCCTATTTCATTTTGAACTTAGAGGGATAGTTGTAGAGTTTTGAAATACCTCAAAGAGTTCTTAAGCCTTGGATAAAATCTAATGTTTCCACCTTGTATATGATTTCCATAGATTTATTATGCCTATTTGTTTTCTTCTTAACTCATTCAGGAACTACCAAAATCATCTCGTGAAGTCAGGTTTCATTGAGGAGCCTTCATTTCCGACACCTTGAAAACCCGGTCTTGAATAAATTGTCCCTGAATGAGATTTTCTTTCGTGAATCTTCCTAAATTGCTTCTAAAATCTTCAATACTATTTGACATCACCCTCATATACTTTATAATTTCCCTGAACATTCCTGAAGTATGTTTACCAATTACGAAAATGGCCAAAATGGTCTTTTTAGGCCTCTGGAGGAAGTTCTCTCACTAAATCTTATTGAATTCATTTATAACCTTGGGTAATCATCTTTGCACACTAAAACAAAATTTAAAACCTTGTTAGGGATTTCCTATGAGCCATGTTGAGCGTTGAACTGAAGGCAGGATGGTCAGAGGAAGGATGCACAATGACTGGGGAGACTAATTTTTTATTAGGGGCTTAGTTGGCATGCTTCAAAAATTTCAACTCTCATGCTAGTTATTTTTCATGACAACACTTAGTTAACCATTGTTATGGTTAAAATCTCTCATATTCATGTACTATGTTAAATTTGGTATGTAAAAACTTAGAAATTGAAGTGTAACCAACAAATTAAACCCATTCACCCAATTTCGCATTCATTCCCTTCAATTCTCAATTTCCCGTAAACCATGTAATTACATAAAAAATGGCATATATACTTAAAAATAAGATCAGAACTAATTAAAAACAACAAAATAATGAAGGAATTTTGAAGGAAGATACTCCAAAATTGATAACAAAGTTCTTCTGTGAGGGACTACGTCTCTGAGTTCATGAATATGATGAATAGATCTTACTAATGATGCAAAATAAACACAAATATTACATCAAATATTCAAAATGGGAAAGTAGGGCCTGCAAGTATCTCAAAACACCTCTAAAATTTCTCCACAACCAGCTCTCGACTTTATAGTTTCATAATCCCGCACAAAACAGTCTCCACATGTATTTTTTTCTAAAAAGTCATTTTCTCTCTTTTATACAAGGCAACAATTCTGCTAAAATGGGAAAATATATTTGTGTTATGTATCTACTACATCATTCCTGCATTAAAAATTACATAACAAGAAAAAAAAAATCACAAGGGCTCTTCAAGCTCTCCAATAGGTCCTATAATAATAAAACAGTCCTTGAACCAATACCCTCAAAAAGAAGTTCACTCCCCATGTATTAATTTGAACCCGCGTGGTGTATTGGCCAAGCTCTTATATTTTTGGCATGGGGTGTGGGTTTCAATCCATCGTAAGTGCTTTGCATTTTCTAAGTTCGGAATTAAATCCCACTTTGGGTGGGGAGGAGATGGAAATAAGCTTTATTAAGCCTTAGGGTTGAAGGGGTTAACGTGGTTGCGACCATGTTAACTCTTGTATTGTTGGTGGTTAAGCCAAATAGCTTCCTAACTCATTTGTATCAGATTTCGGGCTATGTCCCCTTCGTGGAATGTGTGTTGTTGGTTGGAATGCGGGCTTGGCCCCTTTGCGAGTTAGTTGAGATGTTGGATAGCCCTCCTGGCTCAACACGTAGTTCAGTTGGTTTGTTCAACAATTGTATTGATCCTCAGCCTCTTCGTCCAATGTGTAACTCAGTCTACAGTGTGATATGAGTTGTTTGTTGAGCTGATAATGTGACTCGGACCGTGAGGTGGCTCACGAGGTAGCTCGATGCTTGTGCATTGGAAATGTATATGAGCTCAATCCCAGCTTGCCCTCCAACTCGTCGAGTTGGTTAGACAAAATTTGACAATAATGGGAAATTTGTCCCACATGCCCCAAAATGTGAACCTCAATGAGATATATATGTAAAATATCATGCATCATAATATGAAGAAAGGCGGCAAGGTCTAGCTTCTGAAAAAGAGTGGACCCCACCAGCTGGTGGGCCCCCAGTAGGCATACTATGTGTGACCACCTCGAGTGTCGAAGACTGGAGGCTACAAATCATATTTTTTCTTGGGAAGACTCTGGCACTTGTTGTGCTCGCATTCTACCACTTGGCGTGTTCTTCAGATGCTACATCAGTGTTGTGCAACATGCGCTTAATTTTTTCCAGTTGGAGAAAAATTTCAACAGATTGTATCTTTTGCATTCAATGTCTGTTTTCCTCAATTCAAAAGGCGTCAGAAAGCTCTTGACGAGATCTTCCGTAAGAAACTGCTTTTGGGAAATTTAGAAAACATTTGACCCATGATTATTCTCCAGACCAATTGCAGGGAAAAGTAGATAAAGTGGCAGAAATGCAACTTGGTTACAACTTGTCGGAGATGTTATAATCAACTAATTACACTCATTACATAAGTTTTTTGTTGTGGAGAATATCAATATGTATTGTCAAGCTCTACATATTGTGGGTTTAAACTTTAAATAGTACAAAAATAATACCATCAATAAAGGGCATTAACTATAGGATTTTGATTCTTTCATTTAAGGGTTTATCCTTTGAAGGGAACATATAATGACAATGGTTTCTTGATACAACTAACCAACTCATTTTGAAATTTGACCTCACATACTTGGTAGACCTTCAAGAAAATGCTTGTAATTTAACATGATTAATTTTAATGGTTATACTAATTAAGGATTCTCCATCAAGAAATATATTAAAAAAAAATTATTATTTAACTTAAAATATTATTAATATAAATATATATTTTTTGGTTGGCAAAGTACATACTCAAAATTTAATAAGCGAAGGACAATAATTGATATGGAGATTACTTATGTCTCAAGCCATTATCAGTTGACTTCTTACATATAAAACATGTAATTGTCTCAATATGATGGTTGAACTTATGAATTGAAATTAATAGATTCTTCTATTTTGGTCACCTCTCATTGATTGTCACCCACACCTCTATTATTTTTCTTGATTTTCCATTTATCAAATCTAGCACAGTGAAGACATGCTTAGTTGTACCACAAGTTCCATCATCACAAGAGTAGTTCCCATTAAAGCATGTAGTTCCATCAACAACGATAGGTCCATTCAAGTAGAAAATTCCATCATTACCAGTCACCAACATAGTTCATGTATTGTTAGGGAAATCTAATCTCTTAAGCATATGCCAACACATAACCAACAGGGTCTTGGAAATTAAAAAATGTTCTTTAAGATTGATATTGCTTCTGTTAAATTTGTTAGAGAAAATAAACAATATGAAATGTATAAACCAATTCAATATTCATCTCCTTAACTGCATGTATACTTCCTTTGATACATTTGAGACAACTTGTGAGGTGTAGGCTTGATAAGGGCGGTAAAAAAGAGTGTTATTGCGGGAACTTCCTTTGTCATAACCCTTAATGAAAATTTGAGTGTAATTGATTGAATTTGAGTAAGAGAAAGATTAAAATTAAAAAGGAAGAATTCATTCCTACTACCTCATTCAATAATAAACATTTCATCCTATGTGAGTAATTGGGCTTAAATAACTTCAATTTGCATAAGGGGTCTAACGACCAACAACTTCAATAGGAAAGGTGGTGATCCATTTATGACAAGATTATATGATCTCATTCATCAAGGATATTTGAAATTGACATCAGTATGAGAGGCGATTTTCTAGATTTGAAATTGGTATTTTCGACCGATGTTGCTTTCTAAACCAACTTTAACTTGAAACAAAATTATTAAAGGCGTTTTGCCAAAATGTTTCCTATGACAATACACTACCAATAATACCAAGTGCGGAAAAATAAATGCATACCCTACTAAAACGTATAAGAATCTAAGTAGCAACAAATTTGTATTATCAATAGGTAGATCT
This sequence comes from Taxus chinensis, assembly GCA_019776745.2. Classification (NCBI taxonomy): domain Eukaryota; kingdom Viridiplantae; phylum Streptophyta; class Pinopsida; order Cupressales; family Taxaceae; genus Taxus; species Taxus chinensis. The sequence goes on from CM034149.1 coordinate 16,306,441, forward strand.
CAGTACAAAATGTGCAATATAGGGAGGAGATGATACAAGCACCCTTACCCTAATGTGTATTGTCCCCTTTTTCGAATTAATCCAAAATGAACGTTTATTGCCCATTCTTTTTCTCGTGAGAAAGAAGATGAACAAGGGAAATCATTGGGTTGCATTTCATATTTCTTTTGTTCGTATATATACTTTTACTTTGTATTTTTCCTTCTCTAATAGGTCGAATGGGTTAGAGAGCCCTCAAAGTCAAATTACAAATTAAAAGAAAAGTTCTAAAGAGGTCGGCCATGGGGAAATTAGTCATTTATGACCTTTGGTGCCACCATAAGGGTATAAAAGGAGTTGCATATGCTCATTTTGGAATCACTTTTGGCATATATACTTTTCTACTTGATTCTAGGGTTGATTGCTCTAATCCAATTCCACTAAGTGGCGAAAATCCATTAGTGTGGCATCCAAGGAGGACAAAACCCTTCCTTGCGGGATATTAGAGAATGAAAAATTTCCAAGTTGGTGGTGTGAAGGCATTCATTGAAGACCATCTTGTCGATTTGCAACTAGGGCATCAAGGAGTAGTCATAGCAAGGTTTTTGGCATTTTTGGGAGCCCCTCTCCTAGGGAACGACTAGGGTAGGAGTGCATTTAGGTGCCTTCTATGGCACAAATCTAGATTCTAAGTTGATATTTGGACTTTTCATATTTTATAAGGCTGATATATTATATATTTGTCATTTGTTAGGGTTTAGAGACCTCGTTTTTAGCTCATTTTGTGGATTGCACTTTTGTTGTCATAAAATTAATTGCAACTAGGTATTGTTTCATATTTTGGCACATGTTTGGGTTGTTTTGGCTTGGCATTTGCTCCATTAATTAATAATAATTTGAAGAAGGATTTGTGCACTTGTTGTAAGCTTATTTAGAGGGTGTTTGATGCCCTAAAGTGCAATTTTCAATTCACTGCTAGAGTTTCATTTAATGTTGGAATTGTTTTTATAAGAAACAAATTTCATTCATATTTGGAATTGTATGAATTCATTGTTTGTATGTTTTAGCCCTAGAAAGGGACATTACACTATGTGTAATATGTTATTTGAATGTCAAGACTTTGGTTGCCTGTCATGCCCCTTTTTTTAAGCTGGTGTATGAAGACCTTAACCCATTCTTCTCCTCGTGGGTCTAAGGAGGAATGCAAGGGGAAGATCTAAACTATATCTTTATTGTTGTTTTGTTTATTATGATGTATCCTATTAGGAAGCCTAGCCCTCCAATAGAGGGACTTAAGTAGTTAGAGAATAAATGTATTATGAGCATGTAGGCTCTAAATACTATTTATATATTTAAAAGCACTTACCTTAAGGGGTCGACCATCATTTTATATTGTAAAGAGCACTCCTTGTGGCTATATAAGGAGGTCGCTTGGGCATAATTGATTCATGTTTTTGGTGATTATACATATCTTGGTGAAAGTTGGCTAGTGTGGCCCTTTTACTCTCTCTCAAACACGAAACCCCTTGGGTTGAGGACCTCATCCAAAGATGAAAACCCTCGGTTGGGAAACTTGTGAAGGACAAAAACCCTTCATGATATTTTGTGTGCAAGTTGGTTGGAAAGGCAATAAAGTATCTATTTCTTGCATGTTTGGTCTCGTTGGTGCCATATTATATTTGTTTAGAGTAGAACGACCCACTTTGGAGTGGAAATTGGGTATGTGTGGTGTTAATTTGGAAAATATGAAATTATTAGCTTGTTCTTCATAATTTATGAGGCCAATATCTTGAGTTTCATGAATTTTGGAGCATCTTAAGTTAAATTGTGAATTTTTAAAGTAACGCTACAGACAAGGGGTTCGTTGAAATTCATATCTCCATATCTAGGGTATTAAAAAATCAGATTTCTTGCATTAAATGATTGTTGTTGATATATCATAATTTTAGAGACTTAAGTGGAGTTGATTCGAAGGTTTTGAAGGCACGGAGGTGGTGTTGAAACTCCAAAATAGGTTGCTGCCCTAGAAAAGGGTTTAATTTGCAGATTTACAAGTTTATAATAGCAGCTCTATAAATATGATTTGTGAGCTTTTAGCCATCTCTTGATTCCCCCTAAAAAGGGACATTACACTGGTATCAGAGCATCGTCCTCGCAGCCTGTGAAACATGGAAGACAAGTTAGAAAAGTTCGAGAAGATGTATGGGAGATTAGCATGGTCATTAGAAACCCTCACCCTAACTCTGGAGAAACTCATTGAAACTAGGGAAATCAAAGAAAAAGCCACTCCAAAGTATTCCAAGGCTCCACATTTGATGTTTCCCTAGAGAGCTCTTCCAAAGAAGGTTTGGGATGCCCTCCCCTTTCAAGAGTTCATGGAGTTGGACAAAAACCCTTCATGATATTTAATATGCAAGTTGGCCACAAAGAGCAATAGTATGTGATACATCAATTATACAATTGCCCATAGCATTGGTCTCGTTGGAGCCACCAAAATGAACATGTCATCTCGAGTCAGAAACGACTTCACTTTGCACCTGTAATGAAAGAGGTATGTCAGACAGTGTTCAATTCTGGATTCATTGATGCAAATAATAAACAAAAAATATACATAATGAGTGGATAACAAACACTTCAAAATCTACAATCCAGAAGATTTCATCTATTCTCATACCAGTCATCATAAGCCAAAATTGTGAATTCATAACTGATCTTCCATTAAAAAGACATTGATTTGGCTCACAAAAATCTAAGGGAAAACAAATCAATTGTGGGATTGATATGTTTTATAGAGTCTGGACATGTGATAATTAACAAGTGCAAAAATAATTGTAAAATTAATCTGTAAATAACTCAAGAGCAAAGTTCTGCTAAATTAGTGCATAGGTAAATAGAGAGTAGAAATACATGTAATAAGAATTGTATACTTATTACCATATATGTAATACCCTGACATGAGTAGGGTGCATAACGTGACAACTTGGTATAAACATATGTATACTGCCTCAAATATATAATAAGAAAAAAAAATTAATGTAGAAGTTCGCAAGGTGTGCCTACAGGCATGTGTTGAAATTTTTGTATGTAGATATGGGTATAAATCTAGCTTGGAGCTATCATGTTGTAACAAAAAAGAACAATAGAAACAACTATCTACCATATGCATCCATGCTGAATGGAAACAAGCAAAGTTACCAAGAAAGGTATATGGGGTAAGTCTGGATATAAGGTATGGGAAACGATAGTTTCCAGGGACCTCCCATACACAATATGATGCAAGATATGTCCATATAAAAATACAGATGTATGTATATTAATTAATTTAAAAAAAAACTAGATACGACTTGAATACAGAAACCATTGTTTGGAATTAATCCAACGAAAAATATATGAATAATAAAAATACATTCAAAGAAATGAAAAATATAAATAAATATTGGAAATACACTACAGTGAAGTTGGAAGGCGAAAACTCCGACTTAACCTTTGGTTTCTCAATTGGATTTAAAACTTCCTACATGAATGAAAAAAAAACTTGGAAAAAAAAATCTTTATGGCTTGAAATCAACACGTGGTATCAGAGCTGAGCTGCTTTTTGTGTCCCATGGAGCTGAAAGGAAAGTTGTATGGATTTTTGAAAGAGAGAAGACATTTACAGAAGTGCTGTACAGATGCTTATTTGTTGGGCATGAATTTTTGATGAGTGTCAGAAAATTGAATATTAGTTGATTGTCGGGTAAATAAAACCCAAACCCTTTTATTTATTTTTTCAAGTTCGAAATATTTTCAGCGAGGCATATATAGATGGTTTTGGTTAAATACTCTAAAAGAATGCATGGGGGAGTTGGTGGAACAAGTTTTGTAAGATTTTTCTCACCTAGAGGTCATGTGTTCAAAACTCGGTAGGTGTGAAAATCTGTAACAAATCAATATAAGCCCATTTGAATCTCAAGCTTGCCACATAGGTGAATTGGTAGATTACTTTGTTGGAAGACACTCATTGATTGTCTTAAGGTTCCAAGTTCAAACCTCTCCACACTCATTGACTGTCTTCAGAATGAGCAAAAGAGCAAAGACGCAGAAGCTGCCCCAACAGAAAACATTGTGGCCACAATAGAGACCCCTCCAGTACAAACATTCAGAGCGCGTTTTGCCACTAGAAAAGACAGAAGGATAGTGCAACAGAGGTAGGAAGCTCTAGATCCAAGTCCCACTCTCAGTGGAACTGAGCCCTAAAAGCGGGGATGAGCAGACATTTTGGTGGGGAATGCAGGACTGCACTGTGCATGTTAGGAAGCGCATAAAAGCTGAAGATCCTCAACCATTCCTCTCATGTGCGTACAACTGTTCCTTAGATTGCTCCAACAAGTGTGCAAGTGACTACATTGATCAGGCCATTTTGTCAACACAGTTGATAGTGGAGCATGTGATGAAGCCATGCCATTGCAAACACAAGGTTGAGGGAGTACAAGCTCTCCAAGACAAACATTGGTGCAGGCTGGAACCCATACACATTGGCACAACAAAATCGGTCACACTCGAACAAACATTACATAATCAATAAAGAGCAACAAATAGAGGGCAATTGTTGTAATGTAAACTTTTTGGGTGCTAACTGAAAAACAAAGGAAATACACAAACCCCAATTGATAGTAAACTAAATTTTATGATAGTTAACTGCAAAAGGGGGATAACAGCAATGGGTATAGAAGGTAGCCCACAATGGTAGACCCGAAATGACTCATGCTTGTTGAGAGTCCAAGGAACAAGAGTGGATTCTCGATATTTTCCGAATAGCCACTTCGCTATAGAGCATGGATGCTCAGATCTTGTTGCATAACCCAGTGTTGAAGGATCATCCTCTTTCTTCTTCCCCAATGCCAGAGCACAGTTGGGATGGGGACATGACCAAGTTCTGGTAATGCATAGGATAAATGTCCGTTGGCTATGCACAAGGATTGACGATTAGAATAATCCCCATCCTCTTCAGTTTCTCTTTAAGCATTTATGGCCCAGTCGGGTATGCATGGCCTAAAGGTAACTAGTTCCTCTTTCCGTTTGGCTTCTGTAATATCAAAGATATACTTGTGTTTAATAGGAGGACCATCTTATGAAGTCACAAGGATGTTGATGGCCCTTTTAGATGTGTATCTCAACATGTCCTAGACGCTGAAGAATCATCTGGACTCATCTTTTTTTCCATAAAGTCCCTGGACTTTCAATTTGGCAGCATCTGTTGCTAACAACTATTTAAACTACATAGGAACAATTTGATGGAACTCCCTAGAGCAGGTTTTCAAGAAGTGGAAGAGGCTTCTCCCTAAAGGACAAGCATCGATAACTCTCGGCATGTTATGCAAGAAGTAAAAGTATCTCTCTTCTCGGCTATGGAATATTTGGAAAGCCAAGAAATAGTAGAATCTGATCTAGCAAATCTTACAAATACTTACTCATATGAGTGTCATGGGTAGAAAACTAAAATCAGGGCATCGCTGAATTTTTGCTAATAAGCCATTTAAGATATCTATGTCCCCATGGACAACTGGTTCTGACAGAATGGAAGCATATTTGCAATCAGTGTATCGCCAATCTTGACCCTAGGGTAGCTACTCATGCACATCCATACTTCACGGGGGTAATTAGGCAAGGAATATTTTTTTGTAAGTAAAAAGTCAATCCAATAGACTCTACGTTGGGTTATGGTAAATTGAATACAGAAGGAGTTTCTCCAGAGGAAACCCAGGATAGAGCTGCTATGTTGAGGCATTGGCAGAAACAAAGACGATGATGTGCAGTTCCTGATTTGCAGAGACCATTTAGGTATTACTACTAATAATCTTGCGGAGGTGAATGTAATATCCCCTTTCCCAATCGAAGACCTTTGACCTATTTTGTCAACCCGATGGCCAAAGGAAAAATATAAGGGTGACTTAAGTCACAATAAATTATTATAAAGTGTTATTAAAAAATAAATAAAATAAAATTAGTAAGGCACTTATAGTAATTTATTTGGCTTGATAAAAATAAAATTAAAATCCCTATGGTAAATACAATTTGCCTTGAGGGGCAAATATCATTGTAAAGGGGTTATTATATTTTATTCTTTCGAGAAAGGTCGATGGTGACTTGGGCCAAAGAGGAATAATGAACTTAGGAAGGATAAAATATTATTTATGTTTTGTAGTTCTCCTATGGAAAAATGCGACCAACTCTAGGAGTGAATAATTTAGTTAAATGTATCAATGGTCTCTCCTAAAAAATGCGACCTGCTCTAGGGGATTGCATAAAATATGATTAGCTGATGTAGAGGTCATTTTGTGACCATTTTCCTTTATAAGGAAAGGTCGACCTGCCTTATGGAATCCAAAAAATTTATGACATTTTTGTCTTGCATTGAACTCTTAGCTTTTGCAAAAATTCCAAGGATGAAACCCCTTAGGAATTCTATCTCTTGTGGATGAAAAACCCCAAGAGTTGTAAGGGTCTTTCACTCATAAATTCCCATTGAATGTAATCTGATTTTCAGCCATTTCCAGCATTGTATTTTGAAGTCATTTTGAAGATATATTGCAGAAATATTTTTTCTATTGGATCGACCCAGTTTGGGAAAGATTTGGCATTATTTGTTGAGGTATTTAGATCTGATATATCATTGTCAAATCATCTCCTAATTTTTGTGAATAAGAAGAGCTGAAGTTTCATAATTTTCAAAGGGTTTTCAGATAGTTTATTATTCAAATTTCAGATCTGATTTCTGCATAATTTTGGGATCTATAAATTCTGATTTTTATATGTTTGGGTTTCTAAAAATAGCAACAATCATCTGAGATCAGAAAGACAATTTTTTGGAAGTTATTTGTATGGTTTTATCTTCCAAACCCTAGTCGAATTGCCCTAAATTAACTTCAAATCTGCCCTAGGGTAATCGACATATCCTTTCTAAAGTCTGTTTTATTGTTTGGAGGTGTAAATAATTATTTGGGGCTGTTTGGGTGTGATTCCATACAAAACCTAGTTCAAATTTTGCATAAATTAATCCAGTTTTGCCCTAGTTTATTTGCCATAGCTGTCAAAAAATATATTTTGTTATTTTGTGAAGTAGGAAAAATTCATATTTGGGCAAAAGATCTGTTGGGGATCTTTCAGTGGTATCATAGTAATGTTCCTCCTACCTGAAGAGTTTTGATTTGACGCAGCCAAGAGAAGTTGGGCCACACAGGGATTACCAAGGAGACAAGCACGACTTGTACATGGGAGATAGACATGAAAACCCTCCATGGGATCCAGACAGAGATCTTCTTAGGGTAATGGTAGACACCCAACATTAGTTGATTTAGTCCTTGGAATGTATGGGCTCCACTCTTGACAAATTGGCATTAGATAGGTCAAGAGATAGGAGAGACAGTTGGAGGACCAGACAAGATCGAAGGCCTAGATCATCATCAATTTCTATTTGCAACCAAGTAAAGAAGCAGAAGTGATTAGCATATTTGAGGAGTATAGCATCCTTCCTCAATATGTTAAGGAAAATTTTCCATTTCAAGGACTACATGGACATGCACCTGAATCTTGGCCACAAAACTGAGCAGGCAAGGAAGGAATATCACACTATAGCTTCTAAATTGTTTATACATGGAAGGAATAGTGAATCTTTACATATGGTTGATACAACTCTTCATGAGAGTACTTTGGTGTCTTCAAGTTCCAATGAGGTATGCAAAAATTTATATGATGAATTTGATAAACATTCTGATTTGACCCAGGAAGACATGGGAACAATGTTGGGTAATGATTTATTTACATCATCCTTGCAAGAAGTTTCACTAGAAGCTTCTACTTTAGAGGCTAGTATAGAGCATGTTAGTTTTTTGGGTAGCAATGGAATGGATTCATTGGGTGATGATTGCAATCACATGATGATAATTCAGAATTTTGAGTTGATGATCATGTCCTTCATGGAGTAGATGATTTTTTGGATGACATTCATAGTGGACCAGCGACTCATGAGTTGTCTTTGATGGGTGTTGAAGACATCCATAACTCATCTTTGGTTATGTCACCAGTTTATTATGATATGTCAGCTCTCTATTTGTGATTGGTGACTCCATCTTCATTGATTTGACAGGAGTTAATAGTTGTCCTACTTGGAATTCCATGTCACTTTCCAATTTTTCAGGATCTACATCAACTTTTGGTAGGCATTGGGGTGTGGAAAACTCAATCCAAGAGGAGCATACTTCGTGGGATGTAGATTGTGCGGTAAGGTACATCATCTTTGTTGTTGCAGCAATATTATCATGGCATTCAGCCCATTATGAACCAAAATGGTCAGAGTTTGATGCAGCGAAGCCAAGTCATCATAGAGATAGAGAATGATGCAGTGAATGATAATATGTCTAATTTGTTGTTGCACATTCATATTTCTTTCCTTCATGAGAAGCATGACAAATTAAAGAATGATGTTTACATTATGGAGTATGTTGAACCATTGGTCCATACTCATCTTGAGCATCATGAGAGCTATATTTTATGGAAATATTTGCTTCATTTGACATGTACAGGGGCCAGGCTTCTGGAACATTTCAACGGGTTTTGTCTTTTGTGCATGACACTTGGACAAAACAAGATCAGAATCGCTTGAGGGCAAGCAATTTTTGGGAAGGGAGGAGTGTAATATCCCCATTCCTAATCGAAGACCTTTCGCCTATTTTGTCAACCCGATGGCCAAAGGAAAAATATAAGGGTGACTTAATTCACAATAAATTATTATAAATTGCTATAAAAAATGATAATAAAAAAATTAGTAAAGCACTTATATTAATTTATTTCGCTTAATAAAAATAAAATTATAATCCCTAGGGTAAATATGATTTGCCTTGAAGGGCAAATATCATTGTAAAGGGATTATTATATTTTATTCTTTCTAGAAAGGTAAATGGTGCCTTGGGCCAAAGAGGAATAATGAAGTTAGGAAGGATAAAATATTATTTATGTTTTGTACTCCTATGTAACAATGCGACCAGCTCTAGGAGTGAATAATTTAGTAAAGTGTGCCAATGGTCTCCCTAAAAAATGCGACCTAGTCTAGGGGATTTGCATAAAATATGATTAGCTAATTTAGAGGTCATTTTGTGACCATTTTCCTTCATAAGGAAAGGTCGACATGCCTTATGGAATCCATAAATTTTATATGACATTTTTGTCTTGCATTGAGCTCTCAGCTTTAGCAAAAATTCCAAGGACGAAACTCCTTAGTAATTCTATCTCTTGTGGACGAAAACCCCAAGAGTTGTGAGGGTTTTTCACTTAGAAATTCCCATTGAATGTAATCTGATTTTTCATTCAAATCCAGTAGTGTATTTTGAAGACATTTTGAAAATAAATTGCAGCAGTATTTCTTTTATTGGATCAATCCAGTTTGGGACAGATTTGACATTATTTGTTGAGGTTTTTAGATCTGAATTTATCGTCAAATCATCTCCTAATTTTTGTGAATAAAAGCACAAAAGTCTCATAATTTTTAGAGGGGTTTTCAGATAGTTTATTATTCAAATTTCAGATCTGATTTCTGAGTAATTTTGGGATCTATATATTCTGATTATTATATGTTTGGTTCCTAAAAATAGCAGTAATCATCTGAGATCAGAAAGATAACTTTTTGGAATTCATTTGTATGGTTTTCCTCTTCCAAACCCTAGTCAACCTGCCCTAAATTATTTCAAATCTACCCTAGGGTAATCGCCATATCCTTTCTAAAGTCGGTTTTATTATTTGGAGGTGATAAATAATTATTTGGGGTTGTTTGGGTGTAATTACATATAAACCCTAGTCGCATTTTGCATAAATAAATCCAGTTCGCCCTAGTTTATTTTCCATAACTATCAAAAAGTATATTTTGTTATTTTGTGAAGTGGGGAAAATTCATATTTGGGCAGGAGATCTATTGGGGATCTTTCAATGATTCTAATTTTCAATTTCATATGTGGTTAACCCATTGTTCCATGGAAATGTTCGTTTTTAGGGGGACTCGGGAAATGGCTAAAAGCTCACAAATCAGATTTATAGAGTTGTTATTATAAATTTGTAAACTTGCAAATTAAACCCTTTTTTAGGGCAACGATCTGTTTTGGGGTTTCAACCCCACCTCCGCGCCTTCAAAACCCTTCCAATCAACTCCACTTAAGTCTCTAAAATTATGATATATCAACAATCATATAATGTAAGAAATTTGATTTTTAATACCCTAAAATAGAAATATGAATTTCAATGAAACCCTTGTCTACAATGTTAATTTAAAAATTTACAATTCAACTTAGGAAACTCCAAAATTCATGAAACTCGAGATATTGACCTTATAAATTATGAAGAACAAGCTAGTACTTTCAAATTTACTAAATTAGCACCACACATACCAAATTTCCACTCCAAAGTGGGTCGCTTGACTCTAAACATATATAATATGGCACCAAAAATACTAAACGTGCATGAAATAGATACTTTATTGCCTTTCCAACCATCTTGCACACACAAAATCTCATTAAGGGTTTTCATACTTCACAAGTTTTCCAACCAATGGTTTTCGTCCTTGGATGAGGTCCTCAACCCAACGGGTTTCGTCCTTGAGAGAGAGAGAAAGAGAGGGTTGCACTAGCCAACTTTCATCAAGATATGAATAGTCATCAAAAACATAAATCAATAATGCCCAAACGACCTTCTTATATAGCCACAAGGAGTGCTCTTTACAATATAAAATGATGGTTGACCCCTTAAGGTAAGTGTTTTTAAATATATAAATGATATTTGAAGCCTACATCCTCATAATACCTTTATTACCTAACTACTTAAGTCCTTTTATTGGAGCGCTAGGCTTCCCAATATGATACATGATAATTAATAAAACAACAATAAAGATATAATTCAGATATTGCCCTTACGTTCCTCCTTCGACCCACGGGGAGAAGAATGGGTTAAGATCTTCATAAATCAACTTCAAAAAAGGGACATGATGGTCCTCCCCTCTCGAAATTGTTTGTCCCCAAGCAATTGTAAGTACCTGGATCCCAAATAAACCTCAACAGCTCTTTCTTGCATGTACTTGCACAAAAGACAAACTTATTCAATAAAATTTGATCTTTTGTCCACCCTTCTTCATGCCACGTTAGCATGTTGGCTAGTTCCTTCTCACTCCCATTTTCTCTTTTATGCCCCTTGTTCGGCTCATTTGTGTCCATGCTATCAAGATAACAGCCACAACTAGACCTTTTCCTCTTAAAAAAAGGATGAATGATGACTGAAATCCTCCCTGTAGGAGATGAGGGCAAGTCACTATCCAAAGTGGAATGAATACCCCTCCACCAGACTGCTGGAATGTACTCTAAATTAAGTAATCAACAGCTAAACCATCCCAAAAAGATCCAACAACTACCTCCTTAGATTGAGCTTCATTGGTATCAATCATGGTGGTGAGTTGCCTTCTTCCGAAAAGTGCGAGGACTGAAAAAATGCCATGACTATTGGAATTGGAAACAACCTTTTGTTGAGGTCTTTTGTTTTCTTGCTCTATCCCAAACATCTCCCATCATTTAATTCTCTTACAACTGCGTATAAGTGCTAGTATGTGGCCCAACACTTTGAGAAAAGCTTGACAAGGACAATTCTAATTTCTTATTATTGTTTGCAATGGTGTAGGCCATGTGGGGAATGAAGAGAGGCTCATCAATGGGTGCCAAGTGGAACCGGCCGCCACATAATGTCTGGATATGTCCATGATAGTCTTACGGAAGATGAGGACTTTGTGCCCAATCGAGGGCGTGATTTGTTTCTTAATACAAGATGGACCCCAAATGGCCCCAAGGAAAGAGTAGTCTCCTTGTTCAAGAAAGTCAAACACCACAAATCTTCCCATCCTCATGATTACATCTTCATACCTCCCACTTTGGTGAAGGATTCTAATAATATCCCAAACGTAATTGTAGCTATGTAATTCCCCCTTCATAATTGAACCAATGATGTCTGAAATGAATTTCAAGAGAGTTGGGCATACCTCTTTAGGAAAGTTGTGCTTCTATTGTTTGTGAGTAAGCATATATTAATTGAGAAGACTCCCATAATAGCCCGACATAATCTAATATCCATTTTATACCTCAGTATGATGTTGCTTGCCAAATTCCTCCTTGCATTCTTAACTATGATCAGTCCTTTCCCTAATGCTGGTAAGGAAATAAAATTAGCCTTCCCTTGCTTAACATGCCTACCTTTTCCTGTCCCAATTTCATGAATTCTGACTTCTTCATTTTGTAAGTGGAACTTCAATCCCTTCTTGTGAATTTTGAGGGTAAATTCCCTTAAAGTTTGGAGCTCTTGAACCCCAAGTACAATATGTGCCTCAGCTAAACTTAAAATAAAGAAGTCAATACAAAATTCATACCTTTTCATGGGACGGTGGGTTAACCACATATGAAACTGAAAATTAGAATCATCATCATTTCCCTCCATAATGGTTTTGAAATCAGGTATTCCTCCCTTTGTAAATCTCAACATTCCTCCCTTTGAAATCAGGTATTATTCCTGAGGCACAACACTAGCCAATGTTGATAATCATTGACATAACATGGTTGGCCACAAAAACATTAAATTTATTGATCATGACGGCCTATAGGACGTAAATCTCGTGTGGGCTACAAAACAATTATATTTATTTAAAATGACAGTTTATAAGCAGCAATTTTCTTGTTTGGGCGACTCATTTTTGTTGGTCTCCATCATTTAAATCCTCTAGGATTGCAGGGATTTTGCAATTCTCTTTCTATTTTTAGCAAGGCAATGGTGCTCCTTTGTGATGATCTATTTTTTCAAAAATAGAAAAATGAAATTAAAGATGCATATTTAAAACTTTAAAAAGAGTGGAGGATGTTATTTTTCATTTCAAATGGAACAATTTTGTTAAGGACCACTCTAAAATTGAAGATCATAATGCTTTCTGTAGTCGGCTATATTTGTAATGTTTCATTCATTATGAACTACTTCATCTTTTTCCCTTTTTTTAGTTTGGAACTGATCAGTGAGTTTGGTTGTTTTGCGTCATTTAGTTCTAAATGATATAATAGATACATATACATCTGAAGTCCATTCCAGATTATACAGCATAGTGGCTGATGTAAAACGTGCTTAACAAACACACAAATCCTTGGATTCTATATTTGCCTTAAAAATTCACAATGGGCTTAGTCCTTGCTCAAACAAGTCATAGGAGTCATTAATCACTTGTATTGTAATCGAAAGTTCACTTCAAAGAAAAACATAGTATTGCAAAATATCTTACTCTTATCCGCCTTCACTTGCTACTCACAACATTGGCACATCCATAAAGTAAAGTGAGACATTTTATGGACAATATGTAATAATTATTAGAGTTCTTGCAAACACTAAGGGTGTAGATTGCAGGACAAAGTAGATAAAGTTAACGGAAATGCAATTTGGTGATGACTTGTCAGAGATGTTACAATCAAATAATTGCACTCACTACATAAGTTTTTTTTTTTTTTTAAGCATAGAATATCAATTTGTATTGTCAAGCTTTGCATACTATATGTTTAAAACTTTCAAAAGTATAGTGATCCCTAGACAAAATTGACCTTAAAGTTTATAGTATGAGTACCATCAGTAAAGGGCACTAACTATAAACTATTGATTATTTCATTCAAGTGTTGCCCCTTTGATGGGCAAGGATAGGCAGGGATATTGACAATGGTTTCTTGATACAATTACCCAGCTCATTTTAAAAATTTACCAATTTATGCTGATTAAGCATTCTCCATCAAGAAATGAATTGAAAAACAGGACATAACTTCGAATATTATTAATTTAAATATATTTTCTCAGAGTGGTCAAACACCTGAAAAATTGCTGGTCGGCAAGTACATACACAAAATTTAACAAGCAACGAACAATTATTGTTTTGAAGGTTACTTATGACTGAAGCCGACTAACAATTAACTTCTTACATATAAAACATGTAATTGTCTCAATATACAAGTTGAACTTAGGAACATTCGAAAATAACAGACTCTTCCATCTTAGCCACCTCTTCGTTGACTGTCACCCACACCTCTGTTATTTTTCTCGGTTTTCCATTTATTAAATCTAGCACAGTGAACACCCGCTTGGTTGTACCACAATTTTGATCATCACAAGAGTAGTTTCCATTAAAGCTTGTTGTTCCATCAACACTTTCAGAGGTGAGATCTTCAACCCTCGGTACAATAGCTCCATTCAAGTAGAATATTCCATCATCACCAATAACTAGCATAGTTCTTGAATTGTCAATGTTAGCTAATCTCTTATGCATATGCCCAAATATAACCAATGGGGTCTTGAACTGGCTGTTGTTCTTCAAGAATGATATTGCCTCTGCTAAATCTACAAGAGCAAATAAACAATAGGAAATGAATAAACTAATCCAATATCCACCTTGTCAGTAGCAAGCATCATTTTTTAAGAGAATAGTTTCACAATATTCTTATCAACATGCCTGTTGATGATTATTAAAAAAATCATCATCTCCCATGAATTATAAAGAGTTGTGTAAACTTTAAGTATAAACAGTTTTGAGTTCCAGAAGCATCTAATCTCATGTGCACCAAAAGGACCCCGTTTCAAATTCAAATTCAACTGCACCTGGTAGAAGCTACCCAAAAAGTTCAAACATTCACACAAATTAGGGTCAAAATTATAATATTACAAAATGAACATAATCTTTCCTCAAGGTCTTAGAACTAAAAAAAATAGCTTACCCAAATCGAAGAGGGATGCAGACGATGCAAGTTCAGTAGAACAAGAGACTACTGATTATAGTGTAACTTGTATCATAGAATAAAAGGCTAAGCCTCTATATACAACAATTCAGTGTCGATCTTGACAACTGTACGAGAAAGATAACACCAAGTGCCTAGTTGACAATCCTAGGCAGTAAATTAACATGGTTTTCTTTTCCAGTTACTTCAAACTTGGAAATACTCATCTGGAGTATATGGGGGTGCAATATAGTCGGTATACAATAAAAATAAGAGCACAATTAAGGATGTCAATAAAATTACCTGACAGACAAATCTGAACGTTGAAAATGGAATAGGATTAGACAAGAGATCAAAATTAAGGACTTCAAATGAAATAATGTGGTAAAATGATCTGTAAATTTATAAGATTGCTTACTCGTAGATTTCACAAAATCATCATATGTCATTCTACTTTGGTTTTTCTTTAAAATGACAGTTTTGGGGTGTATTAGAGTAATGGAATCACATTAGAGTGAGAAAATGGCTTGCAAACCATAAACGGTAAGAAAGAAATGGAAACAAACATGACACCAGTTTTGACATGGAAATCCCCAATGAGAAAAAACCAGCTGGAAGTGGCAATTGCACATCTTCCTTCAATGAAATGGGTCAATGACTCAATACAAAGGGCTTGTAGAGCATACAACTCACACTCGGCGTTTGTTCTCACCAACCCAACCTCCATCTATATAGGCGCCCACTCATGTTACATATAGAATCTAGAATCTATAGTTAGAGTTGGGTATAGAGTTGGGTATAGAGGCCCGGTTGGAGGAGTTGGCTCCACCGAAGCCCCCCCGGGGCCCAGGGTCTTCCAAGGTCACGAGCCCCCTTAGATATCTCCTACCTTCATAATGATGTGATGGAAGAATTACAAGCAACATAGAATAGTTGTAATCAAAACAACTGACTACTCTATTGCTCTTTCAATCACCAATTCACTCCTTCAGTCCCATAGATCATGTTTTCATGATCACCGGCTTCAATTCCTTTGTCCACGACCCTTCTTATGCATTCTTGGAGATGTTCCTTTGAAGATTCAAGCCTATGAAACAACTTGTATGTGTTCTTGGTTCTGATCTGGAAATATTAGATGTAATTTTGCATAAAATGGATGGGTAATATTGAAGGAAATAATGGCAGCTTCGATTTCCAATTTCAATAATGTAATATCCCTCTTATGGGATCAAAGGGAAATGGCAGCCAAGAAGTAGAATCAATCACCAAAATGATTAGAAAATCAATTTCACAATGATCAAGCCCAGCCAACAACTCTCATGTCGACAATAAGCCCTTCTCCAAAATACTTGGTAATGATGTAAAGAAAAAATATAAAACCCAGCTGATTATATGATATACAATTTCAATCTTCTATGTGAGCCAAAACAAGAAATGCTATAACTGAATCGACATAAAACTCCTTCATTCAATTGCTGCATATAGATCAGTAAAATCAGCCAAGTATGCTCTCATATGATGCAATGGTAAAGCTCATAATCAGTCGCTGGAACTGGGTAATGAATATGGTCAAACACAATGGGTCAATTCGCTGTTTTAGGAAGCCAAACATTTGAATCAGACCTGACAATTCCCCAATCAGGTCGCTGCAATAAAAGGTGTTTAAATACCAAAACCACACTCTAGACCAGTCGATTCACTTTGGAGAAAATAGCATCATAATATAGTATGAATTCGCTGCTCAAAAGGGCATATGAAATCAGATTTGGCACAACTGGTGCAAGTCACTGCCACAAGAGACTTAGCACATTCAAGACACAATAGATCCAAGTCCAAATAGACTCCCCAAATCCTCCTAGACAGATCGCTACCTTTGCCAGTCACTATTCATGCAAGTCGATATGAGAGAGGGATAAAAATGTACTTAAACCAGATCTAAACCTTCTCCAGGTGGGTCGCTGCAAGAGACTGTGATTATCATTCACACAAACATGGATTCCCCTGCCCAAGGACACTAAAAATGGCACCAAACTATCTCACCAAGTTCGCTGCAGTTAAAGGCTACAAAATACCAATACATAATGCATTAACCTAGCCGATTTTCTTTAATCAATATTGCCAGAATATACTATAGTTAGATCTGCAACAAGGATCCCAAAAATTCTACACAGCTGTAATTAAAAATATGACAGCAGAATTACAGCTCACAACAATAGCTGGAAATGGAAGTTCCAAACCCCAAAAATTTCATGAAAGCGTACAATCAGCCTCTAAATTTATGAGGAACACGAATATCAACTCCAAATGAAGAAATGTGCCCTAGATGGCACCCAACTCCACCTCCAAGCAAGTTGCTACCCTAGGGGAGGAGTTGTAAATCACTCTTGGATCATACCCTCGTTGAGAATTCGCAATATCGATCCTCTTGAAGTACTTTGGAAACCCTGGAACGAAGAATCCCCAATAAATTGAAGAGTTTTTGTTCTTCAATCAAGCAAGGAAGGGTTTCGTCCTCCTTGTTAGCCACACCAAAGGATTTTCGCCCGTAAAGTGGAAGTGATTGAGCCATCAGCCCAAAAACCATGCAAGTTATAATTCTTTTGACAAGAGATGATGCCCAAATGAGCCAAGCGAACCCTCTTTATACGTTGTAGCACCAAAATAAATTAGAATGCCTCCAAACTTGGACTGATCTCATAAGGGTACTTTTCTTTTATTTTCCCTTTGGCTTTTCACCTTCATAACTCATCCGACCATACTTATGTAGAAAACTATTAAATAAGAATGCAAATGCTTACTAAAATAACTAAAAAACATGACAATTAATTCCCTTGCTCACTTCCTTCTTCCCCGGGAAGTGGAATGAGCTCAAAGTCCTCCAAATTGAGCTAGCTTGGAAAAGGGGACATTACAACTATTATTGTTGTACGATCAATTTTTCACTGTTGATATTTTGTTATAATGATGAAAGAGAGTTTCATTATATGCGAAGTAGTCGATACGGCACCCCTAGGGCACCTAGTACCAGTACGAAATGTACTCGATACGGGGTACAACCCGGATATGTGCTAGGAAATGGCCAAGATACAGCCAGGCAGGTCCGAGTACGTCTACAGACGTACCCAGCCGTACCCGGACCTGCCTGGGTGTAATCCTGGCCATATCCTAGCCCAAAATTGTGTTTTTTTTTTTTCATAATTTTTTTTCTAGTTTAAATTTAATATATCATTACAACAGAAATTACAATTTTCACAGCACCATTATTCTACAGAATGTACCAAAGACAAGCCATCGTAAACATGGATAAAAATAACATGTATGAGATAAATCATAAATGTAATAAACACATCAACTAGATATAGTAGGGATAAATGAAATTATGAATCTATTAGTTTGTTGTCGTTATTTAGCTTGTTTTGTTTTTCATATGCATAACATGTGGTTAATTCCTATTTAGCAGGCTGGAAGTTGTATATTTTTTATTTTATATATATATATATTGTATGGCCGTATCCAATGCCGTATCCGAGGCCGAAATTTTTTTTGTCGTATCCACGTATTAGATACTTTGTACCCGTACCCATATCCAAAACATATCGGCTACTTAGATTATATGTAGCCACAACCCTAGAGGCATTTACCCTAGAGAAATGATCAAGTATGCTATGGGTATGAATCTGAGTGGAATATACTATTATTTTTGATGCATCCACTGAAGAAGTAATACTTGCACAAATGACACTCCATGTGTGGGAGATTTTGGCCCATGCTTGTTCATGAGTTCCCCTTTACAAGTGGTAGGTCATTTACATATGTACCTCTAGTCGGAATATGTATATGGGTGTCACCCAATAATGGCTCATATATTAATTATGGGGCTAGCTTACATCTCCCTTTGTTTATCTACAAAGCGATTTCTTTTGCATGTAAGTCTTTTACGTGTCTCTCTCTATTCATTAGTAGGGTTCTCTCTTGCATGTATGTAGCCTTTGGAGTCAACATCGGGGATAACAGGTAAATGCATATCAAGGTAGAGGGATGAGACTATACCCTAAAGGCATGATATGTCATTCTTTGGATACATGTTTGAGGTACAAAGAATTTTAAGAAAAACAATATTGTGCATGTTGGTGTTCTAAGGGCGCGGAATGATAAAGTGAGCCACTTCCTTGTGAAATGTCTATAATAGTTAAATAGCACCTTGCTACAAGAGGCCAATTTTATTACAATTGAGTTATCATAACATCATTCACTAGGAGTGCAGGTTTTGGAGGAGCATTTCACATAGTGCATGGTCGTTGCATATATCAAATAGCGCTCCAAAAGGAAATTGCCCAAATAAATAATACATGTTTGTCTTCTTTCTTTCTTCATGTTTGTCTTTTCGCAGCTTCAGAGAGAGCTATTAAAGTTAAATGATAAAATCACTGTTAAGAACACGTCCTGGATTTGGATAAATGCATCACCATGTCTCCCACATATAGAAGTATGGATGTAACATTCCCAACCTCAAACCAAATTGCTCGGGATGCTAGGAGATCAACTTCTACTGAGAAAACATAAGCCCTGATGTTTCTGTGATGAGAAGGTATGCGTGAGTGTCCTTGAATTTTTTTTGTGGGAAGCCCAGGCATCCCTTGACTGTCTTGGGGACGCTTTTGTCAAAAACAAAAATAGAAAAAACATTGAGGTCAACATGAGGGATCCCTACTCTAATATAAACCCCTGATACATAAAATAAAGTCCTAGCAGAATAATTGTTTATATTTTGCTAGAGATAAAATCCTAGTTGAATTTTTTTTTTGTTCAATTTTATTTCGTTAAGGAAGAATGTCATCGTGGTGATTGTGAATTGTGAGCCACTCATCTTTACATTCTGACAAGGGAATGATCTCAGGTGTCTTACATTGATGACATGAACAGCCTTTCTTGCTTTAAATAGATGAATTATCATAAACGTAAAGCAGTGTCTAGAGTACATCTAGTTAAGTGCTTATTCAAACATTGTGATCATGTCTGCATGTGTCCAAGCAAAACTTTGCACAACAATTTATGTGTATCGGTGCATATGTGGGTGGCAGGGGGCCACACAAATTTGTTTACATCAAAATAGTTTCAATGTGTCCTTCAACTAAGAGTGCGGGAAAATGCATAACCACGTCAAAAACACATCCACTAAGAAAAGTGCACCTGGATCTCCATGATCACCTCCATCATCAAACCAGTCTCTTCCACATATGTCATTCTTGTTAGATCCCAAGCCTATAAAGATAAAAATTAAAGCAATGTTTATAAGTAAAATATCCAAGTTCAGGCTCAGTGAAATACAAAACTATTGAACCATCACCTGTGGGACCATTATGTGCAAGCACTACAATAGCATGATCATATGGAGCTCCTAAAGCAGTTTCGTAAATTTTCCTCGCACTTTCTTTCATGTTCTTCACTCCATACCTACATCATAAACAATATAATTCCAAATATTAAGTAGCTTATCATATTACTTTTTAATGTGCTATTTCTTTAGATCTTACGAATTTTTTACAGGCATCAAATACACAAAGATAGTATCATGGTTAGTTTTGAACCATACATTGTAAAGTTCAAGAATCACAGTACTCAAGAATGCCTCTAAACATATTTTTATTCCAAGTTGCAATTCAACCACAGAAACTTGTCACAACCAATGAATAGGCCATAAAACATTCTTTCTACAAAAACTTACAACAAATCCCATGAAATACCACAAGAATCTGCTTTACAAGGAAAATGTCATATGGTTTCCCAAGCTGTTACAAATTATACAAAATTATATTTTACTCCAATAGAAATCTCAAGGAGTTCACTTAATAAATTTTGAGGAGCTCCTAGACAATCGAAATTGATAGTTGTATGCAAGACTCAAAGAGGTTTATTTATAAAACACTTAAATGGACAATAACATTGCATGTCATATAACTCATTAGGAATTCCAGCACACTGCCTAATGAGCATCTTGTCCGCAATTTTTATACTGACCTACATTATTGAGTACCTCTACCAGCAGGGCTGCTCCTGGTACGGAGCATATTGGGTACCAATACCGATTTGGTCCTCCTGTAAATATGACCCGGGTATCGCCCAACAGGGTTGGGTATGGTTGGGTTCGTCCCTAGTCGAACTCGGCGTAACCAACTCTATTGGGCGATACCTGGGCTGTATCCAACAGGAACCTGTAGGAACAAAATGAATTCTTTGATTTTTGATTTTTGATTTTTTTGCTTTTAAATAGTCAAACTTGGACTTTAAAATTTAAAAAAAAAAACTTTAGGGACGATGGAGAAACTCTAAAAGCCACTCTCACACTCATTTTATTAAAAGAAAACAACACCTTTACCTATCATTGCATACTTACCTCAATGAAGACATTGAAAAGCGATATGATTATGAATATAACGAATATGCTGATTTATCTTCATTTTTGTGTATACATTGTAACATTTGCACAATGTACTTGTTCTAAGTTCAACCACTAAATATCATGACATTTGGCATCAAATTGTCAATATGTTTTGTGGATATTTAACTTTGATTACTCTACATATTATGGGATTATTTTTTCTTATTTGGCTATATTTTGTTTAATATTTTATATATTTTTGTACAGCCATACTCAAGCCATACCGAGGGCAAAAAAATTGACACGCCGGCATACCCATACCAGTACCAAGATTAGCTACTTAAATACTAACATTTAACCTCACACAAAAGTAGACAAAGATGCTTCCATCACCAATACCTCTTCAACCCTATATCAAGATACTTTTAGACTATCATCCAGGGCCTAAAAGGGAGTCACGTGTCTTGACTCTTCTTATGACACTCTTCTCCATATTTTGGGAGATTTTCCAGAGGTTTGAGATGATGCGTCGACCATAGTAGAATGCCAATTACACGGCAATGGAAACAAAAACAAAATGTGTAAATGTAATTCAATTACTTGGAACTAAAATGAGAAAAACTCGGCAAAAATTAAATGACACTGAAATATTTGTAAAAATAGGGGAAAAAACTCGGGAGGAAAACGGGAATAACTTGCAGATTTTTGGTAGCTTTTACAATTAGTTGTGGGATTTTGACTATTGACCACAAATTTGGGGAAAATTTAGCTCGGCAGTTCTGTTTGGCATGGTTTTCGGGGCAGTCAGGAATTACTCGCAAGTAATCATGAGTAATTGTCGGTATTTGCTTCTATGGTGTTGAACTCTTATTGGCCCACATGTCCACAATTATATGTGTTTACTTAGAATTATGTTACTCTTTTCTTTTGGATCTGCCATTCGCTAACAGTTAGTCCACATGTCCCAATGTGGAAAATAATTTGGTTGTGATTATCTCATGTTGATAATAATTTTGAGACAAGGCTTGTAAGGCATTACATGGACCAAAAATATCAATCCAAAACAAGCTTTGGAGTGAAAATCCCCGAGTTGATATGTTATTATCTTCCTTCTCTCCGATATTAACATTGATGATAATAATTATGAGACAAAGGAGGAAAGACCACATCAAATTCGATCCCCTCAACCTAAAAGAGTTCCTTCTCAACTAGGGGAAACTTGTACTTCTCCAATTTTCCTTGTGCATTGCACTTCTTCAAAACCTGCTTGTAACCCGTAGGTTTTCTTTCAAGAGGTAACTTTACCAAATCCCAAGTGTCATTCTTATCCAAAGACTCAATCTCCTCCTTCATTAATTTCTTCTAAGACGTATTATCCCTTGAACCAAAAGCTTCCTTCAATGTCTCGGGATCATCACCATCTACTCCTGAAAGTAAGAATGGTGTCTCCACATTTTACCCTGAAATCTGAGACTACCCCCGTGTTTAAAATTTTCGTTCTTTTAAAATAACGGGTCTTTTTGTGTTTTTATTGTCAGAAGATGTCTCTATTACATTAAGATATTCTCAGTGAATCATATGAACCAATTTCCTAGATTGCACGGATACGGGTACGAGTACAGTACGTTGTGTGTGTGTGTGTATAAATTATAAATTTAAAGAAGCATTTGCATACCTATTGAAATTTAATTCTCATACATTGCATACTTATTGAAATTTAATACTCATGGAGTCATACAACTTAAAATCATTCATAGAACATGAAAACAAAATTGAAATTTCCAATACTTTGAGAATTGAGACTTGAGTTTGTATTGATTCATAATGACATAATGTTCAAGTGATCAAATTATGTGCCGCCAAGTGGCAGTGCTGCCTTAGATACCTATCCATTTATCATGTTTAAGATCCATGGAAACTAAAAAATTACAATGCAGAAACATTATAGGCCCCATTAATCTACACTCCTACAATAGAGATGTGATATAGGCTAAACAACCTAAGAAATCAGGTTAGCAAATACTAGAGAAGCTTTGAGCCACAGTGGCTGCACACTATAAAATAACTTCTACTAACACTCCTCTTAGGCAAACATTAAAAAACCTCCAAAGGAATACACTCATGCTATTTAAATGAAACCATACATACAGCCCAGTGTAACAGGAAAACTACAAATTGTAGTTCTCAATGAAATCACGATACCATCAACAACGGATACCTTCCAAAAAATTGTGGATTTGTCTAAAATTTCTATGCCACTCCCAGTACTGGTAAAATATTAAGCAAAGACCTATTGATAAGTATTAAAATACAAGCACCAAAAAGGAAAATATGTCATGTACAAAGTTCAACAGAGAAAATGAACAGAGTTTCCCTTCACTGGAAGCTTTCACACAGATGTTGTGTACACTAGAATGACAGACACATGTTTTAAAGTTTTTATGAGTTTCGGTTTAGAAAAGACGTTTTTTTGGATGGGTACATCCGGAAACGTACCCACAGGCATAGGGTACGGTTCGGGTACGGTCCAGTACTGGTAAAAGATTAAGCAGAGACCTATTGATAAGTATTAAAATACATGCACCAAAAAGGAAAATATGTCATGTACAAAGTTCAACAGAGAAAATGAACAGAGTTTCCCTTCACTGGAAGCTTTCACACAGATGTTGTGTACACCGGAAAGACAGACACATGTTTTAAACTTTTTATGAGTTTTAGTTTAGAAAAGACATTTTTTTGGACGGGTACGTCTAGAAACATACCCACAGGCACAGGGTACGGTTCGAGTACGGTTTTTACCGTACCCGAACCGTACCCTGTGCCTGTGGGTACGTTTCCGGACGTACCCATAGCGTACCCAGCCCTGCAACAGTACCTAGTACATTTCCAGGCTGGTATGGGGACCTCCAGAGCATTTCCGTGCAGTCTAGCCAATTTCGAGAAATACCCAAATGCTAAAACTCATTTTATCCCTATGCCAAGTTTTGTCTGCGGGAAATTTTTATTTAATTATTTATTAAATAAATAAAGCCCCGTTTGAAGTAAATTGTGCTCTGGTTGAATCTTGTCGAAGTTTTGCATGCCAATATTCACACATCTCAATAGGGCTTTCACCAGGAATGAATTCAGAGCATTGTCTGCAACTTCTGGCAACGTTTATCGTTTTTATTTATTTCTTTTGTGTTTTTCTCCGGTTTTCCCCGTTGACTGTCTATTTAATTGCCCTGGGTTCGTTCTTTGTTTTGTATAGTCTTTTTAATTGCCTGGAACATCTGGAGATAATTTACGGCCTCAACACCAGAAGGAATCAGTCTCAGAAGGCAAACTTTTGACCAAAAAAGATGAAGTCAAGCACAAAAAGCCTCTCCTAGGCAAGTTGCACTTTTTGGAATAAATAGATCTAAGCTGCAATGGGAATTTTGGAAGTGGTAGGCAGGTGGGAATTTCTTACCTGCCTTGTAAGGTACTTTTTTCCATGAAGTCAAAGTCACTTAAGTTGCAATGGGAATATTAGAGGTGGCAAACAGGCGGGAATTTCTTACTTGCCTTACAAGGTAAAAATTCTCATTATAAAAGAAAAATCACTTAAAGCACCGATGGGAATTTCTTACCTGCCTTGCAGGGTAAAAATTCTCATGATGAAAGTCAAATCACTTAAGTGGAAGAGGGGATTTTTGGAGCTGTGGTGCAGGGTGGAAATTCCCATTAAGTTGACTTCCTTTTTTTAGCATCTACCCCTACCAAAAAGTGCGATCCACCTTGGCATTAAACAATGCATTTAATGTTATTTATTAATAATTTTTTATCTAATTTTGGCGCCATGTATGGAAGGAAAGTCAATGCAAAAGGACAAGCTGAAGAGAAGTCCAGGATGCATGCTAAAAATAAATAAAATAAATTCATAAAAGGCAACCAGCAGCATGCATAATTGGGCGCCCAAATTGGATGAATAGACATGTTATTAATTAATTAAATTGCCAGAAATAAGAAGAGGCAATTATTAAAAATAACATGCTGGAGGTTATATAAGCATGGAATATCATAAAGGAGAAGCACTTATTTCTTTTTGAGGAAGATTGCAGCCCTGACAGGTTTTGGCACCAAAAGGAGGATGTTGCATTAATAAATATTTTCCACTGCCAGGAAGCTTCCAGTTTTGGCGCCTAGGGTTGGAATAGCCTAATTTTTGTCATTCCGAGTGTCTGCATATTGGTATATGTGCCCAGGTGAATTAAATAATATTTTTGTTTGCTTTGCATGCAAGCAAAACCTCAAATTTTAGGGCAGCAGGCTTTATATGCAGATTTTGGTGATAAAAATCAAGTATTCATGCCATGGACTCCATCTTTGTCTGAATAAATTACAGGTATTCATCACAGGTGCTCAAATCAATGTCAGGTACATTGAATATATCTTTTGAATCTGAAGAAGTTGTCAGATCTGCACAAATTGATCCAATTGCAAGGGATTCTGGCAGAATTAAAAGAAAAAGAGCTCAAACAAAGATTGTTCCAGCCATGATGAAGCATGATGAAAGAAAAGGATCAGCAGAATCATGCATAGCTTCCAGATTTGTTGAAGTCAATGATACAGACATAGGCCCTAAACCTATCACCGATTTAATTGACAGATCCAGATCTCATAATTGCAAAGGCTTCCAGCAAAAATTCATCCTCTTGTTTCTAACGCAACCCATATAAAAATCAATGCATGGAAAATTCCTTACGGGATCTTGTGCATGTGCTCCCAATCTTCCAGTTGAAGCCTTCATTGAATTTACTTGTAGTTGCATTCACCCAGAGTGCTTTCCGGAATTTTTATTTTTTATTTTTTTTGATGAAATAGTCTATATTACTTTATAAAATATTACAGTCTATCCACAAAAAAATGGGTGGTAAAGGGCACACCCCACGATCAAACTAGCCGACGGCTAGGAGACTAAAGTATCATGCCCAAGGGGCAACAACAAACAAAGCAACAATGCCAAAAAGCGAAAGGAAAAACAAACTAGGCTGCCGCAGCAAACATAGAGGCAGGGGGGGCGGAGGCCCCTTATCCTCTAGGTTACTACCAGGAAGATCACTGCCATCTGGAAGGGGCAGCCAGCCTAAAGCAGGAAGATCATTGCTTTCCGGAATTTGAAATCGCTCATATACAATTAAAAATAAAAATGATGAGTTTTGTCTGAATTATTTACGGCAAACATTGCACTAGTGCATGTACTGGAGAAGAACTGCAAAAGCTTCAAGGATAAGAGGTAAGACAAGTCAAAGGCAATACCCAGAAGCAAATCACAGTCAGCTGCTTCCAGATCCAGTTTGGTGAGAATCAAAGGCAAAAGAGTCAACCGCATGCAGAATATGGAAAAAGAACAAGACTAGAAGTGTTGCAGCTTTCTTCTAATTTCTTTTCATCTTCCTTCTTCTTTCTCTTATTTTCTCCGACAAAGTAATTGAGAAATCAATTAAATTATAAAACTTAAGTGATTGGTTTAAAAGCCATTACTTGAAGAAGTCAATTACTTAGAAATAGGTGGCAGACATGCAAAATAGAAGGTTTTATTTTTCAGTTATAAATCATGCATGTCATGCAAAGAGGAATTCTAGGAGAGAGATTGTCAATTGTTTCTTTTACAACTTCCACATGTGTTAGTTCAGTTATAGTTTCTTATTTGTAATTTTCCCTCCATACACTATAAATAGAGGAAGAGCCTAAGGGTTAAGGGATCAAAATTTGTAATCAGCATTCTTGTGTTCCAGACTTTGAACTGAAACCCTTGAGAGCTTTCTGAAAGCTAAGGAATAGAGAGGAGGCAAATTTCCGGAGAACTTTGTGTCAACGGTGCATTTGTTTCTTATTTCTTTTTAGATTTTTGTATAAACTTTGTGTTATCTTAGATCTGGATCTGAAACTTTCCTTTGCTTTGAATTTTGCATTTCTAGATCTATTTGTTTCGTCTATGTGCATGTGACCAACTCTGTCAACTATTGGTTAGGTTGCACATCTTCTTTCTTTTTTGCTCGCATTCAACTATTTCCCTCTTCTGCATTTATACATTTCTTACAGCTGCTTACTTGCTGCAAAATTGCCTAGTTATGGTCCATGAGCTACGCGGTTAGAGTAAAACCAACAGATAGATATTAGAAAATATAATTGACAAAATCTTACACGGGAGCCTCACCGATAAATGAGGGAGATTTATCTCATGACTGCCTAGGTTTTCAGCTGTGTAGAAAATCTAGCCAACAGTTTTTGGCGACTCCGCTGGGGAACAACACAAATTAGCAAACCAGAGCTTTCTCTTGCCAGTTCCCATTAAACTCTCAACCTGGTTGAACGTCCATTCACATGGTCTAACAGAGCTCAAGGAAGGATAGACCATTTGTATAGATTGTCAGAGCTTGCTGGAGCAGTTTAATTTCAATCATCCTCCTCAAGTTAGAAGCCGCAGATACAGTCTTTCGCCAAGAAGAAGAGTGCAAAATCCTCCAGATCCGGATCGTGTGCAGCACAATCCAACTACTGGGATTATTCACCCGGTCTATTCTCAAAGAAGACGTGCTCCTTTCATGATGTTGAATTAGCCACTTGCCACTGCAGCACCTGTTCCATGGAGTGCAGCCTTTGGACCTTTAAATTTGACTCCTCCTATGCATGATCTACCTAAAGAGACGAGAAAGAATTTTCCAAAATTCTTTGGAGATGGAAAGCAGAATCCAGATGACCACTTGGCTGCGTTTTTATATCCTGTGGAGTGCTTGCAATCAAACATGAAGATGTGTCTGTCCGACTTTTCATTGAGACTCTACACGACTTGGCCAGAGAATGGTTCTACCAGCTAGCTCCTAGCACCATAACCAACTGGGCTACAATGTGAGATGCATTCCTGAAAAGATTCAAACTAGCTGAAGAGTCAAGTACATTGATAACTCAACATACTCAGCTGAAGAAGGAACAACATGAGCACATGCGGGATTTTATTGCAAAATTCCAAAGATTACTTTACAAAATTTCAGCTCTTGTTTCTTTGAATGATGAGAATCAAAAGGTATTCTTCATCAATTCTTTGCTTCCTAAAGTAAGCTATCAACTGCAGAGAGCACGTCCTGGTGACTTGTTAGTAGCTCAAAACATGGCGGTTGAAATTGAAGACAACCTCATCATGGTTGAAAAGATAAAGAGCAGCACTTCTAGAGTTGAAAGTTCATCCTCTGCTACTACTTCTGATTCACTGTTGCAAAAATTAGCAAATGAAATGATGCAGATGAAGAAACAAATGGCTCAGGGAAACAATACTGCCCCTACTCGAAATTTCAACAATAACCGGAACCGCATTGTTGGTTCCCAAAGATTAGCAATTGAAGCTACTCCCAGAAACAACGTGGAGATGAATGAAGAAGACCAGGAAGTTGACACTGATCAGCTCGAGAATGATGATTTTGTAGGCCCTGTTGGCGACTCCAACATTAATTATCTAAACTACAAATCTGAACATGACTGTGAGGAGCTTCTTGAAGATGATCATGGTCATACATATGCAGTATTTGCACGATCACAAACACGTCAAGATGACACTCCATTATGCTTGATTGATGAACAAAGAAGGGGCATCCCTTTACCTTTTTCCTTAGCTTCCAAGAAATAAGAATGTGAGTTCTTCATCTCAACCATAGAAAGCAGCTCAGGTATCTGAATCTATACCTTCCTTTGACATTGTTGATAATGTCAAGAAAACCAGGATTCAAATGTCAGAAGCTGAATACATGAGAGTCTTTCCTGAGCAATTAAATAGGCTAGTCAAACATGTACAATCACCAGGACAATCCAACACATCAAAAGGCCTTTTGCCTAAGCCCAAGGATACTCCTCCCCAGAACAATACTACAATTGTTAAACCCGCATTATCTTCTGAAAGAGTAGAACCTTTCTATGTCTCCCTATTGCTTAATGGTTTCAAGTTAAGCAATTGCATTCTAGATTCGAGTGCTTCTGATTTTGGGAAGGGAGGACTGTAATGTCCCCTTTTCTAAATAAAATCAATAATTTAACCTTAGTGCTAAAAAGAAACTTATGATATAAAGGCACTTATATTCTATTATTAAAGTGGCTTTATGATAAAGTGCATTCATAACGACAAAATAGAAATAAGGAAGTCACTTTATAAATTAAAAGTCACTTTTAGTCCCACATGGAGCGCCCAACTTGGAAAAAGGCAATGAAAGGTTATAAAAGGGGGATTGGGGAATTCATTTGAGGATTATCTATTATGATATGAAATCACTTTTATTGGAGAGTTGGATACATTGCTTTCACTTTCAGCCATAGAGGACGGAAACCCTCCTTGGTATGCTATCGGGGACAAAAACCCTCAATAGTTTTCAGATTTGAGGACATAGCCCCTCAAGATCTTCAGTGGAAATCTCATCCAGAGGTTGCAATTGTGCTTCTATCAGTATTGTCAAAGATTCAGGGCTGTTTTTAGTGCTAGGGCACCATCTACAGCTAGGGTATCAAAGAGATATCAAATTTTTAGACTTTTTGGGTGTGGTACACCCACCCATTTCCATTTGCAATTGGGTTACACCATTTTTTAAGCCATTTGAGCGCATTTCCAGCTTGGGTGATCCCTTTTGGAATTTCGGAACAACATTTTTGCATGATTCCATTGCTGGAAAATTCTACCATAATTGTCTATGATTGCTAACATGTCATAGATCGATTTCAGCTATGATGTCAGTTTCAACTCCGCATATTTCTCTAGGTATGAAATTTTGAAGATTGCAGCTGTTTTTGCAATTAATAAAATCATTTGGTGGCTGGAATAATCTTTTATTTGTTCTTATATATATATATATATATATATATATATATATATATATATATATATATATATATATATATATATTTCTAAGCATTTTGAACCATCTGTGTATCTTTGGAATGGATTATTTGGAGAATATATGAAAGAAATCAGAATTATGTACTTGCTGTCATAATTTGGAATTTAAGAGTTTGCTGTCATAAAATCAGAATTCTGCATTTTGTCGAAAGGATTTCGCAGAAATCTGAATTGCCTTTTGGGGATATTACACTGTATTACCTACAAGATCTCGTTTGTGTTTGCAGCATTTGTGGGGATCTTGACTCAACTTTGCTTGCCATACACACAGTGCTTGTGGAAATCAAAAACCAAAGGACCATTAGTAATCCCTTCTTGCCAATGTGACCTAACCTTTCATGCCAAAGTATAGTCTTCTAAATTGAAATCATGCTAGTTTTCTTATGTTTTCCATTGGCCTCAGGAACAACAATGTTGTTGTAAGTACCAATAACTATACCTGCATTTAGTCCAAAAAAGGTTCTAGTGCACACACCTCTTGCCAACACCATGGCTCCACACACCATTTTACAAACATCCTTGCCAAATGACACCTGCACACCAACGTCGCACATCTTGCTAATCATAACTAGATTTCTCGCAAGACCTAGAATGTGTAGAACACTAGGGAGAGCCTTGATCCTTCCATCTCAGAACTTCAACTTCATGGTTCCTCAACCCACAATCTAGTGAGTATATGTAATGTCCCTTTTCTCCAAAATTGAAAACTATTTGTCATGATTAGAAGAAATAAGATAAAAGAAGAATGAAGAAAGAAGAATATAATTATATTTTGTATGTTTTTATTAAATAAATAATTATAAGTGTATGGGTCGGCCATGGTCGAGAAAAAATAACATGAAAGGTCATGCATTCTCACATTTTGGCGCCAAGACTTGAAAGTATTATAAATAGGGGATGTGGGCATCATTATGGGATATCGACTTGTATTGTAATCAATTGAAATTGAGAAATTATTCTCTTTTCTTGCCTATTGGGATGCAAACCCCTTACAGGTCCATTCAAGAGACGAAAACCTCTTGTTTTGACTTAAAACAATTAAGCATTCATTGAAAATTATACAATTCAAAGCTATTTTATTTAAATCTGATTCCAACTGTGCATTTCTAGAAAGTGCGACTTGCATATGTGCTTATATTTAATTATTTTGATGCATATAATTTCAGATATTCAATCTAAATCAGGTCGCCTATGCTTTTAAAGGATTAGATAACAACTTGCACGCTGTTTAAGACCATTTTGAAGCCAAATCGAACTAATTTAGAGTGTTGTGATTTACCAGTCTTCAATACAATTTCCAGATTTATATAACTTGCTCATTCTGAATCGATTTGGGTCTAAAAGTGTTCCGGATGGTCAAAAATTGATTTAATATTGTTTAGAGATCATTCTCAGTTGAATTAGCACACAAATTTGGTGAAAACATTTCGCTGTTACAAAAGTACAGTCTGTTGCCATTTAAATATCAGAATTCTGATATATTGTTAAGTCCCTAAAAAGGGACATTACAGTGGTATCAGAGCTTTATCCTCCTAAAGCCTGATTGTGTATGGACAGTGGCAATAAAGAATTCAAAACTATAGGAGCATGGCCGGGGTTTCAATAATCACGGAGGTGGAAGATTTATTCAAAAAATACCAAACTCTTCAAGTAGACATCCGTAATGCCATACCCTTTCCAGATTTCATAAGATGGGAATAAGGTATTCCAAGTGAGCATGTGCTTGAAGAGGAAATAAATGGCCATAAAGACCTCCCACAAAAGGCAAATAACATCAGCGATAATGATGGAGAACAATTCGAAGAAAGAGCTGAATAGAAGGATGCATCAGCCTCCATCGCCGTTATGGCTCTGAATGATCAGCATGTTGAAATTGATCATTGTTCAGATCTTTCTGCAAATAATAAATTTAAAGGTGATGAACGAGAAGCAGTAGTAGCAGAGGAAATCCATTCCCATAAGGGAGAGGATAAAGACAGCCCACTGGTCTGTTTATCACAGTGGACAATGATGCAGCCAAAGATGAAGAATCAAACTTCGGAAAGAGCCACCAAGATATCTTGGTTACTTGTGAACAAGGCATTAAAGAAGAAATGGACGAAAGGCTTGTTGAAGGTCCGAAGATCGAGTACATTTCAGATTTGTTGCCCCCTAGCTTACCATCACACAACTAATCATCATCACCACTCTGATTCAAGTATGGGAAGATTACAGGGCACATTAAGTAGTAAGGGGTACACCCATCCTTTCAGGGAAAAACCAAATCATGCATGTACAAGAGTTAAGATGAAAGTAACAAAGGATGACCTTCTTCCCAAGATCCATGTGATCAAATCCAGCAATGAACTAGGTGGATGTCAAGACATGATTATTCAAAAGGAATTTGATATTTGCAAAGAATCTTCTATTAGGAAGACTGACATTAAAAAGTTGGATATTAGAGATTTACAACGTATGAACATTTGGGTGTTTGATGATAATTTGTTGGCATCTGATGTTTGCATACATGACGAAGAAAAAGTGATGACCAAAGAACCAAAAGAAGAAAGTTCCAAAAATATGAAGAAGGTTTTATGGTTGAAGTCGCCACTCCGAAAAATACGGTTAATGATCAACCTGCTGCCATTTCCAGAGCAGCCAACATTCCGAAGCAAGAAAATGTTGTTCATGGCCTTGAAGAGAACTATGAAGATGTCCCATATATACAACATCCAAACATGAAGGTTTGTCATCATCCTAAGAGGCACACAAGTATGGTATATTTTTCGTTGTATAATTATCCATTTCAGATTTGCTTTCCTCATGAAAAGTATGTAAGAGACAAAGATAGAATGGGAATTATGGATGACCAAATGAGGCAAGAAGATTCCTTGGTTCAAAATCACCTTTTTCAGATACTCTAAGGTATGGGATCCAGGTAACTATCTGCATTTTACCAAAGTTATCCATTCTAATTTTGCTATCTTAATAATTGATTGCATGAGTTGTGAAGATGGAGATGTTTTGGGAAAGCAAGAGGCTAATGTACATTTCAGAATTGATGTCATTTCACGGGCTTACTTCTATATGGGAAAGATTGGAAATTTTTGGATAAGTGGTTGCCTACTAGGCAAGATCTCTTTAATGCTTAATGGGGCAGCAATCTTCTACTTCCACATTACATTCGGTTCAGTTGTTGGAATTGTTGAGGGGATCCCAACAAAATCTATGTTGACAAAGGAGGATGAGCATTTTTAAAACAACTTACGCATGTACGTCAAAAGAAGACTCATGAGGGACCATGCATGTATGGTTGCAAATACTAACAAAGTGGTAAGGTTACAATGTTACAAGTCATAAGCCACTCTTCGGAACATCATGATGAGCTTGAAGGCAAGCATAAGGAGCTGGTCACCATTGTTGAGACACCAAAGAGTGGGGTTGATAGGGTTTTTGCAGCTGTCGTAAGTGGGTTTCAAGTCACCATAAGCCCAATGTGGAGTAATGAAAATGACCTCTTTGTTGCTATATGGTCAATTCCAGCCATCTACATGTTAGTAATGAATAAGAGGATGCAACACTTCAATCATACCTTTGAGATAACACTCGGTTGGGTAAGTTTCACTCACACATTTTCAATGTGTACCTCATATCACAAGATCTTCTATTACCAAAATGTTGAGTATGTTGGTAAAAGGATGATTATTCAAGGTATGATTGGAAACGATGCGTGGATAAGTTTTTTGAACTACAAGCTCGTTGTCATAAAATTCAGTTTGCCTTATAACTTGCTTGCTGCCATAAGCATAGGGACGCCCCTTAGAAGTAATGATTTTCAGTTTTCAGTTTTCCTTGAATGGGGTTTCATGGCTAACACTCCAAGGGTAAATCTAAGGCACATGACGGATCATGCCTTGAATAAATTGATGAAGTTAGTTGCAGGCTACATGGAAGATGTGGAAGCCCATACATGTTACTATCAGCCTTAATATTGGTATGAACTTCTTCAACCTTCCTCTAGTGTGGTTTCCAATGAGAAAGGGAAAATTTTCAGCCCCTTTGGAGAGTAGCACCTTCACAAGCAGCATGGTACTTCTATTTGCTTACTTAATATTGAAGAAGTCAGCCATTACCTTCCGGACTCACAAGGAGAAGATGCTTGCTTATAGTATTGATTGGGGTAGCCACCAAGAGCCTAAAGATTGTGAAGATTCCATAAGCAAGAAGACAATGGTGGGAATTAAAGAAGTGTTGTCAAACACTCATTCAATGAAATTTGCTCCTCATGAAGATACAAAGACGAAGTTTACAAGGATTACATGGGACCCACGTGTTTGCGATTGCTTGAGGGCAAGCCTTCTTGGGGAGGGAGGACTGTAATGTCCCTTTTCTCCAAAATTGAAGACTATTTGGAATTCCGAGAAAAACTTCTTCATGATTAGAAGAAATAAGATAAAAGAAGATTAAAGGAAGAAGAATATAATTATATTTTGTATGTTTTTATTAAATAAATAATTATAAGTGTATGGGTCAGCCATGGTGGAGAAAAAATAACATGAAAGGTTATGAGGCATATGAAAGGTCGTGCCTTTTCATATTTTGGCGCCAAGACTTGAAAGTATTATAAATAGGGGATGTGGGGATCATTATGGGATATCGACTTGTATTGTAATCAATTGAAATTGAGAAATTATTCTCTTTTTTTGCCTATTGGGACGCAAACCCCTTAGAGGTCCATTCAAGAGACGAAAACATCTTGTTTTGACTTAAAGCAATTAAGCATTCATTGAAGATTATACAATTCAAAGCTATTTTATTTAAATCTGATTCCAACTGTGCATTTCCAGAAATTGCGACTTGCATATGTGCTTATATTTAATTATTTTGATGCATATGATTTTAGATATTCAATCTAAATCAAGTCGCCTATGCTTTTAAAGGATTAGATAACAACTTGCACGCTGTTTAAGACCATTTTGAAGCCAAATCGAACTAATTTAGAGTGTTGTGATTTACCAGTCTTCAATACAATTTCCAAATTTATATAACTTGCTCATTCTAAATCGATTTGGGTCTAAAAGTGTTCCGGATGGTCAGAAATTGATTTAATATTGTTTAGAGATCATTCTCAATTGAATTAGCACACAAATTTGGTGAAAACATTTCGCTGTTACAAAAGTACAGTCTGCTGCCATTCAAATATCAGAATTCTGATATGCTGTTTAAGTCCCTAGAAAGGGACATTACAGTATATTTATCTCCCAAAAAGACATTACCGCCCTCATATTGCTCATAACCACATAACCAATCCCTAGGGAAGTCATATGATAGAAGCCTCTAGAATCAATCAACCATGCATCAGTGCATGCATGCACACTCAAGGCTGCCAAGCACACAACTCTATTTTTGTCAATGGATCCCTTTTCACCTAAGGATGAAGCATCTAGTGGTTTTCTCTTGTCCAACTTCACTTTGCAATCCCT